>CM040914.1:28027863-29430363 GCA_023029165.1 Gobiocypris rarus | reverse complement strand
TTTGTTCAGGGCTTTTAGAATCATCCCAACCTTTCTCACTTGTTATGACACCCCTGGCTAATTGGTCCCATCATGCATTGCAGCATGAATAAATTATGCAGTAATATAGTATTCATTGTTTGCTGGCTTTAAATGTATATAGTTGTTGTTGTTGTTTTTTTGTCATTAATGTTAGTTATTTGTTGTGAAGTGATATTAAAAGCTAATTTTCTTTTTTTTTAACTTATCTATGTTAATTGTTGGGGTACATGTAGTCTCGTGTAGCCTTAACTTCAGACTGTTGGTAGAAGGTCTGGATTTTTTTGCAGCTTTCATTGGTCCGCCCAAGAGGATGTTTGACTGACATGTAACGAAACCAATTACAGTTCGTTTTGTTCCGCGTCATGTTTATTAGCGAGATAATGTAAAGTCGATGTCCGAACAGACCGGCGTGCATCTATAACTTATTCATTCAAGAAAGTTGTGCAAGTTTACTGCATCCATGGAGCCACGGACCTCAGATACTTTTGAAAATCCAGCATTTAGTTGATCCTGGCAAACGCTCATTGTCACAGCCATAAACACAATGGCGTTCTTCTTCCACAAGGGAGTTTGTGGTCACAGCATTTGCTTTCTGGCAGACCGTTAAAGAATGCAACACACACATCTCGCTGACATCCTGTAGAATTCAGCCAATCTGATGACAAATTCGAAAGTCCTGAAGTGTTTCCAGAAGTGTGCCATATGCATCAGACGTTCAGCCAATGGCCCGTGGGTGTGATGTCTGAGGCTGAGGCTGAGACTAGGGATCTTGCGCATGTATATGTTCTTCAGAAGCAATGGTCATAGAGTTAATTACAGGAGCAATGTAAAAAGCCCTTTCAATTGCAAGACTGAAATGATGGCAATGAAATGTGTCTTGTGTTGTAATCTGTAATTGCCTTGATAAGAATTTATTGGCTGAACAGGATATTATGCATTTATTGAACAAACAAATTATTCAAAAAAAGGTTAAATAAAGAAGTGTTTCTGTGGATAATTATTACGTTGTATAGGGTTGACTGTGGTGTAGAGAAAAAATGAGCTCATTCTTTACTAAGTAAGACAAATACTTAGATTAATTACATTGATGTCATGGTTGGATGCTTAAGCTGTGCTGCTGTCTTTGGCACTGACATTGAACAGAGGCTCTTAACATTAGACTTTGGCACTGTGCCTGAATAAAAGGCTTTAATTTTTAATTGGCTTCAAATTACAGCAAATCCTTTTACCCAGTCTAATTATGTGACATTCTAAAAATCACTGACTTACAGACTCGCATTTCAATCAATCAATCAACTTTATTTATATAGCGCTTTTACAATGACGATTGTTTCAAAGCAGCTTCACAGTGTTAAACAGGACAACATTGCAACAAAATTTGATTTGGCTAGTTTAATTTGGATAGTTTATAGAATTATATATGACCAAATTAATAAATTCTATTTGTATATTTAGTTGAGTAACTTGGATCATAATTTGAGTGTCCCCAACTGAGCAAGCCAAGCCAAAGGCGACAGTGGCAAGGAACCAAAACTCCATCAGGGCATGATGGAGAAAAATAAACCTTGGGAGAAACCAGACTCAGTCGGGGTGCCAGTTCTCCTCTGGCCTATTATTAACAGTGTATAATTATTACTCTGGCAACCTTGCAGGTCATAAATCATATTAGATAGGAATATTGAAATTTTGGGTATGGCCTTGCGAGGCGGGCTCATTTAGGATGGCGTCGATTACACAAGATATGAATACTTGAAAGATTGGAGTTATTGCGCT
The DNA here is from genome assembly GCA_023029165.1 of Gobiocypris rarus. Classification (NCBI taxonomy): domain Eukaryota; kingdom Metazoa; phylum Chordata; class Actinopteri; order Cypriniformes; family Gobionidae; genus Gobiocypris; species Gobiocypris rarus. Next base: position 29,428,569 of record CM040914.1, on the reverse strand, counting down.
GGCGGGTTAATTGAGGATGACGTTCGGTGAGGCGAATTCAGAGGAGACACTAATGGACACGGTCTCAGCAGACACTCCAGGATGAGCTGGTCATGTCCAAATGCAGGTCCACCATCCGATCCGGACACGGCCTGGATCCGGCCGACTGCAGTAAACCTCGGGATAAACAGAGAGACTAACATTAGTGTGGATGCCACTCTTTTTATGATGTAACGAGTACATCAGGTGTTATGGGAAGTGTTCGGTTCCGGCTGACCTAGTTAATGCAGCCTAACAATCAGTCATTTGATTTGAATATAGAAAGTTAAAAATGTTCTATGTGTATGCCATAGTAAAGAGATGTGTTTTTAGTCTAGATTTAAACTGACAGAGTGTGTCTGCTTCCCGAACAATGCTAGGAAGACTGTTCCAGAGTTTAGGTGCTAAATAGGAAAAGGATCGACCGCCTGCAGTTGATTTAGATATTCTAGGTATTTTCAACTGGCCAGAGTTTAGAGACCGCAATTGACGTGATGGAGTATAATGCGTTAAGAGCTCGCTTAAGTACTGGGGAGCTAAACCATTTATTGCTTTATAAGTAATAAGCAAGATTTTAAAATTTATGCGATGTTTAATAGGGAGCCAGTGCAGTGTTGACAGAACTGGACTAATATGATCGTACTTCCTGGTTCTAGTATGAACTCGAGCTGCTGCGTTTTGGACCAGCTGGAGTTTATTTATTAGGCGAGCAGGGCAACCACCCAGTAGAGCATTACAATAATCTAGCCTTGAGCTCATGAACGCATGCACTAATTGTTCAGCATTTTGCATTGAAAGCATGTGACGTAATTTAGATATATTTTTAAGATGGTAGAATGCAGTTTTACAGATGCTAGAAACGTGGCTTTCAAACGAAAGATTGGTATCAAAGAGCACACCCAGGTTCCTCACTGGCGAGGACTTGACAGAGCAGCCATCGAGGGTTAGACAGTATTCTAGGGCACTACTTGTGGAGCTTTTCTGTCCAATAATTAAAAATTCAGTTTTATCTGAATTAAGTTGCAGGAAATTACTATTCATCCAATTTTTAATATCAGCTATGCATTCCATTAATCTTGTGAATTGGTAAGTTTCGTCAGGGTGTGAAGAAATATAGAGCTGAGTATCATCAGCATAACAATGAAAACTAACGCCATGCTTCCTAATGATATCTCCCAGTGGTAGCATATACAGGGTGAAAAGCAACGGTCCTAACACTGAGCCTTGCGGTACTCCATACTGAACTTGTGATCGGTGTGACATCTCTTCATTTACTGCTACAAACTGATAACGGTCAGATAAGTAAGATTTAAACCATGCCAATGCAGTTCCACTAATGCCAACATAATTTTCGAGTCTATTCAAAAGAATATTGTGATCGATAGTATCGAATGCAGCGCTAAGATCGAGTAACACTAATAGAGAGATACAACCACGATCAGATGATAAGAGTAAATCATTTGTAACTCTAATTAGAGCAGTCTCAGTACTATGATACGGTCTAAATCCTGACTGGAAATCCTCACATATACAATTTCTTTCTTAAAAGGAGCATAGTTGTGAAGACACTGCCTTTTCTAATATTTTTGATAGAAACGGTAGATTCGAGATTGGTCTGTAATTGACTAATTCTTTAGGATCAAGTTCGGTTTTTAATAAGTGGTTTAATTACAGCCAACTTAAAAGTTTTTGGTACATATCCTAATGTCAAGGATGAATTAATAATATTAAGCATAGGATCTATGACCTCTGGAAGCATCTCTTTTAATAGCCTAGTCGGTATAGGGTCAAGCATACATGTTGTTGATTTTGATGATTTGACAAGTTTAGCCAATTCTTCTCCTCCTATAGCAGTGAATGAGTGTAATTTTTCCTCAGTGAGACTACAATGTTCTGTCTGAAGTGATACTGTAGTAGGCGGCTGCATGGTTATAATTTTATTCCTAATGTTATCAATCTTACTAGTAAAGAAGTTCATAAAGTCATTACTGCTGTGTTGTTTACAAGTGTCAGAAGTTGAAGCTTTATCCTTTGTTAATTTAGCCACTGTATCGAATAAATACCTAGGGTTGTGTTTGTTTTCTTCTAAAGAGTTGAGAAATAAGCAGATCTAGCAGTTTTATGGCCTTTCTGTATGCAATCATGCTCTCTTTCCACAAATTGCGAAAAACCTCCAGTTTTGTTTTCTTCCAGCTGCGCTCCATTTTTCTGGCTGCTGTTTTAAGGGCCCGAGTGTGCTCGTTGTACCAAAGCGTTGGATTATTTGCTTTAATCTTCTTTAGCGCCGAGGAGCAACTATGTCTAAAGTGCTAGTAAAGAGAGAGTCAGTAGTTTCTGTTGCAACATCAAGTTCCTCTTGGCTATCTGTAATTCTGAGGAGATGGAACTGATGAGGAAGATTATGTATAAAGCAATCTTTAGTCGCAGCGGTTATAGTCCTGCCATATTTGAAGCGAGGGGATGGCTTTGCAGCCTTAGCTATATTAAGTATACATGATATTAGGTAATGATCTGAGATGTCATCGCTCTGCTGCAGAATTTTAATGGTATCAACATTTAGTCCATGTGACAGTATTAGATCTAAAGTATGATTAAGGCGATGAGTGGGTCCAGATACGTGTTGTCTAACTCCAATAGAGTTTATAATGTCTTTAAATGCCAATCCCAATGCGTCTTTTCATTGTCAACATGGATATTAAAATCACCAACAATTAGTACTTTATCTGCAGCCAGTACTAACTCTGATAGAAAACCAGCAAATTCTTTGATAAAGTCTGTATTGTGCCCTGGTGGCCTGTATACAGTAGCCAACACAAATGTCAAACGGGATTTATCATTTACACTACACAATGTTACATAAAGCACCAAAACTTCAAAGGAATTATATTTGAAACTAGACTTCTGAGTAATACTGAAGTTATCATTATAAATTACAGCAACACCTCCCCTTTTCCTTTCAGACGCGGCTCGTGTTTATAACAATAATCTTGGGAGTGGACTCATTTAAAGTAATGTAGTCGTCAGGTTTTAGCCAGGTTTCTGTCAAACACAGCACATCTAGGTTATGATCTATAATCATATCATTAACAATAAGCGTTTTTGGCGAAAGGGATCGAATATTCAGCAACCTGAGATTTATCAATTGTTCATCCGTATTATATCTGTTGTTTATTTGTTGGACATCAATTAAATTTTTACTGTTGAATGGTTTTGATGGTTTTTTGTATTTACTGATTCGGGGAACAGACACAGTCTCAATGTGATAATATCTAGGTGAAAGCGTCTCTATGTGCTGGGATTTAGCTGACTCTGGTGACGTGAGACAGCTAGCAGACGGTTGGTTTAGCCAGTTTGTTTGCTTCCTGACCTGGGCCCCAGTGAGTCAAGGTTTAGCTCTAAGATTATGTGCCAAATTACTAGAGAGAAAATGAGAATTTACTTATTTTAATTTATTTATCAAATTAAGAAGGGCCTATTCATAATTCTGGCACAAGCAATGCCTCCAGAATTCCAGAATAAGTAGAATTCATGATAAAAGCAGCTGAACTGACCAATGAATAAAACATCATAAAGATGAATTATTGAAATATATACATCTGTGTTTGCAAGCACAATCATGCCAAAAAACAACAACAACAACAAAAATAGAATGCCTCATATGTCCGCTGTTGGAAAGGGTGAGGAGGATTCGCAGAGTGAGCTTTCAAATTCAAAATGAAAACGAAAAGCAACATAAACTATACCCTGTGAAGCAAAAACACAGTCCTGGCTGTTATGCTGCCTTCACCCCACGTGTGGGGGGTTCGTACATATAATACGCCATAAAGTGCGTATCATATGCACGCCAAAAACGGCGTACCATATGCACGCCAAAATTAGTTTTGGCGTATACATTCTACGAGATTGCACACTCGTACTATTTATACGGATTTTCGTGAGATCGGGCTCTGCTATCAGACATTTCCTGAAGTCATAGAGCTGCATGATTCTTTTTATTAGTTTTTTACAATCGTTATGATAATTTTTTTAAATACTTTTAACAAATTTCCTAAACTCTTAACGCAGTTAGCACAACATCTGTCTGTGCAGACTATACAATTAACACATTTAGTGTTGCTTTGACACAAAATGCATACAGTTAAAACCAATTTAAAATGCTTGAACTTCTTTTGCACACAAGCTCAACCAAGATCAAAACAATGGCTTTTTACTGCCAAATTTACCAATATATGTCAGAACAGATAACACCATGTTCTAAACCTAACCTTATAGGGTAAAATCAAGGTAAACAGCTGTTTATATTGTGAAATGAAACACAAATATATCACCTGTATTTTATTCCATTGGTACTGAGAAACAGCCAATTGAAGTTATGCAAATATATAAATCACAGCTGATTCCCATCTAGGAATTGTTCAGGTGATATTCTTTCAAGCACATGACCATGTGGTTTACAGTAAAAGAGGGCCTATTTTTTTGGGCTTCTTTGGGGGCAGAGGAAAGTGGAGAACAGGAACTTGCTATTGTCAACACAGTGATTGCTGATAATGAAATAAAACTGAAGGGCATTCTATAAAGCTACTCTGAGATGGATCATTCAGTTTTTGTATTGAATTTCTGCAGCAAAAGAAACAAAATGCATGCATTTACTAAATCTAACAAAACAAAAATGTAGCGAGTCTTCAAAAGACACACAATCTATGATCAATAAAATGTACTGTATATTGTTTAAGGGCAGACCTGACACAAAAAAATCATGCAGTTTCTGTAATTCCATTTAGTGTTAGTGTTTTTATGACATTGTGCTATGATTGACGTAATGTTCCTGTTGGAAGAGAACATGTGTTAGGGTTTTGGTAGACATAGTGTATTGTGTTAGTGAATTATTGTATTTTGAAAATTTGTGTTGGAGTTTAGTTTACAATGTGTGATTTTGAGCATGAAATTAACCGTTTTGCCAATTGTGTGATGTAGGTGTGTTGGTGCGTTAAGAGTTTAGGAAATTTGTTAAAAGTATTGAAAAAATTGTTATTGTAAAAAACTGTAAGTTTATGGCATAGCCAACTCGGAACCTCAGGTATCAAAATGAGTGGTACTGTAGTACTGTACAGCAAGACATTAGACAGGAAAAAACATGGCACATGGAAACAAACATGACTGAAACTATGTGCGCAAACCAAACTATCAATACAAGAGCACATGGCCAGTGAAACCTAATCCCAAGCCATGTGCTCAACAAAAACGACACATAAGACTAGACAAGAGCACATGGTGAAGGAACGAGACAATACACCACATGAGTGTCAGGATCCAAACTAAGAACAGGAACCAAACTAAGAACAAGATTAACCAAAATGACGATGACATCATAAAATGGACGAATTTAGTACATTGGTAGCTCCTATTTAACTTGATCTAATTTATTGATTTAATTTATTCATTCTGACATACAGTGCAGGAGGAGTTGGTAGGTACTGTTCCTGTGAGAGCAGGTTCTGCTCCCTGCAGAACAAGTGAACAGAGGAACTGTCAGGGTAGGTCAGGGGAACATGAAAAGCGAAGAGCTGTCACAACAGTAAAAGCTATGACACTACACTCGGGCTGACACTAAACATTAGAATGAGCACTGTGCCATTGGGATGACACTGTATTAACTATAGTACAACTGACTGTGACTGACTACACTGCAACTGTGGCTGTCCCTGCTAAACTGTTTTTGATTCTGTGCGACATAATCTATTTATCAGCCTCTGATAAATTGGATAAATAATTTTTTGGCAGATATAGTTTTAAGGATCTTAAGACTTTTAAGAAATACTGAAGAATCCAAGAAAGCAGTATACATTTAGACATAATTGACTAAGAACAAGACACATGACTGCAGTAATTACACAAAGATTCCATATTCCCTTTCAGCTCAAATTCAAAATGTTAACTCTGAGACAAATCGTGCCACTGGTCAGGTCCAAGGACTGGTTTGTCACAATACAAAACAAAATACAAAACAAAATACAAAACAAAAACTTTATGACCTGAAGTGAAGAGTATTCACTTCTTGGTGCAGTGGTCATCGGCTGGACCCAGTTAACTGCCCTTGTGGTACAGTGTTGGTGTTCCTGCAAGAGCAAATCGCTGCAGGGTTATCCCCATCCACCTTAACAATCAATGCGGCCATAGCTGCTTACCACATTCCTTTGGGTGGTATGTCTTTGAGGAGAGACCCATTGGTAACCCATTTCCTCTGTGGTACCTTGAGGATGATGCCTGCATTTCTAGGGTACTGGCCTGGGATTTGACCATTGTGTTAGAAGTCCTGTCCTTGGCTCCATTCAAGCTTACTGAGGAGGTTCCAGTCAAGTTCCTGACTCTTAAAGCTTTGTTCCTCATTGCTATCATGTCTCATAAAAGAGTAGTAGATTTGCAAGCCCTGTCGGTTGCCCCTTCATGCTTGGATTTGCACCCTGGTACGTTGAAGGCATTCCTAATGTGAGATCCCTAATGTGGCTAGATCTGTTGTGCTGCAGCCCTTCTGTCCTCCTCCCTTTCGGGATTCAGACCAGGAAAGAAACAATCTTCTTTGTCCAGTTCGGGCTTAAGATGCTTATGTCCAAAACACTTCCCTGTGGCATAAATTTGAACATCTGTTCGTCTGTTTTGTGTCACCCAGCAAGTGGTCCACAGCAGAGGATGAACAAGTGGATAGTAGAGGTTCTCTCTCTTGTATATACATCGGACAACATTCACCTATGTCAGTCCGAGCCCACTCTACTAAGAGTATGGTTGCTTTTTAATGCTATTTTATCGGGTGTGTCCCTGAAAGATGTTAGTAATGCGGCGAAATGGTCCTCTCCACACACATTCGTTATGTTGTAGACTTGGATTCCACACCAGGTGCTGTCATCTTGGTGCTGCTCTTCATAATTTCACACGAGACAGGTTCATTATGGCGGCATGGGTATACACATTCCTACTGCATCATTCTCAGTGGAGCGCGAGTTCCATTGAAAGGGAACGTCTCAGTTATGACTGCAACCTTGGTTACCTGAAAAGGAAACGAGGCTACGTTGCCCTGCTATAGTTCCTGCATGCCTGTTAGCGACTTACTTCATCATGTCAGAAGCTATTGTTGCTTTGTTTAGGCAGGCGTTATAGTTTCCTGTTCATGATGTCATCCGCCTATGACGTCCCGTCACACCATTGGACTGATTTCACATGAAAGCAGACTGTTCTCAGAGCATCATTCTCTTTTCAAAGAACAAAAGTTACTCTCGTAACTGAGACGTTTCTGCTTCAGCATAAAAAAATTAAACATGTAATTGTGAGATGAAGTTTAAAAATAAGAAACAAACATTACAAAATAAAGTCCCAAATGCAAGATCTAAAGACAAAATTATGAGAAATAAAAAGTTGCAAACTTCTATAAATAAAGTAGCAATTATTACAGTTTTTTTTTCAATTGCCAACAAACATTGTTCAATATTGAAAACACATTTTCAAAACTCTTCACACATTCAGCAACACACAAGTGTATATGGACCAAACTGTGAATAATTTTTCATTGCTTTCAGACAAAATGTATTCAATCACCTCTTTTTTTCAAAATCCACAAACACTTTTGTCATTTATACTCCACAAACTGCAAAAACTTATTTATTTGCATGATATTTTTCATATGCTAACACACTGCTTTCAAAACTGATAAAAGCACATTCAAATCAGAATGATGGCAAATTTCAAGCGGTTCTGCAGTAATTATTTTGAAATATAGAGGTGATTAGACTACACGTGTTGTTGATGAGTTGAATAAATATATATATATTTTTTTTGCTCTGTAATTTCAGGATTATTTTTTTTTTGTACTATATTCAAAGAAAACATATTACAGGTTTTTACAATCGCTATGACAATTTTTTCAATACTTTTAAAAAATTTCCTAAACTCACCGACACACCTATCACAAAATTTGAAAAATGGTTAATTTCATGCTCAAAATCACACATTGTAAACTAAACTCCAACACAAATTTTCAAAATACAATAATTCACTAACACAATACACTATGTCTACCAAAACCCTAACACATGTTCTCTTCCAACAGGAACATTACGTCAATCATAGCACAATGTCATAAAAACACTAACACTAGATGGAATTACAGAACCTGCATGATTTTATGTGTCAGGTCTCCGTCTGCCAGTAAAGCCTATTGTATTGATCATAGATTGTGTGTTTTGAAGCCTCTCCTCCTTTTTGTTTTGTTGGGTTTAGTAAATGTATTAATTTTGTTTCTTTTGCTGCAGAAATTCAATACAAAAACTCTTTTACTGTATACCATATGGTCATGTGCTTGAAAGAATATCAACACCTGAACAATTCCTAGTTGGGAATCAGCTGTGATTTATATATTTGCATTACTTCAATTGACTGTTTCTCAGTATCAATGGAATTACAGTTTTTTTTCAATCGCTAACAAGCGCTTACCCATACTTCAGATACTTTTTCTAAACTCTTAACACAGACTCACACCTACAAAACACAATTACCCAAATGGATAATTTTCTTCTCAAAAACACACATTGTTAAATATATACTAACTCTTCATTTCAAAATAGAACACATCTTTCTCTGCACACACTAACTTTACCAAAACACTGGAAATCTGACTCAAAATGAAATAATTCTGTCATAGAATAACACATGTGTTTTCACTTCACAAGGTACATGCAGTCAATCAAGGTACACCAGGTTTCAAAATACTGGCTATTGTTAACATTACAAAAACTGCATAGACTTTTAAGTTTCCGTTTTACAGGTATTTGCATGCAAAACAACAATCCACCGTCTTTACACTACATTTCTTGGTTGGGAACTGTACGTCCACATGTACAGTAATGTTCATATTCAAAAGCATTCCAGTAAAAAGCAAATCAGTTTTTTTTCTTTACTGTTTACTACAGGAGGTACGGTATGATAGAACAGAAAACGTTTTACAGTATTGCATACAGTGAACAAAATATCCATGAAATACACAAGAGCATTCTGAACAAAAAAAACAACAGAGATAAAGATATAAAGATATAAATGAGGGGAACAAAAAAAAAAGCACAAAATTACTGTATCTAATCTCTGCGATCTTCAGGGTTAGGCCACATGTTTTCATCAACATCACATCGGATATTATCCAAGGCGATGCACCTGGGATAAAACCGCTTGGTATGTCGGATCCACCCTTAGCAATCATGAACTGTGATGTCCCTGCATCTCTCACTGCACCTCTCACTGCACCTGCACCTCTCACTGCATCTCTCACTGCACCTCTCACTGCACCTCTCCCTGGCCCTGCTCCTCTCACTGCACCTGCACCTCTCACTGCATCTGCACCTCTCACTGCATCTCTCACTGCACCTCTCACTGCACCTCTCACTGCATCTCTCACTGCACCTGCACCTCTCACTGCATCTGCACCTCTCACTGCACCTCTCCTTGGCCCTCCTCCTCTTACTGCACCTGCATCTCTCACTGCATCTCTCACTGCATCTCTCAGTGCATCTCTCACTGAATCTCTCACTGCACCTGCACCTCTCACTGCATCTGCACCTCTCACTGCATCTCTCACTGCACCTCTCACTGCACCTCTCACTGCATCTCTCACTGCACCTGCACCTCTCACTGCATCTGCACCTCTCACTGCATCTCTCACTGCACCTCTCCTTGGCCCTCCTCCTCTTACTGCACCTGCATCTCTCACTGCATCTCTCACTGCATCTCTCACTGCATCTCTCACTGAATCTCTCACTGCATCTCTCACTGGCCCTGCTCTTCTCCCTGGGCCCCTTGCTCTTACTCTTCCTCGTCCAGACATTACAGCGTTTGTCTTTTATCCAACATAAATCAGCTGTGTGTCAATTGTTCAATTGTTTGTTTATTATCAGATGAGATATATTGTTTTTGAACTGATATCATTGCAGAAGCAGAGGTTTTTATACTGTATCTAAGGTTTGGAATATTGTTTTTGCTATTGTGGGTTATTGTGTGTTAACATTCGTAAATACTACAAAAACAATCCATAACTTTGTTGGGAGGTATAGCTTGTCTGTTAAGAAAATGTAAGTAGTGTGGAAATATGTTCACTGACTGCATATTGTGTGAAAACAACAAGAAATGTGTGAATGGTATGGCCACAAAAGACCGATGCTGTGCTAATTGTGTTTAGAGTTTTGAAAATGTGACAACTGATTGGACAAACCCTTGTTAGCGACTGTAAAAAACTGTAATTTCAGGGGATATATTTGTGTTTTAATTAGCTGTTTACCATTGACTTTAGCCTATAAGGTTAGGTTTAGAACATGGTTTTATCTGTTCTGATATACAGTGTTAAAGCATTGGTAAATTTGGCAGTAAAAAGCCATTGTTTTGGTCGTGGTTGAGCTTGTGTGCAAAAGAAGTTCAAGCATTTTAAATTTGTGTTAACTGTACACATTTTGTGCAAAAGCAACAATAAATATGTTAATTATATAGCCTAAACAGACAGATGTTGTGCTAACTGTGTTAAGAGTTTAGGAAGTATTGAAAAAATTGTCATAGCAATTGTAAAAAAACTGTATTTCTGATTAATTCTTGTTACATGCGTATGCTTTAGTACATTCAATAAATAAGAAATCTGTTATTCTACAATTAAATACTGTTTATGTGAAAATTCATGCGACTTACTATTGCAGCCTATCACACAACAAGAACGGATAATTTTATCACTGAAAAGAAATTAATAAAAAACAAAACTTTCTAACAGCAGAACCCCACAGCATTACAAATGGCGGCTCCGCCCATAATGCAGCTTCGTGAGTGTGACATCAACTGACAAAGACCGATAAATTAAAAATGTGTTATTCTATAATGAAATGCCGTTTATGTGACAATTCATTTAAACTTTAAAAATAAAATGTCATCATTTATACAATGCTCCCTGTTAGTGTTTTTCAAGTTATGAGTGACATGCATGTTTTCTGAATGAGAATTTGTTGCCAGTGATTGGTGGAACAATAACAAAAACTGGTGCGTAACATAATCAATAAACAAGGAAACTAAAAGGGAAACAGCCGAGCATTCAGAAAGTAAAAAAAAAAATACATATGTATAAAAAAATAAAAATAAATAAAACACAAACAAACTAAACATGAAACATCTGACAAAGTCACATTGAAAGATATATGCCTGGTTTCACAGACAGGGTTTAGATAAAGCCAGGATTAAACCAATTAGGACATTTAATAAGATGTTATAAATGTGCCTTAGAAAAAAAACATTACTGGGGTGCTTGAGGCAAAACAATGGCACTGACATATTTTAAGAAGTTGTTTTCAGTTAAAACAGCTCAAATGTGCATTTTAGTCTGGGACCAGGCTTAAGCCTCTTCTTTGAAGCTGGGAGATAAAGAAAAAAAAACCCTCAATTGTAGAGTCAGAATCAACTGCTAAAACAAAGAGAATGATTATCAATAACATCTTCAAGCTAGGTGGTCAAAAATGCATAGAGAATACTTCGGAGAGTGTGATTCATGGTGAATTGATTGTTCAAACCTGAGGCAAGGATTTCACAGTCAGCCACCTGCCTGGGAGTGTGATTACTTCAGAGATTGCTCATCTGAAATCAAAACTATCATCCCCCCCACCACCAGGACTGTCTGCATCATCACTGTCCTGATGAGGAGATGGTGCCATGTAAACAGCCTCCGCAATTTGTTTCTTGAGTCGTAACCCAATCATACATCACAAAATTCTGCTCATCAGCTTGTGCAGGAAAATATATTAAAATGTACTGTACGTTGCAAAAAACATTTCCCTTTTAAAAGTTAGTTCACTTTATTAAAGATGGCATTAAATGGAAGTTGCAAACTTGCGATAGTCTTTTCTTTCCTTGGCTCGTTGGTTGACGTACTATTACTGCAATCTCATGTGAGTGACAGGTTGTCCTGCCCTTTTTAGCACCTCATCAGAGAAAATAAGAGTGATGTCGGCTGCAAGTGGCAAGTTAATTTGATTAAAGATTATGAGGGAACATGAATTAAAGAAGTAATGAAGTCACAGATAAATCATGTAAATACTGCAATATTCCATAAAAAAGAAAAAAGAATGGTCAATTTTTATGTCATGGTGACATTGAAGGTATCATATTTGTTGTTTCTTTTGACCAATATGACCTTTCCTCTCTCCTCAGAAATGGACTCTGTGAGGATTATCCTATACTCGCTTGTCTTTCTCCTGAGTGTGTTTGGGAACTTGCTGATCATTGTGGTCCTGATAGTAAACAAGAGAATGAGGACTGTCACCAACTCCTTCCTGCTCTCGCTGGCCATTAGTGATCTCATGATGGCCATCTTCTGCATGCCCTTTAATCTCATCCCTAGCCTGCTGGAGGACTTCATTTTTGGAGCTGCGATGTGCAAGACAGTTGCCTATTTCATGGGTGAGGAGCATTTAATTAAGCGTTCTCAAGTGGAAGATTCATGTTCGATTCTTCTTTTTCTGCCAAAGCATTGTTCAATAATGTATTAAACACTAAAGCAAACTTTCATTTCAGAGCCAACCCTAATAATCTAAAAAGCCAATAATGGTTACATTTTTAGACTATTTTAGATTATTATTAGGGTTGGAACTAAACTGGGCAGTGGCACTTGAGGGCCAAAATGTGTCTCCTCCTGCTCTGTTTTATCAGATTATAATATTTTTGTAATATATTTTAACATAATCTGGTGTGCTATGCCAAGCATGCATTTTAATTACATTTGGAATTTTATAATTTGTTACAGGAATTTTCTGGCATAATTAAAGGCATATTTCACAAATAAATCTCTATTGTGATTTTAGCTGTCAATATATGAGCCCATTTTGCATACCACTGTAAAACAAATGAATTTTCCCTTAAGCAAAAGTTTTTGTAAGGACTAGGCGTTTTCTGTTTTTTTTTGTATGTTTTTTTTTCTTCTATTTTAAATTTTAAGCTTAAAGCACTTAAAGGGATAGTTCAACCAAAAATGAAAATTAACCCATGATTTACTCACCCTTAAGTCATCCTAGGTTGATTCAGACAAATAAAAGTTGAGTTACATTAAAAAGTCCTGGCTCTTCCAAGCTTTATAATGGCAGTAACTGTTTCTCTGTTTTTGAAGTTGATAAAAAATACATCTGTCCGTCAAATAATATGCTCCACATGGCTCCGGTTAATAAAGACCTTCTGAAACAAATCGTTGCATTTGTGTAAGAAAAATATCCATATTTAAAACTTTTTAAATTTAAGTTCCGGCCGATCGCCGAAAAGTGTTGAAAGTGCCTTCTCGGAGTTCAAGATGCGAATGAGATGTCTGACGAGCGTACCCGGTAGCGTAAGCCTTTGAACTGCTGAGGCACTTTCAACACTTTTTCCATAAACTGAATAAGGAAGGCGATCGGCCCGAAACGTTACTTAATAAAGTTTTAAATATGGATATTTTTCTTACACAAATTCACTTCCAAAGGCATTTATTGACCCCCTGGAGCAGTGTGGACCACATTATTTGACAGACAGATTATATGGACTTCAAAATCAGTTACTGTGATTATAAAGCTTGGATTAGCCAGGACTTTTTAAATATAACTCAACTTTTATTAATCTGAAAGAAGAATGTCGTATACACATAGGATGGCTTGAGGGTGAGTACATTTTCAAAAAAAAAATGTTTTCATTTTTGCGTGAACTAACCCTTTAAATCACTTTCTACTCCTGCTTTCTAACTCCTGCTTCGCTCAATACATCATCTAGTAATATCTAATTAAGATCTCAGGGAGCCTCTAAAGCTCAGCCCATCTGTTCTTCCCTGTCATTGCTTCTCAATTATAGTTTCAGCCTGACTCGACTATTTTTTATAGACGTTACACTTTACGACTAATTAGTCATTGACTGTGCTATTTCTCCTGTGATGTCTCTTCCTCCTTAAGCAACACCTTTTCATGTCCCAAATCATACTAACACCAATCAATAAGAGAAATACATTCTTATGGAGCCCATGGGGCATCAGATTGAAAAGGAATGATTCAAAGAAACTGACATCTTAAGATCATTAAGAAGTCTTCTCAAAGAGTGCTGTGCCTGTAGCAAGAAACATTTTACAGAGCATTCCATCTCATTCTCATTCTTTAATAAAATGTGATTGCGTTTCATAATATCTCTTTATGACAACAGTATTTTTCTTATTACTGTTACCAATTACATTAAATTATATATATTTATTACACAGCTCTCCGAAATACTTGATTCTGATTGGTCAAACGCAGCACTCTGCAGTCAAACTGTTAAGCTGTATACTGTTGTCCCTGGCAACCAGTCTCCTACACTCTGCAGTTTCTGTCACATCACTCCACAGTCCTTTTCTTCTTCTCACAAAATACTAACATTTCTTCCCAGTTTTATATTTTATGTCCATTTATTAACTAATGTGTCAAGTAGCAATGTCGAAAAATACAATCAAGTCATTATTGCATAACGAACCCCTTTGCGATGATTATCAAGGCCCAAATAAATGGACTGACTGGCGCACTGTTCATCATCCCTTTACATAATGTTATACATATTTATAAGTCTTCCATAATATAGCTGTAGAAGCTATAAGTCTTCAGGATCCATGTAGCACAGCCTGGTACTCAATCAGCATTTCGTCTCTGAATTTGCTTGGCACTGAGATGGACAGCAATAAGTCATTCTCACACTGCAAAGCATTGGCCTTGAGTCAGAGGAAGAGCACGCCACCGCCCCACCCCCACCTGTGAGAACATTCCGTCACATTCTACAGCTTCACTGGCATTCTGTGGCATTCTCTTGTATTACCTTGCTCACTTTATTGCATTAATCTAAGAGTGCTTTGGGCTCCTAGTTTTAGTCAGCCAGTGGCAATCAATGCACAAAACCATTATGTGCCATTGATTTCCTACCCTCAGTGGTCATATCTGCTAATGTCTACCCACAAGGAAGAAAATTACCTCAGAGCACAAATCATTGTCTGTGAGATTGGCAAATGCCGTTACAATGGCTGCAACATTTGTGTACATCTCCGTTTTAATTCAGTTTTAAATTAGGCATCATTTTCAGCCAGTGTGAATTCTTTTGAGATTAAAATTAGATCTGGAATACTTCTGGGAGCATAGAACGCAGACATTTTATTAATGTGACAAATATCACTTTTTTGGTTTCCTTTAACAAAAAATAAATAAAAATAAAAAAATAAAAAAATAACAGTAAACCAGTAGTTTTATGCCCACATGAAAAAATACTATAGTATATTATAGTAAAATTACTCTAGTAAATACTTAAGTGTTTTTGAACCGTACTATTGTAAATATACTACAGTAAATTAACAAAGTGTAGTAAATACTATAATATACTACAATTTACTGTAGTACCTTAGTATGGTTCAAAAACACTATATTATTTACTAGAGTAATTTTACTGTAATTTTACTATAATATACTATAATATACTATAGTATTTTTTCGTGTGGATGTGGAAAGTAACTTCAGACTGAATAGAGCTCCGGAGGTCACGTGACCCATTCTGTTTACAACGCCATTTTGGCAGACAGAAACAGCTGGCGCCTGCATAAGTTTCAAGGCAACAGAGCTCACTGTGCCCTTTAATTCAAAATACATAGACTTGTACATAGCAAAACTTAATAGATTAAACATAACAGATCCCTATAATGCCTCCGGGGTGTTTTTCACGTGTATCGATAAAGGAAGTTTTGACGTAAATGGGTACTTAGTTACAACTTATGCACTCCTAAATATTTTTGCGTTGCACTATTAAACATAGCTGAAGCCTAAATCTACGTATAAACTAAATATTTACGGAAGCCTCCGATCAGGAGTAACATTAACAGAATAGCAGCCAGACTGAACTGCATCAATACGCTCTTGTTTTACATGACAGATTTCGGGTGTCTCAATCAGCTCCCTAGTTCAGTAGTCAGGGCATTGATCAGAGTCAGCCCATTGACCCATTGTCCTGATCAGTGTTGTGACTACTGAACTAGGGGGCTGATTGAGACGCACCCTTCAATTCTTTACACTTATATGATAATGCTGACATACAGCCAGGCCTACACGTGCTTACATTTTAAGAGAGAAAACATGTGAATAGATTAAAGTTATATGTTAGCGGTTAACACAAACCCTTCCAAAACAGCGCACTGCTGTGTGCATAGATCCAACACGTGCATGTAAATAAAATCAGTTATAATCAATAAATGTAATTTCTTATTTTTTTGTTTCAGTATTTATGATCCTTAATTTAGTGTCAAATAGCCTTCCTTGATGTTATTTATATATAAAAGCACTTATGTTAATCACGATTAAGGGAACTTATTTTTTTAATATCATTAGTTATGTGAGGCAAAAGTAGTTAAGAATAAAGAATAAACTAATTCACGCCATTCAACAACTTACTACAATAAAATTATTTCCCATTTGCTTTCCCCCACCTGTTCTGGCATCTTGGCGCACATTAGCTGTCCATTGTGTTGAAATAGTAAGGTTTAAACAGTCTGGTTTTAAATTATTTTATAGATATAATGTTACAGCCACTCTAGCGTTCCCCTGAATGAGTTTAGGCTACGTGACGTCAGCTCTATAGAGTCAAACTGTTGAATGTTTAACTGTCAAAGAGCTTCAGAGATTCGTCTTTACAGAAACGTTCTTGGTAACACTTTAGATTACAGCCCGGAGAGTTGTAAATCACAAGTAAAACGTACTCGGTTACTTTCGTAACCTTGGTTCCCTGAGAGAGGGAACGAGTATTGCGTATGGGAAAACTCCTTTTCTCGAGAATATGAAGAAAATTTTTTAACTTTTAAAACTTAACTATTAATAAAGGTATCTATGTAAAGCGCAGTGCAGCTGCACGGCAATAGCCCAGTGCGAGGAGCGCTCTGATTGGCCGGGCCGCGGCAACTGCAGCAACCTATGGTGAGGCAGCTGAGAGGAACGAACCAATGGGGGCGCTCCAGAGAGACCGCCGAAAAAGGGGCTTATATTAGCATACAGGAGGCTGTATAAGACCCTGATTCGCCATAGGTGTCAGGTTTTAAAATCGACTGAAGCGACACCTGAGAAGCACAAACACGGCGCGGAACGCAATACTTGTTCCCTCTCTTATGGAACCGAGGTTATGAAAGTAACCGAGTACGTTCCCTTTCGAGAGGTTCCTCGTTTTGCGAATGTAAAACGCTTTGCGTGCTGACTGACCCAAAATCCCCAACTGAATGAGGGAAAGTCAAAAAACCTCTAGGGAGACCGACATAGGCGGGATTCATAAGGAGAATGAAAGAACCGGAAGAGTCGGTTCGTTTGAACACCTGACTGGAGATAGTCGGATCTATGGTAAAGTGTAGTGGTGCTTGTGAACGATTGTGTATAAGCAGAACGCAATATAAGCAATCGTGTTGCCAGGGCTGCAGATAGAGCCCCTAGACGGAGAAAAGCACTGCTTGTAAAGCTGGGACCTCCAAATTGTAGAATCTGATAAAAGTGGGCGGAGAGGCCCAGCCTGCCGCCGCACAGATATCTTTCATGGAAGTGCCACATGACCAAGCCCAAGACGAGGCCATGCCTCTAGTGTAGTGGGCTTAAATGCCTATAGGACAGGTTAGGTTCTAGACCTATATGCTAGTGAGATTGCATCCACTATCCAGTGTGAGAGTCTTTGTTTCATGAGAGCACAACCTTTAGTGTGACCACCGAAGCAATGAAGAGCTGATCCGACTGCCTGAAGGGGGCGGAGCGCTCTGGATACAATCTCAATGCTCTGATTGGGCAGAATAGGCTTGCGTCTTATTCTCTCTGAGACACGGGTAAAGGCAGTGTAATGACCTGCATACTGAAAGGGGTTGATAGCACTTTGGGTATAAAACCATGTCTCGGTTTGAGCACAACCTTGAAGTTGCTGGACTGGAACTCAAGACAGGAAGGGCTCACGGAGAGTGCGTGTAAGCCACTCACTCGCTTAATCGAGGCCAAAGCCAGCAGAAAAGCGGTTTTGAGTGATAAGTGCTTCAAGCTCGTGGTCTGCAGTGGTTAGGAGGGGGGACCCTTCATGGCTTCTAAAACTTTGAGCGTGGAGGGGGAACGACCCGCGTCCATTAGCTCTTGGAGAAAAGCAAGCAGATCTGCCACGTCGCATGAGTGTGCGTCGATGTTTCGTGCAGCACACTGATTAGAAAACCACTGACCACTTCAAAGCGGAGCTGCCTGATAGTGGGGGCTCTAGCTTCCGAAATAGTGTTCATAACTTGTCAGAGAGGTTTCAGGATACCTGTTGATGGGCCATACGTGGAGGGCCCACAGCTCGGGACTGGGATGCCAGATCTTCCCTTTCGCCGGCGTGAGGAGGTATTTCCTCAGCAGAATGGGCCATGGGGCTGTGTCTGACAGCTGAATCAGTTCAGAGAACCATGTGCGGTTCTTCCAAAGTGGGGCTATTAAAAGCACTGTGGATACTGTCTCCCGATCTTTTTGATGGTTTGCAGCAGCATCGCGATCAGAGGGAGTGTCCCTGCGTTTGCAGAAAAACTTTGGTCAGCGAGTGTTGTGCGAGCTGAATCGTTTGCGGGTGAAGAGACCATTCCCCTGGCCCTGGCGATTTTATGTACGTTACCAAGACGTGGTGGTTCTTATGCCGTAAGCCGCTCTGGACAGTGCCCAGAAAAGATACTGTACTGATAAGCCTGCCCCTCGAAGGAGAATCTCAAGAATGGCCTGTAGTTGGGGGCTATCTGAACGTGAAAGAATGCGTTTTTCAGATCTATTGTGAAAAACCAATCCTCGGGGCGAATGTGCGCGAGGATCTGTTTCACCGTCAGCATCTTGAACAAGCATGTCATGTCAACGAGCAAGAGCTTTGTTCAGATGTCTGAAAAATGAATCGCGGGGGTCTGCGAGCAAAACTGTAGCGAGTAACCTCGTTTTATATGTTCAACACCCAATTTGATATACCAGGAATGGCCTGCCAGGCCTGGGCTCATAAAGCAAGGGGGTGAATTAGATTCAGGGGCGGGCCGCTTAGTAATAGGGGCCTGTTAACCCGGTTGCTTGTGCTGTAAATTAAGGGGTAATTTTGGCGGTGCCGGTTTTGCAGTGGGCGTGCGCCTCACGTTAGTTGACTTCAATATTTACATCTTCAGTCACCTGAACCAAGGGAACTGGGAGAATGTAAGGAAGTCCATGGTGTAATCTGGCCGCGGCGGGATTTATTTGTGATTTTGTGGTTCTGAATTAACAGTGCTTATGTAGGGGTGCACACTGTGTAGTGGACACATTGTCTACAGTGTAAAAACCTCTCCAGCCGCCTGAATAGAGGGGACTGGAAGTGAGAGTGAAAAAAAGGCTTAGCTTGGCAGCCATATTCCGACGCCGTTATGCTCTGACAGTGAGCGCGTGCTATGGCGCAAGTCGCGCTCTAGTCAGCGAACGCGCGCTGTGGAAAGGGCGCGCGCTATCATGACAAGGCAGCCATTACAACATCCTTGGCAGTAAGCGCACGCTGCAGTGAGAACGGCTGTGATGCAAGCCGCGTTCTTGACATATCCAACAGCCCGAGTTCTCTCGTCTTACTTACTCTAGTATTCTCTGTCCACGGCAGTTCTTAGCGCGACGGAACGAGACAAGAGGAAGAGTGAGGAAAGCTGCGTCTGCCCGCGGCGCTTCTTCAGCACGGCGGCATAGTGACGAGAGCTTCGGCTCAAATTTGTTTATTTACTCTAGTATTCTCTGTCCACGGCGGTAGCGTGACTGAACGAGAGAAGATGAAGAGTGAGGAAAAACTCTGTCTGTCCGCGGCGCTTCTACGGCACTGCGGTATAGTGACGAGAGCTTCGGCTCGAGTAGTTAATTTACTCTAGTATTCTCTGTCTGCGGCGGTTCTTAGCATGACTGAACGAGAGAAGAAAACTCTGTCTGTCTGCGGCGCTTCTTCAGCACGGCGGCATAGTGACGCAAGCTTCGGCTCGAGTTTGTTTATTTACTCTGGTATTCTCTGTCCGCGGCGGTAGCGCGACTGAACGAGAGAAGAGGAAGTGTGAGGAAAAACTCTGTCTGTCCGCGGCGCTTCTACGGGACTGCGGCTTCGGCTCGAGTAGTTAATTGACTCTAGTATCCTCTGTCCGCGGCGGTTCTTAGCACGACTGAACGAGAGAAGATGAAGAGTGAGGAAAACTCTGTCTGTCCGCGGTGCTTCTTCTGCATGGCGGCATAGTGACGAGAGCTTCGGCTCGAGTAGTTTATTTACTCTGGTATTCTCTGTCCGCGGCGCTTCTTAGCGCGACGGAACGAGAGAAGAGGAACAGTGAGTAAAAACTCTGTGGCGGCGGCGGAAAAGAAGAGCCGCCGCGGCGGCAGAGTGAAGAGAGCTTCGGCTTGAGTTTGCTCATGTCCTCTAACATTCTCTCTCCGCGGCGCTTCTTCAGCACGACAGAACGAGAGAGTGAGGAGAACTCCGTCTTTCCGCGGCGCTTCTAAGGCACGGCGGAACGAGAGAGTCAAGCCTTTAAGCTCTTTGAAGTGGCGTTGCAGCGGCAACACACACACACAAACACACACACAACATAGACACACAGAATAAAGGATATTTAACGCCGGATGGCGCAGCTGGAACGCAGGTGGCTGAAGGCGGAGACCCGTTGGAAATCCGCCGTCCTCAGGTCTGCAGGGATGTTCCGCTGGTTGCTTTTCGACGGCGGTTTGCTTGATTCCGGAGGTCAGCGACGGTGTCGCTGAAGGAGATAAAATCTGACACCTATGGCGAATCAGGGTCTTATATAGCCTCCTGTATGCTAATATAAGCCCCTTTTCCGGCGGTCTCTCTGGAGCGCCCCCATTGGTTCGTTCCTCTCAGCCGCCTCACCATAGGTTCCTGCAGTTGTCGCGGCCCGGCCAATCAGAGCGCTCCTCGCGCTGGGCTATTGCCGTGCAGCTGCACTGCGCTTTACATAGATACCTTTATTAATAAAGTTTTGCTTCATATTCTCGAGAAAAGGAGTTTTCCCATACGCAATACAAGGAACCTCTCGAAAGGGAACTAATTTACAGCGGAACTTTCGGTAATTATAGTGTAATTATAAAGTATGTATGTGTAGGTATAAGGGAACAATATGTAATATTTTAGGAATAAAGGGGTAACTACCTAGACTGGGTAAACCCAGCCTGCTGCCGGCAATTGTATTTTGCGCTGCAGCTCAGGCTGGAAACCTGTACATTACTTTATCATGCTTCTGTTACACATTTGCGGGAACCAATCACAGACTGGCTTATCCACCTGGCGCGCTATTGGCGGGTTTAACACAATGACAGATAGAGAAGCGATGGATCCATGCCTGTTGATCACGCCTCTTGTGGTCTGATTGGTTGAATGCAGTGTTGGGCAAGCTACTTGGAAAATGTAGTGAGCTAAGCTAACAGTTACTCTACAATAAATTAATCTTCACTACACCGAAGCTACCCCCCTGGGAAATTTAGCAAGCTAAGCTACAGCAACATGGAAAAAGTAGCTTACTACATCCAAGCTATTTTTATAAGATCAACTTCATTCCAATCAATGCTATCTCAGTGAGCAATAAAAGTCAAACAGACAGGCAGGCAGGCATACTTTATCAGTTTAATTGTTTGATCAACAACTGTCCCAAACCAATTTTAACAAAAACATGTGATCCACATAATAACAAAACCAGGTGTCGAGAGTGTGTGTGTATGTTCATCTGTATGTATATGTATCTGAAAGCACCTGTGTTTGCATGTTTATCCTCAATTTAGACTTGTGCGTATTGGCAGGACAAACTGTAAGTTGATTTAAAACTCACCTCAGCTCAAAGTACAGTAGCAAAATAATTCAGACCTGGCCCAAACAGTACCAACATGTCACACACACACAAAAAGAAACACACACAAAAAAAAAACCATGTAGTGTAGCGCAGGGCACAACGCTTTTCGACTTTCTGGGTTTGTGTAAATCCACTTGGGCTTTCGAGTATTTATTTTTTCCCACATTAATTTCCCACATGTCTAGTACAATTATTTGGTTGTGTTTCATTAATACACGGTATACTTTTTTCTTGATTTACACCGAAAGAATGGAAGTGAAATGTGACAACATGCCCCATAGGTGGGGTTCACTGTAACATGTGAGGGGGCACATGTAACATGAGAATATGACATCTTAATATATTACCTGATATAATCCAAAAAATATCCAAGACAAACTAAAATATGTTGTCAATAAAATACAATTATTACGTTTTTAAAATAAAATAATGGCCTTTTTTAATAATTAAAAATACACTACTTTTTTATTTTGACAACAAAAACATTGCTAAATACAGCTATACAGCATAGTTCAAAAGATAATAATAATGAATCATTTCTGAACATTGACTCTCAGTCATTATTCACCCTTTTCTCATGGTTTCTCAAAAGACTTCATAAAAGTATAGAATAAAATAGCGCAGTTCCATCATTGTAACGCAGTGTGACAACGCACCCGACCGGTACAGCTGGGATTTAAACCGCAGCTCGTGTCTTCTGTTGTTAGATCAGTATTAAAGATCATCTCAACTGTTAAATAACAGATAGAAGATTACAATAATATTTTGTCTAATTTTAAATAAACACAAAAAAACAGATAAAAAAATAAACTTAAAGAAGAAATTTACTTTTGATATGGTTAAATAAATGTTAAGTAATATCTTCCAAATATATATTTTTTTTAATTTTGGCGAATTTTTTTCTATATATAGTGTTGATATGGCAACTAGTAAAGTTTCTCATGCTGGCATGTGTGGAAAGTTTTAAACCATGCGTGTTACAATTAATCCTGTGACATGTGCCCCGCGCTCCCCTATTTATTTAATGACATTGTTAGTTCTTTCTTTCTTTCTCCATGGAAACAAGTTTCTGCCACCACATATCAAGATGTGGCCATGCATGCTGGACCCTGATCATTTTAACATGAGTTTGCTCACGTTTGACACAATATATAGAGGCTTTTTTTCGTTTGCGTGTTTCTCTTTTGTTACTGCGTGGACGATGCGTGTACAGCGCATGCCATGCGCGAGTGAATTGAGCGCTTGAAAACAAAACTCCACTTGATAGTGCGCACGCGCCGAACCTGTCTTTCCGCGCCTATGGTCAAAGGAATACTTTCAAAGGCTCTCGCGCGCATCTGTGCAAGGAACAGAGCGGAGCGTAGAAAGTGAAGTATGGGTACAGTCTACTTTAGCAGTTGTATTTCCAATTTGAGCTTGATCTTGGGAAATGCTTGGGAATATGTAGCTTGTGTGGACGCTACCGCATTACTTGATCATCAAAAGAGCTTCACTACACGAAAGCTATTTCATTCAGAAAAAAAGCGACGCTACCACCACGCTACTGAAAAAAAGTATTTAAGCTAGTAAGGTCACTAGGCCTACTTGTAGCGACGCTACTGCCCAACACTAGATGAATGACTATCCAATTGCGTATAGTCATTTGAATTATGCTCTCTTGTGCAGTAGAAAACACATGGCAGACTTCCCAGACCAATGTTCAATCTTAAAAAGATAGCCAGACAAGTAACTTACAGGAATATTAACAAATTATTTATACTGTAAGTATTTTTTAATTAAGGGGAAATTATTTGTGTAGTTACAGGATATAAGTGGTGCTTGTTATTTCATGTAGTTATGAACAAGTATGAATCTATGGGCTATAAACTAAAGTGATGCTTGTTCCCCTCTTGTTTCATGAAGTTACAGGGTAAATACAATAAAAACATGTACACAATCTGATATCACTCTGAAACATTTATTTGAAAAACAACATTCAAAACATATTTACGACACATACATTTTTTTAAAATAAACTTTTCATTTCAAACACTAACATCCTGACAGAAAAAAGCATGTTTTGTCCCTTTTTTGTTTCTCTTGCTTGGCTTCTCCTCATCTTGTTCCTCTTCTTCATTTTCATTATTTTCACTGAATGAATCCCATGTCCTTTGCTATTCTGTATTAATATTTATTAAAATAATACACCCAGAAATGCTCTCATAACTGACTAATATTTTCACATGCAAAATGAGTAAAGAGCAACGTGAAGCTTCAAGCTTTCATGACCATGCCATCTCTGTATTCCTGTCTTTTTTGTTTCTCATTGCTTTTATCATATATTATGTTATTGTTTGTATACTGTTGTGAGCATTAATTAAAAAAATCTAACAAAATAAAAACCAACGTCATCAGACATCCGTGTGACTAGAGTTTCTCGGCGCGCTCACGTCACTCTTCAAGTTACGTCAAGCGTGAACTCAACCCTCTCATGCATACACAGGTGACTGTGGGATCGGAAGTGATAGTCTATAAATATATATATGTATACATCTTGGATGGCATGAGGGTAAAAGACGAGTGAATGGTGAGGACATTTCTGGGTGTACTGTATTTTGTCTTAATAATAGCTAGATTCATATGGGATTCCTGCTTAAGATTCATCTGTAGCAAGAACGAAAAAGAAGAGGAACAAGAGGAGGATGAAGCCAAGCAAGATAAATGAATAAGAAGTGGTATAAATCTGTTTTGAAAGTTGTTTTTCAAATAAAGATTTCCGAGTGATATCAGATTGTGTACGTGTTTTTATTGTACTTACCCTGTAACTACATGAAACAATGGGGAACAAGAGCCACTCTAATTTACAGCCTGCAGATTCATACTTACCCTGTAACTACATGAAACAAGAGGGCAACAATCACCACTTACCCTGTAACAACACAGATAATTAACCCTATATTAAAAAATACTTACAGTATAAATAATAATTTGTTAATTTTCCTTGTAGTTCCCCCTTTATTTCCTAAAATATTACATATTGTTCCCTTATATCTACATGTAGAGGCCAAAGTACAATTCATAGTAATGTGAATAAGAATTAATGTTAAAAAGGTAAATAATTTCATTTAGAAGTTCATGTAATGATTAAAATGTTATACAATACTTAAAAGGTTAAAAGCATATTCAAATTCATGTGTTTATTAGGATTTGGTACATATTGGTAAAATAGTGTACTGCCTCTTTAAGAACAGGTCAACTCCGGCTACATTGCGTTGATTTTCATTATGTGATTCAGATCTTGAGAACTGTGGAAGCGAACGGTTTTCTTACCTGCTAACTGCTAACTTTTAGTTAATTCTCTATCATGAATCTTTTATTTCATTATAGTAACTAGAATAAGTGTATTAGTCAGCTCACATTCTCTTTTGTAAATCTGAAACCAAGGAATAAAACCGGAGATTTTCATCTTTTATTTCAACAACGTTTCTCAAGTGGATTTATTGAAGTGTGTTGCTGGGCTGACAATTGACACTGCAAATGGGAATAACTGCTTGGAATAATGTTAGTTAGTTATTAGTGTAAGCCATTGCATATCTTAAGATCGCAAACCTCTACACTACATGTCAGTACTTTATAGTTACACTAAATTGCCGAAAGTTATGCTGTAAATTTGTTTTACTTACGCAGTACTCTCCGGGCTGTAATCTAAAGCATTACTAAGTTCTTAAACACAGCAAACTATACTGAACATTTCCCTGAAGGTCTTTGTTCAGAGTGTGGCTTGGCAAATACAGACAGAGAGGATTTATCAACCCCTGCATATATGATGTGGAGCGAATCTAAAACACAAATTTGATTCGCAGTCTCACCCAGTAAACTGAAATCTCTTTGGTACTTATGCATTTCATAAAAAAAAAAAAAAAAATCAAACAAGGAAACTAAGAAATTCACTGGAGTATCACTCAGTTAGAAGTCCATCTGTCTAAGTGTTTCCTAGTTGTTGGTTAATCAGAGGTTCTGCCCTGGTTTCTCATTAGCATTAAACCGTGCAACATAAAAAGCACAGCAAAACATTGGCATAAAAAACATACTTGTTGTTTGAACAATTTTTAATCAAAGGAAGTGCAATCATTTTTGGGGTGAATCTGAGATGTGTTTTTTTATGTATGTGTTTTTTTTTAAATGGGGGCATGCATTAAAGTGAGTTGTATAGTGTGTCAGAGCAGAATGTAGCAAACACTGCATAATATAAATATTCATTTATGCAAACCCTATTAGCTGCAGCTCTCAATCCAAGAGCTTCTACAGGCCTTAGTGTTTGAATCTGATGTATTTTGGAGGAATAAGTGCCCTAAGTAGGAATGCTTTGAAGAAAAACTCTGATGCACAGCAACATAATCATAAAAAACACAACCCCCCCAAAATGTATTGTAAATACATGGTGGAATACAGACTGGTAGGGGGAGAACTGGCAAAAGGTAATACTGTGCCTATCATCTTAACCAGTAATGACTTTCTATACAAACCCGATTCCAAATAAGTTGGGACACTGTACACATTGTGAATAAAAAAGGAATGCTATAATATACAAATCTCATAAACTTATTGTAACGCAGTTCGTTGATATGGAAAGGAAGGAGGCAGGAACCTCTGAACATTTAAAAATACTTTAATCAAATAAATAAACACAAAACTAAAGAAAAACAGCGGGCAGCCCCTCACGGAGACACAGAGAGCAACAGGACGAAAGAGTGGAGAGAGGAGAAAAAAACAATTCTGGTCCGGTTCCCGGACACACTGCCACTCGATCCTCAGCCAGCCGAGAGGCTCTTCCTCGCAGTGCCATGTGATGGTACTGGACACTCGATGGACGGCTCAATCCTCCTCCGCCCCCCTGGCGGGCAGCCGGCAGTGAGTCCCACACGCTCCCTGCTACTCCCTATCATGGCAGATGCTCTGGCCCACGGCGAACGCAGGCGACTCCTCTGCTCCCTCCAGGACGGCCGCCACCCCACCTCGACCCAGGGCTCTCCATCCCACCGGTCTTCACTCACTCCAGCACCATCGCCTCGGGCAGCCACTCGTGGTCTTTCTTCATCCGCGCTGCCCGGACTCCTCAGCACCGCGATCCCCCTCAGCAGCGAGGGCTCTCCGACAGCATGTCCCTCCTTCCTCCCGGGTTTCAGCACCAATGTAATGCTGTTCGTGGAATAAGGGAAGGAAGGAGGCGGGAACCAGCGAACATTTAAAAAAACAAAAGTAAACTGCGGGCAGCACCTCACGGATGACTGCCATGCGCATACATAATAAAATTTAAACGAAACACAACATAAAGTCCAGGCCTGGTCCTCCTCCACTGGTGTGGCTCGTCCTTATATGCCTCCGAGCGCCCTCATGAAAGGACACGAGACCGGTGTGATTCGCAGGTGACTCTCATTCTTCAAATTACACACCGATCTCTGATCGCTCCTCCCACGTCTCTCACTCGTCTACCTCGCCACACTTATATTTTATTCACAATAGAATATAGATAACATATCAAATGTTGAAAGTGAGACATTCTGAAATGTCAAATCAAATATTGGCTCATTTTGCATTTCATGAGCTACACATTCCGAAAAAGTTGGGACAGGTATCAATAAGAGGCGGGAAAAGTTAAATGTACATATAAGAAACAGCTGGAAGACCAATTTGCAATTTATTAGGTCAATTGGCAACATGATTGGGTATAAAAAGAGCCTCTCAGAGTGGCAGTGTCTCTCAGAAGTCAAGATGGGCAGAGGATCACCAATTCCCCCAATGCTGTGGCGAAAAATGGTGGAGCAATATCAGAAAGTAGTTTCTCTGAGAAAAACTGCAAAGAGTTTAAAGTTATCATCATCTACAGTGCATAATATCATCCAAAGATTCAGAGAATCTGGAACAATCTCTGTGCCTAAGGGTCAAGGCCAGAAAACCATACTGGATGCCAGTGATCTTCGGGCCCTTAGACGGCACTGCATCACATACAGGAATGTTACTGTAATGGAAATCACAACATGGGCTCAGGAATACTTCCAGAAAACATTGTTGGGGAACACAATCCACCGTGCCATTCGCTGTTGCCAGCTAAAATTCTATAGGTCAAGAAAGAAGCCATATCTAGGATAGGATAGGATAAAGTTTATTGTCATTACACATGTACAAGTACAATGCAACGAGATTACGTTTGGAGCAACCCTCCGAGCCACTGCTATTTAAAGTGCCGCCACACGCTCTCCATGAAAAAAATGCAGATTTGCAAGCATATATGCAAAAAACATAACATACATAGTACACAGTACACGTGGTCACGTGATGGGATTTTTTGTTGGGACTGAGTAAGGGAGATAGGAAGGAGGAAAGGGATGGGCAGACGGTTGGACAGGGGCAGGGATGGGGGTGAGGTGTGTATGATGCAAGTACGAGTCTTGAAGAGTCCTGTGTTGTGTGAGCTTGTGTTGTGTGAATGTGAATGTTAGCCATAACTTAAGATGTTTTCGAGTTCAGTTCTGTGGCTTGTCCTTGAAGGGAGATATGGCAGTGCACAGGGAACAATAGTAAGATAGTAGGACCCAGCTGTCAAGCTGACCTCCCAACCGAGAGAGTTAGGGGAGGTGAGGGAAGGAGGGGGTCAATATCTTAATCCATTTAGCTGATCTTCGGTAATTTTCCAGACCATAATCAATCAATCCGTTCTGATCCTCAGCGTCAGTGGCGAGCGTCCGGTTCATCCAATTTCATGGTCAGACCAGACATACTGCGTAGCAGTTCACTAGCCTGACCCCCGATGGAGCCCACTCTTCCCTGCGTCTCCGCAGTCCGGGCTGAGATGTTACGATACAGTTCCTCAATCAGTGACACTCTTTGATCTAATACCTTCAGTCGGTCAAACACATACCCGAAGCACTCTTTAATTTCCACAGACAGCGGCTGGGTGAATTTTCTGGCAGCTGTCTTACCAATCTTCCGATAGGTCAGGGCAATCCCAAGGCAGAGAAATAGGAACCCCGCTATCATAATACCAATTATGAATAAATGCTCAACATCCTCCACGGACAGGGCTTCCAGGCACAGGACTTGCCAGCTGTTCCAGGCGTCCCGTGTGTAGCCCGCAGGGAAGGT
The DNA here is from genome assembly GCA_023029165.1 of Gobiocypris rarus. Classification (NCBI taxonomy): domain Eukaryota; kingdom Metazoa; phylum Chordata; class Actinopteri; order Cypriniformes; family Gobionidae; genus Gobiocypris; species Gobiocypris rarus. The sequence goes on along the minus strand of CM040914.1, from coordinate 29,399,537 downwards.
CCCGTCCTGGCAGGTGGGTTTTCCCGGTGCACCCTTCCTTAGTGAGAAAATTTTGTCAATCGCGCTGAGTGACCAGTTAATTAATTCCATTTCAGTATTTTCAGGAGTCCAGCTAGCAGGGGGTCAAGAAAAAAGACAAAAGATCAGCGCTAAAGCAGATCGGGGAGCAGATAGAAGGCACGTCTGCTCTGTGTGGGATCATATCTAAACATGATCCAGAAGCGCAGGAATTTTCTCTGGGCCAATGCTCATTTAAAATGGATTGTGGCAAAGTGGAAAACTGTTCTGTGGTTAGACGAATCAAAATTTGAAGTTCTTTTTGAAAATCTGGGACGCCATGTCATCCGGACTAAAGAGGACAAGGACAACTCAAGTTGTTATTAGCGCTCAGTTCAGAAGCCTGCCTCTCTGATGGTATGGGGTTGCATGAGTGTGTGTGGCATGGGCAGCTTACACATCTGGAAAGGCACCAGCAATATTGAAAAGTATATCTAAGTTCTAGAGCAACATATGCTCCCATCCAGATGTCGTCTCTTTCAGGGAAGACCTTGCATTTTCCAACATGTTAATGCCAGACCACATACTAACTGCATCAATTACAACATCATGGCTGCGTAGAAGAAGGATCCGGGTACTGAAATGGCCAGCCTGCTGTCCAGATCTTTCACCCATAGAAAACATTTGGCGCATCATAAAGAGGAAGATGCGACAAAGAAGACCTAAGACAGTTGAACAACTAGAAGCCTATATTAGACAAGAATGGGACAACATTCCTATTCCTAAACTTGAGCAACTTGTCTCCTCAGTCCCCAGACATTTGCAGAATGTAATAAAAAGAAGAGGGGATGCTACTGGGGTAAATATGGCCTTGTCCCAACTTTTTTGAGATATGTTGATGCCATGAAATTTAAAATCAACTTATTTTCCCCTTGAAATGATAATTTTTCTCATTTTAAACATTTGATATGTCATATATGTTGTATTCTGAATAAAATATGGAAATTTGAAACTTCCACATCATTGCATTCTGTTTTTATTCACAATGTGTACAGTGTCCCAACTTTTTTGGAATCGAGTTTGTAAATTAACAGTATGAAAATTGAATCATTTTAGCTTTAAGATTATATATATATATATAATATATATATCTTAAAGCTAAAAGGATTACTTTTTTTTTACATATATTCTTAGAATTGCATTATATATGATCATATATTAATTTATATCCTTCTTTTGTCTACACAGGTATATCAGTCAGCATCTCCACCTTCAGTCTAGTGGCCATTGCTATTGAAAGATACAGTGCCATTTGCAACCCACTGAAGTCAAGGGCATGGCAGACTCGTTCTCATGCCTACAAGGTCATCGCTGCCACTTGGGTACTATCTGTGGGTATCATGGTGCCCTATCCTGTGTTCAGTATACTGGTGTCATTCAAAAAGCCGAACAACATCACGGCTCACATGTGCAGGCTTGACTGGCCCAACGGTCAAGTGGAACAGACTTGGTTAGTCTTTTGACTCTATTGCTTTTATTGTAACAAAGATGCATTAACATGATGACTCATTTCAATTTGATCTTTAAGTTTTATACACACTTAGACACACAGGTCATCACAATAATAAGCTTTCATGTGAAGATCTTTTAAGAGTATTAAAGGTGCATTTATTAAAGAATACTGTTTTTCCTCATATAACTCCAGTATTATTAGTTGCCTATAAACTGCTGTTTTATTCTACAGCACAGGTGTACAATCTTGCTCCTGGAGGGCCCCTGTCCTAAAGAGTTTAGCTTTAACCTTCTCCAATAACCCTGCCCTGAAGCTTCTAGTATTCCTGAAGACCTTGATTAACTGCAGGCATATTTAAGTAAATATAGTGCTAAACTATGTAGGAAGGTATGGAGTGTTTGAGTCCTCCAGGACAGTTCACATTTACGGTTGGGCAGCCCTAATTACTGTGTAGGGTGTGTTCAAATTACTTTGGTCAGGCAGTGCACTGTAAACCTGAATAAGTTGGCAAAACTCAAAAAATGTAGGCAGTCAGTTTTTATTTTGTAATCATACAATTGAATTGCTCTGACCTTAAAATATTTGTGAAAGCCAATTCACACGTTTAACTTAAAAATAACCTGCATTTTTAGTAGTGGAACATTGACTAACTTTAAATAGCTAATTCAATAAATGCCACCTTGCTAATCAGTTACACAACGCTTTGGAAGCATTAGCATATCATTTCTGAATGAGGACACCAATATCATACATTTAACATTGTAACACTGTTCGTTGATATGGGAGGGAAGGAGGCGGGAACCGGCGAACATTCAAAGACTTTAATAATAAACGAATAAACAAAACGAAAGTAAACCGCGGGCAGCTGTTTAGGGACGACTGCCCGCACACACATAGCAAAACATTAAACTACTAAATATTCCACATAACAAATTTTGCACAAAAAATATAATATAACACTTAATTTTGGTATTTGTCACTTCATTTTTAGCTCTTTTGAGTGCAATGGCAAAGCATGCTGCAATAGCCCAGCCCAATTTCTGTTAAATTTAAGTTAGTATAAATTAAAAGAAACAAGTTAATAAAACTCAAAACAATGAAACGATTCAGTTCCCTTTCGAAAGGGAACTCGCGCTGTGTCAGCTGACGCTATGGGGGGGAACGCCTCCAGCGTGACTGGTGCCTGATATCACAATCGAACAACGTCAATCCTATTGACCGGCGACAGCCTATGATGTCATCAAGGTGCGACCAGGAAGTATATAAGGGCGCCTTGCCAACATGACAGTATCCTTTCGTCTTCAGGGACTGTTTTGCCTGTGTCAGAATTGGAAAGCAAGTCAATCTGAAGAGGAGAAATGAAGTGTGCAGGAAAGCAGCGCCACTTCCGCAAGTGTGTGGATCCGTGCACCAGGTACCTCACGCCTGACGACACACACACACACTTTGCGTTTACTGCCTGGGGGAAGAGCATGCACGAGGTTCTCGAGGGAGCCTCTTGTGCAAACTGTGAGCAGTTCCCCTTGAGAACGCTCCGCTCGCCGGGCCCTCTTCCTGAGGAAGGGGCTCAGCATCTGGGACGGGCCCGCTCAGGCCGAGGCTGAGCGGCGTCTTAGATCTTGGGGTTCCCAGATGGATCTGGCTCATCGTCTGGAGAAAGGGGTTGTTCTGAGACGATCAGTCAGATCGCGAGAGGCGGCCGCCGGGGGAGGAGCGGGACTTAGGTTCTTCCCCTCGCCCGCTGCTCTTCCGGTAGAGCAGGGGATGGAGGAGGAGGCTGAAGATGAGTCGGCTGAGGCGAAGCCTCCCAACCATCCTGCCCCATGTATGGCGAGTTGTTGGAGGTGATGGAACGCGCTGCAGGTAGGCTGCAGCTACCGTGGCAGCGTGCGTTAGGAGAGAAACCGCACGCCCAAACCGCCTGGACGATCGGTTTCGCCGACCATGAGCTCCCAACCCGGGAGCCTTCCATTCCTCCCGGATCTCCACCAGCAGATCTCAGAGGCATGGAAGAAGCCTTACTCGGCCCGCATCTTTCGGCGTCAGCGAGCCAATTTCGCTGACGTTGAAGGCGTGTCTGAGGCCGGGTATGTGTCGGTGCCACCAGTGGACGCAGACGCGTTTGCGAACTATCTCGTCTCTGGGCGGCCGCCGACACTGAGGCCCTCCCTGCCGTCCAAACCATTGAAAACGACTTCACGGTTGAACGGCAGGGCATACATGTCAGCCGGTCATGCGGCGGCGGGTCTGCACACCATGGCGGTGTTGCAGGCATACCAGGCGGACCTGCTGAGGGACCTCGATCAGGGGAGGGACTGCCCCTGATGCTGTGGCTGAGCTGCGCGAACCACAGATTTCGCCTCTCGCCACCAAACAGACGGCGCTCGCCATCGGTCGCTCGATGGCGGCGATGGTGGCCACGGAGCGGCATCTGTGGTTGAACCTGGCGGACATCGGGAGAAAGAAAGGCCTTTCTCCTCGATGCCCCGGTTTCACCCTCTGAGCTCTTCGGCACCTCCGTTGAGGCGGTGGTGGGAAGGTTCAGAGAGGCGAGAGCGCGCTCGGCGGCATTCAAATCATGCATCCCGCTGAGGTCCGGGCCGCGCCAGGCAGTCGGGTGTCTCGGGCCCGTCCCCGGTCTGAGGACCGGCGTCGGGACCAGCGAGCCACCGTGGCCTCGCGAGCGCCCCCTCCGTGGAGGAGTGCGGCGCAGAGAAGGCGGGACACCCGCAACAGGAGGAGGAAGGAGGCTGGTGCAAACCGGGACCAGCGTGGGCAGCGCGACAGATCTCCACCCCCGAGGGGGCGCAGATAGGCGCGGCCGGCCCTTCCTCCCGTTACTTCCCCGGGCGCTGACATCAGGCGTCTTTCATTAAGCGTCTTTCGCTTGGGTGCGACTAGACCTATTTTTGCTGTAACCCGCCTTTCAGAGCATTGTGTGGCCGCCACCTTTTGGTGGCCCCTGGCCTCATCCTGGAGGATGGCAGGGCTGGTGGGCTGCATATGTATATGATATGTTTACCCTTTGCTCTATGTCTTCTGCTCCACCTTTCCTAGGGCTCGGTCGAGGAACATCGCAACCTTCCACACGGCGGTTTTTGGTCAGATGCTCCCCTGAGGCCCGAGCATTGCCAATGGCTGACGCCCTTGCAGGGAGCGGCAGGCCGCTGTATAAGAGTAGGCGGCCGTTCCGGAGAGGTGACGTAAGTTGTACTCCCCTTGCTTTAGAGGGTGTTTGAGCGTTTGTTGCTGAGTGCACTGCTATTGGCAATGTGTTTAGGTTCATGTCTGTAGGCAACTGCCCGTGAGACTGCGCCGTCATGGAGGCCCTCTAGCTTCTGGGATGGAGCCAGCCCCAGGTGGGGGCATATGAAGGCCAGCTGGTTGTGAGTAGCCAGCTTGGGCAGTCTGGGCAGCAGACTCCAAGACAGGTGGTAGGCATCATCAGGACTCCTTGCAAGAGAGTCTCGACGTCGCGGCCCAGTGGGCCTGGGGGAGGTTTTTCCTTCGATGTCGACTTCAGCAGAACCTCGTCAACTAGAGGCTTTGTCCTCCTTGGGGACGAGTCCCCAGGTGATAACTGGATATTCCAGTTCTTCGTCAGCAGCAGACAGCTACCGTCAGCCCGGGTGCAGCAGCCAGCTTTCTTCTAATTATGGCAGGGTCATAGTATCTGCAGACCTCCTATTATGGGGTAGGCCCTGCCAGGCCTCCCTGAGGGGTAGGCTCCCGTTTTTGGGTCACCTGGCTCAGGTATTAGGCCCCGCAGGCCTCCTGAAGAGCCTGCTGTGAGTAGCAGGTTTTTGCCCTGTCTTCCCCGGTATTCCGGTGCATTAGTCCTCGTCGGCTGGCACGAGCTGCTATTAGGTGGTAGGTGTTACCAGGCCTCCCTAAGGGCCTGCTGTGGGGTAAGCAGGCTCACTTGACCTCCCGTGAGGGGGCAGCCCCGGGCCTCAGTCACTGGAAAAATGAGTTGGCGGTGAGCGTGGAGTGCTAGCAGGTCGTAGGCCTCACTAGGCCTCCCTGGAGGTTAGCACATTCTGCTATCAGGTGGCAGGCGCTGGGCCTCCCTGAGATCGTTCCCCGGTCCCCAGTTTCGGTAACAGTTGGTAGCATGGGTTGCTAACAGGTAGCAAGCTGCATGGGGCTTCCCTGCGGGACTCGCCATTGGGACCTCAGTCACCTCTGATGGTTCACACGTGTGGCTAGAACAGGTGGTAGGCCTCGCCAGGCCTCCCTTGGGGTGAACCCCGAGCCTGGGCGCTTTGTTAGCAGGCTTATGTGTTATCAGGGTGTAGGCCCCTCTAGGCCTCCCTGAGGGGGTTCCAGTTCCAGTCATGGAGACAAACTAGTGGACCATTAATAGGTCTCACTACTAGGCGGTAGGCTTCACTAGGCCTCCCTGTCAGAGCGAGTCCCATCTTCCGGCTGCCTCGAGGGCCATCTCGACTGCTATTGGGTAAAGGCCTCACTAGGCCGACCTGAGGGCGAGCTCCATGGGTTGGAGGCGCGAGCAGTCAACCTAGGTTACCAGGTGGAGGCCCCTTTGGCCTCCTGGGAACGAGTTCACTAGAAGGAGCGCATAACTGGCTTTTAGCTGACAGCTAGTGGTCACCTGCTATCAAGCTCCGTTTCTAGCCGGCAGCACCTGAAAGCGGTGGTTATACCCTAGCATGACGAGACGACACTGCTGCTATGCGGTCCCTACAGGAAGGGACTTTCATAGATTGCCTACAGCATGGGTACCTACCAGGCAGGCTTAGGAGCTCCTCTCAAGTGAGAGTCTTTTATGAGCTTACAGCCGCTTGGCTCTGATCGAGTGGTCGAAGGCCCTTCGAGGCCTCCCAGGTAGGATCAGCCAGTAGGCCTAGTCGGCCTCCTGAGCACGTTTTAAAAGAAGTGCTTGGTAGATCCTAGGATCGGCGGCTAATCTCCTCGCTAGCAAGGGTTAAGAGGCACTTCGCCGGCGCTGCTCCAGGATAACCCGTCTCTGAGGTCCGGCTGGTGGAGGACACTGCCATTTTGCAGTACCCTAGCGGGATGTCTCTGCGGAGGCGAGTACCAGAGGCTCTGTACTTACAGACAGGGTTGGCGAACTGATGTGTCCCACATAGAGGTCACCAGGTCGAGCCTCCTGGTGGCATTCGGTGAATTCCTCCCGAATAGTGACTGGCACGGGTTCCTCGGGTCCCTAGCCACGCTCCTTAAAGGAACCCCTTCTAGGGAATGGGTTGGTTCCAGGCCTCGGCGGCCAGGGCAGGACTTCATATGGTATCAAGGTTCCTTCTCAGGTTATAGCTTGGGCTTTGACCGTAGGGAGCGCTGTCACTGACAGCCTAATGTGACCAGAAGGAGTGGTTCAGGCATTTCAGTGAATTTGCTTGTTCTGACAGTTGTCACTGCCAGTGGCATGCACTCCCTTTGGCATGGAGGCGTGGGTATATCGTTCCTCAGGCGCCAGCTGACGCAGCGCGAGTTCCCTTCGAAGGGAACGCCCCCGATTACGTATAACCTTAGTTCCCTGAGAACAGGGAACGAGACGCTGCGTCAGGTTGCCATGCCTCAGGGCCTGCCTGCCAAACAGTCCCTTCAGACGATTAGATACTGTCATGTTGGCAAGGCGCCCTTATATACTTCCTGGTCGCACCTTGATGACATCATAGGCTGTCGCCGGTCAATAGGATTGACGTTGTTCGATTGTGATATCAGGCACCAGTCACGCTGGAGCCCTTCAGAAGGCCAGCTGACGCAGCGTCTCGTTCCCTGTTCTCAGGGAACTAAGGTTACATACGTAACCGGGGACGATTACTTATAATGTGTCAGTTTTGAGAACTCAAAAGAAAAAGACAGTGCTAAATACTAAATACTATTAAAAGTTCATTGTTTTGAACTAATTTGTTTAATTTGAGTTGGCTCTACTCAAACCAATTAATTATTTTGAGTGCTAGGGTTTACAGTATACTTACAGTTAGTGTACAGTGTACTTTATTCTTCATTTTATAAAATGAAGAATAAAGAAGGTGAGGTAAGCCCATCATTTTATATATCTTTATTCTGTAAAATCCCTGTCATAATTATGATTTTGTGATGGTTAATGTTTGATCTCTCTGACATGACTTGAATGCACTGTTGCTCTGTAGGAGTAGGATTGGACACTCCTTTTACACTCATTGGGACAAAAAAAATTTGATTTTACAGTTACTACTACTACAATAGCAAAAACAAATAATTTCCATTAATAATAATAGTAATAATAAACACTATTTATTAGTAACTATTTATGTAACATCATTCCAGTGCTTCAAAACTCATGACTACGGCTAAACAAATTAAGCCAAACCAAACAATACAACAACAAACAAAATATAAAGACACAACATAACATGTACTAGAGTACAAGTGAACAGCATAGTTCATAGTGATGTATGGATCAGCACGAGTGCAATTCTAAACAGAATGGGTAAGAAAAAATGTCTAAGCAGTCTCTGCCAAGACAAACACAACCATGCTGTATAGCGCGGACAAATGACAGGACCAAAAATGCACTAACCAGCATAAACAAGAGCCTGGAAAAGCATGGAAATACATGCTGGTTTAATCTGGTCTGTAAGCAGGAGACCTGCTGTCAGGAATCAGTTCTAAATGCAGTAAGTACATCACAAGAGCAATTAAATCTTGCTCGTTAATTGTAAAACCGAGGTCCAGCCCTTGTATGGCATTCATTATCCCTCTCTGTTCAGTTATCCATGTCAGGTGCATCATCCCATAGGCCAAGAGCTTCCTGCAAATCACAGCCCGCTGGTTTAAGTCCTGGCCAGAGGCTGGCTCAGAGGGCTGTTGAGCTCCAGGGGGCTAAGATTTGTGATGCCTCTGTGTTTTTTTCTCTGTGCTGTAGTAAAAAATACATTTGTTTTTGCCCTTGATGATCTAGGAAATTTCAAAATAATGACTTATGAGTATTTAGTACACATTTCTCATTTCTTACATAAATAGAACTCAGAAAAGCTCTAATAATTTGCTGTACTGCTGAACAAAGTTTTAAAAGCTGTCTAAGGTTTTACTTGTGATTATGGCCAGCAGGCTGTTAACATACATTTGACTGGAGAGAGCAATGTTCAGCCACTTCTGATAAAACCTAAAAATGTTTGCCTTTAGAGGTATTTTGACAGCTTTATTAATCATTAATGTGTATAATACTTTTAAAGTTGAATGGAAAGTATCACCTGTCTATGATATAACTAGACCATATTCAGGGGGCTTCATTCCCCCGTCTTTCATCATACCTTTTGAAAATCTTTGATTTTGTCATCTCTCCCCATTTTTACTGAAAACTGTTTGGAACATCAACTAAAGCTACAGTCATTAGTTCAAAAGAGTTTTACAATCACAGTGGATTGCATTGGGTTGACATTGGGTTAGATTGGATCAACATTAGGTTCAACCAAGTTCAACCACCTGTTCAAAGAAACCAAAAATAGAATGATTCGCTGTTTGTTTTTCAATCTACCTCTATGTATGATCCAGTCTAGTTTTTGCTTGTTCCATATCCCAATGCTTTAAGTGAGTGTATCAACTAGGGCAGCAGGATGTCCCCACTCGGAATACAGTTGAGTATCATAAGGCAGTTTATTTAAATAAGCTTTTCTTTCTTAAACACATTTTACTCATTCTCATTCAAGTTTTTGAATGACAGAAACAGAACAAGTCTTGATTCGTTCAGTTGTTTATTTTCTACCCACACACCCTCAGTCTCTTTCACTTTCTCTTCTCTTGTCACCCGGACCCTACCCCTAACCACATAATTTTATCACATATCATTCATATCACATATGTTGCAGACAGCATGTGAATAACATGAATAATGAAATATAGGTGTGCATATAACACATCTGAATCAGACCATAACATAGTCTTTGTAACATTGGCTAGGACTGCTGACTCTTCAATAACGAGTGCCCACTGAATGTTTGCCATCTGTGTCAGTGTAACAATCCACTTTAGGAGACTGTGGTTGCTGCATGGATCCTTCAGTACTGGATGGTGTACAGCATGAGTCACTACTGGGAAATGCTCCTCAAAGTCAGCTGGAGAACGTTCTGAGACATGGAGGATATGCCGTCTGTTCCTCATGTACTTGTCACCCTGTGATGTAACAATGTAGCTTTTTAGCTATTTGGTTGCTGAGCAGAGGAATTTACAATTGCTAGCCTATGAAAACCGCGAGCTAATGAGCATTTCTATCACCTCATTCTTTGCTTTGTGATAGTGTCTTTTAGGGCTTAAAAATTGAAAGAAATATATAAAAAAATACTTTATATATAACCTTGAATATAACTTTATACTAAATAGCATTATACTAGAGATTGTGACTGCTAGTAATTAGTAAAATTGTTAGTGTACTGGTTCATTACCACTTAGGAGTAAATTGGCCAACATTTTAGTAAAAGTATACATTTAAGTGTACTATAAGTGTAACAGTAATACACTTTAAATGCACAACTACTGTAGTTCACAACTACATTTCTCATTTGTACTGCATCTGTAAATGAACTTATAAGTACACTAGTATTTTACTATTTTAATACTTGTAGTATATATTTTTAGCGTATAAAAGTACACTTTGAAGTTACACTTTAGTAGTCTGCAAGTAAACTTTAAGTTAACATAACATCATACTTAGTTTACTATTAATATATTATTTTTTTGCACTTTAAATATACTATGTTCCTATTTAGGTATTCATTTTTTATACTTACTTGTAACTTTTCATTTTAAAAACATTTTATTTTGGCTTCATGCATCCTTTTTTATCAATATTTGAATGTGGGTATGTTTCATAAAAAAGCTAAATTTTGAACAAAAAGCTTTTTTTTTAAATGTCTTTGGCACATTTTTTTGTCAACGACTACATCCGGATCAGATTTAGAATAAAGATCAAAACAAATTTTTCAAAACATTATTTAGTTTTGAAGATCAAGACTAACTAAGGTACCCTCAATGGCTCAACGGAAATCGCCCCCTAAACCCTCATTCACCATTCCCCACGTTCCCCAATGCAGTTCACTTAAAGGAGTGAATGAAAACGAGTGCGTGAAGTCGGACAGCCGTTAAGTGTAGGCTACATCGGCTGTACACTCGTTATTGCGGTGCGATAATCTGGGATTGAATGAGTGCACTCCATTACATCCACTATGGTTTCGGACACCACTACAAATGGCTGTCCCCTCAAATAGTGTCCTATTTGAGGGTAAAGGGGGTGATTTCGGATTTGGTGCTAGTTTCTGCTTCTTCTTCACCTGTGTTTTGATCTGGAGATTCTGTACTAGAAGATGCACAATAGGGCCCCCTATCATATAACACTGAAAATATGGCCGGAAAATTCAGTCAGTGGAAACGGAAAGAGTGAAATAGATTTGAAGTAAATTCGTATATACACTACCAGTGGACTACACAAAGAAATGTAGATACTCAGAATTAGGAACATATCGGTTTTCTTTATGAATCAATATTTTCAAACAAAGTTTATAAGACTATGTAAAACTATTTGAAAAAACGATTTTAATAGGTTACTCAATTAAAAGAGTAAACACAACTACAAGCCAAAGCCAGTTATACTTAGAATACTTAATTATACTTTTAAATTTAAAGATTGAGAAAAGATTGAGTACATGTATAGTCCAAATATACTTAGACTTTTCTGTTTCTTTTACATTAGTGTGGACAACACGGCGAAGCATGGCCTTGGTCACTGGGAGCAAAGTCCTTGTTTCTTCTTCTTCTTTAGCGTTTATCCCGCGTAGTGGCAAGGTCCGCTTTTCTGGATCACTGGCGCCATTTATTGCGATCTTCGGCTTGATCGGGGTGCAAACTGGTAAGCTTGACGTTGTTGTGCAGCGCTTCCAGCCAGCGCTGCTTCGGTCGCCCCTTCTTTTGCTTTCTGCTGACTTCCAGCTGGAAGCCCATTTTGAGCGAGGAAATGGAGATCGGGAAGGAATGGAAGGCTCACCAGAGCTGGTGGTCTGTGACCCAAGAGGAAACTTTCATCGAGACTTCCACGAGTGGGTTCCTCTCTGCCACGTTGACATGGCAAATCGAGCCTTGCCGTAGCATGCTACATTTCTTCCACCAGCTCCGCATATGCGGGGCAGGGGGATTGAGCAGGTTTAGCCATCTCCTCAGCAAGCTCCAGACACAAGCCCCATGTTCTCAGTCTTCTCTACGCCCCCCAGTAAGCAGTACCGAGCCACCAGGCACAGCTGCATGTCCTCCTTCCCTCGAGAAGAAAGACTAACGAGAGCGGAGCGCCCTCATTGGAAGACGCTCACAGTGCACACAAATGGACCTCAAGTACCAATCATGCATGCTCTTCACCCAGACAGGATATGCACAGATCGTGTGAGTCCTCCGGTGTCAGAAATCTTTATCAAAGATCGGCAAACTTTCTGAAATGCTTGTCACTTGATGATAAACGTGACCACAGTAAACTCAGTCCCTAAAGAGGAAGAAGAGTTCTCTGGGCACCCCTTTTTACTTACGGGTCGCACTAGTATGACATCATGGCTGTCGCTGGCCAATAGGAAAACCAGGACATTTTCATCACTTTATAAAAAACAGCCAGGACGGCCAGGACAGGACTTGAAAACAGGGCATTTCCTGGGTAAACAGGACATTTGGGCACCCTAGTTAAAACAACCCAATCGCTGGGTTAAAACAACCCAATTGCTGGGTTAGTCCATATTTGACCCAACATTGGGTTAAAACAACCAAGCATTTTTTAGAGTGTATAGACATATCAAAATACTGCAGAACTGGGGGATTTGCCAAGATTTGTCATGCTGGTAACACCTTCATCAATCCTGATGAAGCAACTGTCTTAAATGAACAGTGATGTAACGCTGAGGAATTAATTTAAAAGAAAAAGTAATTTGTCATGCCTAAGAATTGCTGCAGTGCTTGTTTGCAGCAGAGGTGTTGGGATGTCAAATAAAGCTTTAGTTTTTTTTTTTTTTCAGGGTCAGTTTTGACACCATCAGCAAATTAGCAAGTGACCAACATACTGAACCAAATTGACTCTGAACCTTAATTTGTCAGGGTTGAGTTTTATGTTGATGGCACAAATTTTGTTCAGTACCTGTCGTAAACAATTGTATTCTTCACGTGTCCGACCTCAGATGAGAATGTCATCAACTACAAATTCACAAACAATTTGTACAGCAAACTGTACAGCAAACAATTGCTCCATTGATCTCTTAAAGACCTCATTGCCTGTTGAGATTCAATATGGCATCCACAAGAACCTGTACCGGCCAAACAGGGACATAAATGTGGTTAATTTGGATGAAGCTTAATGAAGGGGAATTTGCCAGAACCCACATTTAGCATCCAGAATGGTAAAGACTTTAGCACAAGGGATATCTGAGGAGGGCTTTGTTAAGATTAACTGGATCAATTCTAGGTATTTATTGTCATTCTGTGCATTTTGACACATGCAAACGAAATATGTACTTGTGTACATAAAAAGAGGTCCAGCAGTGTACTATGTATATAGAAAATAAATAATATAAAAATATACATACAATAAGATAAATATAATGTAATAAACTACATTTAAATTTAAAACCTACTAATAAGCAACACATTTAAAAAAAACTGTGAATCATATTAGCATATTAAACAAGAGCAACATTATGATAAAGCAGCACAGCATCATGAGAAAAGAGCTATAAATACAAGTAGAAATCAATCACTAAGGCAGGGAGTTCATGAGTCCTACAGTCTCTGGAAAGAAGCTGCATTTGAACCTTATTGGTCTGGCTTTAATGCTTCTTAAAGCTGCTTCCTGCCTGAGAGGAGGGGGTTGAACAATTCTTTTAGATCTTTGCAAATCTTCACAGAACCATCTTTTGTTTTGTTTGCTGCAACCATGGTTGATACCCGCTCTGTTGCCTCGGTTACAGGTGTTATCACACCCAGCTTAGTCATGTAATCCAGTTCTACATTAACTTTTTCTTTCATGGCTATTGGTATTTTCTGGGGTGCACAGACTAGGGGTCACTGTATTATCTGTGTAATCCAGTCTCATATAATATTCATCTGGCAAGCTGACAATGACATCACAATCAAAAAGATCTCTGTATCCACGTACATCTGGTTCTTCATAATGCAGCATGTGTACACCAATCAGTCATAACATTATGATCACTGACAGGTGATGTAAATAACACAGATTGTCTCTTCATCATGGCACCTGTTATTGGGTGGGATATATTAGGCAGTAAGTGAACATTTTATCCTAAATGTGTTAGAAGCAGTAAAAATGGGCAAGCGTAAGGATTTGAACGAGTATGACAAGAGCCAAACTGTGCATCTCCAAAACTGCAGCTCTTCTTGGGTGTTCCCGGTTCCCGTGGTCAGTATATATTAAAAGTGGTCCAAGGAAGAAACAGTGATGAACCGGCAACAGGGTCATAGGCGGCCTTTATTGAACCCGGATGATCACAGATAAAGACAGTTCTCGTAGTCCAGTAATGACGGGACTCTTGGCAGCACGGGGCTGCTGTGGACAGCTTGGACTCAGGAGAATACGGCGAGGAAGATCCGCGAAGGGAATCCAATGCAAATGGTAACGGAACTCAGGAACACAGCTGACAATGGGGAGACACACGAAGGATAATCCAAACAACGCTCTGACAAAGACAAAGGAGAAACGGAGAGACTAAATAGGGTGAGACAATGATCCGCAGCTGGTGCGCCACTCAACAGGTGCATGATGAGCCACCAACCCTAGGCTCCACCCATGACAACTCGCAACACTTACACACACACGAGAGTGACACAATGAATCCATGCACCGTGACAGTACCCCTCCCCCTAGTACCCCCCTTGACGCTCCCAGAAGATCTTACCTGTTGATTGTAATCATCAATAAGGGAGTGATCCAGAATGTCCCTAGCAGGAACCCAACTTCTCTCCTCCGGACAGTAACATTCCCAGTCCACCAAGTACTGGAAACCGCGTCCCCTCCGTCTCGAATCCAGAATATGATTAACCAAATAAGTAGGCTCACCGTCTACGAGTCGCGGCGGTGGGGGACCCGGTACTGGCGGATTAAGGTGGAATGAAAAACCGGTTTTACTTTGGATACATGGAAGGCGGGATGAACTCTCCTGTACGCTGGAGGAAGTTTGAGGAGCAAGCTTATTAGATACGGAGCGGAGCAGAATGTTCTTGGTAGAAAGCCACACTTTTTGACCCACGACATATACGGGAGGCTTAGACCGGTGGAGGTCGGCTTTAGCCTTGGTGCGGGCTCCCACCTGGAGCAGAGTCTCACGGGCTCTGGTCCATGTGCGGTGGCACCTCAGATGAAGGTGTGAGCGGAGGGGAACGCGACTTCGGAATCCAGACTAGGAAAAATTGATGGCTGGTACCCTAGACTACGTACACTCAAACGGAGAAAGGCCCGTGGATGACACTGGTGATGAGTTATGAGCGAACTCAACCATAGAGATTTGTTGGCTCCAGGATGAAGGATTCTTGGATACCAAACATCGCAACATTCTCTCCAGATCTTGGTTGGCTCGCTTGGTCTGACCGTTGCTCTGGGGATGATAACCTGAAGACAGACTAACTGTCGCTTCTAGTAATTCACAGAACTCCTGCCAGAATTTGGACACAAATTGGGAACCTCTGTCAGAGACCACGTCCATATGGAGGGCATGTAACCGGAAGATGTGATCTATAACAGATGTCTCCTTGGCTGAGGGTAATTTGGGCAAGGGGATGAAATGTGCAGCGTCGAGAACCGGTCCACAAACAATTGTCATGCCATTAGAGGGTGGAAGGGTGGTAATAAAATCTAACACTATGTGGGACCAGGGTCTCGAAGGCACAGACAGAGGCTGCAGTAACCCATCAGGAGGTCGGTTGGACGTCTTACCAACCGCACAAACCGAGCAAGCCAAAACAAAACTGCGAATGTCGTGAGCCATTAATGGCCACCAAAATCATTGCTTTATGAAACTGCTAGTGCGGCTTACTCCTGGATGACAAGCGACGTTGGAACAATGACCCCATTGGAGGACCTCGGATCTTAACCTCTCCGGTACAAATAAACGACTCGGTGGGCATCCGGGCGGAGGCGTTACCCCTTCTAAGGCTACTTTGACCTTTGATTCGATCTCCCATGTGAGTGTAGAGATAACTATCTTCTCTGGTAAAATACACTCGGGAGTGACCGGGCGTTCGGTGGAATCAAAAATACAAGATAAAGAGTCGGGTTTGATGTTTTTGGACCCGGGGCGGTACGAGAGAACAAAATTAAAACGTCCGAATAAAAGTGCCCACCGAGCCTGCCTGGAGTTGAGTCTTTTAGCAGATCTAATATATTCTAGGTTCTTATGATCCGTCCATACAATAAAGGGTACCCCTGACCTTTCAAGCCAATGAAGCCACTCCTCCAACACTAACTTGACGGCCAACAATTCTCTGTTACCAATGTCATAATTAGGTTCGGCAGGCGTAAGACAATGAGACAAAAATGCACACGGGTGCATCTTGTCATCTGAAGAAGAGTGCTGAGAAAGAACTGCTCCTACCCCCACCTCTGATGCGTCAACCTCTACCTCGAACTGACATGTGGGTTCAGGGGCAACTAAGATGGGGGCCGAAGCGAAGCGACCTTTCAGTTTGGCGAATACAGTCTCAGCTGTATCGGACCACCTGAACGTCGTTCTGGGAGAGGTCAAGGCAGTCAGAGGTGCGGCTAGTTGGCTGAAGTTGCGAATAAATCGTGATAGAAATTGGCAAACCCCAGAAACCTCTGTAGGGCCTTACGGGAATCTGGACTTGGCCAATCAATCACAGCATTAACCTTGTCAGGATCCATGCACACTCCCTCAGACGAAACTATGTACCCTAAAAAAGGAACAGACTGTGCATGAAACGCGCACTTCTCCGCCTTGACAAAAAGTAATAACGAGTGCCTGGAATATCGCTGGGAAGTTGGACAGCCTGAATGTCATTACCAAATATTCAAAATGGCCCCTAGGGGTGTTAAATGCAGTTTTCCATTCATCCCCCTCCCTAATGCGAACCAAATGATAAGCGTTATGTAAGTCCAACTTTGTGAAAATGGATGCTCCCTGCAACCTCTCGAAAGCTGAAGACATCAACGGCAAATGATAAGTATTCTTTACCGTGATGTTATTCAGCCCTCGGTAATCTATGTAAGGTCGCAGAGAACCATCCTTCTTACCCACAAAAAAGAACCCCGCCTACGATGGAGAAGAGGAAGGGCGGATGAATTTGGAAGCTAGAGAATCAGAAATATATTTCTCCATGGCCTCCCTCTCTGGAACAGAAAGAAAGTAAAGCTTGCCTTTAGGCGGAGCCTTGCCTGGGAGTAAATCTATAGCACAGTCATAGTGACGATGCAGAGGGAGAGAAGCAGCACGGGACTTACTGAACACAGATTCACTGCCTCACTCTGAAAAACAGAACGAGACACAGATGAACAAGCGGATACAAGACAAGACTCATAACACTTATTACTCCACGAATTAACAGAGTTGTGTCAACCCCCGGGTTATGTTGAATCAACCAAAGGTGACCAAGGACAATGGGAGCCAGAGGAGAGTCCAGGATAAAAAAAGAAATGAGTTCTGTGTGGTTGCCAGAAGTGATGAGTGTGAGAGGGATGTGATGAGTGTGAGATCGTCTTCTCAGGTAAATCAACCGTGAAAATCTCTTTCGGGGATGCGGTCAGCTAGCCCATGCAGGAACATGTCCCACTGTGCCTCCTCATTCCATCTGCATTCGGCGGCCAGTGTGCGGAGCTCAATGGAATAGTCCGAGACCGAGCGGCATGCAGCCTCCCTTCCTGCCACTGCCTGGTCAAACACACGCTTAATTTCCGCTGATAGCATCTGGAACGAGGAACGGCAAGGATGTTGGTTCTCCCACACCGCCGTCCCCCACAATGCTACTCGTCCGGAGAGAAGCGTGAGGACGAATGTCACCTTCGATGCTTTAGTGTTGGCAGTTTGAGGTTATAGGGCAAAGAACAGAGAACATTTCGTCAAGAATGCTCTACAATAGTTATTCTTACCTGCACTCTGGAGTGGGTAATCGTGTTTCTGGTTGTTGTCTAGGTGTGGGTGGCGTGGGGGGAACTGGCGGTGGGTTGGGCACAGTGGGACTGGCGAGCTGTTGAATCTGTTGGGTCAGCTCGGACACCCGTGCCACCAAGGTCTGAACTGCCCGTTCTGTGGCATTCAGATTCGCCTCTTGCTGATCCATTCTGGCACTGCTGCTGGCCAGAAAGGTGTTGAGGTCGGATGCACTTGCTGAATCCATCGTGGTCAGGGCGTTATGTAACGGATACTCAGAGACAGGATTCAATAGCAAGTAAAACAGTCTTTATTGAACCCGGATGATCACAGATAAAGCCAGTTCTCGTAGTCCAGTAATGACGGGACTCTTGGCAGCACGGGGCTGCTGTGGACAGCCAGGACTCTGGACAGAAGATCTGCGAAGGGAATCCAACGCAAACGGTAACGGAACTCAGGAACACAGCTGACAACGGGAGACACACCAGGGATAATCCAAACAACGCTCTGACAAAGACAAAGGAGAAACGGAGAGACTAAATAGGGTGAGACAATGATCCGCAGCTGGTGCGCCACTCAAAAGCAACAGGTGCGTGATGAGCCACCAACCCTAGGCTCCACCCATGACATCATGCAACACTTACACACACACACGAGAGTGACACAATGAATCCATGCACCGTGACATGCACATTGGGAGTAAAGGCTGGCCTGTGTGGTTCGATCAAACAGACGAGCTACTGTAGATCAAATTGCTCAAGTTAATGCTGGTTCTGATAGAAAGGTGTCAGAATACATCGCAGTTTGTTGTGTACAGGACCAGTCAGGGTGCCCATGCTGACCCCTTTCCAACACTGAAAGCACCAACAGTAGGCACATGAGCATCAGAACTGGACCACAGAGCAATGGAAGAAGATGGGCTGATCTGATGAATCATGTTTTCTTTTACATCACATGGATGGCCGGGTGCGTGTGCATAACTTACCTTGGAAACACATGGAAACGGTATTCCCTGGTGGCTGTGGCCTCGTTCAGCAGGATAATGCATCCTGCCACAAAGCAATAATGGTTCAGGAATGGTTTGAGGAGCACAATAACGAGTTTGAGGTGTTGACAAGGTTTACAGGACTTTAAGGATCTGCTGCTAACATCTTGCTGCCAGATACCACAGCATGCCTTCAGGGGTCTAGTGGAGTCCATGCCTCAATGGGTCAGGGCTGTTTTGGCAGCAAAAGGGGGACCAATACAATAGTAGAAAGATTGTTTCCAGTTGGTTGAGTCCCATGGCGATGATAATTTGTTGACCGAAGAGAGGTTTTAACTCATCGGGATGATCAACTACATGAAATTGCAATTGCCAAAGGATGCACTGCAAAACTATCTTTTCCTCAGTGTCAATTGTCTCTCATCCATAAGCCACAAGATTGACTTACCAGTGGTTCCCAACCTTTGTTCATAAAGCCCCCAGGCATTGACAAAAAAAAGAAACAAATATGTAAATTCGCTCTCTACCAGAAGGTGGCGCTTATGGAACAGCACACACACACACACACACACACACACATGTTGTGTTTCCATGTTTTATGGGGACATTCCATAGGCGTAATGCATTTTATACTGTACAAACCGTATTTTCTATCCCACCAACACTGCCCCTGCCCCTAAACCTACCCATCACAGGAGACATGCTGCATTTTTACTTTTTCAAAAAACATCACTTAGTGTGATTTATAAGATGTTTTCCTCATGGGGACCAAAAAAATGTCCCCACAAGGACAATAATTTGGATATTGCCATCTTTGTGGGGACATTTTGTCCCCATACCGTAGGGATTACCAGTCCACACACACACACACACACACACACACACACACACACACACACACACACACACACACACACATGTTTGTTTTTGTGAAATGTGGGACATTCCATAGGCGTAATGCATTTTATACTGTACAAACCGTATTTTCTATCCCCCTACACTGCCCCTGCCCCTAAACCTACCCATCACAGGAGACTGCACAGTTTACTTTCTGTGATAAAAACCTCATCCTGTGTGATTTATAAGCATTTTGAAAAGTGAGGACATGGGGAACGTCCTCATATTTCACCCTCTTTTGTAATACCTATGTCATACCCATGTCATTATACACATTTGTGTCCTGATATTTCACAAAAACATGAACACACACACACACACACACACACACACACACACACACACACACACACACACACACACACACACACACACACACACACACACACACACACACACACACACACACACACACACACAATCACACACACACACACTTAAATCAAGATGCTTAAAAGATGTGTTCAAATATATTTTGTCTAGTTTTATGTTGGGAAAAAATCAAGAAGTGTAAATAAACAAAATTATCTGGGGTAAGAAAATAATCTTGCTTCTGTTTAGGACACAAACAATCTTCCCCATTGGCAGATTGTTTTGCTTTCCAGAAACCAAGAAAAAATATTTTATATGATTTTTCTTAACTAGTAAATGCATCTTGATTTAAAAATTCTTATATAAGCTATTTAGACTGGAAACGAGACAAAAATACTAAATAAGAAAATCCTTTTTGCACCTCTGGAAACAAAGCAGCACCAGCGCTGGGCTTATTTAAACACTATTTAATAGGCATCATACAGAGGTAAGATTAAAAGAAAATGTAAATGAAAATTAGGTGAAGTCAATCATTTCTCTTTGGAAATGCATCCATATAAGCCCCCTACTAAATTTACTGTGTAGAATTTTCTTCCAATATTCCGAGAATCACAACTGAGCTTGCTCTGCCCGTTACAGTGTTTTCTCTACACTTCTCTTTGCATCTGTCTTCAGCATGTCCCATCTCTGCCCTCGATTAACATTGTCTACACAAATTACATTTTGAGAAACGATTGGAATGCATTTAGTGTGCAAGTCCGGGAAAGAGACCGGGCAAAAAACAAAAACAAAAAACGTAACTGGCCGGTTCTCTCTGCGTTATTATTGAGTCCAGAGACGCAGTCACTGCCGATCTTTTCATTTTTGCCGCAGCTCTCACAGCTGGTGTGAGCACGCTTGTGTCTTTTGCTTCATTAAAATGTGATTGGTTTATGTGTTCAGCAAGCTGAGAGACCATGTATAGAATCAAAGGAAGTAATTGTCAACATTTTCAGATAAGTGGCTGATCATTTGGAGCACTCCTAGAAATTTTACGGAAAGGGTTTTCATATCCACGTTTGACCTCAAAGCATATAAACTCCCGCGCATCCCCTGCAAACTCTGGTGCCCCCATAAGGGGGGTACGGACCCTAGGTTGGGAACCACTGTTCTATACCACAAAAATTATGCAGTCTCTAATGAGTTTGTCTTGCAGCAATACAAATTCACATTTCTCAGAAGTGGGATACAATGGCCCAGGGACTTCATCGTATCAATCCGTTGCTGATAACTGGAGGAAGTTAAAAAAGGAATGGCACATTTGTTATGCAGGCCTGTCAGATAAATCAAAGAAAGTACAAGCCTACACATAGTTAAACCTAGCCGGTCCCAAAAGCGGTTGATAAATCTGAAGCATTTGTCGATGCGAACGGTGAAGATCAAGAGGACCCGGAGGTACTCTTACAGTATCCACACAAAAACAAAAAACAAAAACAACTTCAAATAACACACATGTATTATTAGAGATCACACATTATACATTTGTTTTGCATAAAAAGGTGCTTCCCAGTATCACACCCTCATCTCTTACATCTACTTCCTGGTCAGATTAGTATTGCTTTTATTGCCTTTGTGCTGGAGCTTGTAATGAATTTGAAAGCCACATAGGAAACAAGAGGATAGAACAGTGTCTTTGATATCAGATAAGTGCAGCATGGAAAGAAGCTTCAAGCACAAAGCTGTCTGATAAATGAAAAAGATCAGAGGAACGGGGTAGTATAGATGCTTTCAGGGAACACTCCCACGCTGTCATTTGAATATTATAAAATTACGTCATATTACTTGATACAGCTTTTTAATTAAAATGTTGACATTCAAATATTGCATTGTCTTATTTTAAGCCAGTGCTTACCATTAGATCACATTGTTTAAAAAAAAAAAAAAAAATAGGTGACTGATTCTGTTAGCTTTTGTTGTTCTTTGCAAATAATTTAAATTTACTACTAAAGTTAGTTAAACAATATTATAATACTGTTGTACTGGTAATACTGATCACCACAGCCACAGGTCAAAACTAGGGGAGAGCGGGGCACAACACTTTTTGACTTTCTCAGTTTGTGTAAATCCACTCCAGATTATTTATTTTTTCCAAAAGGCTTGTTTTAACACAGAAAACAGAGGTGAAAAAGAAACTTTTGCTATGTTTTTTAAACTAGTTCTTTAAACTAGTAAATATACTAAGTTTTTTCATCCTGGAATGTGTGGATAAAAGTGTTACAAGTTTTAAACCATGCCCCACGCTACCCTATTCATTATGTTCAGAATTTAGTACAATAGCACTTACGTTTGTGTGACACTTTTGAAATAGTTGATTCTGAGTGGTCACTTGTGGTATTCAGTAATCAGACATTTAGTAACTGTAACAACATCATATCATACTGCTCAACCGGGTAACTGAAATCACCAAGTCATCAAGGAACACACTGAACAGAATTGTAAGTGAAAAGACAGCAATTTCTCCTTGATCATAGCATTCAGTTTCCGGACTCTTCCTGTTCTTCCACTCTGTGGCACTTAGTTTCTTTAGGTTGGTTTCTGATTACAGGACTGTAAATACGACGGAACTTCAAATGAAACTCAGATCCACTGGTTTTTACAATCCACTTAAGCTTACAATGGAAAATGCAGCACAGTACCACTCGTCTCTCAGGTTCTCACATGTTCACTACTGAAGTGCAGTTCTTTGGTTTCATTGTTATACTTCAGTCAGGTCCACTTAAGTCAAAAACACCACAGTAAAACTTTTAGTCATATTTTGCAAAAAATTACATTTGGCGACATGGCTCTGTTCTAAATTCCCCATCTTTTTCATGAGCTTCATGAAAAGCCAAGACAGAAAACAGCAGGAGATTCTTGGGACAATCTTCCATTTTTTTTAAAACTGGGAGGGCAGCGTAAATCCCCCATTGAGAACAGAGCATGCAGACAACAGAATGACATTCATTAAGTTAAACACAGTTTAAGGAGGAGCTGGTTTGCAAAGCAGAGTGCAGCAGAGACAGCCAAGCAGGCAGATTGACCTGAAGCTACTCTTAAGGCCCTTGACTACGTGGCCTGCCTGAACTAACGCAGAATGCTTGATTTATCTTATCTTTATTGATTCACTGCCTTTTAATTTACAAATTTTTTTCTCTCTTTCTCTCTGTTAGGTACATCTTGTTGCTCTTCATTCTGTTCTTCATCCCAGGTGTGGTGATGATAATTGCCTACGGCCTCATATCCAGGGAACTTTACAGAGGGATTCAGTTTGAACTGGAGCAGAAGAAAGACTCTAGTGGTATGATTGTATTTATGTATTATATATATATATATATATATATATATATATATATATATATTTTTTTTTTTTTTTTTGTAAAAGCTCCCACATCACAAAAAGCCCTTGATGCCATGAGTAGTCTGAAGCATGCCTGTTCACCTTGATGAACCATCTGGAAAACTTTGCAAAATACAGTATATGGTTGTGTCTAAAATATTGCAAAGTGAAATGCCACCAGGCATATTCCATTTAACAAATGTTTTTTCTACTAGCACTTGAATCCAATTCAAACTTATCCTTTGGATGTTACCTGTGATTTGGATTTCCAAAATAGAAATCTCTAATCTCTTAATTCTGTATATGGTATGTTTACTGGCTTCATGTGTGCCAACCAGTCAATCAAAAGTTTTGTCATGCCATAATTTGAGACCTTTATTTTTTTGCTGTGAGTTAGGTATCTGACTTTCTTTAGCATTCTCAAAAGACAGATATATTGCCTTCTCTGCTTGACCCATATCTCCCATGGCGAAGACTGAAAGCACTAAGGTCATGCTGAGTACCTCCCGGGGCATTAAAGTTATTTGTGCTCTGATGTGCTGGATGTAAGTTATCTCAGGGAGAAGCTTTAGACAACTTCAGTGAAGTAGGAAGCGGTTCTTCTGAGGACATTGCAGTTAAAGACCTCCACAGTTACCTTTTATTAGAAGTGTCCCCCAAAAAGCATTATTTGTACCATTGCTGGTATCAAATAAATGAGGATGGAAAAAAAAGAGAGTGAAAAGTGAAGTTAATGTTTAGAGTAGGGACACCCTTACGAAAAATAAGTATAGGGCCTACTGTCGCCTCTGGCTTGGCTTGCTCAGTTGGGGAAAAAATATTTTTCAAATATATTTCAAAATAAATCTAATTATTAAACAAAATTAACCATATAGACCAAATTACTGATCTAATTACTGATCTAAAGCCCACATTGTTACTGTATGATAATCTAAATATATTCTGTTGCATTATTTTTCTGTTTAACACTGTGAAGCTGCTTTGAAACAATCTGCATTGTTAAAAGCGCTATATACATAAAGTTGACTTGACTTGACTTGACTTCATATTAAGTATACTTAAGTAATGTTCAAGTCGATTTTTAAGCATACTTTATGTAGTAAGTATACTAATATCAGTGTACCAGTAGTAATCTTGTATTTGTGTACTATTTTAATACTGCTTGGGACTAAATTGTCCCTCTTTTTAATATGCATAAAATAAACATTTAAGTGTACTAAAAATGTAACAGTTGTAAACTTTAAATACTAGTTCACAACTACATCTCTTAATTGTACCACATCTTTACTACAAGTGAACTTATAAGTATACTAGTAGTTTACTATTTTAATACTTTTAGCACACAGTTTATGAAAGTACACTTTGACCTATACTCTCTGTAAACTACTTCAGTAGTTTTATAGCTACTGCAAGTATACTTGTAAGTTTTGCAAGTGAACATAACATCACATGCTTTCAATTTATTTTGATGGTCCCTTTAACATATTCTGTTGACTATAGTATTGCACCTACATGTCCACTAAATATAATTAGCGTGTTAGTAGAATGTTAGTAGACTGGTAGGGTTAGGTTTTGAAGTTGACATGTAGTTGCAAAGTTACTAATAGTCAGTAGAATGTCTGTTGAAAGACCATTAGAATAAAGTGTTAGCAGATATTAAGCACACAGTCTACTAATATTCTAAGGAGAGTTAGTTGACATGTAGGTGCAACGTTACTTATAGTCAACAAAATGTTTAAAAGACCATCAAAATAAAGTGTTAGCCATCACACTTATAGTTTACTATTTATTTATTTATTATTGTTGCACTTACTTGAACTCTTTCCATTTTATTTAACTCTTTTCATGCACCCTTAAACATAAAGCTGAAAAAATTGCATTTTTGTCTAAATAAACGTCCGGATGGGGTTCAGGACGATGATCAAAACACAGATGGAGTAGACTGAGTCCATCAACACCACAAAGCTTCACAGTCGTTTCCTCTCCATAGGTTCGACATTTCATAACATTTCATAACAATAGGCAGTTTTGATTTATATGCTGTTTAATGCTTAATGATCGCATTTACATTTGCGTTGTTTTATATTTGCATTCAACTGTGTTTTGATCTGGAGATTCTGTACTAGAAGATGCATAATAGTGCCCTCTTACCATATAACAGTGAAAACATAGATGGCCAGAAAATTCAGTCAATGGCAGGGAAAGAATAAAATAGAAATTTCGCAGTGGACTAGCACAATACACAGAAAATCAGAATTAGGAACATATCCGTTTTCTTTATAAATCAATATATTTTCTAACAATGTAAGTTTCTAAGACTTGGTGAAAAAAAAGTATTTAATAGACTACTCAAACAAAAGATTATACTACTTATTATTCTTAAGTACATCTCAAGCAAAAAAATTTGTACAAGTATAAATTACAAAATATAATTTTATAACATAATATAATATAATATAATTTTTTTTCAATATTAATACTGTACCTGTACTTAAGTGCCATTTTAAGTATATTTCTGAGAAGCACATAAAGTATATTTCTAAGAAGTATATAAAAAATAGATTGAAAGCTTGGTAACACTTGGGGAACACATTCACTATCAGTGACGACTTTTGCCTCAATTAACTCCTAATTTACTGCTTATTAATAGTTAGTAAGGTAGTTATTGTAGCATTTAAGTTTATGTATTGGGTAGGATTAAGGGTTGTAGAATAAGGTCATGAAGAATAAGACATTAATATGTGCTTTATAAGTACTAATAAACAGCCAATATCATAATATGCATGCTAATAAGCAACTAGTTAATAATTATTAACTGAAACCTAAAATAAAGTGTTATCGAAAGGATACTTCCTTATTCTTTTAGGTAAAAAGAAGTATACTAATAGCAACGTGAATAAACTTGAACAAGGTTTATACATATTTAAACAGGCTACTGGTTATACGGGTTGTTATTTGCCCTACTTTGTTAATCCCTTGTATCAAGTCTATGCATAGTGTTACACGATAAATGAGCCGTCTCATCATCATAATGTTGTTGTGCCCTGCAAATCCTACATTATGCCATCTATATTAAACCTCGGTTACACTAGACTTTTCTGAAGCTCTTGCTCTCATGGTCTAGGGCTTCCGTGTTTAGTAAATAAAGTAAAAAAAACAAAACAAAACAAAAAAAATACCAAAACGCTTTCTTGCAGCACTGTAAATCTGCAACTTTAAAAGTTTGTGTTATTTGAATTCAACCAAGAGGTCAATATGTGACATTTAGATCCAGTTACAGGTCTTGTCATTATACGGATTCAAAAGCTAGAGTTCAGCAACCTTTGAACGCAGAGGAATGTGAGATTGTTTTCTGCACTTCCAGTATCTCCATTGACTTTGATTCATGGAATGGAAGTCAATGGAGTGCAAATTCTAGTGTGTAACTGCAACTAAAAAGAAATAACATTTTGACTGTAAACCTTCTTCATCTCTTCACTTCTTTTATTTACAGGCGTAAAGAATGGGTTGAATGGTGTACAGTCTCCTGGCCCTGATGAGAGCGACGGATGTTACATCCAGGTCCCAAAGAAGCTCCCTGCTATGGAACTTTCTGCTTTGACCACCTCAGGCACTGTCAAGACAGACCGTCCACGGAGCAACACCTCAGAGGCCAAACTCATTGCTAAGAAACGAGTGATACGAATGCTGATTATTATTGTTGCCATGTTCTTCATATGCTGGATGCCTCTGTACTCTGCCAACACCTGGAAGGCTTTCGACCAAAAGTCAGCCCAGCGTTCTCTCTCCGGAGCACCCATCTCCTTCATTCAGCTGCTGTCCTATACCTCAGCCTGTGTCAACCCCATCATCTACTGCTTCATGAACACCCGCTTCCGCAAGGCTCTCTTGACCACCTTTGGTTGTTGCAGGCGGCCATGCCTCAACCGGAGGAAGAGGAGGGAAGGTGATGATGAGATCACTGGGGTCACAGGGGCATCCATAGCAAAGTTCAGTTATACCACCGTTAGCACGGTAGGACCGTGTTAGCATTAGCATTGCAGGTGTCTCCAGTTTTATCCATGAGCTGTGTGCTTGTGGCAGTATGCTTGTTTAAGAGTTTGGATCACCAGATCTGTTCTTCTTTTTCATGGTGTCGATGTGTTTTGTTCAGTGTGTCAGTGTTAATTTTTATTTGGAAAAGAATACCTCATTTGTCTGTTCTTTCTGCCTAACGTCGGTGTGTCATTCTATGGTTGTGTCTTCAACTTTTAGCATTGTGATAAAAAGGTGCGGTACATGGGATGCTCAAAGATGTAGCTTTATTTTTATTGTATAAAATCTGTAGACGACTTTTCAGAAGATGATCTTATCATGCATGGGATTTGTTAATAGACAAATAGAAATATTCTTGTATCTTTGATGTTATGGAACCAAATACTGCATGTTGCATGATCAATCAATAGAGTACTCTGGTAGATAGCTGCTTTCTGGCTACAAAATAGTACAGATTTTATTGTCTATTTTAAGTGTTGTGATGTCTGTATTTTGCTCATTGTTTTGTTAGATTTGTATATTAGAATCTTTGTCTTAATGAGCTTTGCTTAAAAGACTCCACCGAGAGTACTTATTTTGTATGTTCTGATAATAACAGCATCAGATGGTCTTGCAGGTGACAATGTTTAATCCGTGCTGCTTCTTTTTTGATGCACATTTCCTACAAGTTATCCTACATGAAGATGTATCAGGTGGGCAAGGCAATTCAGTCATCAACGGAATCAACAGCCTCTTGGAAATATTCACCCCAGCTGATGTGATGATGGTCAACAGGCTGCATTGAAAGACTCTACCTCGATGCTCTGAGAAATAAAGAAATAAAAGAATAATAACAAACTGTAGATGGAAGTTTGACGTGATTGCCTTGGAGGCACTAACGTTCTAATTCTAACAAAAACACTACCAAAAAGTCTTTATCAAATTGTTTCTCTAATTGATTTCTTCCTTATTGCTGAAGCTGATGGCACACCTGGGATATTCGGCTTCTTGCTTGGCTGAAACGAAGCCTCTTTGAATATATGAAAGGCAAGCTAAGCTCTTGTTTGTGCTGAGATTAATTTATTCGGTGGTTCATGCTAAACATGAAAGCTGGATCTGCGCAGCAATACCAAGTGCTTTTAAATTCAACCTCAAAAGGATTGAACGCATATTAGATGGGAATGTGCTTAGCTTATACTTGGTTTATCTCGTTATCCACTGGATTGTTGGAATGCTTGTTTGGACATATTTTATACGTATAAGTAAACTGACAGTTGTCCCAGTTTATTTTCTTTGCTACCTATCTGTGTTTTATATATATATTCTAATAACTCAGACTTTACAGATAAGGGATTTATGATAATCTTCAGAAATTAAAAATCACACATTAGAAACAATTGTTAAGTCATGAAGAATAGGTTATATTAGAAATGGTGTCAACAAAGTATTAATTATTCCTAAGTAACAATAGATCAACTCTAGAGAGAAAAAGGGTAACACTTTAAAATAATGGTCATTAGTTAACATTAGTTAACATGAGCTAATGATGAACTGCACTTATAAAGCATTTATTTATGTTTGTTAATGTTAATTTCAACATTTACTAATACATTATTAAAATCTTTTTAACATTAGTTAATGCACTCTGAACTAACATGAACAAATCATGAACAGCTGTATTTGTATAACGTTACCAAAGATGAACAAATACAGTAACAAATGAACTGCTCATGGTTAGTTAATGTTAGTTAATACATTAACTAATGTTAACTAATGACCATTATTCTAAAGTGTTACCAGAAAGGGTATTACATTTATTGAACTTTATTTCTAACACAGTTAGAATAGATAAAACTATGACAAAATGCAACATATGGAAGGTGATAAATGGGAACTCCAAAACAATTGATGGTGGTTGTTTTTTAAATGGTTTTGCGAATGACACAGTTCATCTTGCTGGGCAGAGCACAAGAGAATTAGATAGAAGAGATGTACAGTGGGCACATGCTCCCTCAATTACCTGGATTAATCAGCAATAGAATGCAGGTTAGAACAAATATACTTATATACTGTATGTACGCAGCTGTTGTCAGGACTTTTTTTGCGCACATACATATGCAAATTGAACAGAAGTATTAGTGAAAGAGGCCATCGCTCTCTCTCTCTCTCTCTCTCTCTCTCTCTCTCTCTCTCTCTCTCTCTCTCTCTCTTTCATCCCTCCTCCTCATATACACAAGGATAATGTTGGGGGTCAGAACCAGAATTCATAGCTTCATAATTTTTTTATATGCCCCCAGGATATACAGTGAGCAAATACTTCAGTGCGTACACACCCTCCCTCCTTACCTCTTCCATTTCTGTCTGCTTCTGTTTTGTTATTATCACTCCCTACTTGCAATTTTTCTTTTCATCAGTCAGGTTTTCCTCTCTCTCCATTCCTTCTAAAGGACCACCTGGGTATGTGGCAGATCTATATCAAACAAAAGTATTGGGGAAAAGCAGAAAGTGTTATTTCTCACTCAGACATACAACCTGTCTGCTAAGCAGCTGCTGTTATTTCTCTTGTTGTCAGTGACATCCGCCAAAAGCTACAGTTGAACTGGTTCGTCTTGCAGGTTTTTGTTTGGGTAGATGACGGATAACATAAGTCTGGCCATTTATTTCAAACCGCTCCAACAGAGGATATGGATCCTGTTTCCAAGACAACCATTCATACATTCAAGAATGGCTTGATTAGGACTGAACTAAACATAAAGTAAAAAAAAATAGAAACTGATTGAAATGAAAGCTACCTCAATAAATAAACAACAGCTAAACAAACAATTACTTTGGAATAGTTTTAGATAATCAGACAACAAATAACAAAGAACTACATTCAGCAAGTCATCTGTTATCCCAGTCAAGCTTGACACAGAGTATTTGGCTGGTCTAATGAAATGGCCACTTTCAATGTTTGGAGCAGGTTAACCCGTTGTCACACCTTCTGACCTTGTTCAGTTGAAGATTGCTTATATTTTCTAACATGCTTATGCTGTCTTCTGTTGTTTCTGTGGCAGATGTAAACGTGCACTAACAGATTGATAATTATGCAGTGTCAAAGTTTGTCTGTGCTACATTGTTTTCTTTGAGGAATTATCATCCGCTAGATCCCTTATGAAATATCGATTCAGAAATGTATTTATTGTGAGTGCTTTGTGATCTGTATAATTTAACCAAAACATTATAAGATGTTAAATAATATGATCCTTTCTTTACTGTACTGATATTTTTATGACAATTCTGTATACAATTATATAAATATCACATGATTTGAAAAGCACACTATGAGGTAGGGGGAAAAAAATGGAAGGATTTATGGAAAAGTCGTTTTTAGTAATTGATACACGTTGCCAAATTAAACACAAACACACTGAAAACAAACAAAGAAAATACTCATCAAATATAAAAAGCAAAAATTACTGTTTCTCTGAAATCGAGAAAATGGTGGGACTCTAGTTCAGTACAGTACTATTCAACACAATTAAGTGATAAGGAAATGGGTTTTTAAAATGCAGTGTATTAACACCACAATACACCTTGGCCACCATAGCCTTAAAAGAGGGAGACAAAATGTATGAGATTATGTGTGTGTGTGTGTGTGTGTGTGTGTGACCAAAGATTGTATTATTTGGCCTTTTTTTTTTTTTTTTTTTTTTGCAAATTGTCCTTTCCTTTAGCCATCTAAATGTAATGGATTTATACATTAATCAGTGCTAAATTTAGTTTGCAATTTTTTACTTTGTAAATGTTATGGCATTTTCATTTTTCTCCATGTCTGAAATGAACGGCTGATTTATGAGACTGTTCCTATTTCTTACGTCTTCAAGAAAATGACAGTGTTAACAGATGACAGATTTTTTTTTGTATGTTATTAGGGATTTGTCTGAAGCAAACCATAGGGTTGTTTCTCAAAGATTAATACTTTGAAGTAATATTTTCTCCCAGTGTTTCTCTCTTCCATCCCCATCTAGTTGCTGCTGTGATGGATGGGTTTCAAAGGGCAAGCTTCTGGGCAGAGTTTTAAGTGGGTGTACATGCTTTGTGCATTGAATGAAAATTCGGCGTTATGAACTGTAGGACTACATGAGGTGTGAATAGAAAACTACTCTTTTAAATAATGGTTAAGAAGTTCTAAGAAAAATATTTTGTTACTTTTTACTTCATGGCTACACACAACTTAAAATGTGTCAGTAAACCAGAGGTCTTCAATTCTGCTCTTGAGGGCTGACTGTTCTGCAGAGTTCAGCTCCCACCCTAATACAACCAGCTAATCAAGCTCGTCAAGATCGCTTGAAAATTACAGGCAGGTGTGCTGAAGCAGGTTGGATATAAAGGACAGTGGGTCTCCAGGAGCAGGGTTAAATACTTTTGATTTAAACTTTTGTTTAAAATGGTTTAAAAGTTTGTGTGATGAAACCAACATGAATACAAAGAGTATAAGAAACATCCTTTTCTTTATCGTGATTTGTGGACAATATTGATAAATAAGAATTAAAGAAATGCAAGAATTTTCTTTTTGAGACTTGTGACCTCAGAAGACCCTTTTTTGTACCTTGACCCTGTATGTTCTGTTTAATATGATTACTCCTTGTCACACTAGCTGTGAGATATCTGTATAAGTGTCTTTTTCAAAGCCAGTTGATCTCATTATGTGTTTGATATATTTAGAATACCTGTGGCAACTTGTTTCGCAATGTGCAAATGTCTTTATCGTGTTCTGGGTTTGTAGTTTGAGGCCAAGGCTAAAATAAAGCTTTCTCTATGCTGCCATGGTAATCTGTCTTCTGTTATCATGTCTTTGAAACTCCCACCTCTTCCTCCTCCATCACAGAATGTTTATTCAGCTACTTAGTTCGCAGGTGTTGTCTCACAGAATCTATTTCTCAGGGAAAGCCAATGTTGTGACAGCACTGGAACACGAAAGCGCTTGCATCTTTTTTTGTCTGCACAGCTTTGAGCAACAGGACAAGTGTATACAGTATGCATGTGCTGTGTGTGTGTGTGTGTGTGTGTGTGTGTTGTGGACAGACAGGAGAGTTTGATGGTGAGATGGTGACCACCAGAAAGATTGTTGTGACACAAAGGAATACGTGTGTGTGTGTGTGTGTGTGTGTGTGTGTGTGTGTGTGTGTGTGTGTGTGTGTGTATGTGTGGGCATGTTTTTGTGAAATATCAGAACACAAATGTGTATAATGACATGGGTATGACATAGGTATTACAAAAAGAGGGTGAAATATGAGGACGTTCCCCATGTCCTCACTTTTCAAAATGCTTATAAATCACAGAGGATGAGGTTTTTTTCACAGAAAGTAAACTGCGCAGTCTCCTGTGATGGGTAGGTTTAGGGGCAGGGGCAGTGTAGGGGGATAGAAAATACGGTTTGTACAGTATAAAATGCATTACGCCTATGGAATGTCCCTACATTTCACAAAAACAAACATGTGTGTGTGTGTGTGTGTGTGTGTGTGTGCAGCCTGCAACAAACAGTAATTAAATCTAGAGTAAACTGACATTTTAAAATCCAATTAACCTCTTTGGTAACCCCTTCATAACTCAAATAAATTTCAACACATGGTCTCTCTTCTCAATAGTGCATAAAGGGCACTACTGCATTGTTTAACATTTGATATGACTATAGATAACATAATATCCATAATATCCAAATGTTCACAAGTCATCCCTTATACTGATCTAAATCCACTTGGGGTTCAGAGTATTTATTTTTTCCGCACATTAATTTCACACGTCTAGTACAATTATGTGGTTTTGTTTCATTAATACAGTGTATACTTTTTTTTCTTGATTTACCCCGAAAGAATGGAAGTGAAATGTGACAACATGCCCCATAGGTGAGGTTTATTCTAACATGTGAGGAGCACATTGTAACATCACCATATGACATCTTAAAAAATATCCAACTAAAACAAAATATTTTGTAAAAAAAATAAAATTTTTAACTTTTTAAAAATAAAATAATGGCATTTTTTTAATCATTAAAAACATACAAATTTTTGAGTTTGACAAAAAACACATCGCTAAATACAGCTATACAGCATAGTTAGAAACATAATAATAATGCATAATTTCTGAACATTGACTCTCAGCCATTATTCACCTTTTTCTCATGGTTTCTCAAAAGAATTCCTAAAAGTTTAGAATATAATAGCGTAATTCTAATAGGGGCTCAGTGTAACGCAGTGTTACAATACACCCCATCTGCGCAACTGGGACTTGCAGTGGCTTGCGTCTTCTGCTGGTTAGATCAACATTAAAGAACAATCTCAACTGTTAAAAAACAGATATAAGATTAAAATAATATCAGATTTGTCTAGTTTTAAATAAACACAAAAAACAGAGATGAAAAATAAACGTAGTGTAACGGGTACCGTGGTGACGGCACCGAAAGGGACAGATTATTCTCCTGTAACACACAGGAGAGAAACGAGGAGACAGTGTGTCACGTTCAAGCTCTCTGGAGTAATTTATTCACAATATCATTAAACAAACCTCTGTCTCTCAAAGTCACATTATGCTTCACATATCACATTTTCAATGTCTTCTTAACATTATAATGACTTTCAGTGTTCATGTCAATTCACAATCTGCAATAAAATAAACTTTTCAATTTCACATTCATGTTCACTGACTCTGTATTTTTATATTTCACTCTATTCATCAAAAAGAAATACAAAACCATAGTAATATACCTCAATTACTTCTCTTAAATGATTAAACATTTCTATTCGCAATATTTTACCAGTATCACATTGATACAATGCTGCAAATCACTCTCAGAATTATTAATATACTTCAAATATAACTTTAAACCTTATTTAACACATTAACCATTATCAATTGACATTCAATACACATTTATAGTTTATACCAATACTTATTCACCTTTAAAGCTTATAGAATACCTTCATGTGCATTTGCATAAGGAAAATGTTAATTTTTAACTGACGCTACCACCAGCGCTACATGTGCGTTTTCAGTAGGCTGCTAATCGGTCGAGCTTTTCTCTCGCTTCAATCAACTCAAAAACAACCTCTGACGAACATCACTTCTCTAAAACAATTCACTTATTGTCTAAACACATTTCAGCATGGTTAAATTCAACTTTTAAGTGTTTTTACACATTTACCCACCTGTAACACACAGGAGAGAAACGAGGAGACAGTGTGTCACGTTCAAGCTCTCTGGAGTAATGACAAACTCACGACTCGCACAGCTTAACACCGCTCGCCGACTCTGCCCCTAACGGTCAGGAGTAGCATTGCACACTTCTCTTCTCTTTTATTTTTACAAGGAATCACATTAAAATAAAACCCTTCTGAATGTTTCTTTTCCAAAATAACACAGTAACATATTCAAAATGAAACCAATAATTTTGAATATACCTAAAGTACAATTAACATACTGTGTGTTCACACACACTTCCCAGCAGAAAGAAATGGGTCCCACCATTTTCTTCTCTACTTATCTAACTCAAAGCCTCTTTTAACAAGCAACCGGAACTGGCATTATATATGGTGTGGCTGGTACCGTATAGGCATGTATGTAAATAGGGGTAAAGAGTAGAATAAGGGTTAAGTGGACATGTTGGGGTTGAATAAGGCATAAATGGGTGCAAATGTTGAGTAGTCTGAGGTACAGGGTAAACAGGTGATTGTAAGTGTGTGTTTGTCACATTAACTGTTGCCTGTGTTGTCTGTGTAGGCTGACCAAAGTTCTCATATGTGAAAATCTGTTTAGGTCGCCGCTCCCGACTTGACCTTCTGACCTGGGTCTGGTTATCTGGCACTGCACTGACTGGAAACTGTTCCTCTTGACTGAACTCTGGATCCTCATCATATCCATCTTGTTCCTCAGGTCCCGCAACAACAAACTTATCTTCATCTTCTCCGGGTTCCTCTATCTCTACGTTTCCTCAGGTAACACATCCGTTTCAGGTAAGTGGTGCATCCTAAATTCCTCGTCTTCTTCAGCAGGTATTGGAGTTGGCTGGCTCAGAGAGGTTACTGGTCGTGGTGGCGGGCTACCACGGGTCTCTCCTTTATCTTTTCTACTGGTACCCTCAACCAATAACGAGGACCATCTGAGTCATCTCCAGAATCTGAGTCTGAACCTGATACTTCCTGTAGACTAGCACGTTCTGAGACATTGGTGCCGAGTCTGGTGTTTCCTGTTCTGTGTTCTCTTTTCAGGAGCATCTTGGCCTGGAAGAGCTTCAACTGGAAGGTCATTTGCTAATAACAACAGATTACGGTGTAATGTTCTTGTCTTTCTCTTGTCTCCAAACTCAGGGTAGACTACGTATACTGGGTTATCAGCAAACTGTTCTTTCACAACGTAGATCGATTTCTCCCAATACGACCGTAGTTTTCCTGGTCCACCACGCTCACCAAGGTTCCTGACCAAGACTCTATCGCCAGACTGTAGTACCACTCCCCTTGCTTTCTTATCGTAAAGCACTTTGCCCTTGGCACTGGCCTGTTTACTACTCTCGTTAGCAATTCGATAAGCCTCGGACATCTGCTTTGCCCACTTCTTCGCATATCCCTTTGGCGAGTCAGGCTCTGTTTCTCCAACCAACCCAAACAGTAAGTCAATGGGAAGGCGAGGATGACGACCATAAAGAAGGAAGAAAGGTGAGTAGCCTGTCGACTCGTGCCGAGTACAGTTGTACGCATGAATGACTTGTGGGATTTGATCTTTCCATCGTTCCTTTTCTTTCTCTGACAACGTTCTTAGCATCTGGAGTATCGTCCGATTAAACTGCTCCGCCGGGTTCCCTGGGGATGGTATGGTGATGTTCTCGAATGACGAATACCTGACAACTGTTGCAACGCATTTAAAGAGCTCGTTCTCAAATTCACGGCCTTGGTCGTGGTGTAACTTTGATGGGTACCGCGGAGGACGAAATCATTAAAGATGCGCTCAGCTGCCGTTTTCCCACTCTTGTTCTTTGTCGGATACGCTTGGGCGAATCTTGTAAAATGATCGACGACCACAAGGATATATTCGTAACCTCCACGGCTGGTCTCTAGGTGTAGATAGTCGATACACACCAACTCCAGTGGCGAGCTTGATGTGATACTACCCATTGGGGCGCGAACATGAGTAACTGGCTTCTTCGATTTTATGCATGGGCATTTCCTCGTGATATGTTCTTCGATCTCTCTAGCCATGAAGGGCCAATAAAATCTCTCTCTGGCAAGATTGAGGACTCTTTCTGTGCCGACATGGGCCATTTCATTATGGAGTTTCTTCAAGACAATGTCTTTGTACTTAGCAGGGAGCACCAACTGCCTTCTTTCATTAGCACGCCTGTACAAGAGACCATTCTCCAAAACTAACTTTCCCCATTCATGAAATAGTCTTCTAGTGGCTCCACTAGCCGCTCTCCGTATCTCGTCAGTTAAAGGTGTACCCGCCTCTTTCAACTTGATCATTTCACCGATGGCTTCATCTGCATGTTGTGCCTCCACAAGCTCATCGTGGCTGATTGCAGTCAAGTGGTCAAATGAGGGGGATAAGTCGGCATGGGAAGAGATGTTGAGAGCCGCCACCCACGGTACATCTTTCAGTTTGGCTACTTTACTTCCATCCCATATTGCGCGAACCACGCCTTGGTACACTCTTTGGTACAGGACTCAGCATAGGCCTCAATGTTTAAAGGAAGACGCGACAGCGTATCAGCATCGATGTTAGCCTTTCCTGGCCTGTACTTTATGTCGAATCTGAAATCGGAGAGTTCTCCTACCCACCGATGGCCTACTGCATTTAGCTTGGCTGTAGTCATAACGAGGTCAGGGATTGTTATCGGTGAATATTGTGAAATGGGGTGAGAATAAGTAATCCCTAAACTTTTCACACACGGCCCACTTCAAGGCTAGGAACTCTAGCTTTCCACTATGCAGGTGGTAGTTTCGCTCAGCTGCAGTCAAAGTCCTAGACCCATACCCAATGACTCTTAACTTGCCATTCTGATATTGATAAAGAATCGCGCACGAGCCCCTGGTCTGAAGCATCGGTATGTAATACAAAGGGTGAGTCGGTTGGGGTATGCTAGCACGGAGGGCTAACGAGGAGAGATATAAGTCGGTCGAGGGCTTTCTGATGCTCGGTGGCCCACTCCACAGGTGTTCTGGATGGTAGTTGTGGACCTTTACTTTTCCCACGTGCTACAGGTGCTTGTCCTGGCTTGACTTGTAGTAGCTCATAGATGGGCTTTGCTATCCTTGAGAAGTCCTGAATGTAGGAACGGTAATAGCCCAGGAACCCGGTGAGCTTTCTTACATCTCCCACTATCTGTGGTGTCCTGCTGGCTAACGCCCGCACTGCATCCAGGTCTTTGGGATCAATTCTCACTCCCTGAGCTGACACAAGACGACCCACATATCTTACTTCTCGGAATAACTCACATTTTTCAGGTCTCAATTTCACTCCATGTCGCTGAAGAGCTTGGAGTACTTTACGGACCCCTTCCACATGCTCATCAAAGGTTTTTGCGTAGCAGAGCACGTCGTCAAGGTACGGAAGACAGCAATCATCTCTCAAGGAACTCAACATCTCTTCCATACTCCTCTGGAAAGCTGCTGGGGCATTGGAGAGGCCAAAAGGGATACGAACCCATTCATACAGCCCCAGGGGTAAATGAAAGCAGTGAGGTGCTGGGAGTCCTTGGCGATAAAGCCCTGATGATAAGCCTTTCCTTGGTCGAGGATGCTGAACCAGGAATAACCACCGAGGCTATCAGTCAGGTCTTGTATCCTAGGTAGGGGATGTCGATCAGAACGGTCTTCTGATTCAAAAGACGATAATCGATACAGAGGCGGAGTGTACCATCTTTCTTTCGGACGCAGACCACTGGAGCAGCATAAGACGACTTTGACTTCACAATCCAACCTTTCATGAGCAGATCTTGTACATACTCCTTCACCTCTTTGAACAGTGGTTTGGGTACCGAAGAGTAAGCTCTCTGCACTGGAATCTCGTCTTTGAGTGAGATAGACATCTGTAGACTAGGAATACATCCAATATCATGACTGTCTTGTGCAAAAGCAGCCGATTCTTCCCACAGCATTTTCTCGACTTTCTCTTGTTCCTCATCACTAAGGTGGCTGAGGTTCACACGGGGCTGCCATAACGCTGGAACACTCTGTTTAACTGGGGCTGTTGCTGCTTTAACGACTGTTACTCTGGGCCTGGGGCTCTCTAATGGATTGTTCTCAATCACTCTAGCCACCGTCTGGACGCTACCGAGGGCTGTCTTCCTTGGTATTGTAACAGGATGCTTCGTGTTATTTCTCAGTGGTATTATGACATAAGGTCTCTTTGCGGTCTGTAGTTCTAGTAAGCCCTCCTCAATCTCAAGCTCGGTGAGATGGCCACTGTTCTCGTTAGGTTCAAACAAGAGAAGAGGGTCTGACTGGTCTACAGCGGATGGGACCTGACACTTCATCCAGGCTACTTGTCCGGCTGGGACTGTAGTCTCATAATTACCAGTTCTTATCAATCTCTGATACATGGAGGGTTTGTCAGTCTGAATGAAGTTCATCAGCAGCTCAACTTTCTCAGCAGGAACCGATATTGCGTCAG
The DNA here is from genome assembly GCA_023029165.1 of Gobiocypris rarus. Classification (NCBI taxonomy): domain Eukaryota; kingdom Metazoa; phylum Chordata; class Actinopteri; order Cypriniformes; family Gobionidae; genus Gobiocypris; species Gobiocypris rarus. The sequence goes on along the minus strand of CM040914.1, from coordinate 29,360,712 downwards.
ATAGAAGCGTGGTAAGTGCTGGAACAAGTTCTTTGTTCGATTCTGAATCACTTCCTCTAGGACATTAAACCCAAGTAGTGGCTGTGCAAGCGAATGCTACAGATGAGAAAAGGCACCATGATCGACTGGCTAAGTGCACCATTTCCACTGAAACTGACTGCAATAAGGACCCAGCCATCAAAAGGGAGGATTTCTCCATTCACCGCACTTCCAGCTCTTCTCTCTCATCAAAGATTTCACTAAGCGGCCTAATGGGTGTGTTTGGTAGATACTTCTCTTTCCAGCTTTTATCTATCATGCTCACCTGGGCTCCGTGTCCAGTAAGGCATTGACTGTCAACCCATTGAGGTCACATCGTGCGAGGGCTTTGGCTCCTATGAACTTGGCCAGACGTCTACTGGTTTGAGTGGGTAAAGAGAGAGAAAGTTGGTTATTGACTTGTTCATTGTTTTCTCTTGGTCTCTGATTAACTGAACTTGTCTCTGAACGACTCTCAGAGCTCCGTACGGTATCCTCAGCACTGTGGGACTGAACGTGTGAAGCCCGGTCACTGCTTGTCCCGTGGCAGAAACCGGCTCCAGTTTTCCGGACGCTTGGTTTTTTTCAAACAGCCTACTGCTCTGTGACCGTCCTCACCACAGTGGAAACAATGAGGGCAACCTGGGCGGTTCTGTTCGAGGCAATTAGCACAGCTATTTGGTCTGTTTTTCCTTTGATCCACTTTAACTTGGCAATGATGGCAACATTCTGGGTTTTGAATCTGCTGGGGTCTTTGCAGTAATTCTACTTTATTCATTAACTCCTCTACTTTCTCAGTTAACTGCTGGAGTACATCAGTCTTTGACTGTTTGTCTGGAACATCTTTCTTTGTACTACTGCCTTGTACTGCTGCCGCTTCAAGCTCTGTGCTATTCACACTTATTTGTTTCTGCTTCACAACCGACCCCAAACGTCTCTGTCTCTCATTCTCAATGTTTGTTATCTTCATCATTTGCTTTAAGATCGCCTCGCCAGACACGCTGCTATCTGAGAGAAATGGTTTCAATTCTCGACGATGTCGTTATGCTTATGGCTGAGACCCTGATACACGGCGTGAAGGAAAACGTCTTGAACTGTGTTCGCATTATACTTCACTTCTGTGTCAGCGTATTTTGAAGCGAACAGGATCTTTTGTTTGAGGCCTATCACTCGATACAAGAATTGTTGTGAGTCTCGCGTCGCTTTGTTTTGTGCACATGAGCTCTTGGAAAAGTTCTGTGTTGCTTCGCCCACCTAAATGGGATTGCAGAAAGCCTTTCAGCTCGTCTATCGTCAGATCGTCTTTATGTATTAGCATGTCTTTAAAGTTTCCCGGCTTAATGGCTCTGAGAACACCTCTCAATATTTCAGTCTCGCTGAATCGCTCTTTAACACCCTCATCGATTTGTCTGCATATGCTATTGTAGCTTAAATCTGAGCCCTGGTCGCCGATCTGTCCACCTTGGATCTTGAACTCGCGACGAAGCAGTGAGAGGTCTCGAAGGGGAATTATTCGGTCGTGTCTTCCATGTGGCTGCTGTTCTGGTGTGGGAGTGTTGTCATATTGTTGAGTAGGTTGTAATGGCGGTGGTGTGGGTGTGAGTGAGGATGTGGGGCTGTTTATGTATTGCATGACTTTATTGCTAAGCTCAGCGTAACTAGAAAGCACTCTCTGTAACTCTGTGTCAGCGTTCTGTGTGCTTTTGACTTCAGTAGGTATGAGTGGGGGGTTGTGCACACTAACTGCAGCTGTGTGAGTAATATTCGAACCACTGGCTGTCACGTTAATGGTTGTCAAGTTATCATTATCTGTCGCTAGTTGACCTACTGTCCTGTTCTCACTCAGTACTGGAATTGACATTGTCTCGTTCACATTCTCCCCAATACCTAGTTTAGGTTGAGCGTAACGAATCTGAATGAGATTATTCACAGTATCATTAAGCTCTAACAGCACTGTCATACCTGAATCCTCAGATTCCACCAACATGTCACTGTTCATAAAAGTTAGAATGTACTCAAAGCAACTCTCTTCTTCGCCAACCTGAAGTTTGGATGAGTCCTTCCCTGGCACCGGACCAACTCTCTGGGCTAGTTGGAAAAGTTCGTCGGCCGTCAGCATGAGTAGACTTTTCTTGATGCTCCACACCAAGCCTTTTCTCTCGACATCCGCCATGACTGCTTTTCTCTCTTCCCCACCGTCGGTTGCTCGTCTTGGTCACACTTTCACTTGCCTCTGCTGGTCTGGTTTCACGTGTGCAGAACAATCGTCACCTCACCGGTACTCGTTCTGGTGAAAGCAGGATCCATGCATCACCCAATCTTCCTCTCACTTCAAGCCTGAAGAGATGTCAGTTCTTGGAACATGTCAGCTGCTGATTCTGGTCGTGCTTGTAGCCTGCGCATCTACTGTCGCCCCCGTACGGGCCACCAAAAATCTGTAACGGGTACCGTGGTGACGGCACCCGAAAGGGACAGATTATTCTCCTCTGTAACACACAGGAGAGAAACGAGGAGACAGTGTGTCACGTTCAAGCTCTCTGGAGTAATTTATTCACAATATCATTAAACAAACCTCTGTCTCTCAAAGTCACATTATGCTTCACATATCACATTTTCAATGTCTTCTTAACATTATAATGACTTTCAGTGTTCATGTCAATTCACAATCTGCAATAAAATAAACTTTTCAATTTCACATTCATGTTCACTGACTCTGTATTTTTATATTTCACTCTATTCATCAAAAAAGAAATACAAAAACCATAGTAATATACCTCAATTACTTCTCTTAAATGATTAAACATTTCTATTCGCAATATTTTACCAGTATCACATTGATACAATGCTGCAAATCACTCTCAGAATTATTAATATACTTCAAATATAACTTTAAACCTTATTTAACACATTAACCATTATCAATTGACATTCAATACACATTTATAGTTTATACCAATACTTATTCACCTTTAAAGCTTATAGAATACCTTCATGTGCATTTGCATAAGGAAAAATGTTAATTTTTAACTGACGCGCTCACCAGCGTTACATGTGCGTTTTCAGTAGGCTGCTAATCGGTCGAGCTTTTCTCTCGCTTCAATCAACTCAAAAACAACCTCTGACGAACATCACTTCTCTAAAACAATTCACTTATTGTCTAAACACATTTCAGCATGGTTAAATTCAACTTTTAAGTGTTTTTACACATTTACCCACCTGTAACACACAGGAGAGAAACGAGGAGACAGTGTGTCACGTTCAAGCTCTCTGGAGTAATGATAAACTCACGACTCGCACAGCTTAACACCGTTCGCTCGACTCTGCCCCTAACGGTCAGGAGTAGCATTGCACACTTCTCTTCTTTTTATTTTACAAGGAATCACATTAAAATAAAACCCTTCTGAATGTTTCTTTTTCCAAAATAACACAGTAACATATTCAAAATGAAACCAATAATTTTGAATATACCTAAAGTACAATTAACATACTGTGTGTTCGTCACATAAGTAAGAAACTTACTTTTGCTATGGTTAAATAAATGTTCAGTAATTTCGTCCAAAGATTTCTTTATTTTGGTGCATATTTTTCCTTAAATAATGTTGATATGGCAACTAGTAAATACACAAAGTTTCGTCATCCTGGCATGTGAGGAAAGTTTTAAACCATGCTTGTTACAACTAACCCTGAGTTAGGTTGTGCCCCGCGCTCCCCTATTGTAATTATTGTGTGTGTGAGAGAGTTTGAGTTAGCAAGTGTATTACTTGCATTCAGATTTAGCATATTCCTTCAGGTCAGTCCTATGTTCATTATTAAAAAAATATATATTTTTGAATGTCCACTGCGATATCTTGTCCTTTTAACAGGTAAGGGGTTTTCCCATGCCCGACATTGACAGCACTACTTTAAAGGGGTCATGAATTGAGAAAACAACTTTTCATTCAGCCTTTGATATATAAAAGTTAATCGTGTCAAGTTTCGGAGCTGAAAACTTCCTTGTTAGTCAAAGAAAAGCTTTTTATTGACACCATGCCCAGCAAACGCTCAATCTCAGAATGTGCCAAGTTGTGACGTCAGAGTGTGATGAAACACTGCCTTAAACGAAGAAGACCAGTGCCTGATTCTGAAGTTCCACCCATCGATTTGTGCATGGTATGTTATAGATAAATAACATAGGCCTACGTGGAGCTAAACCATATCGAACTTCCAAGCAATAAACATTCTTCATAAACTTAATTCGGATTCCAATATTATGAATGCATGGATAAACTTTATTTTTAATGAGTATCCAGCTCACATGGGCAGGACAAGTAATAAAAAATACCATTCCAATTAATTGCGGGTGGATGAGAGATAAATCATTGTGTTTGTTTGATAAAGACATTTTGTGAGCCCTGTGGGCGAATCATTCCGTTTGCTGTTTTTTTCCACATAGGAAGTTTTCGAAACAATATCCCACGTGTATTGACTGGGGAGCTGAAGCTCATTATAATATGCAAAGCTTATCCAATCACAGCAGTGGGCTTTATATTCAAGTCTTGAGTGCGGCACGCCCATAAAAACTGAGCATTCCATGAGAAGACTAGGGTAGAAAATAGCCTATTACTTATTCATTATGATGTTCTGGAATGTAAAAACCATGCGAACGTCATAAGCTGACCTCAGACAACAGTATAAAAAAAAAAGCCAGGTCATGACCCCTTTAAAGCATTTGTCAGTTGTGTCTGGTTCCGAGTTCACAACAAGTTTCAGTTTTTTCAATATGAAAGTATTTTGCCGCCATCTAATGACATAATCATTAGAAGTTGGTTTGGGTATTGGTTCATGTTTTATGTTTTTTTTATTTGTAATTTTTGACATGTTTTCTGGTTCTTGTCAAGTGACCTCCTTGCCCTCATGTGATCATGTCTTGTGCCTTAAATTTTGGCTTTAATATTTGTATTGTGTGTAACCGTTTTATATAATAATAATAATAATAATAATAATAATAATAATAATAATAATAATAATAATAATAATAATAATAATTTGTTACATTTATATAGCGCTTTTCAAAGCACTCAAAGCACTTTACATATAGAAGGGGGGAATTTCCTCAACCACCACCAATGTGCAGCTTCCATCTGGATGATGCGACGGCAGCCATATTGCGCCAGAACGCCCACCACACACCAGCTGATTGGTGGAGAGGAGACAGAGTGATGAAGCCAATTGTATATACTGTATATATGGGGATGATTAGGAGGCCATGATGGACAGAGACCAATGGGTAAATTTGGCCAGGATGCCGGGGTTACACCCCTACTCTTTATCGAAGGTCATCCTGGAATTTTTAATGACCACAGAGAGTCAGGACCTCGGTTTAACATCTCATCCGAAGGACGGTGCTTATTGACAGTATAGTGTCCCCATCATTATACTGGGGCATTAGGACCTACACAGACCACAGGGTGAGCACCCCCTGCTGGCCTGACTAACACCTCTACCAGCAGCAACCTGGTTTTCCCAGTTAGTCTCCCATCGAGGTACTGACCAGGCTCAGCCCTGCTGATTTTATAAAAATCAGGGTACTTGAGGCTAGCGCTGTATTGTGAATAAGTCACGGTTGAAGGGGTTGCAGCCCTCTCTTATCTTATTGCTTACACATGGCAGATTCCATACTGCCTGTCATTGTATTTAAAATTTAGCTTTTAACAAAATTAATGTAATTATATTTTCTAAGCTATGGTCAAAAATAGCACTATAGCACTGACACTGAGGTTTTTTGAGGAAGGGCAAAAATTGTCTCCTTAGACGTGAAGAGCATTCAGTATATCTGGCAGCAAGGCAGGCCTGTGTTAAGATTCATTTTAACTGAACAGTTCTTTTTGTCTTGTGGCAGCCATAATTAGGGTCAATGTCCTCTTTTTGCACTTTTCACAACCTTCTCTTTTCAATTGCCTTATTATCTCTCAGGTGTACAGTTCACACCTGCATGTCAAGAAGAAATTTCCTTGTGATTATTAATTAGCTGCACATGCAGGCAGGCAGGTAATGAGCAAGGAGGAATATGAGGATTTAAAGCACATCCAGACAACATTTTTCCATGTTACATTCATCCGAGTGAATGGTAAATCTCACACTGAGATATGACTAATCAAAAACACATGCAATTACCGCTGTGTGCATGTGACAGACACACAGATCTGTCAGGGGAAGCTAAGAAATTCTCTCTGCCTGAACGCTTAGTTCTCAAGTATCCAACACTTTTCGTTTCATCTCTTTAAAAAAGGCTCCCATTGAGGAAATTCAAGTGGGGAAAGAGAGAAAAAAATGCATTAAGGGTGGCAAAGATTGCTAGATCGCAAGGGGAGATGGTCTGTTTTTTAGGAGGGTCAGTATGAGTCAACAAGTCTCCGCTGGTCACACACAGTGTCACTGTAGTGGTTATGAGATTCTGTCTCTACGCTGCTCATTTCTGTGGCTAGACTGTGTAAAGATTGATCCTGGAGAGACAAAAGGTCAATGTAATGGCTTGTGAGGGAAAGAATCTGTGTGTGTGTGTGTGTGTGTCTGTGTGTGTGTCTGCAGCATTTCATTTATAAGTCATATCTAGTGTCCATCTCTGAAACCTTGGTCATATCATGGGTGATGTGTATGTGTGTAAGCTTATGTGAGATGTTCCTGACCTTATCTCAAGACAGATTACAGTGCCAGGAGACATTACGCTAGAGATCTTTCATTGGGTCTGTCCAATCTCACAGTGGTTTAAGAAGCAATTCTAACAATCTAAAGGAAAACTGCACTAGAATAAATAAAATATTTGAATTTCTAATTACCATTCACTCATACTTTCTGTCACTAGCTGTGATTAAAGATGTTCTGAACAATTGTCTTCTTTGTCTTTTCTACTGTCTGATGGCAAACAATTGTTTGCTGTCTTGACTGCAGTGACTCAGTCACACTGGCCTTGATGGTAATAAATAGATGTAAATTTCCATTAGTTGCTATTCCAGGATATTTGTACCATGCACACACTGGCAGAGAGGCCTCATAACTTTGAGTTGTGGTTCCAGCCATCACAATCTCCTTACATTTCTGACATAGTGATTCAAAGCTTTTTTTCACATAGTGTAAAAAAATGAAAGGAGAAAAGAAGGTAAGAAAAAAAAATTCTGAATTTTCACCTTAGATATAAGTGGTAAAAGCAGAGCGGCTATCTTTCATATGGATGGACACTCCACTTCGCTTCAGTAATGAGACGGCGTTGGAGGATTCACTGTCAGCCAAATAGACTCTTTATACACACACACACTCACACCCATATCCACACACACACTGCTTCATGGTACCCACTGCATACTAACAACTTGGAAAGCCCTGGAGAGCCAGACCCCAGAACAAGCTATTCATCTTCACTGGGCCTCACATTTCTCTCATTCACTCTTTCTTCTTCTTCTTCTTCTTCTTCTTCTTCCTTTCATCTGATATTGAAATTCTGGTTGCTTAATTTCATCTCTTTTGTTCTCTATGTGTTTGTAAAATTCAGCCTTTTGTCCAGCAATTTGCTGTAATGTGGCCAAACATAATGATCCCGTACTCTGCTCACGGGCCCACTTTTACATATTGGTCTATGTTACATGACAATGTTTTCAAATAGAGAGAGACAGAGGAAATTGAAGGCAGTAACTGTGCATGGATTACACATTAGTGACAACCCTGACCCCATATGTGCTTGTATGTGCATTTCTCGGAGTTGTCCATTTTTAAAATGTTTGGCCAGCATTGTTTTGGTGCTTTGGTAAGAGGATTGCAAAAGTGTGTATCTACATAAGCTACATTGGGTTTAGATTTGCATTGTGAGCATGACTGCATGAAATGATCACCCACCATTCTTGTTTTAATCATATGCTGCCAAGAGCTGAGGAGTTGACAACTCAGTTGTCAACTCGTCAAATTCATTGTTATCAAATTCACAGAGCTTCTAGAACATTTAGACATACAGCACAGGTAGAGAGACCCTCCCCCATCACCCAATAATTAAAATATATATTTCGTGTTTGTTTTAAATAGATCTTTTAGGTCCTAAATGTCAGATTTTTAATGGCTAGTTTCTTTAGTTATTTAATTTAGATATTTATTGTCTTTTGAAACACTTGACTCGACGACACTTATGTTATAATTACCATTCATTTATATCACACAGTGTGCCATTTTGCATATTCCCACAATAAATAGGCTGAGGTGAAAGAAGTGAGTGATTGTGTACATGTTATTTCATAATAAAAAATGCTATCATCTTCAAATTCATGACTCTAAACACCATGAACAATGTGTACAATTTGACATTTCACACACAACTCTTTCAACAATCCCACCATATTAGGTCTGTGCCTAAACAATCATTTGTCAGTATGTTGCAATTTTTTGCATTTTTTTATTTTATTTAAATTTGTGTTCCTTCATAACAACACTTAAGTTAAATGTGCATAAGAGACTGGCATTGCTTCAAAAACATTAATACATAAACAAGAATATATAATATATATTTCATTCAAATCTATATGAATCTGTTGTTCAAACAGAAGATTGGATCATTAGTCAAAAAAACAAAACAAAACAAAAATCCTCTACAAACACTGCAAGTTTGGTGGCAGGTGTGGAGGTGCACTTTTAATTTATATGCAAAAAAAAGTTAATTTCAGTTTCTAGTTAATCCTTTTAGTTTCAATAGTTTTCCAATTTGCACACCTGTTATGAAGAAGCTTGCATTATTCTATTTACGGCATGACTGAGCAATTACAGTGATGTCACATTCATGTCACCCTTTAGAAGCTCAATGAAGGTAGGCAGAAAAATAAATGCTGGTTCATACGATTTACATTTTATTGTGCTGTTGATTATTTTATCATCCAAAATTCTAAAGTGCCTCCTGTCTCCTCATAGAACATATCTATGCATGAAAGTACGCTATTTCCTTAATTAAAACTAACGGTAAATGGTTTAATGACGTGAAAAAGCCAGGTTACTCTTTATTTTGATGGTCCACTAAAGACATTCTAACATTCTCAACTTCATCAAACCAAAACAGGTATTTATAGAACAGATGCCTGTTGCATGAAGCTAGCTGAACAAACTCTGAGTTTCAGAGTAGGTTTAGAGTTGACAAATCCAGATAAATCCAAACTGGTTTAGATCAAGTTGAACGGTTTTTCAAAGCTTGGTATAAACTTTCTCTGTCAACTCAGGTTCAATCCAGAGTTTGCAATTAACACTGAAGCGCGTGCACCTGAAAGCGTGCGGCAAACAGCCAATCACAGTGTCTGTTCGATTCACTTCTCTTCTGAAGATTGAGAGATCGTTCTGAAAATGATCATGAAATTAAATGTGTTTAAAGCAGGAATAAACACTTATCCTGCAGCGTCAATTTAAGAAGGCAGCTGAAAGAATATCTGACTATATCAATGCATGAAATATGCCTAATAATTATAGGTTCACAAAGAGCTCAAATAAATACACGTAGTTTAAAAAAATTATGAATGCATGTTTTATATTTATATTAATATTTGGCTACTTGTCAATATAATATAATTATATAAATATATTATGTGAATTAAAAGTGATTATAATTCATTTATTATAAATATAATAAATAATTTGCACCAAAAGATGAGCAATTTTGTCTCTAAAGTTTTTCACTATAAACTACTTTAATTTGAGAGATACAGGTGGTGTGAGTTTTACTTGCAGCTGATTGGTCCAGTTTGAGTTTGTGATCTCTAACCCAGAATAAAACCTGCTCCAGAGCAGGTTAGCTGTGTGGTGTAAGTTACCATGGTGATTAACACTGCTAAAAACCAATCCACCTTCTTGAGCCCGGAAAACCAGAGTTTGCTCAAACTAATCTCAAACTTACCTGGGTAGCAACTGAAACCAGCTTTGTGCAACAGGCCACAGATGGCATGCACATATGGAGCAGGTGCGTAATAGTGAAGTTGGTTAGAATAGGTCAGTAGCGAAGCGGGAACAGGTGAGGAAACACAGGTAGCTAATAGACCTTTATCACAGCATAATTGAATACCAGAAGTGTGTGCAAAGCAGTATCTGTCAGGGTTCTGCCCTGGCAGTCTTGTCTGTTTTGTCTTTGTTTAATGTTTCTATGTTTGTGTTGTGTCTTAGTACATGGGTCTGTCTTGTCATGTGTTCCTCTTGTCCTGCCTCCTTGTTTGCTTTTACCACGCCCCTTGTCTAGTCCTCGTTTCACTAATTGTGCTCACCTGTTCCTCATGTGCTCTGGTCCCTTTATATTGTGCCACCTTCCCTCATGTCTTTGCTGGTTTGTTGCGTTTGTGAGCGTCTGCTTGTGCGTACTTGTATCTAGCGCCTTGTCTAGCCTGTTCCTGATTCAGTGTCTCTTATTTTTCTAGCTTTTTATTTTCAGTTTTTTCCTTTGTTCCTGTATTTTTAGTCTAGTTTAGTTTCTGACTTTATTTCTCTCTTTTTCTCCAGGTTTTATTTTGGTAATTCTCCCTAGTCTTATTGTTCAGTTTTTGTGTTTTGGATAGCCTACCTTTATTTTATTTCTCTCTAGTTCTCTCCTTTTACTTTTAGGTCAGTCATTTTATAGAGATTGGTTTTGTTTTATTTTTTCCTTGTGTTCTAGCTCCAGTTATTATTTAAGTTGTTTCCTTTAGTCATAGTTGTTAGTTTGTCTGTTATTTCTTGTTGTCTTGTCTTGTGTGTCCTGAGTTTTCCCTGGCTGCTGTCTCCACTGCTTCTCAGCCAAGACGAGGGGGCTGATTCTGTTAGAACTTCAAGCCTCAAGGTTCCGGCCTGGATTGTTCCACCATCGCCCTGCCTGGTGTTACCTCCCAAGCTGTCGTCAAGTTCATTGGCTACCTGGACTGGTCTCAGTGGTCATCCTCCCCTGCCTGTCATCGTGGTGTCTGTCCCCTGCCCTGGTGCTTGGACTTTCACTCATCCACTACCCCATTGTGTCTTGTTGATCTGTCTTGTTATTAAACCGTCATTTATTGTTCTTCTGCATCTGGGTCCTCCATTCCTGATCCCTGAAAGTATCGAGTATGTACATTTTTCAAAGTAGGCAGGTCGGGTCAAGATGGTGCCGTGTTAACAGCATCTTTATCACGCTCTTATCCTTTCTTTATGCGGTGGTTAAGGCTTTGAATTTCCATGCTTACTTTTTTCTATAACTTATAGCGGAAGTTCAACATATTCTTTTAAGACTGATTTAAACATTTATTGGGTCCCACTTTATAGTTAAATTTTTGCTTCTACGCCTGAGTGAAGAAGTTTGGTTGTTAAAACCATGGACAAAGATATGGATACAGCCTCCATCGAGGCTTCTGCAAACCGTGATAATCCAAAGGCACATAACTTTGCAAGGCGTCTAAAAATTTGGGGCTCTCCTGAACCTCCTAGTAAGTTCCCGGCTCAGAAGAAATCTCGAACCAACACCTCTGACGGTCTCTAATTCTGTGCCGCTTTCAGCAATCGAGAAGGTTAGCAAGTTACAAGAAGATTTTTCTCTCTCTCTCTGGTCCACGACAGAGTGTGTTGACCTTCCTAGGTTTTATTGGAAGTTTGAGCCGTAAACTCTGCATATCTTCTAAGAAGCATTTAGATTATTGTACTTTTTTTCAGACAGTTGAATATATTCAGAGTTTTGAGTTCTGATATTATGTTTAGTTCACATTTCTCTTTGAATGTTCGGGGGCTATGTGACTTAAATAAAACAAAAGCCTTATTTTTGTTTTGTAAATTCATGAAAAAGGGCAGAGGTGGAAAGAACTACAAAATATTCTACTCAAGTAAAAGTACTGTTACTTCAATGAAATTTTACTTAAGTACAAGTAAAATTACTGGCCTAAAAATTTACTCAACTAAAAGTAAAAAGTAGCTCATTTAAAATGTACTCAGAGTAAAAGTTACTTAGTTACTTTTTTTAACAGTGGGGTTGGGGGACTCTCCCCTGTAGGGTTGTGATAGAATGAGATTTTCACGAAATGACAACTATCTCAGAAAACATCATGGTATTAAACAATTATTTAATAAATAAACTTTACCTATTATTAAATTATGGTTAGTTAAAATGATGTTAAATGAATGAAGATGATTGGTCTTTCTTTTTTTTTTGGTTGAACAAATGCTTTATCATAAACTTAAAACCATTTGTTTGTTTTGTTTATTAAAAATTCAATAAAACATGTCTAATAAACTAAATTCAATAAGTTATTATGAATTAGATTAACAACTTAATTTTATCATTAATTCATTAAAATGTTTAAGAATAATAGAGTCTAATAATAATGTAGTAGACGGAGCAGTTCATTCACAGAGACAGAACAAGCAGATCATATATTCATATAGCAATGTTTTGTGCTTTAATATTTACAGACAATGTCGCGATTTGATTTATTCTTTCGAGTTGTTCATCCATCAGTTTATATATATTACGTGAATCCTACGTTATAATGTAAAGGTAATGTTCATGACTGGATACCGATTCCTCTGCGCCACAGAAATAATTCGGCCTTAAGTTATAAACATACCTTTATCTGCACAGAGGGATGTGTGCCCGAACATGTTCTATGTGTTTCTTCATTTGCATCCATATTTTGTGCACATTTGATATCCTCCAAGACAACACCACGTTATTTTTTTCAATATCCAAAGTATTTCCATACTGGCCAGGGGCTCACGACGGCGTTTTGCTTTCTCGTCACTGACGTCTGTCTTGTTCGTTTCCACCTGATATTTGCGCGCTTGTTCTCTTCCGTGTGCCACGCCCTCTATTCAATATAGTCATTTCCGGATCGCGTTTTTTCCCTCCCCTTTGCATTAATGATTTATTTTTACTCAGTAATGGATGTGTTTTAAAATGTAGCGAAGTACAATACTTCAATCAAAATGTACTTAAGTAAAAGTAAAATTACAGCTTTTTAAAACTACTTAAAAAAGTAGAAGTACACAGAAAAACTACTCAATTACAGTAACGCGAGTAATTGTAATTCGTTACTTTCCACCTATGAAAAAGGGACATCTATTTTTTGCAAGAGACACTCTTCTGTAAACGAACATTTTTGGCATAACCAGTGGGGAAGCGCTATTTTTTTTCTGTCATAATTCCAATTCATCAGGTGGGATATTACTTCATAGTGATTTTCAAGGAAAGATTATAGAAAATATTTATTTAGGGATAGTAACATCGATTCTCTCAGTTGTCCACCTATTTATATAAATTAGGACATTCTCAGTTAAATTTGGGAAAAATAGAAATTAAAGATTTAATAAACAAAAAAATTATAATAACATTTTAAACAACCCTAACCCATGGGAGGAGGATAACGAATCAGTTTGGATAACCTCTTTCTAGAGAAAGCAAGGGGCGTGTTTATTCGATATAAAGCAAAATGGCTTGCGTTTGGAGAAAAACATTTAACTTATTTCTTCAACCTAGAGAAGAAACATGGCAGTAATAAAAAAGTCTCCTCTCTATACATTAATAATACATTATCTAATGACCCCTCTGTGATTTCTGTGATACATTAATCACTACATTACCCTGTAACTACATTAATCAAGAGGGGAACAAGAACCACTTTAATTTACAGCCCGCAGATTCATACTTACCCTGTAACTACACAGATAATTACCCCTTAATTAAAAAATACAGTATAAATATTTTTTATTACATATTACATATTGTTCCCTTAAACCTACAGGTACTTACTTTATAGTTACACTATAATTTTTGAAAGTTATGCTGTAAATTCGCTTTACTTACGCAGTACTTTCCAGGCCATAATCTAATCTATAATCATAAATAATCTCCTATTCAGCAACTGGCAATCATAAGATACACCAAAACACAACATAAATTCACAAAACACATACATTTTATTTGTTCGCTGTAATCCAAATCTTTAGAATCCATATGTTTGAGAGGAACAAATCCAAATTGAGCCCTTTAACTATTGATTTTCATCTCCATTTTCAGTAGCGACCATAAACGTCAAATCCCGTGCTCGTGATTAATTCAAATTCAAAAATCACGCCCTCATGAAGCGTTACGACATGATTTACGAAAGTGGCTTTGAACGCTCTTTGGCTCTCGCCTGCTTCGTCACAGATTGTAACATGCCTTGTTTCAGTCGATTTGTATTTGAAATGGGAAACGCGCAATTTCACGGAGAGAAGCCGGATTAATATTTTCATTGATTATTAACTTACATTCTGCTCTGTACCTCATACAAAACTATTATTTACCACCAGAGAGGACTGCGACTGCAACACATTTTCATTTAAACTACTTTTAGTATCGCTTTTGACATTTTTGTAATAAATAAATTATTGTGATTACAGTGGTCTGTCTGTTATGCTTTTATTTATAACAGTACATAGTTTTAATAAATGGTTATGGGTAGGTGTAGAATTAGCCGTTCAAAATTTATTTTTAATGATACTAAAATCGTCATTTTCCAACACATTTCATTTTATTCTCTTTATATTCTGAATATTTTAAAATTTTTAACTGTAAAAATGTAATAATGCTATGTTTAAATGTTGCAGATACGTCCATATTTTACATTTTAGCACTACTCCAAATGCACAAAAATGTATGTTTTGTCTCTTTGAAAGTTACGTATTAATACCTACGTATTAACAATGAGACCAGGCTGGGAGATATTAGAAGTATAACTGACAATCCACAGAAGACAACTTCAGGTAAGTAGAGCAGGTAAGATCAGGTAAGGAGTCAGTAATCCACATTGGAGACAAGACGATGAGTGACAAAGAAGTGTGCTCTTATACTGTGGTTGATGAGTAAGCAGAGGAGTGACAGGCGCAGGTGATTATAATTTTAGTGAGAGTGAGCACTGGATGTGTGTGACAGAGGAGCCTGGTGACAACGTGACAAGACTGTAAGGTTAAGTTCTGGTTAGTAAAATAAGTTGTACTTGCAAGTTACTTATAATTATAACTAGATATAATTAGTAGAGTGTCTGTTAGCGTCTGGACCATCACAATAAAGTGTTAGTGTAATGGAGGCCAGCTAGTAAGAGCTGTACGAGTAAAACCTCACTTCCCTGACCTCAAGAGGTGCACTAGCAACAGATGCTGGAGGCTGCAGTCTTTAGCATCATTGTTATGCTATGTTATTTAAAAGTTTATAAAGTTAAATATCTAGCTCCTGCCAGACCGTCTTCTGTAAGTTGAATACGGAAGGTAGTCTGGAAGAAGCTAGATATTTGACTTTACAAAGTTTTAAATATGGATATTTTTCTTACAAAACCCCATTGAGTTGCTTCAGAAGGCATTTATTAACCCCCCGGAGCTGTGGATGGATGCACTTTTTTAAGCTTCAAATTCAATGGACCCTATCACTGTCATTATAAAGCTTGGAAGCGTCATGCTATTTATTAATATAACTCTAATTGCATTAATTAAAAAGAAGAAAATCATATACACCTAGGATGGTTTGAGAATGAGTAATGTCATGCATTACGACTCATTGTGGTAATAAACACATTCATTTACACTATTAGTTAATACTATGTTATACATTAATATATTATGACAAGTCATATATTACTTTTAATCTATTAATCATATATAATCTTTATTATTTGTTGATGCAATAATTATTAATAAATGGTTTAGTTAGTCAAACATTAAGTCAAACATTATCTGTGCATTAGTTAAGCATGATTTAAATGTTATTAACAATATTTGGGAGGAGCATGTTCAGATAATTAACATGAGAGCGCTCAGCCAATTAACGATAAGAGGTTATTTAGCAGTCTTACATTTGTTGACAGTTTATCAGCATCCCTCCACCCCACCTTCTCCACACTTCTAGTTCTAAACACTTACATACACGGGGAAGTACTCTGGGTTCGGGCCAAATTCCGAGCTAGGAGCCCTCCCCCCAGACAGCACGCCGATTAAAACTTTACTCCCTCTATATTATATGTAAGTGTGAGCTTGTGAATGCATATTAGTGCATATTATCTGATTGTCAATTACTGATGTCATGAATGCTTTCCTTTTTTATTCTGTAATTTGTAAATTGTAAATTTGTCAATTTAGAAACTCAACATTTTTAAGTGTGCCTTGACAAAGACTAAAAAAGCAAGCACTCAATTAAACACCAACTCACATCCTCATACAGCATCATTGCATTTGATTATAGCAGCAAAACGGATCTCAAAAAAATATAAGATCAAGCCTGATGACTCAAAGCTTCACAAAGTATGTTATGGCACTTCCTGTACAAAGTCATTTCCTGTACAAGCTGGCACAAGCTTTCAGTAATTATTAAGGAGAGGAAGTTGCTAAAAATGGAGAGAGAGAGCAGTGCTGGAAACACAGTATTAGAAGTATTAGTCAAGCAAGAGTCAATATTAGTAGCTTGTATCAGGTGTTTTATATATTTTCTATTACATGGAAACATAGAACCCTGTGGTTCGATGAGTAAGCAATGCTAGGACCAGAAAATAGAAATATGGATTAGCCAGAAGCTATTTCTCAAATATCAGGACACATTGTCACATCTGACTTTCAGTTACATGTGTTCCTTTGTTCCCGCCATAGTTGCCATGGACACTCATTTAATGATCACACCCATTAGTCTTTGAGTAAATCATCACCCTTTTTGTATTTAAGTTCCTCATTTCCGTCATTTTATTTTCTAGTATTGTTGTATGTTACATGCTGTTATGTTGCGGTATTTCATGTGGATTATCTGAGTTTGTTTTACTTATTAAGTAGTTTTATTTATTTTTTTACCTTTTTGCATCTTGATCATCTTAGTCGGACCTGGAACATAGCGACAGGCCTGGCATCACAGACAGTGTTAGATAAAGCCAGGATTAGGACATAGCTTTAATTAACATGTTGGTAACACTTTACAATATGGCCGCACTAATATGCATTAGTTCATGCTTAACTAATGCACAGATAATCATGAGTTAATGTATGACTTATGAAGAACTAACCCATTTATTAATGATTACTGCATCAGCAACTAATGAAAATTCTAAATGATTAATAGATTAAGTAATAAATGAATTGTTATTAGTTAAATGTGTCATATTGTATTAATTCCCTAATAACATATTATATTAACTAATAATAAATGAATGTGTTAATTATCACAATGGGTCAAAGCCATGCATTTCAACTTCCAGTTGTCTGCTTTAATTAATCATTAGCTAATGATTTACAAAGTTATGTTATGACTAACCACAATTACATATTAGTTAAAAATTTGTTAATAGTGATAACTTTTTAACTTTTAGAGACAAGTAAAGTCATAATATAATAATACCTTTGTAAATCATTAGCTAATGATTAATTAAAGCAGAAAACTGGAAGTTTAAATGCATGGCTTTGACCCATTGTGGTAATTAATACATTAGTTTACATTGTTATTTAATATAATATGTTATTAGGAAATGTATATGATATTGTATTTAATTCATATAAATTAATTTATTACTTAATCTATTAATCATATAGAATCTTCATTAGTTGCTGATGCAGTAATCATTAATAAATGGATTAGTTCATCATGAGTCATACATTAACTCATGATTATCTGGCTATTAGTTAAGCATGAATGAATGCATATTAGTGCACCCGATTGTAAAGTGTTACCAACATGTCTTAGAAAAAACAATTAATGGTGTGCATCTTGAGACAAAACAATGGCACTGACATATTTTAAGATATCACAGTGAAAGCTGTTTTCAGCTAAAACAGCTCAAACATGCTTTTTAGTCTGGGACTAGCTCAAGCCTTATCTATGAAACCGGGGTTATTGGGTCTTCAACATTTAAATATGTTTGTTAGGTCTTTTCAAACAATCAAACTCTAGAAAGTTAGTCAGTCTGAGTCATATATAAGATGTAACTTTTTATGTCCTGTATCTCAGCCAAATATGCCTCACAGATTTTTGTTACCTTGACTTGCATGAAAGCTCTTTAAACAGTCAGTACAGAACCATTTATCAATTAAGTAGTCTATGAAGGTGAACTATCTATCAAGGTGAATTATCATCAAACCTCAGAAGACCAGGAACTTCTTATTTTTGTTAAAAAAGGACTTGCATATAAATATTTCTCTCTCTCTTTTCCTCTTTCGAAAACAACAGTTTTGTCCTTCCGCCCACTGCTATGGCACCCAACTGGGTTGCATTTGATCTTTCAGATCTTTCATTTCCTATCAAAAAATATTACATTTTGGTTATATAACTCACTGCCAACATAAGATGTGGCTTCCGCTTTAGTTAGGAGAGCTTATGAAGTGAGAACACACGTCTGACGTGTTTTAGTCACATTATTGGCACACTTGATACACTATTTAAGGTGCACTTTAAAAGTTGGTTTTAGTGGGAAAAAGGCAATAATTGGTCAGGCCCTGCTACACTCACAAATTAAGTTATTTTGGTAATGCTTTAGATTACGGCCCGGAAAGTACTGCATAATTAAAGTGAATTTACAGCATAACTTTCGGTAACTATAGGGTAACTATAAAGTAAGTATGTGTAGGTATAAGGGAACAATATTTAATGTTGGGTGAATAAAGGGGTAACTATCAGGAAAATTAACAAATTATTTATTTTTTAATTAAGGGTCAATTATCCGTGTAGTTACAGGGTAAGAATCTGCAGGCTGTAAATTAAAATGGCTCTTGTTCCCCTCTTGTTTCATGTAGTTACGGGGTAAGTACAATAAAAACACATATACAATCTGATATCAACCTTTATTTCAAAATAAATAAATAAAAAAAGTTTACACCATATTAATTTCTCTTGCTTGGCTTCATCCTCCTCTTGTTACTCTTCTTTTTCATCCTTGCCACAGATGAATCTTAAGAAGGAATCCCATGTCTCTAGATATTCATTATTATGTAACTGTTACACTGAAAACAGGTGCCTGCAGAAATGTCCTCACCATTTACTCATCTTTTACCCTCATTCCATCCGCGATGTATACAACTTTATTCTAAATAAAGAATAAAATCGTATACATAAATAAATAATCTCTACTAATGAAAATTAATTTGGGTTTCTAAGAGTTAATGCATCAAACAGCACATACAGCAATAACTACAGTAATCCATACAATCCCAATGGATGAATCAATGTCTTCAACAAATAACAATGTTTAAAAAAAATTTAACTGTAGACTATCACTTCCGACCAGCATTCTGCGTGTGCATGCGAGGGTTGAGTTCACGCTTGACGTAACTTGAAGCGTGATGTGCGCACGCTGAAAAAATTCTGGTCATGCGGATGTCGGATGCTGTTGGTTAAAAATTGTTTTAATGCTTACCACAGTATACAAACAATAACATAATATATGATAATAGCAATTAGAAACAAACAAGACTAGAAGACAAGACAGGGACGCCAGTTCTCGCGTGTTCAGATGAAACGCGCATGAGAACGTCATGAAAGCTTGAAACGTCTCATGCACGCACTGGGAACAACTGATAGGGTACGAAAAGATTACTTAATTATGACAGCATTTCTTGGTGTACTACTCTTTCTTTTAATAAATAATAATTCAACATTTCAACAGACATGGGAGTCCTCTTAAGATCCATCAATGGAAATAACGATAAGAAGAAGAGGAACAAGAAAAGAAAAGAAAGAGAAAGAGACAAAACGTGCCTCTTTCTGTCAGGACGTTATCCTTTGAAATGAAAAGTTTATTTAAAAAAATAATAATAATGTTTTTCAAATAAATATTTCTGAGTGATATCAGTGTATGTGTTTTTATTGTACTTACCCTGTAACTACATGAAACAAGAGGGGAACAAGAGCCACTTTAATTTACAGCCCGCAGATTCGTACTTAACCTGTAACTACACAGACAATTACCCCTTAATTAAAAAATACTTACAGTATAAATCATTTGTTAATTTTCTTGATAGTTACCCCTTTATTCCCCCAGTATTACATATTGTTCCCTTATACCTACACATACTTACTTTATAGTTACACTATAATTACCGAAAGTTATGCTGTAAAATTTGCTATAATTATGCAGTACTTTCCAGGCCGTAATCTAAAGCGTTACCGTTCTTTTATATACCTGAGCAGCAGTATACTTTTAGTGAACATCCCAGCACTGTGCACACTGTTAGGAGCAGTGTTTAGATGAATACATAGATTCATATCTCCCTGAATAACAAAATAAACACATAACAAAGAATGATACTAGTAAGTAAGTAAGTAAGTAAGTAAACTTTATTTCTATACTGCCCTACAAAGCAAAAAGGCAGTAACTACGCAGAGTGCAGAGCTGAGAAAAATGACTTTAAAGTTATCCTGTCATCCAGCCTAAGTAGTTGTAGGTAGATAATTGGACATGTGGCTGTTTTTTTTACTTTATATTAGCTTATTCTTTGTACATATCAATCCTCATATTTAATTTGATATTTTACCCCTATTTTGCAGTTACTGTATTCTTGCTTTGTATTACTTACCAAAAACGTGGCACCATACCAAGGAAAAAGGCAGTAACTACAGATTCTCCAAAAAACTATTTTGCCACAATTTGGGCTCTGGGTGTGTTATCTACACTGTATTTGAAATAATTGGAACTATTTGCTTTCCTGAATATGGATATACCAAACCCAAACTAATTTGACCATTTTAGGTCAATATTTTCCCAAGCTGTTCTGGTGCTGAAACGGCTGCTTAAAGTCTCTCATTGCTAAGCTGTATCAAGCAAGGGAAAATATCTAATTGTGATTATTCTGGTTAAAATTGCGATTTAAAATGCAAAAAAAAAAAAAAATTATACAAATGAAAAGTGTGTGTAAATAACATTTTGTGTTTATATATTAACATGACTAATATTAATTAGGATTATTGTTATTGCTAAAAATCATTAGAAAGGTCTAAGGAGTTATTGTAAAATATAAATGTCTATGTCATTAATATGTAATATGAGCCTCTTGTGCATCCACTGTCTGGAGAAAACCCTCCTGTAAACTGAAGAAAAACAAAGATTGTCCTATAAATTTATTTAGAGAGAAGTATTATTTTTCTTATTTGTTACCCAAAAGTTTCATTCATACTGGAATTCAGAGGGCGCCCTCGAGCAGAAACGGCACATACGCCTCAGAGAAGTAATCGTTTTGAGGAAATCCCTAATGTGAAGCTAGCGCTGTAGGCTGCTAAAGATAGAAACACTTTGATTAAACATGACGACAAACACGACTGCACCAAGATATGGTGTATTTGAGTTCTTCAAGCCGCCCCGGTATTTTCATAATAATAAAGTATATTATAATGCAGAGCTGATTGACATAGACTTTATCACTGTATAGAATACTTTAAAATTAAGAAGGGTAAAATCGCAAATGTTAAAATCGTCCCGTGAGGATGCCGCGAAATCAGCTGTGTGTGTTCACCATGGAAACAGTAACTACACAGCGCAGCAACACGGTTATATTTTGTTAGGTAAAACATACCAAGAATACAGTAATGGATGTTACTGTATTTATGCTTTGTTTCACTAGGGCTTTTTGCAGTTACTGTACAAACGACTACCATTTTTCTCCAAAACGACACACATTTGAGATAACTTGTTTTGTCACATAACAAAGGATGCCTTGAATGTCACGAAAATGATAATAACTCATTTTTGACCAAAAATGCAGTTACTGCCTTTTTGTTTTGTATGGCAGTATAGCACCTATCACAGATAAAAATCACAAAGTGCTTTACAAAGTATATACAAATAAACAAATAAAAACAACACCAGAAAAAAAAACATAAAAAGCCCAAAGCTAACTTAAAGCTTGTCTGAATAAAAGTGTTCTCAGCTGCTTTTTCAAATAATCAACAGATTCTGCCACACACAATGCAGGGGGAGGGCGTTCCATAATTTAGGGGAAATTGCCTGAAAGGACCGGTCTTCCCATGTTTTAAGACGGGTTTTGGGGACACTCAGGAAATTTTGGCCTGAGGAACGAAGAGTACTAGAGGAAGAGTACGGTGACAGCAAGTCTGTGATATATTGGGGGGGCTATGTAGTGCTCTGAAAGTTAGAACTAACATTTTATAATCAATTCTGTATTTAACAGGTCAATGTAATGTAAATAAGATTGGAGTGATGTGTGCCCTTCTGTTGGTTCCTGTTAAAAGCCTGGCTGCAGCGTTTTGCACCATTTGGAGACAACTCAGAGAAGATTTAATTGTTAAAGCAAGTAAAAAGAGAATTACAATAATCTAAACGCAAAGAAATGAAAGCATAAATAATCAACTCCATGGTAGCTTTGGGCAACAAAGTCCTCAGTTTAGAGATATTTCTCAAATGATAAAAACTATTTCTGACCAACTGCCTAGAATGACCATCTATAGACATAGATTGGTCGAACCGAACACCAAGGTTTCTGAGGCTCAGCAGAACGGTTGAGTCCAAGGAACAGAGATGCTGCTTAATTAGAGGAAGTTTTTGGTCTGGAGCAATGATTAAGGTTTCAGTCTTTTTTGGGTTTATCCATCCATCCATCCATTATCTTCCGCTTATCCGGGGCCGGGTCGCGGGGGCAACAGTCTAAGCAGAGACGCCCAGACTTCCCTCCCTAGCCACTTCCTCCAGCTCTTCCGGGAACCCCGAGGCGCTTCCCAGACCAGCCGGGACATAATCCCTCCAGCGTGTCCTAGGTCTTCCCCGGGGCCTCCTCCCGGTGGGACGTGCCTGGAACACCTCCCTGGGAAGGCGTCCAGGAGGCATCCGAAATAGATGCCCTAGCCACCTCAGCTGGCTCCTCTCGATGTGGAGGAGCAATGGCTCTACTCTGAGCTCCTCCCGAGTGACCGAGCTTCTCACCCTATCTCTAAGGGAGCGCCCAGCCACCCTACGGAGAAAGCTCATTTCGCCGCCTGTATCCGGGATCTTGTCCTTTCGGTCATGACCCACAGCTCATGACCATAGGTGAGAGTAGGAACGAGATCGACCGGTAAATTGAGAGCTTTGCCTTACAGCTCAGCTCCTTCTTCACCACGACAGACCGGTACATCGACTGCATTACTGCAGAAGCTGCACCGATCCGCCTGTCGATCTCTCGCTCCATCCTTCCTCACTCGTGAACAAGACCCCAAGATACCTGAACCTCCACTTGGGGCAGGAACTCTCCACCAACCTGAAGTGGGCAATCCACCCTTTTCCGACTGAGAACCATGGCCTCGGACTTGAGGTGCTGATTCTCATCCCAGCCGCTTCACACTCGGCTGCAAACCGCCCCAGTGCACGCTGAAGGTCCTGGTTTGAGGAGGCCAACACGACAACATCATCCGCAAAAGCAGCGACGAAATCGTATGGTCCCCAAACCGACACTCTCCGGCCCTTGGCTGCGTCTAGAAATTCTGTCCATAAAAATTATGAACAGAACCGGTGACAAAGGGCAGCCCTGCCGGAGTCCAACATGCACCGGGAACAGGTCTGACTTACTGCCGGCAATGCGAACCAAGCTCTTGCTCCGGTCATACAGGGAACGAACAGCCCTAAGCAGGGGGCCGCCAACCCCATACTCCCAGAGCACCCTCCACAGGATGCCGGACACGGTCGAATGCCTTCTCCAAATCCACAAAACACATGTGGACTGGTTGGGCAAACTCCCATGAACCCTCCAGCACCCTGAAAAGGGTATAGAGCTGGTCCAGTGTTCCACGACCGGGACGAAAACCACACTGTTCCTCCTGAATCCGAGGTTCCACTATCGGCCGAATTCTCCTCTCCAGTACCCTGGCATAGACTTTCCCGGGGAGGCTGAGAAGTGTGATCCCCCTATAGTTGGAACACACTCTCCGGTCCCCTTCTTGAAAAGAGGACCACCACCCCGGTCTGCCAGTCCAGAGGTACTGTCCCCAACCGCCATGCGATGTTGCAGAGGCGTGTCAGCCAAGACAGCCCCACAACATCCAGAGACTTGAAGTACTCAGGGCAGATCTCATCTACCCCCGGTGCCTTGCCACCGAGGAGCTTTTTAACCACCTCGATGACTTCAGCCCGGGTGATGGGCGAGTCCACTTCCGAGTCCCCAGCCACTGCTTCCTCAATGGAAGACATGTCGGTGGGATTGAGGAGATCCTCAAAGTATTCCTTCCACCGCCCGATGATATCCCCAGTTGAGGTCAACAGGTGCCCATCTCGACTGTAAACAGTGTTGGTAGGGCACTGCTTCCCCCTCCTGAGGCGTCGAACGGTTTGCCAGAATCTCTTCGAGGCCAACAGAATCTCTTCGAGGCCAACTCCTCCCAGGCCCGATTTTTTGCCTCCACGACTACCCGGCTGCAGCCCGCTTGGCCTGCCGGTACCCGCCAGCTGCCTCAGGAGTCCCACAAGCCAGCCAGGCCCGATAGGACTCCTTCTTCAGCTTGACGGCATCCCTTACTTCCGGTGTCCACCACCGGGTTTGGGGATTGCCGCCGACAGGCACCGGAGACCCACGCCACAGCTCCGAACAGCCGCATCGACAATGGAGGTGGAGAACATGGTCCACTCGGACTCAATATCTCCAGACTCCCTCGATCCGTCAAAGTTCTGCCGGAGGTGGGAGTTGAAGATCTCTCTGACAGGGGCTCGCCAAACGCTCCCAACAGTCCTCACAGTACGCTTGGGTCTGCCGAGTCTGTCCAGCCTCCTCCTCCATCGGATCCAACTCACCACCAGGTGGTGATCAGTTGACAGCTCCACTCTCTTCACCCGAGTGTCCAAGACATATGGCGAAGGTCTGATGACACGACCACAAAGTCGATCATCGACCTCCGGTCTAGGGTGTCCTGGTGCCACGCACTGATGGACACTTATGCTTGAACATGGTGTTCGTTATGGACAAACCGTGGCTAGCACAGAAATCCAATAACAGAACACCACTGGGTTCAGATCAGGGGCCGCTCCTCCCAATCACGCCTCCAGGTGTCACTGTCACTGCCCACGTGGGCGTTGAAGTCCCCAGTAGAACGATGGAGTCTCCAGTCGGAGCACTTTCCAGCACCCTCCCAGAGACTCCAAGAGGGCCGGGTACTCCGCACTGCCGCTTGGGTCCCGTAGAGGCACACACGACAGTGAGAGACCTATCCTGACTCGGCGCAGGGAAGCGACTCCTCGCTCACCGGGTGAACTCCAACACATGGCAGCTGAGCTGGGGGGCTATAAGCAAACCCACTCCAGCTCTCCGCCTCTCACCATGGGCAACTCCAGAGTGGTAGAGAGTCCAGCCTCTCTCAAGAAGTGTGGTTCCAGAGCCCAAGCTGTGCGTGGAGGTGAGCCCGACTATCTCTAGTCGGTACCTCTCGACCTCCCGCACAAGCTCCGGCTCCTTCCCCGCCAACGAGGTGACATTCCACGTCCCTAAAGCCAGGTTCCGTGTCCAGAGATCGGATCGCCGGGGCCTCGCCCGACTGTCGCCCGATCCACTATGCACCGGCCCCTTACGCTCCCTCCTGCAGGTGGTGAGCCCACAGGAGGGCGGCCCCACGTCATTTCTACGGGCTAAGCCCGGCCGAGCCCCATGGGGGGAGGCCCGGCCACCAGGTGCTCGCATGCGAGCCCCAACCCCAGGCCTGGCTCCAGGGTGGGGCCCCGGCTGCGCCATGCCGGGCGACGTCTCGGTCCTCGGTGTAGTTTTACTCATAAGGGGGTTTTTGTGAACTGTTCTTAGTCTGGCCCGTCACCAAGGACCTGTTTGCCTTGGGAGACCCTACCAGGGGCATATAGCCCCGGACAACATAGCTCCCAGGATCATTCGGATACTCAAACCTCTCCACCACGATAAGGTGACAGTTCAAGGAGAGGTTTTTTTGGGTTTAGTTGTAAGTAATTATTATTTAACCAGATCTTAATGCAAGACATGTGTTCCAGCAAATCACTAGTGAGAAAACACAAGTTAAGAAAGCATCTGATTGTAGCGATGTCGATGTTTGCACCAATTCTGCACTTTAGTGAAGTCGCATCATGTGACTAAACCAAGATGTTCTCACTGCAGCCTGTATCACGATGACATACTGGATTAAACCCAATACGTAGTGGATGCATGATTTTTTTCAGGTTAAGGTTATGGTCCAGGGTGGGTTTAGGGGTTAGTATTTGTTGTATAGTTGTAGGTGCTTAGCGATATAATTGCCATTATTAATTAAATCTTTTTTTTTAATAGGCTGTGGGGCGGAGTTTGCACTGAACTGGTGCCTACTGTCAGGGGACCTGAATAGACGACTCAAACACAGAGGTAAAGTGAACAGAGTTTATTAGAACCTTGGGAAATACAACCTCCAACGATTAGCTGTCACTCCTCGTCTAAGCGTCCTGGGCACAGTGCCGAACAAGTTAAGACATAAAACACAACCAGCACAGATCCACATGAGACAAAACAATCTACTGACAACAAGGGGCAGACACAGCAGAGAATATAAAGGAAAAGGGGACAAGTGACAGGTGTGGGAAATCAGCTTGTGATTGCGCACAGCTGTGCTAAATCAGCTCTGATTGTCCAGGTCACGAACTGCAGAAAATGGCAGGACAAACACAGACAACAGAAGGAAGCCGATGATGCACCCTGAACCGTGACACCTACATTATCGCCATGGACCAATGGTAGTTTTCAGGTGTTTACCAACCATACCAGCCGGGCAAACTTTTCTGTAAAGTTCATTTTTGCAAGCTGTCTCAAACTCCCGAAACAAACTTAAAAAAAAAATATTAAGGAACAGTAGGAGATGTGATGATCCACAGATGGTCTATGGTGCCCCAAGAGGAAATACCATGACTGGTGGCTAATTAAAGACCAGAAGAGGGTGTGAAAATGTGCTGGACAGCCTGACATAATGGCACATTTGGCCTATATTCTGCTAATTCTCTTCTGTTAAGTGGTGAGGTGTTACAGCCAAATTAACTAAAATACCAATTATAAGAAAATTTTCTTCTGCTGCATTCAACCCTGACCTCAAAAAAAAAAAAAAAAAGCCAGAGGCAACAAAACTGACCGGTGATTAGTATAAAGGCCACTGTCAGGAAGTTTAATGTTAATGAGACACAATCAAGCATGTCTTGTCATCATGCTGAAATGTCAAGCTAAAATAGAGGGTTAAGTGGGATCAGAGCATAACAGAAGTGCAGTTGATGATTCTGCTAGTTGGCCGTGTGCTTTTTTTTTGTAGCCAAGCAAATTATTATAGTAAGCTAATGATGCAGCACCACAGGACAGCAATTAATCACAGCTTGGAGTGTAATCATACTTCAAAATCAGCTGAAAGGGCCACTACCTGGTAAGTTACTTACAAGTAGCATCGCTGAAAGCTTGTCTTGCTAATAATGGTTTAGTTAGTAATAAAGGCCAGTATGCCTCGTGATGAATAATATGCTTTCAAGGTTTGTTTTCTTTTTCCCAAGAGCATGTAAACTATAACGAATTTGTGGCTATTGTGAATATATTGCACATTTAAAAACTGAATACTTACAACAATTTTTTCGACGCACGGTTCGACGCATGCGCAATGTAGCCTCGTGCCTGTATGTTACCTCAGTGGGTCTCCTTTCCGAGCGAAATAGAAGATTTAAAAGAATTAAAAGACAGTAAAAGTGGAGTGCTGCAGGTCCTGTCAGGTGTAAAAATGGCAAGTGGGAGAGATAAGGAAGGCTTTGGAGGATGCGCCAGCGTCATATAAAGGCTGATTTATACTTCTGCATCGGAACTGCGGCGTAGCCTTTACGCGTGGGCTACGCGCCAATTTTCATTTATACTTCTGCATCGTTGTCCGTGGCAACGTGCAGTTACACATGCAGAGGTAGCATGATACCCCAGACAGACTAATCACAGCGCTTGCGGTCCGCGTCGAATCAACGCGGTTACATTTTTGGAGAGGTGCGCGTCAGGGTACATCATAGCCTACGTATGCTACACACAGCCTACGACGTAGCTACGGCGTACACTTGATGGAGAAGTATAAGTTGGGCTTTACGCCGGCTTCACATTGCACGCGCAAGCAGTGCATTGGCAGGGCAGAAGCACTGCGTATGAAGAACTGGAGCCGTGGCTCATGTATTGCAAATACAGATTGAATATTGTCCATTCTGTCACATTTTCCGGTGTTCTCCTCCGACCCTTTCTGTCTTGTGCTTTGATTTATGATGGGAAGCATATATCTGCTGCAAATGCGACCGTGTTCCCCTCTGTCCCAAATGCATATAACATGTTGTGACATGATAAATGTAACATTAAAGTGAATATATGCTTCTAGTTTTAATCATTTAAACAGGCCTTTGAAGTTTGGGCAAAAAGCTGCTAACGCTGAATTAAAGCCACTGTACATTGTTCTGATCAAAATTGACATGATTAACATGAAAAATGTTACACCAATGTGTCGGGTTCGGTAGACAGCGTAAGCAGGAGACAGCCAGTTAGGAAACAACTTATACATGATATAATTTTTTTTTATACTGTATCCTAAATTTTGGATAATTAAGCTATATATCCTACTCTGAAGTAAATTTCTGGATTTTTAACGATTAAAAGAAAAAACAACAACAAGAACCGTACAGAACCGAAAACCATGACCCTAAAACCATGATACGAACCGAACCGTGGGTTTTGTGAACCAAGCCCCCCCTAATGTTTAGTAAGTTTAGTCGTTTAATTATATTTTCAATCAGAAAGTATGCATTAAGTATCTTGTAGAGAGTGACAGACTTTTCTACATTTCTAGATTAAAATAAAACACAAAACACTTCTCATTCTTTCACTTGAAACCATTTATGATTTATGAGGGCAAGCTGTTTCCAAAGGGTAATATCCAATTAATTCTAAAATTTGATCTTTATTCTGCAGTACATAAAAAAAAACAATATGTCAAAAATGGGTACTGAATATTATTACAAAAAAATACTATTAAAAAAAGGTTACTCGCTCCAATTTGCTCGCAGACCTCCGCGCTTTCAAGCCATCCGCATGGAGGAGTGTAACTCACGTCCTCCGCACGAAGTGTAACGTTTTCTAGCGAAGGGAGCTAGCGAGCGAGTCATTACTTCCTCATGCCGAAAAAGGACGGCGGGTGGAGGGGGTGGCTTATCAGTAAACAGCCCTGCCATTCGGGCTGTCACTGGCACCTCGTACATTTACGAAATGCATGGATGCAGCTCTCCCCCCCCTAAGATAGCAGGGAATGCGCATGCTGAACTACCTCGACGACTGGCTCATTTTGGCCCAGTCGGAGGCTAAGTTACAAGCTCACATATCCTGGTTCCTTAGCCATCTAGAATGCCTTGGGCTCAGGATCAACTTATCCGAGTGTGTTCAACCCCAAATCAGAAAAAGTTGGGACAGTATGGAAAATGCAAATAAAAAAAGAAAGTAGTGATTTCTAAATTTACTTTGACTTGTATTTCATTGCAGACAATATGAACACAAAATATTTCATGTTTTGTCTGGTCAACTTCATGTCATTTGTAAATATGCATCCTTTCCTGTCATTCAGACCTGCAACACATTTCAAAAAAAGTTGGGACAGGAGCAATTTAGGGCTAGTAATGAGGTAAAATGGTTAAATAATGATGTGATTTGAAACAGGTGATGTCAACAGGTGATTGTTATTATGATTTGGTACAAAAGCAGCATCCAAGAAAAGTCTAAACCTTTAGGAGCAAAGATGGGCCGAGGATCGCCAGTTTGCCAACAAATACGTGAGAAAATTATTGAAATGTTTAAAAACAATGTTCCTCAAAGAAAGATAGGAAGAGATTTGGATATTTCACATTCAACAGTGCATAACATAATTAAAAGATTCAAGGAATCTGGAGGAATTTCAGAGCGTAAAGGACAAGGGCGCAAGCCTAAGCTGAACAACCGTGATCTCCGATCCCTCAGGCGGCACTGCATCGTTTTAAACCATGGCTGTATCAAAGCTGGTTCCAGGCTGGCGTAAGCTGGTAATTTCAACAGACGCCTCCAACCTTGGTTGGGGAGCTCTGTGCAAGGGCAGGCCAACCTCTGGCCTATAGTTGAGCCCGGAGAAACGGCTACATATCAACTGCCTTGAGATAAGAGTGTAAGGTCCATCCGTTAGCCCAAAAATGGAATCTAACGACCTGGTTGAAGGACTTTTAAGCCTTTTCAGCATTTCTGTTGAATTCACTTAATTTATTGTTGTCGAATTTTAAATCTGACTCCATTTTTAATTTTGATCTGACTCCAATTTTATGTGACTTTGTTAAAGTTGTTACGTTTGTAACTTAACAGCTGATCATAATTTTAGTTGTGATTCTATTTAGATTGTTGATTTCTCTTAGTATCTCTTATTTTCAAATCAAGGGACCCGATATCAAAACCTGTCCAGTTCTGATATTAGTCAGAGGATTGCAGAGTGAATATTTTACCTTTGAGTGGTCGCACCTGCTTACTCAACAAAAAGTGTAATTTTAATAATAGTCACAAGAAGCTGCAACTTGCTAATACAGCGATAGTCAGAAATCAGATTATCTCAAAATGCTGTGCACTATGCTTCAATCATTGAGTCCTCGGTTTGGTCTATCCTGGTACAAAGAGTTGCTGTAATAAAGGACTCCAATTTAATCCATACTAGAATAATGATAAAGATAAATCAAGGTTAACATTTATTTTTGCTAGACATAACTTAAGTAAACATAATTAAACATAAATCCATGGTACACAACTTTCAGCATACAATTACAAAGTAATCCGAAAATAGTTTCAAAGAGTCTAAGAGCAGAAGGTTTTTGGGCAGGGAGGTGTCCTACAGTCTTTCTGTGAGATTTTAGGTCAAGTCGTACTGTGCTGACTGGATGCTATTGCAATTGGGCAGCATATCTATGATCCTTTTGGTCAGGTTTGCTTCCACCTGCACTTGATTGTGATTGTTTTCAGTCTGTAGAGTGACTTGTTGTCCCAAGTATGTTGTGTTAATCAGCATGAGCAGAAAATGTCAGTGTAAAGTGTCTGTACACTTTGAGGAAACATCTGTGTCCTCCCCAGGATTCTTAGCTATAGCTGACCCTTTGAGAAGTCCTCGGTCACCTTCAAGCAGAAGGTTTGGTTTGCCGGGCAGGTCAGATCACCATAGGAGAAGGAATAATTTCACTGATGATGCTCCATTGTGTGTCAGATACCTGAACAACTTCTGAATAATCATGCCATAATTGAACCCTGATGATTCATGTCAGAAGTGCGAGTGGTAAATACGGTCTCATTTCTCAGTGTCATCTATTTAGTGGTTAGATCTCATTTGGTCGCCAGATTCTTCACTACCACTAACATGGGAATGGAATTTAAATTGGTCTGGATGAATTAAAAGAAGTACAACAAAACATCAGTATAACTAGTATATTTACAAGCAGTGTGCATAATTAAATGATATCCCATAATTAAACATGTAAATACACCATTTAATAACTGTCATTATAAAATTGTCTATATCAGTTGTTTTAATTGCAAATTATTACTGACAGCTAATGTTTCACTCAGATCACTTAAATAATAAGATTTACAGAAACAGAGATTTAAAATCTCCAGTTTAGCTTTTGCACTCTTCTGTGCATTTGATGTACGGAAAGTATTCAGACCCCCTTACATTTTTCACTCTTTGTTAAATAGCAGCCACTTTGTTTAAATCATTTAAGTTATTTTTTTTTCTTCTCATTAATGTACACACAGCACCCCATATTGACAGAAAAACTGAATTGTTGTAATTTTTTCAGATTCATTAAAAAAATAAAAACTGAAATATCACATGGTCCTAAGTATTCAGACCCTTTGATGTGACACTCATATATTTAACTCATGTGTTGTCCATTTCTTCTGATCATCCTTGAGATGGTTCTACACCTTCATTTGAGTCCAGCTGTGTTTGATTATACTGATTGGATTTGATTAAGAGAGCCACACACCTGTCTATATAAGACCATACAGCTCACAGTGCATGTCAGAGCAAATGAGAATCACGAGGTCAAAGGAACTGCCTGAAGAGCTCAGAAACAGAATTGTGGCAAGGCACAGATCTGGCCAAGGATAAAAAATAAAAATAAAATTCTGCTGCACTTAAGGTTCCTAAAAGCACAGTGGCCTCCATAATCCTTAAATGGGAGACGCTTGGGATGACCAAAACCCTTCCTAGAGCTGGCCGTCCAGCCAAACTGAGCTATCGGGAGAGAAGAGCCTTGGTGAGAGAGGTAAAGAAGATCCAAAAGATCACTGTGGCTGAGCTCCAGAGATGCAGTCGGGAGATGAGAGAAAGTTTTAGAAAGTCAACCATCACTGCAGCCCTCCACTAGTCGGGGCTTTATGGCTGAGTGGTCCGACGGAAGCCTCTCCTCAGTGCAAGACACATAAAAGCCCACATAGAGTTTGCTAAAAAAAACACCTGAGGGGCTCCAAGATGGTGAGAAATAAGATTCTCTGGTCTGATGAGACCAAGATAGAACTTTTTGGCCTTAATTCTAAGCGGTATGAGTGGAGAAAACCAGGCACTGTTCATCACCTGTCCATCATGCTGCGGGGGTGTTTTTCAACTGCAGGGACAGGACGACTGGTTGCAATCGAGGGAAAGATGAATGCGGCCAAGTACAGGGTTCCCTTTCGAGAGTACTCTCAGACATGCTTGCTAACGCCACGGGAATTCCTTTCCTCGAGATATTGAAGCAAATTTTTATCCTAAAAATACCATATAACACGCAGTGCAGCTGCACAGCTCTCAGCAGGAAGCTGCTGCGCACTGATTGGCTGTGCAGCTGCAACTGCAGCAACCTATGGCG
This sequence comes from Gobiocypris rarus, assembly GCA_023029165.1. Taxonomy (NCBI): domain Eukaryota; kingdom Metazoa; phylum Chordata; class Actinopteri; order Cypriniformes; family Gobionidae; genus Gobiocypris; species Gobiocypris rarus. The sequence continues at coordinate 29,327,914 of CM040914.1, read as the reverse complement.
AGACCGCTGGGCGGGACAGACCAATGGGGTCCTTCTAAATTCCCGCCACAAGGGGCAACAGAATTTGCATAGCCAAGGGTACATAACTCCCTGTCTCGCCAGGTTAGTCAGATTAATTCTTCTTCAGCGACTCACCTCGCTGAGCTCTGGATCGAAGCTTGCCGTCGACACGCACCCAGCGGAACTCTGCAGAGGACGTCGGATTCTCCGCCTTCAGCCTGCCTTCCAGCTGCGCCATCCGGCATATATCCTTTTATTACCATTGTACTATGTCTCGTTCTTGCGCCTCGTGCAGAGGCTTTATCGCGGACGAGGATCGACACATCATCTGCGCATCATGTCTCGGACGAGACCACGCGCAGACTGCACTCAACCAGGGCGGCTGCCCGGAGTGCGACGAACTAGCGCTGCAGACCCTTCGGCTCGCTCGCCAGTTTCGACCGAATCCCGTCCCTTGCTCTCAGCCTCTCGAGCCAAGGAAAAAGAAACGTTGCGACCAGAGGCCCCCGGAGCGTTCTGGCGAGCACACGCCGGTCTTTTCCTCGCGTGCCACGCCATCATCTGTCATGTTCGTCGAGGAACAGCACAGCTCCCCTCGTTTGGCGGCTGCTGTTTCCTTCGGCGGACCGGAGGAGGAGGAGGAGGAGGATGACAGTCTTTCAGAGGGAACGAGTATCTCTGTAGGCAGTGTGCCAGCAGTAAAGCATGTACCCCTACACTCAATCACTCCCCCATGTTCCCCAGCTCCCTGCACTCAGGTGGCTGGAAACACTATCCTCACAGACAACGAGCCCGTGGTCAAACGCGCTCGCCTGTACACAAGCACCAATATTCTATGTCCCCCAGCCCCCTGTACTCAGGCGGCGGGAAACAATTCCCTCATAAGTGCCACTCTAACGCAACATTATCGGGCCACCGAGTCCCTGTTACTCAGCGACTCGACCCACAAATTAATTCAGCCCCTGGCTTCGAAGGCCGAGGCCTGGCAGGCCATCCCCGGCATTTCAAAATGGGTGTTGAACATAATAAAACAAGGTTACTCGCTACAGTTTGCTGCAAGAGACCACCGCTTTCGCGCAGTGGAAGAGACAACGGTGAGAAGCTACACAAGTCACGTGCTTCGAACCGAGATATCAAAACTGTTAATAAAAGGGGCGGTGGAAGCCGTGCACCCCTCACAGAGCGAGTCGGGCTTTTACAGTCGCTACTTCCTTGTACCAAAAAAGGACGGTGGTCTCAGACCCATCCTAGACCTCAGACATCTGAACAAAGCCCTTATGAAGCGCCCGTTCAGAATGTTGAGAACAAAACAAATCCTCGCGCACGTTCGCCCGGGAGATTGGTTTTTCACTGTGGATCTAGAGGATGCCTATTTCCACATACAGATAGCCCCTCATCACAGGCCATTCTTGAGATTCGCCTTCGAGGGGAAAGTATACCAATACAGAGTGCTATCCTTTGGTCTATCTCTGGCTCCCCGCACGTTTACGAAGTGCATGGAAGCGGCGCTAACCCCGCTGAGGCTTCGGGGAATGAGAATTCTCAACTATCTCGACGACTGGCTCATAATAGCTCAGTCAGAGATACAGTTATTAAACCACAAATCTTGGCTTCTCAACCATTTGAAATGCTTGGGGCCTCAGAATCAACTTGGCAAAGAGCTCATTGTCTCCCACACAGAACATTTTGTTTCTGTGAACAGTATTGACTCACTGCAGATGAGCAGCGCGACTGACGCCACAGCGCGCGCTCTCTGTTCAGAACCGAGTGGTTTCCCTCAGGTCCAGTGCACTCACCCCTCTCAAACACTTTCAGAGGATGTTGGGTCTCATGGCCTCGGCGGCCCCAGTTCTCAGACTAGGTCTGTTACACATGCGCCCATTACAGCGCTGGCTGAATCGCCGCGTTCCAGCTCACGCATGGCTCTCGGGCCGACTACGAATCAAGGTAGATCACAGCTGTGTTTTGGCTCTGGCTCCTTGGAAAAATCCCGTCTGGTATCAGACGGGAGTGAGCTTGGGCACTGTTATGAAGTGGAAGGTTATCTCGACAGATGCATCCAACCTAGGTTGGGGAGCCCTTCACTGGGGCAGGCCAGTCTCCGGTCTCTGGTCAGACTCGAAAAAGAGCCTCCACATAAACTGTCTAGAGATGAAAGCGGTCACGTTATCGCTAAGAGCTTTCCTTCCGTACATAAAGCACCACCATGTCCTAGTCCGAACGGACAGCAGGTCGGTGGTAGCTTATATAAATCGCCAGGGCGGTCTAAGATCTTTCAATCTGCACACAATGGCGGAAAAACTCCTAATATGGGCAGAGCGCAACCTGAGTTCGCTGAGGGCGACTCATGTGCCAGGCATTCTGAATTTGGGTCCAGACATGCTGTTCAGGGACAAAGTGTCCCCAGCAGAGTGGTCTCTTCACCCACACACGATTCAGACAATTTGGGGCAGGTTTTGGAGAGGCAAAAGTGGATCTTTTCGCCTCACAAGACAATGCCTAACATATTTCTCCAAGCACAAGGATGCGTTGGCCCACGAATGGCCCAACCTTCCTCTTTATGCTTTTCCCCCAGTCTCAATGTTACCTCAGGTCATAGAGAGGATCAGGGAGAGCAACTGCGCTGTGCTGTTAATAGCCCCGCTTTGGAGAAATCAACCATGGTTCTCACTGCTAAGTCAGATGTCAGATACTGCTCCGTGGCCGATTCCGCTGAGAAGAGACCTCCTCATGCAGGCGAAACGGCAGATCTGGTATCCCCGTCCCGATCTATGGGCGCTTCATGTCTGGCCCATCAACGGGTACATGAGAACCTCTCTGAAAATGTATTAAACACTATTTCTGAAGCTAGAGCCCCCGCGACCAGGCGGCTCTATTCAGGCAAATGGGCAGTCTTTTCGACTGGTGTAAAACACGGATCCTGACCCCACATAATTGTGAAGTGTCAGAGGTGCTCATTTTTTTACAAGAGCTGTTGGACGCGGGTCATTCCCCCTCCACGCTCAAAGTTTATGTGGCCGCACCACATTCAAGTGAACGGACTGTCACTGGGAAAGAACGATCTTATCGTGCGCTTCCTTAAAGGGGCTAGAAGGCTTCACCCACCTCGCCCCCCTTCAGTTCCTATATGGGACTTGTCTACGGTCCTGGATGCCATGAAAGGTTCTACATTCGAGCCTCTGCATTCGGTGAGCTTAAAGCTCCTGTCACTAAAATCCGCTTTTCTGCTGGCGATTGCATCAGTTAAGCGGGTGGGTGATCTGCACGCGCTCTCTGTGAGCGCCTCTTGTCTGGAATTTGGGCCAAACGATTCTAAAGTCGTCCTCAAACCAATGCATGGATACGTACCTAAAGTGCTTTCAACTCCGTTCAGAGCACAGGTCATTTCACTTTCAGCACTTTCATCATCGTTAGATGAAGAGGATGCTAATTTGCTCTGTCCTGTCAGGGCACTGAGAATTTACATAGAGCGTTCGGCTGTTTTCAGGCACACTGAACAGCTCTTTGTGTGCTTTGGCGGCCGCACCCGCGGTTGCGCGGTTTCAAAGCAGACCTTGTCACGTTGCATAGTGGATGCTATCTCACTGGCTTATGAGTCTAAAAATCTCAGCTGCCCTATTGGCGTCAAAGCCCATTCGACTAGAGGCATGGCCTCTTCGTGGGCTTGGTCTACTGGCATTTCTCTGAATGATATCTGTGCAGCGGCAGGCTGGGCCTCACCGTCCACTTTTATCAGGTTTTATAATTTAGAGGTTCCTTCCCTACAGGCTGGGCTTCTTGCTGTGTAAATGCATCTGACCCATTAAGGCTCGATATTCTGGCCTGGGTAAAGTATTTGTATAAGTCATAAGAACTCCTTATATGACTCTGGTTATCTGGTCATTCACTATTCATGGCCTGACAACGTCTGGTCTACTCTATGTGAAAAAACAATCTATGTTTAATAAAAACATTCCCTGATGTTATACATGTCCCAGTTATTTCAACACAATGTCTCATATTTTAAAAAGTTTCAAGCACATCGTTTTGAACATTCTTAGATAATTTTCGAACATTTTGGAAAACACAAAGTCCCCTAAACAGTCATAAATTCCTTTCAGTGAGGGGAGGATAATAAAACAGTCATAAATTCCTTTCAGTGGTGGGAGGATGATGAAACAGGTGTCCAAAACAGGTGTCCAGTCCGGTGGGAGGGAGGGAGGGGTGGTGAATTTTTATGACAGTCATCAATCAATCAAATTTGACACATAGTCGCCTACATTCTCTCTAGCCATGTAGCTGTGTGTGCTGTGGAGTGTGAATGGTCTCTTGAAATCTCTTCACCCCCATCTCCTTGTGTTAAGATGTGTGTGTGTCCTGACTGTTGCAGGCCAGCCCAGACCCTTGTATAATCGGCTCTGAAGAGTGGCAGCAATCAGCCTGAAAGGAAAACAAAGAGAGAAACTCAGTCTAATATTGGACCTTTTTAGAAAAATTTCATTAAGATAGATGATGCTACCTTATTTTTTTCTTGAATGGTCTTCATTCAAGAATTGTTGCAGATGGCTTTAACCTGTAAAGTTTTTATGCCATTATGAGATAATTTGTTTTAGTTTACAAAGACATGGATCATCATCATGATAATGTTTCTGTAAAGAAAAAGGTCAGATTAACTGGTTTATAATGGTCAGATCTGACTGCTGGTGTGTAAATTAAGCTTTAGCACCTTAAGCTGCTACTTGCAGTTGCATTTACACAATCTGCTGTGTTGTGATCATTGTCACACCCAGGTACCCTTGGGGGAATCTCTTTGAATGATGCTGTTTATACAAGCCAGATCTGGGTTTAGAGCAACAGGTTATTTGGTATTTATATTGTCATTCAACCTTTTGACCATGTGAATCTCTGTGTTGTGTAACCCCTGTGGAGGTAATGCCTGGGGTTAACAAAACACACAACTTTCATTACATTTCCAGGAAAATAATTTCCCATATGATTTGACGCTTCCAGAGAGGAGTTTGCTAAAACTTGCGCCACTTTGTTTGTGGTTGTATTACAATGGAAAACTTGCACCTCCCGTTTCTCACTTGGGTTGCAAGATCAATGAAATGTAAATTCTTAGGCCTTGAATGAATTCAGCCTATTCACTTTACATCAATCAGGTTAATCATTTAACTGGGCATTGTAATTTTTCTCATTAAAGATTCTTGCACAAAGAGAAGATGAAGTTATTTTCCACTCGCTTCCACTTCAGTTTTCAGTAATTTTATTTGGTGGTCTCAAGAGGGTCTCTGCTGAGTCATTTGTCCAGAATGACTTGTTTTCTCTCACTGATCTTTCAGATTGGCCCTGCAGCTTCTGCTCTGCTGGCATGATCATTGTGTAACACAGCAACCAGACCAAACTGGAAACCAGTTATAAACCTAGTTGCTGTGGATGTTCAATAAACTGCAAACACTGAGAGCACGGGTCAAATCATTTGCTCTATTTAAAGATTTTTGTGACAACACAATATAGAATTTGGCACAATTTTCTTGTTTTGGGCTGATAAGTTATCAATTGCATTCTTTGGAGAATCTATTTGCGTATGAAAAGGAAGGTTTGACAAACACAGGTCTGATGGAGAGAGACAAAGTTTATCTTTGTTCTGTTAATTTTCTCAGTCTCTTTTGAGACACTAATGAACACACAAAAGTGCAGCGGTTGCAATGTCTGAATATTTCACAAGACATTTATAAATGTGACATCAGTCCTGAACCAGTTTTTTTCCACCTTCACATTTTACACACAAAGGATTGCTGTGAGATATTTTCATTGATATGTTTTAGCTCATCTAATTATAAGATTTTATTCATAAGTTAACGTGACCATTTGTTCTTTTTATTTGTTCCCCCTCGGAATACAGTATTCAGAATCTCAACATGTTCAAAAGGCAAATAAGAGTGGACTTATAACAGCTAAAGAAAGAGAAGGAAATCAAACCTCTTGCTTGTTGCAATCCCAATATTTCGCTGAAAAGACACTCGCTTCCTGGAGATCACGGAGGTCCGGGTCACTACTTTGTAAGGTCCATCTGTTAGCCCCAAAACGGAATCTAACGGCCTGGTTGAAGGACTTCTGTGTGTAAGCCTTTTCAGCATTTCTGTTGAATTCACTTAATTTATTGACTCAAATTTTGACCTGACATTTCAATTTTGACCTGACTCCAAAAGTCATTATGTTTGTAACTTAACAGCTGATCATAATTTTAGTTGTGATTCAATTTAGATCGCTGATTTCTCTTAGTATCTCTTATTTTCAAATATTCGTTCATCAAGGGACCTGATATCACACAGAGACGAAGCGTCTGGTTCCTCCCACTCACTATCACAACCTGTCCAGTTCTGATAAAAGTCCTGGAGTCCTGGAGGACCGTGGCAGATGTCTGGGGAGTCTCCAGGGGTATTTGGAGCCGTGGGCGGCCATGGCGGGTTGCGAGCCGAGGGCGACCATGGTGGGTCGGGAGTCCCACCCACCTGTGTCCCACCCACCTGTGTCCCACCCATAGGTACATGCCCCCCCAAAAAAAATTTCTAAGGGGCATTTAGGGCCGGAGAAGAGGGCTCGTCGAGGGCCAGGGCGGAGGGCTCGTCGTGGGCTGGAACGGAGGGCTTGAAGGCCGGAGCGGAATCCAGGAGACAGAGAGCGGGCTCGTAGAAGCTCTTTTTTTTGCGCATTTAATGTTTTGCTTGATACTATTTTACAAAGGTTATGTTTAAATTACCATTGTGTTAATGTTATATCTTGAAAATCATATATTATTTTGAAAAGTGTATATCTGCAGCAAAAAAAAATAATTTAATTTTATCTTAGATTTTGCATGCATTGGTTTTCTCCGGCGCTGCATGCGTCGGCTTCAAAGAAATGTCCACTCGGAATATGAGCAAGGTGACAAAATGTTTCCACTTTCTTCCATGTCATCTCAAACTAGTGAAACAAATAAGCTTGGTGCCTTGCTTAGGCTTGTTATATTAGCCTACCGGTTATGAGAGACAATATGGTATGAAATTTTATATCAGATTAAAGGAGAAACATTATGAATGAAACATACTTTGCACTTGAACAGTTGCTATATCAACATCCTAAAGATACATTAAGTAATGTATAGTTGTCAGTACATGACAAGCTTTTCTTGAGATTTTGCCACCCATTGTGTGTACACATACTTTAAATTTACTTCATTCACGAGAAGCGTGTTTACACTGGACACGCAGTTGCCGTAACAAACAACAATACCTTAACATGCTGATTTAAGTGGACTAACTTAAATCAGCATTAAGTGGACTAACAAAATACAAAAAAAAATGTAAAGGGTTTTCCAAAATGGAAAGGTTTAGTGCAATCAAACACAGTACCCAGTGCTCTTGTTCCTGTGATTGGATGAAGTGCTCACTGGTGAGAAGTGGAGATCCTCCCAGCGTGTCGATGAGAGGAGAGATTAGCTGGCTGGTGGGGCAATCCACGCTCACTCTGGGAGTCAGTAACACTCTATATGAAAAGGTAAGAACACAGAGGTTAGTATCACATCCAATGAGAGTCAAAACAGCTCTCCCTCATCTTTCCCATCTGCGTCTATGTCTCTCTCCAGGTGATTGCTTCATCACTGTCATCTGGCACTGCCCGGTGCTCAGCATGATTGGAGTTGCCAGGGGTGACAAGCCAGGTGCTATCTATCTGGTTTGCAATTAGTTAGAAATATACACGGTAAAACTTGATAATAACTATACATGTCAGGATTCTGTCACGCCAATCTACTAGAGACAAAAGACTCAGATGCAGGGGGAAAATTTTTTTATTAACAGAAGACAGGTGAGTCCAAAACAATGTCCAAACAATGGGGAAGGACACACAACAGGAGTACAGTCTAGTTGGGTATGAGACTACACCAGACGCGATGGCAGTGATTGAGACAAGGCAGCGGCTCAGGGATCCAGAGGCTTGACACTCTGGGAATTCACTTGCAGAAGAACCAAAAAGCCTGCCGGATCAGGAGAGTCAGCGACCACAGCATGCCGGCCAGGAACAAACACAAGACACATACATGAGACAAGACTAAACTGGAGAGACAACAAGAGATAACAAAAATGAAAACAAGAGCAACAATAAAAACTGACAAGAACTATGACTAGAGAAACTAAATAAAGAGATTAAAAATAATACTGGAGCATGTAAAAAGTAAAACAAAAGAAATACGTTCTAGAAATAATAACTGGAAACAAAAGATATTCAAGGAATAAATTACTGTAAATGCAAACAAAAGAAATTAAGACTGCAACCTTGAGGGAACTAGAGAGAAAAAAATAAGACTAGATAACAACAAAATCAAGAGAGAAACCAAAAAATAAGGCTTAGGGGAACAAGAGCAAAAATTAAAGACTGGGAAAAAAAAGAAAAAAAAAGGAATATAGAATTTTTTTTTTTATCAGAAAGGAAATAAATACAACACTAGACTGACAGGAAAAAAAAACGAAATGTAGTGAGAGATAATAAAGGGATGTCAATGCTCACCCTCTATAAAGGGAGCAGAGCACATGAGGATCAGGTGGCCACAATCAAAAATCAAGTACTAGACAAGTGGTGTGTTCGACTTTGGCTGTGCCTGCATGTAACCGTTTGGAGAGAGGGGAGGAGCTGAAGACGTGAAGTCGGACACTTTCTGCTTCTCGTTGTGCCGTGTTTGCATATCACATTTGAAGTGAAATAAATGCAATGTTTGTAAAATACATAGACATTTTAATTCAACGCTTAATTTAGCATTTGTTTAAACAATAATACAGTTTAACAAAAGCCTATAATATTTTAATAACAATGAAGTGTGGTCTACATTTTTTATCAGTTTTATTTTGATAAACATTACACAATATAACATTGTCACTACATGGAAAGAGCTTTTACTGTTATAAAAATACAGATTTGTGAGCAGAAAGTGTCCGACTTCCGTCTCCGCAATCCTCCCCGACTGTAAGCGGCAATTCTCACCGATCGGTTACATCCTCAGCCAAAGTCGAGCACACCTTTTCACGATTCACCAGTGGAGTGGAGTGCCCCTGATTACCACCAGAGGGCACTCCAGCCCGGACTGTCATTCCATTAAAGACTACATTACCCATAATCCTTTGCCTGGACTCATTAGCACTCACTGTTTACACCTGTGTCTCATTACCTCTGCCTTTATATACCATGTTCACTCTGTCATTCACTGCAAAGTCTTGTTTTGTCTCACACCACATTTCTGAGCGTTATCCCTGGTTTCATGTCTCTCGGTTTTGTTGGAATTCTTGCCTGTGTCCCGGATTACCCTTTTGCCTCTGTCCCTTGTTTTGTTTGCCTGATTGGACCTCTTGCCTGTTTGTTGACTACGAGTGTGGATTACCCTTTATGTCTCAGAGCAGTATGTTACAACCTTATGTCTAACCGGAGACAGCAATCAGTGTGAACAAGCCTAAGGACTAAATGGGGCGTGGCAAGGGAAAACAAGGAGGCGGGACAAGAGGAGCACATGGCCAACACAAACAAAGAAACATTAAACAACGACAAAACAAACACGATTGTCAGTATAGGACCCTGGCAATACAGTAATAAAGTACTTACAAATAAATTGCACTAATTTATTACTTTTAATACTAATTAAAAGTTAATGCATAGTTAATATAGTGTAGCCTGTTTTTGTTGTTGTTTTTTTTACATTTTGTACAGTATAGAAACCATTATGCTTATGGAGAGTTTCCATTAACATATGCCAACATGTGTATGGTGTGTCTGTGTGTGTGAGTGCTTAATGTATTTGTAAACATTTTAAAGAACACTGAATATGAATGAAATTAATAGCTGCGTCTCGTTTCGAAGGCTGTGAAAAGTAACAGTTAGATTGCAATGTAAGAAGGAAATTACAGTATTTTACGAGGAATAACAGTCTGTTTTATTACGGTTACTTTTCTTAAAAGACATCCTTGATGACTTATGCAGCATTCAAATGCGACCTCCCTTCTGATAACCCATTAACAATTTCTTTATTACAAGCTAATTAAACAAAAATAAATGTGCTAATTACAGTGACATGAATGAATAACTCAATATTTGTATATACCTTTTTTATTATATTTACATTGTAGAGAGTACAGTATATTAACTATGAATTAAACTAATAGTTTTAATGATTTGTAAGTATTAAGTTATAATTTATTATTGTATACTTATTATAAAAGTGTTACCATATATACTAATGCGCTATAGACCATTCATCATGAATAAAAAATGTACAATTAAAACACAATTTAAAAAATACTGTACTGATGAAATAAAATGATGATGCGATCATAAGGAAGATTTTGAATACATGTGTTCAAATTGAACTCTTAGTATGCGTCACTTCATTATGGAGGTAACAGTGCATCATCCTATGGGGGGGCAAATGGTAGACTGATTGTCAAGTAGTGACCTGTGGGGAAACATTACAGCAGAGCAAATTTGGTTCTCAGCCCGAGTCAAGCAATCTACCTCACAGATTATAAATATCTTTTAATAATGTTATTCACCATGCTACTCCGTTACCAGCTCATTATCAGATGGTCATTTATCTCACATCACACATTTATTGGCCCATGAAAGCGGATTTTTGCTAGAAATAGTAAAACGAGTATAAATGTAGTATAAAAATATTTGGCATAATTATGGATCTAGAGATTGTTCTGGAAGAAAACCCTTCTGTAATGATTTCAGATGATTTAAGAGTTTTAATAAGGAGTTCACTTCACTGCTCAGGGTAGTAATTGCTAAGATCTGTAGCTATCCTGGGGTCAGATGGGAATCTGTTCAGGTCTCATCTGCGTCATCTCTTCATACCTTTAATACATTTTGGTTGGAAAAATGAACTGATATTCTTCTATCTTGCTCTGGGGACTTAACAGTTTTTTTGAGACTGAGCAGTGCCAGATCATGAAACTTTAAAATGAATACACTACTTTGCATTTACACATATTTCGCATTTTACAGGTACAAAAACATTCTGCATTGATTAGGCTCCTCTACAGTTTCTGTTTGATGTGGCACATCTAATGATTTATAATGGTTGTGTCAGAATCATTGGTATGTATGATGTATGGGGCTATTATTGGCCATCAATACAGCTCTTAGTTAACTTTTACCTTGCTGTCCCGCATATACAGTCCATTTAAATTGTTCCTCAAGAGACCTTCATATATAGAGATTTTTGAAGCCCTGATCTTCAGTGGAGTGTTTGAAATTGATTGTACCTTACCTGAATCTAAAGCAGTATTTTCACATTCCAACAAAAAAAAACTCTTTGTAAGATTTTATGATTATATTCTGTTAGTTGTTACTCACTCACTGGGCCTTTTTTTTTATCATGGAGCCTATCACTTACTAATATGTACCTCCACATCCGGATATTTCCCTGTGGTATCTAAAATGCAGATTGAACAAGAAGCTTTGTGTTCAGTGGCAGATAGTTAGTCTGCTACAGCAGCCCCCTATAACCCATCCTTCCCTCCAGCAGTCAATGAGATGCAATGTAGCAGAGCAGAACTGTCTAATTTAGTAATGAAGGCCATTTTTCAAAGTGTATTATTCACACCATGAAGAGTGACTGTGACTAAATTTTTGAAAGTGATTAGCTTTTACTTCTGTTGCAGAGATTTGAGTGGGTGTGTAAGATATAGTTGTGCATGTCGATATTGTCTAGTGCCTCTAGAAACAAGTCCCTCGTTAAAATTTAATCACAATGACACATTCGTGTGCGTTCACTCAATCACAATGTGTACGATCACTTGCACTTCTTGAGTAAGTGATTGCACATTGTCCAGCTGATTAGAATTTCATCCTCTCGAAAAGAACATTTTTGCTCTTATGAAAATTGTGAATGCAAGAAACACCTCCTGCAAGAAAAGCGTTTAACACCTCAGGCATTGTCTCGTTTCTTGCAAAAACAACAACACTTATTGCATAATATTTGTGGCAAACAAAATATAAAATATTTTTACTTGCTTTGCACAGGTGGCTGAAATAAGCTTATGGCAAAAAAACAAAACAAAAAACAAAACTCTCTGTTGTTCATGTGGGTTGGCCAACATACACTTTTCCAGAAAAAAAAATACCTTAATGAATCCCTGATCAAACCTGCTTCATATGTTGCGTGGTGTAACATTATACAGACAAGTAAATCTTCAAGGAATTTAAAATCTTGCTTATTATTATTGTTGCATTTTTTGTGTATGGCAGAAAACATAACATACCCTTTTATGGACACTGACAGATTAAAATCTGTAACATCATGTTTCTGTATCAACACGTGTTATTGAACTGGTCTAATGTGCTGTGGATGATTTGTCGGTGGTGCTAATCATATTGTCAGGTCAAGAAGAAAACTCAATGCAGGCTTCTCACTCTGCTGCCACAGTAGATTACACAGGAGCTCAAGAGCTTAGCCTGTGTGTTTACATCCTGATCAAAGAACCCGTTTTATTGCATCACAAAGCTGACATTTGGTACAATGCCAGTATCCCTCTTAGACATTCCACAGGGACACAAACAATATCATATCACACTGAATTTCCTTGGAGTGAGACCAATAATTACCAAAAATAATTCACGAAACATCTCTTTTTATCACCTAGCTAGAGCTGCAAAATTGCTCCTTACAACTTTTCAGTCCTTTTTCAGAGGCATATATAGATTTTCACTCTCCTAGATCCCCTGGCACCTGATCGTTTTTGGCAAAATACATGTGTATGTATTATGTTTTTTTATATATATATATATATATATATATATATATATATATATATATATATATATATATATATATAAACTTATAATGTAAATAGTAAGAAAGATACTTTATTGTCATTGTACAAGTACAACGAAATTTAGAGTGGCAGCTCTCAAGACATTTACCCAAGAAACATAAACATACACATTAAATTACACAAGAAAACCTCCAAAAGCATATTGAACATTATACATTTTTTTGAATGTCCTTCAATATTTAAAAACAGTATAATTCACAAAACATCTCTTCATATCACCTAGCTAGAAATGCAAAATGGTTCTTTACAACCTTTCATTGACATTTTCAGAGGTATATAGATTTTCATTGAATAAAAAGTTGTAAAGATCTTCAGTAACTATGTTAAAACATTGCAGTAATTATAACTGATTGAAAATCATATAGATTTTTAATAAACCTTAATCAATCTAAGATAATTAAACCACTTTCATATTTTATCACAAGACTGTTTTTGATTGGACATCCCTCTGATTCAGTTCTTTTCAGACTAAAGGATTTTTTATCAAGCACCAAATTGCACTGACACATTTAGTTCACAATAGCCAAATATGCAGTCCACCTATGATTCTGATTCTAGTTTATAAAAAAGTGTCCTGTTCCACTTGACGTATAACAATACAGCATATTTTGTGTTTCCGCCATTCAAATTGCTCTAGGCATTTGTGACCATTTAAATAAATATTTGAGCCATGTCAACATTTCCAGCAAAATAATTCTTATCTTTAAATCGTGTGTCAATTTGCTTTGCACAATACCACATGTTGCATTGTTTAATTTTGTGCTACTGTTGAATTCCATCACCTGATGCAATAATCTTTGGCAAATATGTACTGTACACAGTGGTGGCCAACATTATTACACCTGACAGATCTGAAAATATTGATATTTTTTGCCTCCCAAACTTTATTTCATTTCATAATGTTCATCAAAACATACAGATGCTTGCTCTGACCATCACATGTCAGATGAAGTGAGTCATACTGTTTTATCCACTTTTAACTTTAATATTTGGTATGTCCTCCTTTTGCAGCAATTACAGCAGCATATCTCTCTGGCATAGTGTAAATATATTTTATCTGAGAACTTCAACACTGATGTTATCCCATGCCTACTGCAACAAAGATCTGCCCATTTAGCCATAGATCTGCTTGATGGAAAATAAATCCAGAAACAAGATGACTCCCAGATGCCAGTGTTCTAATCATTTTGGCCACCACCATGTGTACTATATATTATGATTTTTTTCATAAATAAATGAAAATATATATTGAAAATAGAAAGTAAGATACTTTATTGTCATTGTACAAGTACAACAGGATTCAGAGTGGCAGCTCTCAGGATAAAATAAACATTTACCAAATAAATATAAACATACACATTAAGGCCCGATCCCTTTTATACCCCTTTCCCCTACCCATTCGTTTTGTACATTCGCGTTAAGGGGTAGGGGTGTCTTGATTCTCTTTTGGCTGGATTGTTTTAACTACATGACACAGTTCTCTGTGATTTCCCCCAGTACAGCTTGTGTACTACACAATAATCCCATAGTATGCTCAATAGTACAATGATAGAAGTTCACTAGGAGCTGCATAGGTAGTCTGGCTTGCTTAATTTTTCTAAGGAGGAATAGCCTTTGTTGTGCTTTCTTCACCAGATGAGAAGTAGATGAAACAAGTGAGGTCTTTAAATATGTAGACTCCAAGGAACTTGATGTCATTTACACTCTCCACTTCCTCTCCATTGATACACAACGGGTAATCTTCCTAGACCTCCTGAAGTCTACAATGATATATGTTGTACCTCCTCCCTGTAGGCTCCTCCCCCAAGACCCAACACTCTGGATGAGCATCCTGGGCCTCAATAACACCTCAGCAGTGCCACAGGCTGATTGCCTCCATTCCACGCCGCATTGAAGCAATACTTTCTGCAAAAGGATTCCCGACCAAGTATTGAGTGCATAACTGAACATAATTATTTGAAGGTTGACGTTTTTTGTATTAAAAACACTTTTCTTTTATTGGTCGGATAAAATATGCAAAATTTTTGAGATAGGAATATTGGGTTTTCATGAGCTGTATTCCAAAATCATCAGTATTAAAACAATAAAAGACCTGAAATATTTCAGTTGGTGTGCAATGAATCTAAAATCTATGAAAGTTTTATTTTTATCATTACATTATGGAAAATAATGAACTTTTATCACAATATGCTTATTTTTTGAGAAGGACCTGTACATGCAAGCTTGTAAGGAATGATAAAGTTAAATGAGGCGATGCAATAGATTTGTAAACTCCTGGAATATTTTGTATAGACCTGATCCAGGATATGTCCTCTCGTTGGAATAGTTAAATTTTTATTACGTTTTGGTAGTATTACCTTGGAGTCAGCATAATTAACATATCATGCCACAATCACTGCCCCCTTTGGATATGCGTTCTGCTGGGTGCTGACAGCAGTCAATAGTTTCTCCAGTCCCACTTTAACATTTGCTTGTGGTGGTATGTATACAGCCATAATAATAATGACAGTAAATACTCTAGGTATGAAAAACAGTCTACACTTTACCATCAAATATTCAAGATCTGCAGAGCAGATAATAATAATGTTTGTTGCTTTACACTAGTCACTATTTATATATATATATATATATATATATATATATATATATATATATATATATATATATATATATATATGCACACTTTACTGCTTTTACTCTTACCAGAGTTCGTCGTCAGTGCCTGGTAGACAACGCAGCCTTCAAGTTCAGTAGCAGCGTCAGGAACGGTACTGCTCAGCCATGTTTCCGTCTTAATTGTTACACAGCTACATACATAGAGCAATCTGTAATGTAATCCTTAGACAAATTTCATCCATCTTGTTAATGAGTGATTAGTAGTTTGCAAGAAAGAGGCTCTGCAAAGGTGGCTTGTGTGGATTAGCTTGTAACCTATTCAATTAAATTGAATTCACATTTATTTGTATAGTGCTTTTCACAATACAGAAAATGCATGCAAGTACAATTTAGAGAGATCTGTTATCAGAGGTGACTGTGTTCAAGTTATGCATTTCAGAAATGTACATATACAAATCCAACACATCACATATTGACGCTTTGACACATGTTGAAACATATTGTCAAGACCCATCGCACCCTTCGCACACTTTTTAACGCACAGGGTATCCCTTTAGCGTAATTTTAAACATGCAGGGTACTCCATTGATTTCAATGACAAACCTTTTTCATTCACCTATATCATGCACACATTCAAAAATTTCCATCCGAAGAAATGTTATGTCTGCTTTGATGGTGAATTTACATTGGCTCTTGTATATGTGTCATGAACAATTGCGTCATTACGTCAGCTTTGATTGTAAAATGTCATTGGCTATTAGCCATTGTTAACTAACCTAACCAATTGGCCGGCTCTCTTTCCTTGCTTTTGCCTCCTTTATGTCAATTTTTACACAATTCCTTAAAGCTACAGTCCGTAACTTTTTGCACTCTTGCGGTTCATAAACAGAACTGCATGTGTCTTGCAGAAGAACATTGCAGCCGGAGCAACTTATCTCTGTTTATGACCACTTCCAGCAAGAGGAACAAATAGGTTCTCATGGTTACTTGGGCTTAATACATGGCTGCAGAAAAACCTGCAACATGAAGGGATTGAACTTCATCGACAACTTTAATCTCTTCTGGAGCCAAACAAACTTGGGCAAGAGTGCTAAAGGACAATATTTACTTTTCCCTTAATCATCTTTTAGCTGTGTGTCAACCCACTCAACCTGGATGGCACACACACACCTGTACAGTATATGGATGACCACAGGACTTCATTTCAGCACTGGTTGACACACCCCACAATGATAACACCACGCAGCCACAACAACCACTGCTCATGGACACATTCCCAGCTGAACCCTGTCCACAGATCAAGGCACTGAACCGTAACATCTCAGCCCAGACTGTAGAGGAGCAGGATATGTCTATGGGCACCATCAGGGGTCAGACTGGTGAACTATTACGCATTGTGAACATGAAGCTGGATGAAATGTCTAAGTCACTTCATGAACCGGATGATAACATATTGCAGCTTCCGATAACACCAGAGCAACAGCCCCCCTCGCCAAGCATGTTATTCCTCTCTACAGCATCCCCGCTTCTGAGCTTTTCAGAGAAAATGGAGGAACTGGTTTATGCTGGAACCAGACTATCATTGCTGCTGCAAGCACCCAGATATCAACAAAAAAGCGTAGAGCCCTACAAACATCAAAGCCTGTGGGCCCAGCTCGCTCTCCCCCTCCTTCTGTGAGATTTATTTTGTTACAATGCCAGGGTACACACCCTCCATCTGGTGTAGGTGAACCAAAAACAACTGATACCAGCTCTCAGTGATGTGTGTTGGGTCCCCGCTATGATAACAGTAACTTTATCAAATGAATACTGGATTAATAGTGTTAAGTTAGCACTTTTCACTTAAGAACAAATCATTTCTAGTCAACAACTTAATAACCACAAACAACCTAGATTTTTTGCTTCTAATTGAAATGTGGCTAGAAGAAAACTAAAGTGCAACAGTCCTCAATGAAACAGCCCCTCCTAACTTTTATGAGTGTCTGCGGAGCGGTTAGGAGAGGTGGAGTGGTAGCAATATAAGTATGGTAGAAACCCCAGAGTCGAGAACAGAGAAGGAGTGCAGTCTCAGTTGAATTATATTTTTTAAAACCCGATTGGAAAAGCTCAAATACCTTACTTTCAATCAGGAAACTCTGCAATTGGTTTAGCACTATCTTCTCTAAAATCTAATGCAAAAAAATAAAAAAGGCAAATTCGAAACAGGTCTAAAATTCACCATGACACTTAAGTCAAGGTTTGGTTTCTTTAACAGTGGCCAAACTATAGCATGCTTCAATGATTCTGGCACTGTGGAGGTTTCCAAACATCGATTTGTAATGTTTAAAAGGTAGGGCCCCACAGCATCAAAAACTTTTTTCAACAGAAAAGGAGGGATGGCATCCATAGAGGAGCTTGACGGCTTTAATTGCCCCACTATTTCTTGCAGATGAGAGAGAGAAATGGGTATGAATTGCTTAAGCTCCACCAAATAATCCATGGGGATAGGATCAAAAGAAGGGCAGTCACTGATCTTATTCACTAATAATTTAAGAAAGTCATCACATAGAGTCCCTTATACTCATAAGGTGGGTTAATAACAGTAAAAAGAGTTCTTGGTCTGTGATAGTTTTTAGTAATGAGTTTTGTGAAATAATCAGATCTTGCTGCTCTCAAGGCCTTTTGATATTTTAACAATGAATCACTTAGTATTTGAAAAGAAACATGACGCTTATTCTTTTTCCATCTACGCTCTGCTTTTCTGCAGGATTGCCTCAAAGTGCGGATGTTATCATCAACCCATGGATCAAAACTTGGCTTAGGTTTTAGAGTCTTTACGGGTGCTACTACATTTAAAACATTCTCACATGTAGAATTAAACTCATACAAAAGCTCTTCTGCACTTAATTCATACTGGTTTGTATCCATAACTTGCATTTTATTGCAAAAAGCTGATAAAATTGTAGTAGTATCAGAACTTATTAATCAGGATTTATGGACTAGCTTTTTGGATTTCAAAGAGTTTGATGATGTAGGAATGGAAAATATAATAGATTTATGATTGGAAAACCCATTATCTAATATCTCCAGATTAAACGAAGAAATAACCGTATGATAATACAAGATCAAGAGTATGTCCACCCCGATGGGTAGGAACATTTACATGCTGATCTAAATCAAAGGCATTTATCAAAGTAATAAACTCTTTGCCTACATAGTCTGTTGAGCAACACACATGCACATTAAAATCTCCTAAAATTAACACTTTATCATACCTTGGTACAAATTCACCCTGAAAATCTGCAAACTCAATTAAAAAGTCTGCGTTGTGTTTTGGAGGACAATACATCAAAGCAATCAACAGTGGGCTATTCAGTTCAAATATCAATGGTAATAGCATTGATTCAACATTACAAAGTGGTATTTTTTTAACATCACTTTTGCACCCTCTGATAATGTTGAAGCAATGTTGGGATGTCAACCACAAATAAATGAGAATATCATTGCTTCAACATTATAGAATATTTTTCAACATCACTTTTACACCCTCAGTTATTGTTGAAACAATGTTGACATTTCAACAAAAAATCAGTTGTAATATAATTGAATCTGATGTAGTTCAATAACATGTTTGCACCTGCATTTGTTGAATCAATGGTGAAATAAAAATAATGCTAATATTATTGAATCAACATTAGACTATATGATGGATTCTACATCACTGACTTGAATCAATATCAAAATTAACAAAAATAATCAATGATAATATTGTTAAATCAACATTAAGTTACGATGGATTCTGCATCACTGATGTTGAATCAACACAGAAATTAACAAAAATAATCAATGGTAATATGGTTTGATCAATGTTACAATGTGATGTTGATTCCAGATCACTTTTCTTAAAAATACAACGGAAATGTAATGACAACATAAAACAATGTTGCCATCTGATGTACCAAGTTAATGTTGAAACATTAATATTTCAACGACACTTCAATGGACCATTTCAAATTTGGAGAAAACCTTTAAAATATAAACAACACCTTCTCAGAAGTTGACATTTAACAGTTTACCACAATCAGTGACAAAAAATATATAAAAGATTCCTTAAAAAGAAAGGCGTTTTTGAGGCGTTTCAGTGGAATCAGGCTAAACTGAATGGAGATCAGTAATATTCCCTAAATTTAAAAGTGATTTAGGAATATTAATAATTACTTGATTAGTAGTTAAGGGAGCAGGATATAAGGCACAGGTCAGGTGATTATTCTGTCAACAATAACTCAATATATAACCAATGTCAACATTATCAAGAGGGAGCTTCTCATTTTTTAAATTGTCCATCTTCACCTATGTTTTCTCTCTAATGAAGAAGCATCAATTAGACTACTGAGAAGTACACATGCGAAACCAAATGGGCGTTTACCAATCAGTGGCCAATTTCAAACTACAATAGATGTTTTGTTTTTTTTCAACCATTTTTCAACAGACTTGCTAAACTCATGAAGGCCCACCCCTAAACCAAGCCCCCAGTGGATTAGAGCAAATCAGGTAAAGCAATTGAAAATGCCCCAGTGTTTGGGAAACACCCACTAGTGTTCTGCAGAGATACACATCTGCATGATCTTGCGCTTATCAACTACAAATCACTGTCAGTTCAATGTCACTGTCTCCACCCATGTGTGCTGTTAACTTTCATCACAATTTCAATGCTGATCCATACTTTAAGCATTGAAATGTCAATCTTAATCAAAATGATGGTTTGAATTAAAACTCAACATTGTATCAATGTTACCATGCTGTCTGGGTAAGCCTCTTCTGAAAAAGATAAATCTAGATAACTCCATATTGAGCAACTACAGACCAATCTCAAATCTCCCCTTCAAAGGCAAGATCACTGTAAAGGTTGTTTTCAGTCAGCTGAACAAATTCTTAAGCTCAAACGGATACTTTGACAATTTTCAATCTGGTTTCCAACCACATTACAGCACAGAAACACCCTCATAAAGATTATAAATGATATTCGCCTCAATACAGATACAGGCAAAACATAAATTCTGGTACTAGTCGACCTCAGTGCTGCATTTGACACTGTTGACTACAGCATACTTCTTGACAGGCTAGAAAATTGGGTCTGGCTTTCTGGGAATATCCTCAAATGGTTCAAGTCATACTTAGAAGGGAGAGGTTATTATGTGAATAAAAGTGACCATAAGTCTGAGTGGACATCCATGACATGAGTAGTCCCACAAGGGTAAATTCTAGCACCACTCCTATTCAACCTGTATATGCTGCCACTGAGCCAAATTATGATAAAGAACAAAATTGCTTACCACAGCTATGCTGATGACACCCAAATCTACTTAGCACTATCACCTAATGACTATAGCCCCATTGACTCCCTTTGCAAATGCATTGATGAAATTAAAAGTTGGATGTGCCAAAACTATCTTCAGTTAAATAAAAACAATGCTGAACGAGGGAACGAGGGTTACATACGTAACCGAGACGTTCCCTTTCAGTCGGTCACGTTCGACGTACGTCGGAACTGACTGACTGAAAGGGAACCAGTATTTTATGCACTGATGTCTGTGCTTTCATCTACTATCAGTGTGTGAACGTTGGCATTTCTCGTGCTTTCCATTGTCCTAGATTGTCCCAATTCGTCGGTCAGTTCCGACGTACGTCTCCGTTCCCTCCTTCAGGGAACGAGGGTTACATCCGTAACTGAGACATTCTTTACATTAAGTTTAGGGAACAAGTCACTAACAAAACGGTGTTTGCCGGGATCATTCAGCTGGCAGGATGCAGTGCCCAGCTTATTGCAGATGCAATAATAAAGTTCTATAATAATAAATGGATCAACGACTTGATTTGAAGAAAATGGTCATGTTAACCTCCGACGGCGCATGTTAGGTTGTAATGTTAGGTAAACATAATGGAGTCACTGTTGCCCATAGAGAGGATTTGGGAATTGATGATGCTTGGAAAGGCGTGCCTTTGATGAAGGAAGTGGAAACGCTTCTCAGGACAGTATAATCACTATTTAATCGGTCTTCTGTGAAGAAAAGCAAATTCGACGAGCTGGCAAATGTTTTAGAAGTGGATTCACTGTCTTTTAGGCCTTTGAATGAGGTTTGTTGGCTGTCACGTCACAGGGCTGTACAGTTTATTGACAGAGTACTGCACAAAAGAAGCTGAAAACGACTACCCAATTGCAAAAGTACAGAGTTGCTCTTACTGTGCTTAGATGTGTTGGAAGAACTAGATCAGCTCTGTGTCTCCTTGCAGCAAAGTAATCTTAGCACCATGGATGCCCATTGCTTAGATCTCAGTATCTTGGACAGCATATTTATTGGAGCAACCGAGTGAACGAGCTGTTGGAAACAAGTGACAGTGCCACAAAATACAGCAGACATTATTATGTTTGTTCATAAACTCTGTGACCATTTTGATGCTCGATTTCCTGAAGGTGAAACGAAGAAAATGCCTGGAAACACCTGATTCAACATTATATTTTGATCATGGTACAGAAGATGTGACCAGACTGACAGAGAAGTTTCACACTTTTCTAAAACAAACATGCAAGACTGTCAACAGTACAAGGATTTCAAGTTCACCATCAAAGAAATACGAAAGTTGGGAACGCTACAGACATTTGCTGAGATGGTAACCTGGACACTAAAAAGTGCGGAGTACACTGAGCTTGTACAACTGATCGACATTTGTGGGACATTCCAAGCGTCTAGCGCAGACTGTGAACACGGTTTCAGTTTGATGAATCGTATCAAGACAAATTGACCGAACCGACTTCAGACCACCCACTTGAGCAGATGACCACCACAGCAGCGCTGACGAGCTTGCAGACACCCACTGTGGAGCAGACAACCATCACAGCAATGCTGTCAAGCTTGCAGGTACCCACGGCGGAGCAGACAACCACCACAGCAGTGCTGGTAGTTCAGGTGATCCGGCCGGAATTTTCTCTGGACTCAGGACAGGTGACTGAGTCCTATCTGGACTCGGAAAAGGTGACAGAGTTCTCTCTGGACTCGGGACAATAGACAGAGTCTTCTCTGGTCTCGGGACAGGAGATGTGACAGTCCGTGCTGGAGTGCCCTCTGATGGTAACCACGGGCACTCTCGTTTGTGATCGTGACACCCCAACAGTACCTATTTTGTACGTCTTTTTTTACCTGTCACAAATCCATTTCTGTTTCTATAAACACATTGATTGGAATAAGGTATTTGTTTATGGCAGAGGTGTCTGCTCCAGTGGCCTGTTGCATGAAGCCAGTGAAGCCAGTGAAGCCAATTAAGTTTCAGTTGCTACCCAGGTCAGTTTGAGATGAGTTTGAACAAACTCTGTTTTTTTTTTGTTTTTTTCAGGCTCAAGAAAGTTGATTGATTTTTAACAGGTTTCATTGTCATGAACTTGTGCTTCTTGTGTACAGGTCATTCTAAAAAAAATTGCATATTGTGATAAAAGTTAATTATTTTCCATAATGTAATGATTAAATTAAAAATTCATATATTTTAGATTCATTGCACACCGACTGAAATATTTCAGGTCTTTTATTGTTTTAATACTGATGATTTTGGCATACAGCTCATGAAAACCCCAAATTCCTATCTCAAAAAATTAGCATATCATGAAAAGGTTCTCTAAACGAGCTATTAACCTAATCATCTGAATCAATTAATTAACTCTAAACACCTGCTAAAGATTCCTGAGGCTTTTAAAATGTCCCAGCCCGGTTCATTACTCAAAACCGCAATCATGGGTAAGACTGCCGACCTGACTGCTGTCCAGAAGGCCATCATTGACACCCTCAAGCGAGAGGGTAAGACACAGAAAGACATTTCTGAACGAATAGGCTGTTCCCAGAGTGCTGTATCAAGGCACCTCAGTGGGAAGGAAAAAGTGTGGCAAAAAATGCTGCACAACGAGAAGAGGTGACCGGACCCTGAGGAAGATTGTGGAGAAGGACCGATTCCAGACCTTGGGGGACCTGCGGAGGCAGTGGACTGAGTCTGGAGTAGAAACAGCCAGAGCCACCATGCACAGGCGTGTGCAGGAAATGGGCTACAGGTGCCGCATTCCCCAGGTCAAGCCACTTTTGAACCAGTAACAGCGGCAGAAGCGCCTGACCTGGGCTACAGAGAAGCAGCACTGGACTGTCGCTCAAATTTTGCATCTCATTCAGAAATCAAGGTGCCAGAGTCTGGAGGAAGACTGGGGAGAAGGAAATGCCAAAAGGCCTGAAGTCCAGTGTCAAGTACCCAGAGTCAGTGATGGTCTGGGGTACCATGTCAGCTGCTGGTGTTGGTCCACTGTGTTTTATCAAGGGCAGGGTCAATGCAGCTAGCTATCAGGAGATTTTGGAGCACTTCATGCTTCCATATGCTGAAAAGATTTACGGAAATGAAGATTTCGTTTTTCAGCACGACCTGGCACCTGCTCACAGTGCCAAAACCACTGGTAAATGGTTTACTGACCATGGTATTACTAGTGGGTCGTGGATCATTCTATAGGGGGTCGCGAGACTTTCTCTGTGTTCTCATATTTTCGAATTTCCTACGTTGAATCATTATTGCCGTAAATTTCTAAAGCTGTTTCTAAACTGTCCTTATCACATGTATCACTGCCGCGAACGGCTCTTATTGGACAAGGTCCTACTCTCTTTACATGGGCGGTTTACCCCGTTGCTTGGTAACGCGCTCGCGATGCCAGACCTGTAAAGCCTTGTTTATATTTTCGGTGTGATAAGACGTCATGTTCGGCCAGATTCGCCTCGAACTCGTGCATCTTCGGTTGCAGAGCGGCGCGCAAAGTTACAAAACTTGACGTGCACACCGCCAGCGAAATGGGGTCTCGAGCTCTCAACGCACACGACCGCCCACTCCGCGTTGACGTTATTTTTGCCGCACGCACCCTCGCACTCGTGCGGACGCGTCGCGTATAAGGCTTTTATATTGTATGCAGCCACGGGCTGTTAGCTTGAGAAAATGCATCCGTTTTTTAAAAGAAAACAAGCTGAAGATTTTACATTATGGTTCATTAGTTAACATTAACTAATAATGAACTGCACTTTCAATATTTACAAATCCATTATTAAAATCTTGTTAACATTGGTTAATGCACTGTGAACTAACATGAACAAACCATGAACAGCTGCATTCTTATAAACTAGCCTAGGTCTAAATTTTAAGTTATTTATTTCCAGCCTTAGTGGGTCGTATGACTGGCATACAAAAAAAAAGTGGGTCGCAGTAGGCAAAAGGTTGAGAAACCCTGGTCTAGTGGGCCCTGTGCTCACTGCCTGGCACCATGGTGCTTGATTGACATTTGCCATTGAACACCAGAATTGGCAGGTCCGCCACTGGTGCCCTGTGCTTTTCACAGATGAGAGCATATTCACCCTTAGAACACGTGACAGTCGTGAAAGGGTCTGAAAATGGACAATTGTCGGACCCATTGTCAGACCCTATGCTGGTGCAGTGGGTCCTGGGTTCCTCCTGGTGCACAACAATACCTGGCCTCATGTGGCGAGAGTATGCAAGCAGTTCCTGGAGGACGAAGGAATTGATAGCATTGAATGGTCACCATGCTCACCGGACCTAAATCCAAAAGAACACCTCTGGGACATTGTGTTCCTGTCCATCCGACGGCTCTAGGTTGCACCTCAGACTGTCCAGGACCTGGTCCAGATCTGGGAGGAAATACCCCAGGACATCTGTTGTCTCATTAGAAGGGTTAGCATGCATACAAGCATGTGGGGCCATACAAACTACTGAGTACCATTTTGAGTTGCTGCAATGTAATTTCAGCAAAATGGACTAGCCTGCTGCATTTTTGATTTTCAGGGTGTCTTTGAATTCAGTCCTCTGTAGGTTGATAATTTTCATTGCCATCAAACAATGTGGCATCCTTTCGTTCATAACACATTACCTCGTCCATATTATTATAGTTATCCAGCATGATATTTTTCCCCAATGAGATCTGATGTGTTTTCAAAGTGTTCCTTTAATTTTTTTGAGCAGTGTATATTCATATAATTATTATATTACATTTTGCTTTTAAATTAACATAAGTATATATAAAAGCAAGCTTTAATATATACGTTTTTAAACAGAATAAGCTTGCATGTATTCTTTTGAGCTCTTTGTGAAACTATATAAGGCCTATTTGTTTGAGTTACTTGCATTGGTATAGTCAGATATGTTCTTTCAACTGCCTTTCCAAACTTTTGCTGCAGCAGCAGCAGTGTTTATTCATGCCTTGTAATTGCATTTAATTTCATTGTATTTTTTTCAGAACGATCTCTTAATCTTCAACAGAGAAGTGAATTTTGCGGCTCTCTTGCGAGAACTGATTTAAACTAATTCGATTTTCTGATTTCCTGAAAGAAAATAGGACCTCTCATGAAATATGAATCTCTCATGAAAGAAAATGCTCTTGGTGACTCTAGACATGCACCCCAAAGAGCACTGGCTTGGAGAAGTGTAATTTTTTTCAAAAGAATGAACAGGAGAGCACAAAAAAGCTAAGCTATTATTTCACAGTATGCAACAGATGCTGTTGATAGAGTTTAACTTATTTTTGGCTCGTAGGGGAGAATCCCAAAGGGAAGTTACCAACCACCCACTGGCCCTTAAGTCACACCCATTACCAAACTGATGGCTAGTTTAGTTTTTTGGCCGTACATTATTGAGTTAGAAGACTAACAGATGAATTGATAAGGGGTTATGTTGTAAAAACAACAACAACAACAACACATGTATGAGACAAACTGTCCTAGGACAGACATAGTGCAAAGGGCACATTAGTGTTCCAGTACCTCAAAGTCATGGATATTATTTTCTTTTAAATGCATGGACTGATAATTTGTATTGAAAACAATGTAAGTTACTTCTGATAAAAGCATTTACCAATTGCAATTATTGTCCTCTGCCAGTGAAATGTGTTCCTGGTCAACATATTTGTTAGTTCTGGAACAACATTCCTGTAAAAAAATATATATATACATTGTCCTCACTTGACCTCTACACCAAACCAAAGCCCTAACCATAAACCTACCATGTAAAAAAAAAAAATCTAGAATGTCGAGATTAAAGTCGAAATATTTCGAGAATAAAGTCGAAATATTACGAGAATAAAGTCGAAATATTTCGAGAATAAAGTCGAAATATTTCGAGAATAAAGTCAAAATATTTCGAGAATAAAGTCGAAATATTTCGATTTTATTAGATTAAAGTTGAAATGTTTAGAGAATAAAGTCAAAACAGGAGTTTTCAAACTGCGAGCACCTAGCGATGCTCAAAAAGAATGATTACAGGCCTAAACTGCTGTGATTGTGAATATGATTAAATAAACCCTCTTATCAATATTATCTTATAGCCTACATTAATAGGCTATCTGTCCTGAGAGCATAATCTTAAAATCCCCGCACTTTTTCGGATGTGTTCACGTAAAAGATTCCTATGGGTCAATGTGGACAAATTTAGATTTAAATTCAGAGAGACCATGCGTGACCTGACGGATTTGGATTATTCTTATCTTATTCAAAATGAGATGATCATGTGTGCCTTATGTAGTGTAACTTCGACAGTTTAAAGCCTCAGGCGCTCTCACGCAGAACGAATAAACGGTCTAGAAGTGATGATATGACGATCCAGTAGCCTTAATGGGGAAAAAAAATCATCCTGCTAAGTTGAATAAAAAGAAGAACATTTTGACTGAAACATGAGGACAGTTAACACACGATGTGATCATATATGGTTTATGTGTATTTTTCAAGCCATCTTGGGGTATTTCCATATTTATATGAATAATGCAGTTATTGCCATGCATCTCGTCGAAGAAAGATCTGCATCTGCTCCATAGCAATTCGTTTTCAGTCCCACTATCGGAACGGATCCTTCTAGGACAACCATCTCTATTCTTTACTGTCTCAATAAAATATGTTGCATGACTTTCGGGTCATTATTGGTGAAATACACTTTCAACCACATTACATTTCGTGAGAATCCGAGCAGAGGCCGTACGTTTTAATCTTATCGAACGAGTCAACGTGCCACATAAAGTTTGGACCAGTTCTTCACCAGCGTAGTTCTTTAGCTACTAAAAATATATCCTCGAAACATTTCGACTTTATTCTCGAAACATTTCGACTTTATTCTCGAAACATTTCGACTTTAATCTCGAAACATTTCGACTTTAATCTCAAAACATTTCGACTTTAATCTCGAAACATTTCGACTTTAATCTCGAAACATTTCGACTTTAATCTCGAAACATTTCGACTTTAATCCCGAAATATTTTGACTTTAATCTCAAAATATTTCGACTTTAATCTCAAAATTCTAGATTTTTTTTTTTTTTTTTTTTTTTTTACTTTGTGGTTCATGGCTTCCGTACAGGGCTGACCACTTGACAGGCAGATATACCCCAACATGCCTCATGGGTGCCCTCCAATAACTGGGTGCAAATTACACTGCATAAGATGAAGGGATCCAAAAAAATAAGGGATCCAAATTAGGTCAGTGCTCATCACATTTGTAGCTTTTACAATGCCATATACTTCATGCTTGCTGTTGCGTGACTGTAGATGCAAAAACAGAGAATTGAAATACAAAATATAATAACATAATATTTGTCAAGTGCAGAGAAACATTTCACAAACATACCTCTGCAAACTGAGATGGAATAAATTGATAACCAGGATTAAACAAATTCAAAGTGAAAGTAAACACGCCACACTTGGTCACAAGGTAAAACCTTAATATCTCTTAATGTCCTAATGTCTCTCAGTGAAAATTTAAGGATTTAAGGACAAAACATTAGAGATTTAAGTGTCATGGTAAAGGGGACAAAAACTTACATTTTAGCTTTGTGTTTGCTGTTAGATTTGAGATTAGATCCTCAACTCTTCAGAGGTTTCAACAACAATTCCATTATGGCAATGGAAAGAGAGAGGGAAGATGAAAAGGTTACAGAGAGAGGGAAACAGGCTGCTCGCATCACCAAGCTGGGCCAGGACATTTATTGACTGAACTGAGGACATAATATTTTCAGACTGATTTTAACTAAATAGATGCAGTATGCCAAAAATGCTGAACTTCACATTGGTGGGGGTAGGTTAATTGGTGAGGGCCGCAACTTTTCTAGGATCCATCTGGATGTTACCTGGGGTAATAATGAATTCTAGGAACTATACTTGAGACACATGGAACTCACATTTCTCTACAAATGGCTATCCAGAAGGCGACGTAGGACTCTTTGATCATGCTTTGTGTGTTCTTGTGTGTTCTTGCAAGGATCAAGAGAAAATAAGAATGTCATCTAGATATACAAACACAAACTGGTTTAACATGTCCTGGAGGACATCGTTGATTAGGGCCTGGAAAACAGCTGGAGCATTAATGTGTCCAAAATGCATAACCTGATACTCATACCCAACAGGGGTGTTGAATGCCATTTTATTCTCGTCCCCATGTCTTATACGCATCAAATGTATGTGTTGCTCAGGTCAAGTTTGGTAAAAATTGAGGCTCCTTAAAACATCTCAAAGGCAATGGACATGATGAGTAGGGGGTAGCAGTTTCGGATTGTGATTTTGTTGAGGCCTCCGTAATCAATGCATCGGTAAAGACCACCATCTTTTTTGGCCACAAAGAAAAACCCCACCCCAGTAGGGTAGGTAGAGGGCTGGCTGGATGACCCCTGCAGCTATAGGGCTACCTTGATATAGCTGTCCATAGCTGCCCGCTCTGGAGGGGATAGTGAAAAAATACGGCCTCTAGGGGGAATAGTGCCTGAAAGCAGATCGAAGGCACAATCATAGGGCTGATGAGGAGGTAACGTGGCTAACATCTCCGGTATTTGCTGAAGACCTAGCTCAGAACAAGAGACTCTGTCCAGACTGGCCACAGTAAAAATCTCTTGAAGGGATGTGAGAATGTAAGATAGTCATCGTGTTTTGTTATCACGGTCTCTTGTTGGGCTAAGGCAGCCTCCTGGCGAGCAACTGCCCCACGAAGGTCCTGTACATGCATGAATCCGCTGGGTCCATGTCTTGGCTCAGTGTTTCTGTTAGAAACCTGTGGATATGACTAGTGTGGAAACTTGAAAACAGTCAAAAAGAGGTGAACCCAAATGCAGACAGTTCTGTGGGGATGTTTTCAAACCTTTATGGTTAGTCCAAAAATTCACAAGATCAATCCAAAAACTTGATTCCAAAAAAGTTCCGATAATGGGAGGTTTTAGAACAGTTCCAAAAAGTATATCCTAAAAGTTCACAATGCAAATCCAGAGGGCATTCCAAAAAAGTTCACAAAGACGATCTGAGAGTTGCTCTAAAAGTTTCAAAGAACAAATGTCAATAACACAAAACAAACTAACCATACCAGGTACACAAAGTAGTTTTTCAGATAAATACTATAGTAAAAGGCACAGCATGAGAATCACCTAGACTTGGTCATGACATGGAAATCACTGAGCAAAGGACTAAACAGAAGGGTGATTTAAATACACAAACAGCAAAACAAGGCAACGGTGAAAAGAATATAACAATGACAGTGACCAACAACAGATGCAATGGTGGCATCTAGTGGCCAAAAATTAGTCCATAACCCTGACCCGACTATCAAATTCCCAAAAATTGTCTTTTAATAATAAACCAAAAAACTCAGGAGATCATACAAATATGCAGAAGAAAAGGCGGAGACCCGGAAGACCACAGTGGATATGGAGTGACTGAGGACAAAAGTTAAGCCGGAGGGAAAGCGGAGCCCATTGGAGCTGAAGGGATGGAAGGCTGAGGCGTAGCTGGAGGCCTGGAATCTCGTAGTGAGACTAGGATGATGTCAGACCAAGACAAAGTCAGGGGGACTTGGGAGACCAGTGAAGCCAGTGGGATGGCATTCCACAGTGGAGACAAGGGAACATGGAGCCAAGGTGAAGCCGATGGGTCGGAGGGCCGAGGTGGCGTCCAGACTCTGAGAGGTTGACCTAAGGGATCATCACACCAAGGCAGATCTGGGGACCAGGAGGCCTAAGGTCTAAGGCAGATACAAACCATTGTATGGTGCCACTGAAGGAGGAGTTGAGGGGCTAACTTTGTTATCTTTGTCTGTTCATTTATAATTAATTTTATTTTATTTGAATTATTTTTTTTTATATATTATAGTATTTTATACACAATATACCTAATTATGACCGTCTCTATAAACACAATAATGCAATGTAATAATCCTTACTATCATAAACAGTCAAAAATATAATATATAAATAAAAAATATATTAAAAAAATCACGTATATCATAAATCTCATTATTATTATTTACTATCTATGTAGTCATATTCTGCTCTGTTATAATTATATTTATAATATTATTTATATTGATGATATGAATCATGATATAAATATAAAGTACAATTATGATCATCACTAATATCGTTTTTATACATGGAAAATCACCCCATAATCATAACACCAATATCCCTACTTCAGCCTTATATTTTGCCAACAACATTTCTTTGTATCTTGCTTTAAATCTGTAAATATTTGGGCATTGCTTGAGCTGTTTCCCCAACCTATTCCAAACTCTGACACCACACACAGATACACACAAACTTTTCCTGGTGGTTCTCACCGCCTGAACTTTAAAGTTACCACATCCCCTCAGGTTATAGCCCCCCTCTCTTCCAGTAAATAACTTTTGAATGTTGACCGGTAGATCATTTTTGCTGGCTTTAAATAACAGTTGAACAGTGCAAAAATCAACTAAATCAAAACATTTTAGTAAACCGGATTGCAGAAATAATTTATTTGTATGATAAAAATATCCCACCTTATGTATAATTCTAACTGCACGTTTTTGGAGTGTGACGAGGGGATGTAGTGAACTTTTATAGGTATTGCCCCAGACTTCAATACAATAAGTTAAATAAGGCAAAACCAGTGAACAATACAATATATATAGTGCATCATATTCCAGAACATATTTAACTTTATTAAGTACATAAATACTTTTAGATACTTTACCTTGTATGTATCTGATGTGCGGTTTCCAGCTTAATTTACTGTCAATAGTAAGTCCTAAAAATTTTATTTCTGACACTTTTTCTAATGCAACACCATCTATACTTATTAATAAATCAGATTTTTCTTTATAATTACCAAACATCATTACTTTTGTTTTAAGTAGATTCAGAGATAATGTATTACCATCCATCCACATTTTTAGTTTTACTAATTCTGTATTTACAATAGTCATAAGTGTATTATAATTATCACTAGAATAGAATATATTAGTGTCATCAGCAAATAATATCAGTTTCAAAAATTTTGAAACATGAAATATGTAATTTATATATAAATTAAATAACTTAGGACCCAATACAGATCCTTGAGGGACCCCACAAGCAATACCCAGACACTCTGATGTAAACTCGCCCAACTTCACATACTGTTGTCTTTCAGTTAGATAACTTTTGATCCAGTTCAAAGCCACTCCCCTAATGCCATATCTTTCCAGTTTACTGAGTAAAATTGAATGATTTAGTGTATCAAAGGCTTTCTTTAAATCAATAAATATTCCAACTGCATATTTATTTTTGTCCAGAGTGTTTGTGATTTCTTCTACAGCTTCAATTATGGCCATTGATGTTGACCTCTTTGCTCTAAAACCATACTGATTTTCATGTAATATATCATATTTATCTATAAATTTTTCTAATTTATCATTAAATACTTTCTCTAAAAATGTTGAAAATTGAGGTATAATATATAAAAGAAGAAGAATAAAAGCCCGATCAGGAGCGCGCCTCAGTTAAAAGCAGGCTTATGAGCGCTTTCTGTCAGTGCCCTGCTCAGCCTCCACGGGCTTGCTGTTTTTCACAGATCCCCACACTGAGGTGTCAAGATTGTAGAAACAGCACATATTTAATTCAAAAAGCACGCTTCAGAGATATAAAGCCCCACCTTTGCTCTTAGTCATTTAGAGCTGCACTAATATTGTATATATATATATATATATTAGGGGTGGGCATAGATTATTTTTTTTAATCTAGATTAATCTCACTGTGATTTTGAAATTAATCTAGATTAATCTAGATTAAAATGGCTCATTTGAATTCTGCCGAAGCCATTTAGAATATGTGTGCTACCCAAATAATGACTGGTGCTTCCACACTTGGTTGGAATGCCTGGACCGAACCCGAGTTCGATTGCTCCCTGGACTGTGTTTATATTATATTTTTGGGTCCGAAAACGGGGTGCGTTTGCGTCATCAAAGCAGCAGCTGTTTACCCCGTTACTTGGTAACGACGTCGAGCTAGAAGGTGGAAGAATGAATTGCGTTGTTTACCTAACTTTTATATTTTTGTTTTTGAACCATTAGTTTTGTTACCAAAGCTTTAGTACGTAATGGCACTTGCGTCTATCTGCCACGGATGTACTGCAAATGCTCTAAATAACGCTGACGACGAGCAGAAATGAGATTTACAGCTCTCTGCTTACAGTAGGCTATGTCAGTCACGCTCGTCAGGACTCGAGGACGGTTCGCGGGTGCGCACCCGAGTTCGGAAGACAGCGTTCACGCATGATGTGGTAATTTCACAGCATACACGCAGGTTCGAAGACTCGTTCTGGCTCCCTACAGTGCAATTCGGCTAGGTAGCTATACATCCGCGCTAAAATATCACTGTGAAAGTCATCATAGCTTGAGAAGTATAGACCCAGCTCCCAATCCAACTTTGAGAATAGATTAACGGCGATATTTTTTTATCGCCCGATAAGAGTCTCACGTTAACGCAGCACGTTAACGCCGATAACGGCCCACCACTAATATATGAGGAGCTCTTTTCCAAAACGCTATAAATCCATTTTAATAGTTTTCATGAAAAGATCATTTTTTTACCTACACCCATACATTTTTTTAATATTTGATTTATCCTGTTAAAATGGTCTATTGGCTCAGTCTGAACATGTTAAACAATGATTGTTAAATGAAACAACAATATTGTTGATTATAAATTCAAAGTCATTATTTTTTTGTTTCAAAACGCTACAAATCCATCCTTTTTTATATGTAGTTGGTTTATGTCTGTAAAAGCAACAACAAAAACAACAACGCAACTCATGTCACATTAAGCATATAACATCCGGGGTCAAAACGATTCCGATTACAACCGTAATCGGGGGGGTTGGGTGTCATATATTGCCGGTAAGAATCGCCCGTGGGGAGGGGTGTCGAGATTGCTAATCGTGTTCCGGTGGACAGGGGTGTCGAGATTGCCGGTAAGAATTATGCTCCAGACGGTATTTTGTTCCGACTGGGAACGCGCTTATGGAACACCGCAGCGCGATCGAAAAGGGCACTTTCATTTTCAAAGGGGCAGTGGATTGAGACGAGACGAGAGGATAAATCGCGTTAAGGCTAAAAACAGGCTTGGCGCTTATAGCGGTTTGGAAAAAAACTGCATCTTGCAGTGCATTTAAACAAGGAAATATAACGATTTGGCATTTAAGATTGATGGAGCAGAGAATAGGTTCAGTACACAGCTCGATGGCATGACAAACTAATTTTCTTTTAATTTGGCGTTTATCGCGTTTTGGAAAAGAGCTCTTCATATATAGATATACATTCTATATAAGTAATGCTACAAAGTGTACTCAGCGGCGGGCTAGGCCTTTGCATGCCCGCACACTATGGCTTTCGTGCAGGCATTTTAGGCTGCCCGATGTAAGCTCTGGCAGTAAATCCAACGCAGAGTAAGAGCTCCTCACACCGGGCGCAGCGAAATCCGAGCACTCAGTAAGAGTGGGGTGGTGGGCGGCGCCCTCTAGCGCAACTTCCTAGGGTAAGACGGTCTGAGAGCTGTGTCTAAGAGACCTGATGCCTTAGTGCCCAGGGCTGTGAGGGCCCTCGTGGGTCATCGATAGGATGGCTTGCGCCCTCCTTGGAGGGAAACCGCGCTGTTGAGTCAGTTGTTCCCTGCCGGTTCGCCGCTTCAGGGTGCTGCACTCGCAGTGCAGAGTACATCAGAGGCCAGTCCTGAGGGGCTGGTACCCTTAAAGGGTCAATCCACCAACCCCACCCGAGTGCTGGGGCTTGGAGGGCCCTTGCGGGTCATCCATAGGATGGCTTGCGCCCTCTTCGGAGGGAAACCGCACTGTTGAGTCAGTTGTTCCCTGCCGGTTCGCCGCTTCAGGTCGCTGCACTCACAGTGCAGAGCACATCAGGGGCCAGTCCTGAGAGGCTGGTACCCTTAGCAGATTTTGTGTCGGAGTGGGAATCTGCCACATTATCTCGGTGGGTCCTGCAATGTATTAAATTTGGGTATGTCATCCAGTTCGAATGTTGTCCTCTTGGTTGTAACCTGAGCAGGCTCTGGTGATGACTCAGGAAGTACAGACTCTGCTGCGAAAGAGACTTTGAGTGGGTCCCTCTACCAGACAGGGAGTCAGGTTTTCATAGCCAGTACTTCATTATGCCGAAGAAGGATGGGGAGCTGTGCCCTATTTTTAGATATGCACATACTCAGGATGCTTACACTCAAACACATCGTGTCTCAGACCAGGTCCGAGGACTGGTTTGTCACGATAGATCTAAAGATGCATAGTTTCATGTCTCCATCCTTCCTCAGCACAGGAAGTACCTGAGGTTTGCTTTCGGGGGAGAAGCGTACCAATATCGGGTGCTTCCCTTTGGTTAAGCCCTTTCACCCCGCATGTTCACGTAGTATGTGAACGTGGCGCTAGTTCCCCTGTGTATGCAGGGGATCCGCATGATCTATCTTTTCAACGACTGGCTGATCCTAGCACAGTCAGCCCGTCAGGCAGCTCAACATTGCGGTGTTGTTTTCGCACATATGAGGCGATTGGGGCTGAGACTCAACTCTATAAGCAGTGTCCCTTCGCCAGCGAACAACGTATCCGGGAAAGGGGTGAAGCTAGACCAGCCGCTCACTGTTCTAGCTCAAGGCCTGTTCCTGAGGGCACCGTGTCAGCGTGCGTCTCTGATCACGGATGCCTCCCTGACGGGCTCAGCCCAGAGCTTATGGCAGGGCTGTTGGCATTCGTGGCACATAATCGCCTGGGAATGTTGGTGGTGCTTCAGGTTGAAGCACTTCCTGCAAGACTGGTCACTCACCGTCTTTCATAATGGAGACAGTGGTGGCCTAAGACCAAGGGATTTCCCAGAGGGGAACTCTTTCTCGCGTAGTCAAGGCATTGCGGCCGTGGTCCCACACCTTGGTAATGTGGAAAGGCCGCTCGATCCAGGGCCCATTTGTGGAAGCAGACATTCGGGGAGTGGAGACTCCACACCTCATGCTTGGAATTGTGCCCGGTGTGGCTAAGGCCTTCCTACATCCTAGGCCGGGCCACATTCCTAGGTTCTCACTAATCCTGTGAGACCTGTAGTACTTCAGGCCTTCTTCCTCCTCCGTTCCAGACGTCAGACCAGGAAGAACTTATCTGCTTTGCCTGTTCGCGCACTAGACGCGTATGTCCACAGAGCTGAAGCCCTGTGGAGAAAATCAGAACTAATGTTTGTCTTTTTGGACCACCCTTGAGAGGGGGTCCGGCTTCAAAGCAGAGGAGAAGCAAGTGGGTAATCGAGGCTATTCACTTGCTTAGGTGGCGGCCAGGTAGCCTTCCCCTTTTGGCTGTCCGGGCCCATTCTTCCAGGAGTATGGTTGCCTCTCAGTCATTTTTTGCAGGAGCCTCCCTGCAAGATATTTGTGATGCGGCAGGATGATCATCACCGCATACCTTTGTCACTTTTTACGAGCTTGACATCAACTCTACTCCCGGGGCTAGGGTGCTCGCCCACCAGACAATGTCACAGACGAGCATTCGGCTCAAATGGGGACGTGGGTATTCTCGTTCCCAAAGTGGTGACACAGTGCAAGTTCCTCGGTTACGACTGTAACCTTAGTTCCCTGAATAGACGCTGCATCACCCTGCCATACTCCCTGCATGCCCGCAAGCATCTTGCTTCAGTCTTTCTCAGAAGCTAGGGAGTGTCTTTGCCGGTATGCTTTATACCTTCCGGGTCTATGACATCACCCGCCTGTGACGTTCCGTCTCTCTATTGGACTGATTTCACGTGTGATTCACGACGCAATCACGCAGAAGCGTTCCCAAAGCGGTGATGCAGCATCTCGTTCCCTATTCAGGGAAATGAAAGCTTTAGCGTAAGTTCTGCCAGGAAGACTTAATTATCACGTCATTGCAACTTCTTTTTCTATCTAATCACATTCTAATACTTGGGTATGAAAGATCGGTACTTAACTCATGTCTGAGTTCGCAGATGCTGACGCTCCAATGCACCGCCATCCTCCCCACCAACTCCAAGTCAAATCCTTCCCTACATCCACCTCACCACCACCAGAATGGTCCCTTCCATACCTCACGTGGGGTCAGCTGCGCCTCTGCCTTCGTCTTCAGGCAGGATATGCAGAGTCCAGACCCTCAGATTGCGAGCTATGTATTATTGATTATAGCACTGTATTATTGACTATGCCAAAGTACTTTATTGCTTGCTGGGTAGAAAATAAATGGATAATTGTCACAGTATTATTCTCCTGAGTCTTTCTGGTAGAACTAAGGTTTCAGTCGTAACCGAGACGTTTTTCTACATTAATATAGAGATTAACTGTGAAAGTATTATATTATAAAATATATAAATAATCAGAGAAAAATTACGGACAGCGGATATATATATAAAATGAAATGCATTCAGAAACATTAATATTTATGTTTGTATCTATTTTTTATTTATGTTTATGATTCTCCTTCATGAGTCAAATATGTCTGTAGTGTCAACAGATTCAGTTGTATTGTGAGAGAACATTTTATTTCTGCGAGCAATCTAATGTTGACACTCACGCAGATGCATTGTTTTAATTTTACACAATAAACATACTTTATGATGTGTCAATGGCCATATTAATATGACCATGTAGTGGGATTCATCTTGCCAAAAGGGCATTTGACATTTATCATTTAGCTTTAAAGTAAGGTCCCTCTGTTCAAAAATAGCAACTCACTGTATTATTTCTGTCCTGACCTTCAGAGCAATTCAAAGTTCCCATTTCTTTTTTGAAGTATTCATGGTCATGGGTTGTCAGTCATGATGTTATGTTTCTATAATCCAACCCTAATTTAGATTATGTTCTCCCAATATAATTTCTTTACAAAGACATTCTTTATAATTTTTGGAACTTCAAATGCCAATATCTGGAGGGTAATTCATTGTCCTCAATCTAACATGACTGTCATACTCAGATATAATTGCACATATATCAACCAGTGGTCTTTGACTATAATTACTAAACTACTTAATGATCAATGCTAAATTATGCAAGCTGCTTAATGACTTATGACCCATAATGAATACAGCAGTCAACATCGCCAATCACTATATTCTTCATGCAGCCAGTCCCCACTGTCACCTATTGTTCCACTAACAAGGTCTCCATTTCGTTTTATCTCCTTAAAGAAATGCGGCAAGAAGAACAAAGGTTTAATGCCTATTCCCATAGCTTCAGGTGCATTAGGGGTTCACGCTGAACAGCAGGATAAGTAATCAATTGTTTTTGAATTTTAACTACATGGGGCTCTTAACAAGGAACCATAGCTGGAGGTATGTGTAAATTTATTCTTTCAATGTGGTGAAATGCATCACGAAGAAGCTCAAGAAGCTATGGTGTGTGTTTGATATGATCATGTATGTTGTATCTTGTAGAACTATAACAATAAAACATTTAAAAGTATACTATTATTTCTCAAAAGATTCATATATTTATTGAACTTAAAGGGATAGTGAAATTTAACCCTTATGAGCATTTTCTTTTGTAAAAAAAACAGCTCATGCGTATCAATAGCAAAGCTGTGCACACTTGTTAGACATTTCTTTTCAAAGCAACATACATTGCATATATTAAGGGAATCTATTAACTAAGCACTGCTAGCACAACGTACTACTATTTCAACAACATTATAAAAAAGACTGTTCAAGCTTTATGCTAATTTGTTAGTTTTTTTTATTAATTAGAATATGATTTTATTTTCAATTGCAGATTTTTACATTAATATTTATTAATCTTTCATACTGTGTAGATGATGCTTAAATTCACTATGAACACATTTTGTTCATTATTATTTTAGTTTGGTAACACTTTCATTTACAGTGTCATTGTTACATATGTTGCTATAATAATAACTGTAAATTATGCATACTTACATGCAACTAACCCTAAACCAAAGCAAACTCTAACCCTATAGTAAGTAGTTACTTGATATTACTCAGTACTTAAATGTATAATTACAGTGTAATAAAGACACCTTAAAATAAAGTGTAACCTTTAGCTTTCATTGTAATTTAATTGTCTTTCTTTACCAAAACATTGATTTATAATATTGGTCATTTATTCATTACACTGTACATAATATGTAATTATAATTGTATTACATGTAATATATTATATTATCTGTACTGGCCAGAATTTATTAATTGATGAATCCCTGTGTTTTTTGTTTTGTTTTGTTTTTTATTCTACACATTGACCTTCCTTTCTATATTGTGTCATTTTTGATTACTAAAAAAGCAAACAAAAAAAATTTTTGCACTACTACCTAGTGCAAAAATGTCTTTAATCTCTTTTAGTCAAAAATCTTTAACCATTTTATTAATCATTAAATCATCAACTTAACACATACTCCAATTGATTAAAGTTAAAGGGGTCATATAATGCATTTTCATGTTTTCCTTTTTTCTTTAGTCTGTTATGTAGCTGATTGTGCATGTATAAGATCTCCAAAGTTAAAAAGCTTAAAGTCTTAAAGTTCTCCCTCACCGACCCGTCACTAGGAGAAAATATTTGCATAATGCCTCCCAAACACATATGCAAAGAAAGATGGTGTTGCTTAAATTATCGTATTAGTGTTGTTGCTGCCATGTTGTGTTAGAGAGCTGTGTGTTCCTACGCAAAAAGCAAAAGTAAAAGCAGCACTTTATTTGGCCTTTCTAAAGTTCCAGAACAGTATAACCC
The DNA here is from genome assembly GCA_023029165.1 of Gobiocypris rarus. NCBI lineage: Eukaryota > Metazoa > Chordata > Actinopteri > Cypriniformes > Gobionidae > Gobiocypris > Gobiocypris rarus. The sequence goes on along the minus strand of CM040914.1, from coordinate 29,288,410 downwards.
AAATGTTTGTATATGTGCAGCACGTTTCCTGATGTGAACCTGGATGAGTACAAAGCTGGCTATTTCTAAAAGGGGTAATTCCAATTTTGCTAGGGCAATCTGGAGCTTTTAAAGGTGCCCTCGGTTGAAAAATGTAATTAATCTTAGCAGAGTTGAATAACAAAAGTTCAGTACATGGAAATCACATACCGTAAATCACAAAAAAACATTGCTTTCTCCTTCATTTTAAATCTCATGCATGAAACCCCCCCTGGAAAAATAGGCAAATCTCAACATAACACAGACTGTGACGCAACAGTCGGGATCATTAATATGTACGCCCCCAACATTTGGATATGCCAGCCCATGTACTAGGCCAGCCGGAGTTCTGCAGGTATTATAGCGAGGATAGCGAAAATGGCAGATCATCAAGGACTTTTCATACACTTCCCACAGAACAAAACAATTTAATTCAAAGTTGTTAGTTTGCTCAGCCCATTTCACCACGGTTTTTCTAACCTGGGACAATATCAAGCAGGCTTCGCTCAGCATCTGATACTGAAGAACTGTATTCCTGCAAGCAATAAGTAGTGATTTTATCCACTTTTTGACTGTCGTCCCCCTCGGTAGAAATCGCATTCGGTTGGTTAAATCGCCACCGGTATAAATTAGAATTCGTGTTCACAGGGGCACTGCAGTCCGATTGAAAAGTGCACTTTCATTTTCACTTTCAATTTCAAAGGGGCAGGAGCTCAAGCCCGCTGTTTATAGTTTGTGATTCAAAGTGAAGAAGCTATCATTGTAAAATCCTATGGTGACTCATTACAATAATTCAAAAGTTTTTACAATGCTAAACACAAAGCTGTGACTGCTGACATTATGAGTTAATGTGTAAAGTAAATGCTATATACTAGTTCACATGTAGGCTGAAATTATAGTACTGACGTTACGTTTTGCAGGTTCTTACTGAAAATAAATGGATTTTCCTGTGGATTTATTAAATATTGCTTATTTACTGTTATCTTTATCTTCGCGGGCATTTTATAACCACTCACGTGACACCATTAGTCTTATTTACCGTTTATTTTTAACAGTGAATCTTGGTTGTTTTCTCAAGAAGCTAAAATCAGTTTTGACTACATGGCTGCTAGTAATGTGAGCCCAAATAAAAGCATTATTTCATTGGCACAATATTAGTTTTCTTTTAAAATAATTCCTCAACACTGTCTCTATTAAATGTAAACCCCATTCTGTGTATCTAAAAATATCATCTAGTGTGCATAAATAATTATTATACAATCATCAAACTGGAACTAAGATGCCCTGTGATAGCACTGAGTAAGCCGAGATAACAGTGCAATCCCTAGCCTCTAGCATTTGGATTTCTCTTTTAACTTTTCATCATCTCATTTCTTCCATTCCCAACATCCATGTTCTCTTCAGTATCTCGAGTAGGTTGGGAATTTCCTTTTGAGGAACATTTGGAACTCAATAAGCCTTTCATGTGAATCTGTTATTCTATTGCAGGGGTGCTGATGTTGCTGTCTGAGTCACTGTAACTCACACAAACAGGATGTCCAGTCTGATGTTCATTACGAATGGCTTTCTGCTGCAGTTATGCCATCTGAACAATGAGTCTTGAGGGAGACATCCTCTAGAGTTAGAATAACAGTCTGAGTGAGTAAGCTGTCTGTGGGCTGATGGACAACAAACTACCGAGAAACATTAGACAATACATCATCCAGTTCACCGAGGCCATCCGACACATGGGGACACTATACTTGCATGGACAGTTGGACACAGTAAACAATGACCTTGCATTGTATACTTGTCAACAGAGACCAATTTATGGAGCTGAGATTCAACCAAATAAGCTGCATTCAATAGTGTCACAATGACACCCAAGACATCTGCATCATCACTCACATCACACATGAATGACATGCGTGGTTACTGTATGATTTATGATGCGCATGACTTAATCTTTCCCTCAGGCTTAGACAACCACAATGCATGAAATCCGATAATAATTAATTTATCTCCAACTAAAATGAATTAAATATGAGTGTTGTTTGGAGCACAGAGAGTTGCAATTGATTTTAACTCATGGCTGTGTGTTTCCTTCCACAAACAATGTACTCTGGTTTAATATTTAATGACTGGAATTGAAGGGATTCCTGTGATAATGGATGATTGAATTATCTATTATCTATCTGTCTATTTGTTAATTATAATACATTTTTTCACGCAAGGCTACTCACTTTACCAATCAAGATTTTTCCTATGAGCTTCCCAGCCTGATAAAAATGATAGATACTTCCTGCTTATTTGATCACATGACAGAAAATATGCCTGGATACAGAGGGTGGGGGATGTACCCACAGCCTCATAATGTAGCCACATAGCGTGCATAAATAGCTATTTTATGCAATATTTCCTTCATAAAATATAATTATGATGGAAGTAAGGTTGTCTTCACTCCACCCAACTGTATGCACTTGTTGATGAATGGAAATATTTTCTCATTGCCATCCAAAGATATAAATGGCCTCAGTGCAATCCCTTACTGCACCAGCTCTATGAAACACTGACTTCCACATTATAGAGGCTCAGAACACCATACACATGTCTCTTCTTAATTAAAAAGTCAAATGAGGTCTATTGGGGGTTATTCCAGTTTGCATGTGATAATGCATCCACATCACAGGTACATACTGATGCTATAGTTAGTAATCTGTGAGACAGTGTGCAGTTACCATAGAGTCATAGTGATTACATGATATTTACACTTATTTACACAGGCTTGTTACGGCAGACTCTTTGCCACTAGCTAACTCACAAGGGAACATCCTTTAAAAAATGATATGTAGAAATATTAAATAAGGTCTCGGAAAAGTTGTTGTCAATTAACATATAAAGAATGAAATGTCCCATATACCACATAATCAATAAATTATGGGAGCTTTGTAAAAAATAATCACATTACTACATTACTTTTGAGTTGGAATTTAGGATCATTTCATTCGAAACCTTGAACTTGGTAGAATGTGTTCATTTCGAAATGCTCCAGTTTACATGGTGCCCTTTGAGTTATGGTTTCATAAGATTGAGTATCCTTATAAATGGACTGTAGCCAAAAGCTCCTTTGAATTATTCAACAAGCCCTTCTTAAAGAAAGACTTTACTTATGCATTCACCTCTATTTGAATGTCAGAATCTCCTCTGTCTCTGGTCTTATCCTTTCTTCCTGGTGAATTATGCTCTGGATGAAGCACTGAGGAAAACTGCTCTGCCCAATTTAGAGGGCTAAATTTAAACAGTCAGGGTTCTGTCTGAATTGTTCTTCATTCATAGCATGACAGTTTAATAAATCCCTTTTTGTTCAGTTCCCGCCTATTACAGAACGGCATTCTTCAGACTTCAGAATTTCACCAGCTCAGCTATTAAAACTATTAAAATGTCGGATGGGAGGTGTATACAATGGAACATAACAAATATACACACTTTGTATCGTAATTCATCATTTCAAGAAACACACCTCTTAGCACTTAACTAATTAGGGTCCAGAATGATGCATTAGTTAAGCATAAATACACTAGTAATTAATTATTAACTTGTCAACAATAATGTATTAGTTAAGCACGAACACACTAGTGAATGATTAACTATATAATATAAGCATATCATGTCATATCATATCATTATTTAGAATTTATGAAACATTTGAAGGATCTACATTGCTGTGATAAATAAGCAAAAATAAGCTAGTAAGTAATAATTAACTGAATGCTGAATGCTTTTTAGCCATTATTTACAAAAATATATATTTTTTTAATGTACTTAGTTAGATTTTATTGAGTCAACATCTATTAAGTTAACGCAATAATATGAAACTTGTAAATATGTTTAATTAGTGCTGGATTCAAAGTTATAAATTGCTAAAATAGTGTATTAAAGACAATTTGACCCCCTTTTCTAACCTGAAAGTTATATCAACATTATTTATTGCACTTATTGAGTGATATTTAAGTTGATTGACCAGATCAAGCCAATAATTATGGCTGTTTTTAAGCCAATAATTAGTGTATTTATGCTTACTGCACAATTCTAAACCCTTAGAATAAAGTGTAACAAAATAGTTTCTTTCTCCTTTTCTGCATTTCATTAGCATTTACAACTTAGATTTAAGAACTACAAACATTGTTGGCTCTTATGATAAAGTTCTTGGGATGTTACTCATTTGTAAGTTATAAAGCATCTGCTAAATGAATAAATGTAGATGTAAACAATATGAAATGTTAGAGAGAAACAACAAATATATAACTGTTTAGTGTTGCTTTACCTGTGTGTGTGTGTGTGTGTGTGTGTGTGTGTGTGTGTGTGTGTGTGTGTGTGTGGACTGGTAATCCCTACGGTATGGGGACAAAATGTCCCCACAAAGATGGCAATATCCAAATTTTTGTCCTTGTGGGGACATTTTTTGGTCCCCATGAGGAAAACATCTTATAAATCACACTAAGTGATGTTTTTTGAAAAAGTAAAAATGCAGAATTTCTCCTGTGATGGGTAGGTTTAGGGGCAGGGGCAGTTTAGGGGGATAGAAAATACGGTTTGTACGGTATAAAATGCATTACGCCTATGGAATGTCCCCACAAAACATGGAAACACAACATGTGTGTGTGTGTGTGTGTGTGTGTGTGTGTGTGTGTGTGTGTGTGAGAGAGAGAGAGAGAGAGAGAGAGAGAGAGAGAGAGAGAGAGAGAGAGAGAGAGAGAGAGAGAGAGAGGGTTTAATATCAAAGTAGTACAGAGTGCCCTTCAGTTTAATATCAAAGCAGTACAGTGCCCTCTTCAGGTGAATCATTCAATTCTAAGCAGTAAAATACTAAGAATGTTGTTTATGTGAGAGACATTTAGATTTACTAGAAACTGATCTTACACTGGAAAGAGCTGTTATGATAGCTAGCCAGAATTAATCTGTTGCCAATCAGGCTAAATTAATTTAAAATTTCCGCCAAATTACTGTAAATTCTTAATTTCAATCAGGTGGGAAAGAGGAGGTCATGCTTTCGCAGCGCATCAGAAGGAAACTAAACTAACACTGCAAACTGCCCGGCTGCAATATGCAGGAAGTGTAAAAGGTGGAAACTACGCTAAACTGTGCCAATCAGCATAAATTGAATTACCAAAATAATTACTGTATTATACACAGAATATTCAGCTCTTACTCCTAGTATTACAAGCACAATGACTATATCTACTTCTGACTCACAGACTTGGGTCCCACTTTATATTAGGGGGCCTTAACTACTATGTACTTATTGTTTTTTAATGTAAAACACTTTTGCTGATATTGAGGTGGGATACGGGTAAAGTTAGGGACAGGTTTGGTCTAAGGGAAGTGTCAACAATGTAATTATAATTGTAACAGAAACTAATGACAGATGTTACATGCAGATTTTTTTTAAGATGTAAGTAAAAACATGGATGTACACAAGTGCATTGTATCAAATTATTAATTTAAATGTTAGTACAGTCTATGGTTAGTACATAGTGTTAAGGCCACCTAATATAAAGTGGGTTGCAGACTTGTGTAGTGGATTTGGTAGTTGACACTGGCAAAGTAAAGTTATTAAAAATTTGTAATACATTAGCTCATCCATGAACATGATTTCTGCTGAGTCCCGTCGGAATGCTTTCCATCGGCTGTGGATGTAAAGTCGACAACTCCCATGATTCCACTCTCATTCACAGGTTCATCAAGCTATGCCTTTGTTAGTGATATGACAATTTTCCTATGGGGTTTTATAATGCGGCTTTTCGATTTATATGTAAAATACAGACTGTGCTAAACATAACATGTACACAACTTTTTGTAGTCCTGTGTCTTATGTAACACCATGGTTCTGGAGCAACACAGTTTTGTTTTGCTGTGTATAGGCTGTATAGAGCTGAAAGGCCAACCTGATCTCACGGCAATTCGTACATATTTTACGAGGTGGCGAATTAAATGCAATTTGTACGACCTCACTCAGATGCGAATTCATACGATTTTTACTAAATCGTACATATTTGACGAGTTGGCAAATTCGTATGAATTCGTACGAATGACCTACCTCAACCCCGCCCCTAAACCTACCCATCACTGGGGTTTAGACAAAACGTAAGAATTCGTACGAGTGAGGTCGTACAAATTTGTACAAAATAGCCACCTCGTAAAATATGTACGAATTGGTCGTGAGATAGCGTTGGAAAGGCTCTTTCTTTGGATTACAGTTATTTCCCTGGTTTCACAGACAAGGCTTAAGGCTAGTCCCAGACTAAAATGCATGTTTGAGCTATTTTAACTGAAAGCAACTTGCACTGACATTTCTTAAAATTTGTCAGTGTCATTGGTTTGTCTCAAGTTGCACACCAGTAATGTGTTTTTTTTTTTCCCAAGGCACATTTATAAAAGCTACTTAAATGTGCTAATTGAAATAAGGCCTAATCCTGGCTTAATCTAAACCCTCTCTGTGAAACCAGGCCATTAAATCCTAAATTTAGCATTGCATCAAATTCCTAAAAGAAATATGGGGTGCTCCAAAACAGAAAGCAACTTCAAGAGCACATCAAAAGCCTGTTCAGTGGTCTGGTTTTACTAATTGATGTGGGATGACATAATCAGATCAAAAGAGCTCTCTGAGGTAGAGGTCTACACTGGTCCAAAAATTCGGCCCTGACCCACTATTATTTCAAAAGCTGGACCCGGACCCGTGCAGATCCGAGAAATGCCAAAAATGTAGTACCCGGAACTGACCTGGACCTGTCTATTATCAGACCCGACTGGACCCGATTATCATATATTCCACAGTAAACTGCTACTAACAAGTCAATAAACAAGTTGAGGAAAAATATAACTTTTTATACTATTATAACTATAGGCATCATCTGCCTTTCTTCCTTTCTTGTTATTCCAAGCATGCGTAATTCACCCATCATTTCAGCTTTAAAAGTCCACTTTATGTCTCTCTAAACTGTGTGTCTTTATATTTCATAAAGTGGTGTTTATAGGTGTAGTAGGGCTGCTTTCATTTTCATGTTTATATGTTGCTATTCAGAAACAGCAAAACGTTTACACAAGCAGTACTGAGACAGGTCCGATGATTCTCCAACATGCAACCAGAGATGCTGAAGGCCGACTCACAACTCACACTAGATGCAGGCACACAATGTATTTTTCTTGCCCGTTTTGCCATTGATGGAAACATATTTTGGTTGTGTAAACTTGTGTTTCCAAAACCTAAGAATGTCTCTATAATTTCCCATTGTGGGCTTGTGCTTTATATATTTTTTCTAGTTCATTGACCCCTGTGTCCAGTTCAGCATCCTCAATGTCAGCCCACTGGCGAAAGTGTGGCACTGGTCCTGGTGCTGGCCCAGCCATCTCCTCTGTATCTTCCTCTTGCATCTGATGGGCATTCACCTCAGTTGTAGTTCTTTTAGAAAGCTGACCAACTCTGTCACATGCCTGTCCTGTCTTGTGTGCACATGTGGGTTTGTTATTGTGGCCATGTGCCTCTGTCATTGTCAGATCCCACCCCCTTGTTATCTCGTTATTGGTTAATTTGCCCCACCTGTGTTTGCCGCACTCCCTGCTTGATTTCTCCCCTTTATAAGTTCCTGTGTGTTTGCAGTCCTTGTCGGATCGTTGTCTTGTCTACGTCTCCCGTTTTCCCGTGATTTCCTTCCTGGTATGTGTTTGAGTATTTTGTGTTTTTTGATTATGTGTTTTACCCCCTTGTGGGTTTTTGTTTGTGTTTATGTTTTATTTTATGATTAAATCCCCTCTTCTCTGCACTTGAGTCCTCGACCCTGTTTGTCCACTCTGTGCTGGATATGCCGCTCCGGCGCCCTGCTTTTCCCGCGCCGCAACGACGACCTGCACTTCCAGCGCCGCCCTGGCGTCCTGCTCTGCCCGCGCCGCCCCAGCGTCCTGCTCTGCCCGCGCCGCAACGACGCCCTGCTCTGCCTGCGCCGCCCCGGCGCCCTGTTCTTCCAGCACCAGTTCCGGCGCTCGGCTCTGCCCGCGCCGCCTGAACTCTGCTGGCCGCCCCGGCCGCCTGAACTCTGCTGGCCGCCCCGGCCGCCTGAACTCTGCAGTCCGCCCCGGCCGCCTGAACTCTGCTGGCCGCCCCGGCCGCCTGAACTCTGCAGTCCGCCCCGGCCGCCTGAACTCTGCAGTCCGCCCCGGCAGCCTGAACTCTGCAGTCCGCCCCGGCAGCCTGAAATCTGCTGGCCACTCCGGCTCCCCTGGCCGCCTGAACTTTGCTGGCCACTCCGGCCCCTCCGGCCGCCTGAACTCTGCTGGCCACTCCGGCTCCCCTGGCCGCCTGAACTTTGCTGGACACTCCGGCCCCTCTGGCCGCCTGAACTCTGCTGGCCACTCCGGCCCCCCCGGCCGCCTGAACTCTGCTGGCCATCCCGGCTGCCTGAACTCTGCTGGCCGCCTGAACTCTGCTGGCCATCCCGGCCGCCTGAACTCTGCTGGCCATCCTGGCCGCCTGATCTCTGCTGGCCGTCCCGGCCGCCTGAACTCTGCTGGCCACTCCGGCTCCCCTGGCCGCCTGAACTCTGCTGGCCACTCCGCCCCGGCCGCCTGAACTCTGCTGGCCACTCCGCCCCCGGCCGCCTGAACTTTGCTGGCCACTCCGGCCCCTCCGGCCGCCTGAACTCTGCTGGCCACTCCGGCCCCCGGCCGCCTGAACTCTGCTGGCCACTCCGGCCCCCGGCCGCCTGAACTCTGCTGGCCACTCCGGCCCCCGGCCGCCTGAACTCTTTGTGTTCCCTGTCCCTCCCTTGTTTTCCCTTCCTTATCTGTTTCTCCCAGGTCTGTCCCTCCGTCCCGCCCCTGGTCTGTCCCTCCCGTCCGCCCTGGTCTGTCCCTCCCGTCCCTCCCTGGTCTGTCCCTCCCGTGCCGCCCTGGTCTGTCCCTCCCGTGACGCCCTGGTCTGTCCCTCCCGTGACGCCCTGGTCTGTCCCTCCCGTGCCGCCCTGGTCTGTCCCTCCCGTGCCGCCCTGGTCTGTCCCTCCCGTGCCGCCCTGGTCTGTCCCTCCCGTGCCGCCCTGGTCTGTCCCTCCCGTGCCCCCCTGGTCTGTACCTCCCGTCCCTAAAAAGTTGATTGTATAACTTTGAGCCACTGAGCTCTTCAGTTGCCTGCTTGAAAGGCTGCAGGAATTGGACAAGCATCTGAACAATGTCTTTGGATATGTGACTCATGTGATGCATCACTCCTCGTTCAAGCAGAATGGACTGAATGTCTTCAAATGCATTAAGCAAAGATTTGACCAGATTTTTCTTGCATTGCTCAATGCAGCTCTTACTTCTTGCAGTTCTTCCTCATCTCCATCATGCTCTTCATCACCTTCCTTAGACTTCTTGAAAGTGTGCTTCAACACTGTACTCAGTACGTGTGCTATACAGCTTTTGTGCAGCCATTGGGAGAGCGCTGCCTGCACCTTGGTCACTGACAAATACCAGTCTGTCTAATCTGGGGTCAGACCAAATTCACCTAGTTGCTTGAGTAGTTCTGTCTTCAGGTTTAAGGCCGTTTTCTTTGCCCTGAGTGGAAATGCACATGTACATATTGTGTACGTTTTGTAATAAAATTAAGCAAAAACAGACAGTCTCTTCCTTTACTTTACTACTTCTCTTTTCTCCTCTCCTTTTCTTTGAAGCATTTATACTGTCTTGGAACATTACAACATAATACAATAATCTATTCCAAAATTATAGAGACATTCAAAAGTTTGAATTAAAGAATTAGTTTACGAAAACAATGTACCTCTTTATATAAAACAAGTATTATTATTAAAACAAATGGTGTATTTACTTCTGGGAAAACCAAAGAACATTTTCTTTAATGAGTGCCTTAATAATGTTTAAACTAATCCAAGTAAACAAACTAAAACAACAATTAACTGAATTTTAATCATGGGCTTTTTCAGCACCACTGCTATTCTGTTTAGCAATTCTATTTATTTCTCTAACAAAAAAAGTCCTTCAACCAAGCTGGTTGTTTAGGAACTCTCACACTTCTTCTGGGACTCATTTGCTGTTCCTTTACATGAACCAGATGCTGTAAGCTTGGTTCCCTTTCCTGGTGTTTTTCCCGAACTTATCAACACCTTGTTTGGAACTCAAGTGAGACGAGATGCGTGCCATTTCTTTTCATCCTCCAGCAGTAACGTATTTGGACCAACTCTCCTTCTCACCAAATTTTGGAGCAGTGTACCTTGTTGAGCCTTTGTGGACATGCTCTGGTTTCTTAATAAGCACCCAGTCCTTTTCTTTGAATTTGGGTAACTTAGCTCCTCTAGTTTTTTCAGTATAGTCTTTACATTTCTGCTATTTACATGTCACAGTGTTTTTGATCTCAGGATAGGTCTTCACTTCAGTCCGGAGAGGCAGGACATTTAATTTTGTATGCATCTTGCGGCCATGCAGGAGTTGAAAGGTGTAGCCCCTGTGGTAGCATGTGGTGTTGCCCAGAAATTATGCAAGAACTGTGTCACAGCCCACTTCCAAGGCTTCTTTTCCTGAATTGCAGATTGGATGCATTGTTTTAACACATTAAATCATTCCACTGCCCCGTTAGCCTGTGGATAATATATGCTGGAGTATATATGATGAATGTTACGCTCCTTCAGAAAATCAGCAAAAGCAGCAGATGTTAGTTGTGGACCATTATCAGACACTAAGCAGTGTGGATTTCTTTCTCTACTGAAGATGGTGTCCAGAAAGTTTATGATGACATCTGTTGGCACTTGCCATGCAAAAGCTACTTCTGGCCACTTACTGTTGTATTCCACCAGTGTTATGGAGTAGTGGCAATCCCATGTAGCAGACTCAAAAACATGATATCGATGGCTACCTTTTCCCATAGTTCCACCAGTATGAGAGGTGCAGGTGCAGGCTGTTTTGCCATTCAGCTGACATGTCAAACATGAGGCAATCAGAGTCTCTACACTTCTGCCCATTTTCGGCCACCAGTAGAGCTCGCAAAGCCTTTGTTTTGTCTGTTCTATGCCTTGGTGTCCTTCGTGAGCTAAATTCCCAAGTCTTGTACATAGTGACAATGAGACTACTAGTGATCACCCTGCACAATTAACGGACCCTCCACAGAAAGCTCATGTCTGATGTGAAAGTACGGTTCTAGATATTGTGAAACTGACTTTTTTGTTTTTAGGCCAGCCATTCTCGAACTATGCACGAAGTTGGGCTAGCTGGAGGCAGCTCTCTGATGCAGAAGAGAACTCAGAGACTGACATGGCAAGTAAATGAGAAACAGTGGCGACCATTTCTTGTTCATCTGTTGGTAGCACCTCTCCAGTGTGCTTTACTATAATGAGAGGTGGCTATCCTGAGTTCTTTTACTATCTATCTAGTCAAATAAGTGAGGTTTCAATAATAAATGTATCAGTGTTTAACTTGTGTGTGTTCAAAATTACCAACTTATTATATGAACTATTTTTCCCCTTTAAATCACTATTTAAGCAGTAATATTTACACTTCAAAAGGAAATTATATGTCTTTGACTTAGTTTTATCCTCTAAACACTTTCACTTTTAAACCAAAACTTTACTCTTTTTTCTTAATTAACTAAAAATATCAAAAGAGTCAATAATCACAACTCTTTTATAAAAAAGTAAAACAGATTTACTTAGGAAAAGTTAGTAATGGCCTGTCAAAATCACTTTTCAGATCAGAAATTCATTCAAATTCACATTCAAAACATAAGGGCCCAAGAAAAGACAATAGCCAGCAAAACCCCTAGCTTAATGTGAAATAACATTAAAATGTTCAAATAATGCAGGCCTGAATGTAGCTCGGGTGCGTTGTAGCCTTAAACCAAATGGCTGCTTCACCACATAGGCCAAACAAAAACAATGGTACCTTTACTCAATGTGAATGTACCCTCACACTCACAGGACCACAGCAGCAGAAGACAGGAAGAGAGGATTCACGATGAAGAGAAGGCGATTGAAGAGAAGAAGACTGAAGATAAGAGTTCCATGGTTGACGATCTCAGCAAAGTCCACCATTCGATAACGCTATCCGGCTCCGTCAGGGTCTTTGATCATCGTCGGCCTCACCGTTTCACACAGGCTTCACTAATCGCGGTCGCTGGCTGCTAGCTTGTCAGCAAAGTCCATGCAAAAGCATTAACCACTAAATCAGCGGCTAACTTAAACTTATGTCTGTCTTTGTGTGTTGAGTTTATCACTTACACAGACACCAGTCATGTTTTGAGTCCTTGTTGAACACTTTTACTCATCTGCATTCACTACCTTCACAACAATCATGTTTTTTTTTTCTCTTTCTCTCACGTCTTTGTACTTTGACCTCAACTGTGATTGGTTCATACACAATTTTTCAGAAATAAAATAAATTCACCAAACATTTGTGTACCTCTTTCTTCCTATTCTTACAGGGGAATTTAAAGCATTTTCACATATATTATTACCCAACTAATTTTTAACATTTTAACTGCTGTATTCAGTAAACAATAAACATTAACCAATAGGTATTTCTCTCATTGCAAAATAATAGCTGCATTGCTGGTCAATGAATCTTAACTTTTTTAACCTTTAATTCTGTTTATTAATTATGAAATTATTTATTCAAATGGTATATCTTATTCTAATTAATTTATTTCAACAGGGTTACATGTTGCGCCACCCATCTCAGGTAAGGGGAGCCGAGAGAAGCAGTCTGCTGTTGTGTTGTACCTCCCAGGGTGGAATACAAAATCATTGGAATAGCATAACAGATGGGCTGATCACCTAGCAATTCACATGCCAGCTTTCTCTGTTCCTTTGGATGTAAGACGCATTGTAAGGGCTTGGTGGTCAATGCACAGAACGAAATGTCTACCCCAGAGATCCGTTCTCCATTTTTCAATACTCAACACAAGCCAGTGCTTCCCTCTCCACAGTCAACATTCTTTCGGCTGGCGATTGACAATCTGGGATTGAACAGAGCTAGAATAGGGCTCTTTGATAAGATTGTTTTCAGGGTGGCAAAACTTTGTTCAGCCTTATTAGTTCAGAGAAAGTTCATTACAGTGGACGTTCTCAAAACTTCTCGCAGGGGTTCAACCACTGTTGCATAATCTGGTATAAATTTGCTATACCAAGATGTGAGGTCCAAGAATGAGCGCAGAGTAACGAGGCACAGACGCGTGCACGACGGCAGCTACGTTATCAGGGTCTGGATGCAATCCCTCTTTAAAATTTGTGTGCCCCAAAAATTTCAGGGTTTGCTGCTTAAATTTACATTTCTGCATATTTAGTTTCAGACCAGCAGTTCAGCCAACAGTTCCTCTATATGGGGCAAGGGGTAGCTATCTACCACTATAGCCTTATTAGTCGCCCTTAAATCAACACACATGCAAATTCCACTTTTGTGTAACTACATCTAATTATTAAACTAAATTAACCATATAGACCAAATTACTTATCTAATTACTGATCTAAAGCCCACATTGTTACTGTATGAAAATCAAAATATATTCTGTTGCATTATTTTTCTGTTTAACACTGTGCAGCTGATTTGAAACAATCTGCATTGTTAAAAGTGCTATATAAATAAAGTTGACTTGACTTGACTACAATTGGGGAGATCCATGGAGATGCATCAACCCGTTCAATTATGTCAAGCTCTAACAGGTTTTTCAGTTAATCTGAAACGACTTGCCCAACTGACAATGGTCATCTTCTCAATTTTCCTCTTTCGCTTTCACTTTATTCATAAATCCACTTGCACAACCTACAGTATGCACTGGAAGTATTTCTGGATTATCATTCGTAATCACAGTATCGCCTTCAAAACGGCAGTGATGAGCTTTCAGCAGATCCATTCCCAGTAAAGGTGAGCCTTTAGAACATGCCCACCTCTGTTCTACCATCATGGAAGATGTTTGTGGAGAAACAGCCCAGCACTGGAATAGTCTCTTTGGAATAGGAAACTAATTTTACTTTCGCTGGATTGAGGGTGCATGAAGCAAAATGTTTACGATAAATGGCAGTATGGATACTGACAAGCATGTGTCCACAATTAACTCCACTGGCTGACAATGTCCATCATTGCTTTTAAATTGCACTGAACAGAGAATTATGTCTGTCACAGGTTTAGGATCATTCATGTACAATACAGTGAGCAAAAGTCTGTCCCGAATGCGTGAATTAGCTGCTCGCTCCACCCAGGCATCATCTATATAATGCAGTGTGATGCAGGTGTTACTAACGAGATACTGTCACACCAGATGGAAGTCCTTCACATTACAATAAAAATAAATTAAAAAAACTAATAAAATACAAAACAACAACAAAAACAACAACAACAACACAAATAATTACAAAACAAAAATTAAATAAATGATAAATGTTCAAAAATAGTACATACAGCTCCATTACAACATTTTTAATTTATAATCAATTAATACTCTTGATTTCACCAATATAAAAAAAAAAAATCTCATTGATGTTTTGACCGTTTTTTTTTTTGTTCAAACTTATCTCTTCTGCTTATATATATGGTCATTTTTGCTCGACCAATTATAGAATTCAGTAAATTACACATAAACTTTTTTTTATTACTATACTTAAACCCTAAAATAAACATCTTTTCAGAAAATGATTCATTAAAACAACAAAAAATATTTTCCAAAGAATCAAACAATGAAACCAATCTAGGACATTTTGCAAAAGCATGAAAGATTGTTTTTCTTTGGAAACAAAAAGGGCAATCATCATCAACTTAAACAGAACATCAATCCTTTAAATCAATCAATCCAACATCAATCACTTAAAACAGAAACAAAAGAATTAACAGCTAAAACACTGTGAAGAATTTTCCACTGTAAATCCCAAACCTTCTTTGATAATGGCGGTTTATAGATAGTGCTCCATTCTGGTTTTACATTTTCACTTAAACCAAAAAACATTCTCCATGGTGTATCTGTTTTTTTTACAAGATCATTTTTATTAAAAACCATTACACAAGCATCAAACAATTGTTTTCCTTTCGTAGATAATAAATCTACCCAGTGTGAATTCCATTTTTTTAAAAGGAAAACCTTTAAAACCATCTAACTTTGGTGACAGCATCCAACAAGGAAACAAATCATTGTCATCGTGAACAGATATTCCAGAAAAATAGTCTTTTAACATTAAACTCTCCTCTGTTGTAAATGTACACTTCAACTTGGCTAACAAACGAGAAGCCAATCGAACAGATCTAGCACCTAAAACATTGGCTAATTTTACTGCATCGTCCAGTTGTTCCCTTTCGTTCAGTCACTCCGAGTAATGTCAGTGACTGACGAATGGGGGTTTTGCTTAGAAGCCAATCATCTTCGAGATCTTAGAAAACGCCCAATGGCAGTGCCAATGCCATAGGCATGCGGAATTTGCATGCATAACTCCGCCCCACCATGTGGGTATAAAAGGCAGTACGCTGGCAACATCGCATTATGTTTCTGCTTCGGAGCCAAGAGCATCTCTTCACTCCCACAAACCTGACTTCTGAAATCCTCTCTTCAGTCTTCAAACGGTTCTCTAGGGTTCTCACGTTGCCTGCCTGCTGATCTGTGCAGTGATCTACAACAGCTGTGTGTGTTTCCCTGGGCGCTTCCTCTCACAAAAAGAGCTTGTGCATGGCACATCTTTTCAATCTCCGTGAGGAGAGAAAGTCCCCTCTGCCACACCCCAATCTACAGTCTCCGAGAGACACAGTGTTGCCACAGTGTTGGAAGCTTTGAAGGGCTCTACCTTTGAACCGCTTCAGTCTGTGAGCCTAAAGCACCTCTCACTGAAAACCGCTTTTCTGCTGGCACTTGCCTCAGTCAAGCGTGTGGGCGATTTACACGCACTCTCCACGAGTGCTTCCTGTCTCAAGTTTGGGCCTAACTCCAGGGTCGTCCTCAAACCTAGACATGGTTATGTTCCTAAAGTGCTTTCTACTCCCTTTAGGGCACAGGTCATTTCTCTTTTGGCCCTGCCCGTGTCGCAAGACGAAAAGGACACAAATTTTCTCTGCCCAGTCAGAGCGCTGAGACTGTATATAGAGCGCTCCGCCCCTTTCAGGCAATCGGAACAGCTCTTTGTGTGCTTCGGTGGCCGCACTAAAGGCTATGCCGTCACGAATCAGAGACTGTCACACTGGATAGTGGACGCCATCTCTATGGCTTATAAGTCTAAAGACCTAACTTGCCCCTTAGGCATTAAAGCCCATTCTACTAGAGGCATGGCCTCGTCATGGGCATGGTCACGTGGCATACTGCTAGAAGATATCTGTTTGGCGGCAGGCCTCTCCGTCCACTTTTATCAGATTTTATAAACTGGAAGTCCCCGCTTTACAAGCTGGGATTATCTCCATTTAATAGGTATAGACCCGATGCGTCTGGTCTCCCTGTTATTCATACATGATAAGTTCTCACAAGCATGAGCTTTCATAATATGTCTTACACTATATATCTTTAAGGCCCGACTATGTCCGGTCATAATTCTATATCATATGGCCCGATTCTATCCGGCCTATATACTCTTATGTCCGCTAAAGAGACCCACTTTGTTGGTCTCCTGTGACTCACTTTTACCCATCTTACGTGCCTCAGGCCACTGGGTCAGTTAAGCCCGCACGGCGTTTCAAATTGGGTTCCCATACGCAATACGAGAGACCTCTCGAAAGGGAACGTACTCAGTTACTCACGTAACCTCGGTTCCCTGAGAGAGGGAACGAGTATTGCGTAACGCGCCGTGCTTGTGCTTTTCAGGGTATCGCTTCAGTCGATTTTAAACCTGATTTCCTATGGCAAAACACGATCTTTATAGCCTTAGATATGCTAATTCTAGAGACCTTGTTCGGCGGGAATTCTAGCAACCCCTATAGGTTCGCTCTCTCTCTGCCGCCTCGCCATAGGTCCATGCAGATTCCCACTGCACAGCCAATCAGCGCGCAGCTCGCGCTGGTCTATCGGCTGTGTAGTGGCACTGCGTTTTACATAGACATTTTATGAATAAAGTTTTTGCTTCATATTCTCGAGAAAAGGAGTTTTCCCCATACGCAATACTCGTTCCCTCTCTCAGGGAACCGAGGTTACGTGAGTAACCGAGTACGTTTTCTCCTATTCAGCAACTGGCGATCACAAGATACACCAAAACAAAACATCAATTCACAAAACATAACACTTTATTCATTCGCTGTAATACAAATCGTTAGAATCCAGATGTTTGCGAGAAACAAATCCAATTTGAGCTCTTTATCCAGTGATCTTCATCCCCCTTAGCCTTCCATTAGTCTTCTCATTCTCAGATGATGTCCATGTGGCTAAATCCTCATATTTCCACAACAAAATCAACAGCACCTCTAACACACGCACACTCTTCAGAACATTCAACTCTCTCCTCTGTCCACCTCCACCACCTCTTTATCTGCAGACGACTTTGCCCACTTCTTCACAAATAAAACTACAACCATCAGCAGTCAGTTCCCACCCCCGCACACACAGGATTTTAGATCAGCCACACCCACAGCCAAACATCTTCTCTCCTCCTTCTCTACACTCACTGAGAAGTATCTAAACTTCTCCTCTCCAGCCATCCCACCTGCCCTCTAGATCCTATCCCCTCACACCTTCTACAAGCCATCTCTCCCACACTTCTACCAGCACTCACACACATCATCAACACATCTCTCAGCACTGGCTTTTTCCCTACCACATTCAAGCAGGCCCGGGTCACCCCACTGCTTAAGAAACCCACTCTAGACACATCACTTGTAGAGAACTACAGACCTATTTCTCTCCTGCCTTACATAGCAAAAACACTTGAGCGGGTTGTTCTCAACCAGGTTTCATTTTTCCTCTCACAGTCAAATCAGCTGGACGTTAACCAGTCAGGTTTCAAAAAGGGCCACTCAACAGAGACTGCATTACTGTCAGTCACTGAAGCCCTGCGGATGGCAAAAGCTGCTTCCAGATCATCAGTCCTAATCCTCCTCGATCTATCTGCTGCATTTGACACAGTGAATCACCAGATTCTTCTGTCCACCCTCTCATCACTGGGCATCACAGGGACTCCACTCCACTGGTTTGAGTCTTACCTCACAGGTAGGTCTTTCAAGGTTGCCTGGAGAGGTGAGGTATCCTAAGCACATCAACTGACCACGGGGGTTCATCAGGGCTCAGTGCTGGGACCTCTTCTCTTCTCCATTTACACTACGTCACTGGGACCCATCATACAGGCACATGGCTTCTCATACCATTGCTATGCTGATGACACTCAACTCTATCTTTCATTTAAACCAGATGACCCCACAGTAGATGGACGCATCTCAAGCTGTCTGGCAGACTGTAACACAGTTCAGAGTGGGTGAGGAAGAAGACGAGGGGTCGGCGTGTCTGGGACTCGTAAGGTTCTCTTTATTTGTAACTCAGTAAGCAAAACAGGGTGCACATCGCACTCAAACATAAACTCAATACACAGGTTTCTCTCTGCTTCAATCGTCGGTTTCTAACAGTTCCTCTCTGCTTCAGCACCCCGAGTCCCAGAGCCGTAGTGGTTCTCTCTCTTCCTTGATCCTCCTTTCCTGCAGGCTTTTATCCTGTCTCTCCACGCCAATTACTGCAACAAGAGACAGGTGTTCGTCATTTGCACTTGACCTACTTACGTGCCGCTCGTCCTCTGACTCTCTCTCCCGTCACAGACTTCGCTAAACCACGCCCCCCTCGCCACATACCCCCACCGCCCGACTCAGGCCGGGGAGCCATCCGGCCTGCAGCCTCCCCATTCCTGGAAAGGAAGTCAGCCACAGCCATCTGAGCACCCGGCCTGTGGACCACCTTGAATTTAAATGGCTGTAAAGCTAGATACCAACGGGTGATCGCGCGTTGGTATCTTTCATCTTGATGGAGCCACTGCAGAGGGGCGTGGTCCGAACAGAGGTGAACTCCTACCCAAGAGATAGTACCGGAGGGTAAGAACGGCCCACCGGATTGCCAAGCACTCCTTTTCTATGGTGCTGTACATCGTCTCTCTCTTAGAGAGCTTGCGACTGATGTACAGCACCGGCCGCTCCTCCCCCTCCCTCTCCTGGGTCAGGACCGCGCCCAGCCCCCTGTCCGACGCGTCCGTCTGTAACATAAAGGGAGAAAAATCAGGTGATTGTAAAAGCGGCCCGCCACATAGAGCAGCCTTCACCTGGGTAAAAGCCTGCTGGCACAGCTCTGACCACTGGACCGGATCTGGTGCTTCCTTTTTAGTGAGGTCAGTCAGCGGGCTGGTGAGGTCCGAATAATTAGGAACAAACCTCCTATAATATCCGCCAGCCCCAGGAACTGCCTCACCTCCTTCTTGGTCTTGGGTCTTGGGCAGGTTGCAACTGCTGCTGTCTTGTCAATTTGTGGACGCACCTGTCCATGACCCAAGTGGAAACCCAGATACCTGACCTCCACGCGCCCAATCGCACACTTCTTCGGGTTGGCCGTCAGCCCGGCCACCCTCAGCGACCTCAGGACGGCGCGCACATGCTCCATATGCCGCTGCCAGTCATTGCTATAGATGATAATATCATCCAAGTAAGCAGCGGCATATGCAGTGTGCGGCCGAAGAATTTTATCCATGAGGCGCTGAAACGTGGCCGGAGCCCCGAACAACCCGAATGGAAGCGTAACAAATTGGTGTAATCCAAACGGCGTCGTAAAGGCTGTCTTTTCTTTAGATAAAGGCGTTAAGGGGATCTGCCAATATCCCTTTGTTAAATCCAGTGTCGAATAAAAGCGAGCTGCACCCAGCCGATCGAGCAACTCGTCAACCCTTGGCATTGGATATGCGTAGAATTTCGACACAGCGTTCACCTTGCGATAATCCACACAGAACCGGACCGAGCCGTCCGTTTTAGGGACTAAAACTATCGGGCTGGCCCAGTCACTATAGGATTCTTCTATTACTCCCATATCCAACATCGCCTCTAATTCTTCCTGAACCACTTTTTTCTTGTGTTCAGGTAACCTATCTGACGACTGCGAATTACCACACCGGGCTCGGTCTCGATATGGTGCTGAATGAGGTTCGTCCGACCGGGCAGGGGCGAGAACACATCCGAAAAAATCTCTTGCAACCGGGCTATGTCAGTGAGCTGCAACGGCGAGAGGTGATCTCCTCCTGGGGCCAGAGTGAGAGATGTACCTTTTGTGTTCACCTCTGGCCCGAGATCCTCCTCTCCACTCACCGCCGTTGCCAGCATCACTGACTCCGCCTCGCTCCACTTTTTAAGGAGGTTGAGGTGGTATATTTGATGTGCTCCGTTCCTATCCGATCGAATTACCTCATAATCAAGATCTCCTACTCGTTGTGTGACCATGAAGGGTCCTTGCCACTTGGCGAGTAATTTTGAGCTAGAAGTTGGGAGTAATATCAGCACTTTATCTCCCGGTGCAAAATTGCACAGTTTAGTTCCCCTGTTGTATAGCCGGCTTTGTTTGTCCTGAGCCTGTAACAAATTCTCCATAGAGAGCCGCCCCAAGGTGTGGAGTTTTGTTCTCAGGTACATGACATACTGAATTTCGTTCTTGCCTTGCGAAGGTCCGTCCTCCCAAGCTTCTCTCAGAACGTCTAATACCCCACGGGGCTGACGTCCGTAGAGAAGCTCGAACGGGGAAAAAAGCTTGCGGGACCTCACGTACAGCAAACAACAGGGGTTCCAACCATTTATCCCAATTTTTGGCGTCTTCTTGTACGAACTTCCGAATCATTGTTTTCAAAGTGCGATTAAATCGTTCCACCAAGCCATCTGTTTGTGGGTGATAGACGCTGGTGCGAACCGATTTAATGCCCAATAATTCGTAAAGTTCGCGTAATGTACGTGACATAAACGCCGTGCCCTGATCAGTGAGGATCTCTTTCGGGATCCCCACTCGGGAGATTAACCGAAACAATGCGTCCGCAACACTCTTTGCCGAAATGCTGCGGAGGGCAATTGCTTCGGGGTATCGTGTTGCATAATCCACCAGGACTAATGCAAAACGATGCCCTCTGGCTGATCGTTCTAATGGTCCGATGAGGTCCATGCCAATTCTTTCGAAGGGGGCCTGCATAAGCGGTAACGGGCGCAAAGGCACTTTTGAAAGGGCCGGTGGGTTCACCAGCTGACATTCACGACAAGCCGCGCACCATCTGCGCACATTCTCGTGGATGCCCGGCCAAAAGAACCGGACCATTAGACGATTAAGTGTTGCCGCCTGCCCTAGATGCCCTGCCATCGGATTACAATGAGCCGCCTGGAAAAGCATTTCCCGGCGGCTGCTCGGAACTAATAACTGGGTTGTATCCTGCTTTGTTTGAGCGTCTTGGGTCACTTGATACAACCTATCTTTTATTATGGCAAAATAAGGATACGAAATTGGTTGGTCAGGGCAGAGAAACTGTCCGTCGATCGAGCGGACCTGAGCAAAAGCATTTTTTAATGACTCATCCTGGGACTGTTCCAGAGGAAAGTCATCGCGTTCGGTGAGGTTCAGCCTCTCCACAACGCTCGGTTCCTCTGCATCAGTCCCCAGCGGTCCCGGCTCAGTTTCTCCTACCTGCACAACCGCTCTCTCTCCCCGCCCTGCTCTCTCCCAAGAGACATCCGTGCATAGATATCCCAATAAATTACTAAACGCTGGCCAATTTGTTCCCAAAATTAGCGGATGTCTGAGGTGTGGACTAACCGCCACCTCCACACTATGCTTTTGTCCCCGAAATTGAATGACAGCAGTCACCAATGGGTAATTCACCACATTCCCTTGCACACACCGTACCTTAACCACGCGGCTCTTATCCAATGCCAACGGCTGTATCAGGCTTTGATGAATTGAGGTTTGGTTACACCCTGAATCCACCAAAGCCGGATAGGTACCCCCCTGGATACTCTCTGGTATCTGGTACAGCCCGGCTCGATCAGGGGCAGCCCGTGGCGCATCGGGGATCCGGATCAGCGTCCCCACTTCCATGACCGGACACCGATCTATAAAGTGACCTGGATCCCCGCACCGCCAACAGGCCGGCCCAGACTTCCCTGCCGCCCCAGTGGCTGTAAGGGGGTCAAGGAATTGGCGTGGAGAGAGAGGGGTTACAGGATCAGAGGGCCGTTCCCTGTCGGCCCGCTCCGCCCCTCTAGGCGGCGCTCGGGGACTCCAGAATCGGTCCGGGAACCCCCCGGGTCTTCCCCGACCTGCCCCCCGGGGCAGGAAACTCCCCCTGGTGCGAGGAGCCGGTACTGGCCTGTAAGGAGGAGGAGAGAGAGAAGAATGGGCCATCACAAATGGTCGGCTATTCTCCCCCAGGGTCAGCGACCGGAAGCGCTGACGATGCAGTTCGGGGGAGAGACCGACACGTTGAAGGATGGCCTGCCGTAGGTCGTCATAAACCAGGAGGTTCTGGACTGGCAACTGCTGTGCTGCTATCTGCGCCTCTCCCGATAACAGCGGGCGAGGCGCATCGGCCAATCGGCGTGGCCACCCCTGCCTCAGCGGACCTCTCAAAGAGATCCAGAAACGCTTCTGGATCGTCGTGCGATCCCCATCTTGCTGAGGGTTATGTGAGGTGGGCCGGGTCGTTGGTGTTCCCCGGCTTGAACCTCCCGGTCTAACCAGCTCCGGAACAGCTCGCGGTCCTGCTGCTGGGTCTGGATGAGCGCCTGGAATCTCCGTTCCTGCTCGTCCCGGATCTCCAGCATGGCCTGATGTTGCTCCCGGTGCAGGCCCGCGGCCAGTGGATTACCTCCGCAAATGGCGATCCTGACGGGGACTGCATGGCGGCGGCAGCTGTCTTCTTCCTCCCGGGTTTTCGGCACCAATGTAACACAGTTCAGAGTGGGTGAGGAAGAAGACGAGGGGTCGGCGTGTCTGGGACTCGTAAGGTTCTCTTTATTTGTAACTCAGTAAGCAAAACAGGGTGCACATCGCACTCAATACACAGGTTTCTCTCTGCTTCAATCGTCGGTTTCTAACAGTTCCTCTCTCCTTCAGCACCCCGAGTCCCAGAGCCGAAGTGGTTCTCTCTCTTCCTTGATCCTCCTTTCCTGCAGGCTTTTATCCTGTCTCTCCACGCCAATTACTGCAACAAGAGACAGGTGTTCGTCATTTGCATTTGACCTACTTACGTGCCGCTCGTCCTCTGACTCTCTCTCCCGTCACAGACTTCGCTAAACCATGCCCCCCTCGCAACACAGACATCTTGGCATGGATGAAAGAACACCACCTTCAGCTCAACCTGGCAAAGACTGAGCTTCTCGTCTTCCCTGCCAATCCGACTCTACAACACAACTTCACCATCCAGCAAGGTTCATCTCTGATTACCCCCTCAGGGTCGGTCAGAAATCTTGGTGTAATCTTTGACGACCAGCTGTCCTTCAAAGACCACATTTCAAAGACAGCTCGATCATGCAGGTTTGCTCTGCACAACATCAGGAAGATCAGACCGTTCCTTACAGAGCATGCAACACAACTTCTCGT
Source organism: Gobiocypris rarus (assembly GCA_023029165.1). Taxonomy (NCBI): domain Eukaryota; kingdom Metazoa; phylum Chordata; class Actinopteri; order Cypriniformes; family Gobionidae; genus Gobiocypris; species Gobiocypris rarus. The sequence continues at coordinate 29,264,895 of CM040914.1, read as the reverse complement.
CCAGGCCCTTGTCATTTCTTGGCTTGACTACTGCAATGCGCTTCTGGCTGGTCTTCCATCGTGTGCAATCAAAACTCTTCAAATGATTCAGAATGCTGCAGCACGTCTTGTATTCAATGAGCCCAAAAGGGCCCATGTCACACCTCTCTTCATCTCTCTGCACTGGCTGCCACTTGATGCCCGCATCAAGTTCAAGGCCTTGACACTCGCTTATGGATCCACCACAGGCTCGGCACCAGCATATTTCGACTCGCTCCTACGAGCCAACACCCCTACCAGAAGCCTTCGCTCAGGTAAGGAGCGTAGGCTTATGGTACCATCACAGAGAGGTTTTTATTTTCTTTTATTCCTTCCTTATTCTAGCTTAAGCTTATTCTATGTAATATCCAAAACTTGGTATTTAAGGCACTTTTTGCGTTTTGCGCCTATTCATGACCGATCGCTTCCTGTACTCCTATGTTGTAAGTCGCTTTGGATAAAAGCGTCTGCAAAATGCCTAAATGTAAATGTAAATGTAGTCTTCATCTCCTCTCAGTAGGGGTGGGCGGATCGGATGCCAACACTGGTATTGGTATTAGATCGATACAGTTGTAATTGAATCTATATTTAATTTAAATATCTCTCCTCTACGTTCATTTTACTTTGCTTGTGTATTCTACCTCTACAATCCTGAGCAAATGCTGCTTTTAACATCCTGGCCCCAAGTATATAGGTGTGTTTGACATCGGTTGCGGCTGGATGCATACGATCGGCGAGAGTAGCCACGTGCAGGCGGGGAGGAGCTGCAAACGGAGACATGAAGTCGGACACTTTCTGCTTCCCGCAGTGACGCTTGCGCAGTGTTTGCAAACTTTATCACAGCTGAAGTTAAATAAATGCAATATTTCTCAAATACACAGTTGTTTCAGATGACATTTTCTTTCAATACTTTATGCACTGCTTAATAAAGCTTCTATTTGGACGAGAATAAAGTTCAACATATAAACCTACACTATCAATGAAGTGGGGTCAACGGTTTTTATCAGTTTTAGTTTGATAAACATGACAATATAACATCGTGACTACATAAAAATAGGTTTTACTGTTATAAATAAATGATTTGTGAGCATTAGTGTAACATCAGTTTTACGATTAAACACGAAACACAAGTGATCGCTGTCATGCAGTGAATCCGGCCTGTGGATCAGCTGTGTCGTCATCAGAGCTCGTGCAGCCTGCTGCAGCCACCCTTGAGAATCTACACCAGCTGCATCAGCCGGCTGGTCTCGAACCGCTCTCGCGGTACTTTTTGTTGATATACGTCACAGTCACGTGCCGTCGGCGCTGCCTCAAGTCGGAACAAAATTTTTAACCGACATGCAGTGCTTCTAGTCAGCCGCCGATCGGTCTGCGCATCGCTGGATGAAGGCGAACCAAGCGGCAACCTCCCGCGATCTCTCTTGAAGCCAATACGGAAGTGGATTAAACTGCAGTTCATCGACTGGCCACTAGGGACAGGCTCCAGAAGGGAGCAGAATCCCATTGAGCCCCATGTTAAAATGCCCAACTTTACAGCAGAAAAAAACATATTTGCAGCCTTGTACAAATTCTAGTTTTGGTCTAAATGGCTAATTTTGCCCTTCATGACAACTGTGAGGGGGGTTAATTTTTTTACAACTCATTTGTTTACATGATATAAAGCCTTACATTTCTGCATAATTAAGGGCGTGGCCACTTTGAGTGGCAGGTGGGTAGCCATTTATCTGTTGTTTGTTAGTAATCGCGTCACCTCAGCTCCGCCCACGTCCCGCCTCTTTGCCCATTTTCTGTCATCCGGGATTGACGTGCGGTGACGCGTTGCTAAGATGGCAACGGCCAGCTCGACCCTACTTTACGCTTCAAAACCGCTCTGCAGAATCCTATGGGTGACGTCACGGACACTACGTCCATATTGTTTTACAGTCTATGAGGCGAACAAGCCTAATGTCTCTGCAGGTTAGTAATAGGAGTTACCTCATCAGTAGGTGTGGCCATAAACGGAGGGATGGTTTCAACTGTGTTACCTGATTTGCCCACGTCACAGTGGGGTAGGGTTTAGGGGATTATTCATTGCACGATTTATAAACACCCATCAATTTGAAAACACCCACTAATTTAGAAACACCCACTCTTGTTCCGCAGAGACCTCATAATCCCTGGTCCACTTTGCTACTCCTCCCCCTCCTGCTGCTCTGCTGTGATTCGTTGTTGTGTTGTCACGTGACTCACTGAAACAATGCGCAGAGGAGCAGCGAACTGAATGAGCAAAGCTGATAGCATTGAATGAGAGATCAGGATGGCCGAAAGGAAGAGAAGCGTTTTGTGGAGCTATTTTATGGCACTAAATGATAATACTGCAACTTGTGATACGTGTAAAGAGCATTCGATACTGTGGCAACACTACAAACCTATACAAACACTTAAAAATACATGACAAGGAATTCATTCTACAGTGCCTAATAACTAATAATTTTGTGGACTTCAATACATTAAAAAAAAATATTGCCGAAAGAATTGATCATTCATTCACCTCAGAAATAATGACATACTGCTCTCCCCTACACAAAAGTTTTTTCGTATTGCTATCGGTATCGGCAATACTGACCCTATATGTATTTAGTATCGGATCGATACCAAATTTTGCAATATCGCCCACCACTATCTCTCAGTATCGACCGTAAACATCAAATCTCGCGCTTGTGAATTCAAATAAAAAAAACGCACCCTCATGAAGCGTTACGACATGATTTACACATGAGTGGTATCGAACGCTCATTGGCTCTCGCCTGCTTCGTCACAGATTTTGACATGCCGTGTTTCAGTTGGTTTGTATTTGAAAAGGAAAACGCGCAACTTCACGGAGAGAAGCCAGATTAATATTTTCATTGATTAATAACTTACATTCTGCTCTGTACCTCATACAAAACTATTATATACCAACAGAGAGGACTGCGACTAAAACAAATCTTCATTTGAACTACTTTTGGTACCGCTTTTGACATTTTTGCAATAAATAAATAGTGATTACACTGGTCTGTCTGTTATGCTTTTATTTATAACAGTAAATTGTTTTAATAAATGCTAATTGGTAGGTTTAGGGGTTGGTGTAGGATTAGCCGTTCAAAATATTTTTTTAATGCTATATTTTTACCAAAATCGTCATTTTCCAACATTTTACCTTTTATTCTCTTTATATTCTGTATTAAATTGGTATGTTTTGTTTTAGGGTAGTGTTAAGGGATCTTACATTAATCAATAAAATGGTCAAAGGGAAATTATATTGATATCTTTATGATATAACAAAAAAAAAATGTTTTTACCAGTATAAAGTTTTGTTTTCTTTAAAAAAAAAAAGATTTCATGATGGATTCGTAATTATTTTATGTTTTTTAGCTGTAAAAATACTTTGTTTAAATGTTGCAAATACGTCTATATTCTACATTTTATCTCTTCTCCAAACGTACTAAGGCGTACGTTTTGACTCTTTGAAAGTAATGTATTAATACCTACGTATTAACGATGAGACCAGGCTGAAAAGACAGTCATGACTCATTATGATGAAGTGTTTTCCATTCATCGTGTTTTACATTGAGCACATCAGTGTTCAACTGGTTCTTATAAATGTCTATTCATTTGATGGTTTCTGTGTCATTTAAAAACAAAAAAAAACATTTTTGAAAAGAAATAACATTGTTTTGAATGTAAAGTTTCATTTTGGAGGAGAATTGAGAGGTTTTGCCCATTGTGTGTATGTGTTTTTTTTTATTTGTGTGGAGAGTATGAGGCATCCTTTCAGAAAATTTGTGTAAACAATCGAGAAAAACTGTAATATGGCTGTTTAATTTTTGTTGAGCCATTTTGCTTCTACATTTCTTGTAAGGTGAGGTGTATGTATTTTATTATACATATAGAACATGTCTCATTGCAAAAAAACAAACAAAAGTGCATTATTATTATTATAGTGATTTATATTTGAATATTTAGCTAAATATTTGATTATAAATATATGTAATACATTTTAATATTATAAATATACATTATAAAATATTATAAATATACATTCAGTTATCTGATATACAGGTCCTTCTAAAGAAATTAGCATATTGTGATAAAAGTTCATTATTTTCCATAATGTAATGATAAAAATTAAACTTTCATATATTTTAGATTCATTGCACACCAACTAAAATATTTCAGGTATTTTATTGTTTTAATACTGATGATTTTGGCATACAGCTCATGAAAACCCAAAATTCCTATCTCAAAAAATTAGCATTCAGAAAGTATTCAGAAGTATTCAGAAAAAACTGCAATTCATCTCCATTTTGCAGTGGCTTTCATTGGAGTTCATTGGTTTGCTTTAGATACACATACCAATTTCTCTCTTGTTTCATTCAGTGGCCACACATGCTTTACACACTCTTCAGTCGTCAGCATTAGTCAACCCTGTGTGCCTGATGAAACCTGGATAGCCATTATGTGGCATTGTCAGTCTGATTCTTTGGTCATTCCTAGGTTTGATGGATGAGTAAAGAAGGTGTGGGAGAAGAGTTGGAACAGGGTCAAACATGACTCAGGATGTGCTTGCTGGATGGGGTGTGTGTGTGTGTGTGTGTGTGTGTGTGTGTGTGTGTGTGTGTGTGTGTGTGTGTGTGTGTGTGTGTGTGTGTGTGCAATGCTGCTCAAAACTTACAACATTCAGCATGCAGGGATGCTGACATACAGAGTGAGGGAAGTCAAATAGTTTTTAATGATGTAAGTGGAATAATAATAATTACAATTATTAATCATGGTGTTAAATCTCACTATGTGAGACATATATTTTAGAAGTCCAAAATATAAAATTGGAATTTGTATCTAATATACAGTATTTATTACTTAAAAGTATTACTGTATGTTTCAGTGACCTTTTAGATTTCATTCATGATCATATTTCATAAGATGAGCTTTGATGAAAAATAAATTCCATCATACAGATACTGCAAATAATAGTATTTTTTTAGAAGTCCAATCTGTCTCCTCTTTATCAAACAAAAAGTAATAGGATGATGTTGGAAGTTATAGCTTTTAATAGGTTATACCAGGAAGACTCTAATACCACGCTGACGTTCCCCCCATCCTCCCCACCAACACCAGGTGCGTCTCTGTCCATCCACCCTGCCTTTCTCTTCAGGCAGGATCAGAATCTGTTAGAACTTTAGTAGAACATAATTTGCAATGATTCGCAATGATCGTAACCTAAATTAAGGGTTTGAGAAGGACAAATTTGGCGTTACAGACATACAGGCCTTGTGACAGTATTTAGGTCACGTAGATCCATTGATTTCAAATCTCTTTATCCTCACCCACACACCGGGGGCATGTGTTTGAAGAGTGTAGCTGTTTAATGGGATCTTACATTGCCCCTCTTCACAAGATGTAAAATAAGTCTCTGATGTCCCCAGAGTTTGCATGTAAAATTTTAGCTCAAAATAACCAACAGATAATTTTTTATAGCATGTTAAAATTTACACTTTTTGTGTGTGTCCCTTTAAATGCAAATGAGCTGCAATGAGGGTGGAGCTTGTATTAGTTGCTCCAATTACCTCATGCAGACAGGCCCTGAAAATGTCAGAAACTGTTCAGGCTTTTATGTTCAAACCGGGGTCAGACAATGATGGAGAGACTCAAGAGGAAGTGACAACATGTAGAATTCAACAGGAAATTTCTGAATGGTTAGTTGATGAATTTATGTAGCTGATGTGGAGTTAACTTCAAGTCATTGATTAGCATATTCTGTCATTATAATCTATAAATTGCTTGTGTGGGAACTGTTGTAAGATGCCTTCAAAGCCAGATAATATTTGCTGCATGAAGATAGAACAGTTTAGTTTAATTACATTTATAACTTATGTTGTCATCTTGCTTTTATAACATGGTATTGCATTTGTGTTACGTACTGTTTTGCAATAAATGTGAAATACAGATGCAACAGCTTGAGCATACTCCTAAATATGCTCTATTACAACAACTCTTCCTCTTCTACTGTGCCACATTTGAGCTGTTTCGTCAGGAGATGTTTAAGGTGTTTGACCGCTCACTCGCTAGGAAGGAGGCGGCCAGCCAGCTTGTGAGACTAAGGCAGGGGGAGTCATCAGTCGCTGACTTTTCTATTCAGTTCCGGACACTGGCAGCCATCTGTGGCTGGAATAAAGCGGCTTTATGGGATGTTTTCAGGAAGGGCTTAACCCTGAGATTCAAGATGAGATTGCCATCCATGACCTGCCGGCTTTTTCCACTGGGAGATATCATTAGGAAGCATGGCGTTAGTTTTCATTGTTATGCTGATGATACTCAGCTCTATATTTCTTCACACCCTGACGAAACTTACCAATTCACAAGATTAACGGAATGCATAGCTGATATTAAAAATTGGATGAATAGTAATTTCCTGCAACTTAATTCAGATAAAACTGAATTTTTAATTATTGGACAGAAAAGCTCCACAAAGAGTGCCCTAGAATACTGTCTAACCCTCGATGGCTGCTCTGTCAAGTCCTCGTCGTCAGTGAGGAACCTGGGTGTGCTCTTTGATACCAATCTTTCATTTGAAAGCCACGTTTCTAGCATCTGTAAAACTGCATTCTACCATCTTAAAAATATATCTAAATTACGTCACATGCTTTCAATGCAAAATGCTGAACAACTAGTACATGCTCATGAGCTCAAGGCTAGATTATTGTAATGCTCTACTGGGTGGTTGCCCTGCTCGCCTAATAAATAAACTCCAGCTGGTCCAAAACGCAGCAGCTCGAGTTCTTACTAGAACCAGGAAGTACGATCATATTAGTCCAGTTCTGTCAACACTGCACTGGCTCCTATTAAACATCGCATAAATTTTAAAATCTTGCTTATTACTTATAAAGCAATAAATGGTTTAGCTCCCAGTACTTAAGCGAGCTCTTAACGCAATATACTCCATCACGCCAATTGCGGTCTCTAAACTCTGGCCAGTTGAAAATACCTAGAATATCTAAATCAACTGCAGGCGGTCGATCCTTTTCCTATTTAGCACCTAAACTCTGGAACAGTCTTCCTAGCATTGTTCGGGAAGCAGACACACTCTGTCAGTTTAAATCTAGACTAAAAACACATCTCTTTACTATGGCATACACATAGAACATTTTTAACTTTCTTTATTCAAATCAAATGACTGATTATTAGGCTGCATTAACTAGGTCAGCCGGAACCGAACACTTCCCATAACACCTGATGTACTCGTTACATCATAAAAAGAGTGGCATCCACACTAATGTTAGTCTCTCTGTTTATCCCGAGGTTTACTGCAGTCGGCCGGATCCAGGCCGTGTCCGGATCGGATGGTAGACCTGCATCTGGACATGACCAGCTCATCCTGGAGTGTCTGCTGAGACCGTGTCCATTAGTGTCTCCTCTGGAATTCGCCTCACCGGGCGTGATCCTCAATTAACCCGTCTCGGCGCAATAACTCCGATCTTTCAAGTATTCATATTCTTGTGTAATCGACGCGCCATCCTAAATGAGCCCGTCTCGTCGCCATACCCAAAATTTCGAATATTCCTATCTAATATGATTTAAGACCTGCAAGGTTGCCAGAGTAATAATTATACACTGTTAATAATAGGCCAGAGGAGAACTGGCACCCCGACTGAGTCTGGTTTCTCCCAAGGTTTATTTTTCTCCATCATGCCCTGATGGAGTTTTGGTTCCACTGTCGCCTTTGGCTTGGCTTGCTCAGTTTGGGACACTCAAATTATGATCCAAGTTACTCAACTAAATATACAAATAGAATTTATTAATTTGGTCATATATAATTCTATAAACTATCCAAATTAAACTAGCCAAATCAAATTTTGTTGCAATGTTGTCCTGTTTAACACTGTGAAGCTGCTTTGAAACAATCGTCATTGTAAAAGCGCTATATAAATAAAGTTGATTGATTGATTGATTGATTTTTTCTGGCGCTTCATGTAGAGACACGCATCAGCCTACGCCATCAATGCATTAGGGCCCACACTTGGCATAATCCACCTCATCTTGCTTCCGAAGCAGTGGCTGTGCGTCCAGAACCTCTCCCTGAGGTGGAGCCTATGCAGGTGAGGAGGACTTGACTGGCGGTGGAGGAGAAGCAGCAACAGCTTAATCAATAACTCTGCTTATATTGTGGCAAATCTGGGCATTTTGCAGTGGCCTGTCCTTTAAAAGCCAGAGCTCAACTGACAGAGCTGAGTGTCAACCCTTTTTCTGATTCCCCTCTGCTCCGTACCCAGCTACCTGCCATTATCAAATGTTCGGCTCTGGTGGATTCCGGGGCTGAAGGAAATTTCATTGATGCGTCCCTTGTGTCTCAGTGGGGTGACCATATCATTCATCTCAAGAAGAAACTCATTAATAGGGCTTTCAACGGCACCATCCTCACTCAAGTTACCCATGTTACTTCCCCTGTAAGTTTAGTTATCTCGGGCAACCACAGTGAGGAGATTGCGTTCTTCCTCCTTGAGTTGTCTCCTGATCGATTGCTGTCTCCTGATCGATTGCTTCAGTCTACGGTCTGCCTCCTGCTCAGCTAGTGTTTGTAGCTCTGTATAGTCTTGCTTTTGAATCTCTATTTGATATATTTTCTTTGTTCTACTGCTAAACATAACTTACTCATCACCATATATTGTTTAAATATTGCCTATCACGTTAAATTTGACATCACTAGCTTTTAATCTAATTCACCATCACACATTAGCATTTTGCTAGCCTGTTAGCTTGTCATCTCTGCACCCAGGTCTCCTGTTTTCTGAGATCATTAAACAACCGTGGTGAGGCGGAATAGCAAATAGTCTCCAGCAAACCACTGTGGTAAATTGGATTAATTAACAAACACGGTAAGCTATGTCCTCTTCTCCGGTCATTGTCACTTGCACTACTTGCTGCATGTTTAGTATAGGCTTCTCCGTTGGCGAACAGGGCTTCACATGTGATAAATTTAAGGAGATAATTAAGCTGACGGAGAAGATTTCAGAATTAGAGACACGCATCCAGACTTTATCTGAGAGTAGTGAGGATGTAACAGCTTTAGACAATGATTTGGATGCGAGTTGCTTAGTGAATTCTGTACATTCTCCGGGTTCCGGCTGCAGGGCCCCCGCAGCAGGGAAACTGGGTAACGGTTAGGCGGCATAGTCGCGGATCCAAAAACCACTCTTGCGCTCCGATTAGAACAACAAACAGGTTCTCCCCACTCAGTGACGCACCCACTGAGAATCCTGTTGAAATTCTATTACACGGAACGTGAAAATAGAGACACCAGCCACCATAGTCCATTGTTAGCACCTGACATCAAAGCAAATTTAAAAGTGCTGGCTAATGCTCATCGTAAATTCTCTAAGATTATTATTCACGTCGGCACTAATGATGTTCGACTTCGCCAGTTGGAGATCACCAAAGTTAACATTAAAGAGGTGTGTGAACTCGTTAGTACGATGGCAGGTGCAGTTTTTTGTTCTGGTCCGCTCCCCGTTAAAAGGAGTGATGAGATAGTTAGCAGATTATCATCACTCAGTGGCTGGTTGTCTAAGTGGTGTCCGCAAAATAACATAGGGTTCATAGACAATTGGAAAAGCTTTTGGGGCAGACCTGACCTGTTAAAACACGACGACATCCATCCGTCTTGGAGTGGTGCCGCTCTTCTCTCTAGTAATTTGGCATATAGTCTTAGAGCTGAATCTTGACTCTCTAGGGCCCAGGTCTGGAAGCAGACGGACTGGCTTACCCGACCGCCTGCTAGTTGCCTCCCGTTACAGAAGTCAGGTAAATCCCAACACATAGACACTCTTTTACCTAGATATTATCACATAGAGACTGTGTCTGTTCCGTGAATTAGTAATTACAAAAAACATCAAAACCATTCAACGGTAATCATTTAATTGATGTCCAACAAATGAACAATATATAAAATACGGATAATCAATTGATAAATCTCGGGTTGCTGAATATTCGATCCCTTTCTCCAAAAGCGTTTATTGTTAATGATATCATTACAGATAATAATCTAGATGTGCTGTGTTTGAAAGAAACCTGGCTAAAACCTGACGACTATATTACTTTAAATGAGTCCACCCCACGAGATTATTGTTATAAACACGAGCCGCGTCTGAAAGGTAAAGGGGGAGGGGTTGCTGTAATTTATAATAATATCTTCTGTATTACTCAGAAGTCTAGTTTCAAATATAATTCCTTTTTTAAGTTTTGGTGCTTAATGTAACGTTATGTAGTGCAAATGATAAATCCCGTGTAACATTTGTGTTAGCTACTATATATAGGCCACCAGGGGACAATACAGACTTTATCAAAGAATTTGCTGATTTTCTATCAGAGTTGGTTCTGGCCGTAGATAAATTACTAATTGTTGGTGATTTTAATATCCATGTAGACAACGAAAAAGATTGGGATTGGCATTTAAAGACATTCTAAACTCTTTTGGAGTTAGGCAACACCTGTCAGGACCTACTCATCGCCATAATCATACTTTAGACCTAATATTGTCACATGGAATAAATGTTGATACCGTTGAAATTCTGCAGCAGAGCGACAACATCTCAGATCATTACCTAGTATCATGTATACTTAATTTAGCTAAGGCTAAAAAGCCGCTCACCTGTTTCAAAAATGGCAGGACTATCACCGCTGCGACTAAAGATTGCTTTTTAAATAATCTTCCTCATCAGTATCATCTCCTCAGCATTCCAGATAGCTAAGAGGGACACAATGTTGCAACAGAAACTACTTACCCTCTCTTTTCCAGTACTTTAGACACAGTCGCTCCCCTGCGCTTAAAGAAGATTAAAGAAAATACGGCATACCATCTGCACGCCAAAACTGATTTTGGCGTGTACATTCTACGAGATTGCACACTCGTACTATTGATACGCATTGTCATGAGATCGTGTTTTCATTTTCGAAAAATTACACTCATTCACTGTTATAGGAGAGAAATAATTCGGTAAATTCTTTAATTCATCTAAATCAACAACATGTATGCTCGACCCTATACCCACTAGGCTATTAAAAGACATGCTACCAGAGGTCATGGATCCTCTTCTTAATATCATTAATTCATCTTTGTCATCAGGATATGTACCGAAAACTTTTAAGTTGGCTATTATTAAACCACATTTATTAAAAAAAACGCAATTTGATCCTTCAGAATTAGTAAATTACAGGCCAATCTCAAATCTACCCTTTTTTTCGAAAATACTTGAAAAGGCAGTGTCTTCACAATTATGTTCCTTTTTAGAAAGAAATGGTATCTGTGAGGATTTTCAGTCAGGATTTAGACTGTATCATAGTACTGAGACTGCTCTCATCAGAGTTACAAATTATTTACTCTTATTATCCGATCGTGGTTGTATCTCTTTTTTAGTGTTACTCGATCTTAATGCTGCATTCGACACTATCGACCACAACATTCTTTTGAATAGACTAGAAAATTATGTAGGCATAAGTGGACCTGCATTGGCAAGGTTTAAATCATACCTATCTGACCGTTACCAGTTTGTAGCAGGAAATGAAGAGATGTCACACCGATCACAAGTTCAGTATGGAGTACTGCAGGGCTCAGTTCTAGGACCATTGCTCTTCACCTTGTACATGCTACCACTGGGAGATATCATTAGGAAGCATGGCGTTAGTTTTCATTGTTATGGTGATGATACTCAGCTCTATATTTTTTCACACCCTGAAGAAACTGACCAATTCACAAGATTAACGGAATGTATAGATGATATAAAAAATTGGATGATCAGTAATTTCCAGCAACTTAATCCAGAAAAAACTGAATTTTAAATCATTAGACAAAAAAAACTCCATAAGTAGTAACCTAGAATACTGTCTAACCCTCGATGGCTGCTCTGTCAAGTCCTCGTCATCAGTTAGGAACCTGGGTGTGTTCTGTCAACACTGCACTGGCTCCCTATTAAACATTGCAGACATTTTAAAATCTTGCTTATTACTTACAAAGCTCTAAATGTTTTAGCTCCCAGTACTTGATTGAGCTCTTAACACATTATACTCCATTACTTCTACTGCGGTCTCTAAACTCTGACCAGCTGATAATGCCTAGAATATCAAAATCAACTGCAGGTGGTCGATCATTTTCCTATTTAGCACCTAAACTCTGGAACAGTCGTCCTAGCATTGTTCGGGAAGCAAACACACTCTGTCAGTTTAAATCCAGACTAAAAACACATCTCTTTTCAATGGCATGCACATAAAACACTTTTTCAATTAAATGATTATTAGGCTGCATTATCTAGGTCAGCCTGAATCGGGAACACTTCCCATAACACCTGATGTACTCATTACATCATCAGAAGAATGACATCTACGCTAATGTTAGTCTCTCTGTTTTATCCCGAGGTCTACTGCTGTCAACCGAATCCAGGCTGTATCCAGATCAGATGGTGGACCTGCACCCAGATGTGACCAACACATGACCCTGAAGTGTCTGCAGAGGCCGTGTTATTTAGACTCCCCCTTAAGCTGCCTCATCGACACGGCATCCTCAATAAACCTGTCTCCGGCGTGAAGACTCTGATTGTTTGAATAGTCCAAGTTAATAATTCTTTAAATCGATATGTCATCCTCAAAACAACCCGTCTCCTGTCTGTTGCTGCCGATCTTTCGAATATTACACTTTAGTAATTGTTTAATCAACACGGCATCCTCAATAACATCCTCGGCGTAATGACTCCGATATTTCAAATATTCAGATCTAATATGCCCTCTGACCTTTAAAATTGCCAGAATAATAATAATACGCTGTTTGTTAATTGGCCAGAGGAGAACTGGCACCCCAACTGAGCCTGGTTTCTCCCAAGGTTTATTTTCTCCATTAGGTCACCTGATGGGGTTTTGGTTTCCTTGCCACCGTCGCCTCTGGCTTGGCTTGCTCAGTTGGGGAAACACAATTTTTCATATATATTTCCAAATAAATCTAAATTAACCATATAGACCAAATTACTGATATAATTACTGATCTAAAGCCCACATTATCCCTGTATGATAATCGAAATATATTCTGTTGCGTTATTTTTCTGTTTAACACTGTGAAGCTGCTTTGAAACAATCTATAAATATCTATAAATAAATATATGTGAAATGAGAATGTATTTGTGTAAAAGGAGAATATAAATGTGTGAGAGAGTAGAAATACATGTATGTGAATGGAGAATATAAGTGTGTGAGAGAGTACAAATATAAGTATCTGAAAGGAGAATGTAAGTGTGTGAGAGAGTAGAAATATGTCTGTGAAAGGAGAATGTGTGAGAGAGAGTAGAAATATATGAATGTGAAAGGAGAATGTAAGTGTGTAAGAGTGCCAGAATGAATTATGACTTGAATGGCCCCTCATATTTTTCAAATAAACCCAGTTTACTTTGATTGGTCAACTAACCCTGTCTGTTGTGATTGGGTAACTTCTTAGAACAGTCTTTACCAAAAAGTTTCAGCTCTTGAGACTTCATGAGCAAATATAATCAATATCTATGGTAACTATTGTATGGCCATACAAATGCATACAATTATTTTTATTTTATTTTATTTTATTATTATTATTATTTTTGCCCTTACAACGGAAAAAAAAACTCTCCTCAACATAGCGAAATCAAAATAACCAACTGTTATTTGAGGGCAGGCTGAAGCCAATTTGTGGGCATTATGCAAATGTGTAACATGGTGACGTAACTAAGTAACGGAAATAATGGCAAGACTAAGCAAGACGTTTCAGGCAAGTGTTTTCTGTATGAGAGAGTAAAGGGTAAGTTCACGCAAAAATGAAAATTATGTAATTAATTACTCACCCTCATGTTGTTCCAAACCCGTAAGACTTTTGTTCATCTTCAGAACACAAATGAAGATTTTTTTCTGTAATATGAGAGCTTTCTGTCCCTCCATAGACAGCTATGCAACTTTGACGCTTCAAAAAATGTATAAAGAGATCATAAAACAAATCCATATGAACTGAGCGGTTAAGTCCACATTTTCTAAAGAGACTCGATTCTGATGACCAACAGTTTGAAGGCTTTTATTCACTAAACACTGACCAGCGAATTAAACCAAACCTTAATTCAACAAAAACCTACACACAAGAAAAAAACCTTATTGGTTCTTGCACGTCAAGCGAACATGCTTGAGATTCCATTGGTTGACCACAGCTGATGTGTGAGTTGATAAATGTTTATGTGAATAAAGGCCTAAATTCAAACTGTTCGTCATATAAAACGATTGAGTCTCTTCAGAAAATGTTGAACTAAACCACTCAATTCATATGGATTAGTTTTACAATCTATTTATGAACTTTTTGGAAGCATCAAAGTGTCAGTTGTGTCGCTGTCTATGGAAGGACAGAAAGCTTTCAGATTTCATCGAAGAGATCCTTGTTTGTGTTCTGAAGATGAACGAAAGTCTTGTTGGTCTGGAACGACATGAGGGTGAGTAATTAATGACAGAATTTTCATTTTTGGGTGAACTAACCATTTAAATCCATTTGGCATGGACAATGTGCTTTGTAACTTTGCAGATTGTTTATATGCAAAAAAAAATATATATATATTGCACTAAAGGAAGGGTAAAAAATATAAATATATAATAAAAAGCCTTTACTTAGCCAACTTGTCCAATGACCTCAATTCAAACAAGAATGACTTCTCACCTTGGAGTCGGGGCTCTGGTACCTCATCCCTCTCTTAGATGTGCATTTTACATCACTCTACTCTCCATTCCACATATGTTGGCTTTCCATGTTTTATGGGGACATTCCATGGACATAATGATTTTATACTTTAAAAAAAATCTGTATATTATATCCCCCTACACTAACCCCTTACCTACCCAAAAAATCTTTCTGTATGATTTATACGATTGTTTCCTCATTGGAACCAAAAAAAAAGTCCCCACAAGGTCAATTTACTATACTTGTATGGTCCCCATAGCATAGGGAATACCAGGACACATACGCACACAATTTCCATCCTCTGGTATGCAGTAGCAATTTTGGTCTAATTAATGTTGTTTACAAAGTCTTAGGATTTAGGATTTCTTGCATCAAAACTAGCAGTCATGCACTGCATATGCACATGACAATATGATTTAGTGATTTTTTGCACATGAGTGTATTTTTGTGTATTTTTATTAATGTATTATTATTTTTTAACCTAGTTATATTTATACTAGGTTAAAAACTTCCATTTAAAATGATTAATTATCATAAATATTTAGTTTTTATGTATTATTTTGTTGATCCTAACTCAGCTTGCACTCAACATCTGTCTGTGTGGATACACAGCCTTGTGGAGAGGTGCTATCCCACAGCGTGGTGCCGTTGGTACTGCATTTCCCATAGCATAAATGTCATGAACGTCTCAGGTTACGTATGTATGGTTTCTATTTATGGTTTCGGTCACATACTGCTTCATCATTGCGTTCAGCCAATCTAGAATGGCGTGTGTCAACCAAGCGGAAACTCTGCGCGGCCTTAAGTGACTTAAACTGCAATTCACCAACTGTCCACTAGAGAGAGGCTCCAAAATGGAGTCAAGTCTGTATCTACCCCATGTTAAAATACCCAAACTTTACAGCAGAAAAAAATTTGTTTACAGCATACAAAAAGTGGTTTTGGTCTATACAGCTAACTGTGAGGGGGTGAATTTTTTTTTAACTCAGGTGCAGCAACCATCTTGGCAGAGGGCACTGGCGTGTCAAGAAGGATGAGTGGTTTTAATTAAGGGCGTGGCCACTTGAGGGACAAGTGTCCACTAGGTCCATATTTTTTTACAGTCTATGACAGGGGTGTTCAATCCTGGAGGGCCACTGTCCTAATAAATTTCAGCTCCAACTCCAACGCTAATCAAGGTCTTACTAGGCATACTAGAAACTTGCAAGCAGGTGTGTTGAGGAGCTAAACTCTGTAGGACAGTGGTCCTCCAGGACCGAGTTTGGACACCCCTGGCTTATGGTGTCAACACATGCTTCAGACACCAGCTTAAGCTTGGCCATAGTGTCAATGCCATGGCGCAGTGTCTCGGTCCTCTCTCATGGACCCAGCGGACATGACGGTCAATGGCACTGATCCCCAACAAACCTGACTCCGATCTTCAACTAGATGGAATTGGAAAAAAATATTCTTAATGTTCCAATCCAATTTGACTTCTGACCTGTAATTCTGCCTGAATCATAATCATACTGTTTGTTCGATGGCCAGAGGTTTGATGCCCACCCCAGGTTTTATTTTTCCATTTTGTCAACTGATGGAGTTTTGGTTCCTTGCCACTGTAACCGTTGTTGCCTTTGGCTTTTGGCTTGCAGTTGGGGACACTAATTATTTAACAATATTACTGATCTGCCTCCATTGACACTATTGTATGAGAATAACTGAACTGGACAATGACATCAATGTCAGAGCGGCTGTAAAGCCGAAACAAACTTTGTTGCATTATTTTCCTGTTATCACTGTAAAGCTGCTTTAAAACAATCTGTTTAGTAAAAAGTGCTGTATAAATAAAGGTGACTTGACTTGTCGTACATACATAAACTGAGACTAACTTGGTAACACTTTCTATAAAGCCTGTATTTGTAAAACATTATAAGGGTATTCTTAATGCATTATAAAACATGCACAATGCCTTTTAAACAATCATAAAATATGTTGTATCATCTGATACAGTAATTAATCATAACTTCTTGGTTACGTTGTTAACCCTCGTGCAGTGACTGACGAATGGGGCGTTCGCTTAGAAGCCTATCAACTTCGAGATCTTAAAAAACGGCCAATGGCAGTGCCAATGCCATAGGCATGCGGAATTTGCATAGTGGACTCCGCCCCACCGCATGGGTATATAAGGAAGTACGCTGGCAAGATCGCATTATGTTTACCTGCTGAGGAGCCAAGACTGAACTCCCATTCCAGCGGTACAGCCGATGTGGCAGAGGGACGTTTGGTCTCCGTTCTCTCCTCAGGGAACGAGGGTTACACACGTAACCGAGACATTCCCTTTTGTTCAGTCACTCCGGGTAACGTCAGTGACTGACGAATGGGGGTCCCAATATAATCACACCACTCGGCTGTCTTCCAGTGCCCTGTGTAAGTGCGAGTTCGTAAGACTAGTACGGATGAAGGACTCCTACTTAACACAGGAATACCAAGGTATACTGTGAAGCATATTCCCGGAGGAAATGCACCAGACGCCTACCCGTAGGGAGGACTTAAGAATAAAAAACATGACCCGCTAAGGGCTGCATATGGAAGAACTCTGGGGTACCAGCCAAAGGTGGATTTTTAACCCCAGGGGGAGCAAGGGCTTGCCAAGGGAAAGACACCTACTTTCCTCAGAGGAATAGGTCAGGGAGGGCTGTCGCAAGGAGTAAGAGGAACCAGGTCCGGCCGTGCCAGTACAGGCCGACCAGAAGGACCTGCTCCTTGTCCTCTCTGATCTTGCACAGTAGCTGTGCGAAAAGGCTCACTGGGGGTAACGCATATTTGCACAGGCTCCGCGGCCAGCTGTGCACCAGTGCATCCATGCCGAGCGTGGCCACGGTCAGGGAATAGAACAGGCGGCAGTGGGAAGAGTCGTGGGAGGCAAACAGATATACCTGAACTGTTCCCAAATCAGCTGGATCGTCTGGGGATGGAGTCTCCATTCTCCAGGAAGTGGCTGACACCCTGAGAGCTCGTCGGCTGCATGGTTCAGTTCTCCCGGAATATGGACTGCACGAAGTGACATCAGATGCTTCTGACTCCATAGAATGAGATGGCGGGCGAGTTGAGACATACGGCAGGAGCATAGACCACCCTGATGGTTGATGTACGCTACTGTGGCCGTATTGTCTGTCCTGACTAGGAGGCACGGGGGTCCTGTCCAGGAGCCCACGGCAGCATGCCCATTGCACATGGCACCCCAGCCGGTGGCAGAGGCATCTGTTGACACAACAATATGCCTGGAAACTCGTTCTAAGGGCACATCGGCCCATAGAAAACTGAGGTTCGACCACGGGGTGAAGGTTTGTAGACAAGGCCGAGTCACTTAGATCTGGAGCGTGCCGTGCCATGCCCATCCCGGGACTCGATTGCGAAGCCAGTGCTGAAGCGGTCTCATATGAAGCAATCCGAGTGGCGTTACCACGGCTGTAGATGCCATATGCCCCAGGAGCCTCTGAAATAGTTTCAGTGGAACTCCGCTCTTGCTCTCGATTTGACGGAGGCAAGTCAGCAGTGACTGCGTGCGCGCACTCGTAAGCTGCGCATACATGGCAACTGAGTTGATCTCCATACCAAGAAAAGAGATCCTCTGCACTGGGCAGAGTTTGCTCTTCTCCCAGTTGACCCGAAGGCCCAGAACTACCCCAATTAGTGGTGGAGAACCAGATCTCTGTGTTCGTACACCTGCTCTCGAGAGTGGCTCAGTATGAGCCAGTCGTCGAGGTAGTTCAGAATGCGAAACCCCTGCTGCCTGAGTGGCGCAAGGGCTGCCTTGACGACCTTTCTGAAGACATGAGGGGACAGAGATAGCCCGAATGGGAGGACCGCGTACTGATATGCCCGCCCCTCTGAGGCAAACCGTATGAACGGTTTGTGTCGAGGTCAGATGGAGACATGGAAGTAGGCGTCCTTCAGGTCGATCGATGCAAACCAATCGGCTGGACGAACGCATTCGAAGAGGCGTTTTACTGTCAACATCCTGAACGGAAGCCTGTGAAGGGATCGGTTCAGGACGCGCAGATCCAGGATTGGTCGCAACCCACCAGTTTTCTTGGGTACAATGAAGTAGGGGCTGTAGAAGCCGGTCTTCATCTCGGCTGGAGGGACAGGCTCGATCGCATCCTTCGCCAGTAGGGTGGCAACCACCGCACGCATGACAGGGGCGTTGGCCCCCACCATGGTGTATTGGACTCCCCGGAAGCGGTGAGGAGCCGGCGCGAACTGAATCGCATAGCCGAGCCTGATAGTCTTCGCGACCCAACGGGACAGTCCCGGAAGCTGAAGCCACCGGGGGAAGGAGTGGCCCTGCTGCCATTTCCTGGAAAGAACTGCCCATCCCTGAGCTGTCTGCATCAGGAGCGCCGCTCAGCCTGGGGTTTCTTCGCGGGCTGTGGGGCTGGAGCGGACTGGGGCGCCTTCCTGCGGCTTCTTTGATCCTTCCCCAGGAGGGCACCCTCGGTGGCGAACAGAGTTGATTGCGCGGGCGGCTGGGTGGAGGCAGCAGCTGGCCGCCGGGGCAGTATGTGCATAATAGCCAAATGCTTTTGGGCGGCTGAAAACTGTTGCCTGTTTCAACCACGCTGCCGAATAGCCGGGTCCGCTCGCCGTCACGCATATCAGCCAGGTTGAGCCATGACCCAGGGAGCATGCGGTCACCTTCGTCGCCCAGAGAGCAAGGTCGGTGGCGGCATGCAACTCATCTCAGGTCATCACAGTCCCGGGTCAGCCCTACCCTCGTGCATGTCGCACAGCAACTTGGCCTGGTAGGCCTGAAGAGTTGCCATGGCATGCAAAGAGGTGGCAGCCTGCCCCGCAGCTCTGTAGGATTTCGCCACCAAGGTTGATGTGAATCTACAGGCTTTGGAGGGTTGCTTAGGGTCGCCACGCCAGGTCGAAGCACTCTGTGGACACAGTTGAATCGCAACAGAGCGTTTGACCGGGGGAACCCCAGTGTACCCTTTGGCCGCGGCCCCATCGAGGGCAGTGAAGGCGGAGGAGGCCGCTGAACGGTCACGGGAAGTCAGAGGGGTCTTCCAGAACCGTGCAAGCTCCTCATGCACCTCCGGAAAGAAAGGTATTGGGGGGACGGACGGAGGGCTGTCCGCACGCACCGCCCCCATAAACCAATCATCCTGGTTTGAGCGCTCAGGTCGGGGCGGAGGGTTCCACTCCAACCCAAGACTCGCGGCTGCCCATGAAAGCATGGCTGTCAATTCTGGGTCCGACTTGGGCAATGCTGCACCACTCGGAGCCGGCCCCGATGTACTCGCTTGAGTGGATGCCGGGTTCGGTGCATGAGAGGGGGGTGTGGGCCGAGGCATGAGCATCGGGGCTTTGTTCCACACCGTCACCCTCAGATCACCCTGGCCACCAGCCAAAGTGCCGCCTTTCATGGAGACCGCAGATTGGGGTGTGGCAGAGAGGATTCTCACTCCGCCAGTTACACAGAGTTCATTGAGTCTTGACCGTAACACCGAGATGGGCATGTTCCCGCAGAGAGACCAACCGCACCCAGAAGCACACGGGCGAGACATCCTGAAAAGGCCGTGCCACGTGTGAGCTCTTTTAGTGAGAGGAAACCTCGCAGTCGATGCCGAAGCGCCCAAGGAAACGCACACCAGCTGGATGCAGACCACTGCACAGATCAGCAGGCAGGAAGTATGCGATCACAGGAACGCGCAGTAATACCAACACCAACTGGAAGGCTGCTCGTCTCGAAGAAGCTGACAGAGTCTCAGAAGGCTTTGAGGAGTGAAGAGTGTATGTGCTCTTGGCTCCGAAGCAGAAACATAATGAGATCTTGCCAGCATACTTTCGCTATGCAAATTCCGCATGCACATGGCATTGGCACTGCCATTGAGCGTTTTCTTAGATCTCGAAGTTGATAGGCTTCTAAGTGATTTGTCAGTCACTTACGTAACTCCACAAGAGCTGAACGAAAGGGAACAACAGTTACAATACATTATAATACTACCTAATTAACACCATCATAAAAGTATTCTTATTGTATTATTAAAAAAAATACATAAATAAAAATACGCTTAACACTAAATATCAATTGAAAATGTTTGTTAAAATGGGATTGACCTTCTGAATTCTAATTTCTTTTTGTATATATAAATATTAAGCTACCTATTAGATACATGTTTTTTTCCTGTATTAATACATAGGTATTAGATTTGGTACAACCTTGTAATTTTAGTTTTTATAAAATACAATGTTTTTTTAATACATTGTGAATGTATTGTTTCTTTGTACTTTTCCACACAACTTTGAGGGAAATGTCTTAAAACCACTTTATATCATGAACACAACATAAAGCTTTTAGATGTTTAAAATAAGACTTTTTTTTTCTTTGTCACTTTACTTGAAACAGTAAAAGATCACTCATAATATGTGGCATGATACTGTACATATCTTAAGTAAAACAATGTCAAGCTATGAGACTTGGGAAAGTAAAAGATATGAAACTATGGCATATATAATCCATTACAATTTAAATTAATAAAATGATGTCCATTGTGTGTTATAAGTAATCATACTCTTAATAGTTATAACCACATGTAAGTATCATGAGATGATACAACGTATTATAAGGTTTTTTATACGAATACCCTTATGTATTCGCTGCAGCTCATTGTCCGGTCTCGTAATGACTTGGACTCTTACCTTGCTTCCTTGTGAAAATTCCTGAGCGTTACCCCTGTCTTTACTCTCCAGCGTTCCCTCCAGTGAGTTCTCTCCAGTGTTTCCCTCCAGTTGTATTCTCCAGTGTCATCCCTGTCTCCACATCCTGTGTCTGTCATGGAATGCTAAATGCTCATTGTTTTCAATAAACCTCCTGTTTACATCCATTCATTCTCTACAGTATGTCTGATTATACTTCTGTAACAGAAGACCGGACCTTAACAGCAGAAAGCAATATGAGCATTCCACTCCGTCCTGTTGACCAGCTATACTCCATCTCTCAAAATGGCTGACCCCTTGAAGAATATACTGAAGGAATTCTTGAAGCTGGCCTCCGCCGTCTATTTGGAGGATGATTTGCTAATCACCATCTTTCATGGAGGATTAGATGAACCATCATATTCGATGATGCCCTGGATAAGTAGCAACTGCACATTAGAACAATACATTATCTATGCCCTCCTGCTGAGCTAGTCCACTCTAGAAAAAACACTCATCCTTCTCGCTATGCCAGCGCCCTCTGGCAAGATGGCTGCCGCATCTGAGACTCTAATTCTGTGACGTCACCAGTACCCGTCCAGAGTCATGTGAAGTCTCCAGCCCCCGTCCAGAGTCCTGGGACATCTCCAGCTCCCGTCCAGAGTTCAGTGATGTCTCCAGCCCCTGACCAGAGTCCAAAGACGTCTCCAGCCCCCGACCAGTCTGGTCCCCTGAAACTGCTAACTTACCTGACTGCTTCTAAATGCTCAGTTGTTGTCAATAAACCTCCTGTTCACTGCCATTCTCTGTGTCTGGGTATACTTCTTTAACAATGATCATGTATTGTAGCTGTTTTGATTATTTATCAGATGATACACATTACAAGGTTGTTATAAGGTTTGTTTTTATAAGGTATATACGGTTTCAATTATAAGGTTGTTGAATAAATGCAGCAAAGCTGCAAGTATTCTTTTTTTTTTTTTTACAGATATATTATCACAATGGCACTAATATTAGCAGTCATTGAGGTTTAATTTTGTAGTACTCTCTTGCGCTGCAGCAGTTCAGTAATAAAAGAGAATTAACACTTTGGAAAATGGACACTTTACAATTCATACAAATTTAACATTTATAATTTTCATTAAAAAATTATATGAATCCGCTTCGGTCCTGTTTGATTCTTTTATGGGATCTGCATTACCTTTAGCTGCTTAGCCATGAAATTTTGAATAGACTTGAAGGCTTTTAGACTTGAATACCATTTCTATTGCCTGGCATCTGGAAAATGATGTATAAAGAATGTCAATGCTACACAAAACCCCTAAGGCTACTGTTAGCTTTTCAGGTGTATGATTGTCATCAAGTACATCTCCTTTCAAACAAATTGCAGAAGGTAAATTATGCTATGCAACGCCAACATTTATTCTGTAGGTGTACGCTTATAAAGTGTGAGAAACATTTATCATACTTTACACAGCTCTCTCAGCAAATGTTTGTTCAACAGCTTTTGTGTAATGTAGGATATTTGACTGATTGATGCACTATATTTGATATAATTGAATATTTATCATTAACTGTACATCTCTTTTAACTGTGCAGACGCATTTACCAAAAATGACTTACATTGCATTCAAGGTACACATTTTAAATTTTTTTGTCAGTTCTTGCTTTACCTGGGAAACGAACCCATCACCTTGGTGTTGCTAGTGGTGCCACGCTGTACTGTTTGAGCTACAGGAAAGCCTAGGAAAGTAAATGTTCTCAGCAGTTGTCTGTGAACAGTATTTTTCTTGTGCTCTCATGCTAAAGAAATTTGCTGGCATCTAGTGGAGAAAAAAAATAATTACATCACATTTTTCTGTTTTCCATTTGGCAGGGCACACTTTAGAGTTAAGTTAAGTTATTAAAAACAAGATTTTCAGTGAGTGGGGTATATTAGGCAGCAAGTGAACATTTTGTCCTCACAGTTGATGTGCTAGAAGCAAGAAAAATGGGCAAGTGTAAGGATTTGAGTGAGTTTGACAAGGGCCGAATTGTGACGGCTAGACGGCTGGGTCAGAGTTTCTCCAAAACTGCAGCTCTTGTGGGGTATTCCCGTCTGCAGTGGTCAGTATCTATCAAAAGTAGTCCAAGGAAGGAACCGGCGACAGGGTCATGGCTCATTGATGCACGAGGGGAGCAAAGGCTGGTCTGTGTGGTCCGATCAGACAAGCTACTGTAGCTCAAATTGCTCAAGAAGTTAATGCTGGTTCTGATAGAAAGGTGTCAGAATACATGCATCGCATTTTGTTGTGTATAGGGGCTGCATGGCCGCAGACCAGTCAGGGTGCCAATGCTGACCCCTGTCCACCGGCCAAAGTGTCAACAGTGGGCCCGTGAGCATCAGAACTGGAGCAATGGAAGAAGGTGGCCTGGTCTGATGAATCACATTTACTTTTACATCACGTGGGTGGGTGCGTGTGCTTCGCTTAACTGGGGAACACATGGCACCAGAATTCACTATCAGAAGAAGTCAAGCCAGCTGAGGCAGTGTGATGCGTTGGGAAATGTTCTGCTGGGATGGGTCCTGCCATCCATGTGGATGTTACTTTGACACGTACCACCTTCCTAAGCATTGTTGCAAACCATGTACACCCTTCAATGGAAACGGTATTCCCTGGTGGTGATGGCCTCTTTCAGCAGGATAATGTGCCCTGCCACAAAGCAAAAATGGTTCAGGAATGGATTAATCACATTATGAAATGAATGCTTTTCTCCAAAACACATTGGCCACAATTGTTGGCAGCCCTAAAAAAGTGTTTTTTAGGGTGTTTTGGAAAAAAACATTTATTTCATAATGTGATTTACCCCCATTTACAATTCTTTTACTTCAATGAAATGTTAGATTTTTGAGTTTTTTTTTATTTTTATATATAAGATCAAAAGGATAAACAATGCAGATTTATTTTTTACAACCATATTTGATCATATTTACCAGCGGTGCACACAATTTTGACGAAGACAGTACATGATGATGCATAAATTTTAAAAGATTAGACTGGAAATCTATTTAAGGGGGGAAATATCACCTCTTAATGAAACTGTTTCTGTCGCTGTCAACCTTGCTTTTGGAAGTTACATTTAAAATGCAGTTGCCTCAAAAATCTAAGGGGGCACAACAGGTTCAGTTTGAATGGGCATGATGCTTCTGTGTAATTTACAATGTTGTGAAATGAGTGTTCCACTGACTGTGTTTACATGAGCACCCTCTCTGCATTCTGAGCTGGTGTGCGAGTCTCGTTGACAATTATCAGCCTCATCCCTCATCCATTTACATTAAATATAATTTTCGGTTGTTGTTTTTTTTTCAATTGCTTACACACTAAAATTAAAACTTTCTCACAATTAGCAAAACCTTACACTTAAGGAGCAAAACACCAGCCTATATTTGCACAACTGTAAGCACATTGTCAGCTTCACACTTTTTGCAAAACATTATAAACACACAAACTGAAACATCTCATATATCTTGCAAAATTAAGCACTGCAACCAAAACTACATTATTAAAATCAAACTTTTGCGCGAAATGGCACACACTTCATAATACCAGATTTTTGTCTAACCAATTACACACTGTTGGGCATAATGAAAAGCACTTTACAATGCTTTGCCATAATACTAAAATATGTAAAAATATGTAGAAAATTCTTCAGATTGTTCATATGCACATAAATGTTTGCAGTAACACACACATGCTGTAGAAACGTTTATTTATTTATTTTAATTTACCAAACAAGTCAGTGCAACATATGCACTGCAGATATACATACATTGGACTGAATAAAAATATGCTCACACAAAAAAAAAACAGTAAACTGAAAAAGAAAATTGCATCCCCCCTCTTCCTCTCTCTGAAACGTATTCCATTGCTGTTGTGAAAAAATGGCAGTGATTTGAAATGGCAAACATGTGACTTAAAGGGGTACTTCAGCGCTGGGAAGATGAATCTGTATTTAAACTGGGTCATTAATGTAGTAGAAATGTGAAATTATTTTTGAATTTGTTGCCTTCTAGACTGAGCAAACACAGAAAATGTATTTTTGTCTCATGGGGATGAAAGACAACAATTCCCAGGATAAACTTTGCTGCTAGACATGGCTACTGGCTGGATCACTTGCCCACTGCGTTCGTTTTCATAAAATCAGTTCAGTTAGAGACACTACAATTAAAAACTGAACTTGTCTGTTCAACATAATGTGAGTGAGCCGATTGAGTGTCACGGCCATCATGGCACAAACGCAGCAGGAGTCAGATTACATTCATCACATGAGCTTAGGTAACCACGGGATTCGTGGCCGCATACATTCACAGCACATGAACAGTCTGGCGCATTTTCAGTTCATGTCTTTGGAAGCTTAACTTTCATAGGAAGTTCATTTGAAAAGTTGAAACACTCACTTTGCTCTCCACCGCTCCGTTTACATGAATCTCCGCAGCTCCCCGAGCTGAGCGCTGTGAGTGCGATGTTAATAAAATGCGGAAATAGCACCCCCTGCTGGCTGTAGTCTTTAGCCTCTGGACAAAAACTCCTCAGATGACGCAAAATGACGATTTTTGCGTCATCGGAGGAATTTTTCCAGAAATAAAATACAATTCTCTCATCTCAGGGTGATATGAGGGGAGAAAGTACGATAGTTTGAATATACTCCCAAGTTTCTACTGATACAAAGCTTAATGCTAATCGCTGAAGTAACCCTTTAATGTCAGATTGTTGTGTCTTATGCAGTGAACCGTGTTCAGTGCATTCAGAAAGTGCCATTTTGAATTGCAAAATGTGTGTAAAGCAGAAAATGTGTCCTGAGACAGTGCCGTCCACTCTGCCTGCCTAGTCGTGGCCAAGGAGGCCATCTCTGGACTGTTTATGTCCTAAACCAATGCCACAGAGGCCGTTCACAGACTTGCACTGCCCCATGTCATGGCCAGTAGGACCCTCCAGGTCTTTGCTCCACCATGGTCCTCAGGTGGTCATCTCATCTGCCAAGTCCTCTATCCCAAGGTCCAGGCCCGCCCACGCTCCATGAACCAAACTATGATATAGGCCCTTGCCCTCTTAATGGGCATGACCCTCCATCCCTCCCCCTGGATCTCCGCCAATCCATCACCCTCCTAAACTGTTGTAGGGTTTGAGGTGGTTGTTTGGCTATGGCGTCTGTAGCCACTTTTTTGGTGGAGGTTTATTTTTTGGTTTATTCTAGTTCTATGTTCTGTTGGTCAATGGCTCATTGTTTGATTACTCTCAGGTGTTATGTGTTTTGTCCATGTGTATTTATAGCACTCATGCTCCTTTGTCCCTGGTCTATCTTGTTTCTCTGTCGGTGAGTTTGTCAAGTTTGTTTAGTGAAAAATGAAGCTTTTCAAAGCTTAAAATCAATCGTACCAAAATGGTTCAAAACGCCACACACTGATGACCCCTGCTAGTCAGAACCATAGACTGTAAAAAAAAGAACAGTGGAAATACAACAAAAACTCAACAATGCATAAAAACACCTTTTAAAGCACATTGCTAATGTTTTATTGAAAGTAAAATCTATCAAATGCAATTAACTAATCATCTAATAAGATAAAATATCAAGTGTCTGTGTAATATGTGTTTTTTTTTTAAATGTTCAGGGCTTGTTTTGTTTGTTCCATGGATGGCTCAGCTAAACAGGCCAATAAGAGAGACCTACAGTTCCTTTTAATGATACTAATGTCTAATGAAAATGTGTACAAATGTATACAACTGTTCAGAGATCTGCTAAAACCCATGGACACTTGATCTTCACTGCTGGGGGCGATCTCAGTGAATCTGCATGATTGATGGGTTCACACAGTTATGAAGTATACCAAAGCCTCATTTACTGAAATCACATGACTTTGGCAGTTTGATACACATTTTGAACCACTGATTCGAAAAAAAAAAGATTCATAAAATTATTTTAAAACTGCACTTGGGTTCACTTAAACTCTGCTCGCATTCAGCAGTCATTCTAAAGCAGTGACTTTGTTTCGCTAAGTCATTTCTTTTAGCTTTCATACAAGCACAGCACTGTTCAGTACAGTGCAGTGTTGCAAACTGTGAATAAGGAACATCACTGTACTGCACTTTTAATTCTTAATGAGTTGATTCTACGAACCAAATTTGTGGGATAGCCTATTACATCAAGGATTTGCATATGTTCTCATATCAGGCAGTTTGCATTAGGCAGATAACCTTTAAAAGACCAGACAGCAGTTTCGTAATAGTTTATATCTCTATTTATTTTCCCTTAGAACAGAACTTTAATAAATGTAGCAGTATTTTCATCTTACCTTCAAAAAAGGTTATGACAAGTGAGACTGATTTATAAATATTAATCAAACTCTTTTGTGTAAAAAAAAAAAAAAAAATCAAAGAGAATCGCTGAACTAAAGCATCTATTGTATGACAATATGACACCATAATAATAACTGTTATTTCTATATACTGTATGTCTGTCTTTCTTTGCTAGTGTTGAAACTCTGTAAACCGCAGGTTCCAGTTACAACCATTCCAGAGGAGGAGAGCATTCATCTGTGTAAGTAACACTTTTTAGACAAGTGTTGAACAGTGATTAAAATCTTTTAAACATGATAAACAAAAGCGTCTGATCAACAGAAACGAAATCCTCTTTGAGAAACCTTACAACCCTACATTCAAATAAATCTTACAATCTGAATAAGAACAAAAGAGGATTTCGACATAGATGATCAGGCATGTGACTTATGAAATGAGGGAATTGAATTGATAGAAAGATCATAGGTCACTAAAAAGAAGAGAAAGAAAGAGAGAGACAGAGACAGAGACAGAGACAGAGGGAGAGAGAGAGAGAGAGAGAGAGAGAGAGAGAGAGAGAGAGAGAGAGAGAGAGAGAGAGAGAGATCTGGGAAATACTGACTGATGTTAGATGGGAAACTGGATACAAGGCCAGATTCAGGTTTAGATTATATGTAAGCAGTCTTTGACGTTACAATGAAAATACAGCACAGTAATGGAGAATAGCTTTGGGATAACCTAAAAAAGGAAATCTCTGATCCTGAAGTCAGCATGAAACAAAAATTAACAGATGCCCTAAAGCATTAGATGAACTACAATATGTTCTATACAGCTCTTCCAAGCTGGACATTCATATATTGATCAATATAGTCTCTTGATGATCTGTAATCATTTTCGGCCTGATCTAATCCTATACAAAGGCACAACACAGTAACTACAGCAACATTGTAACTGAGAAAGAAAAAAATGGCTTCCTTTTTTTTTTTTTTTTTTTTTTTTTTTCATTTTAATTGATTTTATATAAATTCTCTCTGAAATTTTTCTTATTTTTTTTTCTTCTCAAAATGTACAGTTTAGCACAGTTAATACATATGTTCTGCCAGTCTATAAGACCCCATTTCAGTAATAAATATGTTGCTGTGTTTTGCCTTTGTATAGCAGTGTAAAAATAATGATCTTTTAGTTGGTGTTGCCTTCACTTAGTGCAACATATATGGTGTCATTACTATTATACTGGGAAAGTTTAGAGACAATGGTGCTCATGTTTTCATCATTCAAGTGAGTAATGTGGACAAATTAAAGTAAAGAAAAATGCAAGTTATGCTAAACTTATATCTGTTACACGGCATGAAGGCGTAATATTTCCATAGAATGATCATTAAAATTTAGCAAAATCATCTGGGGAAAAAATGGCATCCTTTATGTTAGCATTGAATATCATTTGATGGTGAAAACAGTGGATAAAGGCCATATTTAAGGACACAATAGAACAAAATTATATGGAATAAAGAGAGACAGATTCCCAGAAACAATTTGATAACACTAACAGAGAAGGTATAGAGTAAACACAAGAGCATTTAATCACCTGCACAGTTAAATTTACTCTGAAGCAGAGACATACAGAACAGTTTTGGTGGACAATGGCTCGAAAACAGAAAACACGCGCTCTTCAGGGCAGGATTACTTATCCAGTGCTAGCTTGTGTTGCGTTACATGTTTTAGCAAGACATCTCTGTATGACTTCAGAGGTTCTGCAATTTTTATTTTCCTGTTTTGAGAAGAATTCTCTTTTATTATGCATTGATATTTCTTAATAGCCCATATACTACATTTTTTTTTAATTAACTAGTTTTATTAAGTTTAATGTAGTTTATGCAAAAAAATATATGTTTATCTATTAATAGTATCCCAATAGATTCAATAGTTTCCCAAAACACAAGAGTTGTCCAGAAATGAGCATTTGGGCCAAAGTCACCACTCTGCATGTCTCTGCTCTTAGTAATTGTAATTTAACTTTACAAGAATTCTTTTAACACTAGTGAATTTACTCTGTGAACACACAAGAAAGTAACGGCCAAAGGAACATGTTTGATGCAGGTACGAGGATAGTCGAAATAAGGTCCTGACAAAGGCAAAACAGCACATAATCCCTATTAGCCATTACACTCAAGAAGTCAACACTGAAGACAACAACCACACAGAAGGAGAAATGTAGAGTAAGCCCTTAACTCCTTCTCCACACACTATTATTTGCTAAGCCCTTTACACAATAGATAGATATTTTTGACAGGGAAATTATGGTAAAATTACAGTGTAATTGTGTATGATGATGGAACAGCACATTCTGTTCAGCTATTTCAATTCCATTCGTACATGAACTGTAGTAGTTAACCTAAAGCCAAAAGTATACTTCTATTTTTTTTCACACATACGCAAGCGTATGTGCACAGTGGAATGCACAGCCTGGCAAAGTATACATCTTTTGACCCGTATGCATACACAGGAGTTTGACGCATGCTCAGTTTTGAGGAATCTCTCGCCACGGTTACAACCCATATAAATACTGCAAACAAATGAAATGTGCATTTGTAACTGCACGTACAAACTGTATGCTAAGTAACCCTAAGTAACGTATGCTTTGGCCTTTACAACCCATGTAAATGCTACAACAACAAAAATATTTTATGAGCATGTTCAACATGCGCGTACAAAGTATGCACGGTTACAAAAATCCGGCGGTGCACGTTCAGTACGCGCCTACTCTTCTGATGATGAAATTCGCATTACGCTCACTCTACGTTGACCCTTGCATACGCGCAAAAAGTGAAATATACTTTGGCCTTCAGTTAAACCAACTTCACATAGAATCATGTGAAATGCATGGTGTGATGTAAATGCGTTCAGATTCATGCAATGAATAAAGATATAAACATTGTTGCTGCTAAGGATTATGTAAGGACCACACTGAAAAATGATGCTTTCACAGAACATCTAAAATGCAGAAAGGCTGAAGGGTTTAAGCGCATTATCAAATGAATAAAGTGCATAATAAAAGTTTAATATATATGACAATACTTATCATCCTCTTTCTTTACAGTTGTGTACCAAAGCCCTGTTAATTAGTTTATTCTGACAACATGCTATAGGATACATGTGAGTCCCAATATGTCAGTATTGAGTCATGTATATAATATTTTGAAGAAGACCTTATAATAATTAGATCTGTCTCATAACGTGGTAGCGGAGACTTTAGAAACCGCAAACTGCACCAAGCATGAAGATTTGGCATACAGTTAGACAAATAATCGTCAGTTTCTAAAATAATGTGAGGTGGTTCTATAATTGATTTTGGAGGTGGTGAGGAAAAACAATATTTACCGATTAGATGAGATGCCAATGGCTATGTTTAAACAGAAGAGATGCTTTGATTTTGAGGCTCTGCTAAGATTTGGCTTTGAGAACATATTTTTTCAAAATAATCTGTTTCATTGTTTTATATTATTCAGGATGGGGATGCATTTGAAAGAGAGATGTGAATCTTCTACCTGTAGCCTGTCTGAATGATGCAGTTAATGGTGATGATGACTTTGTAATATGACACTCACTTTCAAAATACACAAAATAAGGGCACACAACATATAAATGGAGGATTTGACAAAAACATGACACCCAAGTCACTTTCCAGGTTGCTCTGAAACCACTGAACAGAAGTCAAAACCATCTTGAAGTGAAAATAACAGCTGAAACTAAAAGGGAAAAGTCAGATAATATCCTAGTGCAAAGTGAAATCACAATGTGTGCGTGTGTGTGTGTGTGTGTGTGTGTGTGTGTGTGTGTGTGTGTGTGTGTGTGTGTGTGTGTGTGTGTGTGTGTGTGTGTGTGTGTGTGTGTGTGTCACAATATGTGTTCCAGAAGAGAGTGAGAAGTCTCTGTGGGGGCATGTTCTGACTCTTCCTATAACACTCATCTTTTGTCTGCTACTATTCCTGTGTTCTGTTCGCTATTTTCCCCAAACCCCACAAGGTGCTGATGACAAGTGCGGTTAAGTGTTCTCTGGTTGAGAATGTTAGCCACACTTAGACCCAGTACACTCAGCTTCTCTCTGAGTGAAGGGCTTCTTTACTGACAAGCCCAAAGCGAGATGTGTTGGAGCATGCAGATATGCAAGAGTTGTCCAGCCCAGCCCTGTCCAATCACTCTTCTCTAGGGGCGTTGTCATCCAGTGGAAAGATGGCAGTCAGGCAGGTTGAGTTCTGATTGCCCGTCATGGTAGCCACAGTGTGGAGAAGAACTAGAACCAGCAAGCAAAGTTTCAGCCGGCCCTGCCCGAGCCGTGGAGTCCCCGAGGAGGTCACGGATGTGTGCTGGCAGGAAGGGTGAGTTCTTTTTAAAGTGCCGCGGGAACGGTTGTTGGACTTCTGGTCCCACCGCACATCACAGCACTCTGGCTCCTGGCTGATGTCTAATTTCTTTGAAAGCCCTGGGGTGTATGCAAAAACAGACATCCATATTTTGATTAGGAAATCTCTCTCACATTGTATGACAGAGCAATATATCTCACTGTAAATAGTTAATTCATCATTTATAAAGCATGAATAGACATTAAAAGGCAGTTTATAAATACAAAATATTTGTTCTTGATTTATGAGCATATCTATAATGTGTTTAATGCTTTTATTTTTATACTTTATTAAAGATCAATTTATCATTTCTAAATTAAGTATTACATTATTTAGAAACCAATTATTTCAGATTTGTCATTTAGAAAGTGTAACAAAAATAGTTATCTGAAAACTGCTAAATGTTTTATAACTATTTGAATTAATCATGAATTACAGCAGGATTGTGTTAATAAAGAATCTATGAGCAACTATTACTATATGTCTAAATAATATGTATAAATGTATATTTAAATAATCATTTACTTGCACTTTCTAAATGAGCTGATGAACAACTGACAAGTCGTAAATTAATGATTTGTAAATAATGTAATACTTAATTTAGAATTGATAAATTGAACATTAATAAAGTATTAAAATACAATTATTAAACACATTATAGATATGCTTATAAATCAAGAACAAAGCATTTTGTCTATAAATGCTTCATACATGATGAATTGACTATTTTACTAATGCTTTACTAATGATTCAGTGCGTGCAGTTATTATAAAGTGTTACCAAAAGATGCACTAAAAAGATTACTTCAAACCATTTATTTTACAGTATGTGCACTTTTAATGTACTTACAGTGTACTTACCCAAGAAAGTACATAATAGTTATAAGACTAATATAAGGTAACTAAATGGGCTAAGATTAGGTTTAGGGGCAGGTTCGGGACTAGTACCTAGCTATTATCCAGCTATTGTAATAACTACAAAAAGTACACAGTATGTACAGTGCACATTGGTGTTAACGATATTTTTTAATGAACTGAATATTCATCAAATTTTCATCTTGTATTAAAAGTAGAGCAAGTTAGTCAAATGTATATTGTTATAGACATCTCATTGTTCCATCATGTTTTAAAAGGTTTATGTGTAAAAGTTTTAGGAGCTAACTGGTTCATCATACACTAAAATATTAAAGCAGGTTTTTAAACCTGCTTAAAGACTTCACTATGTAAAGGGTTTGTATGCTTAAAAGCATTTGGCTGCTTCATCATTAATTAAAGACATGTACAAGGCTGCAGTGTTAAAGAAAAAAAGATGTTTCTGTGCTCATTAATTGCCCATGATGCTGACATTCCTGTGACTTCATGTGCAGATTAAAGCTGAATATAAGCAGAATTAAATGGTCAGCTCATAAGTAATTAGGAAAGATGAAAGAGGTTTCAAATTACTACTTTTAAGCTCAAGGCTTGAAAAAAGCTAGTTTAATGCTGACAACAACAAGACTTTTGTCTTTGATTTAACTTCAAAATACAATACTGCACCACTACTATTGTTGGCTCCAACATGATAAACAACTTTTCCTTATTTAAAAATCATCTGCTAAATGAAATGTAAATTATGTTTATTATAAAATTGTATTTATTAGCTTACAATGATTGATATTATTATTATACTATTATTAATATTATTATTATTATTGATGAGTATTAGAGATTAGAGTGATATGCATGAAGTGGTCACCAGACTGTTATGCAATCATGTAGTGTATGTCTTTGTTCACTGTAAAAATAAATAAATAAATAAATAAATAAATAAATAAATAAATAAATAAATAAATAAATAAATAAAAAGTTAATTAATTAATTAAAAAGTTAAAAAGTTGGTTTGGAACTTTTTAATTTAACTTAACAAATTTGCTCCAATTAAAGTCAACTTAAATATATGTGTTTATTTAATAAGTAACATGTAGTCTTTTGAACATAACAATTATTGTCAAGGCAACAAAAAAATGTTTAGCATTAAGCAATGCAAGCAGCTACAATCCTTGGCTGTTTCTCAATTCCATTAATGCAAGTATACGTTCTTTGGAGACTGGTCTTGCCAGGCTACCTTGAGAGAACGGACTTGGAAGGGCACACAACTCATATTTACAAGAACTGAGATGTGCTGGGTTCTTCCTGTTGCTCAACTGACTGTC
Source organism: Gobiocypris rarus (assembly GCA_023029165.1). Taxonomy (NCBI): domain Eukaryota; kingdom Metazoa; phylum Chordata; class Actinopteri; order Cypriniformes; family Gobionidae; genus Gobiocypris; species Gobiocypris rarus. Next base: position 29,230,548 of record CM040914.1, on the reverse strand, counting down.
CCAGCACATTTTAAGTAGTGGAACAGCACCACCTAACAGACAACAAATATAACATATATCACACGTTATAACCTATTAAAATATTTTCTTACATTTTTTTTATATTATTATATTTATATTATACTTTTTATTTTACAGCATATTTGTGTATAATTAAAGAATATAAATATAAAGAATATAAGTCTGCAAAGAATATAATATAAAGAAGAATTATGTATAAAAAAGTAGTTTGTCCCAATGGCAGTAATTACAGTGAGGAAAATGGTATTTGAACACCCTGCTATTTTGCAAGTTCTCCCACTTGAGTTCCCCTCCACGTTTGGGAGAAAAGTTAGCAAGGCTGGGAGATATTGTTTATATTCACACCAACGTTTGAACAACGTTACCATGGGAGTGAACGGAGTTGTCAGAATGCTTATTAAAGTCTGACTGTTTTGATGACATTCCCTTTAGCACAGCTCCATCTAGTGGCTGCATAACGCAAACGTTTGACTGCAGTATCTTCTATTCTATGCGCATTATAATCCGGTGCGCCCTATATATGAAAACAGTTTTAAAATAGGCCATTCATTGAAGGTGAGCCTTATAATCCGGTGCGCCTTATAGTGCGGAAAATACGGTAAGTATTTGAACACCTGTCTATCAGCTATAATTCTGACCCTCAAAGACCTGTTAGTCTGCCTTTAAAATGTCCAACTCCACTCCATTTATTATCCTAAATTAGATGCACCTGTTTGAGGTTGTTAGCTGCATAAAGACACCTGTCTACCCCATATAATCAGTAAGAATCCAACTACTAACATGGCCAAGACCAAAGACCTGTCCAAAGACACTAGAGACAAAATTGTACACCTCCACAAGGCTGGAAAGGGCTACGGGTAAACCAAGCAGCTTGGTGAAAAAAAGGTCCACTGTTGGAGCAATCATTAGAAAATGGAAGAAGCTAAACATGACTGTCAATCTCCCTTGGACTGGGGCTCCATGCAAGATCTCACCTCGTGGGGTCTCAATGATCCTAAGAAAGGTGATAAATCAGCCCAGAACTACACGGGAGGAGCTGGTCAATGACCTGAAAAGAGCTGGGACCACTGTTTCCAAGGTTACTGTTGGTAATACACTAAGACGTCATGGTTTGAAATCATGCATGGCACGGAAGCTTCCCCTGCTTAAACCAGCACATGTCCAGGCCCATCTTAAGTTTGCCAATGACCATTTGGATGATCCAGAGGAGTCATGGGAGAAAGTCATATGGTCAGATGAGACCAAAATAGAACTTTTTGGTCATTCCACTAAATGTGTTTGGAGGAAGAAAAATGATGAGTACCATCCCAAGAGCACCATCCCTACTGTGAAGCATGGGGGTGGTAGCATCATGCTTTGGGGGTGTTTTTCTGCACATGGGACAGGCCGACTGCACTGTATTAAGGAGAGGATGACCGGGCCCATGTATTGCGAGATTTTGGGGAACAACCTTCTTCCCTCAACCTTCTTCCCACAACCTTCAACCTTCTTCCCCTTCAATGTTAGAGCATTGAAGATGGGTCGAGGCTGGGTCTTCCAACATGACAATGACCCGAAGCACACAGCCAGGATAACCAAGGAGTGGCTCTGTAAGAAGCATATCAAGGTTCTGGCGTGGCCTAGCCAGTCTCCAGACCTAAACCCAATAGAGAATCTTTGGAGGGAGCTCAAACTCCGTGTTTCTCAGTGACAGGCCAGAAACCTGATTGATCTAGAGAAGATATGTGTGGAGGAGTGGGCCAAAATCCCTCCTGCAGTGTGTGCAAACCTGGTGAAAAACTACAGGAAACGTTTGACCTCTGTAATTGCAAACAACAGCTACTGTACCAAATATTAACTTTGATTTCCTCAGGTGTTCAAATACTTATTTGCAGCTGTATCATAAAAATAAATAGTAAAAAAATCATACATTGTGATTTCTGGATTTTTTATTTTTTTTAGATTGTCTCTCACAGTGGACATTCACCTACGATGACAATTTCAGACCCCTCCATGATTTCTAAGTGGGAGAACTTGCAAAATAGCAGAGTGTTCAAATACTTATTTTCCTCACTGTATTTTAATTACTATTTTCTAAAGTAATGAAAGAGAATGGTTGGCACTATTGTGAATGATTTGATGATTGCGGATTATTATTATTGTAGAATATTATTATTGTGAATGATTTTTGAAATGTAAGGATTGATGGAGATAGTGCTTAATTGTAAAATTTTGGTAAATTGTGTTTGTGTTGTTGTGTTTGATGTGATTTTTAAACATTGATGTGGATGTATTTATGTCACCAGTGTCAAATCAAATTCACGCTCTGTGACAGACAGAATGGACAATAAAATCAAACTAAACTAAATGAGTATTTATATTTAGGGCCCGGCGCAATGCGAAGTGTTTTTTTGCTAATTTCAGCCCGACGCAGTTATCATTTTCATGTCCAGCGTCACGTTATTTAGATAGTAAATGCACTCACGGCCCTCTCTTTGCCCATAGGCAATGAGGTGTTTTCAGTTGCATTGAGGCAACTTGTGTTCTTTAAAGGGCGCTTTAGTAATATGCGCCTAAAGGGCGGATGCACAACACATGTACACTTTGTTACACACAGGGACGCACGGCAGCCCACAAAAATGTTTAAATATTAAAAATAAAAGGATTTCTCTCTAGAGAAGCGTTCAGTCTTTCCGCTCGCAAATTCCGCCATGTAAATAGCAATCCACCATGGTGCAAGCGCAACTGGCTTTTAAAGGGAATGGGAGATTTGAGATGGTTTAATGCATGTTACGCCCATAATACACACATTACTCATTAAGACAATAAGTACAACCCTTTTAGCTGCCGTCCATTTTTTTCGTCGTTAAACTTGCAAAAGTGGATTTGCGATGCCTTAAGTGCACCTGCCCCATGCACTTCAGACATGCGCTCAGATCGTTAAAATTGTAAATGTTACCTATGCCTTATCAATGTAAAGATTAGTTTAAATATGCCAATAAAAAGTACTACAGGCTTTTTCATGTCTTTATAGCTTTATTAAAAGTACACATATGCAGGGTTGTAGCTGTAATCTCTTGAGTAAGAACAAGTACAGTACTTACAGGCTTGTCTGACCGCAATGACTTCTGGAATTTCTAACGGTTTGATTCACTCAAGAGTGCTTCTCAATACTCAATACTTCCCTATTTCCTCGTTCCTCCGTCCCCCAGTTTGTGACCTGGAAACCGATCTAATTAAGCCATTGCACTACAAGGTAGCAAGGAATGAGGAGTGAGGCCTAAGGAGTCATGGATACACAGGTGTATCCTTCACTCACATCCTAAGGGTGTGGAACTAAGACGTGAGGAAAGGAAGAAAGGAAAGGAAATGGAGATGCACAAGTAAGAAATAAGAAGCACCCCAAGTCTGCATCCGATGCATCCTCGATATCAAGAACACATCCAGGTTCTTTCATGCATCCTCTGTACTTGTGTTTTTGAGTATTGTGCTGCATCACAATTTGCCTGCTTATACTATGCCCTAAAAGTATTTACTCTTTTTTGTGAAGAAAACATACATTCTTTTGAGTGTGAAGCAGAAGAGTAGACAAGCTTTGGAACTTAGTATAATGTCATAAAATGGCATATTGGGTTTTGCGATCTGTCACATTGTTATGTGCATCCTGTCACCGTAAACAGGCCTGTCAATCATCTTGTCACTGTTAACATCTGCCAGTCATGGGTCTTACATGCAGAGAACTCTTCTCTGTTTTTTTTGCATTATGATGCATTTACAAGTTGATGTCCAAACAGATCTATATAAAAGTTTACATTGATGTTGCAGAGGAAATATACTGATAACAATAAAATATTTATTTTTAAATGCTGATTATTACTCACTCAAACCCCTTTATCCGAACCTTTCTATTTAACTGCTGCTCATGCACATCGTCGTGTTTGTATTTTTTTTTTGGTTTTTTTTAGAGGGTGCACGGATCCACACTTCGGAATAATAGGACAATTATAGGAAATAGTAGGCCATAACGACGGAAACAAAACGGTCGGTGAGCTAGGCGCATGGTCCAAAAGGGCTATACCTAGTCTTTTAATGAGTTATGGGTGTGTTTTGAGCCTAACATGCAGTAAAACGATCAGAGTCTCATCTCCCATTCCCGTTAAAATCCAGTTGCGCTTGCACCATTTGCTTTTCACATGGCGGAAAGACTGAATGCTTCTCCAGAGAGATATCCATTTCTTTTTAATATTTACAAATGTTTGTGTGCTGCTGCGTGTCCCTGTGTGTGTGTAATAAGCAAAGTGTACGTGTGTTGTGCACCCACCTATAGGCGCATATTTCTAGCACGCCCTTTAAATAACACAAAAAATACTGGGCTATAGACTTTAGCAAAATAGCAATGTGCCAATAATGCAGAACACCTCGTTTTCAGACCAGCAAGCCCATGGGCGAACAGAGGGGCGTGAGTGTATTTGCTATTTAAACAATGTGGCACTGGACATGAAAATGATAACTGCGTTGTGCTGAAACAAGCAAAAACACTTGCGTCCCGCCTTATGATAGGGCCCTGAGAGCAGACCCTTCTCAATATATTGCATACAAAAGTTGCAATGAGATGCACATATTCCTTAACACACAAATTCCAATGCAAAATAGGACACCTAAAAAAATATGACTGCTAAATAACATTGAAAACAACAGCAGCAGCATAAATCAAGCTAGAAAATGCAATAATATATGTATTTTTTAATAATAGTTACCACATAATTTTCAAACTGCAATGGGAACTGGCACAACACTGCTCAGTGAAGAATTGTTTGTTCAGATATCTCAATTTGTTCAAGTCACTTTTTTAACATTTACAAGAAGAACATGTTGCAAGTTGGATTGGTAACACTTTAGTAGGCCTATGGGGAACACATGTTCACTATTAACTATGACTTTTGCCACAATAAACTCCTAATTTACTGCTTATTAATAGGTAGTAAGGTAGTTTTTGTAGTGTTTAAGTTTAAGTATTGGGTAGGCTTAAGGGATTTAGAATAAGGTCAAGCAGAATATGGCATTAATATGTGCTTGATAAGTACTAATAAACAACAGTAATATGCACGCTAATAAGCAACTAGTTAATAGTGAGAATTGGACCCTAAAATAAAGTGTTACCGTTGGATTTAATAGATAAGGGGCATGGTTTCACAGACATGTCTTAGATTTAGCCAGGATTTGGCAAAAAAGAAGAAAAAAGGAAAAAAGAACAAGAAAAAACATTACTGGTATGCATCTTGAGACAAAACAATGGGACTGATATATTTTAAGATATGTCAGTGCAAGTTGCTTTCAGTTAAAACAGATAAAACATGCATTTTAGTCTGGGACTAGTCTTAAGCCTTAAGTCTTAAAGAATCAGCAAAATGTTCTTCTTACAAATAGAAAAGTAACTTGAATAAAGATTACTTTATAAGATGAGTCAGTTTATTATTTCATCCTATTCAGTAGGATCGGTCAGTTTATAAGGTTTTGTTGACCTTAATTAGATTTTCAAGTACTTGTCCAAAACTTTCCAAATTAAGTTATCTGAACAATTTTACATTGAAATATATTATCAAATGTTAAATGTTGATGTTTCTCAAATGTTAAATGTTAAGTTAAATTACTAATAATGTTGCTTGTTGTTTTTTTTTTGTTTTTTTGTTTTTGCTTTGCGAGCAAAGACTAACAGTTTTACCAAATGTCCAATAGATGTCACTAAAATGCTGTATATGATAATCCATTGTGCAGTGTTTTATTCCAGTATTTATATATTTGCTTTAAAGAAAACCTTAATTTTATCTTTGGTCTGTAGAACAATAACATGCTTTTTATGTCTTTATTTATTTATTTATTTTGCTCTATTTATACTGTTAATCATAGTTGGCAGTGTACTACTGTATATTTCAACCACCCAATATTAAGAATGATGCAGAAAAGCACTGATGGTACTAATAACTTTATGTGGTTCCATAAATTGAAAATCTTGAAAATCTTGAAAATCTTGAAAATCTTGAAAATCTTGAAAATCTTGAAAATCTTGAAAATCTTGAAAATCTTGAAAATCTTGAAAATTAAAAACCTTACCTGCCTGCCTTTTTTATTTTTACTTTACATATCTTTACTGACCCAAATATTCTTAAAATAATTACATATTTTAATGGTTACATTTTTATTATTAATTGCTCTATTAGCATCAGAATTCTGCTTGGCAAAAAAAAAAAAAAAACCCACTTAAATTACAAAATACATTATATATTGTGCAGTGTTAACAATCCTAACAAATAAAGATTTGTATGCTTGGCTGTGCTGTACTCAAATGCTCAATTACCAACCTGTACATATAAAACTGGGAGTGCCACCATGTATAAGGTCATCATTGTCAGGCAATATAAACGGACACCTCTGCTGGACCTCAAGACAATACTGCTCACAGGGAATCTTATGACTGCAGCCTGACTGAGGGCCCTGGAAATACTGAGCACAGAGCCAAGGCTTGTAGACAATCTGCAGAGAGAAAAAGAATAAAACAAATGAACAGAGTTAATGAATGTATACCATTATGCTTTCAAACAACGATGCTTGAGTTGGAGTTCACACATTATTTATACAGTAACATATACAGAGTTTTTACCACACTGAGATACTGACATTATTGTCACAATAGTGCCTTAACGAGTGTCATTTTTTTCTTGATATACAATGCAGTGACAAATTATAGCAAAGAACTCTTACAACAATATCCCATCCAACAATAAGTTGTGCAGTACACAAAGTGACCAGCAGATGGGAGGTTTGCACATCATACCTGTTTGCTAGATGAATTAATCATCAGTTGTTGTGCTGCCTCAGTGACATACACAGAGGCACAACCAGGTCATGCAGACATCATAAAAACATAGTTGCTTTATGGTATATCTTTGATCATCTAACCCAATACAACTACTGCAGCATTACTGTGACAAAATGTATCATTTTATATATGAAGTGAGTTAAGAGCAAAGGAGCACAGTGGGCAGTGCAAGGGTGGGCAGAGGACTCCACGGCACTATAAGAATAGACTTTGCTCATTTATATTGCCCTACATAGCGCACAGCACAGCACAGCATAGCACAGCCTGCTGTTGAGGAAAGGGAAAGGAAGATGCCAGAGTATCCGTGTGTGTGTGTGTGTGTGTGTGTGTGTGTGTGTGTGTGTGTGTGTGTGTGTGTGTGTGTGTGTGTGCGTGCGTGCGTGCGTGCGTGCGTGCGTGCGTGCGTGCGTGTGTGTGTGTGTGTGTTTAAAAAGAGAACATGAGGAATAGAAAACCAGGTCGTCATTATCACTGTCTGGCTGTCAGAGAATCTAGAACTGCAGTCTGATTTGTGAAGACTGGTTTCTAAGAGGATTCTCTCTTCAGTTCGCTCTGCCTTCTGAATAGAATAAGAATAGAATAAGAACAGAATAACAGAATAAAAGGAAATTACATGCAATTGGGGGCTGCTGACCCACATCTCACCCATCATGTTTGGATTACTGTGTCACATCATAAATCATAAAACACTTATGTGTTTTAGAATAAAGTTTCCTGTGAAAAGGGGCGTAACTCAATGTATGAAGCAAAGATAAAACATACATTTAAAAAGTAGAAAATTCTGTCAGTGAGATGAAACCAATAACTGGATCAGTCTGATAAATGAACAAATCATTTAGACTAGTTTTAAATGAATAGTTTACCAAAATCATACACCTTTAAAAATGTAATAAATATATTTTTAATGAAACCTGAGATTTCTGTCCCTCCACTGAAGTTCACACAGTGGGGGTTTAATGCTATTTTATGCATTCTGACTTATGTACACTGTTGGATTCTCATGCTAAACATGGACAAAATTTAACGAGTTGGATGTATGACAGAGTTATTTCTGTGCCAAATAAACTACTTCAAGATTAAAACAAGTTTCGTAACTTTTTTTTTGTTCTTTTTTTTTGTCGAGTATGGCCCTGTATGACGCCATAAAGGGCAGAATGACTTTTATGGGCACTTATGTGCACATCAACCAGAGTGAGAGTAAAAGCATGCCCATCAACAAGCTTCGTTCAGTTACGGTAGCCGTCAGCAGCGCTTTTAGTTTTTAGACCACAAAATCTGTCACTAAAGAAGATAACCTTGTTCAGCTTCCCAAAACACCCAGTGTGAAGGAAACAGTGGATGCAGTTTGCATTTTGCAGTTTTTTCCAGAGCAGCAATGGAGTTCTGCAAGTATTTTTGCAAGTCACGAGTCGATACCGCAGGCGGTGAGTGAAGATGCACCAAATGTCTGTTTTGATGGCAATCTGCGACTAAGTGCATATAAAGTGAATAGAAAGTTCCCTTTCAGTCAGTACACTCTGAGTTACGTCAGTACTGATGAAATGGGGGTTTTTCCTAGAAGCCAACTGCCTTCGATCTCTAACAAAACGGGTCAATGGCATGAAAATGCCATGGGTCTGCAGAATATGCATAATGCAACTCCACCCCACCCCACCGCATGGGTATAAACTGGGAGGCGCATTCCAGCGAGTTCCACATTCCTGTCCGACCTGTGCACTGATCTGTCACAGCATGCGCATTCTCCATGGGAATCTCGGCTCTCTGCAGAGCAAACTCCTCTCTAAAAGAGCTGCATGTGGCACATCTTTTTAGAGATGTCTTGCCCGTGCTCCATTTCTGGGTGCGGTCGGCTGATTAGTCCATTTGACGGGCATGATCGCTGTTTAGTGTGCTAACCCTATGGGCAAGTTTCTCAATGTGGGAACATGACCATCGCGGTGTTGCGATCAAAACTCAATGATCTCCGTAGTAGAGGGAGAGTCCCCTCTACCACACCCCAATCTACTGTCTCTACGGGAGGCAGTACTTTGGCTGGTGGTCAGGGTGATCTGAGGGTGACGGTATGGAACAACCTGACAAACATTCCTCGGGCCACGCCCCCCTCTAGCACAGTGCAACCTGAGGGTTTACCAGATGAGGACGCTGGTGTTTCCCGTTCTGGGCCCAGTGTTTCATTTGGTGCACCGGCGGATGCAAATATGTCAATCGCCGCATCACAAGGTGGGCTGGATTCCTCCGGAGATGAGGCAGTGGAGTGCCAGCATTGCCGAGTCTGATCCGGAGCTCACAGCCATGCCTGCCCGGGCAGCTGAGAGTGTTGGGCTTGAGTGGAACCCTCCGCCATGTCCCGAGAGCTCGAGGCTGGATGATTGGTATCTGGGGGCAGCCTGTGCTGAATGTGCCCTTCAGCCCCCAGGGCCCTTCTTCCTGGAAGTGCATGAAGAGGTGTCAAAGTCGTGAAAGTCCCCGCTGACTTCTCGCGACCACTTGGCAGCCACTTCCGCCTTCACTGCTCTCGACAGTGGTGCAGTGAAAGGGTACACTGAGGCTCCCCCTGTTGAGCATTGTGTTGCGATGCAGCTGTGTCCTCAACGCGCGTTTCGACATGGCATGGTGACCCAAAGCACCCGTCCAAAGACTGTAGGTTTACGTCTACTTTGATGGTGAAGACCTACAGAGCTGCAGGCCAGGCCGCGTCCGCTCTGCATGCGATGGCCATCCTTCAAGTCCATCAGACAAAGGTGCTCAGGACATGCACGAGGGCAGTGAGTCTGAGATGCGTGATAGTGAGTGAACACGTTTCCTCAATGCTCCCAGGCTGGGCTGTTTTGCAGGCGGTCGAGGAATTTGCTCAACATTTCTCGGCCGCTAAGGAACAGAATGAGGCGCTTAAACATATTCTGCCCGATTAAACATATCAGGCTCAGAAGCCTCAGCCTGCTCCCCGCCGAGGGGGCCCTCCTGCGGCTCCTGCCCCTCCCCAGCAGTAGCCTCCACCCGGGCCAGGGTGCAGAGGAGGTCGCAGGAAGGCCGCCCAGCCTGTCTCCGCCTCAAAGCCGGCAAAACGGAAGGCCAAACAGCGCTCCTGAGACTCAGAGGTGAACTCGGTTCTTTCCCAGGAGGTTGTGGCAGGACAACTCCTTCCCCCGGTGGAAGGCCGGGGGAGTATCTTTTGTTTTCCACTAAAAACCCCACCGCTGGCCTCAACACAACGGCCGGCAGCACCTTCCAGTTAAAGAAAGAACTGATTAATTCACCTCCGAGCCCAAAGAGGCACAGCCTCGCCACTTTCAGCCCCCTTTGTCGCCAGCCCTCAGATGAGACCCCCGTGGAACGCTGGTCCTTCCTTGGTCTCCTCTGTCAGGGCGTGGAATTTGACCCCACCCACACGCAGGGACGCTCCCACGCCTCCCATGTCTGGGCTGGTCGTTCCACTTCGCTGCTCCATCGCGGGTACGCCTGTGGCTTGCATGACCCCGCTAGTTCAGTTTCTGGGGGCCTGGCTAGCACTCCCCAAACTGTCCAGCTGGCTCGCTCGCACCATTAGGCTTGGCTATGCGATTCAGTTTGCACGGCCTCCTCCCCGGTTTCAGGGAGTCCGCTATACCATGGTCGTGCTTCGCTACTGGCGAAGGGTGCCATCGAGATCGTCCCTCCGGCCGAGATGAAGTCCTGCTTCTACAACCCATACTTCATTGTACCCAAGAAAGGTGGTGGGTTACGACCAATCCAGGTTGTAACAGTTATTGAATGAAACTGAATCAACAACAACCATTTTCTTTTGTAGTGCTGCTCTACAGCTGAAATTGAATTATTTTCATAATTTTGCAACATTAAAACTACTTTAAGCTGCTTTAAAACAGTCTGTATTGTATCCACCTTTTTCCAAACGAGCCTACTGTGCTGTGAATTATGGGTGGCACTTCCAGTTTGGGGAACTTACACATTTAAAAAAGACTGAAACAAATAATTTTAAATAATAAGGTTATGCTACAAATAATTCTTATCAGCTGCTTTGACTGAATGAGCTGTCAATTTCCCTTTCATGTTTTATTTTCAGACATCAGAATAATAACGGAACGCTTGGTGTTTTAATGTGATGTGATATCACAAGCATATCTGTGGCAACCGCTATTTTCAGTCACTGTATTCTTTTCCTTCTGATTATTTTCTTTTTTCCCGTTGTATTCCTGTAACAGTATTTTAAAACAATCAAACAAACAAACAAACAAACAAACAAACAAACAAACAGCATTTGTTGTCTGCTCTCCCGATTTCATTTATGATATATCTAATAAATAATTTACAGGAGTGCACTATGAGAATCTCTTGTTTTTCTCCCCAAATCCTCATGCGTCATTCGATGTTTGTTTTCACACAGATGCTTTAAAATGTAATTGTCTCTCCTTTTCACTTTTTATCCCTGTTAGCAGTGTTTACTGGAACATTTCAAAGACAGATAAATACAGTATTTGTTATTTGTCAAAATGACAGAAAGCACTTTGAAATATTATTGAACATTAATATTTTATTTATTTATTTATTTTATTTATCCTTTATTTAACCAGGAGGTCCCATTGAGATAGTAATCTCTTCTTCCAGGGTGACTTGGTCAAGACGGCAGCACATAGAGTTTCATACACACAAACACAAAAATCATAATAATACAAAACAATTAATGAGCGTACAGTCAAGAAAAGCACTTAGAGGAGTCATTAAAAGCACTTTGTAAAATACATTTAAAAGTACTCAGAGACGGCAGTATCTCTAAATTAACTATATTTTGCATATCATTCCAAGCCCAAGGAGCATAAAATGAAAAAACTTGTTTTCCAAATTCAGAGTATACCTTTGGAACTTTTAATTGAATGTAAGACTGAGATCTAGGACAGTAACTATTTGTATAAGACATTAGAAGGTTTGAGATATAAGAGGGCAATTTACCTAGGAGTGCATGCAATTTCCTTCTATGGTATAAAGATGTCCACACCAAAGATTCATAAAGTATGCAGTGATGAGTACGAAAATCTGCACCACTTATGAAGCGTAACACTGCATGATAAACCGAATCAAGTTTCTTTAGTAAAGATGAAGCCGCATGCGTATAAACAAGGTCACCATAATCTATTACATATATAAAGGTACTCTCCACAATTTTCTTTCTAGCCTCATAGGGAAATCAGATTTTTTACACGATAAAAGAACTCCAATTTTCAACAATTTATCAACATGTACATTAAAAACAACTTTTTCATCTAACCATATACCAAAATATTTATAAGACAAACTCTTTCAATTATTGTACCATCTAAGGTGGATGAATATTTAAAGTTAATGAACATTTTTGATTAAGGCAACGTATGTTATAATGTAGACAAATATTACTACAGTGATTTTTAACACATCCGTAATATTGCTGTGGAAATAAGCTTTTGGGGTTATTCATGGTCTGTTGTAGTTTTTAATGTAGTTTTAAATTCTTTATTGTTTTAGATTTTAAAATGTCATTTTAATGTTACATGGTTGAAGGGTGAGTAGAATAATACCACATCATTGTACCCAGTTTAAAAACAAACAAAAAATGTATTATTGCGTTCATGATGCAAACATTTCACTGGTTGTTTACAGTTTAACAGAAGTTGCTCCCATAATTCTAGCAAAATGTCATGGGGCGTAAAGGAAGCAATATGTAAATAAATGTTTATATGATAATGAAAATATGTAATATAGGCTTTTATTCACATAATAACATTGATCAGTTCACATACACAGAGCACATCAAATGTGGTAAATGGAAACTTAATTTGATAATTAATGGATTTGACATCTCTCATAAACTCAGCAGGGAGAACTAAAGAATAACAACTTAAATTTTGGTCTACTCCTCAAAAAGTTATGTGGCTTCAAAAGACTTTATTTATAGAGTTTATGATACTTTTATGGTCCTTTGAATTCTTAAAAACCCCTGTCCCCACTGCATTTAAAAGATAAACAATTTAATTCTTAAAAAAATAATAATAATAATAATTAACTATTATCTCTGCGACTGCCAATGTTCCAGGGCTATGAACTAAAACAAAACCTCCCACATCACACACAGTGGTACCAAGGAGGTCAAAATGTTAAAGCTTACAACAGCCCCGGGCACTGAGATGGTAAAGAGCACTGTGAGTTTCTCTGCAAGGCCTCAAGAGAATTCTTATAACCATATAGCCATGAGCCAAGGTTAAGGGTCATGCAGTAGTTATCAGGAAAGGCACGATCATGCATGAAGTGAACAGCATCAGTCAAGTTTTAGAAGATAAAAATCAACGCCATAAAAGAATATGTTTTTTCATCAAGGTATTATGGCTCGGCGAAGCTTAACAAGCACTGCAGATTTGCAAATTTTACTGATCCATATACGAGGAGAACATTAGAAAAAAGACGCTATTGTGTATGTATTAGCAGCACACTACCTGTACAGTAACCGGTGTGTATGTTTGTTCTAAGTAAGCTGACTTTGACCTTGTTGATATGGTTACACCAATATCTGTTAACTTGCCCTTATTACTCTTTGACTAACAGAAAGACATTGATTCAATAGGCAAACAAAACTCTATATATTCTAATCAAATGTGACAGCAAGTTTTCAAGGAATCTCCAAAAATTCTGAAGTAAAATCATGAAAATATTTTAAGATAAACATATGTTGTTTACAAAGCATGATCACTGAAAAAGCAATCAGATATCAGTTGACAGGAAACTTTCAAAATAAGCCTTATATGGGGACATTCCAATGCTCTTTTTTGTTCTTTTTTTTAATACTGTACAAAACGGATAGTCTATCCACTAACCCTAAACACTAACACTTTTTGCACTTTTAGATTTTCGGAAAACATCACTTAGAATTATGTATAAACTGTTTTCTTATTGGGGATGAAAAATGTCCCTGCAAGGACAAGGATTTCAGATATAGTTTAGTTTAATTTATTGATTTATAAAGCACATTTAAAACAACAGAGGTTGTAACCAAAGTGCTATTTAATCAAAATAAAAACAGAATTATATATTCACTCTCAGAAAAAAGGTACATTCTGTCACTGGGGCGGAACCCTACAAATTCTGTACCTTTAATGTACTAAAACACACTCCTAAAATACTTATATGTACCTTTTAAGGTACTAATATGTACCATTTAGGGGTGAGTAAGGTACAAAGATGTACATTTTCAGTGTTGTACAGCACTGTACCTTTTTTCTGAGAGTGTTAACCTAAACCTTGGGGGCACATGAGAAAATATTTACACCATCAGTTAAAACATAAAAATACAAATTAGTTTTTAAAGATGATTTAAAAGTAGCAACAGGGTGGGAAGATCTAATATTAAGAGGGAGGCTGTTCCAGAGTCGTGGAGCTGCCACAGAGAAAGCCCGGTCACTTTTAGTCTTATAACGAGAGCAAGGAATAGAAAGAAGAAGTTGATTAGATGAGCAGAGGGATCTTGAGGCATTGTACATGACAAGAAGATCACTGATGTACTGAGGTGCAAGCCCATGCATGCAGCAGGGCTTTAAAAACAAAAAGCTAAATTTTAACCTAACCGGCAGCCATTGGAGAGGCTAGCACAGGACTGATGTGCTTACGCTTTTTAGTGCCAGCCAGAAGTCTGGCTGCTGCGTTTTGAACCATTTGCAGACGATTGACAGTTGAATTAGGCAAACCCAGGTACAGCGAATTACAGTAGTCCAACTTTGAGGTAATAAAAGCATGAATGACAGATTCAAGGTCTCTCTTCGATTAGCATCATCTTAATTTTTGCAATAGATCTTAGCTGAAAGAAACTGCGTTTCTGCTTATCAAAACTCAGGTTGGAATACAAAATTACACCAATATTCTTGACACAGTCATGAACATTTGAAGAGAGAGAACCAAGCTGATGGACTATGTCAGAGGTCAAATCCAATGGGGCAAAAATAATGATTTCAGTTTTGTCATTGTTTAGCTGTAAGAAATTCATGCAGATATTACCATCTATGTGGGGACATTTGTGTCCCCATTACATAGGGTATACCTGAACCACACACACACACACATACACTTTGCACAAAAAAATAAATAAATAAATAAAACCTTTTTAAAAATGTTTTACTAATCTAAAGCCCTTCATTTAACATGATGTGTGTGCATTGTGTAAGCTTGCTTGTGGGTCTGTCTCTGCACACTCACTTGTCCAATCAAACTTCATTAACCATGAGTTTCTCATTAATGATTCAAATCTAATTAAAGTGCTTCCGAGGATCATTATAATGCATCAATGGTAACTAATTACATAAAAAAAGACTTGCCACATTATTACAGAACACGATTAGATTAAGAAACTTGGAGTTTGTGCAATAGCCTACTGATTCTGAACCAGTGAGTGTACATATTAGCACCCACAGATCATGTATGTCAACTTAAAGGTGATGTTAAAATAGTTTCTCCTATCCAAGTTTATTACACACATGCAACTATAAGTAAAAGTATTAATTACTTTGATTAACCATGATAGTCCACATCTTGCCCAGTGCCCTCCTTCATATAATCTGCAAATATCTATGCCAGTGGTTTTTTAGATACTAGAATTCTTTCAGGCACTGATGCTTTTTTACAAGAACAGCCTAAATTTTAAATAATAAATACAAAGTTCTGTCATGAAACTCTAGATGGCGCAGGCTAATAGATCCTTTAACTACCTGTTTGGTAATCACATCGTCATCTTTAGGGCACCGCTGATTGGTTCCTTCTGTATCAGTAGCAAATGAGCTTGCATGCACAACCTTCAAATTACTTGGGTAGCATTTGCCTTAACAGTGCAGCACGCTTTCAGAGACCCTCCACCTTCCCAAGCTCCACCTTTATATATCTGCTATGGGTAATTCATGTAGGCTCGATTGTACAGCAGCATGTCTTGCTCACAGCAGCGTGTCGTGTTGGCGGCAGCAGCAGCAGTGGTGTAGCAGATCTATATACCAAGACCAAACAAATCAACATTGTTTGCCATTACCATGTGAAACCATGCCAACACCCTGAGAGTTGACATGACAGAATAATAGATAAAAATGTATTTGAACATATCAATAATATTTTTCCAGCCTATAATAAAAGAAACAACTGATTTTAGTGTTCGACAGATCAATTCATGAGGTAATAATAACCGCATAATTTTATTGGAGCCTTATAGCTGTACATTTAGTCCAAACTGTGCATCAATTTGACAGCTTCTATTCAGGTTGCTTGATACAGCACAGAGAACTTGGTAAAAAAGAAAGAAAAAGTGTTTATAATAAAGCCCTGTACACAACCCAACTCTCTCAGAAACAGCATTATATAAATAAACCTAACCTCCTATTTTGCATCTCCGCGAGTCATTCCAGGAAGTAAAATAATATCTCGACTTCGATCGAGACATTTTTAGAAAGTGTTCAAAGTGTTAGTACATGATCCGAAAGTAAGTTTTCTTTGATTTATTTATGGTTTAATAATGTGTTAAGTGTATTATTTGACTTTGTACGCTTCCAGGAAGATTGCTTCATATATAAATAAAATGTGTAACTAGATTTGTGCTAAATACTGTTCGTTAACTAATGATACTGCAGAAGGATTTTTCTTCTTTGATTATGTTATGGATAATTGGTATGTTTGCAAATGCACTTGGATTTATTAATAATATATTAATACCAAAGTTATGACCAAAACAATAGTTATAGCATCCCCAATTGCATATTCTCTTGTATTTAACACTTTGAATGCTATTTAAAGGTGATACTGAGTATGTTAGCATTCTGGATTGAGCAGTAACAGATTCACTTGTGAATATGCATGTTTATTATAATTTAATATGTTCCCATGTAATTTTTTAGACTACTATTCAATACACTTTGGAAAGAAGCTCCAGTCTTCTCATTTGTGTGTGCTGACAGACACCCAGGGGTGTATACGGCTTATTAGAAGAACCAGAGCCTAGCAATCTTTTTCCCTCTCAAACATGATTAGCCTTATCATTTTCCACAAGCCTTTAAAAATTTGATTTTTTTAACAGTGTTGGGGGTTACAAATAAAATTTTCAAGTAAGTAACAAAAACACTTTTTTTAAGTTACTTTTTAAAATAAGTAATGCAAATGACTTTGTTTCCCCTTTTACTGGCTGACACATCTGCCCCCATGTAGAGAGAAAATCAGGACTAAGGTGCAGAGACGTGTGAGCTGTGTAAACATAATGGTTAGATGGTTAGTTCTAGCCTAAATGTGAGGAAGCATTTACTCATCTTACTCATAAAAACAGATTCAGTATTCTCAAAATGAATAAAAATAGTGAAATGCTGGCCCAGTGTCCTTTGATTGACACCGCTTAGAGCGTGTTCGGGAAATGTCCCGCCCCTTCGGAACAGCGAGCTTTAAAGGATGGTCAATTTCATACCAATTCAAGCCTGATTTATAATAACAATAATTTCAACAAACAAGAGAATCGTGCAGAACGGAATTCATTCATGGACTATGCAAGCACGGCTTTCACAGGATAATTCTGAGTGGAATGTTTTGTCTTGTTTTTGTAATTTTCTTAGACACTTTTGATACAATGTTATTATGCATCATTTATTTGTGATATTTGTTGGAAAACTATGGTATCCAAACAGTATTCAACACCTTTTTTGTGTGCGTGGGTGCGGGTTCCGTTCCGTGGGAGGGGATTATTAAATGAGAAACATTATGACTTCACAAGATCTGGAAAACAATTTATATTGTTTTTGTCCAAACAAGATGTGCATGTATAGTTCTTGAAAAGTGGATTCAGTTAAATAATATATATCCCTTTGGAGTCGACTTTGAGCTTTGTAACCAGATCTTTTTTTATGCTCAAACAGCAACCTTACACACTAACTAAAGTTGAAAAAGTAAAAAAGCATAATAGGAAAAGCCCTTAAAATCTTTAGAAAGCTAAATTTAAAAGTAGCATTAATACTTAATACTTTTTTTTCTTTTCTCCCTAAAAATGTTCTTGGATTCCAGGTCGACTCATGTTCCATGAAATATGTGTAGTTAATCAACAACAGTGGGTGCATCTGATATGTCTTTAAATCAGTACATTATGTACACAAATTCAGGCACTGGTAAGGACAGTAAGGACCTTACCTCATTGTACAACGTTACTACTGGTATTTATGAACAACAGCAGAACTGATATTTTTCTTACATTTCTTTTTTGTTATTTAAAGGAAATTTTGATAAATACTTTGATTGTTACATAGATCTGAAGCATTTCAGATGTAAATTAATGGAATGTAATCCATCGCGTATCATTATGTGATGTTTCATGCTTCTGTTAAGGGGAAATTGAGCATTGAGTTCAATTTTGCGATTAAAACAGCCCTTAAAATGGTCGACTTGCTGATCAGTGCCCTGACTACAGTGAGCTGGGGAGCTTATTGAGATGCATCAGTGTTATTTAAACGCTTGCTTGCTGTTAAAGGGATAGTTCACTCAAATTGTTTTGTTATCATGTCATTTGAAACATGTTTGACTATCCGTCTTCTGTGGAACATAAAGGAGGGTATTTTAATTAAGAAGTACACAAATTTACAAACTTCCAAATTGATCCAAAGAAGAATGATGACAAAATTGTCTGGGTTTTTTGAGTGAACCAGAAGCATTGAAAAATAGAGTTTCAACATGCTTTTATCTTGCCACCACGCGGTCATGGTTTGAAATGGGTTTAATCTGAACAGATGGCAACAGCGACTATATTTGCAGTATTTTCTGCAAATATTAACAAAATATTCATTGATTATTTTGTTTACTACATTTATAGTAATTTTTATGGAAAGTTATAGAGAAAAACATTTATCTGTTTTTATTTGTTCAAGGTTATATTATATATTACTATAGGCGGGAACCAGCGAACATTAAACATAACTTTAATAATAAAATACATTTAAAGAACAAAATTCAAGTGGCAGCCCCTTACGGACAACTGCCACATAAACTAAAACAAAACACCAACATAAAGTCCTGGGGCCCATTTTTCGTACGTCGCTAACTCAGTTAGCTGGATTTGATTGTTGACGATTTGGCATGATCTTGGATTGTTTGGTTCTTCGATGCTCATCCTTGACTTGCTGTCATAGCAACAGGTCTGGAAGCTTAAACTGGCTCAGGAGCAGGCTTATTTCATTTAAACCGGATTAGATTAGAAACTAGATTAGATATTTATTTTTGATAGAATAATTACTTTATCATTTTATTGGAGTCTTACACACATGCTATAACGTCCATCTGAGCTGTGCATTAATTTGAGTGATGACGGAGTGGCTTGATGCAGCACAGGAGATGCAGAGAAGTTGATCTTTCTTGACCCTTAATAAACTTTAATTAATGCTGTCACGTAACAAATCTGCTTCAAATTGAATTAAAAATGAAATGAATTGCTAATTACAAAATTGAAATAAAAATGTAAAGGGTGTACAAATACTATAAAATAATGAATGTTTAAAAAAAACAAAAAAACAGTGCACATTTCAATTATTTATTATAACTTTTATGTTGGTTTGGTCGTTTGGCTGTTTCCTTATAGGTCCAGAAATTCATGGGCTTTTTGTATTTTTAATTTGTCAAGTTTTTTTTTGCCATTTAATTATATGATGTCATTACGTTGCTGTTTTGCCACCAGTCGAAAGCTGCATTGCTGATCGTATTTTCAAGTTTCGCTACATCTGCCCTCTTTAGGTCACAGCAATGCGCAGTAATCTTAGATAACTTAATCCAGATATTTTAATCCTGTCCGCAAAGTCGTATGGAGAACCAAATTAGCCAGAGGCCAATTATCACGATTAGAAGATCTGGGATCTGTCAAATCATCTCAGATGTATTAAGTGAGGTACGAAGAACGGTCCCCAGGCCTATTCCTCTCTTGTCCTTCACTGTCGTCCCTCCTCTTTTTATCCTACCGGAGCTCCTCCACAGGTGACGCTTATTAACACTGGCCTCACTCCATTCCCACGGCTCACACCCATGGCCTGCTTGTCACAGTTACATATTTGCTGTTCTCAACTGCGTTGAGAAAGAAAATAGTAGAGTGCAAAAACAGGATGGGGATGTTAATAAAGATTGCAGATTTGGAACATGACTTTCTGTGACATTTCTTCCTGTGGGCGTGCAGTCTATTGATGAAATCTTATTTAACCAAAGAGTATCAGAAATCTAAATCTTAGAAGCATGTAAGATTTATCATTGCATTAATATTTTCTGTGTGCTTCAATAATTTTAGTTCAATAATATGTAATATTTTGAGGAGATTTTTTGGTTCTCAATAATATTTGTGCACAAATTATAATCCATTAATTACCATTTAAAATATATTTTCTTAGCCTGGATGCCAGCCGAATTTAGCCCCGCCCATAAAATGTTTTGCTCTGGCAATTCGGTTTGGACTCGATCCATAGAGGAGTTATTATGCCCGAACAGAAACTGTTCGGACCAATGAAATTGTCAGGGCGGGCTTTAGACGATGATGGACAGATGATAAACAGTAACGTAATCATCGACGTCATCAAAGGCGCTTGGGTTGAATTTGCTATTATCCTAAACGGAGAACTTGTTCGTGTATGCATTCACCATCGCTATTTCTCTCAGAAATTATCGTGTTGGTAAGTACTCTGTGTAACCTTAAATTCTTTTTTTATAACACTGGCAAAGATCAAAGATCATTTACACTCATCTTTTTCTTCAAACATTACTTAATCCAGCGTGCGTGCAGACAGGGTTGCCATGTTTTTTGCAATGTCGCACAATTGCTACTCAAAACTAAAGCCCAAAGCAATTTGGTTGGCAAAAACGTTATTTTGGCATGGTTGCCTGCTAAAATTTGCATTCCTGGGTCGATGTATCACATAATTGGGGTCGTTTCAACCCGCGGACATGGAGAACAACCTGCGGGAAAAACACAGACTTGGCAACACAGTGCAGTTGAGTTCGGTTGACATTTGACAACTGACGTTACGTGTCGCTCCGTTGCTCTGATTGGTTGTGGGTCTATCAAATTGAGGTCTTTCCTGGTTAGGTTAAAACACGCCCCATAATCAAAGCCCAATGGAGCGGTATCAGACTCATATTCTGACTAGAATTGCGTATGACCACGTCAGGCTAATATTTTCTAATATTTTTATAATAATTAGTGTTGTATTTAAGGTTAAAATGGGGAAAAGGTTTTAAATTCCAATGCAAAGAGGCAAATTAGAGGCATCTGGATGGAAAAATAATCATATTAATATGTAATGCCATTGTTTACCCACTAGATGCCTGTATGGCTATTTAATAAATATACATCTATATACAGGACTGTAAGTCTAGTTGCTCAAAAAAGCATTCCCAATCATAACTGCTTACCTTTTTAGGTTTTTGCTTTTGAATATATATTTAGACATTTTTTTAAGTTCAGATTTTTTAAACATTAAATAAAATATTGAATTACTCACATCCTAATGTCATTTTATGATACTCAGATAAGCATACACAGCAAGTAAATATTATTGAATGCAAGCAAATACCGATTTAACCCAAGAAAGAAGCACACAGTGTGCTTGAATGTTTGATATCATTCAGAGCTACATTATAAACTGTAAAATGAAAGTAGATGCTCCCTTGTCATGAGCTAATGTTTATAACTGTGTAAGCCAGTAAGGCAAAAGAACATAATAGCACTGTTGTGTATCCTGTCCTTTTTTCTGATGCTTTGCTCTGAAAAAAAAAAAAAAACTATTTGTATTTATAGTTTTTGGTTGCTTACATGTCATGACTAATAACCTCTGACATGGCCCTGCTGGTTTAGATCCACTAATCAGGATGATGTTTTTTCTGCCCCCTTAAAGCCAGATGAAGCAACATGTTAATGACATTTGTTGTGTGTCCTTGGCTCTCCAGATGTGAGCAGCGCCAGCAGCAGACATCTGCGCTGCTGACTCACGCTGCAGCCCCGGGTGCTGTCAAAAAATTGGCTGACAATAACACACACCTTCCTCTCACTGAATATTTAGAGCTCCAAGGCTAAGCTTCTTGCTATGTTCTCAAAATAGTGACTTTGAGTGAATTTGTGTCCTTCCGCAACCTGCACTTGCATACTGTAGGATCAAGTGTTGCAAAAGTGTCACCACCATCACTTTTCTCTGAAAGCCTGATAAACACTGGCACCCTCCCACAGTTTCAACGGTGACTGTTTGCAAATCAAACAAACAGGCAAGTTGTTAAAATTTTCCTTCTCGCAACCTGTCAGCCTTGGATATGTGTTCATATTTTTAAGCCAAAAATGGGAAGATCAAGGTTAAATACTAGATTCAAAGAACTGTTAAATGGAAGTGAGCTTCAAAGAGCTTTAGTGGTATTTAGGAGAGAATTTCTTAAATTAGGCCATAATAAATACCAAAGATCAGAGCACTATCTTTTCCCCTGGTTTCAACTTTGAAGCATTAGCTATACGAATGTATCTTCCTCTAGTCTAAACTTAATATTCTAAAATTTGATAATGTCTCAATAATGTGAATTTTAAATACATTTTAATACTTTCCATAAAACTGACAAATATTGTTTAAGTGCACAACAGCAGAAATGTTTTAATTGATTTGTGAATGTCAAAAGCACCCACTTTTAATTATTGCAACTGCTTCACTGAGCTTTGATCATTGCACTCTTTCAATTTAGGCTGTTCAGACTAGAGCCGCATCTAGTCAACACACCTCAAATAAGCAAAGTATAGTCTTTCAGTATTTATCAGAAATGTATTTAGTCTCAATCTGTAAATGTGTACCCACAGATCCCAGCTGAGTTGCTTCTCAAGGAAAATAAAACGTTCAAGAGGTGGTTCTCATGGGGTGTTTTCCTCATGAATTTCAATTACAGTGGCATACAGGACAGCAAACAATACCCATATACTGACTTAATACTCTGTCTTATGTCTCTCAGTCTACCACATGGACAACTCTGCTGGCTCTAATTGGATTGGATACCAATGCTGGTCGAAATCTCTGTTTCAATTACCCAATTAAACAATAACCCAAAGCTGAGCAACTAAAACTGTTAAAAGCAAACTAAAACCCAAGAAGCAGAGTATATACAGGTCCTTCTCAAAAAAATAGCATATTTCATCCGACCAATAAAAGAAAAGTGTTTTTAATACAAAAAAAAGTCAACCTTCAAATAATTATGTTCAGTTATGCACTCAATACTTGGTCGGGAATCCTTTTGCAGAAATGACTGCTTCAATGTGGCGTGGCATGGAGGCAATAAGCCTGTGGCACTGCTGAGGTGTTATGGAGGCCCAGGAGGCTTCGAAAGCGGCCTTAAGCTCATCCAGAGTGTTGGGTCTTGCGTCTCTCAACTTTCTCTTCACAATATCCCACATATTCTCTATGGGGTTCAGGTCAGGAGAGTTGGCAGGCCAATTGAGCACAGTAATACCATGGTCAGTAAACCATTTACCAGTGGTTTTGGCACTGTGAGCAGGTACCAGGTCGTGCTGAAAAACGAAATCTTCATCTGCATAAAGCTTTTCAGCAGATGGAAGCATGAAGTGCTCCAAAATCTCTTGATAGCTAGCTGCATTGACCCTGCCCCTGATAAAACACAGTGGACCAACACCAGCAGCTGACATGGCACCCCAGACCATCACTGACTGTGGGTACTTGACACTGGACTTCAGGCATTTTGGCATTTCCTTCTCCCCAGTCTTCCTCCAGATTCTGGCACCTTGATTTCCGGATGACATGCAAAATTTGAGAGACAGTCCAGTGCTGCTTCTCTGTAGCCCAGGTCAGGAGCTTCTGCCGCTGTTTCTGGTTCAAAAGTGGCTTGACCTGGGGAATGTGGCACCTGTAGCCCATTTCCTGCACACGCCTGTGCACAGTGGCTCTGGATGTTTCTACTCCAGACTCAGTCCACTGCCTCCGCAGGTCCCCCAAGGTCTGGAATCGGTCCTTCTCCACAATCTTCCTCAGGGTCTGGTCACCTCTTCTCGTTGTGCAGCGTTTTTACCACACTTTTTCCTTCCCACAGGCTTCCCACTGAGGTGCCTTGATACAGCACTCTGGGAACAGCCTTATTCGTTCAGAAATGTCTTTCTGTGTCTTACCCTCTCGCTTGAGGGTGTCAACGATGGCCTTCTGGACAGCAGTCAGGTCGGCAGTCTTACCCATGATTGCGGTTTTGAGTAATGAACCAGGCTGGGAGTTTTTAAAAGCCTCAGGAATCTTTTGCAGGTGTTTAGAGTTAATTAGTTGATTCAGATGATTAGGTTAATAGCTCGTTTAGAGAACCTTTTCATGATATGCTAATTTTTTGAGATGGGAATTTGGGGTTTTCATGAGCTGTATGCCAAAATCATCAGTATTAAAACAATAAAAGATCTGAAATATTTCAGTTGGTGTGCAATGAATCTAAAATATGTGAAATTTTTATTTTATCGTTACATTATGGAAAATAATGAACTTTTATCACAAAATGCTAATTTTTTTGAGACGGACCTGTAATACATGCAGAATGCTATTCATTAACATTCCCATTTATTTCAATAACAGTTGCATTGCTAGCAGAGGACCTTCACACTTTTAAGAGCCCTCTCATAAAGAAAAGGTAATTGGTAAGCAATCTACTGTAATATAACAAAATATTACTGATTAATGTTACTTATGAAAAAAAAAACTTTTTGGAACCAGATGATAAATTACGGAATCTAACTGGATATTATAATTTGGCAAGCCTATGGCTATGGCAGCTGATCATATGTTGTTGTTGTTGTTGTTTTTCTTTCTCAAATAATAAAGACACTATGACATATTAGCAATATTGACCATAAAGACAATGCCATGATATGCAGAGAATCTGAAGTGGCCGTAACAAGATAATCACATGAAAAGGCATAGTAGAATATTGATGCTTGCCAAATTAATCTGTAAAATGAGCTATCATGCTGTCTTATAGTGGATCTTAATGTCCCAATTTGTAGCTCCTGTAATTTTTTCTGTAAATAACCGCTGCATTTCAATATTTAATTGGTGCCAATTATTTGCCTGCTTATTTATTAATCTGGAAGCTGTTTATGTGTTTCGGCTGTGGGCCGCGATTCACAACTGGAGAGGAGAAATATGAGACATCTGCCAAAGAGCATCTCTCTCTACCTCTCTTTCCAGCACACACATATATACTCACACAGACATCCATAAAGCCAAAAATAATAAATGATGGATTATATAATGCATTGTCCAATTTAATTTATCAAAAATGTGTCAGGAAAAAGCAATAAGTGCATGTGAGATATGGAACAGGATATAAATAGAAAACCAAAAGATTATTTACTTCCTTTTAAGGTTTTCTTTTACAAGTATATAGCCATCTCTTGCTTGGTAAGAGGACCCTATTGGAATTGCTCTGTCTATTATTCTTCTCCAAAATGAATCGCATTTTTGAGGGCCTAAACATGCTCGAAAATTGAAACTTTTCATACGTGTCAAAAGTGGTGTAAATGTACGTCTGATATGGGTTTCAGAATTAGGTGTGGCACAATGGCTCGATAGCGCCACCTACAAAATTTCAATTAAGCGCAGTTCGCACAATGTTTCACGTACAAGCATGATTTTTATTTTTTTCAGTTTTTGCCATTCCCAGACATTGTACTTTAATTAAATCCTCCTAGAGATTTAATCAGATCAACATCATATTTGGTCAGTCTAATCTAAAGGCCTTTGCAACATTAAATTGCAAAGATCTTGAGTTTTTGCTGAAGGGTGTGTCCATGTTGGCATGACAAAATTCTATGTTTCACAATGAATCAGGAAGTTGTTAAAGAGTCCTAGCATGAAGACATCTACATGGCAATATTCATTTCCACAATGTACTAAACATGCTACAAAAAAAAAAACGTTAAATCATGCAACACTTGGCTAAGTGCTAATGTATGCGATTAACGCCACAAAGTTGTCGTAACTTTTTGTTAAAAGTTGTCCAATCTGCTTCAAACTTCACGTTTGATAATAATCCTGACCTGAAGACATCTACACAGCAATATTCAGTTGGCCTCGGGTGCGAGGGCCCTTACGCTGCTTGCAAATGTAATTTATGTACAGTATACAATTTTATGTAATTTTTTTTTTTTTACTTTCGTGACATTCAGTCAATATCCATTTTATTAGGAGCTCAAGGTTCACAATCAGAATCAGTGAACAGCTCTTTTACTGATAATGAGCTGCCTGTTTCTGAGAGCATTACATCATATTCAACTTCGTTCATATTGTAAACAAATCTTTCTGTAGCTCAAAGGGTAAACAAATCTTTCTGTTGCTTTGTACTGTCACTTAGGGTTCACTAGGATGTTAGATTCTTATGTATTTAATCATAATTTGTTGTTTTCTGCTGATTTGTCACATCATTTTAATGAATGAACCTTTTGCGATAAATTTGGTCAGTCATTCATTAACAAACGCACACACACACACGTTTGTTTTGCTATCTAAGTAAGGACATTCCATGGGCGTAATGGTTTTTATACTGTACAAACTGTACATTCTATCCCCCTACACTACCCAATATGAAATGTCCTGATATTTCGTGTTTACGTCATAATACCAGTGTAATACCCATGTCATTATACAAATTTGTGTCCTCATTAATCACAAAAACAAACACACACACAAAGAGAGCAAAAACAACCTTTAACCCTTTACAAGATGCCCACATTTGACTTGCTTAAAGAAAAACCCTCAACATTCTAAACCATCTCTGGCCGAACAGCCTAGATGACTCTTTCTCTGACAGAACTGCATCTTCATTTCACAGCCTAACGTGATGACTGTGTGCGTGTGGATTGCCTCATCACTATGATTTCAGCCAATTGAAGACGCAGTGATGCATACACCTCACACTAATGACATCAGCAGCTTATTAAAGAAGAATTAGCCACATTTCACGAGCAGACAGGCACACATCCATGGAACAACTAAGTCTGTGTTTGATCACAACATAAACTCATATGAACTATGCACACTCACATACTCTAAAACATACATGATGATACACAAGTGTTTCTTAATCTTAGGCTTTTCTCTTTTGTTTTATCTTCTGTCCTGTTGCTCATGAGTTCCTGTCCTTCACATTTGCATTTAGATTGAAAAGCAGAGTCGATGACTCCCCACACTCTCTTGTGAGTATGTAAGTGTGTGAGTGTTACACTCCTCGGGTCCCAGGCATGCTCACACGGGTTGTTTTCTTGAGAGCTGTCTTCTAGGAATAAGGAGTTTGGTGTGCATATTGAAACTTCCTGCCACCATCCCACCCCTGTCTCATTCTTTTCCACCCCATCCAGTGGGACTAGAAGTGTGCATGCTGTTTGCCAAGAGGGAAGAAAGAAGATTGTTGTACATAGACTTTTCTGCTTTTCCTGACAAGCAGCAGCATGTCTATTAGAGTTGTGCTAATTGACCAGCAATATACTGAATAATAATGAAAGAATAGCAGCCCTGTATGAAAGTTAGTGTATACATCCCTGCAAATGTTTAGATATTTTAAAAAATGTTTTAATATAATAATTATTATATAATAAATTATATATTATGTAATAACATTTTGTGATGTTAAATAATGTTAAATAAAATACCTTCTACCCCACAGTTCCTTCATTCCAGTGTCCAGTGGCCTAAACCAGGGGTTTTCAAACCTGTCCTGGAGGACCCCCAGCCCAGCACATTTTCACAGTTTCCTATATTTGACACTCCCACTTCAGGTCTTGCAGTCTCTAATAATAAGCTCATGATTTGAATCAGGTGTGTTAGCTGAGGGAGAAATACAAAGGCCCTGTCCCAAATGGCAAACTTCATGTGTACTTTCGGTCTTGTGGACTTACAATGGCCGCTGAGTGCGCATGTCCATTAAGTCCATAAGACCGTAGGGTGTCCCATTCGCCATTTAAGCTTAAAGAAGGGGTCTCGTGAGCGCACCCTTTGCGGCTGCTATGCGCCCTCGATGCACACTTCAGCTGAGACCACAGAGGACTTTTACCCGGCAGTCAAAGCGGCATTACGTCGTGAAAGTGCAGACTCAGAGGAAGACCATGAGGGTTTAGGGTGCCATTTGGGACAGGGCCAAAATGTAATATTAATAATAATAATAATAATAATAATAATAATAATAATATGTTACATTTATATAGCGCTTTTCAAAGCACTCAAAGCGCTTTACATATAGAAGGGGTGAATCTCCTCAACCACCACCAATGTGCAGCATCAACCTGGATGATGCGACGGCAGCTGATCGGTGGAGAGGAGACAGAGTGATGAAGCCAATCGTAATAATAATAATAATAATAATAATAATAATAATAATAATAATAATAATAATAATAATATGTTACATTTATATAGCGCTTTTCAAAGCACTCAAAGCGCTTTACATATAGAAGGGGGAATCTCCTCAACCACCACCAATGTGCAGCATCAACCTGGATGATGCGACGGCAGCTGATCGGTGGAGAGGAGACAGAGTGATGAAGCCAATATATATATATATATATATATATATATGGGGATGATTAGGAGGCCATGATGGACAGAGGCCAATGGGCAAATTTGACCAGGATGCCGGGGTTACACCCCTCCTCTTTATCGAAGGACATCCTGGGATTTTTAATGACCACAGAGAATCAGAACCTCAGTTTAACATCTCATCCGAAGGATGGTGCTTGTTACAGTATTGTGTGCCCATCAGTATTGTGGGCATTAGAACCCACACAGATCACAGGGTGAGTACCCCCTGCTGATCTCACTAACACCTAGTTGTCTCCCATCCTGGTACTAACCAGGCTCAGCCCTGCTTAGCTTCAGTGGGAAACCAGTCTTGGGCTACAGGGTGATATGGCTGCTGGCATTAAACTCCCCCTGTAAATGCTCCATCGACACGACATCCTCAATAAACCTGTCTCCGGAATGACGACTTCAATCTTTTGAATATCTTTCGATCTAATATGACTTCTGACCTGTAATGTTGCCAGGATCATAATAATACGCTATTTGTTTGTCAGCCAGAGGAGAACTGGCACCCCGACTGAGCCTGGTTTCTCCTAAGGTTTGGCCCTGAAGGAGTTTTGGTTCCTTGCCACCGTCGCCTTTGGCTTTCTCAGTTGGGGACACTAAAATGACTAACTATATTACAGATCTGCCTGCATTGACACTATATGATCATTGAAATGAGTTGGATGACATCACCGTTCTCTCCAGAGCGGCTCTACAGCGGAATCAAACTCTGTTGCATTATTTTCCTTTTAACACTGTGAAGCTGCTTTGAAACAATCAGCATTGTAAAAAGCGCTATATTAATAAAGGTGACTTGTCTTTAAAACAAGAAAAGGACAATAAACATTTGCAACAAAAAAAAAAACAAAGAGGAAGAAGCTGGCGCTGAGTTCAGCTTTCACACCGAGCTTCAAGAGGATGTAAACTGAAGTTCGTGGTCCACTCCTCTTTCTGTAGGTGATCAGAAAGCTCTCTGCTGTGCCTGTGTCACTCCTGCTCACCTTGTTCACTGTAACCAGGGTGTGCAGTGCTGGGGGTCCTCCAGGACAGATTTGAAAACCCCTGGCTTAAACAATGCTAAAATCTCATATAAACTATGTTTTTTAATTTCACAGTTCTCTGTATGTTGTTGTTAGGATCACAACAATTTTTAAAAGTCAAATTTTTGTCTGATCTGCCTCAGCGGTCTAACAGAATTGGGAAATTTCTTAGTCTTAGAATTTCTTTCACTGTTCTGTTTTTATGGGCTTTCTATATATAGGCTAAAAAGTGCAATTGTAAGTTGTTCCTGCATATTTCATTTCAGAGGTTTTTTTAATGTGTGACCATGATGTAGTCTAAGATAATTTACGAGTTGTGGTTCAGTGGAAGGTTTTACTGTATATGGGCTGTTTCATGTTGCTAAACATGGTGGCATGATGTCAAAACTGGAGTGGAACATACCAATCCAGACATTCATTTGGGTTTAATAATGCAAAGAAAACAAGTTTGTATTCATATTACATCATATTCATATGCATGGTGGAATAACCCTGATTTCCAATCATAGCTTTCAGGCCTCTTGGCATGCATCCTATCAGTCGATCACATTGCTGTTGTGCGACTTTATGCCACTCCTGGTGAAAAAATTCAAGCAGCTTGGCTTTATTTAATGGCTGGTGGCCCTCTTGCTTGCATTCCAGAGGTTTTCAGGTCTGGAGATTGTGATGCCATGACAGGGTCTTGATCTGGTGGTCCTCCATCCACACCTTGGGAGTGTCTCAATCCGTTCCCTAGTTCAGTAATCAGTGCAATGAACAGGGAGTCAGCCATTTTAAAGCTGTCTCAATTGAATCCTTCCAGTGCACTGAAAAGTTCACTCCCAAAAAGTCCCACAAGGCACTGCAAAACCCAGGGTGCATCGATGCTCACTATGCTCCCTTAACGGAACTTTTGAAGCACAAAACTTAAATCACGTGTGCCAACTCACTACACATGACAACTGATAACAACACGCATGTAAGTAGCTTAAAGGGAAGAAAGGGTTAGATGGGCTTGTTTAATGAGCAGGTTTGCCAGGTCTTTGTACTAAAACTAGCCCAATAGCCAATCAAAATAGCCCAAAAGTAGCCCAATAACCATATTCCAAATATCAAAACTCAAATCTCACCTAGAGCACCTTATGCAATATGACAAACCTTTAACCCGCGTGGGGGAATCAACCTGCTGCAACAGTTTAAAAGAAAACCGTGGACTTGGCAAACCTGTTGATGAGGGCGAGAATCACAGTTGCGATGGCCGTGGAACTATTGCCTGTGATCGCAGTAGACTGCCGGCTGGGATGAGCGATGGAAGAAGAATCGATGGTCACAGTTGAAGGCTGAGGCTGTGGAGGATTGGAGGTGAGCCACCTAGTGATGATTTGCTTCAGTGCTTCAGTAGGGCTGTTTGGGGAAAGACCAGTTGGTGTTACTGGAAAGTTTGAGAGTTCTTCAGAGGGAAAAAGCTCAGTTTCCTGAAAGTCAGACATGATGCAGGATTAGGGCAGGCCAAATGCTAAAAGAACTGACGCCGGGAAGAAAAGGCTGTTTTTATATCCTGGAATAAATTAAAAGATTAGATGGGCATATTCCTCCCGAAATTATATTAAATAACTACAATTATACTTTATATTAGATATCACTGTCTTTAGCATGCAAGGGAAGGTAAGACACATCGTATTTGTGCCAGAATCACTGTTGTTTTGATTTAAATAGGCAAATGCTTTAAGAATCTATAACTGGACAATTATTGCAGTGATTATTATGTTCCCAGCATGTTATATATTGGCAACAGTGTGTATAGTGTGTAGCTTTTAATTTCTTAAACAACCATGTAGGAAGACACATCATATGATATCTGTGTACACTGATATCTAACCATTTTAGAATTCATCCTTTTCAACTGCCATTAATGTTCATTTATTTGTTTCCTGAGGTTAGAGCACAGCACTGTGTGTGTACAATGTGTGTTTGCTGGTGTTATCTAGCGTCAGTGTGAATTCTCTTCCACAGCACCTGCTAGCTTCAGCCTGGGCATCTCCGGTCTTGGCTGATTTCAAGGACCCGCTAATTAAATCTCAGTCCTGCAGAAGTGTATTCTCAGTGATGGCAGGTTTATCCCCCAATGTGAGACAGACAGTGAGGAACACAGAGAAAAGCTAGCGTTGGAGAGGATGGAGAAACTGGGAGGCAGCCAAACAAGACAGCCTCCTGCTGCTGGATCTATAACGGTAATTTAGAAAGAACAATCCTGTCTCCTTGAGCCACTCCTAGCACACATACCCTTAGTGACAGATCTGAATGTAAACACACACATGCACATTACGAAAGGACAAAAATATATAAAACCACACACACACATACTCTGAAGAATTCAAAGGACACATAGAGGAGGACTATACCAAAAGACAGATGGAGAGATGTATTGTGATTTAAGGGAGCAAGCTCTAAAAACTCAAAATATATTCCAATAACAATTTTTATGCCATTATTTTGACTGTGGAACTAAAAAGAAGACATTCAGTGGAATCAATCAGCTCAATTCATAATGACTACAACTGTTGCAGGGTGGTGGAGGTGAGTATAGCTTCCACTATATTAAAGTATAGTATATACCTGCTCTAGTGCTGATTGGATAGGCAATTTGAATGTATTCCTCCCATACTTTGTTAATAAAACATAAATTCAAGTGTTCACACTTACAAATGATCAGATTAAAGAGTATGCGTATTTAGCTAAATCTACTATAAGAATATCCTGTAAGTTTCAGAACTGAAAACTTCCTTGATAATCGCCCAGTAAACGACTCATTCTGGATTGCCTAGAATCTATGATAGATAGGAGAAAGACCGGCTCTACAGAAGAAAATCAACGCCTACTTTATCATTGCAACTTTGGCTCCGTCCACTGGCATGTTAGTGAGATGACGAGGAGAGAAAAAATAACATTACCGTCCAAAGGATCCTAAGGTGAGTGTGGTGTATTTGATACTATTAATATGTGCATTATGGTTGACCCTAAACACTTGCCGTAGTTAGCTTGGGTACCCTCTGCGCATGTTATATATATAGGAAGTCGAGTCTGTAATGCCCTCATGTTGAGTTTCAGTTGTTCGCCAGTCCTCACTGATAAAGCAGTCAAAGCGTGCCTTGCCTCGTTATTGAAGTACACCACATAATTGGCGACGAGGAAAATCGGTTGAGTTTGACTTTTCTCAAAGACCGGACGAGTTCAAGCCTGAACATGAAATGTGGTCTGCATACGTTGAGCGCATGGAGTTGCTGTTCGAAGCTCATTATGTCAATGATGGAAAGAAAGTTCCAATATTGTTCAGCTCGGTCAGCGCAGCAACATATGGCCTTCTTCGCAACCTAGTCCAGCCTGACAAGCCAAAGGACAAAACTTTTAATCAGATTTTGACCATTCTAAAAGATTACTATGAACCTTAACCATTGATCATCGCCGAGCGTTTCAGGTACCGTAAATGTGTCCAGAAAAGCGGCCAGACAGTGGCGGAGTATGCTGCTGAGCTGCGCCAACTCGCTGCGAACTGTGACTTTGGGGACAGGCTGGATGAAGCTCTACGTGATGGATTTGTCAGCGGAGTCAGTTCTGAGTCATTGCCAGCGCAAATTACTCTCAGAGGATAGGCTAACTTTTGCGAGAGCTGTGGAGCTAGCTGTTAACATGGAGACAGCCCACCGAGATGCGCAGCAGTTGCGGAAAGGTGATGATGTCACCATTGTTCACAAGGTAAAGGGGAGATGGCGCTCGCCGGCAAAAGTCGGGCATATTCAGAAAGCATGCAGGACTGGAGGGCAGACACGTAGGAGGCTGGAGAAAAGGGAAAGAGAAACAGTGAGCGAAAAGAAGAAGCAATGACAGGCTACGTACAAGCTAACTACGGCAAGTCTTTAGGGTCAACCTTAATGCACATATTAATAGTATCAAATACACCACAGTGAGGAATGTGGTTATTTATTTTCAACAATGTGAATGTCTCAGTTGAGCATTATTTGTATGTATCAGTACATTTCACTATGGACTTTTTTGTAAAACAGTAGCAGGCTTTGCAAAAAGACTTAAGGTATGGACTCGACTAGTGATCATCTGATATATCGGTTTCCCAATATTTCCCCAGAGATTTAAGCATTTTCCCATAATCGGGTATCGGTTTTGTAATACTGGATTCACCAATAAATGGCGCCATCTTGTGGACGTTCTAGAATCGTGTACTAACCCGCCATTAGGCTACAGCACTGCGTCTGAGGGGAGATGAGTCAACAACGGTGTTCAAAGGTAAAATAACTTGCATCCCTTAATTAATAAACTTTATGTAACATAACAGTTAGTACTGCACAAATGAGACATGTACAAATAAGATGTTATGAGATGATATAGTCCGTTGTCACAACGGTGTACAACGCCGTTGTGCCACTATAAAGATGTAACTTTACATGAATTAAAACAGCCATGAATAAGAGCATGTTGGAAATAAAAGCACCACATTTATTTCTCTCTCTCAGTTCATGCTTATCTTGTGAAGTCGCGTTCAGCCGTTCAACTCTCCGGGTTGTTGTTGCTTCATAGGCACCGCATGTAACTTTAAACAAGACCCACTCGTTTAAAACTCCTTAAATTATAATAACATCTGCTATATAATATTTATATAATAAACATTGAAATAATTACAGCTCTGTGAAATGAATTAGGCCTTTCTCCGTGAGAGACCTTCTGTGTAAACGCAGAGATGAAAACAGCACTCTGTCATGACTGACATTAAAACATTAATTCTGATAACATGGCAGATAATAAAGACTCTGTAACAGCTATGATGTATTAGTGGTTTTGTTTATTTTCCTGACAATGTTTGCATATTCCAGAGAATATTCACTCTTTAGTCTTTTAAACACAAATCTTTTAAAACTGTGGTTTAAAAGATTTGTGTTTAATAGACAAAGAAATGAATATTCTCTGAAATATCTGAAGCGTGTCAGAGAAAATAAACAAACCACTAATACATGTAACTGACCTGAGAGTCTTTATTATATGCCATGTTATCGAAGACCAGCTATTTTATTAATAAGTCATGTTTTGGGAGATTGCTGTTTCTGCGTTTACAGAAGGTCACGCAGGCAGGAGCTGTATTATTTCAATGTTTATTATATAAATATTATGGCAGATGTTACTGATTGGGGGATTTTAAACTGAGTAGTCTTGTTTAAAGTTGCATGCTGACACTATGGTAACAACAACGGAGAGTAACTGAAACACGACTTCCTGAACAACTTGTGAACTGAGAAGGAAACAAATGTGGTGCTTTTATTTCCAACGTCTTTTCTTATTCGTAACATTTTGAACCGTAGCTCAAGAAATTACATCTTTATAGTGGCACAACGCATTGTGACGAACTCTCTCATCTCCTGTTTGTGCTGCACAAGCTTATCACAGCCATATTATAAAGAATTTATTAATTAAGGGATACAATTTCTTCTACCCAATTACAATTGATGACTCATCTCCCCTCAGGCTGCAAGATCAACCTCTGTCATGACTGACATTAAAACATTAATTCTGATAACGCGGCGAGATAATACAAAGACTCTGTAACAGCTATGATGTATTAGTGGTTTTGTTTATTTTCCTGACAATGTTTGCATATTCCAGAGAATATTCACTCTTTAGTCTATTAAACACAAATCTTTTAAAACTGTGGTTTAAAACTAATGCTTATATTTATGCTTATATTTATAGGTAGTTGATAGACTCACCTGTCATTTATGTTCTCCATTTGAAAACATTAGACTTTGTAAACACGGCCTGTTGATAATATGCTGTATTTATAAAAAGATGCAACAGCATTAATGTTAAAAACACTGCACTGTATTCACTATTTATTGATGTAGAAGTATATTTTGTTCTGTATGTAAGGGAGTGAAATTGCAAAAATTACAGTGTTTAAAAAGTTCAGTTCATTTGTTCGGTTCAGTGCTGTTGCTATAATTGTAAAGAACAGAAATAACAAGCAAATATTGGTTTTATATATCGGTTATTGGCACATAAACATGCAAATAATCAGTATTGGTTATAAAAAAAAATCTGACAACATGTAAGTAGCCGTGATAATTCTAATGCCTTGTCTGTGACCAGTGATTTGTGATATGTAATGATTAATGTACAGTCAGATGTTATTTGTCTATGTGTCTGTAACATAGTCACACAGAGGCAAGTTGTCATCATCATCACCACATAATATGGCAATATTCAAAATCCTTGTCCTTGTGGGAATATTTTTTTGTTCCCCATAAGGAAAACAGGTTATAAATCATACTAAGTGATGTTTTTTGAAAATGTAAAAATGCAGTTTGTACAGTATAAAATCCATTATGCCAATGGAATGTTCCCATAAAACATGAAAACACAACAAGTGCATGTGTGCGTGTGTGTGTGTGTGTGTAAGTGAGCACGCACTAGAGAGAGAGGAGATGATGTGTTAGGGCTGGATTGAGTTATGGGATGGGGTGGCAGGAAACAGGCCGCCGTGTTGGGTGAATAGTCTCTCTTTACACATGCAAGAACTGTTCTGTCTGGGTATTATAAGGGAAAGGTGTAGTGCTATAAACAAGGCCCTTCTAGAGTCCAGGACCAGAGAAAACCTGAATCAGTTCAATGTATCTGCCACTGCAAATTCATTCTCATGCACAGAGGACACATACAGAACACATACAAGTCTAACGTCAGAACAATGACACAGTGTAGAGATGCTTATAGAGTCACCTAAAAGTTTGGACCTCATTTAACATGCACTTCAAAACACTAGCTAGGTCTTAATATAACGCTTTTTTGTAAGAATGTGAATTGAGCACAAAATAATTGTAATAAATTTAAATGGAATTGAATTCAATTATTAATTGATTCTATAAACAATATATTATAGAAAAATATATATTCAAATGAATACAAATGCATATTTTAATATATTATAGATCTTGTATTTATTCAAAGACATTTTTCAATATTTTTCTGTTTTTGGTTTTTTTAAAGCTTTACAGCCTTTAAAGGTTTGCCTTGCCTTTATTTGTCACTATAAATAATTGAATATGAAAATTATTTAAATAGTTTATCTTTGTTATGCGTGAGAGATGCATCATCTTCTATTATTATATTGTCAGTGTTTGGGGGAGTGCAGAACTCTGGACAATGAGCTTGCATTGAACTTGAGGCTCAAACTGTCATATGATTTGAAGAAAGGACCTTTTTTTATGAAGGAAATGTGAAGACTGGTGTCTGTTTTGGGGTCTAAATATACGTACTCTAAATCTTTTATATATATATATATATATATATATATATATATATATATATATATATATATATATATATATATATATATATATATATATATATATATATATATATATATATATATATATATAAAACCTCTTTTCATGTAGTAAAACCTCTTTTCATGTAGTCACAAAGTTATATTGTGTCATGTTTATCAAAATAAAATAAAAATGTAGACCCCACTTCACTGATAGTATAGGCTTATATTGAACTTTATTTTTGTACAAACAGACGCTGTATTAAGCAGTAGGCCTGGCCTACATAAAGTATTGAATGAAAATCTCAATACTTAAAATTTATTTGACAAATATTGTATTTATTTCACTTCAGCTGTGGTAAAGCAGGCAAACACAGAGAGAGCGTCACTACGGGAAGCAGAACGTGTCCAACTTCAGGTCTCCATTTGCAGCTCCTCCCCGCCTACACAAGGCAACTCTTGTCGGTTACATCCAGCCACAGCCGATGTCGAACACACCTGTTCTGCTTCAGAGCCAAGAGCATCTCTTCACTCCTGCAAGCCTGGATTCTGAGTTCTCTCTCAGTTCTTCGAGACGAGCGGTTCTCCAGGGTGTTGGTGTGACGGCGTGTTCCAAGCGATCACTGCAATCACTGCTTGAAGTGTTTGGGCTTCAGCACGTTCGGGCAGTGTTTGTGGGTGTGTCATGTTCCCACTGTGGGAACATGACCATCGTAATGTTGTGGTCGAGACTCAATGATCTCTGTAAAGGAGAGAGAGTCTCCTCTGCCACACCCCAATCTACCGTCTCCGAGAGGGATGGTACTTTGGCTGGTGGCCAGGGTGACCTGAGAGCTGTGCTGTGGTATTAAGATCATTCCTCGGGCCACACACCCCCTCGCAACCCGCGAGTGCCGGACTGAAGTGGCTGGACCATCTGTTGATGTCCCGTTTATTCCGTTCACACTCCAGATAGCAACAAGATGATGGTGGGCTAGAGTCCTTTGGGGATAAAGATCTGTGCTCCGCTTTCAGGCGTGTCAGCACTGCTCCGATCTGACCCAGAGTTGTTAGCCATGTTATCTCGGACAGCCGCGAGCCTCGGGCTGGTGTGGTACTCCTGCCCTGTCAAGAGTGCTCACGGTTGGTCGATCGGTTTTGGGGCAGCAACCCTGACCAGGGTAAAGCCTAACCAGGGCTCGTTAATGAGCTGCGTGCCACCACTGACCTCGTCCTCCGGGCGACGAAGGTGACCACAGGCTCCCGGGTCGGGCGATGACCACAGCTGTGGTCAGGCAGAGACACCTGGCCTTACCTGGTTGATGTGGGAGGGCTGAGTGGGCCTGTCTCCTCAATTCTCCTATATCCTAGGCTGGCCTCTTTGACGGCGTGGTCAAGGACTGCGCCCAACAGTTCTCGTCCGCCCAGAAGCAGACTTAGGCCCTTAAACACGTACTGCCCCGGCGGCCAGCTGTCAGCTGCTGCCACCCAGCCATCGGCTCAGTCTGCTAAGTCTGATCGCTGCCGAGGGTGCCCTCCAGCGGCTCCAGTCCCTCTCGCGCCACCCCAGCAGCAGCCTTCAGTGGGGCCGCACAGAGGAGGCCGAAGGAAGTCGCCCCAGCCCACTTAGCCCGTCTGGGCCTTTGGGTCAACTGGGAGAAGAGCAAACTCTGCCGAGTGCAGAGGATCTCTTTTCTCTGTATGGAAATCGACTCGGTTACCATGTACGCGCAGCTTACGAGTGAGCGCGCGTGTGCGCGCAGTCACTGCTGACTTGCCTCCATCAAATCGAGGGCAAGAGCATGGTTCCACTGAAGTAATATCAGAGGGGCATCTGCAGGGCATATGACATTTTCAGCCGTGGTAACGCCGCTCGGTTTGCTTCATTTGAGACCGCTTCAGCACTGGGGGGTCAACATGTACTAGTCAGGGTCAACATGTACTAGTCAGGACAGACAACACGGCCTCAGTAGCGTACATCAACCATCAGGGTGGTCTGCGCTGCCGCTGTATGTCTCAACTCGCCCGCCATCTCGTTTTATGGAGTCAGAAGCATCTGAGGTCCCTTCGTGCTGTCCATATCCTGGGAGAACTAAACCGTGCAGTCGACAACCTGTCACGGTGTCAGCCACTTCCTTGAGAATGGAGACTCCATTCCCAGACAGCCAGCTGATTTGGGGAGAGTTTGGCGACACACAGGTATATCTGTTTGCCTCCCACGACTCTTCCCACTGCCGCCTGTTTTATTCCCTGACTGAGGGCACGCTCGGCACGGATGCAAGTATGTGTATCCCCCAGTGAGCCTTCCCGCATCAGGGAGGACAAGGAGCAGGTCCTTCTGGTCGCCCCGTACTGGCACAGCCAGACCTGGTTCCCTGAAATCTTACTCCTTGCGACAGCCTCTCCCTGGCCTATTCCTATGAGGTAGGTCTTCCTTTCTCAGAGACGGGGCACCCTTTGGCACCCGCGCCCCGATCTTTGGAACCTCCACGTGTGGCTCCTCCGGTGGTGGCTACCATCACTTCCACTAGGGAAGAGTTTACCTGACACACCTATGTGTTGAAGTGGAACCTCTTCATCACCTGGTGCACTTCTCCCCAAGAAGACCCCTGGAAATGCCCGAACGGGTCAGAGCTCTCGTTTCTCCAAGAAGGGTTGGAACGAAGGCTGTCTCCTTCCACCCTCAAAGTATATGTGGCCGCAATATCTGCCTACCATGACCTCTTGGAGAACAAAAAGGTAAGTCAGCATGACCTGGTCATCAGGTTCCTGAGGTGAGCAAGGAGACGAAATCCTCCTTGCGCTCCTTTCATGCCCTCTTGGAGGTCTCCCTTCGAGCCATTGTGGTCAGTTGATCTTAAGTTCTTGTCTGTGAAGACAGTGCTCCTGATCGCTTTGGCCTCCATCAAGAAGGGTAGGAGACCTGCAGGCATTTTCAGTTGATGAAGTGTTCCTGGAATTTAGGACGGCTAATTCTCACATGATCCTGAGTCCCCGGCCTGGATATGTGCCCAAGGTTCCAACCATACCATTTAGAGACCAGGTGGTGAACTTGCAACTGCTGCCTTTGGAGGAGGCAGACCCAGCCTTGGCACTGCTCTGTCCAGTACATGCCCTCCGTGCTTACATAGACAGAACACAGTGTTCAGTACCTCAGCTCTTTGTCTGTTATGGTGAGAAGCTGAAGGGAAAGGCTCTCTCAAAGCAAAGGTTGTCTCACTGGATAGTGGACGCCATTGTTTTGGCTTACCAGCAGCAGGGGCATCCATGTCCCCTTGGGGTCAGGGCACATTCCACATTCCTCCTCTTGGCTCCTTCATCTGTACTAGTCTTACGACAGGGAGCTCGCACTTACGTCAGTCACTGATGTTACTCGGAGTGACTGAACAAAAGGGGACGTCTCGGTTACGTATGTACAGCTGGAACGGCCGGGAGTTCAGTCTTTGCTCCTCAGCAGGTAAACATAATATGATGTTGCCAGCATACTTCCTTATATACCCACATGGTGCGGCGGAGTTACGCATGCAAATTCCACATGCCCATGGCATTGGCACTGCCATTGGGCGTTTTCTAGATCTCAAAGATGATAGGCTTCAAGGCGAAACCCCCATTCCTCAGTCACTGACCCCCATTCCTCAGTCACTACTCATACGTAATCCACGTTTCTTGTCTGGCTATGTTCACTGTAACCTCTGTTGGTGAGTTTTGTATTTCATTTTTTATGTTTATTTCAAGCCAAGTCTTTGTTTAGTTTAAATTCAGTTCACATTTACGTTTAATAAAGTGCAAATTGAGCTTGCCTTCAGTGGACTATTATTACAACTGGACTTCTTGGAACCCATTTAATATCCTGGGACTAAAATAAAAACTTATATTAAATCCTTTAAAACGTTACTGTTTATTGCCATGTGTGCACATGTAGACATACCTGAATAAACTATAAGAAATTTAAAGCACAGAGAGTGGTTTGGCCTCAAACGTCCCCAATACTTTCTCACAAATGCCATCTCATTTTCTGATTCAGTGGTCTCTAAAGTCAACACCGATTATGCCTTTTGGGGGGCAACAACCCCAGATAAAACAAAGAATACATAAAGATTCAGTCAGGCCCAAACACATTCACTAATTACAATTATAAGGAAAGCAGAAGTGCTGCAGTGACTGATACCCTTAAAAAACTGACAGAACAAGCACACACAGCACCTCGTGCCTGGGCCAAGTCAGATAACATATTACCTAAGAAATGTTTGACAAACTTTCTGCAAATAACAATTTACCTCTAACAGGATGTGACATTCCACAGAGTGGTTTCTTCTTAGCACCTGAGCACAGGCTGATGTGGGCAACAAAGTTCAAGTTATCAGGTAGTTATTGATCTTGTAATATTTAATAAAGGTTTCAGTAAAAGCATTGAATTTAGGCTTATAAGTAGGCCCACAAGGAATCTGCACATGCAGGCATATTGCAAAGAACTGCTACTTTTAAATGGTGCTGATTATAACAACTTATATCGAATATATCAACTTAGTATGCTATTTAACTTAGTAAATAGCATCTACAGCTATTTGCACTTGGTGTAAATAGTATGCTATTGCTATTTGCACTCGTTGTAAATAGCATCTATCGCTATTTGCACTTGGTGTAAATACATGCTATTGCTTAGTGTAAATAGCCGCTGCCTTATTTATTTTACTTAGTTTTTGAATTATATGAAATTGTTTATTTAATGATGTGTACAATACAACTGATAAAGCAATATTTTCTCCGTCTTTTAGTGGATGAGAGAGATATAGCTTTGTTTATAAAAAATGGATTTGTATTGTAAACCTTAAATAAAACTTAACAATTTAATATTTAATATTTTATTTGTAATGTTTTAGTTCCAATACACTTAGATCTTTTTAACACATTTAAAACCATTCTGCATAATTCCGCAGATTTAAAAAAACCAAAAAAATCACAGAAATCACAAAAAAGTCAGCAGATTCCGTGTGGCCTTGCAATAAGTCAATACATTTTCTATATGTGAACTTTTTTGCATGAATTGAATCAGTTCTGTTGCATATGGGAATGTATTGGTGCATGAATAATTCCAAGAGAGAAACAAACCAAAAAGCTTTGGGAAGGCGTAATTTTACGAATTTGTGTAAGTGTATAGGGGTTGCACAAAATTCCATCCATCCATCCATAAATACATACATACTAAGTAGTATAAAACCAGCTTATTATGTCTACCATTGTCACAATGCAAATTTTAAGTTGCTCATTAAATATTTACATCAACCCAACTCATATAACAGAAACAGAAAATGTCCATTCAGCAATATCAGCAGCTCCCCAATTAAAGGGGTGATGAATTGAGAAACCAACTTTCCCTTGAGCCTTTGATATATCAAAGTTCATCATGATATAAGAATATTCTGTAAGATTCAGAGCTGAAAACGTCAAAGAAAAGCTTTTATAAACACCAGGTCCAGAAAACGAGAGTTGGAATCCAATGACGTCATGGGAAGAAGAAACGCAACTCAACTGATGAATATGTATGCATGATTCTGAAGCCCTGCCCACAGAGTCAAGGGCTTTACAGAGCAGTAATCATGGCGGGCAAAGTAATATATTGCTCTGTGCCAGGTTGTGAAAGAATACAGTCGCTGCATAACCTTCCTTTGGATGCTACTATTAGGAATGAGTGGTTGAACTTTATTTTTAATGAAGTTCCAGCTCAACGTGGGCAAGACATGTATATGTGTGTTCGCTTCATTTCACTGCAGAATCGTTTGTAAATAAGTCTCAGGTGCTGGATTTGCAGACACAGTGTTGTGCCTTCTATATTGAATTCAACAGGAATGGTGCAACAAACTTATGTGAGTAAAACGTCTTTTTTATATGTAATTGTAGTCCCGGGGCTACGGGCTACCAAAACGTAATGAATCTCAAATCTCAAACAGTGAAATAATATTCCTTTCTTGATCTGGGCGCGCGCGCACGTTTGTGTCTGTGTGTGTGTGTGTGTGCGTGCGGTTCGTGCTTATCGACCGATCGGGCGGGCCATGTAATACAGAAATAATATTCCAATCAATCTTGGGTGGATGAGAAATAAATCATTGTGTTTGTTTGATAAAGGACGTTTTAGCCCTGTGATCGAGAGAATCATTCCGGTTGCTGCTTTCAAAATGATCCCTCCCTAATGTGAACTG
Organism: Gobiocypris rarus; assembly: GCA_023029165.1. NCBI lineage: Eukaryota > Metazoa > Chordata > Actinopteri > Cypriniformes > Gobionidae > Gobiocypris > Gobiocypris rarus. The sequence goes on along the minus strand of CM040914.1, from coordinate 29,187,589 downwards.
AACTGACAGGGGAGCTGAAGCTCATTAAATATGCAAATCTTATCCAATCCCAGCTGTGGGCGTTTACTTCCAAGTCTCCAGTGCGGCACACCCATCAAAACCCATCGTTCAGGAAAAAACCTCCAAACCAGTGAAGAAAATAGCCTATTACTTATTCATTATGATGTTTTTGAATGTAAAAACCACATGAACGTCATTAGTTGACCCCAGGCAAAATAAAAAAGCCAGTTCATGACACCTTTAATGTTTGTTCTGAAACTTTGCTTTACTAGTTAAAATATTTGTAAAATACTTTATATTTCTCTATTCCAGGGGTTCTCAACTCTGGCCATTGAGGTCCACTTTCCAGCAGAGTTTTGCGTCAAACCTAATCAAACACATCTGATCAAGCTAATCAAAGTCTTCAGGATTCCTAAAAAAGATAGAGGCAGGTGAGTATGCTCATGGTTGTATAGCTTAAAGGTGCATTTACCATTTTCTGTAAGTAGTTGTAATTTCTATAATTAGGAGATTATATCTTGTAAAAAGCATTCACGTCCCTCTGGAGTTCGTAAATTACAACTTGTAAGATGGGAATTTTTGGGATGGGAAGATGGGAATTTTGAGAGCCTTACTTGTACCATGTTACTGCTGTACCACCTGATCGCTGCAGATTCATTTAGGGGTTGATAGTGTTTCCATAGAAATGCATAATTCTCAGTCTGATGATGTGAACAGCTCCCAATAGAATGTCACCTTTTATCTCGAGACTACGACATGGTGTGAATGAAAAACTCTGCAGGAAAGTGGACCTTGAGGGCCAGAGCTGAGAACCCCATTCATTTAAATTTTACTCAGGCCCTACATTCAAATTTACATTGCATTGTGCATCCTGTTTGCGACCTCAAATTAAATTAAAATTTTGGATATGAATTGGAAATTCAATTCTGAATGATATAAACCTGGAGTATACAGTGGGTACGGAGAGTATTCAGACCCCCTTAAATTTTTCACTCTTTGTAATATTGCAGCCATTTGCTAAAATCATTTAAGTTCTTTTTTTTTCTCATTAATGTACACACAGCACCTCATATTGACAGAAGAACACAGAATTGTTGACATTTTTGCAGATTTATTAAAAAAGAAAAACTGAAATATCACATGGTCCTAAGTATTCAGAACCTTTGCTGTGACACTATATTTAACTCATGTGTTGTCTATTTCTTCTGATCATCCTTGAGATGGTTCTACACCTTCATTTGAGTCCAGCTGTGTTTGATTATACTGATTGGACTTGATTAAGAGAGCCACACACCTTTCTATATAAGACCATACAGCTCACAGTGCATGTCAGAGCAAATGAGAATCATGAGGTCAAAGGAATTGCCTGAAGAGCTCAGAGACAGAATTGTGGCAAGGCACAGATCTGGCCAAGGTTACAAAAATTCTGCTGCTAAAATTCTGCTGCACTTAAGGTTCCTAAGAGCACAGTGGCCTCAATAATCCTTACATGGAAGACGTTTGGAATATGACCAGAACCCTTCTTTGAGCTGGTCGTCCGGCCAAACTGAGCTATCGGGGGAGAAGAGCCTTGGTGAGAGAGGTAAAGAAGAACCCAAAGGTCACTGTGGCTGAGCACCAGAGATGCAGTTGGGAGATGGGAGAAAGTTGTAGAAGGTCAACCACCACTGCAGCCCTCCACCAGTTGGGGCTTTATGGCAGAGTGGCCCAGCAGAAGTCTCTCTTCAGTGCAAGACACATGAAAGCCTGCAAGGAGTTTGCTAAGATGGTGAGAAACAGGATTTCCTGGTCTGATGAGACCAAGATAGAATTTTTTGGCCTTAATTCTAAGCGGTATGTGTGGAGAAAACCAGGCACTGCTCATCACCTGTCCAATACAGTCCCAACAGTGAAGCATGGTGGTGGCAGCATCATGCTGTGGGGGTGTTTTTCACCTGCAGGGACAGGACGACTGGTTGCGATTGAGGGAAAGATGAATGCGGCCATGTACAGGGATATCCCAGACGAAAACCTTCTCCAGAGTCCTCAAGACCTCAGACTGGGCCGAAGGTTCGACTTCCAACAAGATAATGAGCCTAAGCACACAGCTAAAATAACGAAGGAGTGGCTTCACAACAACTCAGTGACTGTTCTTGAATGGGCCAGCCAGAGCCCTGACTTAAACCCAATTGAGCATCTCTGGAGAGACCTGAAATGGCTGTCCACCAACGTTTACCATCCAACCTGACAGAGCTGGAGAGGAAATGCAAGGAGGAATGGCAGAGGATCCCCAAATCCAGGTGTGAAAAACTTGTTGCATCTTTCCCAAAAAGACTCATGGCTGTATTAGATCAAAAGGGTGCTTCTACTAAATACTGAGCAAAGGGTCTGAATACTTAAGACAATGTGATATTTTAGTTTTTCTTTTTTAATAAATCTGCAAAAATGTCAACTATGCTGTGTTTTTCTGTCAATATGGGGTGCTGTGTGTACATTAATGAGAAAAAAACGAACTTAAATGATTTTAGCAAATGGCTGCAATATAACAAAGAGTAAAACATTTAAGGGTGTATGAATACTTTCTGTACCCACTGTATGTGAGTTTTCCTGCACATTCACTACTGTCTGTCTTTATGTGATTGTGCTATAGTACAGCATAGCACATGCAGTTCCAGAATCTGTGAGTTCCAGAATCATGCTGTTCCAATGAGCAGGTGTGCACAAAGACATACATTCAGTCAGACAGACAGAGGGGATATCTCCATCTAAACAAACACATCAGCGACAACGACCCATTGCCACATCAAAGGGGTCTCATTGCCGTAGACTGACAACCCTGAGATCTAAGCCTATTTCCACAGATCCACTTCTTCAAAAGCATCTCCTTCTCATTTCTGTTTTACACGTTTATTTGACAGACTTTTTCTCTCCTCCCATCTTTTTTTTCAACCTGTCACACGAAAGCAGAGACAAAATCAGAACACACTCCCTGAGGAAGATAGTTTAAAGAAGAAAAAAAAGCTAAAAAAGATCATCATTTTAGATGCAATGGCATGAGAGGAGAACGAATACATAATATATGCTTAATTAAAATATATAACGAATTGAGGCATATCCAGTCTGGTTTTCTCTGCAGCAGTGTTTTTTTTTAAGCAAAGGGCGGTGTTATAAATGTAGCATTTAAAGCTGCAGTATAAGAAATGGTTCAAATGAACTGCTTGGATCCTAGTTTTGCTTTATAAGAGCAACAATGGCACTTCTGACAGATCAAGGCTAAGCGAAAGATCAAGTCTCTATTGTGCCAACAAATCAGAGTTCTTTTGTAAAAGATTGGGCCTGAAATGCATCTTCCTCATCATTTAATGCCCTTGTGTTTTGGTTGTGAGGGTTCTGAAAAAAAGTACTCTGCTACTATTAAAAGATGGTGAGTCATGATAGTGAGATATCAGCTGTATTCAATTATGGATCTTTTCACACACATGCGCACAGTGTAAAGACAGATAGGAGCATGATTCCTCATCCACTTCTCATCATATTCCCAGTGTAAGCTGCTAGACTACTGAATTCTAGGATATTCTTATAATACACATTATACTTAAGTAACATCACACAAGCAAAACATTTTAATCTCTAATCAAATATAACCTGTGCTGATATTCAGACCATCAGCAAGATTTTTAATGTGTGTTCCAAACTAAATTCAAAGCAGGATCAACCTTTACATACCTCAGAGCAACACACAGCAGCAGTTGGCCCTTCTGTATACACATACTAGCATTCCACTTTTTACTACAGTATTTCTGCCCTATGTACAATAGTAAGAATAGTGTGCTATTCTGAATTTAGTCTTTCTGAACAAATCAGTTTAGTGAGTGAATGATTCAATGACTCTCTCATGAATACAGTTCCCGTCTCTGAATATGCCTAGTAACTTTTTGTACTGTAGAATGCACAAAGTGTGAAATGAGCAGTCTATACAAATTATACAAAATATAAACTACAGCTCATAATTGATGGAACATACTTTTTTAAAGATCGCAAAGTTCTTTACTAACTAGGACATAGTAACATATTTATTTTATAAATCAGTATTTTTGGATGATTGAACGATTCCAAAAGACAGTCACTTGTCATCATCTACTGACATACTGATAGAACCTGCAGAAAAGTCACTGAACAGCCCCACTACTAATGCACAGAGGACTTACAGCCTGTCTAGAACACCACAAATACAGGCAAGTGGAGTGATAAGTGAAAAATTGCAGTGATATTGTGCTGTATATCAGAACTCATTGCTTAGACAATGAATATATATATATATATATATATATATATATATATATATATATATATATATATATATTGTCACGGGGTGAGGAATCACTCGACAAGGCAGGGTTGGTGAAAAGGCCCAGGAGGGTGGTTTTATTTACAGTGCAACAAGTGTAACGACAGGTGAAGCCGGTGCGTGATGGCTGGTGCTCTAAGTGCTCTTCTGTGCTCAATCCAGTGGGAAAGTGGGTGTCCAAACGTGCTCCGGTGATGGGCTGTCGGTCACTCGCTGCTTTCTGAGGAGAACAAAGAGAGAGGTTAGTCCAGCGCTTCATTCGGCTCGAGACCAGAGTCTGTCCGTGTGTTCAGTCTCTGCCGCTTATGTGACTGCGGCTGATTGGGAGCAGCTGTGACCGATCAGCCGATGGTGCGGGTGTGCAGGTGTTTTGTGTTGGTTGCCAGGGCGACGCTGATTCCTCCTAGAACGCTCGTCACATTCCCCCCCCCTAAGCGTCGTTCTGGTCCTGTGAACAAATGGAGACAGCAAGGGTGATGTAATGGGAGGGTGGGGAATGACCCCTGACAGACCTGCATAAGCTGTCCAGATCCGTGAGAGGCCATCGGCGTTCGCGTTGGCGGCCCCGGCCCGATGTCGCACCTCAAAGTGGAAGTCCTGGAGCGCTAGGAACCAGCGAGTCACCCTGGCGTTGGTGTTCTTGGCGCGGGCCATCCATTGTAAGGCGTGGTCCGTGACCAGGGTGAACTTGTGGCCTAGCAGGTAGTACCGAGCTCCAGGACTGCCCACTTGATGGCCAGGGCCTCCTTCTCCACGGCGCGCGCATTTCCTCTCGGCCGGGACAGCTTCCTGCTGATGTAAATGATCGGATGCTCCTCACCTTCCTGGATTTGGGACAGGACGGCTCCCAGTCCTGTGTCGGAGGCATCCGTCTGCAGCAGGAAGGGCAGCTAAAGTCAGGAGCGCGGAGGACGGGCGGCGGACGTCAGCGCTGCTTTGACCTGGGCAAAGGCCTCCTCCAGCGATGGGGTCCAACACACTTTCTCCGGCTGCCCCTTCCTGGTCAGGTCTGTCAGAGGCGGCTAAAGAGGAGAAGTTGGGGATAAAACATCGGTAATAACCCGCCAACCCCAAGAAAGCTCGTACCTGGGTCTTCGTCCGGGGCGCGGGGCCGAGTGGATGGTCTCCACTTTCTTGTCCTGGGGTCGGATGAGGCCTCGGCCCACTTGGAAACCCAGGTACTTGGCCGGAGAAGGCTAGGTGGCATTTGCGGGGTTGGCGGTTAGTCCCGCCGCCGGAGCTCAGCACCCTCCGCAGACGCCCAGATGTTCTCCCCATGCCTCGGAGTGGATCACCACGTCGTCCAGGTAGGCGGCTGCGTACGCCTGGTGGGGCCGCAGGATGATGTCCATCATCCTCTGGAGCGTCGAGCCCGTGTAGGCCAAAGGAAGGGTCCGGTACTGCCAGTGGCCACTGGGCGCCGAAGGCGGTCTTCGGTTTAGCTCCCTCGGAGAGCGGTACCTGCCAATAGCCCTTGGTGAGGTCGAGGGTGCTGATGTACCGGGCCCTTCCGAGGCGGTCCAGCAGCTCGTCGACCCGAGGCATGGGGTACCCGTCGTCGGAGACTTCGTTCAGGCGGCGGAAGTCGTTGCAGAAGCGGAGGGTGCCATCCGGCTTCGGGACCATCACGATGGGGCTGGACCACGGACTCCGAGATGGTTCAATTACCCCCAACTTCAGCATTTGTTGTATTTCCTCCTCAATAGCCTGCCGGCGAGCTTCCGGAATGCGGTAGGGCCGTTGCCTGACGATGACGCCGGGTTGCGTCTTGATGTCGTGCTGGACCACGTTGGTCTGCCCGGGCTGAGACGAGAACACATCCTGGAACTGACTGACCAGGTGCTGCAGCTCCGTCTTCTGGGCAGCCGAGAGCTGGGGTTGACGTCCACAACCACGGGATCGGTGAGACTCAACGCCGCCAGCTGGTCCCGGGTCCCCACCCACTTCTTCAGGAGGTTAACATGGTAGAGTTGCTCCGTCTGCCGTCGTCCAGGCTGCCTCAGTCGGTACGTGACCGGTCCAATCCGTTCTAGCACCGTATAGGGCCCTTTCCAGGACGCCAGGAACTTGCAGGCCGAGCTGGGGACCAGGACCATGACGCGGTCTCGGCTGGAATTCCGTGGTTGGGCTGCCCGATCGTACTGGCGTCGCTGCGCTTGCTGGGCCTTACTGAGGTGGTCCCGGACTAATGGCATCACGCGGTCGATCCGTTCCCTCATCTGTCTGACGTGTTCGATCACTGTGCGATGCGGTGCAGGCTGCTGCTCCCACGCTTCCTGGCGGCGCCCAGAAGCCCCGTGGTTGGCGGCCGAACAGGAGCTCGAAGGGGTGAAGCCAGTTGAGGCCTGGGGAACCGCGGATCCCAAAGAGCACATAGGGAATCATGAGGTCCCAATCCCGCTTATCCTCCGCTGCCACTCGTCTAAGCATCTGCTTGAGGGTCTGGTTGAATCTCTCTGAGTCCATCCGTCTGCGGGTGGTAGGCGGTGGTCCTCAACTGCTTCACCCGCAGCAGCCTGCAGAGATCCGCCATTAGCCGGGACATAAACGGGTTCCTGGTCAGTCAGGATCTCCGAGGAGGCCGACCCGGCTGGCCAACAGAAACAGTTCCTGGGCGATAGACTTCGCGGTGGCCTTCCGCAAGGGGACTGCTTCCGGTACCGGTGGCGTGGTCGGCGATGACCAGGATGTGTTCATGTCCTCGGGCAGACTTTGGCAACGGCCCCACGATGTCCATCCCAATCCGCTCGAAGGGCACTTCGATGATGGGCAGCGGTATCAATGGGCTGGGGAGGGTCCTGGGCGGCGTGACCTGGCAGGTCGGGCAGGCTTGGCAGAACCGCTTCACCTCGGCCTCCAGGCCCGGCCAGAGGAAGCGGTCTCGGATGCGCTGAGTGGTGTTGGCTGCCCGAGGTGTCCGGCCATGGGATGGGAGTGCGCCAGCTCCAGGATGGTTTCGGTCTTGGCTCGGGGAACCACCAGCAATTTCTTCTCCTCCCCCCTTCGCTGCGCGACACAGTACAGCAGGCCATTCTCGGCGACAAAATGCGGGAGAGGATGGGGCCGTGGGAGGGCGTCTTTTCCTTCTAAGACTCTCACCTGAGCCCAACAGTGCTTGAGTCGATCGTCCTCCCGCTGTTCCTTGGCGAACGAGCCCCCTCCCGCAGCCTGTTGGTACACATCATAAAACAGATTAGTCGGTTGGGAGGGGGACTCACCATCTCTCCCGCTGTCGGAGGCGAGCAGGGCCGGTCGGCGGCGGGGTCCACGCGGCCGCCTCCGTCTTCGACGGTTCCCCTCTGGGCTGGCAGGCTGAGTCGCGGCGTTGAGCAGGCGGTCGAAGCCGGGCCAATCCCTCCCAAGCAGTACGGCCACCAGTAGGTCCTTCACCAGGCCAGCTTCCACCGGCCAGGTGCCTTGGGGTGATGAAATGGTGACTCTACGGGCCGGTACTTGGCGAGTGTCTCCGTGCACACAGGTAATCGGTAGGAAGGTCGTCTGGCCGCCTCGAGGGGCGTATAACCGCGACTGCAACAGGGTGACTCCACTGCCTGAGTCCAGCAGGGCCCGGAACTGTCTCCCGTCCACCACCACGTCTGCTTCAGGGCCTCTTGATGGCCCACGCTGGTGGATGATACAGCCTGCCAGCCACGCGGGGTGATGGTGGTTCAGCGCTGGGCATGGGCTCATCCGCGGCGGGGAACCGTCGGCCTGCTGACTGGTCGTGGAGTCCCTTCGAAGCGGCGCCGCCCGGCATGATCCGCCGGGGGAATGGCGGCGGTCGGTCCCCGGCCTCGCGGAGATGGACAGCATCCGCCAGCTCGATCGCCTCCACCAGTTCCAGGGTAGTAGTCGGGTTCCTCATGCCAACCGCTTGCCGATGGCGCGAGGGAGAGCGCGGAGGAGGCGATCTATCACCACGCGTTCCGTTACCTGTCCGGCGGTGGGGTTCCCGTCCATCAGCCAGTGATGCGCGATGCGGCTGAGCTCGGCTGCTTGGGCCCGGGCTGGCACCCGGGGCTTGAATTCCCAGTCGTGGAACTGCTGGGCGGCGCAGACCGGTGAGAGGCCTAGCCTCGCTATAATTTCTCGCTTAACTTCAACATAGTTTTCGACGGTCGCCAAGGGCAGCGAAATAAGCCCGCTGGGCTTCTCCGGTGAGGAGGGGTGCCAGCGCCGGGCCCAATCCTCTTCCGGCCATGCCTCTCGTTGGCGGTGTTTTCAAAGACCTGCAGGAAGGCTTCTCGTCATCATCCGCCGTCATCTTGGGCAGCAGGCGGATGGCTTGGGCGCGAGGATCCGTAACGGAACGCGCTGGGCGCAGCGCACGGACAGCGAAGAGTTCCTCCTCTGTCCTGCCCTGGTGAGTGGCCAGATGTTCAACTATTTGTTGTTGGCGGATGCTGACTTCCGCGGCGCTGTATCACTTCCTCCATTTTGGGACCGAGCGCGCGCCTTCCCCAACACTGCAGTGCATAAACAAAAAAAAACACAGGATTAGAAGGTGAGGTGGTGCGCTTGTCGGTGATTCCTCACGAATCTGCCTGCATTCTCCACCACTGTCACGGGTGAGGAATCACTCGACAAGGCAGGGTTGGTGAAAAGGCCCAGGAGGGTGGTTTTATTTACAGTGCAACAAGTGTAACGACAGGTGAAGCCTGCGTGATGGCTGGTGCTCTAAGTGCTCTTCTGTGCTCAATCCAGTGGGAAAGTGGGTGTCCAAACGTGCTCGGTGATGGGCTGTCGGTCACTCGCTGCTTTCTGAGGAGAACAAAGAGAGAGGTTAGTCCAGCGCTTCATTATCGAGACCAGAGTCTGTCCGTGTGTTCAGTCTCTGCCGCTTATGTGACTGCGGCTGATTGGGAGCAGCTGTGACCGATCAGCCGATGGTGCGGTGTGCAGGTGTTTTGTGTTGGTTGCCAGGGCGACGCTGATTCCTCCTAGAACGCTCGTCACAATATATATATATATATATATATATATATATATATATATATATATATATATATATATATATATATATATATACACACACACACACACTAACCTAAAGGATTATTAGGAACACCTGTTCAATTTCTCATTAATGCAATCAACCAATTACATGGCAGTTGCTTCAATGCATTTAGGGGTGTGGTCCTGGTCAAGACAATCTCCTGAACTCCAAACTGAATGTCAGAATGGGAAAGAAAGTGATTTAAGCAATTTTGAGCGTGGCATGGTTGTTGGTGCCAGACGGGCCGGTCTGAGTATTTCACAATCTGCTCAGTTACTGGGATTTTCATGCACAACCATTTCTAGGGTTTACAAAGAATGATGTGAAAAGGGAAAAACATCCAGTATGCGGCAGTCCTGTGGGCGAAAATGCCTTGATGATGCTAGAGGTTAGAGGAGAATGGGCCAACTGATTCAAGCTGATAGAAGAGCAACTTTGACTGAAATAACCACTCATTACAATCGATGTATCCAGCAAAGCATTTGTGAAGCCACAACATGCACAACCTTGAGGCGAATGGGCTACAACAGCAGAATACCCCACCGGGTACCACTCATCTCCACTACAAATAGGAAAAAGAGGCTACAATTTGCACTAGCTCACCAAAATTGGACAGTTGAAGCCTGGAAAAATGTTGCCTGGTCTGATGAGTCTCGATTTCTGTTGAAACATTCAGATGGTAGAGTCAGAATTTGGCGTAAACAGAATGAGACCATGGATCAATCATGCCTTGTTACCACTGTGCAGGCTGGTGGTGGTGGTGTAATGGTGTGGCTGATGTTTTCTTGGCACACTTTAGGCCCCTTAGTGCCAATTGTGCTTTGTTTAAATGCCATGGCCTACCTGAGCATTGTTTCTGACCATGTCCATCCCTTTATGACCACTATGTACCCATCCAGCAGGATAATGCACCATGTCACAAAGCTCGAATCCTTTCAAATTGGTTTCATGAACATGACAATGAGTTCACTGTACTAAAATGGCCCCCACAGTAACCAGATCTCAACCCAATAGAGCATCTTTGGGATTTGGTGAAACGGGAGCTTCGTGCCCTGGATATGCATCCAACAAATCTCCATCAACTGCAAGATGTTATCCTAACAATATGGGCCAACATTTCTAAAGAATGCTTTCAGCACCTTGTTCAATGAATGCCACATAGAATTAAGGCGGTTCTGAAGGCGAAAGTGGGTCAAACACAGTGTTAGTATGGTATATATATATATATATATATATATATATATATATATATATATATATATTAGTGGTGGCCCGTTATCGGCGTTAACGTGAGACTCTTATCGGGCGATAAAAAAAATATCGCCGTTAATCTATTCTCAAAAGTTGGGTTGAGAGCTGGGTCTATACAGGTCCTTCTCAAAAAATTAGCAAATTGTGATAAAAGTTTATTATTTTCCATAATGTAATGATAAAATTAAAATTTCATATATTTTAGATTCATTGCACACCAGCTGAAATATTTCAGGTCTTTTATTGTTTTCATACTGATGATTATTGGTAGGGAGCGAGAACGAGTCTTCGAACCTGCGTGTATGCCTACTGTGAAATTACCACATCAAGTGTGAACGCTGGCTTCCGAACTCGGGTGCGCACCCGCGAACCGTACTGAAGAGCGACTGACATACTGTAAGCAGAGAGCTGTAAATCTCATTTCTGCTCGTCGTCAGCGTTCTTTAGAGCATTTGCAGAACATTCGCGGCAGATAGACTCAAGTGCCATTACCTTTGGTAACAAAACTAACGGTTCAAAAACAAAAATATAAAAGTGAGGTGAACAACGTCGCTCTACGTCGTTACCAAGTAATTGGGTAAACAGCTGCTGCTTTGATGACGCAAACGCACCCCAGTTCGGACCCAAATAATATCAGCGAGGGGAGCAATCTAACTCGGCTTCGCTCCTGGCAATCGAACCAAGTGTGAAAGCCATTATTTGGGTAGCACACATATTCTGAATGCCTTCATCAGAATTCAAATGAGCCATTTTAATCTGGATTAATCTGGATTAATTCCAAAATCACAGTGAGATTAATCAAGATTAAAAAAATGTATATATGCCCACCACTAATTTTTATATATATATATATATATATATATATATATATATATATATATATATATATATATATATATATATATATATATATATATACAGTGAGGAAAATAAGTATTTGAACACCCTGCTATTTTGCAAGTTCTCCCACTTAGAAATCATGGAGGGGTCTTAAATTGGCATCGTAGGTGCATGTCCACTGTGAGAGACATAATCTAAAAAAAAAAAATCCAGAATTCACAATGTATGATTTTTCACTATTTATTTGGATACATTTATTGGAATCATAATGCATAGATTGGAATGTTCTGGAAGACAATAGCCAAACCTCTAAACAGCTTTATGTTTATGACTTTCACTGTTAACAACATTACTGTACGCATAAGAGAGCCTAACAGTTATAATTTAAAAGCGTTTATAGACATGAGGCTTCCCAACATTAGAAATCTATAACACACACTCACTACACACTCACCCTAGGTGATCAAAAATCCATATGAAAGTGCTGCTTAGGTGAATGGAGAGAGACAAATGTTAGAAAACTTTTAAACCTATGCATATTAATTTTGGTGGTGTAACATTCACATGTAGTGTTTGCCGAAAGGCACGTGCTAGCCTTGGTAGATTATGATTTACTAGTGATCTCCCCAAAATTATCTCTTTTATTGTAAATTCTCCACGAAAAATATAATTTTATTTGTATGGAAATAATGTAGAATAGCTGTGTTTAATTATATGATAAGACAGGGCAGCAATCACTTTTTATGTCTTCATATAAGACACTTTTTTATTTTTTTATTGAACATAGTTAATACTTGTTCAAAACAATAATTTTAGCAAAATGTGAACTATTTTCTGTTTATTTTGATAAATAAAATAATTATTTTTTGTTAAATAAATATGCTGTTATTAAAATATGTTAATATAGAAACAATAATAATTTTAAAATGTGAAGATTCTGAAAGCATTGATGGAGATCCCATAATGATTTAATATAGATTTACAGTGGTAACAATACATTATATTTTATTATTTGATATGATTAATATCATATTTTTAAATAATCAAATATGGTGATTATCTCTAAGGTGGACACCCAACTTAATATATGATATTTACCATCTGAGTGTAACGATGTCAACAAATGGAAAAGTCAGCTAACTATTTATTATCATCATGTTAAATGTGGTGCCTTTTGCCCAAACAGCAGGCGCCTTTTACCCCAAATAATTTACCCCATACTTTTACATATACTTGTGTTATTTATTTATTTATTACTACTTATATTATTATTATTATTATTATTATTATTATTATTATTATTATTATTATTATTATTTTATTATTATTATTATTATTATATACATCACTAAAAAGGGTTGACTGCAAAGAAAGACCTAAAAGGCTATGAGGAAGTTAACAGCTTGGAAATTATAATCAATATCTTAAATGTGTTTACTGTAAATACCACTGGGATAAGTAAGCCTTCATCAACCAGCATGTTAAAACATAATTCTTGAAACTCATTCACGACAAGTGCATGAAACAGGAAGCACAACAAAGATCATTATAATTAAGAGTATATCTTTACTTAGATTAAAGTTTAGCAGCATCACATGCACATAGTACAGCACAGACTGCAGTCTAGGATATATTGTAAATGGTACTTGCATCTCTGCTCACACACTCTACTCAGTATTAAAGGAAGAGAGGAAAAACAAATGGGGCCATATTCACATATTTTGGAAGTTTAAGAGCCTGCCAGCATCACAGGCATAGCCAACACAATAGATAGAACTTTGCTTTCAAAAAGCTTAACATCAGGATCAGACCACAAAAATTACCTTCCAAAAGTTCATTTGTTGTTGTTGTTGTTGTTGTTGTTGTTTAAATAGCTTCTAGCAACTCAAGTGTCTTCATTCTGGCTCTCTGACTGTGAAGTTCTGAAGAGATTGTTGATTTCTGGACAGCTTCTGCTATTTCAGTTTTGTAACTCAGCAACTGGCTTCTCTCTCTCTCTCTCTCTCTCTCTCTCTCTCTCTCTCTCTCTCTCTCTCTCTCTCTCTCTCTCTCTCTCTCTCTCTCTCTCTCTCTCTCTCTCTCTCTCTCTCTCTCTCTGCTCCCTCTTCTCAATTGCTCTCTCAATTTTAATAGGACAGCATGATCTTAGTTGTTTTGCACTTTTGTTACATCGGATTGAATTTTGAAAATTTTAAGATTTAATTGTGAAAAGTTCAAAAATAGGACTGATCTCAGCTGTCTATACCGGAAGTGAGCGGTGCAATACGATGCGACAAAAGCAAATAGAACCCATTATAATCAGTAATGCGGTCTACACTAGATGCGGCGTGGCATGACACAATAAATTCCTGACAGTAAACTGATGTTATGTTCTATTTCTGACATACTTCAAGCACTCATGCTACTTCTGAACAAATGGATTTGCAATATATTTTGCAATGGATCACAAGCAGTTGCGGTACGACGCGATGCGACAACTGTTGCGTCCAGTGTAGACACGGTGTGAGTCTGTGATATTTATCTTGTAATTACGCATCTATTTTGTTATCAAATGTAATAAGATATTTCAGCATAATTAAATATCTCATCCAAATAGGTTCAAACTTTTATCAGTAATTTTTTTTTTTGACTGACTAATATACTATCACCATTATAACAATTAATTTTGAGTGCTTTACATTTCATTGTCAGGGCTTAATAAGCATAAAGACAGGTCCGTCTCAATCAGCTCTCTAGCTCCCTGGGTCGGAAATCAGTATATTTGGGGCTAGTGTTGTCACTGGAATTTCTAACTTCGATAAGTTACCTGGAAAAGTATCGATATTCAATACCATTTTTGATACAGAGAAAAAATGCTGCATATACTGTCAATTAAATATTTTTTATTCTATTCTATTGATATGTTATTTCAAGTACATTATGATAAATTATTTGATTGTTCCTGCAAATTTACAGCCGTAAAGTAATTATAAATCATCGCTGTTAGCCGGAAGCCTTGTATCTCCAAAACCAAGCTCAAATGGAGTTCAAACAAATTCATCATTAGACAGGACATAAAGTTTACTGTAGCTTTGTGTCATGGCTGATCTGTGTTATTTGTTGTTTTGGGTGGGTTTTGAACATGTTTTAGTTTATTCCATTGTGTTTTCAACATAGTGTGACGGATCAACTAAATGGATTTAGCAGCAGTGAAAATTATCCTCCTCTCGCAGCGGGAACAATCTCTAGAGAGGCACATGCAGGCGTTCTTGGACTTATACCACCTCGTCCACTATGATGATGACAGCCTACGTGTGTTTTTCCGGGCCAGCCTGAACACTGAGATGAGAGTGGAGACGGACCTCAAGGGACATTTAAGGAGAATGTGGACCGGGTACTCCTCCACAACGGGTCCCCCTTCACCATCTGCGAGAGTAAGGAGAAAAACGTCTCGGGTTACTTGAGTGTAACCCTGTTCCCTGAAAAAGCAGGAACGAAATGCTGCGTACTCATACGCAGTGGAGCCTTCTTTGTTTGACTGGTGGTGAAGCATGTGTAGCAAACACACTAAGAACTTGGCTTTAAATAACCTCTGACGATGAAGTTATTGGAATGCACGCTTGTGCATAAATAGACGCCTTCAGGTTATCGCTTTGTCTGAAGAGATGTCTGGACATGCCCCCAGTGCAGTAATGAGACACAGCCATTGACTTACCAGTAGACTTGTTCAGTTATATGCTAGTCAGAATAATAAACACTAACGACATTAGACATCTGTGTGAGTATCTTGGCGTGCTTACGCCATGCTTCAAGTTACACCAAATGTAAAGTCAACCCTCTCATGCATGCGCAGGTGACAGTTGGTCGAACGCAATAGTCTGTAGTTTAAAAAGTTTAAAATACTGGTATTTTTCTTACAAACACTTATTGTTTCACTTCAGAAGACATTGATTCATCCATTGGGGTCATATGGATTTTTTTTTGTTTGTGTTAATCTGAAAAAAAGAAAGCATGGCATGGGGGTAAAATATGAGTAAATAGTGAAGATATTTTTAGGTATACTGTATTTTATTTTAATACAGAATAGCAAGAGATATGGAATTCCTTCTTCAGATTTATCTGTGGCAAGAAAAAAAAGAAGAAGAGGAACAAGAGGATCCAAGCAAGATAAATTAATAAGAAGTGTTGTTAATATGTCTTGAAATAAGTCTTTTTTTTAATATAGGTTTCCAAGTTATATCAGATCGTGTACATGTTTTTAATGTATTTACCCTGTAACTTAATGGAACAAGAGGGTAACAAGCACCACTTTAATTTACAGCCAGCAGATGTCACACACTCACCCTGTAACTACATAGAATAACAAGCACCACTTAGCCTGTAAGTTTATAAAAATAAAAAGTAGTAGGTAATTACTAACCATTGGAGCCGATAAGGCGGCCCCAAATATCCTGAGAGTAGCGGGACATGTGCCAGTTGATATTTTTTCCTATCGAAACTCCAGCACTGAAGCAAACTGGAAGTGAACTCTTAAAGGCATACATTCTTCTTGTGGAGGGAGCCTTGGCACTCAGAATAGTCTGAATACAGCATTAGCTGGAAGCCCAGCCTCTCTTAGTTGGTCCCTCTCAGGGGCAAAACATGAAGGTTCCAAAGCTCAGGCTAGGGATGGAATATTGTCCCCTGTGCCTGAGACAGAAGGTCCCTCCTGACTGGAATACTGTCGAGGAGGGATATTATCCCTGAGAACCAAATACATTGACAATGAACTCCCAGAGGAGAGATAGCCCCCAATTGTCTCTTCCACCTAAGGTATCATCATATAACCACATGTCCCTGAAACCACAATAGTCAAATAAGTCTACATTGAGGGCACAAAGACACGCAATGGGGGTTTCCCCCATGAATGATTTAACTCGTTATGGAGGTCCTTGAAGAAGGGGAGAATCCGTTACTCAGACCCCTCCCCTTGGCCACCAGACAGAAATCTGTTTTCTAACTTTGAGCGCTCTAACTTTGAGGAGACCTAACTGGTCTCCTACTTCTGTGGCCAGTCTTGCTGTAACCTGGCCACAGCTCGAGTCGCCACGAGTCGTGCACTTCGAGTCGTGCACTTTGTCATTGTAGGAGAAGCACTTGGAAATCCATTTCGCCAGAAACAAGAGATGCAGCGTCCTCTGCCCGATCCGAAGAAGCGCCAGGGAACTCTTTGGGAGCAGGTGCGAGGATTTCCCAACCTAGAGAGAGAACGAGAGAAAGACAGGAATCCTGTCTCCCGTTCCTCTGCCAGATCGTCTCGAGAGCTCCACGATCTTAATGTGTGGCCTTGCAATTGAAAATAAATGAGAAGCACTTTAATATGGATTTTTTTTCTGAACACTGCCAAGTGGAACTCCTAACAAAGTGGACAGATAAAGAGTAAGCACACACGCAAGGCAGTCTCTGAAGACAAAGAATCCTGAAGGAGCACCTGTTTCATGTCTATTTTTAGTCTCTCACAAGAGCGCATGACGTCATTGTCAGAGGTTATTTAAAGCCAAGTTCTTGACTTGTTTGCCACACATGCTTCACAACCAGTCGAACAAAGAAGGTTCCCATTGCGTAAGAGTACGCAGCATTGAGAGTAGCTTTTGAAAAGGAACAGTGCAGCCACAGCCACAACCTCAGAGATAGACAGGCCTAAGCACACCACAGACACAGAGCCTGGGTCTTCTACGATACCAGTGCCAGAGTGGATGCTTGAGCGAGAGATCATCCCGAAAAGTGTTTAGAGTATAGAAAACGCTGTACTTATTTAAAAAAAAAACAGGGGGGTGGAATCCGTCAATGGAATCCGTCACATTAGGTTGAAAACACAATGGAATAAACTAAAACATATTTAAAACCCACCCAAATTATGAGGCTCTCCACTTTATTTAGGTGGTCTTAATTACTATGTACTTACATAAAAAAAAAAAAATTATATGTACAATGTACTTATTGTGTTCATATTGTATGGCAAAACACTGATATTGAAGTGGTACAATTACAGGTACAATTAGGGACAGGTGTGGTGGTATTGGTAGGTTTAAAGGGTTAGGTGTAAGGGAAGTGTCAACAGTATAATTATAGATTTAACTGCAGAAATTAATGACAGATGTAATTGCATGAAGGTAATACACGTATGTATACAATAAGTGCATTGTATCAAATTATTAATTTAAATGTTAGTACATAGTAGTTAAGGCCACCTAATATAAAGTGGGTCCTATAAGGCTGTATCAACAGTTTAAGGATCCAATGGAGTTACAAGGTTTAGTCACAAGCTCTTTTTAATGCTTTTATTTGTTTAAATTGTTTAAATATTTGCACAGACATGTGTAAAGGGTCACCAATAGTAATGATTTATGAAAAAAAAAAAAAAAAAAATATATATATATATATATATATATATATATATATATGATTGAGACAAAATATATGATTGAGACAGCCCTTGAAATGTCCCTGACTACTGAACAAGGTGCTGACTGAGACGCACCCTACCATTCTGGATGAAATGTGATATATATCGGCTCCTGTCTTATTGATCGATTGCTCCTGTCTTCGAATTGCTCCTGTCTACCCTGTTGCTGCTGCTGTGCTCGTGTGTGCTCTGCTCGTTTTGAATTTTTATTTGATATCATTCTCTGTTGTTTAAACTGCTAAATATACTTTGTATATTGTCTAACATTGCCTACCACATTAAATCTGACATTGCTAGCTTTTAATCTAAATCACTATCACACTTTAGCTTTTCCCTAACCTGTTAGCTTGCCATCTCTGCACCCGGGTTTCCTGTTTTCTGAGTTCATTAAACAACTGTGGTGAGTTGGATTAATAAATAGACTCCATCAAACAACTTTGCAAAGTTGGGTTAATCAACAGATATGGTAAGTCATTTCTTGTTCTCCAGTCATTGTCACTTGCACGGCATTCTTCATGTTTAGTGTATCTGTCTCCGTTGGCGAACAGGGCTTCACCCACGTAGCAGGGCAATTGGGTAACGGTGAGGCGGCATAGAGACACCAGCCACCATAGTCACATGTTTACTGGGAGCCAGAGCGCCTGACATCAAAGCAAATTTAAAAGTGCTGGCTAAAGCTAATCGTAAATTCTCTAAGATTATTATTCACGTCGGCACTAATGATGTTTGACTTCGCCAGTTGGAGATCCCCAAAATTAACATTAAAGAGAAGTGTGAACTTGCAAGTACGATGGCTGATACTGTCTATTGCTCCGGATCTCTCCCTGTTAAAAGGAGTGATGAAATACTTAGCAGATTATCATCACTCAATGGCTGGTTGTCTAATTGGTGTCCGCAAAATAACATAGGGTTCATAGACAATTGGAAAAGCTTTTGGGGCAGACCTGACCTGTTAAAACACGACGACATCCATCCTTCTTGGAGTGGTGCCGCTCTTCTCTCTAGAAATTTGGCACATAGTCTTAGAGCTAAACCTTGACTCACTAGGACCCAGGTCAGGAAACAGATGGACTGGCTTAACCAACCGCCTGCTAGCTGTATCCCTTTACAGAAGTCAGATAAATCTCAACACATAGAGACTCTTTCACCTAGATATTATCACATAAAGACTGTGTCTGTATTAGTAAATACAAAAAAACATCAAAACCATTCACCAGAAAAATGTAATTGATCTCCAACAAATAAAACAATAGATATAATACAGATGATCAAATGATAAATCTTGGGTTGTTGAATATTCAATCCCTTTCCCCAAAAGCGCTTATTGTTAATGATTTTATTACAGATAATAATCTAGATGTGCTGTGTTTGACAGAAACCTGGCTAAAACCTGACGACTACATTACTTTAAATGAATCCACCCCACCCCACAACACGAGCCGCGTCTGAAAGGTAAAAGGGGAGGGGTTGCTGTAATTTATAATAATATCTTAAGTATTTCTCAGAAGTCTAGTTTCAAATATAATTATTTTGAAGTTTTGGTGCTTTATGTAACGTTATGTAGTGTATTGATAAATCCTGTTTGACATTTGTGCTGGCTACTGTATACAGGCCACCAGTGACAGGGCACAATAAAGACTTTATTAAAGAATTTGCTGATTTTCTATCAGAGTTAGTACTGGCTGCAGATAAAGTACTAATTGTTGGTGATTTTAATATCCATGTAGACAATGAAAAAGACGCATTGGGATTGTTATTTAGAGACATTGTAAACTCTATTGGAGTGAGGCAACACGTGTCAGGACCTTCTCATCGCCATAATCATAGTCTATACCTAATATTGTCACATGGAATAAATGTTGATACCGTTGAAATTCTGCAGCAGAGAGATGACATCTCATATCATTACCTAGTATCATGTATACTTAATTTAGCTAAGGCTGCAAAGCCGTCCGTCCGCCCGCTTCAAATATGGCAGGACTATCACTGCCGCTAGGGGTGTGAACCTACACTGGTCTCATGGTTGGGTTCGATTACAATTATCATGTCATCGATTCGATTCAATTCGATATCTCGATGCATTACGATGCACCGCATCCTCAATACAATTTTGTCAATATATACAAGCAGTCAGATATATGAACTGAACCTTTAATTTTACCTGCTCAAAGAAAACAAGCTTCTTAAATGTATCAAACTAAACTCAAGTCTGGGCACAGAAGACAACAGGAACATTTAGAATAAATACACAAAAGTAAATACTAAAAGCCACTTTAAGAGGTGGTTGGGCCGCATTACAGACGTCAAAACTAACGTCTAAATGCATCTGGTTGTTGAAACCAGATATGTAAAAATAAATAAATAAACGTGTGAGAGTGTGTTGTAGGCTACATGCTATAGCCAGATATGACACCGCTACTGTAGCACGCATCGAGTATCTCTTCATTAAGCCAATGCACAAACTACCGCAAAATTAAACCGAAAGTAAAGTCGCAGATGCTCAACATACAATCATCTACATTAAAAGTAAAGAATCTGAATGATCTTACCAGTGCTGTGGCCGCGCTCGCTCATATATTGCTGTCTTTGAAATTAGCTGCTGATCAATAAAACACAGCTCATATCTGTTGTTTTCGGTGACGTGAACTCATTAAATCTGCATAGAGTGCGGGAATTCGTTTTGATAAATCAGACAGCTTTGATTTACACACAGCATGTGTGTAAATCAAGAGTGGGAGCCGCGCGTGTCCGTTGTGCTTTCACACTGGCAGCGTTTGTCTCGCGCAGCTGAACCACGGCTCGTGTATTGCAAATACAGACGAATATCGTCCATTCTGTCACTTTTCCGGTGTTCTCCTCCAACCCATGTCTGTCTTGCGCTTTGATTTATGATGGGCAGCATATAAATGCAGGTCCTTCTCAAAAATTTGCATATTGTGATAAAAGTTCATTATTTTCCATAATGTAATGATAAAAAATTTAACTTTCATATATTTTAGATTCATTGCACACTAACTGAAATATTTCAGGTCTTTTATTGTTTTAATACTGATGGTATTAAAACGTTGGCATACAACTCATTAAAACCAAAAATTCATATCTCAAAAAATTAGCATGTCATGAAAAGGTTCTCTAAACGAGCTATTAACCTAATCATCTAAATCAACTAATTAACTCTAAACACCTGCAAAAGATTACTGAGGCTTTTAAAAACTCCCAGCCTGGTTCATTACTCAAAACCGCAATCATGGGTAAGACTGCCGACCTGACTGCTGTCCAGAAGGCCATCATTGACACCCTCAAGCGAGAGGGTAAGAAACAGAAAGACATTTCTGAACGAATAGGCTGTTCCCAGAGTGCTGTATCAAGGCACCTCAGTGGGAAGGAAAAAGTATGGCAAAAAACGCTGCACAACGAGAAGAGGTGACCGGACCCTGAGGATGATTGTGGAGAAGGACCGATTCCAGACCTTGGGGGACCTGCGGAAGCAGTGGACTGAGTCTGGAGAAACATCCAGAGCCACTGTGCACAGGCGTGTGCAGGAAATGGGCTACAGGTGCCGCATTCCCCAGGTAAAGCCACTTTTGAACCAGAAACAGCGGCAGAAGCGCCTGACCTGGGCTACAGAGAAGCAGCACTGGACTGGCGCTCAAATTTTGCATGTCATCCGGAAATCAAGGTGCCAGAGTCTGGAGGAAGACTGGGGAGAAGGAAATGCCAAAATGCCT
Organism: Gobiocypris rarus; assembly: GCA_023029165.1. Classification (NCBI taxonomy): domain Eukaryota; kingdom Metazoa; phylum Chordata; class Actinopteri; order Cypriniformes; family Gobionidae; genus Gobiocypris; species Gobiocypris rarus. The sequence goes on along the minus strand of CM040914.1, from coordinate 29,166,023 downwards.
GAAGTCCAGTGTCAAGTACCCACAGTCAGTGATGGTCTGGGGTGCCATGTCAGCTGCTGGTGTTGGTCCACTGTGTTTTATCAAGGGCAGGGTCAATGCAGCTAGCTATCAGGAGATTTTGGAGCACTTCATGCTACCATCTGCTGAAAAGCTTTATGGAGATGAAGATTTCGTTTATTCAGCACGACCTGGCACCTGCTCACAGTGCCAAAACCACTGGTAAATGGTTTACTGACCATGGTATTACTGTGCTCAAATGGCCTGCCAACTCTCCTGACCTGAACCCCATAGAGAATCTGTGGGATATTGTGAAGAGAAAGTTGAGAGACGCAAGACCCAACACTCTGGATGAGCTTAAGGCCGCTATCGAAGCATCCTGGGCCTCCATAACACCTCAGCTGTGCCACAGGTTGATTGCCTCCATGCCACGCCGCATTGAAGCAGTTATTTCTGCAAAAGGATTCCCGACCAAGTATTGAGTGCATAACTGAACATAATTATTTGAAGGTTGACTTTTTTTGTTTTAAAAACACTTTTCTTTTATTGGTCGGATGAAATATGCTAATTTTTTGAGAATTTTGGGTTTTCATGAGCTGTATGCCAAAATCATCAGTATTAAAACAATAAAAGGGCTGAAATATTTCGGTTGGTGTGCAATGAGTCTAAAATATATGAAAGTAAAATTTTTATCATCACATTATGGAAAATAATGAACTTTTATCACAATATGCTAATTTTTTGAAAAGGACCTGTATCTGCTGCAAATGCGACCGTGTTCCCCTCTGTCCCAAACACACATGCATATAATGCTGTATAAAGGTAGTTTACGTGAGAAAAGTAACCTTAAAGTTAAGATAAGTCATATGGTATTTGTGAAACACACGGAACACTTCACTACATGATCTCATGGTGAAATTAGTTATTTTTCATGTTAATCAGGTCCGTTTTGATCAGAACAATGCACTGTGACTTTAATTCAGCGTGAGCCTCTGCTGCCGGTGTGAATGCTCTAATCTGTTAACATGAGCGCCAAAAAAAATATGCGCTGCTTACGCCCTACTTACGCGTGCAGTGTGAAACCGGCCTCACTCGCATCTCGCCTCCCTCTGCCATTGTATGCTACCGCGACAATACACGTGCAAGACAAATGACGTCAGAAAAAGAATCAATACATTATAACTGGTTATGGTCTATTACTGAACCGATACCGAATCGTCCGCGTTCGAAGCGATTAATTTCGACACCCCTAACTGCCGCCACTAAAGATTGCTTTGTAAATAATCTTCCTCATCAGTCTCATAGTACTGAGACTGCTCTCATCAGAGTTACAAATGATTTACTCTTATCATCTGATTGTGGTTGGATCTCTCTATTAGTGTTACTCGATCTTAGCGCTGAATTCGATACTATCGACCACAACATTCTTTTGAATAGACTCGAAAATTAGGTTGGCATTAATGGAACTGCATTGGCATGGTTTAAATCATACCTATCTGACCGTTTTCAGTTTGTAGTAGTAAATGAGGAGATGTCACACCGATCACAAGTTCAGTATGGAGTACCACAGGGCTCAGTGCTAGGACTGTTCCTCTTCACCTTGTACATGCTACCACTGGAAGATATCCTTAGGAAGCATGGTGTTAGTTTTCATTGTTATGCTGACGATACTCAGCTCTATATCTCTTTACGCCCTGACAAAACTTACCAATTCACAAGATTAACAGAATGCATAGCTGATATAAAAAAATTGAATGTCTAGTTATTTCCTGCAACTTAATTCAGAAAAAAAAAACAGAATTTTAATTATTGGACAAAAAACCTCTGCAAGTAGTAACTTAGAATACTGCCTAACACTCGATGGCTGATCTGTCAAGCCCTCATCATCAGTTAGGAACCTAGGTGTGCTCTTTGATACCAATCTTTCATTTGAAAGCCACGTTTCTAGCATCTGTAAAACTGCATTCTACCATCTTAAAAATGCATCTAAATTACGGCACATGCTTTCAGTGACCTCAAGGCTAGATTATTGTAATGCACTACTGGGTGGTTGCCCTGCTCGCTTAATAAACAAACTCCAGCTGGTCCAAAACGCAGAAGCTCGAGTTCTTACTAGAACCAGGAAGTATGATCACATTAGCCAAGTTCTGTCAACACTGCACTGGCTTTCTATGAAACATTGTATAAATTTTTAAATCTTGCTTATTACTTACAAAGTAATATGTTTTCTCCAAAGCGGGTGTACAAATTCTGTTGCATTATGTTCCTGTTAACACTGTGAAGCTGCTTTGAAACAATTGGACTTGTTAAAAGCGCTATATAAATAAAGATGACTTGACTTGATATCAGACAAAGGACTTCCAATGACGAACTGCCAAAGGATACCATAGACAATGGCAGATGGGGAAAATGGATGAGGAGGAAGTAGAACATGAGGTGACTGGTAGAACAAGCTCCACCATGGGTAATCATGACAAGAGGTGGGTGACAACTGCTAAGGTACAGACTGTACAAGCAGTCTGAGACAATACAGCAATAAACAGAGAAGAAAAGCATAAAAGACACCTGTGCTAAGTATGGACAACATCCAAACTGTAAGTGATAGTAAGTAAAAACACTCCACCAACCATAGTGACGTTACACCCAAGCTGTAAGAATACCTTTAACAGATGCCAGAGAAAAACAACAGAGATCTATCCCCATTGCAATCCTGTAAATAACAAAAATAGTATGCCTAATCCTAAAAATCCCAGGTTCTCTTTCTTGTCTTTGTTTACCATCCTCATGGTTCCCTGACTGAACACAGGCCTCTATTGTTCCAGAGAGGCTGTTAGTGATTTGCTCTCTGGAGTAGTGACAATAGATATCTGATTTAACATGGTGTAGAGGCCCATTTAGTTTGTCCAGGAGGCTTCATTAAGGCATTGACGCAAATGTCCAGGAAATTAAGCAATAGGGTAATAAGTGTGTGCGTGTGTGCGGATGTGTGGCACAGTAATTGTAGTCCAGTGCCAAAAAGTAACTTGACAATGAGAGCTGAAATGTGCAATTATTTTTCTCAGCCTTTTGCTTCCACAGTTAATAACAAATCTGGCAGCATCACAACACCAAACATATCCCCTATTTTGTGAGATACTGGTAAGATAATGTAAATTACAAATACACATTCTCTCTGTTTGCTGGGGAACCCAAGATACTGAGTAAACTGAGAAAGGCTGTGTGCAATGTGCACGTAATTCTCATACCCCACATTTAATCTGCATCACATCCTCATTCACCAGATTGAATTTCACCCAAACCACAAACATTACCTCAAATCAATTTAAAAACTGCTTCTTGCAGCTTCTCTATGGGAGGAGATACATATTTAAAAGGAAAGGGGTGTAGCTAATTTCCTTTTTTAGACTTTATGTTGACTTGGAATTAATTAGGAACTATTACTATTAGGAACGATTCACCCAAAAAGTCATTATTTACCCATCCTCATGTCATCCCATACCTGTATGACTTGCCGTGAAACACAAATGGAGTCCTGAAAATGTATTTGAGACAAAAATATAAAAAAAGTACCATAAAGTGATCCGAAAACTAATCCAAACACACATGCACTATATATTGATTGATTGATTGACCTAAGCTTTAAAAGCTGCAGTAAATTATGTCATGACAAAGCTGATTGGCTGATGACACCACAACAGTGCATGCAGTCCCAAGCCCTTGACTAACCACTTCCCTGACCTATGTCGAAAAAGGAAACAGACTAAAGAAAAATGTCCATCTACACCATGAAAAAAAAACTAGCAAAACATCTATTATAGTGAAATATTAGCTATTTATTGGTCTTCATTCAAACCTTGCCCCCTTGGTTTGCATTCACATCCATTAAAAAATGGTGTCTTTAGATGCAACACATCAGGATTGACATCATTGCGACATCACCAGCTCTCATGGACAATGTGTCATGACTGATTGCAACACTGCAAGTTTGAAAGTGTAAAAGTGTGAATAAGACATGAGGGATATGTGGAGGTGAAGATTAAGAATAACAAAGTATATGGGTTTGTTCCTTACATTAAGCTTAGAAATCATATTAACTCATTTTAAAATTAAGGTGTGTGTTTTTTTCTTCTGGAGCCAGACAGCTTCAATCTCCATTCAGTCTTATTAGAAAGAATCGGCCAACACATACTTCAACATGGATTCATTTTTGCTCTTGTTTTCTTCTAATTGCAAACAGTCATTTTTGTAGAATGGTTTTACAGAATTTTGTAATATTATATTTTTGTTTTTATGTTGACTGCGACATGTGTGAAGGATAAAGACAGTATACTAAGAGGTCTTTGAATGTGACACATACAAAAAAGATTTTAAAAAGAAAAGCTGAGAATGTGAAGTCCTCCAAAACTGAGGAAAAAAAAGATTTTGCAATCTTTTCTGAAAGATTAGTTAATAAACTGCTGTGATCTGCTATTTTCTCCCTATGGCTTTCATTCATGGTGGAAAACCATGAGGTAATTTAGAAACTTGCTGTGTCTCAAGACTGGTTGATGATTTGACTTGTAAGAACATAAGGCAGAGCTCACATTTAACTTGACCACAACAGTGAGTAGCGTTGTTGCCCCCAGGCTAGCTGATGGCTATACTCATTGAATGCTCTGGGAAGCAGCCAGTCACGGATTAGCTGATCAACCATGCCAAGTTTCAGCAACCAATAATACACAGTAGGGGGGAAAGGGCTGATCACCAGAATATACCCCATATGTTTTCCCATTGACCCAGAGGGGGGTACACAGCACTGGTCTTCTGTGGCATACGCTTCACTGAGGGGGTGCCAGGCACTGATGGTGGTTTGCCAGCATATTATAAGCTCTACTCATATGGACCTGTAGAGCTGGACTGTTTAAGAGGGGCAAATTATATGCCAGCTGTCAATGGCTGCTGCTATTAACTTATTACTCTAAGTATTTTTTTAGTAAGAATTCTCTGGGGTTCACTAATCATACAGGACCTGCAAACTCCTGCCTAAAGCTATAAATGCAACAATGTTTCATTTCTACCAACCTCACAAAAGCAGCACATTGTTATCAGTAATTTTCCTTTATCTTACCAAGCACCATTCCTACCATTATTTAACCACTTTATATATAATTTCATAATTACTCCTATTGTCTTTGAATTATGGTTAAAGTGTACTGCCAAACGCCCTACACTACACTGTACTTTAAAGGTAGGATTGCAGTATTGCAGTCCAAATTCAAAATATTGTAGAGAGTTGTCATCTAAAAATGAATGATCAGATGTTATTTTTCAACAAAACAATGCCCAAATTGCAAAGACAACTAAGAAGTGGTTTGAGAACAAGTCCATCAAGCTCATGTTTTGGCCTGGTCAGAGTTTCTCTGGTCAGAGATTTAAACTTATAGTTAATATTTGGTCTCACATTAAACTCAAAAGAATTGGGAGGCTTTTCAAGAACCTCTATCCATTAACATTCAGAGGATCAACCAAGCGTGCCACACGAGTCCTAAAAAGTGAAGCCAAAGCATTTTGATCGCCCCCAGTAACTGGTAGCAGTATAAACCACAATATCATAACACACAATTGTTTAGAGGTGCTCGGTCTCTTCTTCTCTGGTGACGCACGGCCTATTATTCTGTGGCGGCGCACGGCCGTCTTCGTTACTTTCTAGAGAGGTAAATTACGGGGGCTCTTCTTCCTGTAAAAATCTGTCTGCAAGTTGCATTTCTTGCTAATTTCCACACCAGTGGTTTGTGATTAAACTAGATAAGACTGTTAAAAGACCACTAAATATTTTGCCATTTTTGCCAAATACTGTACAAGCCAGCTGCCCCTGTTTTGCGCTCATGCCATTGAGAAAGGCTCTAAAGCCTGATGACTGCTAAGTAAAATACAGGCTGATTAAATTATATCTATGAGTTTTGGCAGACTTTAGTCCTTTAGGCATATAAGACAATGTTGACATTTGCATTGAGAGAGGGCAATTATGCGAATCACTGACTTGTTAGCATCTTTCTAACATGATGTACAATTATCTAAACGGTGCATTTTTCCAGAGCCTCCTAGTTGTGTCTCACACTGCCACCAGATACATGAAGAATTGAATGTGTGACAGAAAAAAAAAATCACTAATCTACTATATGTAGAGCAGTGCCAGAGATTTCAGTATCCCATTAACAACTTGTACATGCCAGGTTGCAACCGTTTTTTCACTCCAAGGGCATTAAAAAATGGCCATCACCATGAATTGATATAAAGCACTGCCTGCATTAAGCTTTCTGAAATCAATGCATAATCTGTAATTGCCATCTGTCTTTTTTACTAAGTTGACAGGGGAAGCCCAGCGACTACAACTTTCTTCAATGGCATCATGGGAACTGAGCTGCTAAACCTGCCTGTCTATTTCAGTTTGAATGTGTGGCGATGTTCAGTAGGCCCTCTGCCTGATGGGCTGTGCATCCCTAGTACGGATGGTATGCTTAAGAAAATCTGTACAACCATAGTCATAATCATTTGCACTGAAGACATCTGAATATTTGAAAATCAGAGTCTCCAGCTGAGTTTGTTGTCCTCTGTCCAATGCAGTCTCAATTTGAGTGTGTATCTGAGCATCTGTGGATTCCAACATTTATCAAGGAATGAAACTCACCTAGCCTCATGCCACAGGGAACCTTACAGTCTTCACTTGTCAGTTTCATGGCTTGAACACAAGTCACACCTGCTTTTACAGAGGTTATTATACATGCTACACGTGCTACTGGTACTGTCTGTTTCAGGGTCTAAAAGTCCAACATAATTGCATGTGAACTCTTTTTCCACAATAAAGGTCTACATTTTTGCCAAAATGTTCACCTGTGACCTGCAGGGATCAGAATGGGCTCTGAAGTAACAGCATATGTGCTGTGAACAAAAGAGAGGGACACCATAGTGCCGCAATTTTAAATTATTCTTTCTTAGATTGCAGCATTTGTTTGTGAAGAAAATCCCAACCAAGGGTACCATAGCTCAAAGTGATTCTGCACTGGATGAAGTTGTAAATTAGTTCAGTGTCAGGCTGGTCTTTTGACTTAGATAGGAAAGGTGTGCAAGCCTAAGAACTTCCTGTGCCCTTTCCCACTTACAAGCAGTGGCTAAAGCATCTTCAAGTAGCACCATTTTCATGACATTTTGCTTGGAGAACAGGGTCAAGAATTGTCTATGAATCATCTCAATCGTACCATAGCAATGGCGGACTCCGCATAATTCAGAAATGCTTCCAGAATAAGTCTTGTGATCTCAGCAGCAAATACTTTCAAAGGTTCTTTGGGCATATGTGATCTGGCATTCACAAAAGTCTGAAAATGCAACAAAAAATTGTTTCCTTCCAAAAATGTACTGCAGCAACACACAGTTCATATTTTTGTTGTATCAGGGAGACAATAAGATAAAGCATCTCTACTCAACCTTGTAGGAAAAATCACGGCCAAATATTGTGTCTGTGCATCAGCACAAGCCTTAACAGCAAGTTCTAATCTAGCTTTCCAAAAGGAAAAACTTTATCCCTACTTTATCTATCTTTATCCCTACTAAAGCCATGCAAAGGCCTCAAATCTAGACCCTAACCTGGCCCTGACCCGAGATGATCAGGCTCTAGCCAGGCCCTTATCCGACAACTAATCATAATTCTCGGCCCGAGTCCAACTGGAGCCTGGAAGTTTTTAGTTTTTTTATCCTCCCATTTACACAGCCAATACTTCTATATATTAGGTGTGTGTAGAGGGTTATACACCTATAATACACTCACCTAAAGGATTATTAGGAACACCATACTAATACTGTGTTTGACCCCCTTTCGCCTTCAGAACTGCCTTAATTCTACGTGGAATTGATTCAACCAGGTGCTGCAAGCATTCTTTAGAAATGTTGGCCAATATTGATAGGATAGCATCTTTTCAAGAAACCAATTTGAAATGATTCGAGCTTTGTGACATGGTGCATTATCCTGCTGGAAGTAGCCATCAGAGGATGATACATGGTGGTCATAAAGGGATGGACATGGTCAGAAACAATGCTCAGGTAGGCTGTGGCATTTAAACGATGCCCAATTGGCACTAAGGGCCCTAAAGTGTGCCAAGAAAACATCTCCCACACCATTACACCACCACCACCAGCCTGCACAGTGGTAACAAGGCATGATGGATCCATGTTCTCATTCTGTTTACACCAAATTCTGACTCTATCATCTGAATGTCTCAAAAGAGATCGAGACTCATCAGATCAGGCAACATTTTTCCAGTCTTCGACTGTCCAATTTTGGTGAGCATGTGAAAATTGTAGCCTCTTTTTTCTATTTGTAGTGGAGATGAGTGGTACCCGGTGGAGACTTCTGCTGTTGTAGCCCATCCGCCTCAAGGTTGTTCATGTTGTGGTTTCACAAATGCTTTGCTGCATACCTCAGTTGTAACGAGGGGTTATTTCAGTCAAAGTTGTTCTTCTATCAACTTGAATCAGTCGGCCCATTCTCTTCTGACCTCTAGCATCAACAAGGCATTTTCGCCCACAGGACTGCCGCATACTGGATGTTTTTCCCTTTTCACACCATTCTTTGGAAACCCTAGAAATGGTTGTGCGTGAAAATCCCAGTAACTGAGCAGATTGTGAAATACTCAGACCGGCCCATCTGGCACCAACAACCATGCCACGCTCAAAATTGCTTAAATCACTTTCTTTCCCATTCTGACATTCAGTTTGGAGTTCAGGAGATTGTCTTGACCAGGACCACACCCCTAAATGCATTGAAGCAACTGCCATGTAATTGGTTGATTAGATTAGTGCATTAATGAGAAATTGAAAAGGTGTTCCTAATAATCCTTTAGGTGACTGTATGATGTGTGTAGAGGTTTGCTTATTTTTCACTTGATCTTTTTATTATCAGTGTGAACTTTTAAACATCTTTAAATGTTTATATGAATTATTTACTTATAATGATCACCATCATAAAGAATAAACTCATTGAATTTAATTTCATGTTTTTATCAAATAGTTAAATAAAACAGTAAAATATTTTCAACAGATTTGGCTCTGGTACCGAAATTGGTACAGAGAACCGTAAACTTTTAATAGTATTGGTACTGACTACTGGAATTTTGATATTGTGACATACCTACATACAATTTTCTTGTTTCTCCATGGCTGGTGTAACATAACCCAGGTGCACACATACTCACGACTGGTTCTTGGCTCTCACTCTGTCTCTAAATGTGTATATAATTAGTCTGTTTGAAGCAGTAGTTAGGCTAATCACAACTGAAATCATTCAGATGTACCTATGAGAAATGTGTACCAATAGCCCATAACAGCTGCGCTCAGCATTACCAGCAATATCCTGTAAACCTGTTTAAGAGTCTGTACTTGAGGTGCATGATCAGTTATTACTTCTCATAAATCAGAATGGACCTGTTCCAAGTCTGTCACATATTTTCTCATTGATCTCCACAATACCAAACAATAGAGGCTCTAAACCCTCTGTAAAATAATGACATGAAAGAACACAGCAGAAGCCATGATTTTTTGATTATTAGAGCTTTGAAATGAGATTTAGGTAGCTTCTCTTATGATGCTGGTGTTTCAGTATTGGTGAACATGATGAGAAACATTGATTAGTGGGATCATCACACTTAATTTTGAATGACCATTGATGGAGAAATATAATTTGTCTGTACAGTTAAAAATAAAAAGAAATTTTATATTAAATTAAATTATGGTTAATGTAAGGGAATTTACTCAAACCACATATTTAAGAGTAAAAGTAAAAGAAAAAAGAAAAAATATGGATGCACACTTCAAAAATCCTTACCACCTTTGTCATACTTTTTTTAATGTACTATAATTTGTGATGCATTTATTCTAATTTAATTCTTATAGTAAAAGAATTAGGATGCATCCAGTGTTCACAATGCTAAAAATAAATCTGGATGATTGCAGGAAGAGATGTGGAATAGACATGATGAGCTATTCATAAAGCACTATTGACTCCACACATGGGAATTAAAGTGCCCCTATTATGCTATTTTAAAGGTCTCCTACAACAGGTTTATATGCATCAAAGGTCAAAAAACACTTTTCTCATAATATACATTACACATCACCACATTTTTTAAATAATTGTCAAAGGACTTGTCTGATGATTCAGTCTATCTAAATCCCTCCTTTTCGTGAGCTAATCTGCTCTGATTGGTCAGATGGCCCAGTGTACCACTTATAGCGCCAAATTCAGCTCCAGAGGCTTCCTAAAGCTCAGCAATTTTACACACTGTAAAGAAAGTAATGATGGCGTCAATTTTACCATTTCAATTCAAGCGTGAGTCTGATGATGAAACATTAGAAGAATTCGATTTTAAACCCAAACGTCCATCGCAAGAATGACTTGAGCAGGACGTTTCTAAATGATCATCTACTCAGTTTGAAGTACAATATGAGATTTTGCACCTGCAATTTATACCATCAGCATTAACAAGTGTATGTCCATCAACAAACCAATGTGTATATTTCTAATCTATTGCAGTGCACATGTGGGAACTGTATTATTAACCATATCAATAATGGTGCTAACGTTATCCAAGTACTAACATGAATGATGTAACATTACATTTTGTAAAATAAATCTTGCTCCAACCTTTATCTTTACTCTTAGTAGAAAGAACAACAGGCAATCTGCATCAATTGACAATTGTAAGTAATAGTTGATTTATATAGCAGCTCATTAGCAGAGGTATTTCACTAAGATATTAATAATGTCAGTTAGCCAGTCAATAAAGTGAAATTTAATGTATAAAAATATTAAATATGTGGGGGGTTTTTTGCAAGTGAGATTAGTAAATGCAAGCTCACATTTAGCCTAGAACTACAATAACCATCATGTTTATACACAAATACTCCGCACTTACGACATTAGAACAAGAGAGCTGTCAGTCAATAAATGGGAAAACAAAGTAACTTGAGTTACTTACTTGAAAAAGTAACTCATATATTTTGTTGTAATTTTTTTAAAGTAATGAATTACTTTAGTAGTTACTTGAAAAAGTAATCTGATTACGTAACTCAAGTTACTTGTAATGAGTTACCCCCAACACTGCTAAGAGATTGTGATTTTGAGGAGCAAGTTGGTCCAAATAAAGAGGGTACTGTCCCATCTTTAATGGATAAGCTTTTTGTAAATCCCATTTAGACCTCACAGAGATTTGAGAAGAAAACATTAAAAGTTTACTCTGCTTTTGTATCGCTGTAGTATTTTTAACCACGGACTCTTCGCATCCTCATCCTTTGGAAATGTTTACAAAGAGAATTTGCTTTTGCAGAGCAGAAAACAGCTACTTCTCAACATACACAACACAGCTACAGCATTTGAGGGCAGGTTAAAGTAAGCATTGTTCGCAGAAGACCATAGGTGGGCATTATGCAGTATGTAAATACTTTACTAATAATACAATCTTCACATTAAAATCATCTGTCTGTTAGGGCTCCACTGTAAGTGCAGCCGCCATACCCTGCCAAACCCAATTGACGCCACTTCCCCAATACACTGGAAACGTATGAAGATTAAGGTTGACTATTTATTAACTACTTGATTAGCGTGAGGCCAAAAGATTCCCAGACTGGTTGACTTCATCTTTATTATGGGTGTCTCCTGTCAGTGAGAAGATCAATGGAGGGAGGAGTGTGAATCATGTTCCCTTCACCCGGGAGGCGCCATATACTGTTTCTTTCAAAGCATGTCTGCACCAAATAAAATGTCTTTTAGGGAGCCAAAAACGTGAAAAACCATTGGCTTACACAAATGTAACACTTTTTAATTTAACAGCGTTCTCTAGTCAACTAAAATGCAACTGTGTCATTAGTGGAGTATCTACTCCTTTATCTATTCCTACCCTAAAATCTGGTTAATTATTGCAAGCGCAGATCCAGGTCCCCCTCAAGCCTCTTTCTGATCACGTCTTTAGCTCTGTTGTGCCCCATCTAGCTGTTTGTAACACATCTCTCATTTCTCCTTTGCACTCTTTAATCTTTCCATTCAATACATAAGCTTTCCATTAATGCCCTCTGAGGACAGTTGCAATGCACATGTACACATTTGCTCTTAAATAATCTCATAGATTGATCCAGGAATTATCACACTGTACCATACTGGCTTTGTCTTCCACACCTTTTCTTTAGTCTCTAGACAAAACACGTGGTCTGGAAAACTATATTGAGCTCTCCATTAAAGTGCAAGCCACTATAATAGTTAAGTAGACTTAAATATATCTCACCCTGTTTTAGCCCCAGCTAGATGATCATGCAGTGAGGTTCTATGAGTCACCTCTTTAAACACTGTGTAGTGGATGGAAAGTGTGAAATCGATCATTATCTAATAAACGAGAGCTCTGTTGGAGGTTGTCAAGCCTCCAAAGATCTGCAATGCATAAAGGGTGGGGATAGTCACCAACACTGTAATATTCTATAAAAAATATTCTATATTCTATATCATGTCAATGTTACCTATTCAGGAAATGTACAGTACACACGTTGCTTATAGCTTTCACAGCATTATGAACCATGATGTTTAATGTGCATTTTCTTTACTATGTACCTGTACTTCACACTGGGGGACCTTGAAGAGTTCAAGATGTGAAAAAGCATTGTTGATACTTTAAAAGAGCAGGCTTGTACAAGGCAAAGTAGCTATATTGTAAATGAGAGGAATCTGTTTTTGACCAGTTAATCCTGTAAAGCCTTACATTGGTCAGATATATATTTTTTAAAGGTGCAGTGTGTGTATTTTAGCAGCATCTAGTGGTGAGGTTGTGAATTGCAATCACTCAACGCTCACCCCTACCTTTTAAAGTAGAGAAGCTATGGGGAGAAGCTACGGGGCTGACACAGGACAAAAATGTCGTCAGAGAGAGCAGAGAGTGACTATTGCTCTGTAGAGAAGTTTGTCCGTTTAGGGCTACTGTAGAGACATGACGCAAAATGGCGATTTCATTGTAAGGGGACCTGCTGTGTATGGAGATAGAAATGGCTCATTCTAAGGTAATAAAAACATAACGGTGCATTATGTTAGGTCTTCATACACCACTGAAAACATAGTTATGTATATTATATTACATTTCTGTCAATAGATCATCATAAATACTACACACTGCACCTCCTAAATGGAACTGTTTATTGAATCTTTAGAGCAAATTAAAAAAATAATAATAATAAAAAAGGTTTGTACGTGTGTTTTATATTTTGTATAAAATTGATTCATCGGGCTATTATGTCCCATTTACAATAGTGGAGTATAGTAAAAATATGGAGCTTACAGATGAGGAAGAAAAAACACCTCAGTTTTATTAGCCTTAGTAAAATTATATTTAAAGATAAAGTTAAAGCTTAGATTTATGATCACATTTCTGTAGTTTTTAAAGTGGGGGCAAATCATATAACGAATGCAATACATACAATGATAATTAAGAGATGTACAAATAAACTTTCCTCAAAAGCCTGTTACATTTTAGCATGATTTTTCAACAAAAAACAAAAAAAAGTTTGGAAAATCAAGTAAACATAAGTTGCTTCAGTCCAGTAAATGTTCATCTTGAAATATATAAAAGTTAACATAAGTTATTATTATATTTACTTTATAAAATAAATAAATCACTAAATTTCACAGCAAAATTATACTAAAAGACCTAAAAAAAAAAAGTATGAACTGTCAGTCAGAGTGCAGAATTTAGGAATGTAGAAGATTGTGTACAACAGGTGTAACAGCAAAGTTTTCATCATGTTAATAATGTGTTTTTCCAGAGTTGGTGGCCAGTGTTTTTTCGGAGCCCACTGACTTTTATTGTATGGACAAAAACAGTTGAAACATTATTTAACAAATCTTGTTTGTGTTCTGCAGAAGTAATAAAGTAAAAGGATGACAGAATTTTCATATTGAAAATGTACTATATTTATAATATAATTTACTATACTGTCAGTCTATATCTGTCTAAATGTTTTTGTTTCCTCTGAAACACTGTACTGATTATGTGGATACCCAATGAGGAACCACAGCCTGGGCTGGACAGGTGGAAGTGTGGCTTTTCTGTGGTACTTTACAGTCCTTCCTTGGGGATTAAATAAAGTGAATCTGAATGAATTCTACAAAACTCTTTTTGTTGAATGACGTCAAACTCACGTTTACACTCATTAAGCCACTGTACAGTCTCCTAGGCAACCTATCCTCAAAGGCAATGATGACCCATACAGAGGTTTCCTGACCTTCATCACCAGACCCAAGATGCAAGCATGTGTTACAATCAGTGTCTTCCTTTATTTCAAGTAATCCTTTTAGATTACTATTGTAAATATCTATTTCTAAGTCTGTCGAAAATTATGCAATTGGTCTCCATTGGTGTAAACGTGCGTGTTGGTCTAGCACATTATTACAGACCCTTTTGCAGTGGCAGTGAAGTAATGGAGCTCTGGGACACTGACCTTGATTGCGGTTGTGTCCCTCACTAGAAGGCTGCAGCAGCCCACGGCTGGCTTTTATGAATAACCAAACATGCTCAGCATTCTAATGCTACCATGGAGACCTGACCCTAGCCACAGCTTCAACCTCTTGGCTCCACCCATCACTCTAATCCTATCCAATCCCCTGCTTTATTTTAATGAACAGGAGTTTCAGGAGGTCTGATCTCCATGAGTTCATCTGAATGGCATATCTATTAATGCAGTACACTAGCTATGTCATGTAAAGAGCTCAAATACTGTGTGTGACTGCTGCCAAAACAATAGTCCTGGTTACTGCCGTTACAGGTAGAGAGAATAAAAGCATTGATGGGATAAATATAAATCATACTGTTATATTAATTAATATTCACTAAACTTTATCATGAACACAAGGTTGCAAACACCATGGTGATAACGGGGATAACTATCCAGCCTGATAAGCTGGGTGCCACCCATTAGGATGATTAAAAAGAAAAAAAAAGAATCTGATTATGAAATGAATGGGAAGTTGCTGAATCCTTTGTGTATGGCAATTTGTGTGCTTAGCTTAAAGACCACAAACATACACAATCACGATCGCCCTTTCTCACTTTCTTTCTTTATGTGCAAAAAGATCTAGTATTCTATATTGTATCTATTTTTGCTCTACACAGTTTTTACTCTCTGCTTCTTTGTTTTTTATGTTTTGTTTTTTTGTAGTTGTTTTTTTTTTTGCAGAATGTACAGATTTATTCATGTGGGAATGAGGGATCGAACATCCTAGTTATTTTAATATTAAAAGATTTTAAAATGACCTGACTGCAAAAGATCAATGAAATGTAAAGTTTAAAATGCCTTTGTCTCTTTATTAAGCTTTTGGGTATTAAGATTCTAGTGTAATGATAAATGGGTTTATAAAAGTTACAGATCTGTAACTTTTACAGGAATGCATTATTATATAAAATACTGTGGTGTAGTGTATTATATTCTGATTTGAACAATAACACCTGATTATTAGGTTATGTAATCAAAAAGTTGTTAGTAGGGTCTAACTCACAGGCGGAGTTTCGCTTTTGGCAACCTTGGGAATTTATATTATTATAAATAATAATAATATTAAGGAATTTAATAATTAAAGGATTGAAAGGGATTTAAGGGAATAAATAAATAAGAATGTTAAAATAAATTATAAGTCTAATTGTAGTAGGTTAATGAAGTAATCAATGTAAACTATTTTGAAATAATATTTTCTTTTTAAATGTGCACATATTCACTCTTATTCGTATGTCTAATATGTAGAAAATCTAACTTTTTTTTACCTCGTCGTCACATTCATTTATGAATTACATTAATCATGATCACATTTTTTTAATTCGAAAAGGCGAAACTTCATAAAAGGTTGAGTTGTTTGCTTGCATCACTGGATAGTCTATACTGTCGGTGCAGCTGAACTTTTCTATCATAAAACAGGTGTCTAATACTTGCATCTACTTACATTTTTCCACAAACTCTCATTGAGTTGTGACCATAGATGGTAGCAACCCCATAGACTTCAGCCGGAGAAAAGTGAAGTCAATTAGAAGCACTCACTTCCTGATGGCTGAGTGTACTGCACAGCCTCAGACTGAGCTTGATGACGTAGATGTGACGTACGCAACATGTCTGACAGTTGTAAGTCTTCTAGTAGTTGTGCAAAGTGAAATCTGAATCACCAATCATCTTGCAGAGACTTGTGTTTTCTCTCTCTCTGTGCGACAGAGAGATGCGTGGTTATGACGCAATCGTACGACTATTTTTACAAAAACTACTTCTACTGGGCGATAGTGTAAGATACAAGGTAATGGAGCCTTTTTTAAATTGTCGTCTTTCTTTAGAAATTAAACAATGGGCAAAAAAAGAGTCTTTAAATGCCTCAGATGTTAAGTTATTCGCTGTCAAAGTGAGGCCAAAATGAATAGGAGTCAATGGAATGCTAACAGCAAGTGATGGCTTGGTTAGCAATAGCTGCCACTATGGAAGGTACGCTTTCCGGGGGCTGGATTACCCCCTTGGTTTGACCACTGAGAGCCTAAAAAAATTATCAGCGTAAAATTTTACTTTTTAAAACATTTTGACATCCTAAAAACAATCAGCTTTACTCGTTCTACACTAAGAGATAAGAAATAAAATTTAAAAATATGATTTATATTATAAAAAAAATAAAAAAAATTCATAGCTCAGACAAAATCATTGGCTCTGGTCTGGGCCTGTTTAAACAACACAGAGAGGAGTGCAGTGGCTCTTCAATTCACAGTGAGCAGTGATAGCATTAATGAGAGGAGCATTGTCCGCTTTTTCTGAAATAAAATGACAGGGAAAGCGGGGGAAAACAACATCCCTTCATAAACATGATAACAGCATAGGGGCTTCTGTTTTGTATCATTTGCAATTCAGATTCTGTGACAAGCAAATCCTTAATCCACTTACAGTTGGTTGAGACAAATGAGTTATAGCAAAGAACCCTGATAAAGGAACAGTCCGCCCTAAAAATGAAAATGTTGTTGGCATTTGATTCTGTCAACATTCTTTAAAATATCTTCAAAATAATAAGAAAGCCAGATGTGTTTGTAATGACATGACAGTGAGTAAATGATGACAGACACATTATTCCTTTAATTCAGCAATACTGGACAGAGGATATACATAAAGGGAAATGTGGAAATCTATTTGAGGAGAGAAAAGTGAGAAAAGTGAATGAAAGACAGAGGGGTGATAAAGACATGTCCCGAACTTGAGATATCTTTGGAAGAGATGAACAAGCAATTGTGCTAAACCCTTGTGGGATCAAACCCTGGCAAATGTACCAACACTATCTATGCTCTTAGAGGAAAGTAAGACTTGTCTTATCAGTAAATAGGGTTTCATCCAAATAGCTAGCAATTCCATACCACAAGCTCTTCCATTGCACATAAGAGCCAATCGGAGAAAATCAAAGATCTACATCGAACATTCACAGCCTCTATTAAGAGGTTTTCATCCACATTTCCAATTGAAAAGTAATGAGGCCTGCACATTTTTAACTCGCTATGGCAAGAAACAGCAGATGTTAACTCGTATCAAATTATTTTTAATCATTGTGAGTGGAAAAGTCAAGGCAAGTAATAAAATGAACTTTTAGTATTACTCTTACTTAAAGGGATAGTTCACCCAAAATGACAAAATGTGAAAATAACCCCCTGATTTACTCACTTTCAAGCCAGCCTAGGTGTATGGCATTTTGCTTTCAGATGAATACAATTGGAGTTATATTAAAAAATGTCCTGGCTCTTCCAAGCTAGGATTCTATAAAAGTAATCCACATGGCCCTGAGGGGTTAATAAAGGCCTTCTGATGCGAATCGATGGGTTTGTGTAAGAAAAATATCCATATTTCACGCGTTATAAAGTAAACGTTTCTAGCTTCCAGCGGACCACCTTCCTGTTTCAACCCACGGAAAAAAGCGTAATTGACGCGCCGATGATGTCGGACTTAGCATAAGCATTCTGAACTCTGTGAGCTAGATATTTTACTTTATAAAGTTTTAAACATGAATATTTTTCTAACACAAACTCATTGATTCACTTCAGAAGGCCTTCAATAACCCCCCGGAGCCGTGTGGATTACTTTTATAATGGATGGATGCACTTTTTTCAGCTAAAATGTTGGGCTCCCATTCACTCCCATCATTAGCCAGAACATTTTTAATATAACTCTGATTGTATTCGTCTGAAAGAAGAATGACATATCCACCTAGGATGGCTTGAGGGTGAGTAAATTATGGGATACTTTTCATTTTTGGGTGAAATATCCCTTTAACATTTTTAATGATTAATTGAAAACTTTACAAAAGTGAACAAACTGTAGTGAAACAAAAAAAAAGAATATGTCCTAACATTAAAGGCATTTCACCTTTGAAGAAAATACTGTCCACTTTTGTTCTTCGTGACACTAAATGTTGTCCATGTTATCATTGATGTGATTTCTTTGTCACAGAACAGACAAGCTGTAACACCAGTGCAACTGTGCAGAGCTCAATGCAGTAGCTAAGAATAGCACACTATTGAGCAAAACCTTCTAAGTTTATTTCTCTAATCGGTACCTCCTCCATCCGTTCGTTTGTTTGTTACCTTTTTATAATGTCTAGTACATTCATAGCAATTGTACAGAATTTTTAGCACATATAGACACAATACAAACACATACACAAAGACAAATTCAACAGTGTCTTCCACACTCCAGTGCAGTACAAGGAAGATGCCGAATTAAATCAATCTGAAGGCTGATCCGGCTGTCAGAGACGCCGTGTCACAGTGATTACCCATCCTCTCAGTCTCGCGCTGTCTTTCTTTCTGTCTCTATCTCTCGCTGCTTAATCACAGCTGGGACTGGCTATCCCTTGCAGCTGCTTGCCAGAGGCTCTGCCTGACTCCTGCCACCTCCCTCTGCATTACGGCCTTCATTCACACTCGCTAGTAGTTTATCAGGCTACGGTAACATGGTTCGACAGTTATGTTAATGCTTAAAATGTCTGTTGTCTAAATGTGTGAGAAACAGAAGTCACAAAATATTCTACCAAGTTTCATGCAACATTTCCATTTCATAAGCCATTGATTTGTTTAAAATGCATTCAAAATACATGCACTATAATGACTCAATATCTTCAGCAAGGCCAGAAATAATGAACACTTACTTAACGTGCACAGAAGAAAACCAATGCAAAAACAAAAGAGTAATTTGTGGTTACTGGCCAGAATTTATATCCTCAAACAATACTTTGCAAGCATTTAATAGAAATAATTGTTCTGTATAGAGGCTGTTGCAGAGAGATGCATATGAAATCTGAATAGCAATTCAGTGGTTGTCACTTTGTTAAGAAATGGAGAAGAAATTGAGAAAAAAAAAATTAAACAACAGCAAACAGCACAAACAGGTTGCAGTATAAGTTTCCATGTATTCAAATGTATCTCGTCAAATGGTTGGAAAAAGCACACAAACTGTGTTGATGCTGGCTACATTATTGTTATTATTATTATTATTATTATTATGTTGTCTAGTAGTTAAAAAAGCCCACATATTATTTATTATAATGAGCAACAGAAGTGAACAGAAGATGCAAAAGTGAATAATTTTGTCTGTAACAGATGCAAACGTCTCTCATCGTCGTCATTGGTATAATGATGTAGTAAAATGCAAACTGCTAGTGTAATAATTAAATATATCCCCTGCATCAAAAGGCCTGTCACCTTCATTATAGTTGGTGTTTCAGCACCATGGACAGCGAACAGCCCAGCAACACAGACTACAAGCGCGTCGGTGCTGTGAATCAAGCCCTTTGCCAAATGAACCAGTGAATAAGCAAAACACGCCACCCACTTATTCAACAGCTTATCGGTGAATCCTTCATTTAAACGTCAACTTACAAGCTCTCGGTAAATGTTTGACCATTAATTACACGAAGCAAAAAAAAAAAAAAAAAACGGAAAAAGATCACTTCCTTATCAGCACACAGGAGCTATATGTGTGCGTTTATCAGCACACAGGAGCTATATGTGTGCGTTTTTTCGTTGCCTAGGAGTAATCCGTTTAAGATGACAGCGGGAACTCGAAAATTAACCTTAATGTCAAGTTTATGGCGGTTAAGAGGGCACCCTGTTGCAGCGCGCACAGAGTGCTGTGCAAACAAGACCAATGAGCAAGGGAAACGACTCTTGTGATAGATTATCTGAGAAAGCACCGGTACCCTATTAGCGTTATTGAAATGTACTCAGTGTGGTGGACGTGAATGAACACCTGGCGGAGCAGCTCTAAATTCAGTTCAGACAGACGCCGCTCCGCGAGCGCACCTGCGCGCTATAGAATGACGCACACACGTTGAAAGGTTGGCTTTGCAAGCGTTTTGTGCTTTGACACAGTAACCTTGCATCAGCAACAACATTTAATTTCCTCCGTAAGATTAGACCAGAACAATGGGTTTTGCGTTGCTGCCCAGCAAGGATGGAGGCACGAGGAAAGGGAAAAGTTCAAAAGCCTGTATTCCCACTCCCCCTCGAAATGCAAAGTTGGCATCACCAGCTGATGCGAAATGCGGAAAAAATAGAGTACAATACGAAATGCAATTTTCCCTCACTAAAACATCACCATGTTACTGTCCCCAGTTACCATGACGACTGAGAAAAAAGACCCAACTCAATTCACTGAAAAGCGAGAGATCCAGATAATAAAACCCTACCTTGCATTCTTCCATGCACGTCCTTACTGAGTACACATCCGTCTCGTATTTGTCTGCCATCATCTCAAATTCCTCATATTTCTCCTGCGCGTGCAGGTCATAACGCTGGTATGCCTGAACGCACAGACTGCATCGGTTTTGGTCGCCGTCCATAATCGCGTCAAGGCTGCAGTTCAAATTGTCCGGACTTAATGATCCGTAAAGCAAATCCATAAGAGAGTACGAATTACAAAAGGAAAGGTACAAATCGCTTATGTTCATCCACCGAGTCCCCTCCGTTTCCGAAAGGCCCCTGCACAAGTGGTCAGCGTCGACAAAAGTGAAGCAGTTTTCAGACAAACTATCCGGGTGGCAAGTTTCTAGTTGCCACAAAGGTTTGGTAGAATTGACTACAAAAATAGCATCTTCGTTTCTTCTGAGGCTGCTGTGTGTTGAAGGGAGGTCGGGTCTGTGGTTTGCGCTCATGTCCATTGATGCTAACTTGTCTCGGGTCCTTGTCAGTTTGGCCTCGGCGCAGAACCACAGATGATCAGAAAGCAGAACGGTTAGAAATAAGAGGGACGCTAAGGACAATCGCCATCGCTGGGCCCTCTCGGAGTCGGTGAATGGCTTCTCGTTCTCGCGGGGAGCACACCAAATTTTTAAGCCGTCATCTCGCTTCCGACACTTCCAATCACCGCTGGTCATATTTTGGGAAAGCGCAGCGCTGGCTGACTCCACCGTGGGGGCTTTTCTGCCACAATAGTCATTGACGGGAGGTCTGTCTTGAGTTTTGACCACTAAACGACGGCTAACGAGCGGTCATGGCTCACCTCCGCGATTAACTGCAATTCCCGATCAGTTGCGGTGTTCAGGGGGATTACTGCTTTCATTGTCGAATCCCCTCTCCCCGTGCTTCTCCGGAGAAAAACCCAGCTATCTGTAGCAACATGTCTCTCCCTGCTCGTCTGTCATGGGTTCCGCTCTCCCCTTTTGCGCAGAGCCGCTACAAGACGGAAAAGCCACTGTCTGGCCGCTCGCACTGATTCCAGGCTCTCTGGTGAAAAGCGCAAGGACTCCTCGTTTTAACACGCCGAATTTCGCCTCTTCGGTCCGACAAGGTGGGATCTTTTCTCGCGAAATGATCCACAGTCATTTTGGCCAAATGTTAAGTTGCCGCCATGTTCGTTTTGAAAGAGTTCTTGGAAGAGAGCAGGGTCATTTGCGTCAGCTCTTGCAATGTGATTGATCCATCACAGCGACCCGGCCAATTTGCAAACTGTTCATATAGGCTGAACTGATAAAGCATCGCAAGTGATAACATGACTGGTGCATAAGAAAATAAGAACTCATAATTAGAATCTACTGTATAATACGTTTACATCAACAGGTTGACCAGCTGCACATAAGCTTTTACACTGTAAACCCAGATGTTACCACATGAAGCACATTCTCAGATATGACCAAACACAATGTACAACTCTTGTAATTAATATCAAATTAATGGATAAATGTCACAGACAAGACTTAAACCTAATCCCAGACTAACTTGCACTGACATATTTTAGGATATTTAGGATAAAACTTTAATTTGTATCAAGATGCACACCAGTATTTTTACTTTATTTTTAATTTATTTTTCATAAGCTACTTAGATGTCCTAGTTTAACTAAGGCCTACTCCTGGCATAATCTAAGCCTTGTAAACCAGGCCATAGTGTTTATGAAAATAATTAAAACTAAATGTTTTAAAAGAATATGAGCAATAGGCTACTATTTTCTTTAAGAGATAGTTCACCCAAAAACTGAATGTCACCCAATGTCATTCCAAACCTATTCCATTCCAAAAAAGACTTTCTTTCGATCTGTGAAACTTATCCTGAAAAATGGGTCATTGTTTGTTCTTGATTTTTGAACATCAATGGGGTCTAATGATGTTGGTAGGTGAACTATATCTTGAAATTCACTTCAATTTGCAACATGAATAAAAAATAAGTCGAATGTGAAATGTATGGACAAATAATCTTTTTTGTTACACCACTTTTTCATTTTTACTTAGTGGTTAGCATTTCTATGTGGACAGGCATATGGTAACATGTGAACCTGTCACATTTGCATAAATTGACAAACACACTCACACACAGCATGTAATGACCTGAAGCTTGACAGGTTCGAGCTGTCTAATCAACGGCATATGTGTTCATGTTTGCAAAATGCATTTGTCCCTTCATCTCCTTTATTCTCTAATCAGCAGCATGAGCTTTCATGTTGTGATGAGAAAGCTAATAGACCTTATTCAGAGCAGCGACATGATGGGTTGTGAGACTGTGAGGGATAGACTTACCGTCTTTTCAATTAAATTCGCTGTAAAAACCTGTATCATTACACATTTCTTTAACTTTCTTGTTAGCATGATTTCATGTCAGCTCTTTTTCCAAATACATTATTTACAATATGTGACCCTGGACCATAAGGTTTTTCAGATATACATAATCTGAATGAATAAGATTTCCATTGATGTATGATTTGTTAGAATAGGACAATATTTGGACGAGATGCTAATATTTGAAAATCTGGAATCTGAGGGTGCAAAAAAAAAAAACAAAAAAAAAAGTTGTCCAAATGAAGTCACTAGTAATGCATGTCACTACTAATAATACATTTTGATATACTTACTATAGGACATTATAATAATATCTTCATGGAACTTCATGATCTTTACTTAATATCCTAATAAGTTTTGGCAAAATAAGAAAATTCCATAATTTTGACTCACACAATGTATTGTTGGCTATTGCCACACATTTACCTGTGCTACTTATGACTGCTTTTGTGGTCCAGAGTCACATATATGGTTTGATTGTTTTCCAGATGTTAAGAACTCGATAACAGAAACAAGTCTGTCTATATTTAGTCTCAAAAAATGGAAAAGGAAGTATAAAAGGAAGGAAGTAGGAAAGAAAACGCTGCACCTTCTCAAAATGCTACACAGTTTTTTTGTTTATTTGACTCCACTGTTATTTTTTTATTTATGGTCATTAACTATTATTAGTCAAGCTACAATTAAGACCTGCATTTCCCTTTAAAGTAGCAATTATCTCTTCCTCAGTCTAGCAGTATTTTGTCAGCTACAGGACAAATGGCCACACGCTAACAACTGCTTTCAACATGCTGTGCCATGCGTCAGGTTTTGCCCTGTTTGTGTCATCTTTTCCAGTGGTTTTCAGTCTGGAAACACACAGATGAACAAGGATTTTATACGAAGCCATTTAGATCAAAACATGCCCTTACAGAGGTACAAGGTAAATCCTCTCTCTTCTCCACAACCCTTTTCAAAATGTTTCATCACTTCAAAGTGAAGATTCAGAAGCAGGTCGAAGACAACACATAATCCCTCAGTATGTTGATTTATCCTCCCTTCTCCTGAGACAGGAAACAGACAGAGAAAAATACTCTGACTGATCGACCTTATCTGAAAATGAGCAGTATCACACTCATTTAGAGAATGTTAGGCTGGGAAGCTGAGAAACTTCATTCATACATTAGAAAAAGTCACTTCCGCAGCAGGTGTGCGTATGTGTGCTGAGATCATGGTATTAAAACGACAATAGTATTCAAGCTGAGAAAACACACTTAAGCAAGGCTATAATTCACCAGGCTCTCAAATTATACAGTATGACTCATGTGCAAGAATATAATGTTATGATGGCTGAATTTCCAACGGTACTTTCTCACTATGTTATGCTTGTTTCCTGTTCCATTTCCTTCCTTATTATTATAAAGTCATCATTATTAGCCTACCAACAACAATAATTTATCATCATCATCATCATCATCACTATGTTTCTTTCATTAATGACTATTCTCATCTCAACCAATCATTACTGTTTTCTCTGAAAAAAATAACTGGCAGGACACAAAGTTGTATTAAGCCAGTTGGACATACACATGGCATGAGGTGTCCAAAGACACCAATTAATTCAGGAGAAATTATCATGGTGGGTAATGAGAGGCAACAGACCAATAGCTCTGTCCAATTTATCTTGACATCATAGTATTTTCCTTGAAAACATTGACAATCAGTGAATAAAATCCCATCCCAATAATAAAAAAAAAGCCTCTGTAGACTTCCAGGCCTTATATCTTAAAAAGATTTTGAATAATAATAATAACATAATAATTTGTTACATTTACTTTTCTAGGAACTCAAAGTGCTTTACATAGAAGGGGGGAATCTCCTCAACCACCACTAATGTGCAGCATCCACCTGGATGATGCAACGGCAGCCATATTGCGCCAGAACGCCCACCACACACCAGCTGATTGGTGGAGAGCAGACAGAGTGATAAAGCCAATCAGTATATATATATATATATATATATATATATATATATATATATATATATATATATATATATATATATATATATATATATATATATATATATATATATATATATATATATATTCAATATTCAATATTACATGCAGAATTTTCAAGTGGTTATAGAATTGCAAATTCTGGACCACTGGCTCTAAACTAACATGCCACCAGAGAAAAGGCACACTCATTTGCAAGGCAAATCTACCATTTTTGAGTAAAGTCTTCTGGATCTCAATGGGGGGGAATGCATTTCTGTCTAATGCATGCTGCCATTTCCCACTGTTTTATTTCCAGCAAGCCCCAGGGTAATGGATCGTCTCTTTTCTACCTAGTACATCCAATTACTGCTGCTAACTGACTAACTTCACTGCTCAGAGAGATTAGCCATCAGTAAGAAAACGTGAGTTGCTTTAGTCTTGAGGAACAGAATATGGACACCATAAAAAAAATCACAAATCCAAGGTGAATGAATCTTACCAAAACCCTGATTTCAATATAATTATATTGCTACGCCTGTATCTTCTCAATATCAGTGACCAACATCTATCATCGCAGTCAAAGCTACTGCAGGCTGTTATAAACCCATGATAATTTCCTGACCTTCCTTGACCTTTTCCATACAGGAAGCTTTCAACTGTGAGCGCACCATTTAGCAGGCACTCTGGGACACATCTTCAGTCAGATTCATATTGCCTTCCAATGTCCTTGCTTTCCTTGTCCAAACCCTGTTCTTGCAATAGTGTGCATCACTCTCCCTATAGATCATCACAGCAGGGTGATTTCACACTCGAAGCCCATTAAATATGTGTGAAAGAAAAAAAAAACTAATTTGAGGTTGGGGTTTGTTTTAGTGTTTGTTTTCATTTGAAATCACACACTATGTCAGTCTGTGGTTTGTTTACTAATTATTTATCTGTCTACATTCTGTAACTTTTTAATTATTGAGGTAACGTCCCTCCATTTAAACCAAAACCATGCCATTAAAACACTGCTGCCCAGTTTCACAGACAAGGCTTAAGCTATTCCTAGACTAAAATGCATGTTTGAACTGTCTTAACAGAAAGCAACTTGCACTGACATATCTTATAAAATGTCCGTGCTGGCCCCACTTTTTATTAGGTGGGCTTAACTACTATGTACTTACATAAAAAAATAAGTACAATGTCCTTACTGTGTTCATATTGTGTTGCAAAACACCTTTGCTGATATTGAGGTGGGATACGGTTAGGGTTAGGGACAGGTGTGGTGGGATGGGTAAGTTTAAGGGTAGGGTTAGGTGTAAGGGAAGTGTCAACTGTGTAATTACAAATGTAACTACAAAAATTAATTACAGAGGTAATTACATGCAGGTATTTTTTAAATGTAAGTACAATGTAAAAACATGTATGTACACAATAAGTGCAATGTATCAAATGTTACTACATAGTAGTTAAGGACACCTAATATAAAGTGGGTCCCTTTTTTTTCTAAGGCATTTCACAAGATCACACTTACATATAATTAAAGAGTAAAGGTTAAGCTTATTTGGCATGCTGTCCGAGGGAAGGGCTCTGAGCTCAGGATTTGGCCCAAACCCAGAATACACCCTCATCCCAGGTTTGGATAGGAGTCGATTGAAGTGAGGAGATGGTGTCGTGGAGGGATGCTGGAAAACGGTGATGGAACAGAGGTAAGTCTGCTGTATATATACCTCTCATCTCGTTTACTGAGTTGATTAACTGAATGTGCTCCTCCCCAAACTTTAATAAAACACCATGTTTTTAAAAGCTACTAAATTTCCTTATTTAACTAAGGCCTACTGCTTAATCTAAGCCCTGTCTGTGAAACCACCAAGTTTTTAATTTTCAAAATTAATCTAAAAATGAAAAAAAGCCAATTTTCAAGTCTATCACATGACTTAAAAATACAGTTATCTTAAAATGAGAACCCTTGAAACTTTTTTGCCATGGAACACAGAAGGAGTTATACTGCTAAATATCTGGGATGCTCTTTTCCATACAATAAAAGGCAGCTATAAAAAGGCAGGTAATTATAGCATGATCAAATTAAATAAAAGGACAAAAGTAGTCATCTGCGTAGGTTATTCTAAAGCCATGCAATTGGTTTGGGCGGAGAGCAGAATTATACCTAAGTCATATTTCTCAGTCATTATTTTTGAGCTTGAGAGAACCAGTCATTACTTGTAAAAAAATAATAATTTTATTGAAACGTTGTACTAGATAATTTTAAATAAACCATCACATTAAAGATGTTATTGATGTTTATGGCTATAAGATAACCCATATTCCCAACCAGGGATACAAAGTACAAAGTATTTTGCTTTGTTATAAAGGTACAGGTGTGTTATGACTTCTGTATGTGTAAATTTTGTCCATTTGTTTAGATTAATATTACCATTTTTAATTAGTAATATCAATCCAATATGACAAGTGATTCTTATCTAAACTACAAGACAAAGAGCATCACTAAGAGAGACAGTAAAGGCCTGTTCACACCAAGACTGACAACTATATTAGCGTATATAAGACTATAGATACAACACAATGTCACAAAAATTTTACACGTCAGTGTAAAAGTAAACAATTTTCTACCTAGAACATATCATCTTAGGACTATTTTTGACATTAGCATGGCTCTACAACATAAATTTCTGCATCAAAGCACCTTCCATACAAAA
Source organism: Gobiocypris rarus (assembly GCA_023029165.1). NCBI lineage: Eukaryota > Metazoa > Chordata > Actinopteri > Cypriniformes > Gobionidae > Gobiocypris > Gobiocypris rarus. The sequence goes on along the minus strand of CM040914.1, from coordinate 29,138,241 downwards.
TGTGTATTTCACAACGTTTAACTCAGCGCAAGCACTTTACGCTTTCACTTTCAAAGGATGGCTTTGTCACTCACACTTCTTCACAAACTCACACAACTAGCCTAGTGTAATATCCATATTATCCAAATGCAAATCTATCTTTACAATACCTAGACACACAGTCGACACGTGTGTGTGTGTGTGTGTGTGTGTGTGTGTGTGTGTGTGTGTGTGTGTGTGTGTGTGTGTGTGTGTGTGTGTGTGTGTGTGTGTGTGTGTGTGTGTGTGTGTGTGTGTGTGTGTGTGTGTGTGTGTGTGTGTGTGCGTGTGTATAATGAAATGGGTATGACATAGGTATTACAAAGAGGGTGAAATATGAGGACGTTCCCCATGTCCTCACTTTTCAAAATGCTTATAAATCACACAGGATGAGGTTTTTTCACAGAAAGTAAACTGCACAGTCTCCTGTGATGGGTAGGTTTAGGGGCAGGAGCAGTGTAGGGCGATAGAAAATACGGTTTGTACAGTATAAAAATGCATTACGCCTATGGAATGTCCCCACATTTCACAAAAACAAACGTGTGTGTGTGTGTGTGTGTGTGTGTGTGTGTGTGTGTGTGTGTGTGTGTGTGTGTGTGTGTGTGTGTGTGTGTGTGTGTGTGTGTGTAAAATCATTCTATTAGCACTCTGGAAATTAGATCTCTGAAAGCAGTAACTCACATTCCAAACAATTAGAAAGCTACAGCTCTCATCGCGCAATAAATTCGGTGTGCTTGACAAGCTGTTCAAATGGAACTTCAAGCTTGTCAGAAGCTCAATTTGTCTGACTGTAACCAGTCAAGTTAATGTACAAGAAAAACACTTTTGACAGGTTCAATTAAAATTCTGAATGCTTCTTTAAGAATGAAATTTAATTACACTTTATTTTGCATACAATTTTCATCTTAAGCAACAGTAACACCAATGTAATGTCCAACATTCCTAAGCAAGTTATCACCACCCCATTTAGTACACTAAATTCTATGATGTTACTTTGCCCCTTTTATTTAAATAAAAAAAACACAGCATTAGAAAAATAACGTAATTTATCTCCAAAAAGGTTTATTCTTTGTTTTCACCTGTAAACTTTTTGTCAGTGCTTTTTCTCAGTCTTACATAGTGCTTTAAACTAGAGATATTTGACAAACTTTAAAAGGCACCAATACAAGCATTTTTCAGCAGCAAAATTACACCGCTCATAACAAACTTCCATTAATTGAAATTGTGATGCTTCCAGTCCCATCATTAGTTTAATTTTTTAATGGTTACCTTTAATGCAACAGTAATGGTTATGACATCTAGTATTAAAATGCTGTAATCGTTCAGTGCCTTCATCGTTATATTAGGTAGCCAATCTCATCCTCTACATGGCCTGCTTTGATGGAATCGGTCACCCAAGATTCCCGAACAATTTTGAACTTCTTAGTATAAAGTCGCCTCAGTGTCTTTAAGTCCAGAGCCCTTCTCTCACCTTCTACTATGACATGTGAGAGTCCTTCCTTCAGTTTTTCCACAACTGTACCACCATGGAATCGGAATTCTAAGACACGTGTGTCCAAACATGTACCCGGATAATGGATTTAGGATCTTCCAAGTCAGCACACCGGTCAAAGTATGCACTGTAAGGCCTAAAGATGCTAGTGGGCAAGTCATCCCAGGCATTCTCTGCTTCTATCTGAGCTACAGATGGACATTTAGCTTTAGTGGGGCCAATCCTTTCAAAGATTTCCATCAGCTGCTGTTCATCCGTGTCAACGTAATAACTGTCTCCATACTGATCATACTCTTTAGCGAAGTGGTCCCTTGTGGAGGGTGACATATGGATCATGTGACGTGGTTGCCATGGTATAACCTGCTTATTTTCCAGACACTCCAGAAGCCAAGCAGCCCACACCACATCATGCTGGTCTGAAGAGATGAGATTCTTCACTCTCATGTTCTGCACAGCTGCAATCACACAGTACGTGTCTTTACCAGGGTTCTGCACAACAATGCCTCCGCAACGGGCCACACCTTTCTCAAGCTCTGCCTTGGGATGTTCGTCATTGCCATTTATCACGCAAAACTCAACATCTTCAAACATATCCGTCTCTTTGGCTACTGCTGATAAATCCTGAGATTTAAAGTGGCTAATGACTCCGATTGTCTTCTTGGGCTTGGCTACGAATTTGCGCTTCTTTTTTTCAGGTTGGTCCTCTTGGATGTGCAGATGTTTGGATGCTAGCTTTCCAGAAGCTCTGGAGCGGAACTGGCTCAGTTCAGTCAGGGTCATGCACTGATGCCACTCTTTGTCTTCTCTGATTCTTTCAATTCTGGGGAAACGCAATGTGCAGTTGGTTTTATACATTTCACTAGAAACGATCTCTGCCGCTTTGACTTGTAAGATCACTGAGTTGCGTGGTTCTATGTAAACCTCTGGTTTTTCTGTTCCACACAAGATGGCCGCTGGAGGATTATTTTTGTTGTAAACTTTCCAATGTTTGGCTAACTTCAGACCGAGATCATACAGTTCTTTCAAAGTGTAGCCCGATCCAATGCGACAGAGTGTGTGGAATACTGTGGGCTTCTCCCCAGGACTTGGCACCTCTGCTACCGCACACAGAAAATGAGAGAGCATCCCACTTCTCCTGCCTTTACCCCAGTAGCCTCCCACTATCAGCAGATCGAGTTCATCCATCAGGCCGTCCACATATTCAGGCTTAATTTTCAGCCATCCTTCACCACGTTTATCCGGTTTGTAGATTGACATGGGATCCTTAACCATAATCCCCTCTTCCAGATTGTCAATGGCTTCATTGAGGAAATTCACTACTTCTTGCATGGTTTTGCCTTCAGATTTAGTGACCTGCTGGATGCGGCCTTTTATGGGGGTGAAGACAGTCTCAAGAGTTTCGTAGCGTTTCTTGAGAGGTTCATTTCCAAACTTCTGATTGTTCACTAACAAGACATCAAATACACAAAAGCAGGTTTGCAAATCAGAGTCATCCATCAACTTTTTAATATCAAATTTACTGCCCTTCTGCATGAAAATCTCAGTTTTAGGGTTATAAGCCATCATCTCTCCATCCAGAATGCAGTTCACCACATGAGGTTTGAAGACATTGTGAATGTATGGTGTGAGGGAGCCCTCTAGTGGAGAGGCTCCAAACTGTTGCGTGTACTCATAAGAGTTCCTTGTGAAGTATTTGTAAACATCTCCAGCTTTGTGCAGCTGAATGCGTTCACCATCCAGCTTTGTTTCAATATAGAATGGACGGTTGCCCATTTGCTTCTCTATCTGTCTGATGTTGGCAACCGCTGCCAGCATTGGTTTAAATGCAGAAAACATTTCAATGGAGACCTCACTGAGGGAAACAGATGGATCATGCAGTTTTAGGCACACTTTATTCAGATCTGTGGTGACATTGTAGAGTTCGGATGCATCTGGATGGAAAACATGAAGAATTGTCTCCTTGCTAATGCCAAGTTTCATGTCCTTTAGAATCATTCGAATGAGCCACTTCTGTTCCAAAGCTGAGCTCTGAGTTATCAGATGCAAAAGGCTTTTCTTCACTTGATCCTTCTGTTTGCTGGCATTGTTGATTGCAACAGAATCCAAGAAGTCATTTACTTCCTTAATGCTTAAATTCCCCTGACTTGTACACCTTTTTTTCAGGACAAAGTAGGCTGTAAGTGCAAAATCACCAGCTTCTCCTTGAGATGTGGTTGGAGCTCTGTAATTTAGAAGTTTGTTTGCCTCAGGTCCATTTTTAGGTAAGCCTAAAACCTCAATATACAGTTTTGCAAGCATGTTCTCTTTTATACCGTAAGCCATTCGTTCTCGCTCAAATGAAGGCACAATAAGACGCATTGCTGCATAAAATGAATCTGTGGTGGCAGAATTGTCCTTGTGAAGCGCTGTGTGAAAATTCCTCCATGAATCTATAAACTCCTTTAGGATTTTGCTTTTGTCTGGTCGGAGTTTGGTCTTTTGAATCTTTTCCAGAACTGTGCAGAGGTGTGTGAACGGAACTTGTGCAGCAACAGAGCTCTGTGCTGAGGCATCACTTTTTGATGCACCTTCCATCATTTCAGAGGACACCTTTGAGGGTAAAAAAAAAAAAAAAAGTAAAATCAGTTCATTCAAGGGGGTTTTGATTCATGTGGTTTTTACTAGGGCTAGAAAAAATGTTGCATATGTAAATGTTCATATATATTAATTTTCCTTGAAGAACATTAACCTTCCAACCTAAGAACATGAACAGAACATTACACTCATTCAATACTGAATAAACCAAATTAATTTATACAGAATTTCAAATGTGCAACCATTTGCCTATTACAGACATAGCAGCCAATAGTACAGTTAGAGACACACACCACTTTTACTGATATATTTTAATTATTTATTAAAATATCTATTATGCATTGCAATATGCTATTTTTGCTTTCAAAACCTTATTTTTGTTGTTGTTGTTGTTTAAGAAGGGAATAACGTTAAATACTTAGGATACTTAATGTGAATTTCAACATGACAGAACGAGTGTTCTTTCCTAATAGAATTATAAAATGTTAGATTATTAAAGGATTTCAGCTACAGTTTGTAAAGCGTATTGTTTTGGCAAACAAACATAATATTTACATAGTAGACAACATAATATACAAAACAAATTGTTAACCTGTGTACGTAGACGTCTGAAACGGGAGTCATCCCAAGTCAACTTCCGTGTTATTTACAGGACGTTTAAACCGTGTCGGAGACATCCGTTTATTTGATAAACGATTCCGGTTTTATTAACATATAATGCGATTTAATCAGCTATTCGTTCCTGCAATGTTGTAAAATGAATGCAGCGAATCTAATCAATTCCAACTACAACGACTATCAGGAAGTTTTGTGATGTAACACAAGGAAGTTACTTCTTCTGAAATGGACACTCACTCCTTTAGGACTTTACCGCCACCTATTGAACATTATATAACCTGAACAAGCGATGCATAAAACTAGATCCAATGCAATTTTTAAAAATATATATATATAACAGTGTGAGTTTAACATTATCACACTTACAAACAAAATGTAGGCTACTATATTAACATCACACTATTGTTTTATTTTATTTTTTCACACAGAAGGTATAGGCTTCATCTCACATAAAAAAATATGTAGGCTTGCTACTTCAGGGTCTTGAAGTTCTTTGGTTTCCATGTTTTATGGGGACCCAACCCCTAAACACAACCCTCGCAGAAAACGTTCTGCACATTTAGGCTACCTTAAAAAAAAAAAAAAAAAAATTATGATTTATAATTTGTATTCCTCATGTGTATGTTCATGTTTTTCTAGGGACTTCAAACTGAATGCACACTGACTCATATAGAGACTTTTAAGCTTCTTAATTTATGTTGCACCCTGACTCCGGATCAGGTCTGTAACAGATTTTTTAACATTTGAGGAAACATAATTTGAAGACAGACAAACAGAAGTACACAATAATTGAAGAATCCCCCTAAATGGGTATATTACATTTTCATTCATTTTATTAGATTTTTTGTTTTATTATTCTATCCTAAAATCAGACTTCTCTATAGCATATATCACATTAAAGGACTATGATCTTCCGTATCTTACTAGCAGTATAGTCCAGGTTATGGAATAGGTTGGGATAGGCTTCATCAAGTTACTCTAAATTGCAATTAGCCTAATTACTAACTGTTAATTATACCTTTAACAGTGTAATCAGATTACTGTACTAATTCCTGTTTCACTAATAAATATTGCATTACTTTTTACTTTACTTTTTACTTTACTTTTTACTCAACCAGGTGAACAATACAAAAATAAACATAAAACTGTTCTTTTAATTATTTTAAATAAATCATAGAAAATGGCATGAATTAAACTTGAACTGGCTAAAAAAATTAAGGGGATTAGACATTAGATTTTAAATGAACTATTGTTTTATAGAGAATTGTTCAGTAGTCTATATAGTACTAATGCCATTACACCACAAGTAACTGTAATTTAATTACAGAAACATAGAGAGTAATCCCTTTACTTTTTTAAGGGAAAAGTAATTAAATTACAGTAATTAATTACTTTGTAAGATAATAACACCTACTGCCCTACTGGACAAGCCGTTTGGAGCATGGATGGATGAATAACATTTCCTTTTCTCATAATCAAGAAGCAATAACACAACATATTCTCAGCAACAAAGACATTATGTTGTTGTTGTTGTTGTTGTTTGTTGTTGTTGTTGTTGTTGTTGTTGCTGTTGCTGTTGCTGTTGTTTTGAGGATTATGACAGCGTCCGAAGGATTCACTTCCTTGTTTGAGACTTGTGTGTTACTATGAATATGTTGCTCTTTTTGTGATGGTGTAGGAGAAGTGACACTTACAGCATGTTTTGCATGCTGAGACCAGCTTGGGGTGCTGATGTTCTGGTGGTCCAGCTGATATGATTCCAGGAAGACCACAACAAGGTAATGTGTTAAAAAATGTTAAAGTCTGCATGTTTCATTATGTGACTTTTGTTGGGCACTTGGCCCTTGACTTTGGCTGAATTGATTCCATTTCAGCAGTTGTAGAAAGTGCACACTTTTACTATTGACTACAGTATCTCATGCTCCTGACTGCAATGACATACCTTGCACACTTTTTGGGATCAGTGACTGACAGCTGAATTTTGACACAGGAGTTCCCAAAAGACCATTAAGTCTTTAAAAACAGTAACTTTTTAATTTTGAGCTTTCATATGTCCTAAATCATATGTTCCAATTTTATATTGTTATTCATTTACATAATTACTATGTTACTTATATAATTATGCAAGCAAAAACAATGCTTGTCCCCAAAACAATGCTTGAACTGGCAATTACGTTAATAAACATGAAATTAATGATTCAATGATGCAAACAGAATAAAATTTAGCTGTAAAACAGCTCTAAGAAAACAATAGTAACCAGTCATTATTCAGCTGAAATCAGTTCAGTGTTGATTCAGTTCAATTCAATAACTGTGTAAAGTTCATTAATTATGGAATAAGTTCAATTCCAATAGTGTCAGTGCAATGACACTCTATAATATTACAGATTATATTATAAGAAATCTGTACAGAAGTGGGCACAATGATAGTGTAAGATGGTTGGCTCCCCTGAGTTTCAGCTGTTTGATTCAGAATGGATTATAGTTGGTTGGTGTGGCATCTCCATTCCTCAAAAGCTTCAACACCCACAGTGTATGATATTGGACAACCTTGAGCAGTCACCTTGCCTGATGGCCATCTCTCTCCTGCCCTGTTACACTGATGACAGACTGTCTATGCTTTAAATGACTAGGTCAGTGGAGAACCAGGGAGGATTGTGTGAGTTGCACAGCAGCTGTCACACTGGGTTTAAAGGCATTTAGACATGTGCACAGCTGCGCCTCAAAGGCAAGAGGAAAGGGGGAGTCTTTTGTTGTTGGGTGTGTCATGTTGCAAAATGTCAGTAATAATTTTTCAAGCTGTCTATGAATAGTAAATTACTCCCTGGAAGTATTCAGTATTTGTTTCAATGTGAACAAACCTTTCAGCCTGCCCATCGGTCACTGGGTGATGTGGAGCTGAGCCGATGTGTTTCACATATTGTTGATGCCATTAACTGCCCCTCTGGGCAATTTGAATGTGCATCAACCATAAACCAGGTACATATGCCCTCACATGGCCCAGCCAAATGTACATTTATATGCTCCCATGGTTTGCTTGGCCAATTCCACGTGGATACATTTTCTGTATCTGTTTACATGACTGATGTGTTTCACATGCAGCTAAATGTCAGCATTGAGATATTGCTGATGCTGCAGAGCAATTATAGAAACTTCATAATACATGCTAATGCTGTGGCTGAATCAATATACATACATAATATGCCCTCAGAATGCAGATGTCAAAACAAACATGAGCACAATACAATATATATACAATATACAGTCCCCCAAAATGTAGATCTATCGCCAAGACACACTGCTGCTACTCCTGTGAAATGCATTTTTACTTGCTATGTGTGCCTTGTCTACAGAGCTTTCCATCGTCTTCATCTGCTCCGTGTCGACTCCTTTACAATATACAATTTGTTGATATAACTAGCAAGACAGTATATCTGTAATGTCTAGCATATGCTTTGCATGACTGCAATGGGAAAGTAAATTTAGATTTTAGGTGTTATTTTATGTTTTTCAGTAAAAGAAAGGATATGTTTGTGTTATTTATTTATTTATTTATTTTTTTTTGTGGTTACCATTGTGCTGAAGAGTGGTGCTTGTGCTTAGGATGTGGGTAGCTACTATATGGTTGTTATAGTACTTCACTCACTTCAGTCATTTCTGACTGGAAAATATTTTGAAATTTTAAAAATCACTGCTTCCTCGGAATGATATGAAACTTGGTGACTTTTCTAGCATTAGTTATATAAACATACAAAACAATTTAATAATTGTCATGATGCGAGCTTGCTAATTGGTCTTAAAAAAAAAGAAAAAAAATAGCGTTCATTGTCTTCGGTCAAAAATGACCCGACCATAGGAAATGATTGGGAAATTGGCAAAAAAAAGTACACAGCATTACAGGGGTGACACTCTAAAACATTAAAAGTGTGATATTGACACATCCACTCACGCACACACACCTATGAAAAACTGAACCTATGAACCACATTTAAAAAATTAAAAAATCACAGCTCATGATTTACTAACCCTCAACTCATCCTAGGTGTATATAACATTCTTCTTTCAGATGAATATAAGTTGAGTTATATTAAGAGTCCTGGCTCTTTCAAGCTTTATATAATGGCATTGACTGTTGCTCTGTTTTTGAAGTCCATAAAAGAGCATCTGTCCGTCAAATAACGTGCTCCACACACTCCGGAAGGTTAATAAATGCCTTTGGGAGTGAATTGATGCGTTTGTGTAAGCAAAATATAAAGTAAAGTTTCGGCCAATCGCCTTCTGTATTCAGTTTATGGAAAAAGTGTTGAAAGTGCCACTGCTGTTCTAAGGCTTACACCAGGTACGCTCGACAGACGTCACGTACGCATCTTGAACTCCGAGAAGGCACTTTCAACAATTTTCCACGGAAGGCGATCAGCTGGAACTTTAATTCAAAAAGTTGTAATAAATATGGATATCTTTCTTACGCAACAATTTGCTTCAGAAGGCCTTTATTAACCCCCGGAGCTGTGTGGAGCATATTATTTGACGGACAGATGTATTTTTTATCGACTTCAAAAAGAGAGCAACAGTTACTGCCATTATAAAGCTTGGAAGAGCCAGGACTTTTTAATATAACTTTTATTCGTCTGAAAGTAGAATGTCATATACGCCTAGGATGACTTGAGGGTGAGTAAACCATGGGCTAATTTTAATTTTTTGGGTGAACTATCCCTTTAATCCCACATTCCATCAAAGCCCTCTCACACATTCATACTCTCTAACAGTGACAGTTTTATTTTTTTAATTTTTTTTTTGTCAACAGGATCAAAGCTACTGTACCCACATCTTTTTTTTAGGATCTGAAGCTTTTAATTTCATAAAACTACAGCTTAACTTTGTATCTAAAACACAAAAACCTGGATTTTTCCCTTGGAAGCTTGGAAAAATCTAATAAATAAATTAAAACTTAGCAGACCGTGAGCTTAGGTGTGCTTTGGGAGAAGAATATTAGCCATCTCCTACTCTCACAACATTTGTCATGGTTTAGTAATGCCATAATATTTAGATGCCAAAGACTAATGTCCAGGTTAGAACATACCAACCTTATTTAGTGCATTTGACTGTTTAGGAAACTATTTATAGACATGCACTCAGAGGTTCTGAGGCCACTGCTAGCAAAGCAGTACACGGCATGCTGAGAACAAGTGTAACCTTTTTCAGATTTGTGTATTTTTAGCAAGTGATGATTTAGTTATCCAGTCACTCTCACTCTTTCCCCGGTTTCACAGACGAGACTTAAGCCCAGTCCCAGAATAAAATGCATGTTTGAGCTGTTTTAACTGAAAGTAACTTGTAGTACTGACATATCTTAAAATATGTCTGTAAAAATATATATTTTTCTTTCATTTGCTCTGCCTTCTGTTTTGGGATGGTTTCTTATAGGATTTGGGGAATTTAGAGTGTGTACACATTCCTGGTTATATGATGTAAAACAGGGGTGTCCAATCTTGCTTCTGAAGGGACACTTTCCTCCAGAGTTCCGATCCCATTTAAACATACTAATTAAGGTCTATAACTAAATAATAATAATGCAGGGCTAATGAGTAGTAGCCTACTACATTAACACTTCAGCTAATATAGAAACAAGCTTAACTAATCAGTAAGTAATACCAAATTTAGGAGATAATAATTCCATAAATCAATTCAAAAATTCAATAATTACTGAATGAGATTAGCCTCATAATTGACTATTACCTAAATGACAAATTATAAAGAACATTATTGTGTGTCTGAGACATAATCAATCATCTTTTTTTACTCTGAATTTAGTCATAAAGTGCATCACTAATTACTTCAGTGTTATCTCTGGAGGAACTACTAGTGATCTGGACCATTATTTTAAAGTGAAAAAACAAACAAACATCTTTTTCACTTTAAAATAATGGTCCAGATCACTATTAGTCCTTGAAGATTGACTATGAGTAATTAGTGATACATTTTATGACTATATTCAGAGTAAAAAAAGACAATCTTCAAGAACTACTAGTGATATGAACCATTATTTTAAGAGTGACTAGATAACACGAGTAATTAGTGATGAATTTTACCACATTGAGAGTTAAAAAAGACAATCGCTCACATCTAGGACACGCTAATGTTGTGATTAGTAATTAATTAGCTATTCTTTATAATATGGAGGACCATGTCTGCAGAAATAAAAAAGTATTAATGAATAAGTAAATAAATTAATAAATATACAAATATGTAAATAAATAAGCAGAAAAATAGATAAATAAATGTGATAGGAAAATAAATTAAATTAACGACTTGATAAAATAAATATGCTTTATTTTTAATCAAATTAAATTGTGTATTATCTTTCCCTTAATTTATTATTTTCTGCTTTTATACATATAAAAATATATATATTTTTAACTTATTTATTTGTTAATTAATTTTAATATTTTTATTTATTTATTTATTTATTTATTTATTTATTTATTCATTTATTTTTACATTTATTTATCCCCACATGTACGTATTTGTACATTTATTTATTCATTCATTTATTTACTTATTCATTCATTAATCTATTTATTTAAAATTTCTGCAGGCTTGGTCCTCCATATTATAATTTGTCATAGTTACTTATTAGTTCTTAGTGATGCCAATCTCATTCAGTAATTATTGATTACCTTATTTAAGATAATTTTAGTCTTAAATTCGTAATATTACTTACTTATTAGTTAAGCTTGTTTCTATATTAGTTAATAGTAGTAGCTGAAGTGTTAATGTAGCTAGTACTACTCATTAGTCCTGCATTACTTGCATTGTTACTTAATAATGACGGATCATTATTTGTGTGTTACCCGAAATATGTTTACAGGTTTTGTAGCAGGTTTTTTTTTTTAATTTTTAATGAATATACTCCACATATATAACAAATAACAGCACTGTCGCTATAGGGGAGACTGTGACCAGGGGGCCCGCACTTTTAAATATAATGGCAAGGTTTGTCAAGACAAGAAAAACCTTAAAGTTTGAAGGTTTATATGCGTTTTAGACACAGATATAGATAATAAATTGTGTTTTACTAAAACAAATAATCAAAAAGAGAGAAATTGCTCATGCCCTTGACTATTCAAGCATTGTTTACTTATGTTCCATGCTTTTAGGAATCCTGCTTTGCTCAGGGAATATCTTTTGAGAAGAAAAAAAAAATCCTGTGCCCTTAAAATAACGAAATAATGGCATGTGCGAAAATAAACCCATGACCTCAAACACTGGAATAGGGGCTGAGGTAGGCAGAATGCAAATATGCCAACAGGACAACAGTGAAATTTTACATTTGCAATGTATTTATTCCCCACTAGAGGGGAGTACTTTCCCTAAAAACACAGAGATTAAACTGCACTGCTGGAACTGTGTCATATAGACACCCTAGCTTGTTTACATCAGTCCCGCAGCAGTAGAAAATCCATTGAAGGGAGAGTGCCTCCCCCGCCAACCCTCCCAATCTACCAGTCTCTTTTATTCCATCCTCAGAATGACATCTGTGCTACCAATGGCTAGACACTACATGTCACATCAAACACAATTACATGCAATAAGGCACATTATGCAGTAAGAAACAGTTCATTACATAACACTCCACATGTGTGATTGTGCAGATATGTACGTGTGTGCTAAAGGTAACTGAGCTAGAGTGTGCTGAGCTGGAAAATGGTAAACAAGTGACGTCAGCATTTGTTGTGAGGAGTCCATTTTCAAGTCGAACAGTGTGTGTGTGTGTGTGTGTGTGTGTGTGTGTGTGTGTGTGTGTGTGTGTGTGTGTGTGTGTGTGTGTGTGTGTGTGTGTGTGTGTGTGGAGGGTTTAGAGGAGGTTTAGTGCATGGACAATGCTCTGTTGTCAGGGATACTTCAGGTCAGCTGATGTGACAAAATCACCATGTCCCGCTTTTACCCACACACATTACACACATGCATGAATTCCCAGCTATTGCTGTTTTAATCTTCATAGGATTACTCAATGCACTGCACATCAAATAACTTTTACTGAACCACAGCCTTACACTTCAGAGAAGTCATAGTCAGTTGTTAAAGGCCAGGGGCTGGCATCACCATGACCATGCAAGTAAGAGGCTATTTATTAGAAATTGCTATTCTGAATTCTCTAACCTGCAATAAGGGAGCAAAAGTTTACTTGACATACGCATTTTAAGTTATTTTCTTGAATCTGTCTTCCTTTGTGTCTCTCACCCTCCCACTAATCACAATGATGCTGTTATTTTCTATTTGTCTACAGGTATCCTTTATATAATGGTGTAGGACCATGTAGCCTAACTCCAGCTATCTCTCTTTCTTCAACTAAAACTTTCTTTTCAACAAAATTATAAAACTGGAAAATGAACGCTTCTACTTTCTTAGTAAAGGAAGTACTAAAGGGACTGGTTGCTCAAAAATATAAAAAAAATTCTGTCATACCCACCCTCATGTCATCTTAACCCTTTAATCATTAGTTTCTTCTTGTTGAACACAAAATAATATATTTTGAAAAAATGTCTAATTACAGTGAAACATTAGACATAATGTTACATACAGTATACACATACAGTGAAAGTCACTGGTATTAATTGTATATACAAAAGCTGTTGAAACTTTCTTCAAAACAGGGATGGGAAGATGTATTCCTTTAAAGGCTTGGCATTGCTGTACCTATTACACAGCAATTTATACAGTGACCTCTTTCAGCCTCTAAACTGAAACTGAAATGTGTTCCATGTAAACAGAGTATCATTGCACAGCCAGAGGGTTTATACAGAGCACCACACATGTACACAAGTATCTTTATGTGTTAGCCTTATTCCAACATCTGCTAAATTGCTTGACCTTCTTCCCCAAAATATCCCTCACCTGCTCTTAAGAATGCTTCTGGCTAGTTAGCTAGGTCTTTTTTTTTTTGGTCTTTTTTTTTGTCTCTCATGTTGTGTTCTTATCCTCTGCTATATGTGTATCTAGAGTGTTTTTGCAGATTAAAAAAATAGATAGGAAAATAATTAAGATTACAGGAGAAAAAAAATGAAGCATAACAAATTTTTTTTCCTTCTGTAATCTGCACAGGCGAAGCACTGCTACTTGGGCGCATATATATTTTTCTCCTGGTGTTTGGGATTTCATGTGTTGCATGATATTTCTGTGCCCAAGCTACCTGGCAACATAGGATTCCATTCATTATGCTAAGCTAGGCTAGCAGCGACCCTGCCAAACTAAAACAATGCATGCACTGAGACAAAAAATGCATTTGTCCACATATCTAAATGTAGGAAAGATGTTGAATAAGCCCTATTTCTAAAACCGGTGGAGTGCTCCTTTAAATGTAAGGTGCACCTCCGTACAGGGCATCATTATTTTACTTGCATTCAGTTTACAGAGCAATTGTTGAATAGTCATCCAAGTAAACTATAAAAATATCCAAACAACACTTTGCTCTTAAATTTTTGTGTGTACTAAACAAGAGAAGGAATAGCATGTAACTTTGATACCGTTATTCATTAAACCAAGAGATGGCTGACAGTACAAATCTGTACAATACCATTGCTTGTATTGGTGGAACCAACCTTTTTACAGAAATCTTTCCTATTCTCGCAGTACATCTTTCCCCCACATCAGCACTTCTTGTATCCTTTGTTATCACATTGCTGTATGATTGATTAGCCAAATGCTAAACACACTAACAAGCCAGTCCTTATCTGGTTGGCATGACAGTGTGACGGGAAAGGCTGTAGTGGGCTGACCATTTATAACAGTGAGGAAAGTCATTAGAGGTGCATTATCTAATTTTGGGGCTCCACTTTTGCAGTGGATGTACCTTTAAAGGATGGTCCAAAGCTTTTAATCATCTAGTACATTATATTTCTTATGATATTAAATACTCAACATCTCGAAATTATTTGAAAACCTTGAGAAAGAAAAGAAAGAAAAAACACTACATGACCAAAAGTATTGACATAATGTACAGGTTTGCACCAATTACTAACAGGTATATAAAACCAAGCACATACACACATAAAATAAACAATTTACAATAAAATTAACAATTAAAAATAGCCTAAATAAAAGCATATGTAATCTCCTTGTCAATCTTCAACAAAATTGACCATACTGCTACTAAAACCTACTTGTACCTTTAACACATATAGGCTACTAACAACTACCATAATAACACAGGTGAAAAAGATAAAGCCGCCTGAAGAATCAAAGTTCAACACAAGTAACTGTTCCACGAGCTGAGTTAAAAAATAATATACAGAAGGTGCACATGTCATGCGCACGAATACAAACACCATCATGGTAAAACACAGTACACAACTGATAAGAAACACTTTTAACTAATAAGAAATACTATAAATGAAATACAATTGATTATGTAGTGTCAAACAGGGAATTCTGAAAATGTCCATTTATGATTTTTTTTTTACTATAAATTATAGCCTATATACGTTGACTTGTATTTTCAAAAACTGTACATTTAACAGTATTTTGAGCTGTGGAAAGGCATTATATAAATGGGGTTCATGGCAAAAATTCAATATAAATTCCATTCATTTTTTGAGGAGAAAAAAAGGTATGTTTTAAATATAAAGAAAACCCCTTTAGATCCTCTATTTGTGATCCGGCGGAGAACTATAAGGTGTAATATAGGCCTATTCTTTCCCCGTCTTTTATGTTGTTCTTAGAGGTCTAATTCAAAACAAATACTGAAAACCGTCCATACTACTTCTGTATAAGATGTCTACATCCTAAACTGTATGCTAACTATAGAAATATATGGTTCTGAATACTGGATATGAATGGATATGAAAATGTCATCAAGGGGAAAAGCCGATATACGCGCCCAAACTAAATCTTAATGAAAACTAATTTGAGTTAAACTTAAAATTTGGAACACAACTTTTTCATATTTTTGGGTTTGAAATGTTTGCAGTTTTAGACATGTTTTGTAAAATATATAAATTTTATATAAAATATAAAAAAGTATATATTTACAATTTACATAACCTTCTTTAACCTTTTTTTTTTTTTACTTTTACGATAATCTGCTAAATCTGTTCTTTAAAAAGAGACCAATCTTAAATCTGTGCTCCAAACATTCAAGATTTATAACAATTTAAGTTGGAAATGTAATTTTGGGGTCTATGCCCCCGAAATGGGACTGGTTTATGATCATGAACAAAACTTTATTTTTTTAAATAATCCTTTTTATTGTATTATTTATTGTACAGTGTGTGGTTTTCTCCTGGGGGCTGTCTACTTTTGGCCATGAACCTAACCAATCTCAAGAGAATAACCACGTTAACTGCCTCAATTACAGACAATCTCTAGAGATATCTTAACATAACTTTGTTTTTCTTATCTCATGAACTGCAGGTTATGGATTTTTTAATTTTGATGTTTACTTCTGATGATTTCAAATGTGTGAAATGCAGAAAAGGATGGATGTCCCTATTTGAACATACTCATATTAATTTTGGGGATGCTGAACATATATTTCCAGGATCATTGCTTAGTTATGAGTCAGGTGTGCACATGAGTGGGTAGAATGATAAAATAGCACTATACAGTCACTAGGAGATAGGAAATCACATTGCATCTCAGAGAGTCTCCTCCACCCCTCAGTCTATATCTAAAATCAGGTCGTGAACAGATTTGAACAAATGCTGCTGAAGAAAGTTCCAGGCTGCAGCGGAGGTCACAGCTGTGGCTATAATTTCTGCATCTACACAATGCAACCTATCAGCCATTGCTCACATGTTCCACAGAGACACAGAGCAGTAGATAGAAAGCAATCTATTACATAATATTGCAATAAACATAGAAAGCTAATCTGCTACAAGGTCATTCAGAGCTGAGTAAGGCTCATAAATAATAACAGACTGGCTTGTATTTGTCAGGATATACACACTGGACAAGGTTAGTGAAGATCCAAACACACACTTTATTTGGGAACACAGGGCAGAGAATGGGGTATTACAGATGCACTTGTGAGAGATGGTAGATGAACAACAGTCTTGATGGTTGTCTTATAGAGGAAGTATGGAGATGGAGAAACAGACACCACAGTAGCCGCAATAAAAAATCAGGTAAGTGAGTCTTTCCTAGTGCAAGGCCAGACAAGGACTGAAGGTGAGCTGTGTGAATATATAATGTGTTGCTGAGGTGATTGATGACAGGTGCGGGTGATCAGAACTCTGGTGATTGTGATCGCTGTGTGGTGGAAGTGAGAGAGCCTGGCTGATCTGTTAAATTATGGCTAAATACGAAATCACCCCTAAACCCTCATTCACTATTCACTATAGTCCACTAATACAGTTCACTTGAAGGAGTGAATGAAAACGAGTGCATGAAGTCGGACAGCCGTTGAGTGTAGGCTACATCGGCTGTGTATTCACTCATTATTGCGGTACAATGTGGGATTGAATGATTGCCCTATTTGAGAGTATAGGAGGCAATTTCAGAAGAACCTCATAAACAGAGATCAGCAAAATCCTTCTTTTGGGGCCCCAACCCATGTCCCTCTAAAATATCATATCTGGAAGATGTGTAATAATCATATGAATAAGCACAACAACACAATAAAGAACAACACTACAGCAATGATTAACTAATGTGTGTTAAGTGAAGTGAAGTCACCTTTTTTATATAGCACTTTATAGAATACAGATTGCTTCAAAGCAACTTTACAGTGATAAACAGGAAAACAATGATCAAATATAGCTGCAAGCAGCAATGACGGGTCCAAGCCCCAGCACCAGAGCCAGCCCGGCAGCTTTAGGACAACTGTGCACGGGGGGCAATGTGCATTTAAATTGAGTAAATGTAAAAGAATCAAAATCATATATACATATATAAAACATGGAAACACAACGTGTGTGTGTGTGTGTGTGTGTGTGTGTGTGTGTGTGTGTGTGTGTGTGTGTGTGTGTGTGTGTGTGTGTGTGTGTGTGTGTGTGTGTGTGTGTGTGTGTGTGTGTGTGTGTGTGTGTGTGTGTGTGTGTGTGTGTGTGTGTGGACTGGTAATCCCTGTATGGGGACAAAATGTCCACACAAAGATGGCAATATCCAAAATCCTAGTCCTTGTGGGGACATTTTTGGTCCCCATGAGGAAAACATCTTATAAATCACACTAAGTGATGTTTTTGAAAAAGTAAAATGCAGCATGCCTCCTGTGATGGGTAGGTTTAGGGGCAGGGGCAGTGTAGGGGATAGAAAATACGGTTTGTACAGTATAAAATGCATTACGCCTATGGAATGTCCCCATAAAACATGGAAACACAACATGTGTGTGTGTGTGTGTGTGTGTGTGTGTGTGTGTGTGTGTGTGTGTGTGTGTGTGTGTGTGTGTGTGTGTGTGTGTGTGTGTGTGTGTGTGTGTGTGTGTGTGTGTGTGTGTGTGTGTGTGTGTGTGTGTGTGTGTGTGTGTGTGTGTGTGTGTGTGTGTGTGTGTGTGTGTTCCTGATGTTTAAAATGCAAAGTGATCAATTATGTCTTCAATATTTAGTTGTTTTCAGAGTCAAGTGTGTGTGGTGCTACAGATTTTTCAATACTGAAAATAGCCTTTATTGGCTCAGCCACAGCAACCGGTTGAAACAGCTTATGCTTACGCTTTTATAACACATTGTGCTGCTTTCCTTCTCAATTGGGCCAATTCACACTAAGAGGCTTTTAACAATGAAAACATGCAGAAAAAACTGCTGAACATCAACAGCAGGGTTGAACTGAGGTAACATAGTAATTGCAGGATAAGATGTACAAACATTGATTTGTGAGGGCAAGAAAACAAGGCAGGCTTGTTTACAGATGGGGGATGCAGAGAGTGAGAGAGAGAGAGCTGCAGGTGGTCAGAGGGGACTCTAATGGGTGACCTCATATACTGTAGACTGCTGAATAAGAAGACTGGATTTAAATGATTAATTTTAATTAATTCATTTTTAATTTAACAAATAAAAACATATCCTCTCAGATTGACAATGTGTGCGTTTATGGAGTGAAATTGAAATGGAGTGTTTACAGGTTAAAACAGAATTCCACAAGGGTGAACTATACTGTATGCAGAATTTGGACATGATTTGGTAGATTTGGTAGACGAAACACTGATATCAGCTTTATAATTAACTTTTATACTTTATATATGATTCTCTACAGAAACATTTTTGTTATGTTGGTTGAAAGTCTTCTCAAATCCTGATAGCAAATACTATGTTAAGCGATCTAAGGCGTAGGACCATAAAATGTTCGTTCAATGGTTCAAATGAAATGATAGCATGTGTTCTCAGTCAGTCAATGTGTGTTTGCATACCACAGCACGTCACGTACACTGTGCACACAGAGCAAGAATGGCAGGCAAACAGTTGTTTACGTTGATTAAAATACACTCTTTATTCTTCAGTTCATGCTCAGGTCTGGCAGAACCGAAAACACATTTTGCAGTAATGTTATTGCTTTTCCCTCTCTTCTCAGCCATGGCATTATATCCCAATGGTACCAGGGCCTTCTAGATCCAACTATAGCCTATAAGGATGTTCCATTCCCATCATTATGTGCTGATGCCCAATGACTGCAATTCACAACCTGTGCCAAATGTCATTAAGGCATTATAGACATAACAGTATGACTTTAAAACTTTGACTTTAAAGCGCTATACAAATACATTTGACTTTCACCTTTTAGCCCACATGTTCAGGCTCTGAGCTGACAGGAAATCAAAGAGATGATGCTCATTTTGAGGGATTTGACATTCATTTCCTTTAGTCTTTGAGTCATATGACTGAAAGCTGTTTTGACTTTCTGACCTCAACATGAACTTGAATGAACCCATCAATATGTTGTTCTGTGTTACAGCTCCTCAAAGAGATCTTTAAGCCTGTTTGAAGGGGCAGTGCAAACCACAATTCTTTCAGTAAATAACTATATAATAGCCTATTGTCTTTCAACCAAAGCCAGACATTAAACAATTATTAAACAATTTTTTTATAGTTAAATAAAATAAAATAAATGTTGATAGAAAGATTAATAGATTAAAAAGTAAAATTTGCAGCAAAGTTCAAACATAATAATAATGAATCATTTCTGAACATTGACTCTCAGTCATTATTCACCCTTTTCTCATGGTTTCTCAAAAGAATTCATAAAAGTATAGAATATAACAGCATAGTTCTAATAGGGGCTCATTGTACAACGCACTCCATCTGTGCAATTGGGATTTAAATCGCGGCTCACGTCTTCTGCTGGTTAGATCAGCATTAAAGAATGATCTCACCTTTTAAAATCAAATGAAGATTAAAATAATATCAGATTTGTCTTATTTTAAATAAACACAAAAAACAGAGATGAAAAATAAACTTAAGAAAGAAATTTACTTTTGCAATGGTTAAATAAATGTTCAGTGATATCTTCCAAAGATTTTTTTATTTTGGCGCAGTGTAGTTCATCATCCTGGCATGTGTGGAAAGTGTTAAACCATACGTTTTACAATTAACCCCACGTTAGGTTGTGCCCCGCGCTCCCCTACACTATGATGAGGATAGCTTCTGTGTTTATCCTTAATGCGCGTCTTCCTGGAAACGGACCTCGAGGGAGCTTCCAGGAGTTTGTGGACTGGATGCTGTTTCACTGCAGATCTTTTACTATTGGTGAGATGCAGGAGAATCACAACGCTACCATACACACTGTGCACTTCGTGCCACTCTACCAACGGACGTGAAGCTAGAGCCCACCGCAGACACAGAGCCTGAGCTTGTACAACACTACCATCCACACTGCGCACTTCGTGCCACTGTCCCAATGGACGTGAAGACAGAGCCCACTGCAGACACAGAGCCTGAGCCTGCAGCAATACCTGAGCCATTTATTGCCACAGAGCCAGAGCCTAACAAGTCTGACCAATTACCAGCAACAGTGTCCGTCCCCTTGGGAATACTGGTGGAATATAAGGGGATGGTGTTGAGCTTTGTCCTGTCAGTCAAAGCAGCTTTGTCTCTTGAGCTTGAACCTCTGATGACATCATACCATTGAAGCAGGTTGGTCTGCGGGCAAACTAAACGTGTGACCACTTATAATCGTGTTTAGCTCCAACCTTAATATGCTTGGAAGCGCTCGCCATGCCTCTATGAGTTTCAGCATGCATGTCTCTACCTGACAGCTTGCTGCTGAGTGGCAGGGAACTGTGTGAAATGTCAGTGCAAGTAAGAAAGGCAAAAATATTTTTTTATATTACACAAACATGTGGAACAATCACACAACAACATTCTATGTTCTCGTAATCTGCAACAGGCATGGAGGCCAGGGGAACAAGAAGAGTAGCATCCAAATGGGCAGCTTATGCTGCTGGACCATCTCTAGTGCCAAGCATCAGACTCCTCTTCCTTTTGGGGTCCCTGGCGCTTAAGAAGTGCATGAGTCCTTGAACTGCACCAAAGACTCTGACTGAGAGCAAAGGTTTTGGATATTTGGATATATAACATGTTGAATATTTACAATCAGAAATCATGTTGTGTGGGGGGAACCCAGAGGACAAACACGCATGCCCTCTGTAGATTGTCACATGGAGCGAAACGATGCCAAATCAGCAAGCGGGCTGACATAACACAGAAGCATAACATCCAAAAGATTTCTGCAAAAAGCAGTCCAAACACTATTATTGCCATTTCTTCGCCTGTTGTCCGCCATGTTTGTTTACTCTAAAGTCACGTTTGACCGCAAGATATTTTGCAAGATTTCCCATGTTCACAGTCAGGACTTGCAAACGGCTTGGAAACGGAATCTGTTAGTGTGTAGTGTGCTGTCTTGGTCACATTACTGCACTCCACTCACTATAGGAACAAAACTGTTGAATCTATTATTTTTTATCGTCATCTTAGTTGTCTCTCACATTTTGAAAATCTTTTAGTGTGGGCCAGCCTTTACAATACATGAACTCAAGTAGGTAGTTTGTATTCTAAAATTGAGGTCAGGAAGTCCACGTGCACCATCAATTCAAAACTGAAGATTTCTGAACAACATCTAAACTGAAACAAAACACACCAAGATTGGATCTCAGTAACATAACATCTGCTAAGCTTTTGATATTTCTCCCAAGCATGAGAAAAAATCCTTCATTGAAATTTGTGTTTTGTAAACAACCCAGATGAGCTGTCATTTCTATCACACTTTATACTTTATTCGGTTAATATTTGCTTATAGAGGATAGTGGCACTGGAAGCTTTAAAAGACTCATGCTCACACTGACAACCAGTAAGAGAGCCGGTCAGTGATGTGCTTTTTACCGTAACAGGTACAGACAGTTCATAGACACATAAATAAGGTAATAAACCACCAAATCAGTTTCAGTTAGAGCTACTGGTGGTAAACATGTTCTCAAGCCTCTATTGCCTGGGAGGTGGGGGTGGAGCATCATGAAAAACACCAGTCATGAAAAACACCAGGCTTTAGAGTAGAGCACCTTCACTGATGTGTCCCTTAAATGTCTAAATGTGTCATGAAAATATATATCTTTTTAGTGAGCTTTTATATCTCTTTGTGGCAAAAGTCTAAATACTGTTGTTTTTTTTTCTTTATAAATGCACATTACCTCACAGAATTATGATCATTTGTTTAGATCTGTTGCCAAACAACATATGGATGAATGAAAGTGGTGTGTGTGTGGATGGATAATATGTTACTGTGTGTGGACATTTGGGATAGTAACATGGTTTACTAAACATAATAAGTAAAAATACTTTGTAATTGTAAAAATACTTTGTGTGAAGGTTAGGTTTAAATGTATGAGATCAAAAGTACCATAGCTCATTATAAAAACAATAGAAGTCAATGGAAAGTCCCCATCATCACAGAAAAACAAGCGTGTGTGTGCGTTGTGCTTGCACGGTACACTGTGTTCCCCTGTCTTGTTCCGGTTTTCTCCAGGCTCAGAATAGACAGATAGACAGGAGGGGAGGGCAAGAGGGGAAGGGGAGAGAGGTGAGGGGGAGAGAAGAGTGTAAATTATGGATGACAGGGTTCAGCTCACAGCAGAACAACAGTGAAAATGTCTTGTATCTCTCAGGAAAATGTCCACCATTTCCTGACCTCTGTAACAATGTGTTGGTTTAGCTCTGCTCTCATCATATACACACAAAACCCACAAGGATGATGCTAATGTATTTTTGTTTGTTATGAAAAAAAAATGTCAGTAATAATTTGCAGTGTCACTCCAGCAGTAATAAACAAGTATGGTGGACTATTGTGCCTCACTCAAGAGACCAGCATCCACATTAATTAACATGTGTCTGGAAAACCCCTTGTGTTTGACGTCTGTCTGTCTGTCTGTTGTCTGGAATCTTTCTAATTTCCTAAATGAATTTCCAAGACTGGCACAGTGAGCAGGGGAAAGCTGGCATCATGTGAAATCCTTTTGATTCCAGTGAAATCCTTCCATATTCTAAATGAGAATAATACATGTTTTTAGCTATTTTTCTTTGTGGTGAAAAATAATATAGGAAAAAATGAAGATGATAAAAACTGATATAAACTGCCAGAGAGCAGAATGCTTGTGTTGATTTTGGTTTGTGTGCTTCTAGGCTCTTTATTATGTCTCAGCCTCATTACTTGCTGTACTGTTTCCTTCTTAGCTATATCCAAAGCAAGGGACACACTAACTCTCTCTGTCCAGCAAGCAGATCAATGTAACATATCCTCTTGTTCTCTGTGTCTGTCTTTTCTCACTCTTTCCATCTCTCTGTAGGATTGTAGAAGATGCATACCTTTGATACTACAATTTATAAAGGGATTGCATGTCACATTTCAGATACAGTGTGACTAAACTCTCTCACTCCTTGAGTAAAAAGGTTTCCAATTATTTTCTCATAAAACACAAAAAGTGGTGGGTGAGTAATAATGGATATGCACAATGCGTCTGTATTTTACAATTGCTCATGTTAAATTGATTTGATATGGTTACTATTTGCTTAACCTTAACACATTGTATTAATTTTGAAAGAGCATGTTTCTATCAAATAGTTTGATTAAAAAGGGCAAAAGTGTTTTGCTGCTTGTTCAGTTTACTTAAAGAAAGCAAATTAATCAATTACATGTTAATCTGTTAATTGTTCATCCATTTTACTTAATCCGTTTTAAATAGATTACAATAATTATTTTATTTGTGTTAAAGTATAGAAACCTGGAACAGGATTTCCACTTCCAATCATGCTTTGCATTGGGTCAGATAGGGAGAGTAAATGTTGAAATAAATAATTATTTTATGAATTTTTTAGCAAGATGAGAAAATAGAGATACTTGTTAATATGTTTTACTATGTTAGTATTACTAAAGCAGATTATGTGACAGGTATGTTTAAGGGTAAGCAAGTGGATAACCTCAACTTTCGGTTCCAAAAATGGAGGTAACTTTCAGGGTATGTAAGAAAATATAGCAACTCACTCTCTGAACATAAGCTGCTCTGGAGCTTCTCTTCCAGGGTAAGTTTACTTCAGAGGTGGTCAGCACATGAAGCTCCAGTGGCTGTGACAGCTTGTGTAAAATATTATAGTTACATCGATATATAAATCACTAATAAAACAATAAATAAAAAAAAAAAAACAATATATATATATATATATATATATATATATATATATATATATATATATATATATATATATATATATATATATATATATATATACCTAAAGGATTGTTAGGAACACCATACTAATACTGTGATTGACCCCCTTTCGCCTTCAGAACTGCATATTGATAGGATAGCGTCTTGCAATTGATGGAGATTTGTGGGATGCACATCCAGGGCATGAAGCTCCCATTCCACCACATCCCGAAGATGCTCTATTGGGTTGAGATCTGGTGACTGTGGGGGCCATTTTAGTACAGTAAACTCATTGTCATGTCCAAGAAACCTGCGGATTGGAACTGGGATTTGGAGCAAGTGTGTACCGTAGTGAGAAACTTTGACCATCATCCTTTTGGCCCATTTAATTTTTCGGTTGTGAATGTCCCATAATTTTGAATAATTTGTCAAAAACAAAAGCAGTGTAAGAAATTAAATAGTGTTCTAGTAGAATAATTCTGAGCTTTATTAGACAGGTTTTATGCAGTAATTTCACTTGTCTTAACGTTTTAGTCACATTAGCTCTTGGTATAATTTCAGATGACAGAGATAGTCTTCTTACACACCTCGAATGCTAAAGGTGAAATGGCCCTTGACTTCAAGAACCATCTGGAGTACAAGTAAGCATGTCAGTCACAAGTTATATAATATATCCCTAGGGCAACTCAAATTATCTCTCAGATGTTTGTTACCCTGCTTTCTTTGAGAAGACAGTGCCACAAGCTCTCTGTGAGCTATATTTTCAGTGAGCTATGCACTCATCTACTCATTTAAATGCAAGCAAATATAGTTTAACAAAGATTCTTGGAAATATTGAGAAAAAAAGTCATCTTTATTTGTAGTTTGCTTTTCACAAAACATTGAGACTCATGTTGACTCAGTTACACTATACTGCCAAAAGTTTTGGGAGGTCTGCCTTTACATGCACATTAACTTTTAATGATATCCCATTCTTAATCCCTAGGGTTTAATTTGGAGTTGCCCCACCCTTTGCAACTATAACAGCTTCGACTCTTCTTGGAAGGCTTTCCACAAGGTTTAGGAGTGTGTTAATGGGAAAATTTGATTATTCTTCTAGAAAAGCATTTGTTAGGTCAAGCACTGATGTTGGACGAGAAGGCCTTGCTCACAGTCTCCGCTCTAATTCATCCCAAAAGTGTTCTATCGGGTTGAGGTAAGGACTCTGTGCAGGCCAGTCAAGTTCCTCCACACAAATCTCGCTCATCTGTCTTTATGGATCTTGCTTTGTGCACAGTTGCGCAGTCATGTTGGGACAGGAAGGGGCCTTCCCCAAACTGTTCCCACAAAGTTGGGAGCATGAAATTGTCTAAAATGTCTTGGTATACTGAAGCATTAAGAGTTCCTTTCACTGGAACTAAGGGGCCAAGCCCAACCCCTGAAAAAAAACCCTCCACCAAACTTTACACTTGCAGTCAGGCAAGTACCGTTCTCCTGGCAACTGCCAAACCCAGGCCCGTCCATCGGATTGTTTACATGGTTGTTTTATTCATGTTTTCTAGTCCTGAGAATAACTAGTATTTTGTTTTGAGTTTGTGTTTAATAAAAGTCACATATTCTGCAATTAGATTTTTTTAATCTTTATTGCAACTGATACTGACAAAGAAATCCTTTGGATACATAACGAGATATAAAGATGTAATAGATATGTTTTGCATATCATTTATGCCATATGGTTTTTCAGGGGGTATTCTAGAAAGCAAGATTAACTTATAATTACATATACCCTGAACTCTTGGTTGATTAGCCAAAACCTTGTAGCCTAGAAATCTAGACACACGCTAGCGGCAGCAAATCTAATTTGCCACGAGTGTAGTCTAGCAACTCTCTGTAGACCTGCGAGCTGGAAAAACCAAACTCTGGTCAGGCCAATCACATCGTGTATAGAGTTTGAATTTGGCTGTGACTCTGGAAGACTTGGAGTTAAGCTTTTCTTTGAGAAAAGAACAAAGAACGATACTGAAGTCATTCATAAGAAGGGAAGATGTGTTCGGAGTTTTGCCGACCGGATACGGCGAAAGTTTAATCTATCAACTAGCTCCACTTCACGTTGATTTGGTTGGTTGTAGCGCTATCCAGTTGCGTGCAGAGGGAATTTAAAAGACAACAGTTTATCCCGCCCCTCGGATTGATCCCTGCCAATGTTGAGTTCCCAGACCCAACATCTTGATGTGGGTCTGGCTTCTCAGGCTACAAACCTTACTTACTCGAGATATGCCAGTTCCAAAAACGATTCCGGAAGTAAGTTCAGACAACTCAGTGTGACAGAGTTGCCAGGTTCTCTCACCAGTCAACCACAGCACACCCAGTCACCAGAGTACTAAGCACACCTGCACCTCATCTGCACCCTCATTAGTTCATAAAAACACACCTCACCTCAGTTCTTGGTCTCATTCATGCAACACGGATTACCTACCGGGTTCTCCAGTGATTTCTCATGTGTCCTGTTCTCCAGCGATTACCTTCATTCTCGATGTTCATCTGTCAGAGGTCGAGGTTTGTGTATCCAACCTGGTTTCCTCTTCACCGAATCTCACGAGTCCCTGCACCTTTAAGGAAAAGACATTCCATCATTCTCACATCCCCAGAACATCAAGTCTCCATTGTGTGTCTACTCACCTGTTGATACTGCCTGTTGCTTTGTGATGTCTCGAATAAACTCGGTTAACCATTCCTCTTTGTGTTCCAAGTATACATTCTGAAGCACTTAGAGTATGTTCCCGGTTAACACACAATACATTCTCAACAGAGCAATTTATCGATGATTCACCATGGAAACAGATGCTAAGAAAAAGCATGGCACTCTACTTCCTCTTCTTATTTTGTTTAATGATCCTACTTAGTACACATCGCCACCTATTTGGTGGTTGTGCAATCTTTTTTTTCAATCTCTTTGTTTAATAAATAAATGTAACTATAACAAATTTGTTTATATTAATATAACCGTATTAATTATATAACATGCATCTAAATACCTCTTAAGCAAATTAACCATGGAACATTACCTGCTGTGTTATGTTCAAAGAGTGAATTGCTATGGCTACTTACATACCCTGAAAGTTACCTCTGTTTTTGGAACAGAAAGTTGAGGTTATCCACTTACTTAGACAATATTAGAGAAACGCATCCAAACTTTAATTGAGGTTAATGAGAATTTAAAAGCTTTACACACTGCTTTGGATGCAACTAGCTTAGTGATCACTGTATATTGTTTTGTTCTGGCAGCAGAGCTCGAGCAGCCGGGCAACTGGGTAACTGTGAGACGGCATAGTCGCAGGACAAAACACTGCTCGTATATCATCAAACAGGTTCTCCCCACTCAATGACGCACCCACTGAGAATCCTGTTGAAAGTGCCCTAGTTATTGGCTATTCTATTAAACGGAAAAAAATAGAGACAGCAGTCACCATAAAATAGTCCAACGCTGTGATACAACGAGCACACTTGGGCCCTTTAAACAGCAGCCAGAAAAATGGAGTGCAGCTGGAAAAAAAACTGGAGGTTTTTCGCATTTCGTGGAAAGAGAGCATGATCGCTAGCCTGGGAAAACCCAGAAAACTTCCGGCAAATTTAGATTTGCTCTGCAAGTAATCTGGCAAAGAGCTCATTCAAACCCATTTCTAATCTCTTGAAATCGCAGCACCAATCAGAAACGTTGGGGCAGCGACGGTGAAATAGAATGCCGCCGTGGAACATCACTCGTACGAATCAGCTATCACCTCTGTTTTAAGCGATTTAAACTTTTCCTTTTCTTTAAAACCCCAGCAAAGAACAACACTCGGCTAGCAGGTGTGGATTACACCGGATACTTTGATGAGGAGGATGGGGAGTGTGATCATGTGCTAACACCACACAGCATCTCTAATAATTGTAAATAAATAACTTGCATAACTATGCTCATGAACAATTGAATAAAGTTTGTGAGACACAATTCTCCAAAGACTCATCAATATTATTTTATTTTCAAAATATTGCAAATCGCATTCTAATCGCAATACAAATGCCTTACAACGGGGGCAAATGCGATCAGAGCTTGATGTTTTCTGTTCGACTGTCAATCCGAGATGTTTCAGTCGGTCTGAGTTGCTATTAGGGTTTCCAAGTTTTGCAAAAATGTTGTCAGAGTGGCGGTGGACACCAGCTATTATCATATTTCTCTTACAACAATGGCAAAAGTCATCAGAAGCCATTGTAACATCTTCCTCGAAATCATAAACAGAGAATTGCTGTTCTTAGATGTTTCTCCATCGATCTGCATACGTCATCGTCCGTTGGTGACGCCTTTGGAAATTATATGTCTATGAAGCTTTGCCTGACCATAACTCAGTTACTACTGAGAATGGTCTGTTTTTAACCAGGCTACATGA
This sequence comes from Gobiocypris rarus, assembly GCA_023029165.1. Classification (NCBI taxonomy): domain Eukaryota; kingdom Metazoa; phylum Chordata; class Actinopteri; order Cypriniformes; family Gobionidae; genus Gobiocypris; species Gobiocypris rarus. The sequence goes on along the minus strand of CM040914.1, from coordinate 29,109,515 downwards.
TCGCATTCAGAAAGTCCATAAAAACTGCTAGATCTGCATATTTCTCAACTCTCTTACAACAAACACAACCCTAGGTATTAATTTGATACAGTGGCTAAATTAACAAGAAATAAAGCTTCAACTTCTGATGTTTGCAAACAGAACAGCAGTAATGATTTTATGAACGTCTCTGTCACAGTGTAGAAAGGACCCAAAAGCGAAAACTAGTTTCAGTCTTTATTGAACAGAAGGGACAAAAAATAGGCTGTCTGCCGGTCACCAGCCGTCTAGGTGGACGCAGATCAGGTGAAGGAAACAAAAGAGTCCAGACATCAAACGGACTGGTTGCCCGATGCAGGGAACTGCTGACAGAGAGTGCTCACTGGAAACGCCGGGAAACACAATTCACTAGGCAGACACGGCGGGGCAGAAGAGCAGATATGTAGGCAGCAGATTATTGGTTGAAATCTCGTCGGCCACGTACACACGGCGAAACAGGACTAGATGAGCAAACAGTGACAAGGCGTAGGTAGCAGACATGAAAGGACAAACAGTAACCTGACAAAGAGGAGAGAAGAGCATGATAATTAAATAGCAAGGTGATCAGGGCAAAGGAGGAACAGGTGTGAGAAGCGCAGAGCGCGATAACTGATTAAGATAGCGGACAGCTGAGAGAAAGATATGTGCAGTCCAGAGAGAAAGAAAACCAGAGGAATCAAACCAAACTCCTGACATTCTCTACATGCAAGATTGATAATATTAGGGAGAAAATTCGGCCCCACTTTATATTAGGTGGCCTTAACTACTATGTACTTACATAAAAAAATAAGTACAATGTACTTACTGTGTTCATATTGTGTTGCAAAACACCTTTGTTGATATTGAGGTGGGATACGGGTAGGGTTAGGGACAGGTGTGGTGGGATGGGTAAGTTTAAGGGTAGGGTTAGGTGTAAGGGAACTTTCAACTGTGTAATTACAAATGTAACTACAGAAATTAATTACAGATGTAATTACATGCAGGTATTTTTTAAAATGTAAGTACAATGTAAAAACATGTATGTACACAATAAGTGCAATGTATCAAATGATTAATTAAAATGTTAGTACATAGTAGTTAAGGACACCTAATATAAAGTGGGTCTGAAAATTCTAACTATGCAACCATCTACTACAGTATCGCATCACACAGTGCAATGTAGTGTCACTGAGAAAAAAAATCCATTCATTCACTGCTATAGGAGAGGAAGAATTGGCTAAACTCATTAAATCATCAAAATCAACAACATGTATGCTTGACCCTATACTGACTAAGCTACTGAAAGTGATGCTTCCAGAGGTCAAAGATCCACTTCTTAATATCATTAATTAATCTTTGTCATTTAGTTTATGTACCAAAACCATTTAAGCTGGCTATTATTAACCCTCTTATTAAAAAAAACACAACTTGATCCTATATAGAATTAGTCCATTTTCAGGCCAATCTCAAAAAATCTACCATTTCTGTCAAAAATACTAGAAAAGGCAGTATCCTCACAACTATGCTCCTTTAGAAATAAATTATATCTGTGAGGATTTTCAGTCAGGATTTAGACCGTATTATCGTACGGAGACTGCTCTCATTAGAGTTTAACGGAAGATTAACGGAGTGTATAGATGATATAAAAAATTGGATGATCAGTAATTTCCTGCAACTTAATTCAGAAAAAAATGAATTTTTAATCATTGGACAAAAAAGCTCCACAAGTAGTAACCTAGAATACTGTCTAAACCTCAATGGCAGTCCTTGTCGTCAGTTAGGAACCTGGGTGTGCTCTTTGATACCAATCTTTCGTTTGAAAGCCATGTTTCTAGCATCTGTAAAACTGCATTCTACCATCTTAAAAATATATCTAAATTACGGCACATGCTCTCATTTCAAAATGCTGAACAGTTAATACATGCGTTCATGAGCTCAAGGCTAGATTATTGTAATGCTCTACTGGGTGGTTGCCCTGCTCGCTTAGTAAACAAACTCCAGCTGGTCCAAAACGCAGCAGCTCGAGTTCTTACTAGAACCAGGAAGTATGAACACATTAGCCCGGTTCTGTAAACACTGCACTGGCTCCCTATTAAACATTGCATACATTTTAAAATCTTGCTTACAAAGCACTAAATGGTTTAGCTCCCCAGTACTTGAGTGAGCTCTTAACACATTATACTCCATTACGTCTACTGCGGTCTATAAACTCTGACCTGCTGATAATACCTAGAATATCAAAATCAACTGCAGGTGGTCGATCCTTTTCCTATTTAGCACCTAAACTCTGGAACAGTCTTCCTAGCACTGTTCGGGAAGCAGACACACTCTGTCAGTTTAAATCTAGACTAAAAACACATCTCTTTTCTATGGCATACACATAAAACACTTTATTCAATTAAATGATTATTAGGCTGCATTATCTAGGTCAGCCGGAACCGGGAACACTTCCCTTACCACCTGATGTACTCGTTACATCATCAGAAGAATGGCATCTACGCTAATGTTAGTGTCTCTGTTTTATCCCGAGGTTTACTGCAGTCAGCTGGATCCTGGCTGCATCCAGATCAGACGGTGGACCTGCACCCAGATGTGACCAACACATGACCCTGAAGTGTCTGCAGAGACCGTGTCATTTAGACTCCCCCTTCAGCTGCCTCATCGACACGGCATCCTCAATAAACCTGTCTCCGGCGTGAAGACTCCGATTGTTTGAATAGTCCTAGTTAATAATTCTTTAAATCGATATGTCATCCTCAAAACAACCCGTCTCCAGCGTGTTGACGCCAATCTTTCGAATATTACACTTTAGTAATTGTTTAATCAATACGGCATCCTCAATAAAAACCTGTCTCCGGCGTAATGACTCCGATATTTCAATTTATTTATTTTTAATAATTATTTAATCGATACATCATCCTCAATAAACCCGTCTCCGGCGTGGTGCCTCAGATCTTTCGAATATTCAGATTGATTATGACCTCTGACCTTTAAAATAATAATTTTAATAATAATCATACGCTGTTTGTTAATTGGCCAGAGGAGAACTGTCACCCCGACTGAGCCTGGTTTCTCCCAAGGTTTATTTTTCTCCATTAGGTCTCCTGATGGGGTTTTGGTTTCCTTGCCACTGTCGCCTCTGGCTTGGCATGCTCATTTGGAGAAAAAAAATATTTTTCAAATATATTTCAAAATAAATCTAATTATTAAACTAAATTAACCATATAGACCAAATTACTGATCTAATTACTGATCTAAAGCCCACATTGTTACTGTATGATAATCTAAATATATTCTGTTGCATTATTTTTCTGTTTAACACTGTGAAGCTGCTTTGAAACAATCTGCATTGTTAAAAGCGCTATATAAATAAAGTTGACTTGACTTGAGAGTTACAAATGTTTTGCTTTTATCATCCGATTGTGGTTGTATCTCGCTATTACTGTTACTCAATCTTAGCGCTTAGATACTATCGACAAATCTCAAATTATGTTGGCATTAGTGGAATTTTACTTACTAATTCACAAGATTAAAGGAATGCATAACTTACATAAAACATTGGATGACTAGTCATTTCCTGCAACTGAATTCAATAAACTTACAATTAACTTCTTTGCAGATCCACTATAGCAACTGACATACATGTTTTAATTCCCCATGCTAATGTATGACATGCCTGTATATGACTTGGTTTATCAAACTGGACAATTGGTCAATGGGAGCACAATTACTTTTTTGTTTCTGAAAATCAAGACATCCTTCCTCTAAAACCCAGGAAGTAAACTATAGACATCTTTTCAGAATTTGAAAATTTGGAAGGTTATAGAGGCCCATGTGACAGACTTTACAGAGCTCTGTCTGAACAGAATAGCAACCAAAATAAGTAGCTTTTCTGCCACATTGTATACTGGAATGTTTCCAGCACCTTGTTAAACCCATGCCACAAAGAATTGAGACTGTTCTGGGAGTAAAGAAGAATTGTACCCAGTATATTAGAAATGTGTATGTGGTAATAAGCCTGAACCAGTCAAATTATTCTTGCTTGACCTCATATCATATGTAGGCAATTTGCCTACAGAACGGCTGGGTGAACATCAGTGAGGACAGTGTGTACAGTGACAATCTTTCAATCTTTTACATTTTGAGATGTTCTATAACAAAATAATAATTGACAAAATATGTTTGTTTTTCTGACTACCCATGAAGAAAACACGTTTATTTCAATTAGGGGAAATGGCCTACATAATGAAGAAAATGTGTTTTTAGAAGAAGAAGAAGAAGAAGAAGAAGAAATTAACCTCTTTTAAGTCTCAGTTAATGCTCTAAATCTTTTCTCCTCCTTAACAGACTTTGTTCTCATCATAGGCAAATAGGTCACAGCTTAATAGCCTTGTGCTTGAGGCAAATCGTCAACATGGAATGTAGAAATCAAATCAGAATTACTTATATTATATACACATCAGGGAAAAATTGCTTTTTGATTTTTAAGGCATGTGGTTACATAAAATGTGAAGTTATAGTATGTTCCAGGTTAATAATTGCATTACTTTCACAGCAATTCCACAGTAGGACTTATCTTGTTTCTAACTGCACTTAAAAACTACAATATCACACTGTATTCCAATGTACTATGAAGGTACCCAGCATGTATTGCTGCATGAATAGATTATGCTGTGGGGTTTCTTGATTCTTGTTGGTTTTATCTGTGCTGCTGAACTTATTTTTGGGTCACTTTTAGCAGTTTGTGTTGTTTGTTTGTTTATTTTTTTTAATGTTCAGAATTTATCTTTTTTATTATTATTATTTGTTGAGTGTCACCATTGTTGTGTTTTGTATGTCGAGTTTTGATGTCTATGCATCAGTGGGTGATGGAAAATTAAAAACGTATTATTGAAATCTCAGCAGCTGATATTTATGCTGAAATAACACTAATAATAGTTTTACTAACTTAAAAATCTGCCAATTAGCTTATTTTATATTCAAGCGTGTCATTTTTTAAAATATTTTCATTTGTCACACTTCTTACTTGGCTAAATCAGAAATTTGAATATGAATATACATGGTCCAAGGTCCCAAGCAAATGGAACACTAATCACCATTATGGTGATTTCAATACAATAACAGTACTAAACTAGACTAGTATCAAAGTACAGGTGCTGGTCATATAATTAGAATATCATCAAAAAATGTATTTAGTTCTCTATTTCCATTCAAAAAGTGAAACTTGTATATTATATGCATTCATTACACACAGACTGATATATTTCAAATGTTTATAGCTTTTAATTTTGATGATTATAACTGAAAAATCCCAAATTCAGTGTTTATAACTTAAGACCAATAAAAAGAAAGGATTTTTAGAAATCTTTGCCAACTGATAAGTATGAACATGAAAAGTATGAGCATGTACAACACTCAATACTTAGTTGGGGCTCCTTTTACCTGAATTACTGCAGCAATGCGGCGTGGCATGGAGTCGATCAGTCTGTGGCACTGCTCAGGTGTTCTGAGAGCCCAGGTTGCCCTGATAGTGGTCTTCAGCTCTTCTGCATTGTTGGGTCTGGCATATCGCATCTTCCTCTTCACAATACCTCATAGATTTTCAATGGGGTTAAGGTCAGGCGAGTTTGCTGACCAATTGAAAACAGGGATACCATGGTCCTTAAACCAGGTACTGGTTGCTTTGGCACTGTGTGCAGGTGCCAAGTCCTGTTGGAAAATGAAATCTGCATCTCCATAAAGTTGGTCAGCAGCAGGAAGCATGAAGTGCTCTAAAACTTCCTGGTATACGGCTGCGTTGACCTTGTACCTCAGAAAACACAGTGGACCAACACCAGCAGATGACATAGCACCCCAAACCATCACTGGCTGTGAAAACTTTACACTGGACCTCAAGCAACGTGGATTGTGTGCCTCTCCTCTCTCCCTCCAGACTCTGGGACCTTGATTTCCAAAGGAAATACAAAATTTACTTTCATCAGAGAACAACTTTTGACCACTTGAACATAACGTTGTCCTTTTTGTCTTTAGCCCAGACGAGACGCTTCTGCTGCTGTCTGTTGTTCAAGGGTGGCTTGACACAAAGGAATGCGACAGCTGAAACCCATGTCTTGCATATGTCTGTGCGTTGTGGTTCTTGAAGCACTGACTCCAGCTGCAGTTCACTCTTTGTGAATCTCCCCCATATTTTTTATTGGGTTTTGTTTCACAATCCTCTCCAGGGTGCAGTTATCCCTATTGCTTGTACACTTTTTTTCTACCACATCTTTTCCTTACCTTCGCCTCTCTATTAATGTGCTTGAAACAGCTCTGTGAACAGCCAGCCTCTTTTGCAATGACCTTTTGTGTCTTGCCCTCCTTGTGCAAGGTGTCAATGGTCGTCTTTTGGACAACTGTGAAGTCAGCAGTCTTCCCCATGATTGTGTAGCCTACAGAACTAGACTGAGAGACCATGTAAAGGCTTTTGCAGGTGTTTTGGTTAATTAGCTGATTAGAGTGTGGCACTGGGTGTCTTCAATATTGAACCTTTTCACAATATTCTAATTTTCTGAGATATTGAATTTGGGATTTTCAATTATAATCATCAAAATTAAAAGAAATAAACATTTTAAATATATCAATCTGTGTGTAATGAATGTATATAATATATAATTTTCATGTTTCGAATGGAATTAGTGAAATAAATCAACTGTTCAATGATATTCTAATAATATGACCAGCACCTGTATGTGCCATACAGAAAATGTTTTCCAAGAATAAATATTCACAGGACTAAGTGCATCAACTGCCCCTTGTCTCTAATATTTAATTTTGTGAAAAGGTAAATTGTTACTTATTTCTCACATTTTTGGTAGGGTCAAATGGGGTAAATTCATACATTTAAATAGAATATTTAAATTAGAATTAGAATTAAAAACATTACAAATGATTACAGATATATTTGACAACAAATCTGACAACACATTTTACTTCCGCTATTTGTTTTAATTCACTGAAGAAAATAATAAATAACAAATGACAAATTAGTCTAATATTTGGCCCAAACAAGTGACGTCATGCGTGGCTTTAGCTCTGCATCAGCAGCCAGCACGTGGACTTGTTTACAAGCTCGCTGTCTGTGTCCTCGCGTGCGATTAGCACTAAGCCCATTTATGGTTCCTAAAAACACATTACTTGCCTCCAATGGAATGTTATAAAGTTATTTTAACTATATAGTTTAGAAAGCAAGAGAAAATATGTAGGGAGTGGAAAGATCAGGTTACACGCCATCAGCTGCGGTCCCTGCACTGCGCACGTGAGCTACTGTTTGTGTAAATGATCTGTTGCATTTGTCGGTCCAAAGACTGCCAGAGTGCTACGGTTTTTGTCTTTTTTTACACTGATAATGGCAGCATATCCCTTTTTCTGTTCAGGTTTTGTTGGTAATTTTATAATGAAGTAAACCAAATTATCAAACAAAGCCCTAACACATACAGTATATCTGCTAAGAGTAGCCTACCTAAAGGAAAAGAGAGGGGAATGCGTGTTGGATGAAGCCATTAAGTGGATCCATCCAAATGCATTTTAAAATTCTAAATGTCCTGCAGTCATTGGAACAACTCGGGGTATTACCAGCAATTAGATTAACATACTGTCAAACACTATCTGTTCTCACCCATTTCCTCTGTTCTGTTAGTGTCAAGACCTGCTGTAATGGCTCTATAAACACACCATGTGAAAGCAACACAACTAAAGTGTATATTCACGTGTTAAACTGCCATGAGAATTGTTCCTGAGATTTGCAAGCAAAATGTTATCCTCCAGCTATACAACAGGTAATCATAAATGTGAACAATTAGGCAATGCATACTGTAGTCAAGTCATCACCTTTATTTATATAGCGCTTTTTACAATGCCAATTGTTTCAAAGCAACTTCACAGTGTTAACAGGAAAATAATGCAACAGAATTTGACTCGGCTGTACAGCCTCTCTGGTGAAAACGGTGATGTTATTCAGGCAATTTCAATTATCATATAGTATTGTCAATGCGGGCAGATCAGTTATATAGTTGAAATTTAAGTGTCCCCAACTGAGCAAGCCAAAAACCAAAGGCGACAGTGGTAATGAACCAAAACTCCTTCAGGGCCAGAATGGAGAAAAAAACCTTGGGAGAAACCAGGCTCAGTCGGGGTGCCAGTTCTCCTCTGGCTGACGAACAAATAGTGTATGATTAAGATTCTGACAACATTACAGGTCAGAAGTCATATTAGATCAATAGACATTCGTAAGATTATTCCAAAGCTTGGTGTTGTCACACCGCAGATGGGTTTAATGAGGATGTTGTGTCGATGCGGCATGTACAGGGGCAAGTTTAACTGATACGCTCTCTACAGACATTTCAGGGATGCAATGGTCATATCCAGGCACAGGTCCACCATCTGATCTGGATATGGCCCGGATCCGGCTGACTGCAGTAAACCTCGGGATAAACAGAAAGACTAACATTAGCGTAGATGCCATTCTTCTTATGATGTAACGAGAACATCAGGTGCTATGGGAAGTGTTCCTGGTTCTGGATGACCTAGTTAATGCAGCCTAACAATCATTTAATTGATTTGAATAAAAGAAATTGATAATGTTCTGTGTGTATGCCATAGTAAAGAGATGTGTTTTTAGATTTAAACTGACAGAGTGTGTCTGCTTCCCGAACAATGTTAGGCAGACTGTTCCAGAGTTTAGGTGCTAAAAAGGAAGAGGATCGACCACCTGCAGTTGATTTTGATATTCTAGGCCAGAGTTTTGAGACTGCAATAGACATGATGGAGTATAATGTGTTAAGGGCTCACTCAAGTACTGGGGAGCTAAACCATTTAGTGCTTTGTGAGTAATAACCAAGATCTTAAAATGTATGCAATGTTTAATAGGGAGCCAATGCAGTGTTGACAGAACCGGGCTAATGTGTTCATACTTCCTGGCTCTAGTAAGAACTCGAGCTGCTGCGTTTTGGACCAGCTGGAGTTTATTTATTAAGCAAGCAGGCCAACCACCCAATAGAGCATTACAATAATCTAGCCATAATTTAGATATATATTTTACTACTTGTAGATTTTTTTGTCCAATAATTTTAAAAACATTTTTTTCTGAATTAAGTTGCAGAAAATTACTAGTCATCCAATTTCATATATATATATATATCCATTATGTTACTCTTGTGAACCAGGGAATCTGTAGAGCTGCTTTACAGCAGAAACTGTATTTGTCTTATTTAATGATGTTTGCATCAATTACCATTATTTTCCTGTGTTTATTATTGTGAAGCTGCTTTGAAACAGTATTGGATAAAGCACTATATAAATAAATGTGACTTGCCTTGACTACAGTCAATAGTTCATTGTTGGTGTTGGCACACTCACAAACAGACACTAAGCATTGTATTCGGGTCATAGTATTGTAGTACTTGCTGTTGTTTTCAATAGATGAATCAGTCTTGATGAATAAATAAATAAAAATGATCATGGTAAATGGTTATTTGTTGGCTTTCTTTGATATTTTTTCAGTGCTTATTCATTTAGCAAATGTTGCATGTTATTGGACTTTAATGTTTAAGATGCTAACGCTGAGTTACATGTCAGTTGAATGTGAGAATACTGAAACTAAAGTAGTTTTCTGAGGGAAGAGTATAATAAGCCATGTTGTCTGGAAATAATGTGTGTTTGCATAGTGAATAGATGTGTGTGCATGTTTGCCACCATGACTACTAATGGCTCCTTCATAAACAGGGCAATGTTCTAGTTGGGTAATGGTTACTCTTTTGATTGCTGTTGTGTTTTTTGTGTTTGTGGTTGCACAAATGCGTATGTACAATCTAGACACATTGTGCACTCACAGCTGTGTTTGATGTTCACAATAGCAGATAATAATTATAAAACATTTTGTTTAGTTTGTAGATATACTTCTTGTGAAGATAAACAGAATATCTAAGGAGTTGTTTTATTGACAGCATCAGATTAATTACAGACAACTTAACGTTGTTGTAGACTAAACACAAGCAGCTCACCCCTTGGTTTTTTGTTTTGTTTTTTTGCTATAGTAGTTTAACTCTCTTTTCCATCCCACCCCATTATTATTCAGGCAGTGTACAGGCTATGCCATGCACCACTGGCTTATTGTCCGAGAACGACAGGTGATGTCTGACATCTGGGGAATCCCAATAATTTACTCCTAGTACTGTCCCAGAGAAACATATGTTCTTTGAAAACAAGTCATTTTATCTTACAAAAATGTGCTTATTGTGCTTATAGCTTATTTGCTGCCAAAACAGCCCTGACCCGTCGAGGCATGGACTCCACTAGAATTTTGAAGATATGCTGTGGTATCTGGCACCAAGTTGTTAGCAGCATCGATTGCATTGAGATCTGGGGAATTTGGAGGCCAAGTCAACACCTCAAACTCGTTGTTGTGCTCCTCAAACCATTCATCAACCATTTTTGTGGCAGGGTGCATTATCCTGCTGAAAGAGGCCACAGCCACCAGGTAATACAGTTTCCATGAAAGGGGGCAAATGGTCTGCAACAATGGTAGGTGGTACGTGTCAAAGTAACATCCACATGGATGGCAGGACCCAAGGTTTCCCAGTAGAACATTGCCCAAAGCATCATTCAGCCTCCGCTAGCTTGCCTTCTTCCCATAGTGCATCCTGGTGCCATGTGTTCCCCAGATAAGCGATTACCCAGCCATATTAAACATGGTCTCGAAAAACAATTGCTGTTGTATGCAAAGTAGGTGATCGTCATAAGAGAAGATGTGTCGCTGCAAACAATAATGATTTGCGGATAAATAATTTATAACAAGTACTGCAATATTTCATAAAACAAGAATTGTCAAATTTGATTTCATTCCGACCTAATTTTTTATTTGTTGATTTTTACCATTCTTTGCATCCAATTTTAAAAGGATAGTTCTCCCAAAAAATTAAAATGATCCCATGATTTACTCACCCCTTCTTCTTTCAGACAAATACAATTGGAGTTAAATGTCAATGCTCTTCCAAGCTTCCAATGGTGGTTCTGATGAAGTCCAAAAAGGTGCATCCATCCATCATAAATGTAATCCATACAAATCCAGGAGGTTAATAACCCTTGATGCAATATATGATGCAGGTTAGGAGCAGTGTAAGCTTTGACGCCTCTTGCAGTCCAAACATATAGGTCTGGGCAACCAACTCAAGCTCCTCTCATATTGAAAATATCATTTTAGTCTTCTAATTCGTGACCAGTGTTTGTTTTGCTCTATCCTCTGCACTTCCGCTTTCGTCGCCACGCGTCAGGTCAAGGGTTACTCTTAAAGGGTTAAATCGATGTGTGCAGCCGTCTGTTGGAAGTTAGTTATTTTAAATATGGATATATTTCTTACACAAATGCATTGCTTCACTTCAGAAGACCTTTATTAACCCCCTGGAGTCATATGGATCACTTTTCTGATGGATTTTTGGTCTTCAAAATCAAAAAACATTCACTGCCATTATAAAGTTTGGAAGAGCCAGGCATTTTTTTATATATAACTCTGATTGTATTTGTCTGAAAGAAGAAAGTCATATAGACCTAGGATGGCTTGAGAGTGAGTAAATCATGGGGTAATTTTCATTTTTGGGTGAACTATCCCTTTAAGGTCTACAAACAAATTTAAACTGACAAAGCAGTGTTACTTTTTAAGACAATCGTTTTTAAGAACCTAAGAATCTGAATGCATCAATTTGCATTGAATTTGAAGTGTTTAGTGTTGGCAGGACATCCTGACAGATAGATTACTGTTGCATAGATAGATTAAATGGCTGCAGGGCAGGGTTTGTGTTTAACTGGTTTGAGGGGAGGAAGAACTGTGCAGTCTGTGACCACTTTTTCCTAAACACAGCAACACTGTAAATTTAAATTACTTTGATTGAATTTTTTTAAATTCATTTTGTCTCTATGTGGGAGGTCTTTTGCAAATATTTCAAAAAACAGGCTCTGGGACAGAGGCAGAGGAAATTGCAGCTCCGGCACAGTGTGTTCTCTACACACTGACATGGATTATTGCATAACGCAGTGCCCTTGCCTCTTCCCTCTAGTCACTGTGATCTAACAGAGGTCCTGCTGCCCTTGTGCTTCATTGTGTGAGTGCAAATCTTTTTCTTTTTTTTTCCTCAGGTGTTTGGTCTACCCCTGTGCATGAGTCAGGACACATTTGTTTTCTGAAATGATCTTGCCTACATCAGTGTCTCAAGTATTGAGTATGTGTGCATCATAAGAAAGATGCATTATGTGCATTAGTATGTTTTCATTTACTGTCTTATAGCCAACATTGTATATAATGCAATAGTTGAAGATGGAAATAATATTTATTTTGCCTTAAACACAATATTATTTTTAACAATACTATTTACTTGTAATTACACAACATACCAAATTGTTTAGTAAATTTACACAAATTACAGATGTTATTCAAAAGCCCTCATGCAAGCAGACTCCCACACTGAGCTACCTGGCAGTATTACCGGAAAGTATTTGATCTGAACACTTTCCGTACCCACTGTATAAAACCAACTTTAAACTCTTTATTTCCAACCTTTTAATGTTAATCCTGTTAATTTTTATGCCATGAATAATCAAGCTATTATTAATAAAGTGGGGGTTTTTTTCAGTGAAAGAGGGTGCCCATCTGATGACCCCGATGACGTACCTAGCCTTCCATAGTTGGTGACATAAGTGTCCAAACGTCAGTTCTGCAACATCAAAATACCTGCAAATGTCAAGTTCAAGGACTCATGCGCAGACAATAAAATATGTTTACATCTCATCCTGTGTTTAAATAAACTGAAGTGCTGGAGCATATTCCTCAAAGTTGTGTATTCACTTTCCAGAAATACTTCCATAACTCACAACACTTGAACTATTTATTTAACTTAAAGAGCTTAAAAGGTGTAAGGAATGATCCAGATATGGTATATAATAATAATAAAGTGAAAAGATAAAGGATGTCTTACAACTCTATTAGCTTCCTGCAAACATAGGTGACAAAGGAGGCATGTGGAGCTGGACTGGACCTCACAGTCAGACTGGAATATTGTGATTCATTAGCATCCTGTTCTATCAATGAGATCCTGGGAATCATGATATGAACAGGAAAACATTTGCCTCTGCCCTGCTTATTCAACAGGAAGTAATTTGTCGACTTGTTTATGAATTAACTGTGTGTTCCTTCCTCTATTGCCCTCAAGCTTAGTGTCAGTGCCTCTTTACAGTGTCAGTAAAGAGGCAAGAATAATTGCTAAATATTGTATATTTATATAATTACTAATAGTTTTTTTATTATTATTTATTGTTTTGTAGAAAGGATATAAGAAACAAAAAAACAATAAAACTGCCATTTTATTTTCCTTAAATAACGATATTTATTTGTATTATTGCATGTGACTTTTGCAGCACAACAAAAGCAATATTCATCTAGGATATTTTAAATGATCTCTCAACAGCATAACAATGAACAGTATGTGACATTTGTACAATGGAAGACACAGCTTGTTCAATTAAACCTTGCAAATATTGAAAATATATTAATCCTTTGATACATACAAACAATAGATATTTATTTTTATACTTAGACTTGAGATCTTCAAGAACACTGTTGAATATATAGATTTTTTGTTTATTTCATAAAGCAAAATAAAACAAGATTTAAAAGTTGGCAGAAAGAAATGTACAAACAGCATAAATTCAATATTTCTGTAAAATATTTTAACAAATATATTAACATAATATTTATACATTTGGTTCCACTTTGTAAACTAATCTGATTTGTCTGTATTGCATATACAAAGGTGAATGAATGCTACCCAAGAAGCAAGACCTTCCAAGAATAAAGTAGAATGAGTACCATTACCTCAAGAAATTACACAATAAAGTGGCAATGTGTCATGTGTCACTCTTTTTAGGACTTTAAACATAAAATTAAAAAAGCATCAACATGTCTACATCAGTGCTATACATGTGTTTTTAGATAGGGGATTTATTACGTTTTGAACAAATCATGTTTCACTAATGCAATGTGTAGTATCTTGCATTTTTTATTTACTTGGCTTAGTATTTTTATTTAAGACACTATTGCATAGGAGAAGTAGTCTATTTTAAATGTCATGAAAATGTTAAGCTGATCACATTTTTGTATTTAGTACAACACTATCTAAATTTACTCCTGTTGTGATCACTTCTTCTGCCCCACTAATCCGTTCACTTGTACTGTAAGTGGGTTTTGTGCTCTACATTCAGATGCGTCATGTGTTACAATCCAGTTGAATGAGACACATTATCAACACAGAGCCAATGTGAGCGGATTAAGACACAAGTCACCAAGCAGTGATGCACAGAAAGGAACAAAATGTTCTCACCCAAAATTTGGACCCATAATGACCCAAAGTGCTCATTTCTGTTAATAATATTTAACCTTACATTTTACTCTTTCTGCGTTAGCCGAAGGTGGTGTCTTGTGGCATTTTCTGTTGTCAAAATGTCAGAAACACTTTATTTTACAGTGTCCTTGTTACATGTTACATTACTGTAGTAATAAATATAAATTATGCATAATTACAAGCAACCAACATTAATCCAACCCCAATATAGTAAGGACATGTAGTTAATTATTATTAGTCATTACTTTAATTACACTGTAACACGGACACCTTAAAGTAAATTGTAACTGTCACTGTTACCATTTATTATATTACTGTTGAATGCAATTCTTGAGGCTGAGGAACAGGGAATGGCCATGTTTTACACAACAAACGTAAAACACTGAGAAAGTGACAATGAATCTGAGGAAACATAGGATCGAAAGGTTGACCATATTTGGTCATATATATAATATGTACTAATAACGTGTAGTTATTAAATATTATGTGCAATAACCATCTCTGATTAGGTGGTAAGACACTCTGCATATCAAAAGTGGACTCGTATATAGCAACCTACCATATAATTATTTAATAAACTAAATATTTAGAAAAATAGAGTGAATGCAATAAATATCACATATTTTGATATTTTCTCATGGTTTAGGAACAGATAATAGTCGCAATTTTTCCGACAGACAGTAAGGCTTTGGATTGTTCATGGGAGAACATTCCATTTTGGAGGAAAAAATAAGTATGAATTCTTTATCTCTTCTAAACTGCGTACATCAGAATTGTGGAAATCTTTAAGTCACCATTTAAAATGACACAATTGTAGCTATTCATAGGATAGGGCAATAAGTACCTTACAGTTGTCTATGTCAGGTAAATGAAGATTACAGATTTCAGGGTAAACTATATTCCAATCATTGTTCTGAATTCAAACAAACCCTAAATAAAGTGTTCACATCAACAAAAATAATACAAGTTCAAACATACAAGTGGCATGTACGTTTCATGATGCTTGTTACCAACAGAGCAGCAGCTTTGCAGATCCTGAAAAATGGTGCCGATTGTAGAAACAGGAGTAGCAGGTTAAAGTGGCCTCACTAGAATAATCACAACCCAGCTGTCTGACGTTCAGCTTTAGGATGAGGTGCAAAGGTCACAGTTCATTTACAGCAGCATAGTCCAGACCAGTCCAGTCGAGTCACTTGTTGAGCTTTCACTTTTCCTCGGTATCAGGAGGAGTAACCTCTGCTTCTTGCTCAATCTGAAAGAGAGAGAAAAAAAGAGCAGATCTCTTTAAAGCTCTATTTGAACAAAAAAATATAACTAAAATTTAGTTTACCCCAAATATGAAAATGATCCCATAATCTACTCACCCTCAAGCCAGCCTAGATGTATATGACATTCTTCTTTCAGACGAATACAATCAGAGTTATATTTAAAACATGCCCTTGCTAGTCCAAGCATTATAATGGGAGTGAATGGGAGCCCAAAATTTGAAGCCCACAAAAATGCATCCATCCATTCTAAAAGTAATCCACACAGCTCTAGGGGGTTAATAAAGGCCTTCTGAAGCGAATCTATTGGTTTGTGTAAGAAAAATATCCATATTTAAAACTTTATAAAGTAAAATAGCTTCCAGCAGACCGCCTTCCATATTCAACTTATGAAGAAAGTGTGTAATGCCTCTCACACTTCAAAAAGCTTACGTCCAACGTCATCGTCGTGCTACGGTTTCGCTTTTCGGCAAGTTGAATAAAGAAGGCGGTCTGGCAGTAGCTAGATATTTTACATTATAATATTTTAAATATGGTATAAATATTTTTCTTACACAAACCCCCCAGAGCCGTGTGGATTACTTTTATAATCCATGGATACACTTTTTTGCTGCCATTATAATGCTTGGAAGAGCCAGGACATTTTTTTACATAAACTCTGATTGTATTTTTCTGAAAGAAGAACGTCATATACTCCTAGGACAGCTTGAGGGTGAGTAAATCATGGGGTAATTTTCATTTTTAGGAGAACTAACCCTTTAAACATTATCCAGCAGCCTTTTACAAATCCATTTTTATGAATTGAACCCATTAAAAAAAAAGAAAAGAAAAAAAACCTGGGTTAGAGAAGTTACAGTTACGAAATACATTCTGAAACTGGATGTCATATCATGACATATTAAATGCACCACCCTTTTTATGAAAGTTCTTTTAATGACAGTAGACCAGCATGAAGGATTAACCCATGATGCACAGTCATATTTAAACCTCTATCAGATAAGTGAGGGAAAGGGTACCATGTCAGGAGGGATGGAGGTAGCAGCAGCCTTAACCATCTACTGTCCACACAAGGGATAATCCTAATTCCCTGATAATCTCATAGGAGTTATAGTCACAGACCAAAGAAATGGGGGAAATCTCAGGGTCTGCCTTTGCTAGGTCTGGGGTGATCCTGAAGAGTAAGTATGAATTACATAATCTGACAAATGAAGGGTAAAATTATGGCCAAGCACTTCATACTCTTATTTTACATGAAAGAAGATGGAGAATGGGAGATAAAATAAATCCAGTGATGCTGGCTGGAGCAAAGATGATGATTACAGATTAAAATTTATGTAAAATGTAATATTTGTTTCTTGAAGCAAAATAGAACATTAGCCCATAATCCTTCAATAATAAAGTGGACTTCTTAAGTGGACTGTCCTCTTCAGGGATGTTTAATACACTTGCTTCTAGACAATGTTGAGTGCGTGCATATAGTCAAGGTGGTGGAATCTGCTAGATTAAAAATACTAAATTTCCAGATTTCCTGACTAAAAAGTTGATGAAATGAAGTTATAAACCACATTTGTAAATGAAAGTAACTGATGCAACTTTGTCAACACAGCAGGGTTGTGCAGTGCACATTGAATTGAGAATTCTTTTTCCTGAATTCCTAAATTTCAACTTAATTTGAATTAAAATTGTAGTAAACAGCAGTTTGACGTTGAATGCAAGGCATTGACATAGCATGGGTATAATTATGTGATTGCCTGAAAGAACAATAGTTTAAGCTTAAAACCTCATTTGATCGTGAGTAATTTACACAAATTTCAATGTTTCATGGTCAATGAGTGGAAAGGATGCAACTGCCATTAAAGACCATAAGGCTCAGCCTTGCTTGCGAGTAGATTCATTAAATGGTGACCCTCCCTTTTTTTTATTCATCTGATAAGATTTAGGGTTTGCGTGATGACTGTACCAACAATCATGTCTGCAGCCTATAATTCTGTGTGTAATACTGAAAGCTCTAGGCAGCAGTGAGTGATGCTTGGAACTGGGAAATAGTCACGCAATGCTGATTTAATGCACGCATGACATAGCATCTCTGCTAGCTCGTGCATCACTGGATAGAGATGTCACAGCACCTCCAACTGTGGAACAAGAGGGCAACTGAGTCATCTATGAAAGAATCTAAGCTGTGGATTTATTAACGTGTTAAAAACCCTTGCACTGCGATGGGTTAAAATCTAGACCTATAATCATCAGACTCAAAAACTAATGAGGATGATAAAAAAACATTCCGGAAATGCTGTGACGTCTACATGAGGACATGGTTGTTGTGAACCTGCATGAATGACTGTCTATGTCTGAGTCAATGCTCCTTTCATCCGCCTCAAAACAAGCCGCTGAACAATGTCTAATCCCCCACTCTCCCCTAAGAGTAATCTCCTCTCACTCCTGGCTAAATGTGGGTAACATTGACAGTGTTGACATGGCTATCTCAGGCAGGAACATCCCGGCCTAGTTTAGCCAGCTCTGCAGAGGTGGAGAATCTGAGAACTGCTTGGGTTAACAATTTTTGTTGCTTAAATCTCAGCGAGGTTAAAGTTAGAGCTCAGATTAGAGTTGCAAAGTCTTGGGACCTGACATTAAGCACCTCCTAATAAAAAAAAAAAAAAAAAGAAATGCCTGGCCAAATATTCAGCTTAGACTCACAAAACTATAGTCAAAAGATTGGAAAACCATCTTCACTGACAGACAGCATTTAAAGAAATAAATAAATCACAAAGGAAGTCAACCGAAAGAGTAGGCATTATAGCCTTCTTCTGTTAGCTGTATAATACATGTTTTATAATTTTTGATAAATAAAAAATAAATGTGATCTATTCTGCTTTTCATTCACATTCACAGTTAGCCAGAAATATAAACCATACCATTTTAATAAACCATTTCACACCTTAAAATTACTGATGCACTGACATTTCGGCAACAAAATTTCAGCCAAAATTTGTTTTTTGAGGAAATCAATAACCAAAATAGTGTTGGTGCACTACTACTTTAAATGTGCAGATTTGTCTGATTTTAAAAATGTATTATATATATATATATATATATATATATATACTTTTATTTTCTCTCTGCAAACTGCTGTCGATCTTTATCTCTCTATCACCGTTTCTCTAGCTCTTCATTCCCCACCCCCTGCCCCGCTCTGGCTGAAGGGACAAGCACTAGCCACTGTCCTGGGGCAGAAGCAGATGGCCTGCTGTCATTAGTGTATTGTCTGTGCTGCTTCCATGCCTGATAACAGACCTGTGGTGAGTGGAGAGGCAGGTGCACACACACACACACACACACACACACACACACACACACACACACACACACACACATGTTGTGTTTCCATGTTTTATGGGGACATTCCATAGGCGTAATGCATTTTATACTGTACAAACCGTATTTTCTATCCCCCTACACTGCCCCTGCCCCTAAACCTACCCATCACAGGAGACATGCTGCATTTTACTTTTCAAAAACATCACTTAGTGTGATTTATAAGATGTTTTCCTCATGGGGACCAAAAAAATGTCCCCACAAGGACAAAAATTTGGATATTGCCATCTTTGTGGGGACATTTTGTCCCCATACCGTAGGGATTACCAGTCCACACACACACACACACACACACACACACACACACACACAGCCCCACACCCTTCTCTGCTCAGCCATCTGCCACACACGCAAATGCACACAAACTCCTCAAGGAATATTATTCCAGATTGAAAGAGAGAGTGAGTGGGCAAAATAGAGAAAAAAAAGTTTTGGTAACACTTTACTTACCGGTACTTTGTGTATAATGTATTATAAAAGGTATTCATAATGTATGTTTCAATCCATTATATCTTTTTTATAAATAATGGTAACCAATACATCATAATATTTGCATCTGAAACTGGTTGTTTGTCAAAAATTCATTATGTTTTCTAAAGGTGTAGCTTACAAGGAAAAGATAAGTATTATTATGTATTATAACTGTGGTTACAATTATTAATAAGACCGTACAATGCATTATATAAGGTGCATTACAAGGCATAATTAATTCATTAAAAATACTTTTATAGTGCATTATATATAAAGGATTTAAGTAAAGTGATATCAAAGTTTCTTATGAACTAAATCCACTTTTGGCAAGAATCCCTGAAAAGAATGTAAAAAACTGAAAAGAATCCCTGTTGACAGATGAATTTGTGCATTCCAACAATTGTATTATTTATTAAATCATTTTTCTTATGTTTATTTTCAAAGGTCTGTTATCTTAAAAATGTCAACTGGTAGTGCCACACTAAAGGTCAACTGTAAATGCCATATAATGTCTGAGTATACTGTATGTGTAAGTTTTTGTGCATGCTGAACCATAGGTAATGATATACATTGACCTTGTTTGCATGCATGTATTTTCTTATTAAGGTCCATATTCTGGTCTTTATTCTGAAAAAGATTTACATGCATCACAGTTATTGGAATATTGCTGTATATATACGGAATATTCTGAATACTCAAGCGCTGTGCATGTTCTTTTCCTGCTATTCTTTTTTTCTTTGGAAATACTCTTTCCATTAATGGCCAATCACATTTAGTAATTCTGCTCAGTAATGTGCTTGAAGACGAGGCAACATAATAAACCCATTAGGAGACAAACAACAACCCACAACACCATCTCTTGAATTGGGGGCCTATTTACCAAACCAATTTCACTGCGATCCCTAGTAAAATTCTCCTGTGCTCAAGTAAATTTTTACTGATAAATCCAAAAGAGACTCAAAACACTATTAGTACATGAATGCGATACAGTGACTATATCATGGTACTGCCATAGCAAGTCATTTTGAGAAATGAGGCATCTGCACAGCTTCTGGTTTCTCTTTCTTCAACTACAATACCCATTTTTAATTATATGCGTCAAACTAAACTAAATATTTTCCAAACATGAGAAACCATATTACACTTTTCCAACACTGCCAACCAAAGGACCACCAACTCTATCGCAAATTAGTGTTCAGATGTTAATTTCATAAAAGCTGTTTTTGATTGTGGTATACAGAAGGAAAAAAAAAAATCAAGTCATAAGACTATTATTTATAGAGCAGCTGTATGTTAGCCTAGTATTTATTCAGAATATGCTGAAGTCCACAAGCATTACTCTTGTATGTGATTTTGGGACAGCAAAATGTTTTATTTTTGTTGTTTTTTTTATTGTCTGAAGGATTATATTGCTAATTGCACATAACATAAGGGTGTTGGTTATTACTTTATGTTAGTGATTCAGAATATGCTGAAGTCTGTATTAATTTACTATATGCATGTATTAATTAAGTATGCTGCTACAGACACTTTTCCTGTTGGTTCTTTGCAATGTTGGGACATATTCTGACAAATGTAACCTTCCTGTTGACTTGTAAAATCACTTTTATTAGTTTTATTAATAAAATATATTGGAAGTTAATTAATTATGGGTCATTACAGATACTTTGCTTTAAGAGTACCAAGTGAGAAAAAAGAAAATCTGTATAGAAAAAAGGTGCATCGATAATCGTTTCATAATCGTATCACAGCCCTCTGAATCGTAATTGAAATTCATACAACTGCAACTGAGTTAGAGGTCAAACAGAAACGAAAGCATACAATTATATTTGACAGCCTCTGGCATTCTTTGATTTAACAAACATCAAAACAGGTTCTTGTCAACATACTTGTATGGTATTATGTGGCGTTGCAGTGAGTATAGAGAGAGAAAACAATACTAAAGCTGAAGGTGTAATTATAACAAGTGAGTATTCACCTCTCCCAGCAACCTTTACCCAGTCATGCATTCCAAGCGTGAAACATTGCTGTTCCACAAACAACCACCTGCCTTGTTTTTCCTCCTGATAGAAGCACATGGTTTAAGCCTCCATCAGGCTCCCCTCTTCTGCTCAGCCGACCAGTGGACATGGCTGCACATGTTCATTTATGAAACAAAATTAAAACAAGCTCTTATCCTCCTCCTGCCCACTCTTTTCTCAAGGCTCAATACTCAAGACAAGAAAGAGTTAAACTTCTATTTAGGTGGGGACACCTACATTTAAACTATATTACCGTTCTGACTGCATTGACACTATGATAATTGAAACTAGCTGGATAACATCACCATTTTCACCCGAGCGTCTGTACAGCTGACTCAAATTCTGTTGCATTATTTTCATGTTAACACTGTGAAGCTGCTTTGAAACAATTGGACTTGTTAAAAGCACTATAAATAAAGGTGAACTTAAACTGACTGTGCTACCTGTCCACTATCCCTCCTCTGCCTGATGTTTACACCGCAGGCTGCCTGCAATGCTACTAGTGAACAGCCTTTTAACCACTGAGGATAATTTTGGCCCACAACACTACCTCCAATTGAGGTGTGATGGAAATATGAGAGAACCAGACTATGTGCAGTACTACGTGCCTCAGAACATGACATGTTAAATATTCTGTGTGCTATGCAAAAACAGTGCACAAAAAGCCCCAGGCACTTTATTAACAGCAGCATATTGCTCTGGCTTGTGAGAGCAGTTTGATCTCACACACGCTCACATATGATTGAAGTAGTCAAATTAACACATGCACTTTTGCAGGAAATATGCCATGTGTGAGGAATAATAGCCACGGAAAACATTCTTAAACGTATGTATCCCTGTTAATAGGAAATTTCATTACATTTGGCTTCATGATGTCTGACTGAATAGAGCAAACAGGGCATAACATAATTAAGAATACAATGTCTTAACATATCTGACTCACAGCATCTAAAGTAAACAGAGATTAGTTTCTTGGAAAGGATCGACCAAATGAGCCTCAAAAACAACAATTCTCTCTCCTCGGTGCACCATGCTCTATCTTCTGAGAACAGCTCTATTTAATAGCTCTGTTAACCACAAGCATACAAACCTTAAAACAATGTTTAACTACTAACGCACTTTAGTCTGCAAAAAAAAAAAAAAACAGCGATGGTCTTGGCTGGGGTAAATAAACAAGCGTGCGCGCACCGCTCTATACTGCAGCGTCATAGTGCCTGCGCAGTTGGGTTGTTTACCGCGCGCAGCCACTCAGATACTCAGTCACGTCTCTCATGCTTCAAATTTCTCTGGAATTCCTCTCAATGGAAAACAATTTTCAACGCCCCATATATTGACACAAATAGCCGGAGGTGCAAACCTCAATAAATATTTTGAATTACATAAATTACATAAATCTCGTCCCACCCTAATGTTTTGTACATTGAATTACTATCTCGTCCCAGCCTAATGTTTTGTTTAATTAGTTTGTGTATACTTTCGATACAGTTGTGTCCTAAATATCATCTAAAATGCACATTTATAGTTATAATAAACACAAAAAACATTAATTTTATGCTAATAGAAACAAAATGTTCTTTCTATTGTACATATTGTTGCTAATTAAATGCTACTTAAATATTGCAGTGTATATATAATAAGGAATTTAATTTGCAACATGCTGCATTATCTTTTTATCTATTACCAGTTTATTCAAGTCTTCTGTTTTAATCATAACAGCCCATCACGTCATGCGAACTCACCTTGTACAGTGGTTGCAGTCTCTTTGAATCCCAGACACACATACGGAGTTGCATGTAATCCATTTATTCCTGCTTTACAGCAACCGCCAGTCTTGAAGCCCACAAGGTTTTCACAATTGTCCATCTCTTGTTTCTCCATGAGGTTTAAGGCGATGTAGTTAAGTCCAGTCTGATAACCAGCTGAAGTCTCTCTGCACATGGGAGACCCGTACTCCTCATCAGAACATTCACTGCTTCGGACAGAGACGTTCTCTACTGAGGCAGAGCTGTGTCGCTTAACATTGTGCGCAAAGGAAGGAAAGACAGGTGCAACTGTGGTGGTGGATGAAAAAGTCTCAGAGCTATGCCGTCTCCGGCCCTGGGGGTCTGCCCGGATCACCTTCGCTCCTCCGTTTGGATCTACAGAGGAGGCAGCCAACAAGAAAGCGCCAATTCCTTTTGACACCTCTTGGTCACTCAGGTTCAGCCTTTGAACCCTACTATTGGGGCTGACTGAAGCACTCTCATCATTCTTAGACAGGAATGGAGGGGAGATACGACCATTAGTGAAACTCATCTCAGTGTAATTGTCTTTACCTGTGCCAGATGTGCATGGCGAGTTACTCTGTTCATTTAGGAAATAAGTCCCCTCATCAGGTGGGCATGGGCATTCAGCCAGCTCTGGCATTCCATCCAGGGGACTGCTGAGTGCTTCCCTCAGTTTATGAGAGTGTGAATTCTGATTGAGGTTAATGTAGTCTGAGAGGGGGGATACCTGTCCGAGGTTGGACAGTGAGCCCTGGCTTTCCACAGAAACCATGGAGGGAGAAGAATACTGTGTAGCAGCAGCAAAGTCTATGTTGATGTACTCACCAGGGCTTTTAGGCTCGCAAGGAAGAGGATGTTCAGTCATGCTGGGAAGCATCCTCAGAGTATCTAGGGATAACCTATTGGGCCTGTTGACTCTTGCTCTCTGTGCCATGCCATCAGGGCGACGGAGAGGGGGCAGGGTGGAAACCCTGTTGGCCTCTTCTGTTGGATTTTGGCTCTGGGGGCTCATCAAAACATACTGGTCATCCTCTGCCCGTGTAGGTGCCTGTTGCTTGTTAAAACGAATACTTAGAGATGGGGAGGATCGTTGTGTTGTTTCACATTGACCCAGGAAATAATCTGGCGGTGTGGGCGAGACATATGTGTTAGCCGGTGACATATTCATGTATTCTCCATTCACTGCTCTACCATCAGAGCTCTCCAGTGAAAACTTGGATCCAGACCACATCTTCATGTACCCACTATCCTCTAGAGATCCACTGCTGGGCGAGTTAGTAGTGCCACTGCCTGTGAGTTGAGAATGTGACCTTGGGTTAATGATCTGCTTGGGTGCTGAAACACTCATGGGACTCATGAGCATATAGTGGTCATTTTTGGCACACTGAGGTACCATGCCTGGCGTCATGGGCATGTAGCCGTCATCACCCATATTACTGTTAGAGCCAATGTCAATGTTTCCATAATCTTCTGGGTATGAGACCTTAGGAGATGCAGAATTTGTGCTCCTGTTGGCAGCCCTCATCAGCATGTATTCATCAAGTGACGCTGAGGATAGCTGGGAGTGTGCTACCTGTTGCCGCGGGGTTGTCAAAGAAAATGTCCTCTTCCTATATGTCTCCACGTCCAACATATCTCTGCTAGTTGGCCACATCTTGTTCTGGGAGTTGGATGGTCTGTCCATCACCATATAACCATGGAGCTCACTGGCGTCTCTTGAGGGTGGTGTGCTGGAGACAGAAGAAGGTGTGTCACTCCTGTTTGCTAGGTTGTACCTCACATCCCCTGGGCTAGAACTGTAATCGTCACATGAGAGGAAGCCAGTATCAGTAGGTGACCCAGAAACAGAACCACTGCAGCTGGAGGGTCTGTGTACTGTGGATGAGATGGAACCATTCATACTGATTGAGGACAAACTTAATGGGCTTACAGCAGATGGGGGCGAGTGGGACATTGCCGTTGACATGGACCTGCTGTGATGAAGCAGTGATGGTTCTGATGTCCGGCAGCCTACAGAGACTGTGTTAGATCTGCTCATGTGGTTCCGGCCGACAGCTGTCGGGCTTCCATTCTCAGATATTGATATGGAGACTGGCCTGGTCATGGTACCTTCCCCTTCACTCGCTGTCCGTATTCGACAAGAAGAGAATTTGGTGACAGGAGATGTGGCTGCTGTGCTGTCTGTCCTTGACCTCCTCACCAACCCTGTCTGACTAGGTGGTAAATTGTTTAAATTCCGTCGAGCGGGAACAGATATGGGATTTGATCCTGATGACTGGCTTTTGCTGCGTGGTCTGAACTCTGACAGCTCTTTCATCGCTTTCATAGCTTCTAAAATGGTCTCGTGTATATTTTGTGCCACCACAGAATCGTCTGCTTGCATC
Organism: Gobiocypris rarus; assembly: GCA_023029165.1. Taxonomy (NCBI): domain Eukaryota; kingdom Metazoa; phylum Chordata; class Actinopteri; order Cypriniformes; family Gobionidae; genus Gobiocypris; species Gobiocypris rarus. The sequence goes on along the minus strand of CM040914.1, from coordinate 29,083,813 downwards.
CACAGCTCTCCAGGTCCAGTAGAGGCGGATCTTCCAACCTCAATGAAGAAAAAGCTATCAGAGTGCCCACATCTGCGTATATTCATCAACTGCAGGGTCACAGATGCCACCTCTGAGTTAAGTTTCACAAAGCTAATAGTCCGACTTGACAAGCACAGTCTGTAAACTCCCGTGATATTTCTGCTCTGCCCAAGTCCCTTTGCTTTAAGATTAACTTGCCATACCTCCTTATACGCAGCATTCACCGGTGTAATCATGCCGTAATTTCCCTCGTCGAAGCCCACCAGAGATGATGCCGAACTAGAAACGGGGCTGTCACATATTTTTCCCTTACTTAGTAAATCAGTTAAATCTCCGTGCCAACTCTCTTGCTCTTGCTCATTCTCCGCAGCAACAGCAAAATACTCGTCCTTGGTATAGAGGGCTATCAAATATCTGTGTTTCGCGTCAGCGCGCTTGTTTATGCTCAAGCAAGAGTCGAGAAAAATGACTCTTTTTGCAGCAGACTTGTTTTTCCATTTCTTCTCATTCTCATAGTACTCCAGCCGCGCGGGGAGTCCGTCACTCTGATCTTTCAAAACAAAATAGCGCCGATGCCCGTGCTTTTGCTTCTTGAGGTATCCACATTTTCTGACGTTGTTTTCGTGAATGTTGTTGTCATTTGAAAGCGAGAATCCCCCTTTAAGAGGCGGACTTGACATACTGTCGTTTACGATGTATTTACTTAAGTTTCTAGAACTTGTCATCCATCCGTAGTAAAAGAGATTCAACTAAATATCCGAGAACTGCAGATTCACCATGCGATGTCTGTTTGTTCACAGCAAATAACTCCTCGCTCAGAATGACTGAGCTTAAGAAAAAAACAACATGTGACGTTATACGCAGCCCATCTTGGATCAGTGAAAAAAACAGTCATATAAGGCGGTGCGATCTTTAAGAGGCGTTCCTACCAAGCCAACAAATGGAGTTGCTCATTGGATTCATTGGCCAGGCGAAAAGATTGACGGTATTTTGACAAATCCGTGACGAAGTATAGGCAAATCCCCCTTCACACAAGCTGTTCTCTCCTCCTCCTCCTCCTCCTCCTCCTAAAACAAACAGCACTCTGTGGATGATCTACTGTACGCACTTCAGTGCTGCAGAGACTTTGCGTCTGGTTAGCTGTAAAAAGTGTTTTATGTCGCAGATAAACTAGTTTTTAATGTAAGCATAATATATCGACATGTTTTAATCTGGAACATAGTTAAACAGTTCTGCGTCTTTCTAAACATCATCATGCGATGTCAACAGATCAGCTGAAGATATTATAGCTTAGTCAGGTTCATTTTAAAATGTGTCAGACTGTGCAAATACGTACTTCGGGGAGTGAGAAAACCCATTTGTGATTTATTAAGATCGAGGCATGGAGTCCATTTTAACTTGTAAACAAGCGTCAACTCGTAGTGCGCGTGCTGCGTGTTACATAACGCATGGTCTATTTTTACACACTCGGGTGTCCCTGTCCAGCAACAGTGGCTGCGAACTAGCGTGCACGTTAACGCATTTTGACTACAACATTCCATTTATTTATGTATTATTATTATTATTATTATTATTATTATTATTATTATTATTATTATTGTTATTGTTATTGTTATTATTATTATTCATGTCGAATATACATCTCGCTTCCGTTTTTACAGTCTATTTGGTGGCACACATGGATTTTCCGGGTATATATTATTTAGTTTAAAACCATTGAAAGGTGATTTGATAAATAGAGTCACCTTGGTTTTATTAGAGCCCTACTTTAGGGAGAATATGAACTGTCTGGAATGGCAGAATTAACTGGGGAGCAAGTAGAAGTAAAAATACACCACCTCATGGTCATTTGTAACAACACAAGAAACCAACTATGGATAATGGTTTATAGTTCAAGTTTAAAATTGACATTTGCATTTAGTGAGATTATGCAAGCTTTGCTGTCAGACCAACAACAAGTTTTTAGCTGTAGCCACACATAGGCCCATGCCTACAAACAAATGTTTGTGTGGTCTTAATATTTCTACTATCATTTGAGCATGCACCTGTACCAACTTCTTTATTTTGGTTATATTAGTCTAACTGCATTTCATAATTAATCTAATGAACATTTAAAATGATCTAACTAGTCTACCAAATAGTATCCAGTGGCATATTAGCTTAATAGTAGGAACTATTCAAGGATAGCAGTATTTCTTTTAATTATAGGCTAATAATAATGTGTTCAATTCATTAGTATGACTTGTCCAGGACATGGTGTCGCATCAAAGACCATTGAGATATGTTTAATAAACATCAGCATCTTGCTAGACCTGTAGCATAACACTTTTTTGGGTAGTTCTTCCTGTTCCCTGCAACTGCTTCTGATTGTTTTCCCTTGCAATGATGCTGCACAAATCAGGTAATAATATAAAAGCAGCACAACTTCAGTCTGTGGATTCTTTATTATTAATGGATGTTTGTGTAATCCAGGGATTTAACATTTTAGATGCTATTTGACAAATATGGCATTGAATTTATAATACAACAATACAATAATACTACAATGTCATTGTACCAGTACATAGTTATACAGCAACCCAGTAGGAGTTCACTGGATACTGGATGTGGCTCTGTAATTGGTTTCATAATCTCTGTCCCTTAAAGAAGATTATGGTATACAAACAGCATGGCTGATTTAGGAAAGATTTGTGGCCTTTATAACCCCATTCTGAAAAGAGCAGCTGTCTATTGCTAATACTCCCTGTCACACACACACACACACACATACATGCAAACAATCCTGTGGATTAAGTATGCATCAGAAGCATGATTGCTATCATATTGCATTTTCCTCAGATTCTGTTGTGCTGTAGTTTTGTTATTTGCTGATCTGATCTGATGTTTTTGCGTCACAATAGCATGTGTTTTGAGGCATTAGCAGTAGGCGTCTCTAATCTTACACAACAATGAAATCAAGTAAATAAAGCCCATTGATCAAAGCTTATCCAAAACAAATCTACTTAGGCAAGACTGCATGCCTCTAAGTGACAGAGTGAGCTGATGTGGGGCCAAGAAAATGGAAACATTTAAAAAAAGTATAACAAAATGGCTTTTTGTATTTACATGGTCCTATTTTGTTGCATTACTTATACTGACATGAATTTTAAATAGCTGCATGATCTAATATTGCACATAAATACTATCATTTAAAAAAATATTGACAAATGAGTTTTACATATTAAAGAGGAAAATTCATATTAACGTTTCATTTGTAACAGTAACCTGTGGTGTTGTAATATAAATCCAACATTTATTTTTGTAAGAAATTGATTTCAGGACTTTTTTGGAAACCTATTGGGAAGTGTATTAATATTGACCTAAACATAATATTTATATTTAGCCAGGGTTATCTGACAACTGATATGACAAATAAAACCTTTTAAACAACATCACTTAAATAGCAGCAGCAATCCAAAACAGGAACAAAATAAATCGAAAAATATTCCATTAAAATTATTTAAATATGAATGAATAAAATAAAATAAATTATTTCATTTTGTGTCATCAATGTTTATTTTATTGTTTGTCTCAAAGATATTAAATCCTGATAAACATCCTAAATACAGGTATAAATAAAATTTAAAAAACATGTTTTAACTGGGAATGGGGTGGATTAGGTATAAAATGCTTTTTCACAATTGTTTTGTTTGCTGATGTTGATGATCTGTATATTGAAGATAATTGTATTAATGTAGTGGATCCCTTTAAATGATTTGCGGCCATGTAATGTTAAGTATTTTAAAAAATCTTGTTCTCTCTTTTGTGAAGAAAATTTGAGTTCTGCTTTAAAAAATATTTAACTTTTTTTTTAAGAAAGAGTATATGTAAACAAACAATCTACACACACACACACTAAAATGTCCTTTTACTGATTTATGAAGTACTGTCAACCCCACCTTATCTTCCTGCTCATTTATGTTGGACAAAGGTGATGCCTCTTCGTTTTGTTTACGTTCCGCTAATTAGGCTAATTATCCATAGATTATGGAGCTACCAAAAGCAGGTTAGGATACTGGATGTGTTTCTAATCCAAGACTTGTTGTATTTGCCTTTAGTCTGGAGTAGTAACATTACTAGCTACATTACTAGTAGTTACAAGTAGTTACATTTCTAGCTTAACTAAATGTTTTAATAGCGTGGTGGTAGCGTCGCTGTTTTCTGAATAAAATAGCTTTTCAGTAGCAAAGCTCTTTTGTTGATCAAGTAGTGCAGTGGCATCCATACAAGATACATTTTTACATCACACAAGCTACTTTGTATAAACACAGACCTGCAACCTCATTGCATCAGTATTACATCAGTGCTATAGGTTGCTGCGTCTATTATTAGTTTATCAATAGATTTTTTTTTTTTTTTTTTTGCATATATTTGTGTGTTTATTACAAAACCTTGCCAGGTTAATAGTAAACATTTTATAAAAGGAATAAGGCAATAAAGCTGTGGTTTAAAGTGCTTTTAAAACATCTTGGAGGTTCCGCTCCACATCATGCCTAATAACGGTCACTTTAAACCACAGATTTTGGAGGTTTATTAAATTATTATAAAAATAGACTCTTACCCAGATAGCAAAAAATATCGGCACGGCTTCTTTTTGCCGCCGGCCCTAAGCTGTCGGCTATAGGTGCGTCCCGCTGGCGGTGATGAAACGTTTGCCGCTGAATACGTCACTCCCATTTCTTGCGAGATGCCGCGGCCGACTAGCCGGCGGGCCGCCTGCTTCATTTTCTCTGGCGGTTGCCTCCGCCTAATGGACCGCGGTCAGCTGGTGGCAAGCCGCTTTGAAATACAAGGATTTCAACTCTCAAATTCGACCAGCCATGTTGGCTATGCATGTTGGGAAATAGAGTGGAACTGACAGCATTTTAACTAGTTTTCACATTTGAAGCAATTATAAAATCATAATAGCCTATATGTGAATTATATCACATATTAGTTTTTTTTTGCTCCAAAGCCATTAGGGTTTATAACAGATTCTTGACTCTTGATTCCATGATAAGGTTAAATTACATTTAAATTTTCACTTGCTTATTTGCCTGTCGAGTGTGTTTAAACAGTGTTGGTCAATTTGACCCATAATAGATTAAATCCTTTTCTTTCTTTTTTTTAGGAGGGTTAATAAAGTTTGGAAGTTAATTTGAGGATATTGAACACTTTTATTTTTATTGCCCTTTTTCTATTTCTTTTTGGACTGACTTTAAAATAGACATGACAAAATAAAATAAAAAGTAGCCTACTCTTAACTTAGAAATTAATGACATTTTACTTTGTTTTTCAAAACCCATATTTTTCTGAAAAATATATTAATTATTTAATTATTTTGGAAAATTTTGTCTTTGAAAGCTTTTAAATTTCATGTGACTGCCTTAATATTATAAAGTATTTTCTATCTCAGAATTCTTACTTTTATTCTTATTATTTATTTTATATACATGTTACATTTGTTGTTATTATTCTTTGTTCTACATATTCGGAACTTTACCACAATGCTTTATTTTTATTTTTCTCTCATTGTACTTTTGTATTGTACTTGCCTATAAATGTACTAATTTAAATAAAAATTAAATAAAATACAAACAAACAAACAGAGAAGTACCTCCTCCGGCCGAGAGGGGCAGTATACCTAAAAAATACGGAAGACAAACCGGAAGAAGTTACTGTACGTGAGTTCACATATGAAACCAACAGCGGCCGGCCACTCATCACACAGTTTTAGTATTTGAAGAGAGGAGATCAGAAAATATCCTCGACTAGCGTTCAAGTAAGTACATGTTTCCTTTTGTGTAACGCAATTTTATGTTCATTGTTTTACATAGTTTTTAGTTTATCTTTTTAAATTCTCTAGTCATCTATTTTCTTGCCCAACTAACGTTAGTCAAGCTAAAGTAGCCTTGTTTACATAGTTGCCTATTGTTAACTTTACTATTAACTTTCTGAAGAAGCTACATAGTTTCTTCCAGGCATTGAGTTTTTTTCCCCATTCTTCTAAGATACGTATGTTTATGCGAGTGTGAGTAAGTTACAGTATGTGTTTTAAGTTAGTTTTGGTCGAATTAACTAACGTTACGTAACAAGTTCCTGAACTTCTTGTATGGACAATTCTGCCGCTTATGTGGTAATGTAGACCCAGCAGTAGATAGCGAAATCTTTACGACAAGAAAGACTGATCAGTATAACTTGTTTTCTAACTAAACACAATGTATATACCGGTAACGTTAGGTTGTTTTAATTTGTTTGTTCCGACACGCACGCTGTTAGTTTAGTGCACAATGCACAGTGTTAGCTAACACGTGCTGTTTCGCCATTTTTACACACTGAGTTCAAGCATGTTTTACATGTTAAATTGTGTCTAGCTACTGTAGGTAAGTTAGCCAAATGACAGAAAAGTCAGTATATTTGGTTTGGACTCAATCTTTTGATTGAGATATACTTAAAAGTATAATTAAGTATTCAAAATAAACTTGGCTCATAGTTGTTAATACCTAAATAGTAACATATAGTATACTTAAAGTGCAAAAATAATACATTAATAGTAAAATTAATAGTAAATGACTAAGGGGAATATCTAAACAAACTGTCTTTATTAAATCCACATGAGGATAGGGCGAACACAACATAACAATGACAACGGGCTAATTTACACAACAACTGTGTTCTGGGGGCCTGAAAACACAGGCTTTTGAAAACGGGTTTAAAAAAATGTGCACTTTACGTCTCTATGTAAATAACAAAAATATGAATTTGTGAAAACGGTGACGTCATGCGCCTATTACATTCACGACGCATGTGAATTATGTGTTTGCGGGGTGTTTCTTGACATTAATTACATTTTCGCGGATCAGTGTGAGCAGGGATCGTTTTGACAACACCATCATCGGTAACACTATACAATAAGGTTCATTAGTTAACATTAGTTAACTACATGTTAACATGAACTAATAATGAACTGCACTTATAAAGCATTTATTAATCTTTATTAATTGTTAATTTCAACATTTACTAATGCATTATTAAAATCTTGTTAACATAATGCGCTGTGAACTAACTTGAACAAACCATGAACAGCTGTATTTTTATTAACTAAAGTAAAGTTAACAAAAGATTAAATAATGCTGAACAGAGGTGTTGTTTATGGTTAGTTCATGTGTGTGTGTGTGTGTGTGTGTGTGTGTGTGTGTGTGTGTGTGTGTGTGTGTGTGTGTGTGTGTGTGTGTGTGTGTGTGTGTGTGTGGACTGGTAATCCCTACGGTGTGGGGACAAAGATGGCAATATCCAAAATCCTTGTCCTTGTGGGGACATTTTTTGGTCCCCATGAGGAAAACATCTTATAAATCACACTAAGTGATGTTTTTTGAAAATGTAAAAATGCAGCATGTCTCCTGTGATGGGTAGGTTTAGGGGCAGTGTAGGGGGATAGAAAATACGGTTTGTACAGTATAAAATGCATTACGCCTATGGAATGTCCCCATAAAACATGGAAACACAACGTGTGTGTGTGTGTGTGTGCGTGCATATTTAGCTCAGGACAAGTTTTATATCAGTGAATCTGAACAGAAGCGACAAACAGATAATTTTGCATTCTTTAAAATGTCAGGGTAAATATATTTTGGCTTTCAATTGTTATATAAAGGACTCAGCAAACCTGATATTTGTGGCAAAAATATGACACTCAGCACTACTCATTAACTCATTGACTTATTTAAGTCAAAGGGAAACACTGTGTACATGGCCCTTTCACTAATTAGGTTTTTTCTCTGTGATTGTGTACTTGCATGACAAACTGGCTGATATCAGCCTGAAGGTCACTATAATTGGACCCTTTCTGTCTAATCTGTTGCTGATAGGGAGAACATTTATGCCACTTTATTTCCTGGACCACCCTTTCTTTTAATGCAATAAAAGACAAATTATCACACAAAATTAAAATACTGGATACGGCCACTAGGCATTTTTGAAAGATTATATCAATGAAGTTCAGTGATATCAAAACCAAAAAAATGCACATGTGAGAATAAGAAGAAGAAGGGCATGAATGAATTCCCATGATTAGTCTGGCATACTGTAAATTACAAAAAAAAAAATATCCTCCTACAGGTCCTTCTCAAAATATTAGCATATTGTGATAGAAGTTCATTATTTTCCATAATGTAATGATAAAAATTTAACTTTCATATATTTTAGATTCATTGCACACCAACTGAAATATTTCAGGTCTTTTATTGTTTTAATACTGATGATTTTGGCATACAGTTAAACAAATTTGCATATCATGAAACGGTTCTCTAAACGAGCTATTGACCTAATCATCTGAATCAACTAATTAACTCTAAACACCTGCAAAAGATTCCTGAGGCTTTTAAAATCTCCCAGCCTGGTTCATTACTCAAAACCGCAATCATGGGTAAGACTGCCGACCTGACTGCTGTCCAGAAGGCCATCATTGACACCCTCAAGCGAGAGGGTAAGAAACAGAAAGACATTTCTGAACGAATAGGCTGTTCCCAGAGTGCTGTATCAAGGCACCTCAGTGGGAAGTCTGTGGGAAGGAAAAAATGTGGCAAAAAACGCTGCACAACGAGAAGAGGTGACCGGACCCTGAGGAAGATTGTGGAGAAGGACCGATTCCAGACCTTGGGGACCTGCGGAAGCAGTGGACTGAGTCTGGAGTAGAAACATGCAGAGCCATTGTGCACAGGCATGCAGGAAATGGGCTAAAAGAGCCGCATTCCCCAGGTCAAGCCTGACCTGGGCTACAGAGAAGCAGCACTGGACTGTTGCTCAGTGGTCCAAAGTACTTTTTCCGGATGAAAGAAAATGTTGCATGTCATTCGAAAATCAAGGTGCCAGAGTCTGGAGGAAGACTGGGAAGAAGGAAATGCCAAAATGCCTGAAGTCCAGTGTCAAGTACCCACAGTCAGTGATGGTCTGGGGTGCCATGTCAGCTGCTGGTGTTGGTCCACAGTGTTTTATCAAGGGCAGGGTCAATGCAGCTAGCTATCAGGAGATTTTGGAGCACTTCATGCTTCCATCTGCTGAAAAGCTTTATGGAGATGAAGTTTTTGTTTTTCAGCACGACCTGGTACCTGCTCACAGTGCCAAAACCACTGGTAAATGGTTTACTGACCATGGTATTACTGTGCTCAATTGGCCTGCCAACTCTGGACCTGAACCCCATAGAGAATCTGTGGGATATTGTGAAGAGAAAGTTGAGAGATACAAGACACAACACTCTGGATGAGCTTAAGGCCGCTATCGAAGCATCCTGGGCCTCCATAACACCTCAGCAGTGCCACAGGCTGATTGCCTCCATGCCACGCCGCATTGAAGCAGTCATTTCTGCACAAGGATTCCCACCCAAAGTATTGAGTGCATAACTGAACATAATTATTTGAAGGTTGACTTTTTTTGTATTAAAATCACTTTTCTTTTATTGGTCGGATGAAATATGCTAATTTTTTGAGATGGGAATTTTGGGTTTTCATGAGCTGTATGCCAAAATCATCAGTATTAAAACAATAAAAGACCTGAAATATTTCAGTTGGTGTGCAATGAATCTAAAATATATGAAAGTTTAATTTTTATCATTACATTATGGAAAATAATGAACTTTTATCACAATATGCTAATTTTTTGAGAAGGACCTGTATATGTAGTTTTTTTTCTTTATTTTCATCACTGATCCCAGAGATGACTGAGGGCTTATTTCCTTAGTGTCTTCGTTCAGAAGCGTAAAGCAGGAGACAGTACTGCTTGTGAGCTTCAAAGGCCAACTTTAAGAGGATAGGTCATGAAATCCTCAGAGCAAAGAAGCTTCAGCGGTCTGTCTGTTTGTAAACAGGTGCCACCTTGAGACAACGAGAGGTCACTGACTAGGTCTTGTAGGGCTAGCCACCACATGACTTACTGTAACAAAACTAAGAAAGACCTACAGGGCCCTATCATACACTTAGCACAATGCAGCAGGAGCGACGCAAGGCTTTTTTGCTTGTTTCAGACCAATGCAGTTATCATTTTCACGTTCAGCGCCACGTTGTTTAAATAGCAAACGCGTTTGTTCGCCCATGGGCGTGCTGGTCTGAAAACTAGGTGTGTTCAGGCACATTGTTGGCATGTTGCTATTTTGAGGCAACTGAAAAGGACTGCGCCATTGACCAACTGGTCAAATATTTTTTTACAACTGGATCAACTTTTTTTGGTTTTGTTATTTAAATGCGTTAGTACTATACACCTTTAGGCGGGTCCACAATGGGCATACACTCTGCTTATTACACACACAGGGACGCGCGGCAGCACACAAACTGACTTTTAAACGGAATGGGAGATGAGACTCTGATTGGTTTATTGCATGTTACGCCCCAAAACACACCCATTACTCATTTAGAGAATAGGGGAAACCCTTTTAGACCATGTGCCAGGCGCACCAATCATTTTTCCTGTCGTTATAGCAGAAGTGGTTTAGGACACACCCTAAGTGCACTTACGCCGTTTGCTTTCGACCATGCACTCAGATCGTTGAAATAGGGCCCTTATATGTCTAAATTGTGAGACAGTGGTAAGACTGAGCAGTGTTGAATTTAATACACATATGAATACATTGAGTAATCCTTCAAAGTGTGTAGGAGAAAGTTAGTGAACCCTTGAATTTAGTAACTTAAGTCATCCTTTTGCATCAAAACCTCCACCAAAGATTTCCCGTAGCCGCTTCTAAGGCTTTTAATGCATTTTGGCTCCATCCTCACAGTTGATCAGTATTTCTGAGGCAGCAAAGCAGCACTAAACTATAATACTCCTTCCACTATGCTTCACAGTTTAGATGAGGTTTTGGTGTACAGTGCCCTTTTTTCTCTTAACCAGGGATCTCCAACCCTGCTCCTGGAGAGCTACCAGCCTGATCTCATGAAAATGCATATTTATAGCACAAATTGTATTTATTATGCGATTTATACAGCAAAATGAGTTTTTACGCGCATATGTTACGCAGTTTTTTGCTTTTCTAGCTTTGTACATGTGTACAAATAATGTTTTGTTAATGTGTAATGTGTTTTTAAGCTTTTGGAATTGAAGCATGGTTCACACTAACCAGGCTTTGTGTGCTTTTATTTAAAGGGCAGGAGGCCTGTGCAACCCACTTCCAATCGCATCTCCTTAATTAACTCCAGTTAGCTTTCAGAGAAGTCATAACACATTTTGTCCAGCACTGTTAATGATCACTCAATGTCTTGCACAACATTTTATAAAATGTTTGTGTATTATTATAGACAGATGTTGTTTGTCTATAAGTGTGAGTGACTCACTGTAGATGAAGATCAGACCACATTTTATGAGTAATCAATGCGGAAATAGATATTTTTAAAGGGTTCACAAACATATTGTTGCAATTTTAGCTGAATTTAATAAAAAAGACTAGATTAATTTTGGATAGTTTTGTGTATGACATTTTTGATTACAACAAACTAATTACAACGTGCAAAACCTCAGGGTTTAGCATGAGTACTGCCCTCTCAGCAAAGCAAGCAACATTCCCTGTGAGGTTAACAGACAAATATCTGTTATTTGCCCTGACAGGTTCTGGCAGACAAAGCAGCAGAAATCCTATTTCAAAGGCATGCAGACAGATACACTAATTACCACTGTGGAATATAATTTTTGGAAAATAGAAAATAAATTAATTGATTTAACCCCTTGCCTGTCACCCCCCATTTTGGCAAGTGGGGCATTTTAGCCCTAGACATTTAGCCTTCTACTGGCCTTACCATCAGTCTCTTCTCTCTTCTTTCTTTGCAAATGTCTCCACTGCTAAAACGACATACTACCACAACAAAAGCAACTATTTCTCTGACTCTCGCAACCTTTTCAAAACATTCTCCTCTCTTCTTTGCCAACCCATTTTTTTTTTTTTTTGGTCAACTTTCACTGCTGATGACTTTACATCATTCTTCATAAACAAAACCACCTCCTTCAGCAGCCAATTCTCCTCACCACAAATTGACACACACATCTCAACACTAATACACACATGCTCCTTTTCTCTGCTCTCCGGAGCAGAAGTCTCCAAACTCATCCTCTCCGATCACCCTACTGCCTGTCCACTTGATCCTTTCCCCACTCACCTCCTTCAGGCCATTTCTTCTTCAATTACTCCTGCACTCACTCACATCATCAACTTCTCTCTTCACACCCGGGATCTTTCCCACAGCATTTAAGCAGGCTTGAGCAATCCCACTGTTTAAGAAACCCTCTCTGAATCCTGCACTTTTAGAAAACTACAGACCATTATCACTTCTTCTTTTCATTGTTCAACCAACTCTCTATGTTTCTTGAACAGAACAGCCTCCTGGACAACAACCAATCCGGCTTCAAAAGCAGCCACTCAACTGAGACTGCCCTGCCCTCGGTTACTGAAGCACTGAGACTGGCAAGAGCAGCTTCCAAATCCATAGTACTCATCTTGCTGGATCTCTCTGCTGTTTTTGACACAGTTAACCACCAGAATACCTCTTCAAGTCTTACCTCTCAGGAAGGTCCTTCAGGGTGACATGGAGAGGTGAAGTGTCTAAGTCACAACACTTAGCTACTGGAGTTCCACAGGGCTCATTGCTTGGACCACTTCTCTTCTCCATCTATACGTCATCATTAGGATCTGTTATTCAGAAACACAGCTTTTCCTATCACTGCTATGCTGATGACACTTAACTCTACTTCTCATTTCAACCAGATGATCCTACAGTTGGTGTTCATATCGCTGCCTGCCTGACAGACATTTCTGGCTGGATAAAGAGCATCACCTTCAACTCAATCTTGCAAAGACAAAACTACTTGTGATGTTAACCAACCCAGCACTTCATCAGAAGTTCTCCATTCAGCTTGGCCCATCAACCATAACTCCTTCAAGGACAGCCAGTAACCTCAGTTGTGATTAATGACCAAATTTCACTGACCACATTACTGCAACAGCCTTGTCCTGCAGATTTGCGTTATACAACATCAGGAAGATTAGACCCTCCTATCAGAGCAGGCCACACAACTCTTGGTCCAAGCTCTGGTTAAAGCCAGACTGGACTACTGTAATGCCCTTCTTGCAGGCCTTCTGGCATGCACTATCAAACCCTTGCAACTGATCCAGAATGCAGCGGCGCAAGTGGTCTTCAACAAGCTGAAGAGAGCGCATGTCATGCCTCTCTTCACCAGTTTGCACTGGCTGCCAATGGCCGCTTGCATCTAATTCAAGTCTCTGGTGCTCGCCTACATAGCAACCACAGGCACTGCACCAATTATAGCCTACCTAAACTCACTTGTTCAGACTTACGCACCCTCCAGAAGCTTGCGTTCTGCAAGTGAACAACGCCTTGTGGTACCATCCCAAAGAGGCATGAAATCACTCTTACTGACCTTTTCCTGGACTGTTCCCACCTGGTGGAATGACCTGCCTATCTCAATTCGAGCAGCCGCGTCTGTAGCCATTTTCAAAAAAAAAGACGCATCTTTTCCAGCAGCACCTGACCAATAAAGACTAGCACTTATCTATTCTATTCACTTTTCTGTTTGTCGGTTTGTTTATTTAATAATAAAAAAGTGTATGTGTACTTTGCTAGATTAACTGAGACTTGTTACAGCACTTGCACGCTGTTGCCCCTTGTTTGTTTAGTTGCTTCTATTGCTCTCCTCATTTGTAAATCTTGTTGGATAAAAGCGTCTGCTAAATGACTAAATGTAAATGTTTGACCTTAGCACTATCTAAAGAAACTTAGATACCTTAAAACATTTTTTTACTTAAAGTTGATAGCGCTGGTTTTTACAGTTATCTCAATTGCCAACATAATTCATGAACCAATTCACTATTTTCTCACAACTATAAGCACAATATCACAGACCAGCTTGTAGAAACCTCAAACATCCATGTCAAATTCAAATATAGATGACCCTGTAGCCTATACCAAATTCCATGGTCATTCCATGCACAAGAACATGGTCATCTATAGTGCATATTTGCAGGAACAAATGTCTTTTTACCCCATCCCATTATTTTTTCTTTCCCTCTCCTCATTGTCTTCCTCTCTTTCACCCACCATCAACTTCTAATGCTCATTATCCCATGTGGCTCGATTTATATTATCCTGAGATTCTGATTTGTGTGTCATCAGTTTTGCTACTTAATGTTTACACATAAATGTGTGCTATTTGAGTTCTGAGTATGGCACTTGAGTTATTATATTATGTTTTGTGTTTTCTGAATGAGAGCATGGTTAAACCAGTGCAAAATGAGGACATTTTTGTGCCTTGCAGAAAATATTAAGAAATGTGACTTTGTTTCTAAAACTGAATTTATGGTTTTGGAAAATCGGCAAACTGAATCAGTTATGGTGTATTTAGCAATCAATGTGTCACAATTCAAGGAGCCCGTAATGAATTTGTAGGATTCATTGTGTCCCATTCTCCAACTGGTGCTGCTTCATTACAGAAGTTTTCAACTGCTATTACACTGTGAACGTGCTTTACTCATTTTACAAAGTATAAAGCGACATCTAGTGATGGAACGTAGGAACATTTTTGCACAAAACCAAGCAGCAGACTGTAAAACGAATAACTGAACAAATTACAAAAAAACATGTAATTACATAATGTAATTACCAATTAGTACTTAGTTGGTGTAGTGTAGCTAGTTGGTAGCCTACTTTAACTAATGTGATATTTATCTTTGACAATTTGTAAAACTATAGATGTGTTGCTCATATATGTTTTGATAATGTTATGGAGATTAAAAAAAGATTAAAGGAATATTTCAAGCACATTAGAATATTTGCTGAAGAGTGTGTGGAGTCATGCCTGAATTAGTTTATGGACAACTGATCTGTTACAGAAATGTTTACCTGCCGCAGAACGCGGTCACAGAGGTTTTCTGGGTTTCTGAAGTGTGCGCACTACGCAAGACGTTGGGAGGATAAGTAAAAGAAATATGTCGAGAAATCTTCTCACTGTATACACTGGTAATGTGCTGCTAGTTTTCATTTTGATATGAGACCGAATGCCAAGAATGTGGCGATTTGAATGCTCTGTCGTCGCTGCTGTTGTCTTATAGTAAAAGATAGACTCGATCCAGACCGAAATGCATAGCTTGAAGCGAATGACAAAACAAAATTATATCAATTTGTTTCTCCAAACAAACCTGAACTCCTAAAATACAGCGGGAATTATTATTCTAAAAAGTTATAAAATGCTAATTGTATAAATCTAAACAAGTTTTTGGAAATGTTGATCGATGGCAATTGTGTGCATTGAGTAGCCTAGCTAGGTTATGTTAGGCCTAATTATGAAAACTTGATGATTAAAATCACTGCAATAAGTTGATTGTTATGTATAGGCTACAACTCAATGTGCCATGCAATGAAATAGACAAGTATGGACATTTCTAATTTTAACGTTAGCGAATATACGTTTATAAAATGTATACGAATATAAAATAGCAAATACTTCTGTTCAGGTGTTGTGCTGAATTCTGTCTATATTACAATTTAAATGGATTTTCCACGTTATGTATATCAGAAATGTACATAAAGCACACAGATTGGCTAACAATACTATTAATCAATATAATAAAGTAATGTAAGGCACAAAGGGTGAATAAGAATAAATGTTGTTAATGATTAGAGTATAAATGAGCATGGGTGTGTGTTGATGCAGAGCTGCATCATCTGAAGTTCTTGCAGGAGTCGTTTCTTTACAGGTGTTGGTCATCTGCAGTCCTCACAAGAGGCTGGATCCAGGCTGGAGCTGATGGACTCTCTAGTCTAGATGACCTTGGGATGAGTATCCCGAGATAAAACAGAACAGGTGTTGAATTAGCGTAGCTGCAAAGCAAGGACAATCATGTGCACTGACATACCTGGAGTACAATGTTATGAGATGCATATGAATGCTTGGCTCAAGAGATGTGTCTTTAATCTAGATTTAAACTTGGAGAGTGTGTCTGAGCCCCGGACATTATCAGGAAGGCTGTTCCAAGGTGGCAAATATGAAAACGCTCTCCCTCCTTTAGTGGACTTAGATGTCCTAGGTACTATCAGAAGCCTAGAGTTGTATGATCTTAAAGATCATGATGGGTTATAAGGAGATAGAAGATCAGTTAAATACACAGGAGCTAAACCGTTTAGGGCCTTATAGGTCAGTAGCAATACTTTAAAATTGATACGGAACTTAATAGGTAACCAGTGTAGAGATGATACAAATTGGTGTTATATGATCATATTTTCTTGACCTAGTAAGAACGCTAGCAGCTGCATTTTGGACTAATTGTAGCTTGTTAAAACACTGCCATTTGAATTCCACAATCATTCCAACGATCATGTGTGAAAAAACACTTAGAAATCTTAACTCAACTTAAGTGTGTTCAGAAAGATATAAGCTACATTATTTTTCCCCTATTGCATTTCTGTTTAGTGTAAATATACCTAATTTGCTCACTTTGAAATCAAAACTCAAGAGTTTTGAGAAACATTTTTCACTCTTTTTTTAGTGTGTGTTTATTTTGTAAATGAGTGGACATCCATGACACGCAGAGTCCCACAAGGGTCAATTCTTGCACCACTCCTATTCAACCTGTATGCTGCCACTGAGCCAAATAATGAAAAAGAACAAAATTGCTTACCACAGCTATGCTGACGACATCCAGATCTACTTAGCACTATCACCTAATGACTAAAAGCCCCATTGCTCCCTCCCCACCTTCATTTAAACAAAGACAAAACTGAAATCACTACATTTGGAACCAAAGATGAAATTAATGAGGCTAAAGGTCTAATAACAAAAAATCAAGTCAGGAATCTTGGTGTAATTTTTGAGTCAGACCTGATTTTCAGTTGTCATGTCAGAGCAATAACTAAATCAACTTACTATCATTTGAAAAATATTGCAAAAATCAGATGCTTTGTTTCCAGGCAAGACTTAGAGAAACTCGTTCATGCTTTCATCACCAGCAGGGTGGACTATTGTAATGGTCTTCTCACCGGCCTTCCCAAAAAGACCATTAGACAGCTGCAGCTCATACAGAACGCTGCGGCCAGGATTCTGAGCAGAACCAGAAAATATGACCATATCCCACCAGTCCTCAGGTCTTTACACTGGCTTCCAGTTACATTTAGGATCGATTTTAAAGTACTATTACTCATCTATAAATCACTAAATGGTCTAGGACCTCAATACATTGCGGATATGCTAATTAAATACAAACCCAACAGATCACTCAGATAATGAACATGTGATTTTTTTTTATTTTATAAGATTTCAAACAAAGTTCTTTCACGTTGTCCTTATGGGGTATTGTTTCAGCAATACAAGTATAATATGTTTAGAAACAAATCTCAGAATTGTCAGGGACTTTAAATAATTTTTTTGTGTGCCTCAGTAGATTTACATGCAGCTCAGTGAAGAATGATTCATGGAGAACACACAAACATTCAGCAACAGACATTTTCCTCCAGGGTACAGGTACATCTTCATATGATCTTAATGAAAATACATTGTATGCTTTTTAACAGTGTAAGTATGGATCTTTGCACTGGCTGTTCTGGTGATCTAAGTGGGTGATATAGATATGGACAGATAAACAGAAATCAGATACAGGGATCCCACACATCCTTGAAAATCTGGAAAATATATGCAAACTGGTCTGCCAAATAAGCCACTCCACTCTCAGCTTGGTTGACCGATAAATAAGTTTATCTACATGTTAAATTTAGCTAGATTGCTATTGCACTGGGAGAGATCAAGCCCACTGGAATCCAGCTATGTGTCCATGAAGAGTGACCAGTCTTTGGGCGAGCCAATACAATTTAAGGGAAGACACACATCAGCTGATCTGAGGTACATTTGTGTCTCAATCAGGACGGATGGACGGACAGACAGACAGACAGACAGACAGACAGACAGACAGACAGATAGATAGATAGATAGATAGATAGATAGATAGATAGATAGATAGATAGATAGATAGATAGATAGATAGATAGATAGATAGATAGATAGATAGATAGATAGATAGATAGATAGATAGATAGATAGATAGATAGATAGATAGATAGATAGATAGATAGATAGATAGATAGATTCCATATGTGAAGTTTATCTAATCCACAATATAAACTCTTGTCTCATTTTCTAATGTCTCTATGGTATTGTATTTTATTCTAAGTTTATTGCACAGGGAGAGATCAAACCCACCGGAATCCAGCTGTGTCTCCATGAAGAGTGACCAGTCTATGGGCAAGCCAATACAATTTAAGGGAAGACACACATCAGCTGATCTGAGGTACATTTCTGTTTAAATCAAAAGGACAGACTGACAGATAGATAGATAGATAGATAGATAGATAGATAGATAGATAGATAGATAGATAGATAGATAGATAGATAGATAGATAGATAGATAGATAGATAGATAGATAGATAGATAGATTCCATATGTGACGTTTATATAATCCACAATATAAACTCTTGTCTCATTTTCTAATGTCTCTATGGTATTGTATTTTATTCTAAGTTTATTGCACAGGGAGAGATCAAACCGGAATCCAGCTGTGTCTCCATGAAGAGTGACCAGTCTATAGGCAAGCCAATACAATTTAAGGGAAGACACACATCAGCTGATCTGAGGTACATTTCTGTTTAAATCAACAGGACAGACAGACTGACAGATAGATAGATATATTCCATATGGGAAGTTTATCTACATAGCATCTTGAGAGGGTGTGTCATGGAAGGAAGGTATATGCCTGATTGAATTGACTGACTGAACAAACACCTTCCCTGAAGCGGGGGACCCGTTCTCTTTCGGTTATGAAGAGGATGACACCATGTCAACTAATGCCTCTGATTACGGCACTTGGTCAGAAGCCCCATTGGACGAGGCAAGAGCCCCTTCAGTAGCCCACCTGGAAAATGAGGAGCTGCTAAATATTCTTAATGAGGCTGTGAGGTCAGTGATCTTGGCCTGGATTGGTCAGCCCTCGCCACAGCAGAGACTGCTGCAACCCCTGATGTGGAGTTTGGGTTCCTTGCCACCGTTGCCCCTGTTGCCTTGGGCTTTTGGCTTCCTCAGTTGGGGACACAAAACATTTAGCTATATTACTTTCTATTAAATTCTGTTGCCTTATTTTCCTGTTACCATTTTAAATCTGCTTTGAAACAATCTGCATAGTAAAAAGTGCTATATAAAGGTGACTTGACTTGACAATCCATCACATACCTTGGGATGATATTGGATTCGCTATCAATGATCATGTGCATGTAGCCAGGGTTCAGACCATGCTTAATGCTCTAACCGGGTTTGTAGAGCAACCCTGTACAATGGAGAATGGAAGGCGAGGCTCCATCAACAAGACATTCAAATGCTCTCAAATGCCTGGTGTGCAGCCAAGAATGAGAACCCGGAGAGATGTGTTATATCTGTGATCCTGGCTTTTTTGCAGGACCAGTTGGATGCTGAAAGATTGCCTTCTACAAGGTGTATGTGGCTGATATAACTGCTTTTCATACCATTATTGAGGGATGCTCAGTTGGCAAGCATGCCATAATAAAAAGCTTTCTATGAGGCTATTGAATCTCCCAGCCCGCATTTGAAGCCAGTCTGAGATCTGTCTTTAGTGTTCAGAGCACTGTCAAGTCCGCCCTTTAAGCCGCTTCAGCGAGTTAAGAGTGCTCTTGTTAAAGATGTTGCTGCTGCTCGCTTTAGCATGTGGGAATCTCTAGTAATCTCTTTCTATTAAAGGGGTCATATAATGATACATGCACTTTTACAAGTTGTGTGATACTTTTGTATATTTTTGTATTGTTTTAACCTGTCCACTGCCATTATAAAGAGATTGCTAATGTGTCGTCATCAAGATGTATTCCCAGTGGTGAACGCAAAGAATTTTGGGAATCTGCGGCACAAACGCCTCGTGCCAGACTTCTTTGCATGGAGGGAAGAACGCAGCGTTCATGCCGTCTAAACTGCAATAGTCGTTCTCATGATAGAAGTGGCATAAAGCTTAAAACATCCCTTAATTGTTTTTCAGCGTGGAAAAATAATGACGGTGTATGTTTATGGGTTTCCACTGTTCGATTGCGCTATTTCTCACACACACTCACACACATGCTGGTTTGTCGAATTCTGACTGCATGCAGATAGATGAGAGAGAGCGAGGACTGTGGTGCTTACAACATTAGCATACCTTCACACGGACGACAGTTTTCTGCCCCACTTTTACAATCTCCAGGTCCTGGACCCATCCATCTGTAAAAAAGACCTGGGCCTGCTGCAGCGACTTGAATTTACTGAAAACTTTGTGTGTGTACGCACTAACACTTACGCCCGTTTCACACATACTCCGTCTGCAGTGCGTGTTGTGGTGCAGGAGCCGCACTGTTGTGCTTTCACATATCATATGCTGCGTTTGCAGTGCGCAGCTGATCCGCTGTTGTATACCACAATCAGCATTTATTCATTATAATTTATTTCAAATCCAAAAGTTGTTACTGAACATGGCTTGTCAGAATTGCAATTCTCTTTGTTCACACTTTCATAGATGTCAGGTTTTAACGTAGCCTACTAGGCTACATTTAAACGTTTATTCAATTCATTAACTTATATTTATATAGCCTTGTACTTTAGATTTATTACACACAAGTGGCAAAACATTTAAACATAGGTTATAGCCTAAAATCACAAACATTTTAAATTAGAAATAGGCTATTCAAAAACAGCTGACTCTCGTTTTTTCTTTCGTTTTTAAATCTTTTTAAAATAAATCCTGCAGGTCATAAAGAACTTTGTTTTTCCACCTCTAAGAAAGGACGAGAGCTATCCATTAGCTTGAAATTATTAGATTTTCGCATCAGTACATGTTTATTTTAATGCAAACAATGTTCTGTCACTTTAATGCAGCAGTGCAGCACAGCAAAAAATAGACTCGGTACGTAAACGATCGCCGCACTGCTGCAGACGCACCGCACATAGGCTGGAACGGACTGACGGACAGTATCCGCTTGCACACTGTAAAAGGAGTATCCCTATCCCTATATGTGAAATGGACGTCAATATCTTATATGGGTGCTGGAAGTTAGGCAACAGTTTGACGTCCCTTGACCAGTCAGTCGCTCAGCTCGTAAGGATCCAGCCTTTATTCCCTTTATTTTCTCATCATATCTCGTCTTTGCATTAGGATTTAGTTTTAGGCGATACGGTCCGACAATGTTTTCTTTAGTCCGCTGCATTTTGTAGGATTATATTCTGTTTATTTCCATGCCAGAACACTAGCCTGCTATGCCAGGCCATGTAAACGGGCAGCAATCAATATGTTTGATACCCAAAATTCTTTGTGTTCTGATGACGTTGCTGCCCAGTTGGTCACATGTCTTAGCAATCTCTGTAGGAAGGAGCACGTGCAGGACTATTTTTTTAAATTTCTGCTTTTGAGGTCCAAAAGGGATAGAAGGACATTGGGCATTGAATCAACAGCAGGGTGAGTAAAAGATGGCTTTAATTTCATTTCAGGGTGACCTGTCCCTTTAACATGTAAATCACTCGCACGAATCACGTCATTTGCGTCCGGTGTGAACACACCATAGCAGTCAGTACACGATACAGAATTAATTAGTTCACATCTCAAGTCTTGGGTTTGAGTCGTTCGTTCTTTTGTCATGTAACTATGTTGTTATTTAAGGTATCTTTGCTTTATCAAAGTGATTTCCCCCCTCATACAGATAAAGCAGTACTCTTTATTACCACATGTTATGGAAAAGAACCATCATGACAGAAATGTAAAAAAATAATTACAAATTTTAAGAAATAAAAAAGCTATAATTTGAGACCAGAAATGCATCATGTAACTGTAAGAGTTAAAAAAAAAACTGACTACTCACTTGTTTGTAAGGAAATTTGGGAATCATTAACTAATTCTGTATCCAATTACAGCTGTCACGTCATGTGACAAAAGAACGAGACTCAAGAGGTGAAGTAATTATTTCTCTTTCCGGTACAGACAGCATCACCTCTATGGGGATGTCACGGGATGAATGAATGATGTAAGACCGCTGAAATCGCTCCAATGGCGGCAGCGAAGAGCGGGCGAAGGTATCTGCGCGTACTGTGTTCTCAGCTGGGCAAAATGGATCTAATTCCAATTCCTCTTTATCTGACTCCATTTTATTATAATTTAGAATTTAGATTAGAATGCCAATTTTGTTATTTGGTCATTCATATTTAATAGTTAGACACACATTTAATTATTCCGTTTAACCCTTTGTGGAAAGTACCCATTCATGATCTCATAGAGATCGTTAATAATTCCAGAGTAAGTCAGAATAAATCAAAATGTAACAATTTATTAAACAGTCAGGTATAATTCCAATTACATAATCAATTCAAAGATCCTCAAAACATCGAATACTCTTAAGTAAAGAGATGCGTTCCTGACTTTCCATAGGTTACATAACGTTGGCTGGACACAACGTTACGGGCGAATCTGATTGCAAAATTGCGCCCTGACTCTTCTGCTACGCTGCCTTAAGTATTCAAATCTGACAATAACTTCTTTCAAATGGTAACATATGTTAACAAAGGGAATTTACATTTAATCACTCTCTCAGACCTGTATTGACAAGACCAAATGGTTGAAAGCCACACCTGCCATACTATATATGCAACATCTCTTTAAACTCTTAAAACCATTGTTATCTTCTTGAATATTTCTGTGGGGATGAGATATTTGTACCAGTCGCACTAAGACATTTCCAATGATATCAAACACATATATATTGTTTAGTATTTGTTCATTTTTAGATCATATAGATTTTGGGTATATTTTCAATGGTCACAGCTTGAGGGGAAGTAGGATGGGGGGAGAAATAAATACATGTAAATTAGAGCCATTCTAAGTTGATTCACTCAGTGTGACGTTGTCTGCAAAAGTTTTCTTTGTCCTCAACCAGACAAGCCGGCATCACTTTTAAAGCCTTTCAGTCCGCCTCTTGATCCATTGGGTCAAACTCAAGTGGATCCCATGGGATCATAATTAGACGTTGGTTGATATCTTTTGAGATGTAAGTTGTCTTTGTAATGTAAGCAGCTGTAGGGACCTTCCTAGGGCTCTGTGTTCACCGGCTGGACACCCAGTCTCATCAGGTGTATGTAGTTTGAGTTCAGCAGGTGGATTAGTGTCTTTCAGGTGTTCTACCTGTGGTTCAGCACATCATGTGGGCATCGATTCATAGAGTCAGTCTCGGACCTTGTGACCTGTTCAGTTAACGTGTCACTCGTTCATGGAGAACTTTCTGCTTCTGTAGCACCTTTCCGATGATAATCTGAACCTCCTTGTCCAATCCTCTCACCTCCAACGGTGCGGTTATCTGGGTAGACTTCCATAGGAGGAAGGCTTCTCTGTAGTTACACGCCATTTGGTGCATGACACCTGAAAAACATCTTAATGACCTCTTAACGACTGAACACTGGTGAACTTGAAGTCATAAGGAACACATAATGCAGCAAAAAACAAAACATAAAAGTAGGTTCATGTCAGATAGTGCGATTGGTACAGCAAAAAACAAAACATAAAAGTAGGTTCATGTCAGATAGTGCGATTGGTACATCTTCTCTCAAGTGTTTTTTCAAGGTCATAAATGGTAGGGTGGTCTCATTTTATCATCTAATTCTTCACTATCACTGTAGTCGTAGTGCAATCTAAGTATTCTTGGTCTGAATCACTCAGCAAAAACAGCAAAAAGTCAGTTCAATTTATATATTTAAATATATGATATGCATCAATAAACCATATAAGAATAACAACAATTCAATCACAATTATGAAGGTGTATATCGGTATATAATAACCACTGTGTTTGTTCAGGAATCCCCTATGTTATTAATGCAGATCTAAATATGATTAGTCATACAATAATGGGGATTGTGTATTCCTGGTAACAGAGTGTGTGTGTGTGTGTGTGTGTGTGTGTGTGTGTGTGTGTGTGTGTGTTTGTTTGTGTGTTTGTTTGTGTGTGTGTGTGTGTGTGTGTGTGTGAGAGTGTGTGTGTGTGTGTGTGTGTGATAATGTGTTATGTATGCTGGCACAGTCAATGACAAAAATAAATTTGATTGAAGTTCTCACACTTCAGATTTATCTGTGCTTTATAACGTTTCTGATATTAGCGATGTGTTGAGGAAACCCAGGGGCCCTCTGGTTTGCCAACCATCCCAATATCAGAAGGTTTAAACACTTGGAAGTTTAATTGCAGCAGGTCTGTCTCTGCTTGAGAATTTGCATCATTGACTTGTGATCTGTAGCCATGCATATGTACAATGCATTGTTTTCCCATGAGTTAGTGGATGGTTGTAAATAAAGTCATCATGGGATCTCTATGCTCTGTATGTGTGAAGATATCTGGATCTGTTAGTGTGAAAAAATGGGCAATAGATCTTTAGTGAAGTAACACTTTTAGACTATGCCATCTTTATCGTCTATGATGTGTAATGTTCAGCCTGAATAGATTTTGTCTATTCCAGGTGATGTTGTCGTGCGTGTAGGGTGTGTTCTATGTTCATGTTTGGGAGATGGGTGGAATCTAATCAATATCAATCTGTGTTGCATAATTTAGTACCAGTGCTACACTGGGAGGTTGTGTAGTTATATTGTGAGATGTGAATGACCCCATCATATTTATATTCACACCCATCTCTCACATCTCAAGTTCTGACAATTTTCCGTTGCCCTGGCTCTGATGCAGGGGGAGGGGGACTTTTGGTCGTCCGTCCTCCAAGGAATTGCAATTGTCAACCTGAGATAGAAACAAATTTAGAGAGAAACAAATTTAGAGAGAAAACAATTTAGAGAGAAAACAATTTAGAGAGAAACACAGTTAATTTCTGCTGTTGTTTCAGTTTTTTAACACTTAAAGCTGCTCTTGCAGTCGAGCCTTCACAATCTGCTGTGTTTGAGCATTATGAACTCCAGTTCTGCTGGAGAATTTTTCTTTGTTTTAGCATTATAAACTCCAGTTCTGCTGGAGAATTTTTCTTTGTTTTAGCATTATAAACGTCTCAGGTTACTCGCGTAACCTATGTTCTCTGAATAGGGAACGAGACGCTGCGTAGTGACGCATTTGGGAACGCCCACTGGGTGTGCCGATTGTTTGAAGCCCTTATAGAATCACGCCAATTCATTGGCTGATGGCGCAGCGCCCCCAAGCTCAACACCTTGACTCTATACCAGCGCACGCCATCTTATCTCCAGATTTTTCTGCCGAAAAGACAGCCTGTCGGCAGTACAAGGAGCTTAGAGCGACGCAGCCTCGCTCCTATTCAGAGAACATAGGTTACGCGAGTAACCTGAGACGCCTTCTCTTCATAGGTTCACTCGACGCCGCGTAGTGACACATTTGGGAACGGTATACCAAACACGCTAAGCTAACGTGTTGCCGCATCTGGCACAAAACGCCAGGAAAAATCCTGCATGGCTGGATTTAAGCAGAAAGAACATGCGAACCCGGAGCCATGTCAAGATCCAAACTATAAAACTTCACAAATGTGTGCGGAGAGGACCAACCTGCCGCTACACAAATGTCTTCTAAACAAACTCCCTTAAAAGAGCCTGAGAGGCGGCCACACCTCTAGTAGAGTGTGCTCGAACGCCTAGAGGTGAAGGAAGTCCGCACCTCATAAGCTAAGGAAATAGCCTCTGTTAGCCAATGCGAAACTCTCTGTTTTGAAGCGGCGAGCCCACTGCAGCCAGCTCCAAAACATACCAGTAACTGGCTAGACTTCCTCCAACCACCCGAACGGTCCACATATATCTTCAATGCCCGGACCGGACATAACAAATTCAACCTTTCGCCCTCCGAAGAGGCAAAAGGCGGAGGGTGGAAAGAATGGAGGACAGTAACTCTGAGAAAAAGAGGTTGACAAAACCTTGGGCACATAACCCGGCCTGGGTCTTAAAGAAACCTTAACCAGCCCAGGAGCAAAATCCAAACAAGTCTCGCTAACAGAGAGAGCTTGTAAGTCCCCTACTCGCTTCAAAGAGGTCAAAGCCAACAAAGAGCCACCTTAAGAGTCAGAATCCGAACTGGTGCTGACTCCAGGGGTTCAAAGGGAGCCTCCGACAACCCCTCCAGGACAACTGACAGGTCCCAAGGAGGAACAGTAGGGGCGTGGTCTCAGGCGCCTAACCCCTCTCATGAAGGACGAAACTAGCCTCTGTCTCCCCAAAGGAATCTCGTCCGTCTCTCTGTGAGCGGCCATGGCGGCTATATACACCCTGAGCGTAGTGGCGCGCGCCGCCGCAAACTTCTCTTGTAAGAACTCCAGTACCGAACCAACGGGCAGTTAACTGGGTTCACTTTACGAGCCGAACACCATGTCCCAAACACTCCCCACTTCGAGGAATAGAGCTTTCTAGTAGAGGGAGCTCTAGCATTATCAATGGTCTCCTGGACATCTGCGGGAAGACCAACACTTACAGTGGGTGGCCCTTGATCGGCCACACCCATAGCTTCCAAATCTCTGGACAAGGATGCCAGATCCTGCCCTGAAGCTGGGACAACAGGTCTTTCCTGACTGGAATCTCCCAGGGGGAGGACTCCAGAAGAGGAATCAGCTCTGAGAACCATATCTGGGACGGCCAAAATGGTGCTAACAGCAAGAGAGATAGACCGCTCTGTCTCACCCTGTGCAGGACCGCCGGAATCAACTTGATGGGCGGAAATGCATAAAGTTTCAGCCTTGGCCAAGGATGAGCGAACGCATCCAGTCCCAGCGAAGCTGGAGGGTTTAGGGAGAACCAAAGCGGACACTGGGACGACTCTTCCGACGCAAAGAGGTCCACCTCCGCCCTGCCGAACCTCTCCCAAATCTGGGCTACCACTAGTGGGTTCAGCATCCATTCCCCTGACCTGAGTTTCTGCCTCGATAGAAAATCTGCTGCAGGTTCAGGATCCCAGGAACATGGACCGCCCTGAGGGATAGGAACTTGTCCTGAGCCCACAGGAGAAGGCGACGCACATGCCCGTCCAGGGTGCGCGACCGCGATCCCCCCTGGCGATTTACATAAGACACCACCGCCATGTTGTCCGTCCTGACAATGACATGGTGCCCTATAAGGAAGGGAAGAAAGTGCCAAAGGCCCAGGAAGACCGCTCTTAACTCCAGGCAGTTTATGTGCCAGGTTAGAGTCTCCCCCGTCCAGATTCCGTATGCTGGCCGGCCTTCGAACACCGCACCCCAACCGGTGAGAGAGGCGTCCGTCGTAATCATCTGGCGACGGAATACAACCCCCATGCTGACACCTCTCTGGAGAAAGAGAGGGTCTCGCCACACTGATAGAGCTCGAGAACAACTTTGCGACACTCTCAGTAGGCGATAGGGCGATCCTGTTGATCGAGCCCTGCAGACTTCATCCACCAGTGGAACGGTCTCATGTGCAGACCCAAAGGAAGCACTTGGGAGGCTGCGGCCATGAGACCTAGAAGCCTGCGACAGGTCCCGACAGACACATGCTGGCCGAGCACGGCGGGCCAGACATGTCCTGATGCTGGAAATCCGGGCAGGAGCCAACCGGGCCTGCATTGACACGGATTCCAGACAGACCCTAAAAGATGGTCTGCTGGGACGGTATGAGAACACTCTTGTCGGTGTTCACTCTTAGGCCAAGAGACTGGACATGGCGAAGCACAATGTCCCTGTGACAGTTCGCCAGCTCCTTGGACTGAGCCAGAAGGAGCCAATCGTCCAGATAGTTCAGTATACGGATGCCCTGGAGCCTCAGCTGGGCCAGCGCATCCATGCACTTGGTAAATGTCCTTGGCGCTAGAGCAAGACCAAAGAGGAGTACTTTGTATTGAAAACCTTCCCCGAAGGCAAACCTGAGGAACTTCCTGTGTCGCCAAACAACCTGAATATGAAAATAAGCATCCTTCAGGTTCACCGACACAACCAGTCCCCTGCACGAACTTGGGCAATGATAGACTTCAGTGTAAGCATCTTGAAACGCCCTCTGATGAGGGAGAAGTTCAAACGACGCAGGTCTAGTATAGGCCGCAAACCGCCGCCCTTCTTCGAACCAGGAAGTAACGGCTGAAAACCCCTGTTCTACCTCCGTAGGTGGAATTTCCTCTATCGCTCCTTTGAGAAGGAGGGAAGATAGTTCCTGTTGTAGAACAGAGGCCTCTGAGGCGCTGTTTACTACAGTTTGGAGGATCCCGCTGAAACGGGAGGGTTGCGGCAAAACTGAAGTGTGTAGCCCGACCGAATCGTGCGAACTACCCATGGCGATACCTGGTAGACACTCCCACTCGCGGAAGAAATGAGACAGAGGAAGCGGAGTGGTGAGGTGCAAAAGCATACCTGTTTTGCTGAGGTGAAGAGTTGGACCTCGGTGGGGGCACATCTGACCGCAACGGAGAGCCCTTGGCGTCCGGATGCGGAGAGGAACTTCCTGGCCTGGGTAGATGAAAGAAGGTTGGCCCTTCCTGGAGAAAATCGACTGTGTCTCCTATACAACGGGCGTCGCGTTAGGCTCGACGGACGTAAGGGGAGAAAGTCTAAAACGCTCCTTTCTAACGCCGAGGTGAAAAGGAGAGTCAATTCCGCGACATCGAGACGCGCTGGGCGGCGAATGTGACGGGTGTGGACTCAGGAGCAGCCGGGAGGGCAGAAACGCTGGCGCCGGTCTGACCCTGTCCCGCACGCCGGACGCTGCTCTCCTTTTTCTGACCAGAGGGTCAGGAATGGCTCAGGAGCCGGAGCGTTCTTGGGTCTGCCACCAGAACGCTTAGGCTCGAGCACGCCTGTGAGGCCTCTGGCGCGGAATGGACGGCCACGAGCTCCCCAAACTGTAGCAGGTGGGAGATGACTCTGGTCACTCCTTCCGGCAGGGAAATCCTCCTGCGGAAGGGCGCCTCTAGGCTGGGAGGAGGAAGTACTAGGGGATTCCCTCGTCCTCCTAGGCATAAACTGCCTAAAAGCAGCTGACTGGGATTTGGCAGCTCTGAATTTTTCAACTACCGTGCTGACGGCCTCGCCAAATAATCCGGACTGGGACATAGGAGCGCCCAGGAGGAAAACCTTCTCCTTGTCACGGATTTCCGTTAAATTCAGCCAAAGGTGGCGCCAGCGCCACCGACCCAGCCATCGAGCGCCCAACAGCGCGCAGTATGTTTAGTGGCCCTAAGAGCCAAGTCCGTAGTTCTCACGAAGCTCCTTAACGGCCTCAGGCGTGACGCCGCCGCCCTCATCCAAGTCCTTCAAGACATCCGCTGATAGGCCTGGAGAATGGCCATCGTATGAAGGGCCAGACCAGCCTGACCGCCGCGACGTAGGACTTTCCGATTAACGCGAAGTGGTCCTGCACGGTTTAGACGGAAGGAGAGGCGCGACTTCGCGTGGCGGCGAGGAAGGAGAGAGATGCGGCCAGCGATCCTCGACTGACGGAACGGTAGAGTAACCGTGCTCCACTGAACCAACTAGGTTGGTGAAGTCAGCGCCGCCGCGTTAGTCAGTCGGGAGGAGAACGGCTGTTTCAGGATCTGGAGATCTCGCATGCAGATCTCCGAAAAACGGCAGCTTTCTCGCTGGGCGAAGCGTTAGAACCACTCAAAACCTCTCATCAAGTTTAGGTTTGAGACTCGTGGGTTCGCCAGGCCAGTCGATCGCGAAGCTTCGGTGGCGCCGCAAGCACGCCAATAAGCTCCGAATAGGCCGCTGAAGGCCGCGCCCTGGCCGCTAGGCGGAGAGCGCCATCAAGTGAAACAGGCCCGAAATCCTCGGAGTCGGACGCTGTAGTAAACACGACATCATCCAGACCGAAAGAAACGGCATCGCGTGCTTCCGGCTTGGCATCATATAGTCGTGAACATACTCGACTGGCAAACGACGCGTGCTCGGAGAGGAGGGAGAGAGAGGGAAGGCCCGCCTGCTCGCACTCGACGCCCTCGAGCTCAACATCCGAACCCCAGGCCGCGGATCCGAGGGAGGCCTCGCCGCCGCCTCTGAAGCGCGGGCGGGGAGCGGATGATTCCTTCTCAAAAGCGCGAGCCTCGTGACGGAGGGTTTTGAGAAGGAGATTCTGCAAAATCTACATTTCGAGGTGCCCTGAACCGCCGCGCGTGAGCAAAACCTATGCACTTAACGCACTTATTACGCGGGTCGCCACCGAGATAAAGCGAGTGCACGGCGGGGACAACGACGAAACTCCATCGCACTTCACGAAGAGGAGAACAAAGTTCCGCTTATCCAAGTCGCTGAAGTGCGAAGGTGATAGTAAAGTAGTTTTGTAGTTTTGGGTCAGAAGAATCGCACGGCGAGCGATGCTACCACTTCGTGAAGGCAGAAAAATCTGAGATAAGATGCAGGCTGCTGGTATAGGCTCAAGGTGTTGAGCTTGGGGGCGGCGCTGCACCATCAGCCAATGAATTGGCGTGATTCTATAAGGGCTTCAGACAATCGGCACACCCAGTGGGCGTTCCCAAATGCGTCACTACGCAGCGTCGAGTGAACCTATGAAAGAGAACTCCAGTTCTGCTGGAGAATTTTTCAGGATTAATCAGAAACTTCTAGTCGTTCTCATTACAGTTAGTTTGAGTGAAGGATGAATTGGTTTTCTATTATCTGTGCCACACTTCTAGTTTTTCTAGTTCTGTAGGCATAAGATAATATCACAACTCCCCTCCATTTTGGCACTGGGAATTGAACCAATGAAAAGTATTAGAACTTGCTCAAATTAGAAATTGCAAAGGTCAGAGTTATTGAGTCCTGTTGTGATGGAAACATTTTCATGGTTAGTGCAATTGTAATTCACACTGTAGCCAGATGGCAATTCTATGCTCCTGTACATGGTTTTACTGCAGCTATATGGGAAATAGCAGAGTGTTCCACTCAGAAGACAAACAAATTCAACATAGACAGACACACATGCAACTTGAAATTGCTATACAATTCCAGTATTGCGATTATTCCAATTTACACAAGATACGTGGCCTAGAATGCATAGCATCTCTACAACCTTTACCTAAGTGTTTAATGCAACACTTACAGTAAAGCAATCATGTGTTTTAAAGAATAAACGTAACTAGCCTATGTGCATCTAGTAGCACAAACAACTATAATGTGTGTTCTATGCTCACGTGTTTAGTACAATTACAAATTTGAAAATACAGAAATCAAGGATTTTGAATTATTTTTCTGGTAGCAAAACATTACAAACAGCAAAAGTGTGGGAGTTCTGTTTACAGATCTCCCCAGTTTTGTGTCACCTTCCTCCACGTAATGTCCCGCTTGGCAATTGTAATACAATGCATATTATATTTTTATTTATAATATAATTATATTAAAAAGAATATCAAATATTAATGTTATTTCTGGTCCATGTTACCTTGTTATTTGAGCTGGCTCAATTAATGAAAAGGTTTTTACTGATTTCTAATACTTTATAAATATGAATAAACGTTTGATTATTCTAATTAACTCTTTACATTTATTGAAATCGTTCATTAGGTTCTCAGAGTCGCACAGGGTCCTCGCACTTTCCATTATGCGGGCCCACGATCACATAACGTGTCAGTCTTGGTAATTAATGCCAAATGTTAGGCGGAGCTCTGCAATCTCAGTCGGCGTGCCTCAAAGCTCCACTCCAAACCGGACTGCAGTCCGTTACTAACCTGACACAGATATGCGGAAACAATGGGTACACATAATGCACTAAAATCAATACTTTCGGAGTAAATCAGAACGAAGTCAAACGCAACAACATATTTCTCAAAGTGTATTAAAGACCGTGATTTTGGTTTTGCCCTGCAGTCACAGCCGACTGGCATGTTCATTGCATGCACAACAGTCAGGATTAAGGCCAATGAGAGGACTCTGTTGTCATTAACATCCAATGAACTAGCAGCACATGCTGGGTGCAGTCCAATCCCTGCTCAAATTCTGTTTTTGGGAGTGAAGTTTCAGATTGTATTTTCGTGTCACTACATTTGAATATGAAAAAGCTGTGGTTCAGGGATGATGTGGCACATTCATTGTATCTCTTTTTAGATTTCAAATGCCTATTTGTTTGATTTAGTCTATTTAAAGACTAACCTGCACGATGGCACAGTGGCAATTTTAACTGATTTACAAATAGATAGATTTAGCTTGTGTTACTTCTTTGGCTAAACGCTCCCATGCAACGTGGAGAGAAAGTGTTCTCCGAGTGGGCGTATGCCCGTGGGCTCAGCTGAGCCAATTAGAAACATTAAATCATGCGTTTTCTTGACAAAAATAGTAACAAACATCACTATCATTCTGTTTATCAGTTTTAGATTTTAATCTTATCGCCTCTTGATTATTTTTTGTCGAGTATTTTCGATTTTGTAGCAGTAACAGCTATTGGTCAAACAAAAAGTTTTCTTAACTTTAACACATTGCATTGCATCACCCTTGTTTCTCCCAATTTTGCTTTTCATAAACAAATGCATTATCAAATCGCATGTTTTCTAATTGTTTCTGAACTTAGATTTTTCATTCTATTGTCTGATCGCTTCTCATCGCGTTGCACATAGTTAATGAGACAATGGAGACTCATTTAGCTGATTTTGTCACACTAGGCTCTAATTTATAGTTCTTCGTCGAGTCTCAGAAAATAGATCGTTCTAGTTTAGTTTCAATCTCTTGTTGCGAATGCCGACAAGGAGATCTTTAACAATTAATAGCAAGAGTTTTCATTTCTTATCTGCGCTGTTGTTAACCATGTCTGATGTGGTTATGTCTATTCAATCAATTCACAAACTCTGGATTTACAGCACGGTCAAACATTCGGGTTTTCCCAAAACATTTCTAAACAAGACAGAATGAATTTGACTTACCACAACAGCTGAAGAAAGAGAAGCTCAAACCTCTTGATGATTTTAGAATCCAATACTTCGCTGAAAAACATGCTGCTCGTTGTGTTCGAGCACTGCAGCAATCACGCCGGGTCACCAAGCTGTAAGACCGCTGAAATCGCTCCAATGGCGGCAGCGAAGAGCGGCGAAGGTATCTGCGCTGCTCGATGTTCTCAGCTGGGCAAAATGGATCTAATTCCAAT
This sequence comes from Gobiocypris rarus, assembly GCA_023029165.1. NCBI lineage: Eukaryota > Metazoa > Chordata > Actinopteri > Cypriniformes > Gobionidae > Gobiocypris > Gobiocypris rarus. The sequence goes on along the minus strand of CM040914.1, from coordinate 29,050,674 downwards.
TCCTCTTTATCTGACTCCATTTTATTATAATTTTGAATTTAGATTAGAATGCCAATTTGGTTATTTGGTCATTCATATTTAATAGTTAGACACACATTTAATTATTCCGTTTAACCCTTTGTGGAAAGTACCCATTCATGATCTCATATAGATCATTAATAATTCCAGAGTAAGTCAGAATAAATCAAAATGTAACAATTTATTAAACAGTCAGGTATAATTCCAATTACATAATCAATTCAAAGATACTAAAAACATCGAATACTCTTAAGTAAAGAGATGCCTGACTTTCCATAGGTTACATAACGCTGGCTGGACACAACGTTACGGCTAATCTGAATACAAAATTGCGCCTGACTCTTCTGCTACGCTGCCTTAAGTATTCAAATCTGACAATAACTTCTTTCAAATGGTAACATATGTTAACAAAGGGAATTTACATTTAATCACTCTCTCAGACCTGTATTGACAAGACCAAATGGTTGAAAGCCACACCTACCATACTATATATGCAACATCTCTTTAAACTCTTAAAACCATTGTTATCTTCTTGAATATTTCTGTGGGGATGAGATATTTGTACCAGTCGCACTAAGACATTTCCAATGATATCAAACACATATATATTGTTTAGTATTTGTTCACTTTTAGATCATATAGATTTTGGGTATATTTTCAATGGTCACAGCTTGAGGGGAAGTAGGATGGGGGGAGAAATAAATACATGTAAATTAGAGCCATTCTAAGTTGATTCACTCAGTGTGACGTCGTCTGCAAAAAGTTTTCTTTGTCCTCAACCAGACAAGCCGGCATCACTTTTTAAAGCCTTTCAATGACTCAAACCCGAAGACTAAAAACATGAACTAATCAGTTCTGTTTTCTGTAGAGAACCTTTGGGATGTTGTGTATGCGCGATCAACACAAAATTAACGAAATGACAAGCTACTGTAGGTCAAATTACTCTAGAAGTTAATGCTGGTTCTGATAGAAAGGTGTCAGAATACAGAGTGCATCACAGCATGTTGCGTATGAGGCTGCATAGCCACAGACCAGTCATGGTGCCCATGCCTAGCCAAAAGCACCAACAGTGGGCATGTGAGCATCAGAACTGGACCACAGAACAATGGAAAAAGGGGGCCTGCTCTGATGAATCATGTTTTCTTTTACATCACATGTATGACCTTGTGCTTGTGCGTCACTTATCTGGGAAAACTCTTTTGCACGCATGCTAAATCAAACGCAATCTGCTCAAATTAATAAAAATTTTAATCTGATGTGAACATGAAACTATTTGTTCAGAGATCTGAACTAATTGTAATGAGAAAAAAAAAAGTATAAATCGAAAATTGAGCCAAACAAAAACTTTAAATCAGCTATATATCAACTGTATTTCTACAGTGCATATTTGACGGCACCTAGCATGCAATGCATCATGAGTTTTTTAGTTTTTTTCATACTTGTTAGTTTTATTAGTGCTGTTGAACTTGAATTCTTGTCTATATATATTTTTTTTGAATGTCTCTATTATAGCCTGTTGTATTTTATTCTAAATCTATTGCACAGGGAGATCTCAAATCCACTGGAGTCCCGCTGTGTGTCCATGAAGAGTGACCAGTCTATTGGCAAGCCAATACAATTTAAGGGAAGAAACACATCAGCTGATCTGATGTACATTTTTCTACCATCTGGTCTGGATGCAGACAGGATCAAATGACTGCAATAACCTAGACATAAGGATGAGAAAGAAAATAATATAAGTGTAGATGCCTGTCCTCTTTCTAAATAACAAAGTACATTGAGTGTTATGGGCAGTTTTACTGATTCAAGTGACCCTATTTAATGCATCATAACTATTCCTTTTGAGTCAAAGAAATATGATAGTGGGTTATGATGTGGTCATACTAGACTTTGAGCATGCAAAATTTATTTGGACACTGCAACTTAAGTGATATGATGTCACATTCTGTAAATTCAACATATAACAAATAATAAAATGTAAAACTATACAATCTACTACACTTTCCTGCAATGCTGCAAACCTTCAGCTATACAGTTTGTGTTATTTTAATTAATCTTAGTGGTCACACCACTAAGCTGTCTCCTCTGGCTTGGCTTGGCTTGCTCAGTTGGGGACACTAAAATTTTGATCTAAAGTTTCAACTAAATATCCAAATAAAATTAATTGCTAAACTAATCTGCCCACATTGTCACTATATGATAAATTGAGATGAGCTGATGACATCACCGTTCCCTATCTGGGAACTCGAGCTGCGTCGAAACGCTGTGAGAACGCCCCTGCGTGATCGCGTCATGAAGCGCGTGTAGAACCAATCCAATCAGGAGATAGAACGCCATCGCTGGGTGACGCCATCGATCGGAAACTATAAAACACCCGTGAAAACAAACAGGAACTAGCTTCTGTGCCTTCAGTAAGCGATCTGTGTGAACCTGTCTGTCTATTTGGTGTTTTTGTCTGTCTAAAAGAGAGAATTTTCCACCCTTTTGTTAAATATTACAAAAAAAGAGAAAAAGAAAGGAGAAATATGGCGAGTGAACAGTTCACCAAATGTGTGCATCCCTGCCCTCGCCACGGCTGGGGATACACACTCTTTGTGTGATCTGTTTGGGAGCGCAGCATGCCCAGGCAGCCCTTGAGGGGGCTGCTTACAGCATTGTGAGCGGCTTCCGCTGAGAACGCTGCGCCCCGCCAGGCACTCTTTGAGGAGGGTGCCTCGCGCGTGTTCCCCGCGGCTCGGGTCCCGCTTCTGCCGAGGCAGAGCGGCGGCTTCAGTCGTGGGGTTCACAAATGGACCTTGCAGAGGGGTGTGAGACGGGCCCAGCCCTATCTCAGCCCTCACCTGCATCGTCCAGCGCTTCATCTCGGGTTTGAAGCCCGCCCTGCGGTTTCTTCCCCCCCGGGTGAGGCGCCGATGCTCCAACTATCCAGCTCTGAGGAGTTGGACGTTGAGAGCATCGCAACTGAAGACTCGCCACTTCAGTCACCAGCAGGCGAGGAGCTAATGGAGGTGCTCACGAGAGCGGTGGCCAGGTTGAATATAGACTGGCCAGCCGAGAGATCAGAATCCCATCAAGTGAGAAGGAGTAAGCTTGATGAGCGGTTCCTGCCCTCTCGCAGCAGAACCTCAACGTTGGCCTGCCGTTCTTCCCTGACCTGCACACCGAGGTGTCTAGGTCCTGGAAGAAGCCGGCGTCATTTAGAGTTTTCAGCCCTCAGACATCTACGCAGTAACATCATAGGGCTGAAACAGCATGGTTATGGGGCGATGCCTAAGGTTGAAGAGACGCCATGCAGCCATCTCTCGCTTCTTCGGCATCGCCCCTAAAGGCCTCGACTTTACCCACCAAGCCGTTAAAAACAACGCCGGCGCTGGTGGGTAAAGCGATCGGCGGCAGGTCAGGCCGCGCATGCCTGCATACTATGGCTATCATGCAGGCATACCAGGCCGACCTGCTTAGGGACTTGGATGGCAGAGATGAGGTGGGCTCAGATTTAATCACTGAGCTCAGGCAGTCTGCCGATCTCGCTCTCCGGACCACCAAGGAGACGGCTAGATGTGTGGGCCGCTCTGGCAGCCTTGGTGGCCACGGAGAGGCATTTGTGGCTAAACCCCACTGAGATCAAGGAGAGGGAGAAGAGCTTTTTGCTCGATGCGCCGCTGTCCCCTGAGGGCCTCTTCGGTGACGCTGTACAATCAGTCACCGAGAGGTTCCAGGAGTCAAGAAAACAGGCAGCGCGCTAAGCAGTTTCTCCTCTCCGAATCCAAGTCCCGGGCAGCAGCCCAAGGAAAGGCCGAGCACGAGCTCCTCGCACAGGGCGCAACAGAAGCAGAGCGCCGCCACCCTCCTCCGCAAAGGGAATGGGAGGCGGGCGGCGCTCTCAGACGCAGGCCTTCAAGGGGTAGGGCTGATCTGAGGACAGTCCTTATCGCCAAGAAGGCCTCGTTAAAGCGGTCCTGACGCCAGGAACGCCAGGACGCTGAGGGTTGTCCTCCGCAGGAAGACGGTGCTTACCTCAGCACACGGTACCCGCCTTCCTGCGGCGCCTCTGGGGGCCACGCTGCCAACCCCGCCGCAACGCCGGGCGCAGATGGTCTCGCGGGGCCACCCGAGGGTGGTCCGCTTCCTCCTCGGGAGGTTCCCGAGCAGTCAAGTCAGGCGCTCCCTGCCGGTTCGCTGCTTCAGGGCACTGCACTTGTTGCTCAAAGTACACCAGAGGCCAGCCTCGAGAGGCTGGTTCCTTAGTAGAATTTCTAGACGAGTGGAAACGCTCTATCGAACATATCTCGTTGGGTCCTGCAGATAATAGAGAGGGGTACGCGATTCAGTTCAAAGAGCGGCCACCTCCGTTCAGCGGTGTCCTACCCACAGAGGTAGGCCCGGAGCAGGCTCTGGTAATGGCACAGGAAGTAGAGACACTCCTGCGAAAGGGGGCTATAGAAAGGGTTCCTCCTCCCAGCAGGGAGTCGGGCTTTACAGCCGTTACTTCATCGTGCCAAAGAAGGATGGGGGTTGCGCCCGATATTAGATCTGCGTCTACTAAATCGCTCTGTGGCAAAGCTCAGATTCAAGATGCTTACACTCAGACAGATTGTGTCTCAGATCAAATCCGAGGATTGGTTTGTGACCATAGACCTCAAAGACGATATTTTCACGTCTCCATCCTTCCACATCACAGGAAGTTTCTGAGGTTTGCCTTCGGGAGAGGCATACCAATATCGAGTACTTCCTTCGGTCTAGCACTGTCACCCCGCACCTTTACCAAGTGTGTGGATGCAGCTCTGCGCCATGCGCCTGCAGGGCATCCGTGATACTCAATTATATCGACGATTGGTTGATCCTAGCTCACTCCGAGCAGATGGCGGTTCAGCATCGAGATGCTGTTCTCGCACACATGTCAAGGTTGGGGTTGAGACTGAACGCAAAGAAAAGTGTGCTTTCTCCGGCTCAGAGGACCACCTTTCTAGGAGTGAAGTGGGACTCGTCAATTATGCGGGCGCAATTATCGCCGACACGCATAACATCGATCCGCACAGCAGTAAAAGAACTGAAGCTAGACCGTGCTATCACTGTGAAGCAGTTTCAGAAACTGTTAGGCCTCATGGCAGCTGCGCCCAACGTGATACCTTTGGCCTGCTGAACATGAGGCCGTTACAGTGGTGGCTCAGAACGAGGGTTTTCCCGAGGGGAAATCCGCCCGCGACGATCAAAGTCACGCGCGATGCCTTCGTGCTCTGGTCATGTGGAAGGATCCCGGTTTCTGGCCCAGGGACCGGTGTTGGGGGCTCAGGTTCGTCCGCGTAACGCTAACGACAGATGCTTCACCACGGGTGGGGCGGTCATGAGTGGTCGCTCATCCCAGGGTCTATGGCAGGAACATCAGCGGCTATGGCACATAAATCGGCTAGAGATGCTGGCTGTGTTTCTTGCATTGAAACAGTTCCTGCCCGACCTCAGGGGCCACCATGTGTTAGTCAGGACAGACAACACATCGGTGGTCGCCTATATAAATCACCAGGGGTCTGAGGTCTCGCCTTATACAAGCTGGCACGTCAGATCCTCCTGTGGGCCCAAGGGAAACTGCGCTCCATCAGGGCAGTTTACATCCCAGGGGTCTTGAATCAGGAAGCGGACATCCTGTCGAGGCAGGGGCCGAGGCGGGAATGGAGACTCCACCCCGAGGTGGTGGAGCTCCTATGGCAAAAATTCGAGAGAGCAGAGGTAGATCTGTTTGCTTCGGCAGAGAATTCCCACTGTCCTCAGTGGTTTTCTGTCACATCCAGCCCTCTGGGGCTGGACGCCATGGTACAGGAGTGGCCGAGGCTGCCCCTGCACGCATTTCCGATCGCTCTGCTTCCGGGAGTTCTGGAGAGGTGCGCCGGACGGAGTCCGGGTGCTACTAGTGGCTCCGTGCTGGCCGACCAGGATCTGGTTTTCGGACCTGATATCTCTCCTGGAAGGCTCTCCCATGGAGATTCCAACCAGGAGGGACCTCCTTTCCCAAGCGGGCGGGAGATTCCTTCATCCCCGCCCGGAGTTGTGGAAACTGTGGGCCTGGCCTCTGAGGGGCTAGGCTCCTAGAAGAGGGTCTCTCGACTGAGGTCGAGAGACCATTCTTCACCCAGAGCTCCGCCCACGAGGAAGCTGTACGCACTAAAATGGAGATTGTTCTCAGTGTGGTGTAGAGAACGCCAGTTGGACCCAGTTAACTGCCCGGTTGGTACAGTGCTGGAGTTCCTGCAGGCGAGATTCTCAGCAGGGTTGACCTCCACAATAAAGGTGTACGTGGCGGCCTTAGCTGCCTTCCACACTCCTTTGGGTGGAGTGTCTTTGGGAAGACACCCTTTAGTTACACGCTTTCCTCCGTGGCACTTTGAGGTTGAGGCCGGTGGTGCATTCGAGGGTCCCGACATGGGATTTGGCTATTGTTCTTGGGCCTGTCTGAGGCACCTTTTGAACCATTGGAAGAAGTGCCAGATAAATTTCTGACACTTAAGACCATCTTTTATTGGCCATTTCGTCCCTCAAAGAGTAGGGGACATGCAGTCCCTGTCGGTAGGGCCCTCATGTCTAGAGTTTGCGCCTGGCATGGTGAAGGCTTTTCTTCACTCCAGACCAGGATATATCCCCAAGGTTCATTCGAGCCCGAGGGGTCCTATTACTCTGCAAGCCTTCTGTCCTCCTCCTTTCGTGACGTCAGACCAGGAAAAATTAAATCTGCTTTGCCCGGTTAGGGCGCTTGATGCCTATGTCCACAGAGCTGCCCTGTGGAGAAAGACGGATCAATTATTTGTCTGTTTCGAGCCCCAAAAAGGGGCGCCAGTGTCTAAGCAGAGAATGAGCAAGTGGTTGGTCGAGGCCATCTCTCTTGCTTATGAGCGGTCGGACAGCCGCTCCTCTGGCTGTCCGGCGCATTCTACTAGGGGTATGGCTGCTTCTAAAGCACTTCTGTCGGGGCTTCTCCAAGATATTTGTAACGCGCGGGTTGGTCCTCGCCGCTGACCTTTGTTAGATTCTACGAACTTGACGTAGCATCTACAGTTGGGGCACAGGTGTTATCGTAGTCGTGCGCCACGGTTTCACACATACGAAGCACTTGGTCCTATGGCGATGTGGGTATAAGCGTTCTCACAGCGCTTCGACGCAGCTCGAGTTCCCAGATAGGGAACGCCTCGGTTACGATGTAACCCTAGTTCCCTGAGGGGAACGACGCCGCGCCGCCTGCCATACTCCCGCATGCCCGTGATCACTTACTTCAGGCTTTTTCAGAAGCTAGTTCCTGTTTGTTTTCACGGGTGTTTTATAGTTTCCGGTCGATGACGTCACCCAGCCGATGACGTTCTATCTCCTGATTGGATTGGTTCTACACGCGCTTCATGACGCGATCACGCAGGGGCGTTCTCAGCGCTTCGACGCAGCGCCTCGCTCCTCAGGGAACTAGGGTTACATACGTAACCGAGACGTTTTCTCCAGAGCAAACGTATAGCCGAATCAGGTTTTGTTGCAATCTTTTCCTGTTTAACACTGTGGAGCTGCTTTGAAACAATCATCATTGTAAAAGCGCTATATAAATGAAATTGACAATGATTTATCAACAAGATATACATTTGCAGGTCGGAGTTCACTAAACTTTGTTACACAGTTAAATATGAAACTGCATGTCTGTCTAAATCTTCAGATAGATAGATACATTGGTTGATTGATTTTGATAGTATTGTAATCTATTTACTAATCTTTATTTAATGGCTCTCCTGGTCCAAAGTATGTTCAAATCAAATCTGATGAGGAATTTTCAGTGTCTGTAGAAGGAACTGCAAAAGACAGAACCTCAACCCTCCTAAATGAGATTTACACAGAGCTCTACATAACTGAGAGTAAAAGTGGAGGGATCAATAATGAGCATGAGGTGAGACAGATTGAGACACAGTCCAGGACAGCAGCAACAGATGACACACCAATCAAATGCAATGGCATCTTTAGACCTTTACCTGGACAGGACAAACCCATCAGGACTGTGCTGACAAAGGGAGTTGCTGGCATTGGAAAAAACGTTTCTGTGCAGAAGTTCATTATGGACTGGGCTGAAGGGACAGCAAATTAGGATGTCCAGCTCATATTTCCACTTCCTTTTAGAGAGCTCAATCTGATGAAGGACAAAAAACTAAGTCTTTCAGATCTTCTTCAGGTTTTGTTTACTGAAGCAAAAGGAATGCAAATATCTAGAGATGAATATAAAGTTTTCTTCATCTTTGATGGTCTGGATGAGTGCAGCCTGTCCCTGGATTTTCAGAGCAATGTAAGGTTGTACGAAGTAAGTGAATCAGCCACAGTAGACGTGCTGCTGACAAACCTCATGATGGGGTATCTGCTTCCCTCTGCTCTCATCTGGATCACCTCAAGACCAGCAGCAGCTGATCTCATCCCCTCTGAGTGTGTTGATCGGGTGACAGAGGTGCGAGGCTTCAATGACCCACAGAAGGAGGAATACTTCAGGAATAGAATCAATGATCAGAGTCTGGCCAATAGAATCATCACACACCTGAAGTCATCAAGAAGCCTCCACATCATGTGCCACATCCCAGTGTTCTGCTGGATCTCAGCTACTGTTTTAGAGGCAATGTTGAAGAAATCATGGAAAGGAACGATCCCCAAGACTGTCACTCAGATGTACACATACTTCCTGATCCTTCAGACAAACATTAAACATGAGAAGGACTACGAGAAGAAAACGAAAGATTTTCAAACTAGGGAAACTAGCTTTCCAGCAGCTTGTGAAAGGCAACTTGATCTTCTATGAGGAAGACCTGAGAGATCTTAAGAGAGGAGCTTGGCTTGAATCAGGGGAAAGTCTTCTGCTTCGTTCATCTGAGCATTCAGGAACATCTACCCGCTCTATATGCGCACCTCTCCTTTACAGACTACACAAATATGTTTGATCAAACCACAGAACAAAATATCTTATCTAAGGTTTTAAACTGGATGAAAAGTCATTCATTATCTGGGCTACATCAAAAAGCTGTGGATGAGGCTTTACAGAGGAAGAATGGACACCTGGATCTTTTCCTGCGTTTCCTGCTGGGTCTCTCGCTGGAGTCCAATCAGACTCTCTTACGAGAACTACTGACACTGCTAGGAAGCTGCTCCTACAACAAAGAGGAGACAGTTCAATACATCAAACAGAAGATCAGAGAGAATCCCTCAAGAGATCCATAAATCTGTTCCACTGTCTGAATGAACTGGGTCATGATTCACTGTTGCAGGAGATCCAAGATTATCTGAGATCTGGAAAAAAAAAGTCAAACCAAACTTACTTCTTCACAGTGGTCAGCTTTGGTTTTTGTGTTGCTGACATCAGAACAGAAGATGGAAGAGTTTGATCTAAAAAAAATTTACTGGAGGACAAAACACAGCAGATGAAGTTCTTCAGAAACTGCTGCCTGTGATTAAAGAATCCAGATCAGCTCAGTAAGTACAACTTTATGCAATCACATACACATTAAAACATTATCACATTTATGATTTTAGCATGTGCTTTCTTAACAAAACAACAAAATGGGGACATTTTTATAAAATCACATTGCAGTTAGATGAAGAAGTTTTTTATGTGGTCTGTGTGGAAGCTGGAGGATAGAGGTGAATTTGTCAGATGTCATGAGGGACTGTATTTGAGTGGGATCAAAACTGTGTCTTTAACACAGTTGTCTGTGTCATTTTCTATATTTTGATACTGTATGATTTGGACTGTTAGTCCTTGTATTATTGATGTTTATGACCCCAGATGTGTTATGAGAAACCGCACAAATCCGTTTCAAGCATTTCAATTCTTGCTGTGTTGTACCAAAACATGGACTACCATTGAAATCGCAGTTGCCCTCCTTATCCTTTTCATTCATTTTGCTTTCCGCTCACTCTTCAGCCATGTATCATGGCTTCAAAGTCATGTAGAATGTGACGCAATAGAAAGGGAGTGTCTTGATTACAAGTGGTCACTGGTCACAGGTGACATACCAGGTGCAAAAGGTGCACCTTGGTTGACAAGTTGTAATCGCATAACTGAAAATGCATCTTAAAGGGATACCTCCCCAAAAAAAAAAAAAAAAACATTTACTCACCCTCTTGCTGTCTCCCAGATGTATATGAGTTTCTTCTGTTGAATACAAACAATGATTTTGAGAAAAATAATCTATTGGACTCCTCATGTGAGCATAACACGCTTACACTTGAATTTTGAACAAATGTGAATATTTTTCTTACACACACCTATCATTTTGCCTAAAGTACCTGTAAAGTCAAAATTAAACATGTGTTCTGAGTTTCTCACACCACAGATAAATGTGTTATAAACCAACTAGCCAAATTTGAATCATAAAAATCCGCTAAGTACATAAAATATCTTATTCGAAATCTTGAAAAAATAAGCAGCATTCTCTGCTCTCAAACGCTGGAAATGAAATGAAAACTGAAACATGATATCTGTTTGTTTTTATGATCATCTCTAGCAACACGTTCATGTGACATTGCAGTTCTTCATCATCATGAAATATTATCATCTGCATGCGTTTTAAAGCATTATGGCTCTCAACTTAAATACACACACATGCTCCTGTCGCAGAAATTCACTCACTGCTCTTGACTGACTGAACTTTAGTAGCTTTAGTAAGAACACATTTCTTACTTGAATGCTGCTATTCATACTCTGGCGAGGAGATAAACATGGCGGACTGTGTGAACAGCTCAGCTCTCTGAGGGAGGGGTCTGTGCTAGTATGTCAACATGTGTGGGTGGGGCCTCTGCAGTGCGACGTCACACTGCAGGAATCTGGAAACGGCTTGTTCTGAGACACTGCTTATGATTTATGGGGATAAAAGTGGGTGATGAGTGGGTGGATTTTTACTATTATAGGTTGGTTGTGTACACACACTGCCAACACACATTTATGTTCAAACACCTTTGTAAGAGCCATACAATGGGTTTGATTAGTCTTTTATGGTATTTCCTCTTTTTCTATGTGTGTGCATGCGCTAAGTGACGTCATTGGTTGCTGTGGGTGGCACTGGGCGTGGTGTCTGTATTAGTGTGTGTGTGTGTGTGTGTGTTCACCTGGGAGGAAATGGGATTTGGGGATCATGGCGGCAGGGTGAGCATGAGGAGAAACTTTCTGTTGACCGTCACCGTCACTGTACTCATTAAAATCTACATCTACGAATGCACTGTTTCAGGTATCTTTGCACGGTATATGAAGCTTCTATCAAAGTAAGTGTTCATTCCTTATGAAATGGTGCAATAAAGACTTTACATCAAGTGCAATGGTTCAGCGTGACGCGTCTTCAGTGTTAAACCCCACATGTCTTAGCCTGCCGCGGCGTTTGAATTGATTTTGAGTTTATTCGCCGCAATATTGAGTCAACAGAAATGTTTGTTGAAACACGGATTTGAACGTATTGTCGTGACAACACTGGATGTTTGAGATCGCTTTCAAAGTTGTAAACGATAGACGCGAACGCGCATTGGACTTGCGTAAAGCCCATTCATTCACGAATTTGCTGCTATGATGCTTTGGTTATCACAGTCGCCTTGAAAGGTACATGTTTATACATGTTTTAACTTTTGTGGCTTGGTTGTCAATAAATTATTGTATTCCCTGCTAGGCTTAGCGGTACTTTCGCATAAGGTGATTGTACTGGTTTGTTTGTTTTGGGACTTTTGTAGTGTTTTGGTTTTGTGCGTCAAGCGGGTGAAGCATTGCGCTTGGGAGTGCCGCCGTAGTTCTGGTTCTAAGACGGTTAGTCTGGTTCGAGACTATCGGTATGTAGGTACATAAATACCCACCGCTAGTATGCACAGAAGACTAGGGTTGAGTTTAGCTTAGCCTTTGTGGATAATTTAGAGGGAATCATCAGGGTATCTTTGTTCACATGGAAAAATAAGCCATAAAAAGGGCGTACTGTTTATGTCATTAGCAGATATTTTGGTGATTATTGGATTATTTTGTAGATGAAAAATGGAGTTGAAGGATACCAGGTTAGATGTGGTAAAAGAGTCAAGTGATAAGAGACAAATAACACTTACACCCAAGGCTTTTGAACAGAAAGTGGAAAAGCTCCAAGAAGAACGTCAAACAAAAGTAAGAAGGATTAAAGGTCCAATAAAAGAAATTAAGGACCTAATGCAAAGTGCTGATAATGCAGAGAAAATTCAGTCATGTCTTGAGAATATATCGAGCTTGTTTGAAGAAGCAAGCCATCTTCATGATGTTGTGGTTCCTATGCTCCCACATGATGAACAAGAAAGACAAAATGCTTGGTTTGACAGTGTTAAAGAACATAAAACTGCTTTTGTGGGGGAGACGAATAAATGGTTGCTGGAGGCGCCAGATGCATCAGCAGAGGGTGATGTTGCTCCAATTTTAGGACCTATTGTTTCTAATGACAATGAGGGAAATGCTGTAGAAGATGACATTAGGCCAAGTGATAGTGTTTCCAATGTGTCAGTGAGATCGAAGAAATGCAGTACAGTTGTGAGTAAATCTATGTCCACTATATCGTCATCCAGATTAAGAGCTGAGGCTGAGATAGCTGCGCTTTTGGCTCGTCAAAAGTTACTGAGTCAGAAGCATGCCCTGGAGGAACAGCAGGAGCTGTTGATGAGAAAGAAGGAGGAACTGGAGCTGGACATGGAGCTAGCAGCATCTATGGCTAAAGTAAGTGTGTTAAAGACTTCAGAAGGATCTCTTGTGTCTCATGTTTCTGTTCAGTCAGATGGGATGAATTCCTATTTTAATAAAGGGAAGAGAACTCAGTTAAGCTATGACGCTGCCACATTTGTGCCTAAGTTCAATACTCAACCACCAGCTGCAGGGGCTGCAGGTAAAGCTCTGCTTTCAGGTGATGCTACTGTGGGGCCCAAGACATACAACAAAATTGTTCTGCCTGCTGCTGTGACTGGGGCTGGTCCGCCCAATCTGCATACTCTGCCTGTTGCTGTGACTGGGGCTGCTCCGCCCAATCTGCATACTCTGCCTGCTGCTGTGCCCGTTGTTGTGACTGGGGCTGGTCCACCCAATTTGCATACTCTGCCCTTTGCTGTGACTAGGGCTGGTCTGCCCACTCCGTCAGAAGGTGCTTTTCGTCCATCAGTTACTCACTCTCAGTATGAAGCTGCACCTGTAACAGTGAGTAATTCTGATCAGCGTTTTCTCACAGTTTTGGAAAGGCAAAATCAAATTACAAACAACATTATTGGTTGGACAACAATCACTTTTTCTCTTACCTAAGCGAGACCTACAAGTTTTCGACGGCGATCCTCTGCAGTATCAACCGTTTATAAGGGGATTTGAACACAATATTGAAGGGAGAGCACAAAGTCATGAGGACTGTTTGTACTATCTCGAGCAGTATACGAAAGGTCAGGCTAGGGATTTGATCCGAAGTTGTCAACACCTGCCTCCATCCCAGGGATACATTAAGGCAAAGTCACTACTTCAGGAGCATTTCGGCAATCCATTCAAAGTGTCCTCTGCCTACATGGATAAGGTGCTTTTATGGCCGATGGTTAAAGCAGAAGATATCAAAGCTTTACGGGCCTTTAGTCTATTGTTGCTGGAATGTTGCAACTCTATGGGAGTCGCCGTAAGTGACCTAAACGTGCCTGCAAATATGCAAATTATTGTGAAAAAGCTGCCTTATAGGCTGCGGGCTAGGTGGAGAAGTGTTGCCTGCGATATTCAAGAGAAGTTTTGTCGTAGAGCTACATTTTCAGACATTGTGGAGTTTGTTGAGAGGCAAGTCAAGTTAGCAAGTGACCCACTTTTTGGTAACATACAAGATGTACCTGTGACCGGAAGAAGAGAATTAAAAATGGTAAAATCTCAAACTAGTTCAAAGGCTAGAGGCAGTATTTTTGCCACTGCTTTAGCACCTGTTGATAAGAAAGTGGAGCATGGGAACAGAAGGGAGAAGAATTCACCAGTGAAGGTTTGTTTGTTTTGTGGAGCTGGACATTCTTTTGATGTCTGCCTTCTTTTGGATAAAAGGACACAAGAGGAGAAAATGTCTTTTTTGAAAGAGAACCGTATGTGCTTTGGATGTCTGTGCATTGGGCACATGAGTAAAGATTGCAGAAAACATTTGATGTGTAGAGTATGCAATTATAGGCACCCTACGTTGTTGCATATCCACCCCAAAGCAAAACAAAAGAGTTCAACTGTTGCCATGGAAATGGCAGAGGAAGGTGCTGTGGTGTCTGTTCAGTCTAGTGGTTTGACTGGGGCCGGTAGGCAGGACTGTACACTCTCTATTTTGCCCGTTCAGGTGAAATCCAAAAGGGGACAAGAGATCTTGGTTACGTATGCGTTTTTGGATCCGGGGAGTACTGCCTCGTTTTGTACAGAGCGACTCATGAACCGAATCCATCTTACAGGGAAGAAGCTGGGAATTCTCCTTAGAACTATGGGACAAGAGTAAGTGGTGGACAGTTACAAGTTGTCGGACTTGCTGAAGTTGCTGGGCTGAATTCAGACAACTTTTGTGGCCTGCCTGAGATTTTTACGCAAAGGAGTATGCCTGTTCATCGAGGTAATATTCCACGCTTAAAAGATCTCCAAAGGTGGCTGAATTTGAGACACATAAAAATACCAGAGATCGATGCTGATGTGGACCTTCTGATCGGTACTAACGTCCCTCAAGCTCTGGAGCCGTGGGAGGTGGTTCGTGCAGTGAACGGGGGACCTTATGCGGTTAAGACCATCCTGGGTTGGACGGTGAATGGCCCACTTCGAGGGGATTGTCAGATCAGTGATCAGTGTTTGCAGCTTGATATAACATTCAATCGGATCTCAGTGGCTAGGCTTGATGAGCTTTGGGAGAAGCAGCTGAAGGTGGATTTCCCTGAAACTTTGCAGGATGAACAACCTGGTCTGTCAAGGGAAGATGAGCGCTTCATTGAGTCTTTCTCAGAGTCTGCCAAGCTCGTTGATGGTCATTATAGTATTGGTTGGCCGATAAGACAAAAATATCTCAAAATGCCAAACAATAAGACCGTTGCAGTACAGCGTGCATTGGGTCTTAAAAGGCGTTTGAATAAAGATCCATCTTTTCACTCCGATAACATCGCATTCATCTTCGGGATGCTGGCTAATGGCTATGCGGAGAGAGTTCCAATTGAGCAGCTGACCCGTTGTGATGGAAGGGTGTGGTATATACCCCATCATGGGGTGTATCATTCTAAAAAGAAAAAACTGCGGGTAGTTTTTGATTGTGGGGTCACATTCCAGGGCATGTCTTTGAACTCACAGCTTCTACAAGGACCAGATCTCACAAACTTGTTGGTGGGAGTCCTTACAAGATTCCGTAAAGAACCTGTGGTGCTAATGGCAGATATTGAGGCCATGTTTCACCAGGTCAGGGTGCCGGCTAAAGACTCTGATGAGATTCTTGTGGTGGCCTGATGAAAATTGCGGTCAGGAGCTAGTGGAGTACAGAATGACAGCACATCTGTTCGGTGCTACTTCCTCTCCTAGTTTTGCCTGTTTTGCCCTGAGGAAATGTGCTGAAGATAATCAAAGGCACTTCAGTCCAATGGCTGTTAAAACTATCTTGCACCATTTCTACGTTGACGATTGTTTGGTGTCGGTGGGCTCTGAAGAGGAAGCAGTGTCGTTGTGTCGAGATCTTAGGACTTTGTGTGCCAAAGGCGGTTTTAAGCTCACAAAATGGACTAGTAATAGACACACTGTCCTGGTTACAATTCCTCAGGAGGAGCGAGCCAAAGAGGTGAAAGATCTGGATTTGGATAGTGACGCTTTGCCTGTAGAGTGTGTTTTGGGGGTCCAGTGGTGTGTTCAATCTGATTTGTTCAAGTTTAAAATCACCCTCAAAAACCACCCTCTCACAAGAAGAGGAATATTGTCTGTGATTAGTTCAATTTATGACCCTCTTGGTTTCTTGGCACCTGTTGTCTTGTCCGCCAAGAAAATCCTCCAAGACCTTTGCAGGAAACGGTTGGGATGGGACGATCCTTTGCCCTCTTCTGTTGCTGTAGATTGGATGGCTTGGCTGGAAGACCTTCATGACCTGGAAAATTGGGAGGTCAGTAGGTGTCTAAAACCTGTGGATTGTGGTCGTCTTATCTCTGCTCGACTTCACCACTTCGCAGACGCAAGTGAGGAAGGATTTGGAACTGTGACTTATCTGTTGATCCATGATGATAGTGGGCGAACTCACAGTGTATTTGTAATGGGAAAGGCTTGTGTAGCTCCTCTAAAACTTGTCACTATTCCCCGTATGGAGCTGACTGCTGCAGTGGTGGCTAGCAGGATGGACAGGTTGTGGAGGAAAGAGCTGCAAATGGACCTCCAACAGTCAATCTTTTGGACGGACAGCACTTCTGTTTTAAAATACATCAAAAACGAGACATCCAGATTTAAAGTCTTCATAGCAAACAGAGTGTCTGAAATATTGAAGATGTCTAACGTATCCCAGTGGAGGTACGTGAATACGTCAACCAATCCTGCGGATCTAGCCTCTAGAGGTGTTAAGGTTCAGTCATTGTTAAAGACCGGTGCATGGCGTTGGAAATGAGCGCAGTATATGTCGGATTTGTTCTGGAAGCGCTGGGTTAAGAAGTACCTTCCTGGACTTCAGGAGCGCCAGAAGTGGAATACTGCCAAAATAAACTTTGTTCCCGGAGATATTGTGGTGTTAGTGGATGATATGGCGCCTCGAAATGCTTGAATTTCAGGAAGAATTGTGGATGCTGTTCCGGATAAAAATGGATTGGTACGACGTGTATGGATTAAAACTAGAACCAGTTATCTGGACAGACCGATAACCAAAGTCTGCCTTCTGCAGGAAGCAGAGGGGCAGTGAAGATCTTTGGACATAGTGGTCATTACATTATTGACATTGTTGGACTTTAAATGTCTTTTAAAAGACTAGTAGTTCACTCTGTATTTTGATTGGTGTCTGTATCCCACGGGATGATGGTGGTTAATTATTACCATGAATAATTTGGGGCCGGAATGTAGGAGCCATACAATGGGTTTGATTTGTCTTTTATGGTATTTCCTCTTTTTCTGTGTGTGCATGCGCTAAGTGACGTCATCGGTTGCTGTGGGTGGCACTGGGGGCGTGGTGTCTGTATTAGTGTGTGTGTGTGTGTGTTCACCTGGGAGGAAATGAGATTTGGGGATCATGGCGGCAGGGTGAGCATGAGGAGAAACTTTCTGTTGACTGTCACCGTCACCGTCACCGTACTCATTAAAATCTACATCTACGAATGCACTGTTTCAGGTATCTTTGCATGGTATATGAAGCTTCTATCAAAGTAATTGTGCATTCCTTACGAAATGGTGCAATAAAGACTTTCCATCAAGTGCCATGGTTCAGCGTGACGCATCTTCAGTGTTAAACCCCACATGTCTTAGCCTGCCGCGGCGTTTGAATTGATTTTGAGTTTATTCGCCGCAATAACCTTATAAAAGTGATTTTTGCATAATAGGTGCCCTTAAAGTATTCAGACCAGACAGTAACTTCTTTCAAATGGAAACACGTTAACAATGGGAATTCAAATGTAATCACTCTCCCATTTGCCTGGATTGAAAGAAGAGACCAAATGGCTCCAGAAGCCACAACCATTATAATATGCAAAATATCTCTAACCTTTTAAAACTCTTATCTTCTTGAATGTTTCTGTGGGGATGAGAAATTTGTACCAGTCGCACTGAGACATTTTAAACGATGTCAAGCACATATAATATTGTATAGTGAGAATTGACATTTAAATCAAATAGATTTTAGGTGTTCAATGTGATCATAGCATGAGGGGGGAAGTAGAATGGGGGGAGTTTCAGGTGAAGGAAATACATGTAAATTAGAGCCATTCTCATTTGATTCACTCAGCGTGATGTCGTTTGCAAAAAGTGTCCTTTGTCCTCCCAGACAATCTGGCATTGCTTTTTACAGCTTTTCAGAAACGACATGAGTAATTAATGACAGAATTTTCCTTTTTGGGTGTACTAACCCTTTAAGTCTTTTTTTTTATTTTGAAGTTCCTGATTATCTGAGCTATATATCATGAACTGAGAGAGTGAAAAGAATTATTGTTTTCTACAGGTTGAGTTATTGTTGTATTACTGAGGAAGGATGTGCTGTTCTGGCTTCAGCTCGGACTTCAAATCCCTCACACCTGAACTTTCTAGATCTGACTGGAAATAAACTAAAAGATCTAGAAATGAATCTGATCTCGGCTGTACTTGGAAGATCCTCAATGTAACCTGAAAACACTGCGGTAAGATTATATAAATGTGTCAAAATCCTCTTCCATTTTTTCTCCTGTGGTAAATAATAAACCAAATATAAGATTTAAAAGGGTCCTGTCAGATAATCAAAGAGGGTGTTTTAGTCTTCATTAGAATATTTTCAAGGTATACCATATGTATAAAGTAGTGGTGGGCAGGGCATAGATCAATTTTTTTAATCTAGATTAATCTCACTGTGATCTTGAAATTAATCTAGATTAAAATGGCTCATTTGAATTCTTCCAAAGGCATTCAGAATATGTGCGCTACCCAAATAATGACTGGTGCTTTCACACTTGGTTCGATTGCCTGGACTGAACCCGAGTTCGATTGCTCCCCCTGCTAGACTGTATTCATTATTTGGGTCCGAAACCGGGTTGCGTTTGCGTCATCAAATCAGCAGCTGTTTACCCCGTTACTTGGTAAAGACGTCAAGCGTCTATATCCCGCAAATGTACTGCAAATGCTCTAAAGAACGCTGACGACGAGCAGAAATGAGATTTACAGCTCTCTGCTTACAGTATGTCAGTCATGCTCGTCAGGACTCCGAGTACGTTTTGCGGGTGCACACCCGAGTTCGGAAGACAGCGTTCACGCTTGATGTGGTAATTTCACAGTAGGCATACACGCAGGTTCGAAGGCTCGTTCTCGCTCCCTACAGTGCATTTCGGCTAGGTAGCTAATACATCCGCGCTAAAATATCAAGGTGAAAGTCATCATAGCTTGCGTAGTAGAGACCCAGCTCCAAACCCAACTTTGAGAATAGATTAACAGCGATATTTTTTATCGCCCGATAAGAGTCTCACGTTAACGCAGCACGTTAACGCCGATAACGGCCCACCACTAGTATAAAGATGTTTGTGTGAAAACTTTTTTAAATCATTATTTTTAAATGGTGTTGATAATTTTGGGGTGTTCGCATAAAAAGTATACAGTAGTGGCCAAAAGTGATGTCTAGAGAGGATATCTGTTTTTAAAGACCCTACAAGTTTGATTAAGCCATCAAAATATAAGGAAATCTTTTATGTTCATCCTCTATTTATCTATTTATCTTGCAATATATTTGTCAAAAAAAGAAAAAAGAAGAAGAAGCAAACTATAGCTACAGGTTTTTTTTTTTACTATGCAAAAAATAATGCATAGAAAAACAAAACGCTTACAGGAAAAAGCGCATTGCTACAACATAAGTTATTAATATGTAGTATGTTCTCTCTTGATTTTGTATGTTTTTTATAATTTTGTTGTATGACAGTCTGACCAAAAATTACATCCCCACAATGTGGCATGTTTCATTGCGTTATCACAAATAAAACAATTTACTCCAAGCAATATGCATGGGGGGGGGGTTGTTCTTGGAATTTTAGTTTGTAATTCTTCAGTTCCTGTGTTGCTTTGTTTGAGTTTCCTACCACCCATCTGTTCCCATGGACACTAATCTTCCATCATAGCATCATTTAGTTTGTTACCTCTATGTAATTAGACACACACACTGTTATTCCTTTTGTCTGCACATGTGCCTTTTGGATTATTAAAGTATATTGCTCACAGAATAAACACAGAATGAACCTTTCCTACTGTATATATAGTAATTAACACACTCAAGCGTGTAAAATCAGGTCTGCACCTGAATTTTGACATTACGTCTCTTTTTGATTATAAAATACCTGCTTATCTGAGCTGTGTATCCTGAACGAGAGAAGTGAAGAGTGTCATTGTTTTCTACAGGTTGATTGATTGTGATATAACAGATAAGGGTTGTGCTGTTCTGGCTTCAGCTCTGAGATCAAACCCCTTCAGCCTGAAAGAACTAAATCTGTCTGGAAATAAACTAAGAGCATCAGGAGTGAATCTGCTCTCTGCTGGACTGCAGGATCCTCACTGTAATCTTGAGATACTGTGGTAAATTATGTCTCTGAGAATCACACACACTATTACTTACTAAGAATTAATAGTTAATAGCAGTTATGTTACATACGTAACCAAGGTTAACATCAGTGACTGACGGAATGTGGGTTCACTATCTAATCACGCCACAGCTGCTGTCTTCCAGCTTCCTAAGCTGACGTGAGCACTCTGCCAAGATAGTGTAGAGCTGGCTTAGCACAACCAAGTTGCACTGGGGGACATATTTCTTATGGAAGATATGCAACCTTGTCTACCGAAGGGGAGTACTTAGGAATACTCATATGACACACATGTGGACTGCATATGAGAAATACTGGGGTATCCAGCTGCAGGTTGAATATGTCTACCCCATAGGTGGCAAGGTGTCCTGCCAAGGAAAGACACATGCTCAAAGAGGCTTACCGTGGAAATACACAAGTGGGGGTTGCCCAACAGGGGAACCATGCACATGGGGGCACCTAGACTAACACGAGGGCTGACCATCTGGGCATGCACTCTGGTGCCGGCGTCAACAGTGCTGGAGGACCTCAGGGTTTACTGAGAAACTCACCTGAGTAGACACCTAAGCTTGTCCACTACTGGCTGCTTGGAGCGAGTATACGAGTGGACACAGGCTCTACTCAGAGATTATAGAATCTCGCAAAAGTGTTAGGTGTCGCAGAGCCTGCAACCCTTTCAGATGTCTGCCAGCGAGGTGCCTCCTCCAAAGGCAGCGCTTGCAGGTTTACCACCTGGTCCCTAAAGGGAGTGGTGGGAACCTTGGGCATATATCCATGCCGGGGTCTCAGGATCACATGAGAATAGGCCAGCCAAAATTCCAGGCACGCTTCGTCAACCGAGAATGCCTGCAGGTCCCCGACCCTCTTGATGGAAGCCAAAGCAATCAAGAGTGCTGTCTCCATGGACAGAAACTTAAGCTCACATGACTGCAAAGGCTCAAAGGGAGCACTCTAAAGGGCAGATAAGACCACTGCAAGGTCCCAAGAGGGCATCTGTAGAGGGCGAGGAGGATTTAGTCTCCTCGCCCCTCTAAGGAACCTGCAAATCAGGTTGTGCTGCCCCACCGTTTTAGAATCGACCAAGTCGTGATCGGCCGAGATAGCAGCCACATACACTTTAAGGGTGGAAGGAGACAGCCTAAGGTCCAACCCCTCTTGGAGGAAGGACAGCACAGACCCGATAGAGCATTCCCTGGGGTATTCTTGGCGAGAAGAGCACCAGGTGACGAAGAGGTTCATCTTCAACTCATAAGCCTGTCGAGGCTATAGCGGTAGTGATGGTAGCCACCACCCGAGGTGGTAGGGTACTCAAACCTTCCGTGTCCCGTCCAGGGCCCATATGTGTAGGTTCCATAGATCGGGACATGGGTGCCATACTGTGCCCCGTCTCTGAAAAAGGATGTCCTTCCTCAGAGGAATCAACCAGGGATAGGCTGTCATGAGGAGTACGAGTTTGGAGATCCAGGTCCGGCCGGGCTAATACGGGCGACCAAAAGGACCTGCTCCTCATCCTCCTTGATCTTGCACAGAAGCTGTGCGAGAAGGCTAACTGGGTGAAACGCGTAGGCACCGCGGCCAGCTGTGTGCTAGTGCGTCCGTGCCAAGGGTCCCCTCAGTCAGGGAAAAGAGCCAGCGGCAATGGGAAGTATGGTGGGAGGCAAACAGATCTACCTGTGCGTCGCTCAACAGTTCTCAAATCAGCTGAACCGTCTGGGGATGGAGTCATCATTTTGAAGTGGATGAAACTGGGAGCTTGTCAGCTGCACGATTCAGTACTCCAGGAATGTGAATGGCTTGAAGCGACCTCAGATGCTTCTGACTCCATAACAGGAGATGGCGGATTAGTTGCGACTACTGGCGGGAGCATAGACCACTTTGACGCTTGATGTACTCTACTGTCACCATGCTGTCTGTACGGACCAGTATGTGTTTGTCCTTCAGCAGGGCTTGAAAGCGGTGCAGAGCCAGCGTGATGGATTCGGAAGCTCTAGCCAGGCTCCCAGCTCTGAAGCAGAAACATAATGCGATGTTGCTATGCTCTTCCTTTTATACCCACAATGTGGGGCTGAGTCGCATTATGCAAATTCCGCAGACCCATGGCATTTTCACGCCATTTGCTTGTTTTGTAAAGCTTGAAGGTGATTGGCTTCTAACCGAAACCAACATTCCGTCAGTCCCTGACGTTAACGTTGCAGTGAACTGACTGAAAGGGAACTGTGTCTGCATCATACCTGTTAATCTTTCCTTTTTTTAGTCTTTTGTTTTGATTGTGACGTTCCTGCTTATCTGAGCTGTACATCCTGAACTGAGAGACTGAAGTGTGTCATTGTTCTCTACAGGTTGATTGATTGTGGTATCACATATAAAGGCTGTGCTGCTCTGGCTTCAGCTTTGAGATCAAACCTCTCACACCTGAGACATCTCAATCTGTCTGGAAATAAACTACAAGACAAAGGAGTGGTTCTGCTCTCTGCTGGACTGAAGGAACCCAAATGTAAACTAGAAACTTTGTGGTAAGGTTGCAATTTTCCTCCAATGGTTTTAAAAGACTCAAAAGTGCCCTGTCAATTAACTGTAGCTTATGATTTCTTAATCTTCATTATATTCTTCTCAAAGTGTCTGACATAATTTTACTGGTAATACTTTGCAAGTAAGTTCTCATATTACTCAGTGTAATGAGGACATTTCAGGAAAGGTTTCTTACCTTTTTTATGATCCAGATATTTTAATCAAATCCGCAAAATCTTTTGAAGAACCAAATTAGCCAGATATCAGTTATCATTATAAGATCGGGCATCTGTCAAATCATCTCAGATGTATTGAGCAAGGTACAAAGATTGGACCCCAGGTCTGCACAATAGACTGGGCCTGGTTATCATGATATGAATCAAATCTCTTTTCGATTGTGAAGTTTCTGCTTATCTGACCTGTGTCATTGGTTTCTACAGGTTGATGGATTGTAGTGTCACACATAAAGGCTGTGCTGCTCTGGCTTCAGCTTTGAAATCAAACCCCTCGCACCTAAGAAAAGTGGATCTGACTGGAAACTTTCTTGGAATGTCGCCTGTAAATCTTCTGATGATTCACATTATAAACTGAACACACTTCTGTGAGTAGTGATGATTAAAAATGTTCATATTTTATTAAGAAGAATTGTTTTGACATTGTCATAGTTTAAAGCCCAAAATATACTTCGTTTTTTATGCATACGCAAGCGTACACACACACAAACGCACAGCCTTGCAAAGTAGGAGAGAGCGGGACACAACCTAATGCGAGTTAATTGTAACACGTATGGTTTAACACTTTCCACACATGCAAGGATTACAAAACTTAGTGTATTTACTAATTTAATTAATAGTCAAATCTGATATTATTTTAATCTTATATCTGTTATTTAACAGTTGAGATCATTCTTAAATGTTGATCTAACCAGCAGAAGATGTGAGCCGCTATTAGAAATATGCTGTTATATCCTATACTTTTATGAATTCTTATGAAAAACCATGAGAAAAGGGTCAATAATGACTGAGATTCAAAGTTTTAAATAAATTTTTTTATTTTATTTAAAAAAGTTAATAATTGTATTTTATTGACAACATATTTTAGTTTGTTTTGGATATTTTTTTGATTATATCAGATAACATCTTAAGCTGTCATTTGGTCGTTACAATGTACCCCCTCACATGTTAAAATGTACCCCACCTATGGGGCATGTTGTCACATTTCACTTCCATTCTTTCGGGGTAAAAAAAAAAAAAAGTATACACTGTATTAATGAAACAAAACCACATAATTGTACTAGAAATGTGTGCAGTTAATGTGGTAAAAATAGAATACTCTGAACCCTGAATGTATTTACACAAACTAAGACAGTCAAAAAACGTTAGGTTGTGTCCAGCTCTCCCCTATACTTGTTTTGATTTTTACGAGTACACAGGCTTTCGATGCATATACAGGTCCTTCTCAAAAAATGTGCATATTGTGATAAAAGTTCATTATTTTCCATAATGTAATGATGTAATTAAAATTTCATATATTTTAGATTCATTGCACACCAACTGAAATATTTCAGGTCTTTTATTGTTTTAATACTGATGATTTTGGCATACAGCTCATGAAAACCTCAAAAAACCTCAAAAAATCTAAAAACATTAGCATATCATGAAAAGGTTCTCTAAACAAGCTATTAACCTAATCATCTGAATCAACTAATTAACTCTAAACACCTGCAAAAGATTCCTGAGGCTTTTAAAAACTCCCAGCCTGGTTCATTACTCAAAACCGCAATCATGGGTAAGACTGCCGACCTGACTGCTGTCCAGAAGGCCATCACTGACACCCTCAAGCGAGAGGGTAAGACACAGAAAGAAATTTCTGATCTAATAGGCTGTTCCCAGAGTGCTGTATCAAGGCACCTCAGGGGGAAGTCTGTGGGAAGGAAAAAGTTTGGCAAAAAAACGCTGCACAACGAGAAGAGGTGACCGGACCCTGAGGAAGATTGTGGAGAAGGACCGAATCCAGACCTTGGGGGACCTGCGGAAGCAGTGGACTGAGTCTGGAGTAGAAACATCCAGAGCCACCGTGCACAGGCGTGTGCAGGAAATGGGCTACAGGTGCCGCATTCCCCAGGTAAAGCCACTTTTGAACCAGAAACAGCGGCAGAAGCGCCTGACCTGGGCTACAGAGAAGCAGCACTGGACTGTCACTCAAATTTTGCATGTCATTCGGAAATCAAGGTGCCAGAGTCTGGAGGAAGACTGGGGAGAAGGAAATGCCAAAATGCCTGAAGTCCAGTGTCAAGTACCCACAGTCAGTGATGGTCTGGGTGCCATGTCAGCTGCTGGTGTTGGTCCACTGTGTTTTATCAAGGGCAAGGTCAATGCAGCTAGCTATCAGGAGATTTTGGACCACTTCATGCTTCCATCTGCTGAAAAGCTTTATGGAGATGAAGATTTCGTTTTTCAGCACGACCTGGTACCTGCTCACAGTGCCAAAACCACTGGTAAATGGTTTACTGACCATGGTATTACTGTGCTCAATTGGCCTGCCAACTCTCCTGACCTGAACCCCATAGAGAATCTGTGGGATATTTTGAAGAGAAAGTTGAGAGACGCAAGACCCAACACTCTGGATGAGCTTAAGTCCGCTATCGAAGCATCCTGGGCCTCCATAACACCTCAGCAGTGCCACAGGCTGATTGCCTCCATGCCACGCCACATTAAAGCAGTCATTTCTGCAAAAGGATTCCCAACCAAGTATTGAGTGCATAACTGAACATAATTATTTGAAGGTTGACTTTTTTTGTATTAAAAACACTTTTCTTTTATTGGTCGGATGAAATATGCTAATTTTCAGGTCATCAGCTCATTAGTAATGACTCCAAAACCTGATGTGGGTGTGTCAGACAAAGGAGACATGCAAAATTTGCGCTGTTGGTGGGCCTCCAGGAACGTGGTTGGGAACCACTGGTTTAGAGAACCTTTTCATGATATGCTATTTCTTGAGATAGGAATTTTGGGTTTTCATGAGCTGTATGCCAAAATCATCAGTATTAAAACAATAAAAGTCCTGGAATATTTCAGTTGGTGTGCAATGAATCTAAAATATATGAACTTTTATCAAAATATGCAATTTTTTTGAGAAGGACCTATATATATATATATATATATATATATATATATATATATATATATATATATATATATATGCGTTTTAAAGTTATTTTAAAGTGGGTAATTCTCTAAAGACTTTTCTGATTTTCTGTTTTACAGATTTTTGATGTTGTCTGACCTTCTCTGGATCAGCTGAATATGAATAAAGAGCCACTACAGAAACATCACATTTAACAGAATCAACAAAGACATGTCCATAGTGATCATAACAAATTGGATGTGTTTAATTTCCATAATGATCCAATCCTTGATTCAAAGTGCAACAAGGAACACTTTTGATTCTTCTTCAGAAGCGACATTGGCACTGGTACCCAATTTCACTTACATACATTTCAGCCCAACATAAAAAAATAAGTTTAAGTCTTTGTATGTTGTCAATTTATTAAAGTATTAATAAACATAATTTGTGCTCATATGATGTTTACTGTAAATACTGATTTTGGATTTATTTTTTATTAACTGTTAGCTCAGGTACAGCCAGGCCACAGATTTGAGAAACCATAAAGCTTCTCAAGCTTGAAAATGTTAAGTCAATGAAAATCATAGTATAAATACAAATGGATCACATTTATTTCTGCACTGTGTTACTGCCCTCGGCATATCACATTGGGATTCAAAAGAGAACATTGATTTTTTTTTCTATTTTTAGTTTGGTTTAGGTATCATAAAACTGTTGTCATTCATTTATTTAGATAACTAATTGAATGACAATCATTCAGAGTTTCATTTTTTATTTGCAAAACTGTTGAAAACCATGAGCTGACCACAGCAAGTGGAAGCTATAGGGAAGCTGCCTTACTTCAAATTCATTCAGTATTACTTGACCTACACCACCAGTACTTATTTAAAACTGTTATGTTGAAAGCACTAAATCAGTCCAGAACTTTATAGTCAAACTCATTGTGTTCCAACTCTTTTGTGTGAATAATAAACATTTAAGTTCCACTCCTGTAAAAATATCATGACTCGCCTACTGATGATTGTTCACGTGAATCGCTGTGACTTATGGCTGTGCAGTATAACCTGTAAAAAAGAAAGCTTTATGATTTTGTACATTTTTACATGAAAACTTTGTTTGTTTGTTTGGTAAATAAATTGTCATGTCATTTTAGTTTTGAGGTCTCAGATTCTCTCAGCAAATTATATACTACAGACTACCAGTGAATGTCTTAATCCATCCATTCTCCCTCCAAACTTTTTGTCCTATGTAGGGTGTGTGGATGTGGAGGTGCCACTGTTTATCTCCAGTGTTAGAAGCTTCTGTATGTAGTTTTGAGGCAAGTTGTTCTGTTCAACAAAATGCTCAAAATATGTCTCCATTTTACACACCAGCATTTTAAATAAATAGGAAAAAAGTAAATTTCTTGTCAGGGACCTTCTAAATTATTAGTACACTTTATTCAAACTGTAAGGACAGTGTATACTGTGGCAAATTGGAACATCATGAATCCAAATTCATCAAACAGCTCAATGGCATCATCAGTTTGCAAACCTGAAAAGAAAAATGAAAAAAAAAGTTAAAAAAAAACTAGGAAGATAACGATGGAGGACAGGTGAGACAAATGAGTCAAGAATGGGTTAACCAAAACCTTTAGTTTCACTAATTCTCATAAATAATTTTTTTTTAACGGTAAAAACTATTTTCTTGTAGCCGCAATGTTATATTGTCATGTTTATCAAAATAAAACTGATAAATAAACGTAGACCCCACTTCATTGATAGTGTAGGCTTATGTTGAACGTTATTATTGTACAAACAGACTGAAGTATTGAATGAAAATGTCTTCTGACACATCTGTGTATTTGACAAATATTGCATTTATTTCACTTAATCTGTGTTAAAGTATGCAAAGTATGCAACTACTTGAAGCAGAAAGTGTCCGACTTCACGTCTCCGTTTGCAGCTCTTCCCCTCCTGCACGCGGCTACTCTTGCCGATCGGGTGCATGCAGCTGCAGCCGATGACACCTATTAAACAGGAGGGCATGTGACATAGAAACAAGCATGGCAGAAGCCATGTGCTCTCACCAAACATGACAAAACAAGAGCACATGGCCAATCAACACAAATCAAAAGCTCAAACAACACATAAGACTTTGAGCACATGGTGAAGGAAACAACAACCAATACCAAGTGCTCACAAAAAAAAAAAAACACTAAACATAAAGAGCAAATGGACACAACCATAAGCCAAGTGCTCAACAAAGGAACACACTGCAAGGTAAACAATCATGTGGACAAGAACACCGAACAGGCATGGGCATCCAAATTAAATCAAGTAAATATGCCCTTTGAAGATCTGCTTGTAATATAATATGTTTTAAATTTAGCTTTAAAACTATAAATGGGATAAAGTTTGTTCTGTTTTGAATCTGCAGGGCTAGTTCCCTTCATTAGAGTTGATTAAGAGCCACATCCTTCTGATTTGAGATCAATACAAATCAAGATCAGGTGGATCGCTAGGTGTAGTTGTGGAAGTGATTTGGTTTATTTAAAAAAAGTTAGCAGTCAATTCCTTTGGGAGAGAAGTTTGGCTTGTGTCTTTTATATTTGTGTTAAAATTTTCTCTGAATTAAGTTCTGTTTGCTGTGCATTATGGTGAGATTGTAATTTTCACTGAATTACTACTGCTACAGCTTTACCATTTCACTGCAGTTGTGATGTTCTGTGTGCTTGTGTTTTGTTTTATTTTTTTTGGGCACAATCCAGAGGGAGTGCATTTCCATACATATTGGTCAAGCAGGTGTCCAGATGGGTAATTCTTGCTGGGAGCTGTATTGTTTGGAGCATGGCTTTCAGCCAGATGGAACCATTGTTGGTAATGGCACCTTGTTGACGGAATCCTCTTTTGGCACTTTCTTCAGTGAAACAGGTGCTGGGAAGTATGTTCCTCGGGCAGTGTTCATTGATCTGGAGCCGACCGTTGTTGGTAAGACTGAACTCTGTTCAGAATTTTTATTTTCTGCATATTCAAAACTCTTTTGTCCGTGTAATTCCAGTGTACAGTTTCTTTTTATGTCCTTATATTTTATTTGAAATTCAGATGAAATCCGTAACGGACACTATCGGCAATTGTACCACCCTGAGCAGCTCATCAGTGGCAAGGAGGATGCAGCCAATAATTATGCTCGTGGTCACTATACCATTGGCAAGGAGATTGTAGACTCTGTGCTTGACAGGATGCGCAAAATGGTATTTTTTTTTTTTTTTAAACCCTCTAAATGTCTGTCTGTATTTGAACTCCCCTCTGTCCTCTGATTCCTCTCTAGGCAGACCAGTGTACTGGGCTCCAGGGGTTCCTGATCTTCCACAGTTTTGGTGGTGGAACAGGTTCTGGGTTCACTTCTTTGCTGATGGAGCGACTGTCTGTCGATTATGGTAAAAAGTCAAAGTTGGAGTTTTCTGTGTATCCTGCCCCGCAAGTCAGCACAGCTGTGGTTGAGCCCTACAACTCAATTCTTACAACCCACACCACTCTTGAGCACTCTGACTGCTCTTTCATGGTCGATAATGAAGCCATCTTTGACATCTGTAAGCGCAACCTCGATATCGAGCGGCCTTCCTACACCAATCTGAACAGGCTCATCGCACAGATTGTGTCCTCCATTACGGCGTCACTGCGCTTCGATGGGGCCCTAAATGTGGACCTCACCGAGTTCCAGACCAACCTGGTTCCGTACCCTCGCATCCACTTCCCACTGGTCACCTACGCTCCCATAATTTCGGCTGAGAAGGCCTACCATGAACAACTCTCTGTACCAGAGATCACCAATGCCTGCTTTGAGGCGGCAAACCAGATGGTGAAGTGTGATCCTCGTCGTGGAAAATACATGGCCTGCTGTTTGCTGTACCGTGGGGACGTGGTTCCCAAAGATGTCAATGCCGCCATAGCCAACATTAAGACACGGCGCTCCATCCAGTTTGTGGACTGGTGTCCCACTGGGTTTAAGGTCGGCATCAACTACCAGCCGCCCACTGTTGTGCCGGGAGGGGATCTGGCCAAGGTGCAGAGGGCTGTCTGTATGCTGAGCAACACCACTGCCATTGCAGAGGCATGGTGCCGCCTGGACCACAAGTTTGACTTGATGTATGCCAAGAGAGCTTTTGTGCACTGGTACGTGGGTGAAGGGATGGAGGAGGGTGAGTTCTCAGAGGCACGTGAGGATATGGCTGCCCTAGAGAAAGACTATGAGGAGGTTGGTGCTGATTCCACTGATGACTGTGGGGAGGATGAAGAATATTGAAGATAAGAACATTTGTACTTTGCATAAATAAATTTGAAAGCATTTGAACTGGTTCTTTGGCTAGTTTTGTCTTTTTGGGGTTGTTTTAGGGAGCATAATTGAGCCACAGTTCAGCTGGCATCATCTTCCAGGAGGGAAGGTTGATCTTTTTTTTTTCCATAACCCACACCCTTCTAATGGACAGTCTTAACAGTTCTGTTGCATCTGTTCTTTTTAAAGATGAAGGTTTTTTGTTTTAGAGGTTGTCTGACCTATGGATCAGCTGAATATGAATAAAGAGCCACTAAATAAACTTAACAGACTCAACAAAGACATGTCCATAGTGATCACACTTGGATGTTTTAATTTCCATAATGATCCAATCCTTGATCCAAAGTGAAACCAGGAACACTTGATTCTTCTTCAGAAGCAACATTTGTACTGGTACCCAATTTCACTTACATTTCAGCCCAACATAAGTGTAAGCCTTTTGTATGCTGTCAATTTATTAAGGTATTAAACATAATTTATGTTCATTGTTTACTGTAAATACTGATTTTGGAATTTGTATTGTGAGCTCTAGTACAAGCCACAGGTTTGAGAGAAACCATAAAGCTTAGAGGAGCACTTGATAACGTTAAGTCAATGAGAACCTAAGCACAAATACAAATGGATCACCTTTAATTGTGCACTGTGTTACTGCCCTCAGGCATTGAGAACATTGTGTTTGTTTGTTTTGGGTATCATAGAACTGTTTTCATTCATTTAGATAACTACTTGAATGACAGTCAATGTTTAATTTTTCAGTTGCAAAACCATGAGCTGACCACAGCAAGTGGAAGCTATAGGGAAGCTGCCTTACTCCAAATTCATTCAGTATTACTTGACCTACACCACCAGTACTTCAAGTACATTTAAGTAATTAAATGTATTTATTTAAAACGGTTATGTTGAATGCATTAAATCAGCCCAGTTATTTATAGTCATACTCATTTTTGTTTCAACTCTTTTGTGTGTGAATAATAAACATTTCTGTTCCACCCGTGAAAATATCCTGGCTCACCTACTGATGATTGTTCATGTGAATCGCTGTGACTTATGGCTGTGCAGTATAACCTGTAAAAAAGAAAGCTTAATGATTTTGTACATTTTTACTAGCCTGACGTCGTCATACTCATGAGTCTGATACTGCTCCATTGGGCTGTGATTATGGGGTTTGTTTCAACCGAACCAGGAAAGAAAACACCTCTACACTCAAAAGGATAGACCTACAACCAATCAGAGCAACGGAGTAAGTGGTGTATGTTGAGCGACACATAGTAGTAGGGGGTAGTTCGGATAATTTTACAAACTCTGATCTTTGAATCTTGTTCAGCAGAATAAATATTTTTTCCAAGTCATTTCGTTCATTTCAGCAGAAATTTGGCACATTTGGAATAAAAAAATAATTATAAGCTAATGCATCCAAGGCCAAACTTTAAGAAATGATTTATTAATTCCTTAGCTTCAGGCTATGCAGTCTGTTAGTTAACCTCACCTCCGAATCTGAGTCGTTCTTTATTTTGTCACCTCACATTTAATCATGTCTGCACCATGGTAAGATTAGTAACGCTACACCTCTCCTGTCTTCGGGTTCGAGCCATTAGTTACGTCATCAGTGTCTGATCTGGGCCGTGACAGCCCTATAAGCAATGCATATAGTCCCGAAAACAGAATCGATTAGTTCACCTCTCGGGTCTTCGGGTTTGAGTCATTTGTTCACCAACTCACAGCCCCATAGGCTGATTGCATAAGATCCTGTACAGAACCGATGGCCTGCAGCGCATGCACGGTCAACACAAAATGAACGAATCACTCTCTGAGACAACTTGTTGTTCCTGAGTCATATTTAAGATTAGTTCAAAAAGAATGAATCGTTCATGAACGACGAATCACAAAAGTTGTCAACAGAACTCAACTGCACGCACACTGGAAGAAGAAGAATATGAGTGTAAACGATCTTTGTAGGTGTTGTAAAAGGAATTTAAGGATACACAGAGTATTTATTGGCACAATCATCATTTTTGAGAGAAATAGCAAAGGTGAATACATATACGTCCAATTCAACCCAAGCGCTATTTGGTGACGTGGATGATTACGTTGCGTTATCTGTCAATCATCATATACACAGACAATTTGATTGTTACGGAGCAAGTCCAGACTGAATTTCCCGACCTCAAATGTTGTGGGCGGGGCTAAGTTCGGCTGGCATCCAGGCTACATTTTTACATGAGTAAACTTTGTTGTTGTTGTTTTTTTGGTAAATAAATTGTAATGTCATTTTAGTTTTGAGGTCTCAGATTCTCTCAATACATCCATTCTCCCTCCAAACTGCTTGTCCTATGTAGGGTGTGTGGATGTGGAGGTGCCACTGTTTATCTCCAGTGCCAGAAGCTTCTGTATGTAGTTTTGAAGCAAGTGGTTCGGTTCAAAAAATGCTCAAAATATTTCTCCATTTTACACACCAGTATTTTAAATAAAAAGAAAAACTACTGTTCATTTCTTGCCAGTGACCTTCTAAATTATTAGTACACTTTATTATACAAACAATCAAGACAGTGTACTGTGGCAATTTGGAACGGCATGCATCCAAATTCATCAACAATTTTTGAAAACTGATCAGTTTATAGCAATATGGAAGAAGACTCGTGCACCCATTCTCATACTTAGAAACTATGTTTTAGTTTTCTGAAAAGATTAAAGATTAGTTTAGTTGGAATACACTTGATGCATGTCTCATAAAATTTCAAAAATGTAAACCTGAATGGAGAAAGAGAAGAGTAAACCATTGGGAGAATGTTGGATGTGTATCAGAGCCTTAAAGTGACAGCAGCTTTGTAAAAAGCTTTGTTACTTTTAAACAAGTATTGAAAATACGGTAGTTTTATGCTAACATGTCGGATGGAGCATCACTGACTGGCTTTAACCACCATGATGGCATAGTGTGCCTTTATTCAATAATGCAACAATAATAAAATAATGCTTTGACATAAAGAACATTTACTTTTGATACATAAGTACTTTTTAAAACAAATACTTCTGTACTTTTACTTAAGTAAAAATCTGTTTTTAGAACTTTCACTTGTAACTGAGCAATATTTGACTAGTAGTACTTTTACTCTTACTCAAGTAATAGAGTTGTCTACTTTGTTCACCTCACTATACCATTGGCAAAGAGATTGTAGACTATGTGCTTGATTGGATGCGCAAAATGGTACGTTTTAAAAGCCTTTTAAATGTCTGTCTGTATTTGAATTCCCCTCTTTCCTCTGATTCCTCTCTAGGCGGACCAGTGTACTGGTCTCCAGGGGTTCCTGATCTTCCACAGTTTTGGTGGTGGAACAGGTTCTGGATTCACTTATTTGCAGTTGCAGCGACTGTCTGTCGATTATAGTAAAAAGTCAAAGTTGGAGTTTTCCGTGTATCCTACCCCGCAAGTCAGCACAGCTGTGGTTGAGCCCTACAACTCAATTCTTATAACCCACACCACTCTTGAGCACTCTGACTGCTCTTTCATGGTCGATAATTAAGCCATCTTTGACATCTGTAAGCGCTACCTCGATATCGAGTGGCCTTCCTACACCAATCTGAACAGGCTCATTGCACAGATTGTGTTCTCCATTAAGGCATCACTGCGCTTTGACGGGGCCCTAAATGTGGACCTCACAGAGTTCCAGACCAACCTGGTTCCATACCCTCGCATCCACTTCCCACTGGTCACCTACTCTCCCATAATTTCGGCTGAGAAGGCCTATCATAAGCAACTCTCTGTACCAGAGATCACCAATGCCTGCTTTGAGCCGGCAAACCAGATGGTGAAGTGTGACCCTCGTCGTGGAAAATACATGGCCTGCTGTTTGCTGTTGCGTGGGGAATAGTTTTGTCTTTGGGGCTTGTCTGGGTGTTTTAGGGAGCATAATTGAGCCACAGTTCAGCTGGCATCACATTTGAGAGTGGGAGTGGGTGGGTCTCTAGTCAGTTTTAGAAGTTATTTGCACTTGTGCTGGGGCCTGTTTCAATAAAGATATTCAACCAACTCTGAGTTTAAACTTGAACTCTGAGTTCACTTACCCTGAGATGGGGAAACTCTGGCTTCATTTGAATCCACATACTTCCAGTATGTGAAAAGCAGTAGGTGAGTGAATAGCATGTCTGAATCCTTAGTATTCATAAGAGTAGGTGAGAACTACCAGGGTTTTGGACTATTTCTTGTGAGATTCGGACGTGTGTAAGCTAATGTTGCATTCGACTATGCCCACTATATAGTAGGAGAAAACCGTATGTGAAATGAGCAGTATGTTCGAAACCTCAGTAATCATAAAATAGAAGGCGAGAAATCCCTGGATGGCCTACGTCTTCTGCCCAGATTGTGAAGCATCCTTACCTTTCTGCAAACAGTGGCCTTACAAATATGCTCTGCATCTCTGATATGTTAGCTGTGCCAATATTCCAAAAATGTTTGAATATGTTTTAATGAACTTTTTACAAACATAAATTATTACAAATATACAGTGGGGCAAAAAAAGTATTTAGCCAGCCACCAATTGTGCAAGTTCTCCCATTCAAGATGAGAGAGGCCTGTAATTTTCAAAAATCACATTGTCTGATTTTTAAAGAATTTATTTGCAAATTACGGTGGAAAATAAGTATTTGGTCCCCTACAAAAAAAGCAAGATTTCTGTCTCTCACAGACCTGTAACTTATTCTTTTAGAGGCTCATATGTCCTCCACTTACCTGTATGAATGGCACCTGTTTGAACTTGTTATCAGTATAAAAGGCACCTGTCCACAACCTCAAATAGTCAGACTCCAAACTCCACTATGACCAAGACAAAAAAGCTGTCAAAGGACACACAAGATCTCACCCCGTGGGGTCAAAATGATCACAAGAACGGTGAGCAAAAATCCTACAACCAGAAGGGGGGACCTAGTGAATGACCTGCAGAGAGCTGGGATCAAAGTAACAAAGGCTACCATCAGTAAAACACTACACCGCCAGGGACTCAAATCCTGCAGTGCCAGATGTGTCCCCCTGCTTAAGCCAGTACATGTCCGGGCCTGTCTGAAGTTTGCTAGAGAGCATTTGGATGATCCAGAAGAGGTTTGGGAGAATGTCATATGGTCAGGTGAAACCAAAATAGAACTTTTTGGTAAAAACTTGTCGTGTTTGGAGGAGAAAGAATGCTGAGTTGCTTCCAAAAACACCATACCTACTGTAAAGTATGGGGGTGGAAAATCATGCTTTTGGGCTGCTTTTCTGCAAAGGGACCAGGACGACTGTTCCGTGTAAAGGAAAGAATGAATAGGGCCATGCATTGTGAGATTTTGAGTAAATACCTCCTTCCATCAGCAAGGGCATTGAAGATGAAACGTGGCTGGGTCTTTCAACATGACAATGATCCCAAACACACCGCCCGGGCAACAAAGGAGTGGCTTCGTAAGAAGCATTTTCAAGGTCTCCAGATCTCAACCCCATAGAAATTTTTTGGAGGGAGTTGAAAATCTGTGTTGCCCAGTAACAGCCCCAAAACAGCACTGCTCGAGAGGAGATCTGCATGGAGGAAGGGGCTAAACTACCAGCAACAGTGTCTAAAATCCATGTGGAGACTTACAGAAAACGTTGACCTCTGTCATTGCCAACAAAGGGTATATAACAAAGTATTGAGATTAACTTTTGTTATTGATCAAATACTTATTTTCCACCATAATTTGCAAATAAATTCTTTAAAAATCAGACAATGTGATTTTCTGGATTTTTTTTTATCATTCTGTCTCTCATAGTTGAAGTGTCCCTTTGATGAAAATTACAGGCCTCTCTCATCTTTTTAAGTGGGAGAACTTGCACAATTGGTGGCTGACTAAATACTTTTTTGCCCCACTGTATTGTTTACATGTATGGCATTAACATACAGTACCATTAAAAAAGTCATCATATAAAATAATTTTAATGTATGTATACATAATAATTCTTCAATTTTATACATGGTATAAACCTATATCTTCATATATCATAAGGAAGTATATATGTGCTAATAATGTATTGCCTTATATGAAACATATGACATCACTACTCGGATATAGGGACATATATGTACATATATTGCATTTCTATGTGGGTGGGGGTCCTTGGCATCATAAGTTTGAAAACCCCTACTTTTCAATTTCATTGTCAACATGAAATCAAAATCGACCCTATTTAATTTCTAACACATTCTTGATCTTATTGTGAATGATTCATCATTGCCTGTTATTAAAGAAAATAAAAAGTTGCTTGTCAGAGACACTTTTTCTCATCCAGTCAATTCTTCATACATAAAATCTAATTATTTTGAGTCAGCCATATACCACACTAACTAACCCAAACATGTGCATTTGTTATAGAGCGCACACGGCTTTCACAGACTCTTTTCCTTCCCCCATGGGAAGTGCACTCTGTATGTTTATGATAAGGATAAACAATGAACTTTTTCTTCGGCCATAAAGTGGAATTGGCATTATAGTGCATATTCCAATATTGTCACATTGCTTTTACTGTTTTGACACATTTCTCAATACTTAGGTCCCTTTTTCAAAACTCACACAATTCTCCTTACTAACTTCAACTTGGCACAGCAATTCATTTCACATTTAAAGTTCCCTACAATTATCAAAACATTTCATACTGTCTCAAATCAACTCATTCTTCCATTACACTTTACAAAACAAAATGTCTTTACAAAACAAGGATAACAGTTCTCTACTGCTTATAATTCACTTCGGAATGTTACATAATGTCAGCCCGAATCCACATGTACCAGACGTGGCCCGGCCATCTGGGATTACAGTCCAAAACATCTAACATCTGTGTAGGTGTTCGGCTACATCTAATTGCTTTGACAGTATTTGATGTTTTAGATTTAGAATATCTTTCCATATGGTGTTACTTTAGAAATTATTTTTGTATTACGATAAGTTTTGAATTTAAGTTTAACAGTTTTTTAAAAGAGTATGTAAAATGTTCAAATTGGCCTGTAGGTATGGAGATTTGGTGTTGTTTGTGTCTGAGAAAAGAATGGATGTAATTTTAAAGATGTCGTCATTGAATGCATTTTGTGCCAAAACAAAGATATACAGGTTCTTCTCAAAAAAATGAGCATATTGTGATAAAAGTTCATTATTTTCCATAATGTAATGATAAAAATTAAACTTTCATATATTTTAGATTCATTGCACACCAACTGAAATATTTCAAGTCTTTTATTGTTTTAATACTGATGATTTTGGCATACAGCTCATGAAAACCCAAAATTCCTATCTAAAAAAATTAGCATATTTCATCCAACTAATAAAAGAAAAGTGTTTTTAATACAAATAAAGTCAACCTTCAAATAATTATGTTCAGTTATGCACTCAATACTTGGTCGGGAATCCTTGTGCAGAAATGACTGCTTCAATGCGGCATGGCATGGAGGCAATCAGCCTGTGGCACTGCTGAGGTGTTATGGAGGCCCAGGATGCTTCGAGAAGCGCCTTAAGCTCATCCAGAGTGTTGGGTCTTGCGTCTCTCAACTTTCTCTTCACAATATCCCACAGATTCTCTATGGGGTTCAGGTCAGGAGAGTTGGTAGGCCAATTGAGCACAGTAATACCATGGTCAGTAAACCATTTACCAGTGGTTTTGGCACTGTGAGCAGGTACCAGGTCGTGCTGAAAAACGAAATCTTAATCTCCATAAAGCTTTTCAGAAGATGGAAGCATGAAGTGCTCCAAAATCTCCTGATAGCTAGCTGCATTGACCCTGCCCTTGATAAAACACAGTGGACCAACACCAGCAGCTGACATGGCACCCAGACCATCACTGACTGTGGGTACTTGACACTGGACTTCAGGCATTTTGGCATTTCCTTCTCCCCAGTCTTCCTCCAGACTCTGGCACCTTGATTTCCGAATGACATGCAAAATTTGAGTGACAGTCCAGTGCTGCTTCTCTGTAGCCCAGGTCAGGCGCTTCTGCTGCTGTTTCTGGTTCAAAAGTGGCTTGACCTGGGGAATGCGGCACCTGTAGCCCATTTCCTGCACACGCCTGTGCACGGTGGCTCTGGATGTTTCTACTCCAGACTCAGTCCACTGCTTCCGCAGGTCCCCCAAGGTCTGGAATCGGTCCTTCTCCACAATCTTCCTCAGGGTCCGGTCACCTCTTCTTGTTGTGCAGCCTTTTTTCCTTCCCACAGACTTCCCACTGAGGTCCCTTGATACAGCACTCTGGGAACAGCCTATTCGTTCAAAAATTTCTTTCTGTGTCTTACCCTCTCGCTTGAGGGTGTCAGTGATGGCCTTCTGGACAGCAGTCAGGTCGGCAGTCTTACCCATGATTGCGGTTTTGAGAAATGAACCAGGCTGGGAGTTTTTAAAAGCCTCAGGAATCTTTTGCAGGTGTTTAGAGTTAATTAGTTGATTCAGATGATTAGGTTAATAGCTCGTTTAGAGCAGTGGTTCCCAACCATATTCCTGGAGGCCCACCAACAGTGCACATTTTGCATGTCTCCTCAATCAAACACAGCTGATTCAGGTCATCAGCTCATTAGTAATGACTCCAAAACCTGATGTGGGTGTGTCAGACAAAGGAGACATGCAAAATGTGCGCTGTTGGTGGGCCTCCAGGAACGTGGTTGGGAACCACTGGTTTAGAGAACCACTGGTTTAGAGAACCTTTTCATGATATGCTAATTTCTTGAGATAGGAATTTTGGGTTTTCATGAGCTGTATGCCAAAATCATCAGTATTAAAACAATAAAAGACCTGAAATATTTCAGTTGGTGTGCAATGAATCTAAAATATATGAAAGTTTAATTTTTATCATTACATTATGGAAAATAATGAGCTTTTATCACAATATGCTTTTTTTTGTGAAGGACCTGTATGATCCAGTTAGCCCACATAGACTGTTGTGAGTGCTGTGTGAAGAGTTTAGAAAAAGTATTCAGAAATGGTTGCAATAGCGACTGTAAAAACAAAATCTAATGTCATGTACTTTAAAAACTGTAAATTTGACTGTCAGTCAATGTCAGGGGGTTGCTTTTGTGAAGACATTTCATTATGTTTTATTTAAATACAATTTTACAAAACAAACTGATAATAAAGCATAGCTGAAAACATAATTCATATAGTCACTTGAAAGAGTGACTTTTTTTTTACAAGGAAACACTCAGACACAAGCAGCCAGAGTATATATTGTTTCTATATTCAATGCATTCTATAAGTGAATGTTCAATGTAGATGGGTGTTGTGGTAAAGAGAATGTGTGGCCTATTCACATTGCAGGCTTGGCTTCTCTAGTTAATGTTAGAGAGTGTTTAATTCAGGGCAAACATTATATCATTGATGAATCAGGGCAAGAACAGGGGACAAACCCAGATCATAAACAAAGTGTTCTACTTTCTTGGAAATGTAATGGTAAATATATGATTTTAGCATAAGTAGCCAATGTATGGCACAAACAAACGAACGTGACTTGACAAGCCCATATTTTGATTTCCATTGACTCTTTGGGATTCAGTGTGTTCTATAACTTCTATTCTATTCTCGCTTCTATAATTACACATAAGCACTCATGCTTTGTAACCTTTAACTTTTACTCCTAACTTTGACCTCCAGTGGTGGGACATTGTAGTAACATTATTGCACAAAAAAACAAGTATGACCCAGTTTTACACAAGAGCAAAGAATTGTAATGACAACAGATAATGAAAGTGGAAAAGAGTGAGTGAAAAACAAACCAATTAACAACCTCAAAGCACACTCTATAGTTGTTTGATAATTGTATTCATAAACCTTTATTAAATGACAATATAAATACACAAATTTACATCTTTTAATTACATTAAGTTCATTCAAAATAGAATAATTTTTAAGATCATCAAAAAAATTGATTGGTTCTGTAAATAATGTATATTTGTTTATCTTTAACAACTTTGTGAAAAGGCGGACTATTTATAGTGTTCAGAAGAACGTGAACCACCTGAGGGCCAAAACACAGAGTAACTTAAGTTCAAAGTCTGTGTGCGCTATTTGAGAAAAACAAGATTATCTTGAAGATATAAGAAACTATCTCTCTCTCACACACACACACACACACACACACACACACACACACACACACACACACACACACACACACACACACACACACACACACACACACACACACACACACACACACACACACACACACACACACACACACACACACACAAATGACCCAAAGCAAAGACAATGTACTTGTTTACTGTGACAACGTACAAGATTTATGTGAGATTAAACCGTTCTGCAACAGATCAAGTAACAGTGTCCATAAACCTATGGATGTTCATGCATGATTCTCTTCAGAAAATATTCTCATGTGCAACAGTTCTCTTTGCTCTTCCTCCCCTCATCATTATAGTCCTCCAAACACAATGTGGGCGACTCACTTTGGGAGCGTTTTTGAATGATGGATGGCAACACCAGATCAAAGAGTGTTTCGAACATAAAATCTACATTAAATCCAGTCTTAGCACTTGTCTCGAAGCACATCTTCTCTGCTGGTGGACTGATGCCCTCTAGTGCCTTACAGCGAATTACGCGGTTGTAAAGAGCTATGGCATCATCCTTACTGACCTGTTTGTGCAAGGGAACGTCTGGGGGTGTGAGGCAGGATGGAAGGGGAAGTACACTACCCTCTTCAGCCCTGACTTCCTCTGGGATCATAACTTGGGCTTGAAGGTCAGTGAGGTCTGCTTTGTTGCCCACGATGGCAAATAAGCTGTCACTATTGGCAGAGTCAGTGAGAGAGAGGAACCGATCTTCAAGCTCTACAAAGCTCTGCCAGTTTGTGACATCATACGTGAGAATGATGGCTGCAGCACCCCGACAATACATGGAACCCAGACCATGGAACTGTTCACGACCTGATGAAATGAGAAGCACAGAAATACAGAGATGAATAGAGCACTTATATTAAAAACTACATGGCTACAATCCAAGAATAACATAAATTTTTATATAAATAAACACACATATGATAAGTAGCCTATGTTATTCAGTAATCTTGGCCTCCAACGAACTGTCAACTTGAGAGCTGTTGCGACAGGATAGCTGAGTCAGTAAGACTATAAGCTGTCTGTCCAATTTGTGACTCTTTAAAATTTGTATTTGTGTGACATGGAAAACATAAATGTAATATCACATGCATGCTTTGGTAACCTATTAGCTCCTTTCATCATCAATGAGATAAGTACATCGGGGTCAGTTCATTTTGCCATACTACTAACAAATAAAACAAATTATGTTCCTTATTCAACACCATCTAAAAGTCTAGTTTACATCATTTATGGGGTCAGTGGAATTTTTTTGACAAAAGTGCAGATTCAGCTGTGAAATATCTGTTCCTCACTCACTTCAGCTATGACTTCAGAAGACCGTTCGCTTTCATTTTATAGAAAAGAGCAGTATAAACATTTCGCCTGAAGTCATTGTCTAACTTTTGTTTCACAGAATATAGAAAATCATTGGGGTTTGGAAGACATGAGGTTGAGTAAATGAGGACAGAACTTTCATTTTTTGGGGCAAACTACCTCTTTTCTTCAAGCGCTTCAAAAAAAAAAAGCAGGCGTCACATTTCTGCTTTTAAATGCCCTACCTCTTAGACTTGTATTATAATTAGTAATGTCATATTTTTTTTTACAATGCATATGTGAAAATGAGTTGGCACAAATGGGTTAAATAAGTACAGTATATTATTTAATTTTTAAAATGGTGAAAAAAAATTAAGTGGTGAAATAGAGAATACTCCTTTAAAATACTTCATTCTCATTTTCTCATTGTTTTTAAATGTCAACATTTTCTAAAGAATTGTTCCGTTTATTTTGTAAGTCAAATATGTTATAGATATGCTATATGTGAAAACAACCTAAAAAAAAGAAAAGAAACATTTAACCCTCATTGACTTGTTTAGACTAAAGCCAAGACGGTCAAATATATTTTTACCTTAACCTTTAAAATGTTGATTGAACGAAACATAGATCTGTTGCTTCCATTCAGCAAATGTGCAAATTGATATTATAGACTATCAATGACTAGCCTACTAAAATTTGGTGGGAAAAGAACATCTACATTCATTACTGAAACTACCAAGATTGCAAAATCTTCCAAAGAACACGAGATAACTTCAGTCATTGATGCAATATGTCAGTGTTTTCCCCTTTTCCTTTTTCCCTCACTCGAGCACTGTTTTTAAAAACTAGAAAAAGATTTTACAAAAAAATGGACAAAGAATATTTATTCCCCCAAACAGTGTATTTATATAATTACTCAATGAGATTTATTTAGTTTAATAAAAGGAATTGATATCTCAGGATTGTGGCATAGGATGGATCAGGGACATTCAGGAACTAACACAAGAATGTAAGGCTTGTCACTTGATATCAATCAAAATTTACTTAGGTGTGCCTGTGTGTCTCACTCACTCACTAAAATATAATTTATGTAAAAAAATAAATAAATAAAAAACCTCTTAACCAACTATTCTATTTTAAATGTAATTGACAATTTAGTTAAATAACCGATGACAGACAAAGCAGATTCACAGTAAAAATTATGTGACTTTTGCACAGGCATATGAATATTTACATTTAATTGCCTATATTTTGTTCTAAGATATGTCATCATGGCAACACTATGAATGTGAATGTAATGATTTCTCTAAACTAACCTAAATTTTAAATGAAAGCAAAGATGTCTGAAATGTACATATAATTCACGGAAATACTGAAAATAACCCAATTAATTACAATAATTATTAAATGTAAAAATAACACCAACGGTAACTACTAGGGCCCTTTTGCGCCAATTCTGAGGTGTGGGAATCCCTCACAAAACTTTGATATTCAACATAATACAAAGTCATAAATCCCTATTTTGCAAAGACACAAGACTAAATCTCATAAATGTTAGTAGTAAGATGCAATGGCACAATTAAAATATTTGTCATATGGTCAGGAGAAAACATTTATTTGGATATCAATCTTACCCGCTGTATCCCAGATGGAGATGTTGTATGGACCCCACTGCTTCAAGAAAAATGCTCCACCAATTGTGCTTAAAGTGTCCTTAAAGTTTCTCTCTGTGTACCTGTGCAGCAGGGACGTTTTTCCTACATTCATGTCTCCTAAGACAACCATTTTTATATCGGGCTTTCTCGTTTTCCCAGGTAGAGGCATGATTCCAAAGGTGTGCAGGACGCTCAAAATGATGTTGGACCTCCAACTCCGCCTTCCATAACAAATGCGGTCAGTCCAAGTTTCCTCGGTTTTCTGTTACTGTCTGGTGGGTGGTTATCAGTTTTGGCTTGTATCGCAAAAGAACATTAAGGAGCAGATTATCACCAGGTCTTCCAAACTATTTAAGTGTTTTGAAACGGTCTTGTTCGTGCTTAAAAGCACGGTCCATGTAAAAAAAACACTTAACACTTCTAGCATGACGCAACAGGAAACTCAAGACCAATGGCACAATGCAAAAAAAGCCCCGACTCGATTTAAACTGCAAATGTCGTCACACAGAAGTCAAATGTTTTTTTTTTTTACATTTATTTGATTCATAAATCAATCTTTATTGTCCCAGTATTATTTATGTCTATTTAGGTATATTACATGAGCAATAACTGCTTCCCAGACCTTTAAACATTCAACTGTGTTTTTTTATTCTGACATATTTTACTTATTCTTCCTAATTTAAGGAGTAAACTGATGACAGTGGTTAATTTTTCCCATAAC
The DNA here is from genome assembly GCA_023029165.1 of Gobiocypris rarus. Lineage (NCBI taxonomy): Eukaryota > Metazoa > Chordata > Actinopteri > Cypriniformes > Gobionidae > Gobiocypris > Gobiocypris rarus. The sequence goes on along the minus strand of CM040914.1, from coordinate 29,006,734 downwards.
CAAGTTTTAAATGATATAGGCTACCGCCTACCTTGTTGACAAATGAGAATAGCTCACAAATTATCATAATAAACCTTTTTGTTTTCAAATGGTATTGTAGCATTTTCAGACATTATGATAGTTGCTAAAACAGTGGTATAATTTCTATGAATGTACAGAGCACTTTAGAGAACCATGACAGAATGTGCTTAAATATCAAATAGTAAATCCTTCCAGGAAAACCATAAGATCTGTTGTGTAGCCTAATATGAATACCCAGCAAGCAATAGCTGTCATTCCACCATTTCGGCTTACTATAGACCCGATATAATCCAGCAAAGAGTAACCCACTTCTAACCAAAATAACCTTCAATTTGGTTATTTTTTGTCATTTTTTGATATTCTATCATGTAAGCAAAGTCAACAGTGATTACAAGGTGTTTGGTTTCATTTATTTGGAATGTTCATGTTCTAGATGACTATTCAATTTTTTGGCTATGGTAAGTGTTTCGCTGACAGCCAAAATTTTGCCTTGTTTTAGCCTAGATGCCAGGGCTGTGTTTGGACGGCTATTAGACGTCTTTTAAAAACAAAATTGCTTGCTGGGTAACTTTACCATTACTAATATTGCTATGGTAAATATTTCATTCTCAGCCAGTGATAAGGATCCTTCACTTTATTTCTGTAGAATGGTTGAGAAAGGGTTAAGCGCTACTTGAGGATGAACTATAAACAGAGTTGTTTTATAAATATTTTCAGATTCAATATGTGGTTATTATTACTGATTGTGTTCCAACTTTAGTTGCACAATACAAGTAATAATTAGGATTTGTTGCAAGTCTCTTCAGTTGAACTGTAATTTCTTTGAAAAACTGGAACAGACACCAATTGGGCCAATTCATTAAGAGATTAATTCTTCCTTGTCTCTCCTCTTCTTGTAATTTCCCAAGTAGAGATTGTGCTTCTATCCTGAAACCAAAATCAATATATTAGAACTGTAATCCACAATTTGCCTTGCAATGTGCTTTGACAGAAGCCGTTGGAGCCTTTAAAGTCTTTGCTGCACTTAATCTAACAGGATGAAATCTTACCTTGATGTGTACTCCAAGAGGTGCTAGATTATTCCTTAAGGCATCACAAGCCTTCAGCAAGGGTATTCTGTCTGGCTGTGGACATTTCTGAAATTCACTGCCAGGCTGGCGGTCTTGTGGTGCTTGGTCTTGCACAGACAGAGCAAATTTACGAACCTCACTCCGAAAATGCACCAACTCCTCCACCACATTATTCAAAACTCCGGAGGAATCATGAACTTCCTAACGGACACAAGTGTAAAAGTACTGAAAGTGTTGCAATGATTTAATTTTTATAAAGACAAAGGATGTCAAGGTCTACAAGGAAGAAAAAAATGAATGTGTAAGTCTCGGCTCAGATGAAAACTGTGGTTTTTGGTCAAAGAAAATGTTGATAATAATGAGTTATTAATGAAATATGATGCATCTACTAGAGCAGTGCTTCTCAAACCTGTCCTCCTTTACCCCCACCACTGCACATTTTGTATGTTTTATGTAAGATTTAACTCATCAGCTCATTAATATAGACCGTAGGACTTGTCTCTGATGAGGAAGACATCCAAAATGTGCAATCGGGGGGGTAATCTTTATGTCTAAATGCCCTTTTGCTAGTTTGATGACAGAAAAATCAATCAGTGTGCTAGGCGCATGGTCCAAAAGGGTTGTATATAGTCTCTTAATGAGTCATGGGTGTTTTGGCATAACGTGCCTATAGGTACATATTACTAACGCGCCCTTTCAATAACACAAAAAAATAATGCAAAAATAATGCAATTTTTTTTTTACTTTAATGACTACTGGAGTAGTCATTTTCAGGTGACCCAAAATAGCAACGTGCCAAGAATACGTTTGAACTAGGGTTGCAAAGTTCCCAGAAACTTTCCAGAATTTTTGGAAACTTTCCAGGATTTTTTTGGAAAGTTTTGGTAAGATTCTAGAAATTTACAGGAAATGTTCAGCCCCTTTGCAACCCTAGTCTGAACACAACTCATTTTCAGACCAGCACGCCCATGGGTGAACAGATGTGCGCGAGTGCATTTGCTATTTAAACAACATGGCACTGGACGTGAAAATGATAACTGCGTCGGGCTGAAACTAGCAAAAACACTTGCGTAGCACGTCACATTGCGTTGGGTGTGTGATAGGGCCCTAGGTGCAATGTCCTTGGATGTAACTTAGTTTATAAATATAATATGTAATATGGTTTGGGAGTCTATGTGTGTGCACGTATGTTTGTTTCCTTTCCTGTTCTCTGTGCTCATCAGTGTTTGACAGGTTCGCTGATTATATGGGCAATGGGCAGATCGGAGTGGCTTGGCGGCTGCACTGCACCAGATAAAAGTGGTGTGAGGATCTCTATTCTTCAAGTTTTCCTTTTCCTGCTTCAGACGTGTTGCTGTGTAATCTCTTATTTAACTAACGCTTCTTGTGTGAAGTCAAGACTGTTAAACACTGTAAACAGGTAGGTTAGAGCATTGAATTGAATTATTTACTTTTAGGGCGCTAACTTAGTAGGTAGCAGGGTGCCAATTTTTTTTAAATAATTCTCCTTTCATGAAAATTTTAAAAGTAACATTGAAAAAAATAAAAAAAAATAAAAAAATAAAATCACCTTTTTGTCCAGTAGATCAACTCCAAAAACAGCCATGATTTCCCTTACATAGGACAGCATGGCTCCAAATACAACAGAACTCCTAGGCCCATGATCCTTCAATCACAAAAAAACTTTTTTTAGTCTATGACTAATAAATATAAATTTAAAATATAATATTTTGTAATGAGGATATTAAAAAAGTGAGGCCTCAGTGACCTACCCTATTGTGTTACCTTAGTAACAGGCTGAAGCTGACAGTTGCCATGGTGAATGAGGCTCATAATGGCATCCACAGCTTTTGGGGTGTCAAAATCATCAGCGAGTACTTTCCGAACGCTTGTCTGTGTAGCAGACAACCTTGACCAAACAAAGACAGTGAAGACAAAAAGGAGTTGGAGACAAAGGCTTTTTCATCATCAACTCATTCACACAGTAAATTTTATCATTCATCAACTGGAAAAAAATTGTTCCGAAAGTGATTCCAATTTTATTGTTTCTCTACGCTGTTATAGTTCTAAACGATTTATAGAACTATATCATTGTTGTGTACAGGCCTTAATACTTGCAACCACAGTGACAGTGTCTGAAGTAACTATCAAAGATGGTGACATCCATATAACTGGAAAGTTTTTGTCCCAGCTGACACTAATCAAAATTAGGGATGTGTCACATACAAAACACAATACTGATGGGAGCAGTAACTTATAAAACCTTTTTGTGACACAGCTCATATATTCACACATGAAAAGACAGAAAACACACAGGACATTTTATTCATGTCATTTTCCTGTATAAAATGTTTATCCGAGCCTGAAGGTGGTGTGCTTTACCTCTCCCAGAGAATTCCCTCCTCTATAGGCTGGCACTGTAAGTGTCCCTGCATGTAGGCCTGTGCGTTGTGGCAGAAGGCAGAGATGGTGGACAAAGTAGATCGGGCTTCATCCATGCTAGCATCACTATAGTCGATTGCTGGAAAGGTTGAAAATGTACAGCAAATGTAGAATATCTGCAAAATTGTTTATCTTTCAGGAGTCCTTTTCTGCATGTAACACATACCTGATCTGTATTTGGTCAGAAGGCAAAAAAGTCGAAACTCATTAGCAGTGTAAGACTCCAGAAAATCCTGGATTATGAAAAGAATTCGATTTAAAAGATGCTATTATTCATTAAACACATATAGAACACATACTTTTACAATTTTATTACTATAATTTTTTACCTTGATAGCTATATAATTCTTCAAGGATTTTGACATCTTCTCTACACTTCCTTTCAAATGAAGGTGCCCTTGAAAACAAAGTTTTCATTAAATACTTTGAGCAGTAAAGCTAAAATTTCATCGATCCTACAGTACAGAATATAGTATGCTCATTAAAATATTACTACCCAATACTATTTCTAAAACCAGAAAACTGAGGGCATTACCGGAGTGCAGAAAGTAGTTTCCCCATTGTTCACACTGATGATATGCCTCAGACTGGGCAATCTCATTCTCATGATGTGGGAAGGCAAGGTCAATCCCTCCGGAGTGGATGTCCAACTGACTTCCAAACACTGAGCTATAGACAAGAAAAGTGTATAGGCGTTACCAGTTTATATACGAAAATATGATTTCTTAATTCTGCTACAACACATTCCTAGAGAATCAACAATTCATAAAGAGACTTATGAATTTTTATTAGAGGCTTTGTTTTTATTATATTTTACAAGTACTTACATGCTATATTATTCTAAAAATAAGCATAATTTTGTACAGCTAAAAACAAATGTTTGTATTTGAGCTTCCTTATAATTATATTTACAAAAGTAAACTCCTCAACTAAAAAGATTAATTGCTTGAAAGTCTAAATGAAATGAAAGTAATGACAGATCTTTTCTCAAGTCTGCTATAAAACGTACTACGATCAACTTAAAACACACGTAAAAAGCCTATTACACTGCCTGCCAGCACTGAACAAAAGTGAAGCTCCACAGGAAATATGTATCCCCTAAAAGAACTGTCATTTATGCATGACACAAGGATATTTTGGTCTTTGAGTTATTTTACAAAATGTGCATTCAAAATTAGCAAAAACTTTAGAAAGCACATTTGGATCTACAATAAGTTTAAAATGTCTAAAATGAACTCGCTGTGTGTCTTGAAAGCATGTGACCTAACGTTCTGATGTCTTGTTCACTTCCCTCTTTCCAAAAATGTCAAGCACATGGCAAATATATTTAAATTGTATTGGCTGAAGGGGATGTGATAATGATATTACTATATTTTTTATAAATTAAATTTTCTTAGCTTCATTTAGAAATGACAATGTCCCATAGAGGGTTAAAACTTTTTAAATGTTGAATAACATCAATTTAGAAAAGAAAAAAAAAAGGCTACAGTTTCATTTAATGTCGACTAAAACTCTTGGATTACGATTAATTCACGATGGAGGAGTGAGTTCTATAATCCTACAAACATGGAAAAGCACTTCTCAGATGGTTAGTCACATGTTCAACATGATCAATTTAATACCGGTAATAGTAAAAAAATCCTATTTAAATATTATGAACTAATTTAAAAGTCCATTTTAATAACAATAAAATTGACAGGTTATGATTTTAATGGTTTTGTATTGCATTTTCTCTCTCAAAATGATGGCTATCATTTTTAAAATGTTGAAATTATCAGAAACAAGTTAACAACACAACCTCTTATTTACAAAAAATAAACATTTTACTATGATTAACATTTTAATGATTAATAGTGCCTAAATTGCATACCTATTGCTGCCATAAGAACTTTTGTTGTCATGATTTTGTTGTCTTTTATTCCTTTTTCTTAACATCTCCATCTTTAGTAGAACAATGATGTAACATTATTCTTATTTATGAGCATTTCACCAAAAATCTTTTTATCGTCATATTTGTTGTATCTCACACTTGAAATCTGATCAAGTGCGGGTCAACCTTAAGGCAGAGCATTTACCTAGCAATTGTAGAACATTCAATGTGCCACCCAGGTCTTCCTTGTCCCCAAGGTGAAACCCAGTGAGGTTCATGAGGTTTGGATGCTTTCCAAAGAGCAAAGTCCCTTGGATCCCTTTTATCCTGAACCCCTAAAATACAAGAACCTGTATATGATTTAGGTCATGGTTATTAGAGTATAGTAATTATCCTAAAATATTAGCTTCTGTAATCTACAGACATTATATTATCGTTAATAACTATTAGCAGTCATTTTGTCAAGCAAGTCAGCCCAATAACACAGAAAATGATTATAATAAATGTGCAACAATAAATCATGTGTGATATAAGATGAAGGATACCCACACTTACTGTTATTGATGAAGACCTACAAGAATATAAAAACAGATGTCATAAACATACCTTGCTCCCCAACAATGCCTCCGAGATTCACAAGCTTGCCATAACGGCTACCGATGGACTGAGTGTTGAAGTAGACGTTCCCTGTGTCAACAAATCATACTGAATATTCAGTTTCATCTTCTCTTCACATTTAGAAAAAAAAACTATAAAGACTTGACCTAAAATTGCCAACAAAAATAAGAGAGAGGCACCTTGATTTGTGACATAGGCATGTCCGTTTCTGATAATGCGCTCTATGAAAGCTACAATCTGGGGTATGTTGTCTGTCACCCTCATGTATACAGCTGGAGGAAGAACCTGGACAAATGAACAAAGATGTATTAAAGTTTTAGTCATTTTAGTCAAATCACCACAAAAATGTGATTTACCCGCAGTGCTTGCATGTCCCTCTTAAACTCTTCCTCATGCATTCTTGCAAGGACGGTGGGCGAGATGTTCTCCTGCAAAAAAAAAAACAACAAAATAAAACTACTTTCTACATGTCTTAAAATTGCCAAATATAAAAATTACAAAGTTGAAACTTACCTCAAGGCTTCTTTGTATGATTTTATCATCAATGTCAGTGATGACCATTACATGGATGACATTGATTCCAAAAAGTCTGGATAAGATCCTTTGCAGAATGTCAAATCTGACATATGAGCTGGATTCAAGGAAGAAAATAAAGGAGGCTGTCAGAGAAATGTATTTACTGCTGACCAAACAACAAACCAGGGTTACTGTAGTAAACTAAAACCATAAATAAAAACATTTTGATAAAATAACTTAAAATGATTTTATTTCAGTTAGCTGTCAAGGCAACATTTACTTTAATTTGTTCTACTTAATATATCAAAATAAATTACAAAAATTAATAAAAACTATCTAGACATAATGAACTTTTAACAATTTCATCAGACAAACTAACTAAAAACAAAATGTATAAGTAAACGGAAAATGTAAAAACTATGATAGTATATCAATGATGTTAAAATAACACTACAACGACCTAAAACAAATTGTTTCTTTCAACGTTACTGCAACTACTCTGTAACTATAGTTACTAAACTTACCACGCATGGCCGAGATGGGCATGGTCATAAACAGTGGGTCCACAGCTATACCTGGAAGTGACAAAAGAAAACGTAGTAGAAAAAAATATATAACATATAAGAAAATCTAAATTAGCGTAATGGACCATTGTGTGCCTTACCAGGAAGCAATTCTTTCTTGTGCCAAAACCAGAGGTTCTTTCTGCTTTGTAAGACTGTTGTAAGTCATTACACCGGTGTCATAGCCCACTGGTTTTATCCACTTTCTCTCTGCCCTGCTGCATATATTACAACTGGACAGCAATGACGTTTTTGTAACTCCATTATGAATCCTATGCCTGATTCTAAAGCCAGAATTGAGCAGTTTTGCATTTGTTATGAATGCAGAAGGCAGCCTCATTTTTATTCAACTAACAGTTACATAAATATGACAAAACATTTGAACAGAGTCCAGGTGGTGGTTAAAAGATTGCGACAATACGATTAAGTATAATCTATCTCTAGACATTTAAGCGCGTGTTCCAAATTTGATTGATGGCATATTGTTTCCCAATTTCCTCGATCAGTTTCTTTTCAGTGTCATAACATTGAAAGTTCAGCTTTGTCGGTTCACTAAGGTTCCATCACTAATCTTATAGACATCAGCGAACTGTCACACCGCCACACGTATCTCTCTCGGTTGTTTTGCTGTGGGCTGTGGGTTGTTTCAAGATGGCCGCGCACAGAAAAGCAAACCGGGGCAAAGGACATTAAAGACGATAACACGAAGAAAAAACTATGCAGTTACGACAATGCTCTCGATTATGCGCCACCAATCCAAATAACAAATTCAGTAACATTCTACTTGTACATGTATGAGTGATGGAAGGAACTGTATTTTTAAGTGGGAGGGCGTCCATGTGACGTCAGAGCTGCTGGACGTCACGTGCCCGTTGGCTCTGCCGGTCTGTCATTGAGTAGGAGGTCTCTGCGGAACAAGAGTGGGTGTTTCTAAATTAGTGGGTGTTTTCAAACTGATGGGTGTTTAAAAATTACGCAATGAAAATGATCCCCTTCACCCGACCCCACCACTAAACGCTACCCACACTGTGACGTGGGCAAATCAGGTAACACAGTTGAAACCATCCCTCTGTTTATGGCCACATCCACTGATGGGGTATCTCCTATTACTAACCTATTTGTTTTGTTTTTTTTTGTGGAGGATTTGTGCGAGTTCATGGAGTGTGATTGGTTTTTGAATATTAGCCTACATGGACGGATCTCTGTTTTGGTTTAGCTTTGATTTGCCGTTTACAATAAGTAGGGAGTGGTGTTTACCTGCTAGAGAGTGTAGCCAAATTTCATATTGAATGTTCAACGCTTTGAAGTTTACTTTGTCAAGTAGCCTACTTTTTATCCCGTCCAGTGCTGCATTAAGGGATAGTTCACACACAAATGTAATTCTGTCACCATTTACCCCCATAAGACTTTTTATATCTTAGGATATTTTTAACGAAACCTGAGTGGTTTTTGTCCCTCTATTAAAAGTCCAGATAACCAAAACTATCCCTTTTAACCTTGCTATTTATTTAATCACCTGATATTTAATAGTCTCAAGGTGTGGTCGCCTTTAGTTTGTCAAATTTTCTTTCTTTCTTTCGTTTTTTCTTGTGGTGACCAACAGAAAGTTCTGTGTGAGCTGTACTTTATACACCACTACACTTTACAATTTACAATGGACCTTTTTTTGCCTGTAAAGTTTCACTAATGTGACCACATCTATAGAATAGTAAATATACGTTTGAATATTTAAATGTATTCACAATAAATATTTTGCATAATTCCAGAACTCCTCAAAGAGTTAGATGAAGCCTATGAGAAACACTGCCAGGAAGAGGACCCCATCCAGCGAAGGCGTTTGCTGCACGTTATCCAAAGAGGCCTTATTCAAAGTCAGGAACTGGGTGACGAGAAGATCCAACTCGCTAGTCAGATGGTGGAGGTGGTAGAGAATCGTAGCCGGCAAGTAGACAATCTTGCTAAATTTCTGGAAGCCCGACATGAACCCCATGATGCATGTAGCATGACAGCTTCTACCACATCTTCCATTATTCCCAGTAAGAGAAGGGGGGAGGAGAAACGAAGAGAGGAATCTCTTGGTTCCATAGAAAGGCTTTCTGGGGCTAACAAGTGCTCCAGACGTCAGAAAAACAATAATAATGACACTCGCCACAGTAGAGTATGATGAAGAGATCACTGGTGGCATTGCAAGGGAGAAGCGGAACAAAACCTCAGAGAAAAAGAGGTCCAAAGACAAAGCTGACAAGAGAACCTTCACCTACAGATCTACCTATTGATCCGAATGAGCCTACTTACTGCTTGTGTGAGCAGGTGTCATTTGGAGAGATGATTGGTTGTGATAATGATGTCCAATTGAATGGTTCCATTTTTCATGTGTTGGGCTTAATCACAAACCCAAAGGAAATTGGTTTTGTCCAAAATGTAGGGGAGACACAGAAAAAACCATGGACAAAACCTTGGAAAAAGCAATGGAGATGGCATAGAATAGGTAACCTATATTGGCATCAGAACCGCTCATACAGATTTATGCTTTATTTTCGGTTTTATCTGGAGACTTATATCAGATAATCACTTAGGCAGTATCATCCAAGTTCTTGAAATGTCCTTGCTCAGAGGCAGAAATACTTTTTTTCAAAAAGCATTTAATATGGATATTTCATCTGAGAACTGAATGAATCTTTAATCGTGTGCTGGTAGGTTGCATTGCTTTTGTGAATAACCACTTTGTTTTGTCTCATGCAGCATGTGGCTAGTTATAAAAAGCATTTACATTCAATAAACATGTCTGCATAATTGACTATTTCCTGCTCTTTAGGCTTTGAAAAAATGCCTTATCCCTTACTTTTCATACTAATGTGTCCATACTAATTCTTGTGATTGACAATTTTTTTGTTGTTGTTTATCATATTAAAACAAATAACAAGTAAATAAATGAATACAGACACTGATCATACACAGATCCTGTACACAAAATTCAAAGTGTATTATTATAATATTGTACATAAGAGGCATTCAGTAATACGTGGAATAGAAAAAAAACACACACTTCCAGGCATGTAACAGAACACACAAAAACAGCATAGCAGGATCACTTGAAGGTCAGTTCCGATTGAGGCATGAACAATTCAATGATGGCATCATGTCCGTTCAGAGGAGTTTGGTTCCTCTTGAAAAAAAAAATGACCCTTGCATATATCCTCATCATATAGTCCAGGTTAGCACAATGTATTGTCACTTTATGGTGAGAAAATGACCAAGTGATATTGGCTGAACACAATTTCTCCGAGGGAAAAAGGGATTGGTTGAGTAAAGTGCATTATAATAGTATGAGAGTTGTGTGGGAGAGAAAGAGGAAAAAGAAAGAGGGGGGAAAAAACTTCCACACAATTCACTCAACTAAACTAGATCCACACAAAGTTCTGTGCTCTGTAGTAAGGTCAACTGTCCCTCCAGCTCTGCTCGACAATAGCGGACACACGTTTCTCATACTCCCGTTTGTTCTCCTGGTAAAGTTGAGCTGCTTGGCTGTTAGCTGGACTGTTAGGATTTGGTTCATCAAGCAAAGACTGAGGAATATCAACAGAGAAAGAAAAGCAGATCAAGCTGCGTTTTGATTTGCTTTGATACTCAAAATGGTAAAAAGCTTCATCACTACTGTTTTACCTGAATTGAGGTAAGAATTGATGACACGTCGTAAGTTGGACTCCAACGGTTTTGTAGGATGTCAAGACATATGCTTCCATCTGCATATACTAAAGTATCAAAGGGGTGGTTAAACAATAGCCTTTGTGTGGTGGCAGAATTAAACTGCTGTATTATGGAAACTTGTTTCCGCCACAGAATAAAAAAGTAAATGTAATTGCGACTTTTTAAAATTCTGAATTGCAAGATATAAACTCACAATTGTGCATTATGAAGTCTAAATTGGAAGATATACACCTTTAAAAAGTCAGAACTGAGAGATATGAAGTCGCCGTTATTTGAGGTGGAAACAAGCTTTCATATTATAGGCCTATTTATGATTCTGAACGGCAAAAAAATAAAAAAAATCTTACCATTAGGATGAAACATTTTTGAAATGAATCTAACTGTGGGTGGTTTGTTTGGGTATTCTTCTGTGAATTCTACTGTCAGTTTGAATGTACCTAAAACAACAACTTTAACCATTAATACAAAATACATGGCATATACATGCCTTGAATTACTAGAAATTATGCATTTCAAGAAGTGCATGTTTATATTTACCATCTTCAAAGGGAGTTCCTTCTGGTCTGTGAAAAAAAATAAAAAAAATAACATTTTATTTTTGGTAACATTTGGATAACCATAATGCTGCCACCAAGTCATCATTTGCTTTCAGTTTTAGTATGTGAAATCAGGCACAGGTGGACAAATGCTCAAGTGACAAACACCAAATTTGTGAACTTTATAAAAGCAAGGTCTTGGTTTATGCAATTGTAAGTGTTCACAAACGACATAATGCTCGAGTTTCAGTATAAAGAAACGTGAATCTGAAAAGATAATACACTTGTTTTTGTCCAAAGCACAAAGCTTTTCACAAAAAGTACTTACCCAAATATCACTGCATTCCATACCATGATATTGTTTTCTGACGGTGCACCGCTAACACCGGCTGGAGGATCCTCTTGAAGTCTGTTGGGTAACGTTATCAAAACAACAAGGGAGTCAGGTCAGTTTTAGGAAAGCAAGGTCCAAATAAACACAAAACAAATTACTTTCTTTTTAAGACGACATTTAACAGAGCTTCATTTCTACTTGAATATAAATGTTGAATACGAAAATTTACATTCGCTACTATCAAAATTGTTCCCTTCTAAATATTGTCCAGTCTTCATAAGGTTACATCCGGGCGCAGTAAACAACAGCTCCTCTTATTATACTTTCATTATTCACCTTTTAAAATCCCTCATGAGTCGCCTTCGTGCTGGAGTAGACATTGCTTAAACTGTACAATTGTCAGATACAAATATTTGTGATATAACTGTTCCAATAATATGTGCCTTTTCTCCACATGAAAGGTCCTCGACTCAAAATTGCTTTTCGGCTCAGCTTGGAGAATTTCAACGCGGAATTACAGACGATACCACTTCCCTGTGTGGGAGTGCTACATCATTAACCGTCTATAGACATTCGTTAATTAAGTATTAGTTAGTTCAAAAGTTACTTTTAATAATCTACAAATGTAATAGTTGTAATTTAATATCACATATGAATACTGTCATATATATTCAGTATGTAAGACCAGTCACATGTATTACAAATGTTTCCCCCTTTTACAAGGTATCAAATCGAAGACCCATCTGTTGAAGGCGGAGCGCTAATGACGTTGTAGGCATCGCAGTAAAGGTCGACGCAGTCGACAGGTGACACCCGTGTGTCCAAACACGTGAGGCAGGAAACCGAGGTGGGCGTATCAGATTCCCATGGGAACAGTTTGCTAATCAAATTTCACCTTTTGTTTTTCACCAACGACCAATCTTTATTTCAGATACTGTATTTCAAAACAAAACTTAAAATATATGCTGTGCTGATATTTACTCAAGGAATAGGGTTCAATTTAATTTTTAATTGAACAGTGAATTGAAAAGCATTTTTAAAAATTAACAGACTTGGCTTTAACATAGAAAAATGTTCACTTTAAACTATAACTCCTTTTCTGAGTGCATTATTCAAAATGCATTACCAGAGATAAAACGAGTAGTAGACGCAAGAAACAGTCAGAAACTTTTCTCTTACAAGACATTGTTCTCTTACAAGAAAATAAGGCAAGGTGAGCTTCTCCTCGCTGGGCCTACCTTAAAATAAAATAATTTTTTGCAGTTTTTCACAAAAAAAAAAAACCTGTGTTCAGGTGGCAGTAAAGGGGGCTTCTTTTGTGTTTTACTATTTTTATTTTATTTTAATCAGAACACAGGGTAGAAATATAAACAAAGGAATGTCATACATCTTTCAGCTTTCTTTTTCAAAAAAACAATGTTTTACAGTCAGCATGTCAGCTTTGCTTCTCAGGAAAAAACTGACAAGCATACAACAAAAATTATATACAAAATTCTCCTTTTCTAAAAAGCTGGTTTTCATTGAAACAAAACCACAAACTCACAATTGATCCACACCACATATGAATCAACTTCTTGTACGTTCTAAACTTGCATTAAGGGGAAAAAAGAAATGCACCCAGATAGCTAGGTTTCAACATACTTATAATAAAATAAATTCATTATGTCAAATACAAAATGCATTCTCTCCCCTTTGGTAGAAAGATTTCCCCTTTATCAAAAACAAACTTTTATTATAGCCTGATTAAGGTGCAATATTTAATTAGTTTAAGGCGGATACTGCTGCCACCAACATGACCACTTCTAATCAAATGGACGGATAGAATTTTCACTTCATGATCCATGGAACAGCTGCACGGCACTGAGAACCTCTTGGTCATAGTGCTGCTCTACTTTCATGGTTGTAGTGTGCTCGTGACAGCTGCTTGCATCTTCCAGGTCTTCTGCCGTATCTCCAAAGCCATGGTAGTGTCCATAGCGGAGATGTTCACCGGAATCAGGCAGAAATGCACCCCATGCAGGCCGGTGAGATACACAGCTGCTTGGGCTGCCATTGAGGTGCAGTGAGCCACACATGTCGTTACTTGATTCAGCTGGAATGAAAGGGGACTGATAGCATTGCCCATTTGTGGCGAAGCTGTTGACAGTGAAACTGTTCTGCTGCCCATGACCATTCCTCAAACCTGTGGCTATGGCTTCATCTGTCATTCAAAACAAGACATGCGTCAGAAAGTGATGATGAACAAATGGTCTTGATACACATGAACTTGGTTCAGAACAGAAACAAAAACATTTTACTACTACATTCTAGTTGAGTTTCCAGTATGAGCACTTTTTTGCTTCAAATGTTTATAGTATGTAATAATTAGGGATGACCTGAGCTGATCGCAAGGATTTGTATAGGGGCCGATTAAGCTTTTTTTTTTAACTGATCGGTTTCAGCTTTCCTAAGCTTGATCCTTTATTTTACATCAACTGTCATACAGTTGTTGTGCAGTAGGTGGCGTGGTGGTGGTCACCTTCAAGTGGGTTTGTAAACCGCTATTAACAGGAAAAGAAGCTCAAATCAAATGTGCATGCGTAACGTGTGAAAATGAGGTCTGAGAATGAAAAATTAGGTCAACGTCATAACGAGTTGCTATGGACACGACTGACAGATTGTAATGATTTAACAAGATGACAAGTCATCAAGCAGGCTGGGTCTCTGGTCACAAGTGGAAGAGGGGTAGCTTTTTTGGAGTACACTAGAACAACTAACTACAAAAGTCAGCAGCGAGAAACTGTAGAATGTTTTTTCTTTTACTCCGAGAAAGCATAACCACTATCAAAAAACAAAAATCCTAACATAAAAAGTACCTTAAATATTTCAAATAAACCTATGTAACATTTCAACATAAAATTCAAGCAGATTACATTTTAAATCTTTAAAAAAGTGAATTTTTAAAACGATTGAATAAACAGCCAGAAAATGGAAGCACAATCAACATAGTAAAATATTACCATATTAATTTGTTAATATGATACATTATCTCCATGAAATATCCTAAGACTATATGGTAAAAGTTCATGGAAATAAAGCAAAGAATACTAGCAACTCTTCTGTATTTTTCTAGCCATTTTGTCTTTGCAAGTACCGGAAACTTCTATCATAAAAGTCAAATTTCCTTGTGTGCATACTGAAATAAAGCTCTTTTAGATTTGGAAAAATTGACATCTCATCCCAAATTATTTCAGAAGCCTGAATATATCAAATAAGATTATATTATCCCAGTCATTTGTTCAGACAGCTTGTTGATAAGCCTGGGGAAACTTCATGGCCATCATAAATAAGCATAAGAGTTTGTCCACAGCCAGGGGCCAGGAAGAGAAGTCATGGATGTGGGCGCCAACATTTTTTGGGTGGGAGAGGGGTTCCTCAAAGAAACACTGTCTTCATGATGTTCAAGGTCAATAGACATTGGTGGAGAAGGTCCAGTCCCACCTGATTGGTTTTCAGCAGTTGATTCCACATTCATACTCTCAAGCTCCTCTCCAATTCCATTGATTGTCTTCACTGAGAAATTCATGCCTTAATAGAAAACATAAAATATAGTCAGAAAAAAATTAGATTGTCTGAACATCTGGATCAGTTTTCCTGGATTTAGAATTGATGTTTTGCACAATTTACATACTCTCAGTTCTTGCTTTTTTCACATGGTTTGGCTCTGTGCAATCGAGAAACCTTTTCCTATTGGCTGTCCCATTCAGAAGACTGCGGCCCTGGATGTGCGTGTGGTCAGTCCCATTATGGGCAAATCCATTTAGCTGGTTGTTTGCATTAGAGAGGAGCTGAGCACAATCATGGAAGCCTTGAGTATTGGCCAGGTCGGCTGCAGTCAAACCATTTGCATTCCGCAAGCTGCACAGTGAGTAAAAAAAAAGATGATTAGTCGGATCTGGAGTTATGCTACCATTTTAAATTTAAGGCTACAAAGACTTTCCCTTTTATTCTACAAGGTAGTTTTTGGAAAGGCCCAAAAAGGTAATGATTCACACACTGCAGCAGGAAATAAAATTGTTCTGAAAAAATTTTTGTCTTAAAATAGCTGCCAAAATACTTTCTTTTTTACATTAGATAATATAGTGAACAAAATATAACAATCGATATGAGTTAAATACTAACATTACGATTTAGAGAACTGTAAGGTACTAGAGGCAGTCAATCTTTGTTTCAAGAGGTAGCTAAAACCAGAACAGACAGTCCTTAGTTCATTTTAAAGTTACTGAAATGATCAGAGCATATTTATCTCCAAATGCATTGTGCGCACTTATATGAGAATTCAGACATGAACCAACATGTTAAATAAATAAATAAAATAAAGAAATATATATATATATATATATATATATATATATATATATATATATATATATATATATATATATATATATATATATATATATATATATATATATATATATATATATATATATATATATATAGAGATAGATATAGAAAGTAATATCAATCAGATTACATTCTACGTTGTTTTTAAGTCAAATGTTTGCCATTTTGCCAAATGGACACAAGATTAAGCCCAAAGAATCGTGCCTTGTTATTATCATTTTAAATCCTTTTTGTCTTGGAACATGTTTTAATTTGCATTTGGAAAACCCAAATCTAACACACTTGTGACCATTTTAGTCTTTTTGCAATGTCCCCACAAAGTACTGAGACAGAATAACATTTGGGTCAGCTGTTGGTTCATTTATGAATTCAGTTTTACCTATCTGTCTCTCCCTTTGTATTTTAAAATTGTTTTACATGAAAAACAAACGAAAAGTAAAAAAAACAAAAAACAATATACAATTTATATGACAATGCCTCTGAATATAAAGAAAGACAAGTTAAGACAGTTTTTCAAAAAAGTAATATGATTGGCTTGCATTCACACATTCCTGCCTAAACATCCCTTTACTGATCAAATAAAATATTAAATGCTTCCAAGTGTGACAGACTGAATCTGTTAATTTTCTGGAAACAATTAATCTAAACATCAGACAATGCCAGACAATTCTTAAGGCTAGGAATTCACTAAACTAGAGTTAAGAATAACTATTTCTATGTCCAAAGTAGAGATGTCAAAAGTACTTGTATTTCGGTACCAAAATCTAAAAATAACACAATACCAGACTTTTTGCAGGAGGACAGACTTAATGTTGTGTTCATGATTAAGTTATTTCTAAAACAATTTAATATGGTTTGCTTTAATTGTTACCTTTCATCTCACTCATTTGCAGAAGCGTACATATTAGGTGTGTAACGATACCCTCATGTCAGGATTCGATACATAATCATGGTACTGAACTCCAATATGATATTATTGTGGTATTCCAAGACATATGGTAAAAAGTTAACCGAAAAAATTTACTGTTGATTAAAATGCTAAGTTTGGTATTACATTGAGGGTGAAAATAAATAGAGTTGGACTTGGTGCCAGTAATGGTGAAGCCAGAATTAAAAAATTGTCATAATTCTGAAAATACAGATTTATTTTCGATGAATATGCTTGCACTCTGTCACTGACTAGATATATTTAAACTAATGTATGCCACTTTTTACTATTAACATAAGACATTTGGCCTCAGGACCCACAAATATCCCCCCACTGCATTATTATACATATTCATCATTATATACAGTAGTTTAATGTAGTACTGACACAAAAACTTGAATTTTTTTCTCACATAGGAATTTTCATTTTGGGTGAAATATTCATATCCACAATACATATAGTTTCATTTTTGTATTGCGATATATTGTGACACGATATATTGTTACACAGTGTAACGTAATCTTTATCTTAAGATTTAGATTAATGATTTAACAAATACTGTTGATGATAAAATGTATTTTAAGTCAACTTTATTTATATAGCGCTTTTAACAATGCAGATTGTTTCAAAGCAGCTTCACAGTGTTAAACAGAAAAATAATGCAACAGAATATATTTCGATTATCATACAGTAACAATGTGGGCTTTAGATCAGTAATTAGGTCTATATGGTTAATTTAGTTTAATAATTAGATTTATTTTGAAATATATTTGAAAAATAGTTTTTTCCCCAACTGAGCAAGCCAGAGGCGACAGTGGCAAGGAAACCAAAACCCCATCAGGAGACCTAATGGAGAAAAATAAACCTTGGGAGAAACCAGGCTCAGTCGGGGTGCCAGTTCTCCTCTGGCCAATTAACAAACAGCGTATTATTATTATTATTAAAATTATTACATTAACTTAACTTACACCCCTAGAACTTATTATTTAAAATACATTTTACCATCATCAGTATTTGTTAAATTGTTAATCTGTAATCAAAGTTATCAAATTATACCTTTACATTTATTACAAATAAAATGGCATGCATTTATTTGCAAACACAATGATGAGATATGCTTATATGCTAAACCCTCTAATGGTCAATAAGAGGGTGGTCTGCACATAGAATAAAGTTCTTAATAAAGACTGGCTTAGCATGAAAGACATTTCTACAATTAATTGTCTGGCACTGAAAATGAAGAGGTCCTACACTTGAGTATATTTGCTCAAGGAAGCATTTAACATTTTAAAATATTCTTTGCTTTGTAATCTTAACATAGCTTGCTACTTTTGCTTACAACTGTACTCCTATTCAAGCTAACTTCATGCTTAATACTGTATTACCATTTATTATTGAGCCTCCCCTTATTCTTGTTAGTTCAGAACAACTAAGAAAGAAAGTAAACAAATCTTGCAGAATAAGTAACATTGCTGTCTAGGCAAAGCATGCAGGTCTAAATGCTATCATGACTGTTCTCCTAGAATCAAAACCAATCACCACAAGAAATACCTCGACAGATTGCCAGTGTGTAGATACTGAAGGAAGCGATAGTGTGAACACTCAATGTAAGGGTGTTCGCTGAAGAACGTGTGGCAGCAGTTTTTGGAATGCTTCCCCCCCTTTTCTGGGCTTTACTTGAGAAAATCAAGTCATGTTCAAATTCAACCGCTGCAAAACATTGAGATGTGTAGGGATTTTCCTTCTCTGTAACGGTTCACAATGGATCTTCAATATGTTTTTGCAAACATGCTACTTTAATCAGAAAGGTCACAGATGATTTCAAACAAATGATAATGTACACATCTAAGAGGCATAAAAACAAGCAGGCATTCATTAAACTTATCTATAAAAAGACACATCCTTGCTTTTAAGTATCCTATGTTCTGCTGCACTAGATACTGTATACCCTAGATATTTCTTAAGGACAGATTTTGTGCAGATCTGACTGAAAGTAAGTTCCACTTCCTATATCTCTTGCATTTTCTGAGGATTATAAGGTCATTAGAAAGATGAAAACAAACATTTAACAAAAAGCCATGGCCTATATTTAAAGTCAGATGGGACACAATTAAGGCTGTCAAAGATTAAAATAAATCACAAGACATTTTTTATTCAGTTTAAATCATCTTTCTGGCTTACTGAACTACATAGTTGTATAATATATACAGTGGGGCAAAAAAGTATTTAGTCAGCCACCAATTTTGCAAGTCCTCCCCAAGCGGCAACCTCCCATGGTCTCTCTTGAAGCCAATACGGAAGTGACTTAAACTGCAGTTCATCAATCAATCAACTTTATTTATATAGCGCTTTTACAATGACGATTGTTTCAAAGCAGCTTCACAGTGTTAAACAGGACAACATTGCAACAAAATTTGATTTGGCTAGTTTAATTTGGATAGTTTATATAATTATATATGACCAAATTAATAAATTCTATTTGAATATTTAGTTGAGTAACTTGGATCATAATTTGAGTGTCCCCAACTGAGCAAGCCAAAGGCGACAGTGGCAAGGAACCAAAACTCCATCAGGGCATGATGGAGAAAAATAAACCTTGGGAGAAACCAGACTCAGTCGGGGTGCCAGTTCTCCTCTGGCCTATTATTAACAGTGTATAATTATTACTCTGGCAACCTTGCAGGTCATAAATCATATTAGATAGGAATATTCAAAATTTTGGGTATCACGCAAGAGACGGGTTCATTTAGGATGGCGCGTCGATTACACAAGAATATGAATACTTAAAAGTTATTGCGCCGGAGACAGTTCATCAACTGGCCACTAAGGACAGGCTCCATAAGGGAGCAGAATCTCATTGAGCTCAATGTTAAAATGCCCAACTTTACAGCAGAATAAAACATGTTTACAGCCTGGTAAAAATTCTAATTTTAAAGGGCAAATTTTTCCCTTCATGACAACTGTGAGGGGGGTGGATTTATTTATAACTCATTTGTTTACATTATATAAAGCCTTAAAGTTCTGCATGATTAAGGACGTGGACACTTTGAATGGCATATGGGTAGCCATTTATCTGCTGTCTGTTAGTCATCGCATCATCTCAGCTCCGCCCACGTCCCGCCTCTTTGCCCATTTTCTGTTATCCGGGAGTGACGCGCGGGTCTGCTTTTTTTCCAACCCACGGGTCCCGCTTTTATTTGGCCCACCCCGCACCACTGCATCCATTTTTACAACCCGCCCCGCACCCGCGACCATTAAATAGACATACTAGTAGACAATAGGCATTGTAATGTAAATGAAAACAGCCTTTATTTCAGCATGAAAGTGCTTGCAAACGTCGCCTTGTAAATGGGCAACAACATACGATTATGAATACATCGGGTCATATGAATAACAATGATAAACATTTTATACATTTGCAAAGCAGCATTTTGGAACCGTTGAGAACCGGTCCCAAACAGCAGATTTAGCACCCTGACCTTGTTTTCTTTTAATTATGTAAATTCCCAACTTCAATTTCTCCCGCACCTCGTCTTCCATCTTCACCGTTTTTGTTTGTGGCTGGCGACGGGAGCTGCTTGTCGCGCCGCTTTCGTGACGTGTTACGTGACGGCAAATGTTTGGAGACATCATGCAAGTTACGTTGCTACGGCCTTCGTATTGTAACCTTATCAAAGAACCTAATAACATATGAAAATAGATATTCCCAAATATTTAATATGGCTATAGGGAATTGCACGTAACAAATATGGATTTATTTTTTAATGACCCGCTCCGCAAATACAGTGACAATTTCTTTACCCGCCCCAACCCGACCCGCGCATCTCTAATGCGCGGTGACGCGCTGCCAAGATGGCAACGGCCAGCTTGACCCTACTTTACGCTTCAAAACTGCTCTGCAGAATCCGATGGGTGACATCACGGACACTACATCCATATTTTTATACAGTCTATGGTTCTCCCACCTAAAAAGATGAGGCCTGTAATTTTCATCATACATAAACTTCCACCATGAGAGACAGAATGAGAAAAAAAAAATCAGCAAAATCACGTCTGATCAAAGTCTGATTTTTAAAGAATGTATTTAAAAATCAGACTTTGATCTTTTGAAAGACCCAGCCACGTTTCATCTTCAATGCCCTTGCTGATGTAAGGAGGTTTTTACTCAAAATCTCATGATGCATGGCCCCATTCATTCTTTTCTTTATACGGATCAGTCGTCCTGGTCGCTTTGCAGAAAAAAAGCCCCAAAGCATGTTTCCACCCCCATGCTTCACAGTAGGTATGGTGTTCTCTTTGGATGCAACTCAGCATTCTTTCTCCTCCAAACATGAGGAGAATTACCAAAAAGTTATATTTTGGTTTCATCTGACCATTTGACATTCTCCCAATCCTCTTCTAGATCATCCAAATGTTTTCTAGCAAACTTCAGACGGGCCCGGACATATACTGGCTTAAGCAGGGGGACACTGCAGGATTTGAGTCCATGGCGGCATATTGTGTTACTGATGGTAGCCTCTTTTACTTTGGTCCTAGCTCTCTGAAGGTCATTCACTAGGTCCCCCAATGTGGTTCTGGGATTTTTGCTCAACGTCCTTGTGATCATTTTGACCCCACGGGGTCAGATCTTGTGTTGGAGACCCAGATTGAGGGAGATTATCAGTGGTCTTGAATATCTTCCATTTTCTAATAATTGCTCCCACAGTTGATTTCTTCACACCAAGCTGGTTACCTATTGCAGATTCAGTCTTCCTAGCCTGGTGCAGGTCTACAATTTTGTTTCTGGTGTCCTTTGACAGCTCTTTCGTCTTGGCCATTGTGGAGTTTGACTGTTTGAGGTTGTGGACAGGTGTCTTTTATACTGATAACAAGTTCAAACAGGTGTAGGGTTGGGAATCGTGAGAAATTTTTCGGTTCCGGTTCTGGTTCCGATTCCGCCTAATGATTCCGGTTCCGATTCCGGTTCCATTAAAATTATTAAACAAATAGTGGTAAAGGAAAAAGGCATAATACGCAACTCAAACAATCCTTTTTGTGTTTATTAGATGATCTCTGATTCATTTACAGGTTGGCAATGTCAAAAAAGTCCTGTACTGTACATATATTACAGTATTAAAAGCATTCTTGCAAAAATATTATATATATATATTAGTTATATTTATTAGTTATTTGTATATTAATTTAATAGAAATTCAGTTATTCAGTGAACTTGTAAATAATAAATGGTAATTCAGCATTAATCTAGATTAAAATGGCTCATTTGAATTCTGCCGAGGGCATTCAGAATATGTGTGCTATCCAAATAATGACTGGTGCTTTCACACTTGGTTCGATTGCCTGGACCGAACCTGAGTTTGATTGCTCCCTGGACCGTGTTCATATTATATTTGTCCGAAACCGAGGTGCGTTTGCGTCATCAAAGCAGCAGCTGTTTACCCCGTTACTTGCAACGACGCCGAGCGCAGGAGGTGGCAGAATGAATAGCGTTGTTCACCTAACGTTTATATTTTTGAACCTTTAGTTTTGTTACCAAAGCTTCAGTACGTAATGACACTTGCGTCTATCTGCCACGGATGTACTGCAAATACTCTAAACTAAAGAATGCTGACGACGAGCAGAAATTATATGTACAGCTCTCTGCTTGCAGTATGTCAGTCACGCTCATCAGGACTCGAGAACGGTTCGCGAGTGCGCGCACCGAGTTCGGAAGACAGCATTCACGCTTGATGTGGTAATTTCACAGCATACACGCAGGTTCAAGACTCGCTCGCTCCCTACAGTGCAATTCGGCTAGGTAGCTATACATCCGCGCTAAAATATCACTGTGAAAGTCATCATAGCTTGCGTAGTATAGACCCAGCTCCCAACCCAACTTTGAGAATAGATTAACGGCGATATGTTTTTTATCGCCCGATAAGAGTCTCACGTTAACGCAGCACGTTAACGCCGATAACGGCCCACCACTAGTTAATTGTTTGCACTTCTGGAAGCAGCAGGCAACGTAATTAATAGTCATGATGAGGTTAGCTGTCGCCCGCTATTAAAGGATACGCTCCCAGCGCTTCGCACACACATTGCACCAGAACCGTTTTCGGAACCGAAACTCGGGAATTTCGCGCGATTCCGGTATTTTTCAAAAATAAGTATCGGTTCTGCATAAGAACCGGTTCTCGGTTCCCAACCCTAAACAGGTGCCATTAATACAGGTAACGAGTGGAGGACAGAGGAGTCTCAGGTCTGTGAGAGCCAGAAATCTTGCTTTTTTGTAGGCGACCACATTTTTATTTCCCACCATAATTTGCAAATAAATTCTTTAAAAATCAGACAATGTGATTTTCTGGATTTTATTTTCTCATAGTTGAAGTGTACCTATGATGAAAATGACAGGCCTCTCGAGGCATCTTTTAAAGTGGGAGAACTTGCACAATTGGTGGCTGACTAAATACTTTTTTGCCCGACTGTAACTATATTACACCTGGCAATGGCAACAAAATTTCTAAATATATTCGTATTTAATAAATGAAAATGAATTTACTGTTGAGAAAGTCTCTGAATTTACTTATAAGCATGATTCCAACTATGAGCTTTCTGTGCAAAAGCTGCAAAAATGCTCTTGAAAAATATATAGACTCCAAGTGTAGAAGTAAAGCAGAACAGAATAAAACCAATTTAATATCAAATTGGGAAAAAAATATTTTTGCTAAATACAATTTAATGGGGTTTAACAGATTTGAGCTCTTTAGGCTTAATCATTTAATTTAATACATTGACAGCCTTAGTAATAACACATTTTAATGTTAACAACTTAAAAACTTGTTTTACTCACTTGAGCTCTGTAGTAAGAAAGTGTTAAAACCTCACAACAAAACGAAGCACTGCTATGCTACATATTGATGCTATAGACAATCCTATGGACAATTATTCCAACCAGTCTTATTTACAGTTATAAGGACAATTATCACAATATATAATTTAGTGTTTCAACTGAAACTCTTAAATTAAGGACTGGGCCATTTAAAATATATCAAATAAATAAATAAATAAATAAATAAAGACAATTTATTCAACAGAGAAATCATAAACTTAAAACTGATTTTGGTATGTTAGCAAATGTGTCTACAAATTGATAGATATTTTGGGTTTTATGATTAAAAAAAAAAAAAAACTTAAAATGAATAATCTGTGAATCGTTTTAGATTTCAGCTTTACAAGTAGGTTCACTACATATGTTAATTTCAGTGACTGTTGTATATATATTTTTTATGTGTATACTTTAAGCAGTGCTTCAATTTTTCCACAAGCTACACAACTTTATAATTTTGTGGTTGGGTTTTGAATTTTTAAAACCAACACGTGCCAAACCAGTTTACACCAACTTGCCAAGGATATCTAACCCGGATCCAGCTAAATTATCTCCTCTCAGTCTAAATATAACAGATTTAAAATCACTGCAAAATAATTTCAATGGAAAAGCAGTTAAACTAGAAAACATGTAGACAATAGAGAGAGGCCTGTTAATTACTAATGTTTGTCTGATTGTTAATGCAAGTTTGTGTTTATTTCTGTGGCATGTGCTGGTATATACTGACTGATATATCTATGAACAGTGGTGGCTTAAGTGTGCCATTAACTCGTTAGAATGTTTGTATGACTTGAAGATAACTCAGTAAAATTTTAGTTAAGATAATCTGGACAGAGAAGTAATTTCTTTAAGATAATAATAAACAATATATGTCATTAAACACACACAAACACAAGGAAACATGCTTTTAAGGTTAGCTACAAAAGTACATATTTAAAAACAAATGCACAATTACTCAAACATCCACCCATCTTTCACCCCTCACACGAGTACCAGCAGTCTCAAATCTATCCTTTTTTTCTTTTTTTAAACAAAACACTTTTTATTTTAAGGTCTCTTGTAATCCAGCACAGCCAGTATGAGAATCTGCATACCTATGGTTAGGCAGTAACGGAATAATCTAACAGTTATGTAATCCAGATACAAAAATCTGGTAACAGTTACATCAAGAGTAATAAGATTATTTAAAATCTGTAAAAAAAAAAGTTTGTACAACATAAATAAAAAGGAATACTATCAGGATGACAATGTTTCACTTAAACCTAAATGAATCAGTATTTTGACATAACACTATATTGACTGTAGTGATACGCGGATTGCAATTATAGCCCATTTGTGGACACTGGGGATAATCTGTGGGTCAGTCAGGCCAAGTAATAAACAAAATAACATTTTAATTAATAACGGGTGGGTCTGATGAGACCCATGATAGATCACCCTGATGAGACTGTGATATATCATTAAATGTCATTCCATGGTAAAATTTCAATGAACGCATCATGTCTACTTTTGTTTTCAACTATGTATTTATCTTCAGGGAAAACAATAAAAAACATGCTTAGGGAACCTCCTTGTGTTCATTATATTAAACAAAGGGAAAATCCTACATTATTGCTTTAAAAATGTTTTCTAACATGATGAAAATATGAATGTGTTTAAAGCCTAATTTTTCCATTATGCACTAATTTGCAGACTCTAAGCCACGCAGACTTGTTTAAGCAGCAATGGAGGAAAACAGATCAGAGAGAAATTTCATAAAGGAAAATAAAAAATTATTGCATGCACACTCATTCTCCTAAATATTGCTTTTCACTCTAATTTATTTACATGTGACCATGAAGGAATTCAAAATAACTTGAAGTAATTTGTAACTGTAACAGAGTACATATTTAAAGTAGCCCTCCCATGTCAGTGTAACTATTGGCTAAACAAGACAAGATTGATATCATTTTTAAAGGAAAACATAATAGATCCCGTATTTCTCATTTAGAATATTTCCCAACTGCAGTTCACATTCTATGCCAAGATTAGTAAAAGACCTCTGATCTGCTAGCTAAGGGGAACAATGAGGAAATGTGCATTTGTTTTGTCTGAATTTCATCTTAACCTCACAATAAAATCACTAAAAACAAACATTTACCTTTAAGCCACGACTACAGGTTTAGCAAGACACATTAAAATAAGAAAAACTCCACTAAAAGAGCTCTGCTGGCCTACTGGTGACTGTAGCTGCATCCAATAAAACAGCAGCACATTTAAAGGGATAGTTCACACAAACGTGAACATTCTGCCATTTACTCACCCTCATGTTGTTCCAAACCCATAAGACTGCCATCCATCTTCAGAACACAAATGAAGATGCTGCTTTTATAGTCTCATAATTTTTGTCTATCCATTGATAGTCGCAACCAAAAATTTGACTCATAAAAAAGAACAAAAAGTCTCACTATGAAGAAACCAATTTAAATTAAGTCTTCGGAAGAGACACTTCACTTAATACGATCAACAGATTTGATGGAGGCTTCACATTTTAACATTGATCAAAAAAGACAAAGAACATCAAATACTGTAAATAGAAGCTCAACCGTGCTTGCTTGAAGCACAAGAACCATTAAGGCTTGTTCTTAAATTAAACTGCTCCATTCCCATGGATTACTTTACAATGTTTTTTTGTACTTCTTTAAGCATCAAAGTTTTGGTTGTGTACACTTTCAATAGATGGACATAAATTATTAAATAATATTAATAATGCCTTCATTTGCATTCCGAAGATGAACAGATGTCTTATGGGTTTGGAATGACATTAGGATGAGTAAATGACCAATTTCATTTTGGGGTGAACTATCCCATTAATTTAATTCATAAAATTTAAGCAGTTGTACATTTGCAGTTGTTTTTAGAATTGAAATGTGTGTTTACAACCAAACTCTAGAAATCTTTTTCCATTTTTGTGTTATGTGGAAAATGCCTATAACAAAATAACATTTATTCTGCAATTTAAGTATAGTATAGACCCTGTACTAAAGGGCTGAATTTGACTAATTGCAAAATATTTCTTGCAATGATACTTGCATTTACATTCTTCCGATTATGGCATAAAGTCAAATGATCTTTAAGGCCTAAATTAATATACATTTTCCAAGGATTTTAAAGCTTTTTTGAGCAATTAGGTATTTTCCATCAGGTTTCACGAGATGGTCCGAATTAAACTGCATGCTCTTTGGCAGAGCTTTTTTATTTATGGAGATTCTCTTTCACACTGTGATGTCACAGAACAAGCACATCATAAAGTCACATAATAAAGCATTTAAAACAAACAAACAAAAAAACAAAAGAAAAACCCAATAAGACAGTGACTTACTCCGGTTTGGCTCCCTGGACCAACAAGGCATTAATACACTCCATGTTACCAGCCCGTGCTGCTTTGTGAATGGGGGCTTCACCCACATAATCCTGAAACCATATTGGAAATGCAACATTTTGACAGGCTCACACAACATTAATTGAACAGTTCTTCACACTAACATGCAACAGACAAGCTGACAACATTATGTACATGAATTTATTCATCATTCAAAAACATTAATGGTACAGCCATCAGCATGGTTGAAAATAATGTGGATCTACAATTCTGTTTAAAGGTCTATGTCTGCAGCTCTGGTCTGTATCAATCTGAAGAAGAGAATCTTACAGAACACTCAGCCAGTGAGTCATAAGGAAGGCATTGAACTCTTCACCCTAACACAACAGCTCCTCCTAAAGGCGGTAAACTGAAGCACAGAGGAGAATTTGCTCCTAAATAACCCAGATAATATCACAAAATGTAGGTCAAACCACACAATTACTGCAGTAGCAGTAATACAACAGGCCAGGGATCTCTCTTGTTCACTTCCTTTCAAACCTACGCAATGATACAGGATGAACAGCCCCCTCTGTCTCTCCGCACGTTTGTATCTTAGTAAACATATTCCATGTTAAATGAGGTCAATATTAAACAATAAAATTACAATAAATGCAAGTCAAGCAAAAGTTCATTCTGATTAGGGATGCCCGTTTGATCAGCTGCTTGTTGGAATGGTCCAATAATCACTTTTAGAGCTGCACAGATAAACTTTTATATAAAATATAAAAATATTTTTTGTTTAAAATAGAGATCACGATTATCCCACAATTCTTAACTGACAACTATACAAAATAACATGTCATTTACTAGAGGTTCTGACAAAATGTTAGTTGCTGTAGTCCATTTAAAAATATGTAATTTTTAAATTTAATTTATGAAATTGTTTTTAATTTAAAATTGTTTTTAATGAATAATGATTAAATCATTTTTTCATAAAGACTTTACTCATTCATTACTGGATGAATCAGCATTTTTGAATTCAATGACAAATGCATTTTTTACTCTATTTTTAATCACTATTGTAATCAGTGTTTATATCCAAACTATAAACTTTTATCCAAGTACAATTGATAATTGAAATATTTTAACCAAAATAATGATACTGTGAATGTTTCTGAAGCGGTTTTATACCTATTCATGACAACAGTTCTCTCTAGGTCAGCGACAGAGCAAACACAGATTTGAATGTTTCGCTGTGATCGTACTTGTCAAAGGTTTAATAGACATAGCAGAATAGTTGTCATTAAGGAATAGGATCACGTGGGTGTTTAAATCAAGATCGCAATCTTTTAAAGGGGTGATGAATTGAGAAATCAACTTTCCCTTGAGCTTTTGATATATGAAAGGTCATGGTAATATAAGAATATCCTGTAAGTTTCAGAGCTGAAAACAGTCTTGTTAGTCAAAGAAAGGCTTTTATAGACACTAGGCCCAGAAAATGATAGAGTGCTTCATACTGACATTATTGCGTGACGAAATACCACCTCTACAGAATAAGCACGTGTAATTCAGTAGCCCCGCCCACCCATTCATCACGCTAGCCAGAAGCAATATAAAAGTCAAAGACTACAGCAAGATATTGTGGAAGAACTCGGTCGCTGCATAAGCTTCCTTCGGCTACTAATATTAGGAATGTGTGATACTTCATTTATTTTTTAATGAAGTTCCAGCTCACGTGGGGAAGACATGTACCTGTGTTCGCTTCATTTCACTGCGGAATCGTTTGTTAACAAGTCTCAGGTGCTGGATTTGCAGACACAGTGTTGTGCCTTCTATATTGGATTTGACAGGAATGGTGCAACAAACTTATGTGAGTAAACGTCTTTTTTATATGTAATAGTAGTCAGATCGTGCGGGCCATGTAATACAGAAATAATATTCCAATCAATCTCGGGTGGATGAGAAATAAATCATTGTGTTTGTTTGATAAAGACATTTACGAGCCCTGTGATCGAGAGAATCATTACGGTTGCCGCCTTCAAAACGATCCCTCCCTAATGTGAACCGAACTGACTGGGAAGCTCATTAAATATGCAAATCTTATCCAATCCTAGCCGTGGGTGTTTACTTCCAAGTCTCCAGTGCGGCACGCCCATCAAAACCCATCGTTCAGGAAAAAGCCTCAAAACCAGTGTAGAAAATTTTTATTACTTATTCATTATGATGTTTTTGAATGTAAAAACCACACTAACGTCATTAGTTGACCCCAGACAACAGTATACATGTTTTTAAAAACCCAGTTCATGACACCTTTAACAATTAATCGTGCAAATCAATTTCTAATGCAAAACACCTGAACCTATAGACTTCAGCATCACTTTCATATCAGTTGCAGTGTGGAAAATAATGAAAAAGATCCAAAAGAGCAACAGAAGTTGCAAGACAAAATAACCTGATCAAACAGTTAAAACAAGACATATTCTGAAAGGTTTGTCAAAGCATGTTTGTATTTTTAAACAACCCATGAGAAAATTGCCTTGTACCACCTGTTCAGTCTGTCTTCATAATAACTCATTATATTGATAATAGGCTGTATTTAATATCAATTTAAGCCAAACATATTTACTTATTTATTTACATTAGTACATTTTAGTGCAACACATTGCATTTTTCTATCTTTTTCTTAAGCCCTATTCAGACGGGATTAGTTTTTACGAAGGTAGATGGTGTAATTTTACCACAGGACGTCTTTAATATAATATTAATGGTCAATTCGTACATGGGATTAGAAATCTCAGTAAAACTAGCAGAAATGGGAGGGACAACTCGATAAACGCACCACCGCCATCTCCATCGTCAAGTTCGTATTAAGTTGCTTCCTGATATCACGTGCTTAAACACATAAAATCTTTAATAGTATATACCAGTTAGGTCCGGTCAAATGATTTATTAATGAAATTAATTAAATTCTGATTGGATTCTGTTAGTAGTAGGCAGGGTTGGACTGGGGCTGGCCCATGAGTTCCCCCATGAATATTTTTGCTGGGGTTGGGGCCTTAAATTGAAGTAAATAAACTAGGACAGGGACAAATATTGATGGATATTAACGAATTTACTGCAAATGCAGATAACAAACTTCACTTTTGTCTTATTTCACTTTTGTCAAATTTCATTAGATCTATTAAAAAGCTCATAAAACATTTAAAGAGAAAAAAGTTTAAGCCTTAATTCATGGTATCCAGACTTTAAAGATGTTTTATTTTTTTATTTAATTATCCTAATGACATTTTAACTGAGTTTTACTTTAACTGTAAGATCATGGTAGTCACAGGTAAAACCATGCTCTTCATTATCATGGGCATATGGTTTCTATAATAAATAAACTATTTGTAATTAAAAAATATTGTAAACACATGTAGAAAATACGAAAACAGCCTCTATAAAGTGATCTATATTCTGCAATATTTAATGTAAGTAATAATAGCAAAATTTTTAATACCAAAACATTTCTTCCAAAACACCATATCAGTTAGGTGAAGTACCCACAAGGTAAATTGTGGTGGTGCTAGATTGACAAGTTCGTAGTTGTGTGTATTGCCGTTTTCCACTTTACCTCGTCATGTATTTAAATGCTCGCGGCTGTTTTCAGCTAGATTCACCACGGAACCTGTAATGTTCCCATATCACACGATTGTATAAAACAAAATTTGAATTCAGTTCATCACTTCATAGAGCAGCAGAAACGTAGCGTGGGTTCGTCAGCGGCAACGTGGCTATTCGCCTTTTGCAGTTTCATAGTTTCATGCGCTCAAATAAAAATATTAAATAAATAAATTAAACAGTGTCTAATATTGACACATATGAATATGGAGGAGGGGAGGTCTCTCTCGCTTTGGTCTGTCAATTCAGAAGACAAACCAATGAGCTGTTGTCCCTGCATGATGGGCCAGTCTGGGGCAGAAAAAAATAACCTTGTATCGGGCCCCAAAGTGCGGCAGCCAACCGGGAAAATGCCCGGTATGCCAGATTACCAGTCCAGCCCTGGTAGTAGGCACTTACCTGAAAGCTAAAAGTCAATTGTGCCTCTGACAAGTGCTTTTAACCTTTTTTAATCAATGGTAAGCAGAAAACATTTCAGGTTTGTCCCACCCACCACCAGGAACGCAACTGAACTTGTACGTAATGATTACTGAGATGGTACGTTCGGAGAGTGCTAACATCACTAAGAAGCTCTGGTGATAACTACTGGTAATACCCCACTTCTCCATGTTAAACTATTCCCGTCCGAATAGGGCTTTTGTCTGCTTGCTTGTCTTCATCTGTTGTTAGGGGTGAGTAACCTTCAGTGCTCTTTGGGCTAATTCACAGTAGGGCTGAAACGATGAAAAAATCCTCGAGGCAAAATCATCTGCCTCAACGCTTCGTTTAGTTCATTTAACTACACACGGATGTTGCAGAAATATTTTTTTTGTGTATAAGGACTCGGAGTATGCGCGGATTGCGGTTAAATCCGCGATTCAGGTGGGTAAACATCCCAAAAATTGCGGGTGGATGAGAGAAATCATTAATGTGTTGATTTTAATTAAGACGCGGAACTCATCACGGTAAAACGCAATGAATGTGTCGCTCTTTAACTTTCGTTTTTAGCTCATGGCGAGATCAAAGACCGCAATGCGAGAGAGATTGGCATCAGCACTGCTAATATCATTTAGTCTTGCTATTTTTAAAATAAGACAACTGTGTGTTGAGCTTCAGGATACGACACAGAACATTTAGGCTTCATTTGCGGCAGTTCGCGCGGCAGCTGAGGAGATACGAGCAATATTTATAGCTACTAACTTAATTAAACAAGCTGTGTTACAATGATGAATATGATTAGCTCAAAATGTAGATCTGTATGTGCGATGTAGGCTACTTTATCTGAATTAAACAAACTCGCGTTTGCGAGGTGATGTAGAGGTTGTCAACCCGTTTGGGTTATTTCAAACGTGTAAAGAAGATTTGTTTAAAAGCAACCTACTTCAGTGTAGCTAAAATGTGACGGTAGCTAAAATGTGACGGTAGCATCGCGCTTACACTGAGGATTTGAGTTTATGACGATCGGGAGCGGATGGATGGTTTGTTTTTAACAGCTTCGGTGACGTTACAGCTGATCCGCGCATCTCTAGTATGACCATCTGTACTCTTGTTCTTATTTCAAGTTTCCTTCCTGTCCAATATTTTTTGCTTCTTACAAAAGCCTCACAGCCTTCAGAAGACAGTAAAGGCTTGTCATGCCTGAACTGAAGCTGAAACTAAAGTTAAGCTTTAACCATACATGCAATGTTTAGGCATTATTTCTATTTATATTAATATTATTTTGGTTTATTGGTTGTAGGTTTAGTTTTAGACTGAACTTTTTAAACTAATTTGAAATAGATTTTTATAATGTGGCAATTTTCACAGTTATTATGTATGCAATTTCAGCAATAAAACAAATTAGATGTTAATTTTAAGATACCTGTCTTATTTTCTCTTATATATTTAGTATTGCTCTTTAATAAAGAAAAAAAGTAATTATTATCCGAATACTCGATTAACCGATGGAATAAACGGTAGAATACTCGATTACTAAAAGAATCGATAGCTACAGCCCTAATTCACAGACTACAGTGCTCAACCCTTAGGGAAAGACGTCACCATTCAAAGATCTGTCCATCACAGACAGGATCATCCCTAGCAATAGGATCAGTTTGGCAGAGATTTGTGCACCAGGACACCAGACAGAGGAAGTGGAAGCAGGGATGATAAGTTAGGGCAACTGGTAAGAGGACTTTGAGGCATTTCCTCAAAGATAAATAGTATCAAAGGGTTCATAGATTAATTAACTGACTGAGGAAGACAGTAACTATAAATTCTTTTCTTTTTTTTACCAAAAAAACTGAAAGTTTTTTTATTTAGTTAATTTAATAATAATCAAATGTATTATATATATATATATATATTTTTTTTTTATTATGTTTCTTATCCAATTTGATTGTTAAAAACGCAAAAATAATAAATAGCAATATAATGCATATATTTTTTAAATGCTCATCTCTAGAGTTATTTTTTTCTAGCTGACTAATGAGCTATGAGACATTTACCATAGGTAAAACAAACATTACGTGACCTACAGTTTACAAGATATTGTGTTTTGACATCTTTTCCACAGTAAAAACATTGATTGAACGATTACATGAGACTTGATACTAGAGCTGCATGATTTTGGATCAATGTAAAATTTTAAAGTGCCTGTAAAGTCAAAATTAAACATGTGTTCTGAGTTTCTCACACCACAGATAAATGTGTTATTAACCAACTAGCCAAATTTGGAACACAGCAATGGTGAAAAACTTCTTAATGGTCTAGCTTCTGAATTCAGTACTACATAGTTCACAGTCTTTGTAATGTGTTTCAACAATACATTTCTAACATTTCTAATGTGTTTAGAAACAAATCTCAGAATTGCCTTTACAGGGACTTTAAACGTTGTCAAATAGAGATTGCGATTCTCCCAAGATTCTGAACAGATAACTAAACAAAAAAAAAACATGCTATTTGCTAGAGGTACTGACAAAATGTGAATTGTTGCAGTCAACTTAAAAATGGTTAATTAATTTGAATTAATTTAAATAAAATTGCTGTGAATGAATCATTCAAAGATTCACTCAAAGATCGGATCAGCATTTTTGAACAAATCTCTTGAACGACTTAATGGCAAATACATTTTAACACTCACTAGGCATCATTCCACATTAAAGAGCGTCAAAACAACATATATTGTTTGTATTTCACCATCTTATGGTGGAATTCATAAGGCTGACATCACCACAAAATTTCTTATCTCAACTCATTTATCGTCACATATAGGACATCACAAGTCCTATATACTGTCATTTCAGTATAGTATAGTACTACCCTTATCACTATAATGCTATTTATTATTGTACGTGGACCAACCTGTCTGTTTATTTCAGCCCCAGTGTGTAAGAGCCACAGCAGGCATTCTGGATGTCCTCCAAATGCAGCAATGTGAGCCGGGGTCTGGGCGAATCGTGTCGTCAGTGCATTAACTTCACATCCCACCTGCACCAGCCTCATAACACACTCCAGCTGTTTGTGACAGAAAAGTAAAAAATGTATTCAGCAAACCAGTGAAATGACTTTGCAGCAGTGCCTCATTTCTCTCCCCACATAAATGTGAAGTCATGTTTGTCAAAACACAAGGCCATCAATAAATCTAGAACATACAGTGGGGCAAAAAAGTATTTAGTCAGCCACCAATTGACCAAGCTCTCCCACTTAAAAAGATGAGAGAGTGCACTCATATCAAGTGTGCCTTCAACTATGAGACAGAATGAAAAAAAATCCAGAAAATTATTTTTAAAGAATGTATTTGCGAATTATGGTGAAAAATAAGTAGTTGGTCAATAACAAAAGTTAATCTCAATACTTTATATACCCTTTGTTGGCAATGACAGAGGTCAAATGTTTTCTGTAAGTCTCCACAAGGTTTTTACACACAGTTGCTGGTAGTTTGGCCCATTCCTCCATGCAGATCTCCTCTAGAGCAGTGATGTTTTGGGGCTTGTGATTGTGATTTTCTGGATTTTTATTTTATCATTCTGTCTCTCATAGTTGAGGTGTCCCTATGATGAAAATGACAGGCCTCTCTCATCTTTTTAAGTGGGAGAACTTGCACAATGTGGCTGACTAAATACTTTTTTGCCCCACTGTATTATGTGATAAGGAGTGAGCCTTTAGCTCAAGCTGCAGTTTATAGCATCAGACTTCACAATGGTGAACTGAGTTAAATCTTCTCATGAGTTTATAGTGTCTATAAGTGTCTGTTTATAAAAAAACCACATGAGTGAGCGGAGACATCTAAACAAGTATCTTACCTGACACAGGAAAATGGGCAGTCTTCGCAGTTTATGTTATTTGGTTCTATTTATTTTCATAATTCTATAATATCCATCCATATTAAATGTGAAAGATTGGTTGTACAAACAGTAGCTCAGTTAGTTCAAAAAACACATGAAAAGAAGTGTTAGTATACTCAGGTTGTGTGAGAAAGAAAAGCACAGATATGGCAGATTCAGACAGGATAAAATCAAAGTACACCTGTGAAACACAAATCTCTCTAGTCCTCCATGCTAACTATTCCGATCGAATAGAGCTTCAGAAATCAAATAGTTTGAGCCAGACTGCTGATTATTTATCATCTCTCTGATTAGATATTTGAGGCTCATGTTCTCTGCTCCGCTGTCAGAGACCAGCAGCTGTGTTGCAGTTTCAAAATGGAACATCATTGTGTAGCAGGTATGGGAAGTTTACTGTATTGTAGCATACATATATTAAGAATTACACAAAACGTTCACATGTATACCTGATGTGTTTTTTTGATAATCTCCCATGTTTGCTCCTTCTTTTCTCCAACTAATCTAATCATTGATTTAAAAATCATTTTTTATATTTTTCTTTTAATTCATGCAAGTTATTTTTTTTTCCAATGTTTGATTAATTTTGTAATGTTTTGTTTT
The DNA here is from genome assembly GCA_023029165.1 of Gobiocypris rarus. Classification (NCBI taxonomy): domain Eukaryota; kingdom Metazoa; phylum Chordata; class Actinopteri; order Cypriniformes; family Gobionidae; genus Gobiocypris; species Gobiocypris rarus. The sequence goes on along the minus strand of CM040914.1, from coordinate 28,970,973 downwards.
CTGCCTAATCAGCAAACTTTAAGATCAAGCTATCTACATTGTATTTATTTCAAATAAATTTAAAGGGAAAATTCACAATGTAAAAGACTTTTATCAGGTGTGTTGTGTGTCATACACATTGTTATTCTTTGTAATATTATTGTTTGTATGTTCCCTTAATGCATTCTGTATGGGATTGGGAGATAAATGTAAAGGGCGAACTCACATAGTAAAGACTGCCTTATCTTTTATCAGTTGATGTCCATCTATTCATTACAACAAGAGACAACACAGACAACACAATTTACAATGAGGCAACTTATTACTCTGTTCTTTGTTCTCCCTTCTTGACATTAACCAAACAACACATGGGAAAAATAGAGTAAATCCTTTAAACATTTTCAAGTCCTACTCCCTCTGTTTGGCTGTTTGAAACTGCTTCATGGCCAAAACATCTCAGAAATGTGAATAATCAGCAGATGTTAGGAGCAGAAACACTTACACTCCTCTCATTATCTAATATTTGGGAACTAAGAAAAAAGGAGGGAGGAGATAAAAATTACAAAAATATATGGCAAGTTGGCCGTTTCTGTGGAAGCTTCCATGAGGAATAATGCAAAAAAAATAGTTACACACCACTAAGCCTTTTCCTGTTTTCCATAATGAATGCTGGCATTGAAAAATGAGGTAATGTGTTTGAAATAACATCAATATTAAGACAATTTTCATCAGCACATCAGCAAAAAGCCTTCTGCACTACAGCAAAATTGTCTATAATCTAATGTTACATAACGAGATATTTGGCCTAAGGTCATGCCACTTTAAATCGATATAACCATCAAATGTGTTCAAAATGTGTAAAGAGGCATTGAGGGTTGTCAAGAATGTCAGTAAACACTTCCACTCTGCAGTGAATTTAGATTCTGCAGCTGATGGAGTCATTGTGGTTCGCATTTGACATTTACTACTAGACATTTTATGCATAATAACGACACGATGTTAACATCGTAAAAAAAGATCAGCGACTGGACATTACTGACGTTTATTGTGCAGTATTGTAAATGCATGGTATCAAAGTTTGGATTTTAAATTAGCGGTTTTGGCGCGAAGTGTTTTATTGGTCTTCACTCAGCCAATGAATGAATCGGTGAGCTCGCGCCTGTGCGTGCTCCGTCCTGGCGTCTGATGTTGCTGCTTCGCTGGCCACTGGCCATGCAAGTTGATTTTTACAAATAATGTGATCAAGAAACAACCAGTAATGTCTATACTCGGCTTGATTTCTTCTATTCAAATCAACTAGCAAGGTTTATCCGTTACAACATGCACGTTACACTTCAGACGACATAAGTGCCACTGAAGCTCAGATAGAAGTCATAATGCTCGGACTCTCAGTTTAAACATGTATTAAGTGATTAATCTCTGCTCTTACCCAGCATACGAGTTTGGACGCAACCGCTGCGAATATGACCTGTTTTCTGTCGATGGCCTTATCGTCCAGGCGATACGGCAACCCATTTCTTACTGATGAGATTTGCTAACATACGAATTGTCTTTTTATATGCACAAGTTGTAGTTCAGTTTGTGATGACAACACGTCTAACTAATGATGTTACACCCTCTTTATTCTTTAAATCATCGCGCATTCACTTCTCTCTCCGGAAGCCACTTAGAACTGCAGAAGAAGACATACACCTACTAGAATGATGTATTTATATTACCTTCCCGAAGTGTGCAGCCCAATGAATGGGTGTCCAGCCGTAAAACGAGTCTTCGGCAACCAGGTCCGCCTGGCTGGAGAAGCGCTGAAGCAACGAGCTCAGTGCACCGACGTCTCCATCCCTGCATGCGCGATGAAGCGGGTAACGCGCGTTCAGCACCTCATCGTTAGAAAAACCGGGCTGCAGTTCTACAGACATGCTCCAGTAGTTCTGCTGTGCCGCGGAAACCCCGAATTATTTGGTTTATGAACGCCCTAGGGTTGAGAAAGGCGTCGTGTGCTCTGATAGCACCGTACACACAAAGGAGGCAACGAGACTGAACTGCGAGTGAGTGGCGCTCACTCTCTCAAAGTGTATCTTGAGTGGCTCCTTGGAAATCCCGTACTGGAGTTCTTCAAGGGGCTGTGGATCAGGGTTGACCCAGACAACGTAATGACGTGTGGGAAACCCCGACATGGATTCTCCCCATGCCTGTTCAGGAACTCTGTTTGAAACCAAATTAAGAGTTTGACAGAACATTGAGTGCATGGAGGTAATCATTATTACAATTAATACATTAATATGTGGCAGTCTAAATGTAAACTGAATAGCGTGCTTATATGTGGTAATATCTAAAATAGATGTTTGTACTAGATGAACAACTTTGCCGATCCTGAAACAGAATTCCAATCAACCAATCAGATTTGAAGGACACGCAGGTTTAGGTGCTTCTACATCAGTGTTATTCACCTATCATTTCCCTCTGATTTCGTGGATAAGTTATGGGTACGTTTAGGGGTGGGGATAGGGTTAAATATGTTGATACAGGATTCAGGAACATGTCCTCTTTTCTTACTTGGCAAAATCACGGTATGTCCCGGAGGCACCACTGTCTATTTGGGGGATGGGTGACATGATATGACTTGTTTTGCGCCGAACAGAGGGGGCGCTAAAGACATATTTGAAACATTAATAGGTCAGAGGTCTTTCGTCCAACGTTATCATATTTGCACTTTAAAAAATGAAAACCGCAAATACAGCTAATCTTGCTTCTTTGTCGTCTGCAGGAGAGGTAACTTTACCATTTTTACAAGTTCAAGCTTGATGTTGAGAAATTAGTTAAGTGGATGGAAGCTATTGTGCAAGTGTTTAGCAAGCTAGTACGCTAATTAAATATTTGTTTGATAGTTCTATACTCATGTAACCATATCAAGACTTTTCTAATAGATGTTGTCACCACAAAAGCATTTTAATCGTTTTACAAGACCAACTCTGTTATAACGACTTTTTAAAGCAGGATACTTGCATCAAGACAAAAACAAGCATCAGCATTACCACAAGATGTCAGTGTTCCACCATTAACACGTTCGATTATACAAAATACACGTCAGGGGGGATTTTGAACCGTGCATTCAGCTGATGATGATGACCCTGTGCAATGTCAGACTTGTACTGTAACGTTTGTCTACCTCTAATAGTAAACAAAATGATCATGTGTGTTTAAAGGATGTGGGATCAGATTGCTTCGTTCGAGTCCGAAAGCGAGACTTGGAGAAACTGGAGGCAGAAGTCAGAACACTACGAGAGTTTATGCCAAAAGTAATCAATAGTGATTTTATTGATACAATCCATAAAGGACGGTCTCTGGACTCATGTAAGCAAAAACTCTTAGAAACAGGGCTCAGTTATGACACAAAAGAATATGGATTAATATGAATACAATATGGGCTTTGTAAAAAAAATTTAAAAAACCTGTATAAAGCTTTTTTTACTACTGAAATTTAAAAATAACAGTACTAAATGGTGAATCTAATGTTGTCACCTGTTAATTCTGACTGTTGACTGTTAAAAAGCTATTGTTTATTATATAGTTAAAGAACGCAGTGACCGTGAGCAGCAGCAACAGAAAGACGATTGTCTGCACATCCGCTCCAGACTAGAGGCTGCACTGAGCGACTGTCAAAGAGAGAGACAGGTACTAAAATAGAGGGGAGAAGAAAAGGATGAGACCACACTGAAAAGAAACCCTGTGATTATAGGAAAATTCTAGGAAAGCATCTGCACAAATTGTTTTGCATTTATATACTTATCTACACCGATCAGGGATAACATTATGACAGGTGAAGTGAATAACACTGATTATCTCTTCATCACGGCACCTGTTAGTGGGTGGGTTATATTAGGCAGCAAAGCAGCGCCAACAGTGGGCACATGGACATCAGAACTGGACCACTGAGCAATAGAAGAAGGTGGCCTCGTCTGATGAATCACATTTGATCACATTTTACATCACATGGATGGCCGGGTGCGTATGTCGCTTATCTGGGGAACACATGGCACCAGGATACACTATGGGAAGAAGGAAGCCAGCGGGACCTTGGGTCCTGCCATCCATGTGGATGTTACTTTGACATGTACCAAATTGACTCAAATTCCCCAGATCTCAATCCAATCGAGCATCTGTGGGATGTGCTGAACAAACAAATCCAATCCATGGAGGCCCCACCTCGCAACTTACAGGACTTAAAGGATCTGCTGCTAACATCTTGGTGCCAGATACCACAGCACACCTTCAGAGGTCTAGCTGAGTCCATGCCTCAATGGATCAGGGCTGTTCTGGCAGCAAAAGGTGGACCAACACAATATTAGGTGGTCATAATGTTATACCTGATTGGTGTATTAACTAGTGTGCTGGTTCTACACCAGAGTGCTGGGACCCACTAGAGGGCTGATTACAATTCCAAGGGGATTGCTGGATGGCTTATAATGATTTAAAATCAGACATAATAAGCTTTAATAAATACAAAAAATTATTGTAAATAAATGAACAATTGGAAATGGAAACCCTAACCCGATTACATGTATTCATATATATATATATATATATATATATATATATATATATATATATATATATATATATATATATATATATATATATATATATATATATATATATATATATATATAGTAATATCAATCAGATTACATTCTACGTTGTTTTTAAGTCAAATGTTTGCCATTTTGCCAAATGGACACAAGATTAAGCCCAAAGAATCGTGCCTTGTTATAAGTGATCATTTTAATGTCCTTTTAATGTCCTTCTCAAAAAAATAGCATATTGTGATAAAAGTTCATTATTTTCCATAATGTAATGATAAAAATTAAACTTTCATATATTTTAGATTCATTGCACTTCAACTGAAATATTTCAGGTCTTTTATTTTATTTTATTGTTTTAATACTGATGATTTTGGTATACAGCTCATGAAAACCCACAAATCTCAAAAAATTAGCATATAATGAAAAGGTTCTCTAAACGAGCTATTAACCTAATCATCTGAATCAACTAATTAACTCTAAACACCTGCAAAAGATTCCTGAGGCTTTTAAAAACTCCCAGCCTGGTTCATTTCTCAAAACCGCAATCATGGGTAAGACTGCCGACCTGACTGCTGTCCAGAAGGCCATCATTGACACCCTCAAGCGAGAGGGTAAGACACAGAAAGAGATTTCTGAATGAATAGGCTGTTCCCAGAGTGCTGTATCAAGGCACCTCAGTGGGAAGTCTGTGGGAAGGAAAAAGTGTGGCCAAAAAACGCTGCACAATGAGAAGACGTGACCGGACCCTGAGGAAGATTGTGGAGAAGGACCGATTCCAGACCTTGGGGGACCTGCGGAAGCAGTGGACTGAGTCTGGAGTAGAAACATCCAGAGCCACTGTGCACAGGCGTGTGCAGGAAATGGGCTACAGGTGCCGCATTCCCCAGGTCAAGCCACTTTTGAACCAGAAACAGCGGCAGAAGCGCCTGACCTGGGCTACAGAGAAGCAGCACTGAACTGTCCCTCAAATTCTGCATGTCATTTGGAAATCAAGGTGCCAGAGTCTGGAGGAAGACTGGGGAGAAGGAAATGCCAAAATGCCTGAAGTCCAGTGTCAAGTACCCACAGTCAGTGATGGTCTGGGGTGCCATGTCAGATGCTGGTGTTGGTCCACTGTGTTTTATCAAGGGCAGGGTCAATGCAGCTAGCTATCAGGAGATTTTGGAGCACTTCATGCTTCCATCTGCTGAAAAGCTTTATGGAGATGAAGATTTCGTTTTTCACCACGACCTGGCACCTGCTCACAGTGCCAAAACCACTGGTAAATGGTTTACTGACCATGTTATTACTGTGCTCAATTGGCCTGCCAACTCTCCTGACCTGAACCCCATAGAGAATCTGTGGGATATTGTGAAGAGAAAGTTGAGAGATGCAAGACCCAACACTCTGGATGAGCTTAAGGCCGCTATCGAAGCATCCTGCGCCTCCATAACACCTCAGCAGTGCCACAGGCTGATTGCCTCCATGCCATGCCGCATTGAAGCAGTCATTTCTGCACAAGGATTCCCGACCAAGTATTGAGTGCATAACTGAACATAACTATTTGAAGGTTGACTTTTGTTGTAATAAAAACACTTTTCTTTTATTGGTCGGATGAAATATGCTAATTGTCTGAAAAAAAAAGCTGTATGCCAAAATCATCAGTATTAAAACAATAAAAGACCTGAAATATTTCAGATGGTGTGCAATGAATCTAAAATATATGAAAGTTTAATTTATATCATTACATTATGGAAAATAATGAACTTTTATCACAATATGCTAAATTTTTCAGAAGGACCTGTATATATATATATATATATATATATATATATATATATATATATATATATATATAATGTTGCCAAGCTCTAAAATATGTTATCAGGTAGAAATCGCTGAGAAATTTGTGAGAGAAAAATATAAAAATGAAAAAACTAGTTGTGTAAGTTAATTTATAAAAAAATAAACACTGAAGAACATTGAGTCATTGAAACTTCTAGTATTATAAAGTTTATTTTAATTTATTATTTAATTTAATAATATTAATATATAAATTTTAATATATTCATGTTATATTTCCCCAAAAGTTTAAACATGTACAAGAAATATTATGGGGACCTTTGAATATTATCTTTGGCAATGAAGGGCCTTGGAGTCAAGAAGGTTGTTATGGAAGTATCCCCTACATTTGTAGGAGAAGCTGGTTCTAAAGCAGCAGTTATGGGAGTGCAGAGAGCAGCTGCAGCAACAGAAAGGCTTTTGTACTGAGCTGGGTGCTGCGTCTTGCACCCTGCTCTGGAGTGCATCCCAAAAGGAGGAAGCGATCAGAGACATATTGGCTGATGTAAGTTTGTACTATTTTGAGAGTGGACACTATTAAGTGTTGACATCTAGTTAAAGTGAAACCCAGGTTGGGTTTTTTTTTTGTTGTACAAAAAAAGTTTATTAATTTGTTTTACCTCAACCGGGTGTGTACACAGGGTAAACTGGAGCCCTTCCTGAGCATAGCAGGTCAAACCTTGGAGTCTTTCATCAAGTTTCTGGATGACGATGCAAAGCCACAACAGAGTTACAACTCGCATGAGCATCATTTCGTTTTGGCGTTGGCCGGCGTTGTTACCAGTGAGGGCACAGAGTTTATTTTAAAAACTAGTTCCCTACAGTTGTCATTACATATTTATATATTGCCATCTCAAGAACATGAGCAATGGTCATTTCATCTTCATTGGTTTTAGATGTAGCTGCTGTGTCTTGTGGACGAGACTTCCTGTCCTCTTCTGCCCACATCCTGTTGGGTACTCTGATGCGGCTACTGGGACTAATGAAACCAGGAGTATTTCCAAAACTCAAAGTGTATGTCACAACTTTAAAATAGGCTGATATTTGTGAATTATAATTATTTATTTGTGAAAATAATGATCAAGATGTGGAGGGAAATGTCAAGGAAAAAAAAATGTAACAACATTTTTAAATGAGGTTTCCTTTTCTTTGCTGTGGACACCTATTGACCCAATATGCAGTCTTACATTTACATTCAGGTTTCTGAGAAGACATTGAGTTGTGTATAATGTATATTGTATGTCAATTTATGTGCTGCTTTCTGAAATGTTTTATTTTAAAAACATATTTTTTTTGTGTGCAGATTGATGCTAATGGCTTTATATAACATCACTATCAGTGTGAACGGACTGAAGTTTATAAGTGAGAGTCCTGGACTTCTACGTCTTCTGTGCACCCTTCTGGAAGGTGTGTATGTATATGTTTGTGCATGAGTTTCTGAGAGAGTCCTCTCAAACTTTAGAGTTCATATAATCTCAGTCAGATGGCATCACAACGCTGTTCCTTGCACAAAGCACCTTACCTTCTCACAAACACCATCTCTCTATGTACAGTTTAAAGTTTAACATGTATTTTGGGGAAAGCAATGTGTGCTAAGTTTATAGATAGAATAGAATGTTTATGGATTGAGTTTTACAACATTTTACCAGTATTTTACTAAAATAAAAGCTTGAGGATTTTAACTTTTGAAAGTGAAGAATTTAAGACATAAATACAGGTATATTAGTATCGAGAATAATATCTATAATTATATTTTTTTATTTTACAGAACATTTGTAATTTACAACCATATTAACCTGTTAATTTCTATCATTAAAATACTAAATATAGTACAGCCCTGTGTGTTTTATAATTATTATTATTTGTTTAATCTAATATTTTATATTTCCTTGTATGTCATCTGTCCATTAACCAACATCAGAGAACCATGAACATGCAAATAGGATGTTCAGTTATTCAAATATTAACTTAAAATATCAGCAGGTACAAGAACACTATATGGACAAATGTATTAATTCTTTAATTCAGGCTTTTCAGTCAGATCCATTGCCACCTAGCCAGGCAGTCTGTATTTAACAACATTTATGGGGGGAAAATTGGTCGTTCTGAATAGCTCAAGAGTGAATTCAAGAGTGGTACTGTGATAGGATGCTGCCTTTGCAATAAGTCAGTTTGTGAAATTGCATCCCTGCTAGATATTCAACTATAAATGGTATTATTAGAAAATGGAAGCATTTAGGAACAGCAGCAACTCACAAAAGCAGAAGACCATATTAAGTTTCAGAGTGGGTTCACCGAGTGCTGAGATGCTTGGTTCCAAGTCGCCAACACTCTGCTGATTCCATAGCCGAAGAGTTCCAAGCTTCCACTAGGAATATCAGCACAAAAAGTGTTTGTTGGGAGCTTCATGGAATGGGTTTCCATGGCTGAGCAGCTACATGCAAGCTTCATGCTGATTCTGGGTTTGGTGGATGCAAGGAGAACCTTACCTGCCTGACTAAATTGTGCCAATGGTGATTTTGTTGAGAAGTTGTGCTTGGCCCCTTACTTCCAGTAAAGGGAAAACTTAATGCTTTAGCATACCAAGACATTTTGGACAATGCTTCCAACTTTGTGGGAACAAATTGGAGAGGCCCTTTTGTATTCCAGCATGACTATGACCCAGTGCACAAAGCAAGGTCCATAAAGACATGGCTGGATGAGTTTTGTGTGGAAGAACTTAACCGGAGAGGCACAGCCTCTGACCTCAACCTTATCGAACACCTTTGGGGTGAACTGAAACAGAGATTGCAAGCCAGGCCTTCTCGTCCAACATCAATGCCTGACATCACAAATGCTCTATTGATTGAATGGATAAAATTCCTACAGAAACACTCCAAAATCTTGTGGAAAGCCTTTCCAGAAGAGTGGAAGCTGTTTGAGCTGCAAAGGGGGGAACAACTCCTTATTAATGTCTGTGTATGTGATGGCATTAAGTTCCTGTTGGTGTAATGGTCTTGTATCTCAATACTTTTGTCCATATAGTGTACTTTGCGTCAAGCTGGGGTTCAAGATGACAAAAAAGTTTGGGAACCTCTGGTGTTGTGGATTACAGATGGCTCTCTAACCCCATGACATACTCTCCCACAGACCCTGACCCAGAAGTGTGTCTGCAGTCATTGAGGCTCCTTCAATCTTTACTGCTAGAGAAAGACGTCATGTCACACATGACCACTGATTTTCTCAGCTCTTTTCCACTCAGTCGTATCCACCATCTAGCTTCAAGCCGCCACCCCGCTCTGAAACAAACAGCCCAGGAAACACTTGAAGACATGGCTAGCTTTACCAACACCCAGATTAAAGTCGCAGAGAAGGAGCAGTGAAGCCCAGACCCTATTTAATTTAAAAACGAGAGGTTTAATCTAGGTCCAGCAAACCACATACTAGTTTTGAGACTTGGCCATGTTCTAGGCATAATCATCTAAAGAAACCTAAGAAGAGAGTTCTAATTGTAAGTTGTGCGGAAGCAAGTGTTAAGCTTTTTTTGTACACAATAATACATTTTCAAAAGATTAGTCATCTTTTACTCTGTTAGGCCCTGTAAATATAAAATACTTCTATCTAATCTTTTTTGTGATGTAAATGCTGACCACCACTATAGAAAATGCCAAAGAAGCTGTACCACATTCTTACATACTCCATGTGCCCTTTACATCAATTTATACACAAAATTTAATGATCATCAAATCAATGTGTGCTGCCCTTTCTAGCACACCCACAACATCAACCATCTCTGTTGTCCAGCATACGTGGAATTCTAAACTTAGTATCACTGTTAGGACAGCAGCAGATAGGGGTCAGACGTCACAGAACCAATTGAAGTATGGCCCTTTGGATGTCAGCAGCAATAATGTTAGTCATAATGGTGCCCAGTTTATTTAAAAAGTTAAATGCAGAGCTTTTAAGGTTGCACTTTCAGTTGTTGTTTTTTCCACAATGTGTTGACAAATAGAATGTTCTCGTTTTGATTTATTGCTTTGATTGTGGTCTTGTTCGTCTGCATATATTTTGCGACGATATGTTTCAGGCTATACAATTAAAAGGTTATACAATGTTCGTTTTTTTTTAATCTGATGATTTGTTCTGCTGTAAAATTGTTTGTCAATGAAGCATTTGTCATCTTTATTCGTTAGTAAGATGTTTCTTTGTCCATCTCAGAGAAATCCAACAAAAAATCTTTCTCTTTACTTTATTAATAATAATAATAAGTTTTATTTATATAGCGCCTTTCCCAAGCTCAAGGTCGATGTACAGGAAAATACATATACATAGTATCAAGGAAGAACAATGTAGAACAATGTAGAACATAGACATACAAATAACGAAAATGAAAAAATAAAAACTAGGCAGTGGATGGTTGGAAATACTTTAAGAATAGATGTGGTTTAAGTTGAGATTTGAAACAGGATATAGGAGCAGTGTCGCGCAGAGATAGAGGGGGGGAATTCCACAGTTTCGGGGCCACAGCACTGAATGATCTACCACCCATAGTGGAAACGGGATACAGTAAGTAGTCTTGAATCAGATGACCGGAGAGAACGAGGAGGAGAATAATCGTGCAGAAGTTCAGATAAATAATGGGGAGCAAGTCCATGCAGACATTTAAAAGTTAACAGAATTTGATACTGGATGCGTACAGAAACAGGTAGCCAATGTAGATTATAGAGCAGAGGTCTAATGTCATCAGATTTCTTGCCTTGATGGATGACTCAGGTAGCAGAATTTCGTACGTATTGAAGTAGCGATTTTTTTTAGCGGGAAGCCCAATGAGCAGTGAATTACAGTAGTCAAGACGAGAGGTTATTAAAGCATTGATTAAAGTTTCTGTATCTTTAGTGCTGAGAGCAGGTCGCAGTCGAGCAATATTACGGAGGTGGTAGAATGCAGTCTTGGTAATTTAACTTATATGAGCTTGAAATATAAGTGACGAGTCAAATGTACACCCAGATTTCTAAGTGTGGAATGGAATTAATGAGGCCCTGTCATATTGTACATGCATATTACATTCTTACAACATACAATGTGTATTGCTTTTATAAATTACATCATCCTGTTGTGTATATAATTTGGGGACCAATCATTAAAGTTGAATGGCAGATGATGACAATGGAAAGAGGAAATTAGGTCATTTGATAAGATGAAAGCTGATGTCAATAATCTGACAAAAACATTGCTGCATCTGAAATCGCATATTCAAAATAAGTACCTATTCAAGAGAGAATGTAATTACATCACAGCTGCTAAAAAAGTATGTTCTATATTGTATGAGTGTGTGTAGTATGAATGTAATCTGGATGTACTACATTCGCCATGATGTCTACCAGCGTGGCATTCACCAATCCTCTCCTGTTGCCTCGTGGTATAGTAAATTGTCCATCGTATACACACTTCAGAATCTCGCTTGAAGAAGTAGGTCATCCAGGTAATTTTTGCCCACTCTTTTATGAGTACTGTGAATTCAAACACACTTTCGTTGCATACTGTTGTTCTCCTACTTAGGAAGTATTTGTGAATGCGAGAGGACGGTACTTAAAAATTAGCTCTTTCTGCCTGAATGCATGTAAAATATGTCTTGATTATTAACTACAATTATAATATGATATGATATGATATATACCTTATGCCACTCAGAAAAACTTGATTCAAAAGATAAAAAAGACATGTTCATGAACACCAATAATGTCTATGTGATGCGTCATGTTTTAAATTTAAACAGTGCCCGTAGTAAATTTATAAATTTAAATTTATAATTTATAATCTTTTCCTGAAGATATTTGTTTGTACAGTAGTTGCTGTGTATAGGACTATGCGGTAGTGGGTTGGATAAAACAAAATCTAAATCATGAGACAAAAGCCCTTGTAAGTGAAAGCTTGATGAGAAAGCCCTTTGTTGACATATGTATTCTGCATTTATCATGAAAATGAATGTGTTGTTATTTATTATTTAAAAAAGTAAATGCAATTTAGATATCAAACATAGAAGCAAAACAGCTGTAAACATAGTATGCAATAATCACACTCAATTGTATATACAAATAACCCCGTGCTATATTTATATGCTTGTACTAGGGCTTGCATAGACTAGTCGCTTAGTCGAGAGATAGACTACTTCAACCACTAGTCGGCGTTGTCGGAAACAATCGACTACTCTAACAAGCCTTGCACACTGATGAGCCAAAACAGTCACAGATGAAGCGAATATAGTTGATCATCTCATGCACTCATAACAAGGCCACATATTAAATACTTGGGTAGATAAGATGGTAAGCAAACAATCATTTCTCGTAATTAATGTGTTGGATGCTGGAGAAATGGGCAGGATTAAAGATCTGAGCCACTTCGACAAGGGCCAAATAGTTATGGCAAGAAGACTGGGTCAGAGTATCGCTGAAATGACAAGGCTTGTGGGTTGCTCCTGGTCAGCAGTGGTGAGAATTTACTTGAAAATGTACTCATTTACAAACCGGTGACAGGTTATTGGGTGCCCAAGTCTAATCAATGCCAAGGGCAACAAAATCTATCCCATCTGATCTGAGCCAACAGAAGATCTACTGCGGCACAAGTTGCAAAGTTTTTTGTTTTTTTTTGGATGATGGTTATGGGAGGAATGTATCAACTTTGTTGCATGTGGGGCTGTGTAGCCACAGACCAGTCAGAGTGCCTATGATGAGCCCGGTGTACTGCTGAAATCGCTTTCAATATTTTTCCTTTTTAAAACTTGATTCTTCTACAGTTACATCGTGTGCTAAGACCAACTGAAAATGAAAAGTTGTGATTTTCTACACCTAAATGGCTAGAAAATATTTCATGTTTTGTCTGGTCAACTTCATGTCATATGCATCCTTTCCTGTCATTCAGACCTGCAACACATGTGATTTGAAACAGGTGATGTCAACAGGTGATTGTAATTATGATTTGGTACAAAAGCAGCTTCCAAGAAAGGTCTAATCCTTTAGGAGCAAAGATGGGCCGAGGATCGCCAGTTTGCCAACAAATACGTGAGAAAATTATTGAAATGTTTAAAAACAATGTTCCTCAAAGAAAGATAGGAAGAGATTTGGATATTTCACATTCAACAGTGTATAACGTAATTAAAAGATTCAAGGAATCTGGAGGAATTTCAGCGCGTAAAGGACAAGGGCGCAAGCCTAAGCTGAACAACCGTGATCTCCGATCCCTCAGGCGGCACTGCATCAAGAATCGTCATTCATCTATAAGCGATATCACCACATGGGCTCAGGACTACTTTGGCAAACCTTTGTCAAGTACCACAATACGTAGTTACATCCACAAATGCCAGTTAAAACTACTGTGCTAAAAGGAAGCCCTATGTTAACAGTGTCCAGAAGCGCCGTCGACTTCTCTGGGCTCGGAGGCATCTGGGATGGACCATCACACAGTGGAAACCTGTACTGTGGTCAGATGAATCAGTATTTCAGGTATTTTTTGGGAGCAATGGATGCCGTGTGCTCCGGACCAAAGAAGAAAAGGATCATCCAGACTGTTACCAGCAACAAGTCCAAAAGCCAGGGTCTGTCATGGTATGGGGTTGTGTCAGTGCCCTTGGTAAAGGTAACTTGCACTTCTGTGAAGGCACCATTAATGCTGAAAAGTACATAGAGATTTTGGAGCATAATATGCTGCCTTCAAGAAGACATCTTTTCCAGGGACGTCCATGCATATTTCAACAAGACAATGCAAAACCACATTCTGCACACATTACAAAGTCCTGGCTGCAGAGGAAGCGGGTATGGGTACTTGACTGGCCTGCCTGCAGACCCGACCTGTCTCCAATAGAGAATGTGTGGCGCATTGTGAAGCGCAAAATGCGACAACGAAGACCCCGTACTGTTGCCCACCTTAAGACTTGTTTGCAGGAAGAATGGGACAAAATTACACCTGAAACACTTCATCACTTGGTGTCTTCAGTCCCTAAACGTCCCTAAAGTGTTGTGAAAAGGAATGGCAACATTACAATGAGGTAAATGCTTTACTGTCCCAACTTTTTTTTTTAATGTGTTGCAGGTCTGAATGACAGGAAAGGATGCATATTTACAAATGACATGAAGTTGACCAGACAAAACATGAAATATTTTTTGTTCATATTGTCTGGAATGAAATACGAGTCAAAGTAAATTTAGAAATCACTTTGTTTTTTTTTTCTCTTTTTTTTTGCGTTTTCCATACTGTCCCAACTTTTTCTGATTTGGGGTTGTAAGTCGAAGGTGTAACTACCACCATGTTTCACAGAATACCAAAGAATCATTGCGCCGCTGCAGCCATGGTACGGCCGTGAAGATCCGCGACTATTACGCAGGAATGAGAAAGTAGTTCCTAGCCATATAGGTGTAGAAAATCGCAACTTTTCATTTTCAGTTGGTCTTAGCACACGATGTAACTGTAGAAGAGTCAAGTTTTAAAAAGGAAAAATATTGAAAGTGTCTTTGGTCATTTTTTGAATGAGATGCTAATGGACTGATTAGAATCAATGATGTATGCTAAGCTATGCTAAAAGTGCTACCGCCAGATACAAAGATCGGCTGAATGGATTAAAAAAACGGTAAAACTCAACTATTTAACTTTAGGGGACTTGGAAAATGAGCCTATTTTAAAAAAAAAGTGAAGTGTTCCTTTAACAATGTAATTTCAAATAATCAAAGAGACTTACAAACGAGGAGCACAATAGAAGCAATCAAACCAACAGGGCAACAAAATGCAAGTGTTTTGACTACTCCCAATTAGTCTAGTAGTATAATTTTTTTTTATCAATATATATAATAGTAAGTGTTAGTATTAATGGGTCAAGTGTTGATGAAAAAGATATGTCTAAGATC
The DNA here is from genome assembly GCA_023029165.1 of Gobiocypris rarus. Taxonomy (NCBI): domain Eukaryota; kingdom Metazoa; phylum Chordata; class Actinopteri; order Cypriniformes; family Gobionidae; genus Gobiocypris; species Gobiocypris rarus. The sequence continues at coordinate 28,955,720 of CM040914.1, read as the reverse complement.
TTGAAAAGTGGCTCAGGAAAAGACTCGGGTTGAGTTGGGCTGGTCATTCCTCCAGCTTGGAACAGCTAAGGTAAAGGTCAATAAAAGTGACTTTGTGCCTCTTTTGGATGGCACAGTTTTTGGAGGGCAAATAGGTCTGAAATAGTAAGTTTAAGTATAGGGGTGCAGAGCCAGTAGTTGTTCTGGAGGCAAACATAAGTGCCTTGAATTAGATGCGAGGGGCAATTGGCAGCCAGTGTAATCTTATGAGGAGAGGTGTGATGTGTGCTCTCTTAGGCTTAGACCACTCTTGCTGCAACATTCTGGATCAGTTGCAGAGGTTTGACAGTGCATGCTGGAAGGTCTGCCAAGAGAGCATTACAATAGAGGGTATGCATCGCCGTCACTTTCCCGCCAGAAGAATGGAAAACAAAGTTTTATTCAAATTCTAAATATATTATAGGCCTATTAATTATTTCTTTATATCGCCTAGCCAGCGAGCAAAGAACGCTTCCTTTATAATCACTAAAAGCTGTTATTCATTCAATGAACGCGATCCCACAAAGTTCTGTTAAATTAATCAGTGAAGCTGACCAGTGCACAATTAATCTCTTATTTACATACTGTCTAACATTACACTTAGAGAGGATTAGCGCACATGTACAACTCAGCACTGGACAAAAACAGTAGTGAGTGGATTCTAACAACTGGGATTGGCCATTGCATTGTAGAAATCAACAAACATGTCTGTGATTGGCTATATTACTCACCGAAGCGAAAACATATTGGAAATTGAATCATTTGGTGAGGGCAAATATAGATGTGCACTGGATCTTTTCCCAACTCTTTTTCGCTAATTATATGCTATTATTATGAATTTTTTACAGAGGATTACAAGGATTGTAGATCCTAGACCAGCAGTTATGGGCAGCTTTTCCCTCTAAAAGTAGTCAGTAGCAGACGGCTACTGAGGTCTGACTGAGTGAGAAAATGACACGCTATTATCAAGTCCGTCTCCCTCGGTCCGGAGGGGGGCACTGGGATGTCCATGTGGTCCGTGACCAAGCCCCGACCACCCTTCTGGCACCTGGTATTAGGGTGATTGGAAAGGATGGAGGGGGTAATGTGTGTGTTTGCTGTTAAGATGTGCGTGTCCGTTTGTGGTGTGGGAAATTGGTCGCTGATGGTTGTTGTTGTATTTATGAAGAATGTGGCAAAGTCATCAGTAGTGGGGAGTGGAGGGCATGTTGGAATGAGGGGTCGGCATGCTACCAACAATCACCCCAACAATGAAAATTGAATTTAAGGTAGAGGTCTCAGCATAATTCTGTCCTGCTCCTGCAAAAATCTCCCACTCCCACCTGCAACATTCATGTTTTGTCCCACCCACAAAAGCCTGTAGGTAAAAGTATACATTGATTTTTTTTAAGTATCCATGAAATAGTTTAAAGTTACCTATACACATCCCAGCATAAACACTTCTGATAAATTATTTGTTATTGCAGGATTTAGTATGGCATGAAAGTGTGGCAAAGAGTGCTCCCTTTATATTCACAAAAAAGCTGTCACTCATATTAGTTAATTGCGATCTCACAAAGTTATGTTATGATCAGTGAAGCTGACTGCACAATGAATCTCTCATAATGTCAACACTTGGTTATAGTGAGAGGATTTGCGAGCATGCAGAAATCAGCACTGAACAAAGCCTCTGGCGTTTGAGCTGTGAGTGGATTCTAACATAATCACCTCTGATTGGCTACGGTGTTCAAGAAATCAACAAATATGTTTGGGATTGCCTACAATACTCAATGCTGCAAAAATGTTTTGTAAATAGAAACCTTTGAGCGCAAACACAGATACCCACTGGATAACTTGCCAAATCTGTTTTGCCAAAATGCTATTACGGAGAACTGATCCTAGACCAGCAGTTTTGTATAAAAGATGAGTAACAATTTATTTTATATTTTATGTTTTGCTATTCAGATCCCGCGGCAGTGCAGGCCTCTAAGTTGAAGTCCTATTTTATCTTATAATATGGCTTTTTGGCAATTAAACCTTAGTCTAACAAGTATTGTTAGACTATTTCAGATGTCTTCCCTGGTACTTGACAGTAACATTATTTTTCGCTGTAAGCCCGTAAGAAAGCATCTGTAGGAACAGATAATGAGACAAGTGAACACCTGAACAGTGTCTAATTTTAGTGATCCTTGAGCACAACATGACTTTTCTACTTAAAATAATTCCTGCCCCTGTGAGGTGTATGATGTCACACCCATTGCCAAGTAGTCCACCCAGTAAATCCCAACTGCATTCTCTCAAACGGTGTGGGGTATTACTGCGTTCACTCATGTAAGCAGATTTACTTGAATTACTTGTTTTTCTGTACTATGAAGCAATGGAAAATTTGTAATTAAAATAAGTTAATAAAGCTAGTTGATGATCAGCAGTAAAGATAGAAAATGGCTTAATGTATGAATGTGTGTGTGTGTGTGTGTGTGTGTGTGTGTGTGTGTGTGTGTGTGTGGACTGGTAATCCCTACGGTATGGGGACAAAATGTCCCCACAAAGATGGCAATATCCAAATTTTTGTCCTTGTGGGGACATTTTTTTGGTCCCCATGAGGAAAACATCTTATAAATCACACTAAGTGATGTTTTTTGAAAATGTAAAAATGCAGCATGTCTCCTGTGATGGGTAGGTTTAGGGGCAGGGGCAGTGTAGGGGGATAGAAAATATGGTTTGTACAGTATAAAATGCATTACGCCTATGGAATGTCCCCATAAAACATGGAAACACAACATGTGTGTGTGTGTGTGTGTGTGTGTGTGTGTGTGTGTGTGTGTGTGTGTGTGTGTGTGTGTGTGTGTGTGTGTGTGGACTGGTAATCCCTACGGTATGGGGACAAAAAGGGGGATAGAAAATACGGTTTGTTCAGTATAAAATGCATTACGCCTATGTAATGTCCCCATAAAACATGGAAACACAACGTGTGTGTGTGTGTGTGTGTGTGTGTGTGTGTGTGGACTGGTAATCCTTTACGTTATGGGGACAAAATGTCCCCACAAAGATGGCAATATCCAAAATCCTTGTCCTTGTGGGGACATTTTTTGGTCCCCATGAGGAAAACATCTTATAAATCACACTAAGTGATGTTTTTTGAAAAAGTAAAAATGCAGCATGTCTCCTGTGAGGGGTAGGTTTAGGGGCAGGGGCAGTGTAGGGGGATAGAAAATACAGTTTGTACAGTATAAAATGCATTAAGCCTATGGAATGTCCCCATAAAACATGGAAACACAACATGTGTGTGTGTGTGTGTGTGTGTGTGTGTGTGTGTGTGTGTGTGTGTGTGTGTGTGTGTGTGTGTGTGTGTGTGTGTGTGTGTGTGTGTGTGTGTGTGTGTGTCAATATCCCTAAAATAATATAGAATCTTCCATATTGTAAACTAACCTCAGGTGATGTGTGTCCTCATATGGCCATGCTGCAAGTAAATGCCTGTATAAGGGTGTGTGACTATAGCAGCTTCCCTATAATTCATGCTTGGCTGTATTGTGCAGTGTTTATCAACCAGTGGGTCAGAAATGGGGGGGGTAATGAAATGCAACTAACCATATATTGTGCAAAGTTAAGACAGCAAGTGTGGCAAGCAGCGGGGCAAGGGACCGCGAGAGCGGGACCGGTGACGAGTGATAATGAGTGCCAGCTGCGCGTCACACCGGTCTCGTCTTTGTTTTCTGTGTTGGTATATTGTTTATACATTTACAAAATTGTCAATTATAATAACTGAATAAATAATCATTTTGTTGGTGCTTATGGTAATTTTACTAAATTTCAATGTTTGGTTTAAGGACATATTGCTGTTATTGCACGCAACTCTTTAAAGTTCAATTTGAGTCCTCAAGCAAAGATAAGAAACACTGATCTTGTTCAGTGGCTAATTGAACTTATTGACAATTATGCATATCTGTACCAAACTTACATTTATGGAATACTATATATAATGCAAATTGTAAAAAAAATAAAATAAAAAATAAAAAGTATACCTCAAGTACATTTTATTAAGTATACTTAAGTTAAATTCAAGTATCAATGACTATTTCAATACTACTTAGGACTGAATTGGCCCACTTTCAATGCATAATATAATATAAGTGTAACAGTAGTAAACTTTGAGTACACAACTAGTTTAAAACTTTGTTTGTACAGCAACTATACTAATTTCTAGGTATACAAGTTATACTTAATGTATTATAGTTTACAAGATAAATACTTTTAGCACATTTTTAGGTTATGATGATACACTTTGAAGTAGGCTATACTCTCAGTAAACTACAAGTTTAGTGGTTTTATATTGCAAGTATACTAAGTTAAGTGAACTTGTTAAGTGGCTTGTAACTGTGAGCAATATTGTTATGACCAAATAACCGACATATGGGGTACTTAAAATAAAAAAGCAGAATTTATTTCTAAGTTCTACATAAAGTACATTTATGAGAAGTACATAAAAAGTAGAATGAAATTATAGAATTGTACTAATAACACAGTTGGAAAAAATATATTTATATTTTTTGTAAGGGATTCTAGGTATCATGGTGTAGACTAGTTTGAGATAGTGAGTAGGCTAATTATACTATCCAAGCACTTGCTGAATAGCCTACTTTGTATACACTTCCCTATAGGAGGGACGCTAGTGTTACACCCAGTTAATCGGTGTGACTGTCTGGAAACTTGCAATCCAGTGTACACTCGTGCTGTGTTAAGTTGCTGGGCAACATGAAATTTCGTATCTGCTCTCTGACGCAAAAATGACGTTAATAAAATAAGAATGAGTTTGCAATGGTATGTTTGCGTGAGGCGGAGGCTAAACCGGTCATACGCCCGAACTCTGTGGGGAATATGCATGTCCGAAACCTGTAAGCTAATGGTTGTTGGAGAGGTGACGTGACAGACCAGCGCGAGACGACTACTGACTACTCGTGAGATAAACAAGAAAATGATTGGATTACTGTTTTAATTGAGAGAGAGAGAGAGAGAGAGAGAGAGAGAGAGAGAGAGAGAGAGAGAGAGAGAGAGAGTTTACCGGCTTTATTGGCTATTTTATGAAGATTGTTCAATAGATTTAGTCTGACGCTCCAAAATGAATTTTTCTTTCTGGCTGTGAATACAAAACGATGGACAATTATTATTATTTTTTTCATTATCTACGCATGAAATTGATATTTTTAAAAGCTCATTTGTCCGTTTAGGTTTGGCAGTGCTCTGTGCGCTTGTGAATGACGCAAGTGGTACAGGTCAAATGTATACTTTTTATTTCAGTATGTAAAGCGTGTATTACATATTTTATGAAATTATGTGATTACGGTTTACCTGATCTTGATCAATGTTTCAGCCCTCCTTTATCACAATGGTGATTTTGTCGGAAGAAAAGGCAGCGAGGCAGTCCGGGAGACCACTGCAAGTGGGTTTCTACGAGATCTTCAAGACATTAGGCAAAGGAAACTTTGCTGTGGTAAAACTAGCTAGACACAAAGTCACCAAAACAGAGGTATGTTGTGGTTTTTGTTATTAGCCTAACCACCTGCAATGTACAATTTCATTACTTGGCATAAATTAGGTTAAATATAATTGAATTATTGCAAATTATATTTTATTTTAAAATGCATTTTTTAAAAATAGTTTCTTCCTTTACTAAACAAACTTATTCTCTGATTGTACTTTAACAGGTTGCCATAAAAATCATTGATAAAACTCGACTGGATGAATCAGATTTAGAGAAGATTAAGCGGGAGGTTCAGATCATGAAACTTTTGAAGCACCCATTCATAATCAAGCTTTACCAGGTGTGTGTAGGGGCTTGTGTTTTACGGTCATTATGGTTGATTGCTACTCTATATATATATGTGTGTGTATATATATATATATATATATATATATATATATATATATATATATATATATATATATATATATATATATATATATATATATATATATATATGTATATATATATATGTGTGTGTGTGTGTATTAGACACACAACGTGTTGATAGAACTTTGTCAATAATACCCCTATTGATCCATGTTCACTTGAAATGAGAGTTTAATATTTCTTATATTGCCCTAAATCTCACACCCTGGTATCAACTGATAACTACTAAGACTAGAATCTGTATCTGTAGAATCTGGACTTTCCACTTAGTTTAAACCGTCTGAAAGCCTGTTTGCAGTGAGTTTATTCTAATGCACCATGACTTTCCCATGGCTGCTACTTCCTCTCTGTACTACTCTCTCAGGAGTATGTGGAAGGGGGAAAATAATGACCTCACAATGGAAAGGTCGTGATACAACTCCTTGTCCAATAACTATTTAATATTGGTCTTGCAATGTCATGGTAAGAAAGCAAAACAGAATAAAAACAATGAGCCATGTTCTAGAAAAAATAAAAGTAAAATGTTGAAAATGAAATTAGACCAAAAATTGACATAATTTGATTCTGAGATATCACTTTTGGGCATTTAGACTTTTTAATCAAGCAGAATTCTAATTTGCGTTCCCCTGAGAAGCAGCTCTTTTGTGTCACTACCTAGTGTGCCATGACTCCAATAAGATGTAACTTTAAAAAAAAATTATTCATCATTTTATTTATAAAGATTATATCAAAAGAAAAAATGCAGTTAATTATTTTTTTAATGACTGCTTGTCATTAGTATGAAGAATTTGTCTGTGTCATGTAGGTTATGGAGACCAAAGACATGCTGTATATTGTGACAGAGTATGCCAAGAATGGAGAGCTGTTTGGTGAGCCTGTAAAGATAATCTTTTAATTACCTACAAATCTGCATTTATTTATTTTTTAAATAAAAAAATCGGTCTCTCGTGCTAGTAACTAATACTGCTATTTTATTTCTCTTTCAAAGATTATCTAACCTCAGTTGGTCATCTAAGTGAAGCAGAAGCTCGTAGTAAGTTCTGGCAACTCCTTGATGCTGTAGAATATTGTCACAAGCATCATATTGTACACAGAGACTTGAAAGCAGAAAATTTACTTCTGGACAGTAACATGAATATAAAACTGGCAGGTAAGAAGGATCATGTTGCCACCTCTATTCTCACACATTTAAAGTAAATTTCTCAAGTGCCATTATTATTATTATTATTAATAAAATGTAAAATTCCATTATAAAAACGTCCATCCATCCAATCTCCAAACTGCTTAACCTCTGTAAGGTTGAGTCGTAGAAATATGATCACATTTTCAAACTTTGAAAATCAAACGAAAAGTAAATTAATCCATTGCCATATTTATTGTGTAAAAAAATATTTAATTTTTTTTTTTTTTGAGTTGTGGCATAATTTGCACCACAGCCAATAACCATATGTTGGTGTATATTGTTAGCAAGGAGACAACCATATCATGGAAACCCATAAGAAAAAAATAATTGCTCAGTGTTTGCTCTTCCTAAGCTCATGAGACTTAGTTTTGATTCTCATATATCTCTCATTTCAGTATCAACAGTTTCCGATGTTTCTCCTAAAATTCCTTAGGAGAAATAACAGTAGACACAACTGAGACATGAGTCTGAGAGAAAAATGAGTTGAAACTGAGAATGTGGTGGAAGAAACATATGACATATCTGTATCATCTTGCTGCGATCTCTTTCAAGACTCCATTTTAGGAATATTTTATTGCTTAGAGGTGGCTCTTTCTAAGCTCATGAGACTTAGTTGTGATTCTCATTTATCTCTCACTGTAGAATCAACAGTGTCTCAGATGTTTCTCCTCAAATTCCTTAGGAGAAATAAAAGTAGACACAACTGAGACATGAGGAGTGCAAAATGAGAAACAAGAAACATGGGAGATCTCTTTATTGTCTTTCTGTAATCTCTTTCAAAACTCCATTATAAAAAATATTTTCAGAGTTTTTTTTTTTTTTTTTTTGACATTGGGGTTTTTTCACCTTTTTTGGACAGGACGGTATGATGAGAGACCAGAAACAATGGGAGAGGTGAGAAGGGAACAGGAGCAGGAAAGTATACCTTTAGCTGGGTCTTGAACTCATGCTGTCTGTGATGCTGCTGTGCCTCAGTGTTGATGTGCTGTCCACACAGCTATGGCTCTGACAGAGCTTTGCCTCAGCTCAGGATAATAAGGGCTTATTATCTCTTATATGTCTCATTTAGGTATCAGCTTTGACTAAGTTTATGCAACTGGCACCAGAAGGCAAAGTATTTCTTAAGTTACTATGCAACTAAGTTAACCAAAGGGCAATCAGTCTTACTTTTCCAATTAAAATTAAACTAAATAAAATATTACCAGGCTTGGGGAAAAAATAATTAATGACTAACTGTTAAGACTAGTCTAAGAAGTTTTTCAACCAACCCCAGATGTCTTAAATTTTATTTTACAAGAAATGTTACATTACATTTTAAATTTGTACTTATATTGTGAAATAGCATTATGTGTTTCAGAATAACAAGGGTTACTCATTTAAATGTTTCTTCAATGCCCAGAAATGAATATGCAGTGCTTATTCCAAACAAGGATTAGACAAGTGTATGGTGTTTAGTCTAGATAAATTATTTCTCTATAACAAATGTAATACTATAGTGGACCAGTGCTTCGTGGTTGCTGCTTAACCTTTTAGTTCTACGTTTAACATTGCAAAGTTTATTTTGTACAACCCATTTTGCATGCATGTAAACACAGGTTGTTTTATTCATTGTGCAACAGAATGGCTGTATTGTGGTTGATTGATATGGTGTGGGTGAATCACATATAAACTACCCAGAGATAATAATAATATTAATAATTAAAAAAAAAAACAATTCAAATGTTTCTGCGATACATAAATGAGGTTACCTTAACATTAAATGAAGATTTTTGCTTAAGTCTCCTGTTTCTCAGACTTGTCTCCTGAGACAAAACCTCTGACATTCTCACATTTGTCTCCTTTAAAGTTTTAGAAGAGATCTCAACAACATCACACACTGTGCTCAGACTTTTCTCCTTAGCCAGAAACATTGGAGCACTCACACTTGTCTTCTCTGAAGTTTCATAAGAGACCTCAACAACATCACACATTGTGCTCAGACTGTTCTCCTCAGCTAGAGACTCTGAAGAGACCTCAGTAAATAAGGTTAACGTTTCTCTTAATTGTTAATACAACAAGAAAGCTGTACAGTTTATGTGCATAGGGCACATCATTTGTGAGAGTGCCAGAGTCTTTAACTAAGGAGAAAAATCTGAGCACAATGTGTGAAGTTATTTAGATCTTTTATGAAGCTTTAGAGGTGACAAAAATGAGAATTCCAGAGACTCCAGCTGAGGAGAAAAGTCTAAGCACAGTGTGTGATGTTATTGAGTTCTACCAGAAAGACTCGGAAGAAAGAACAGTGTGACAATTATCCATTTATTAACAGCCCAGCAAGCAATCAAATATTTTGGCATAGGTCCCGTCCGTAGCTCGCAGTCGGAGGGTCCGGACTCTGCAAATCCTGCCTGAAGATGAAGGCAGAGGCGCAGCCGACCCCCCGTGGAGTCTGGAAGGGACCATCCTGGTGGTGGTAGGTTAGATGTAGAAAAGGATTTTGACTTGGAGGTGGTGGGGAGGATGGCGGTAAATTGGCGCGTCAGCATCTGCGAACTCAGAAATGGGTAGTTACCGATCTTTTATACTCACGTATTAGAATGTGATTGGATAGATAAGGGAGTAGAAGTGACGTGACAATTAAGTCTTCCTAGCAGAACTTACGCTAGAGCTTTCATATCTTTTATGAAATTTTAGAGGAGACAAATATGAGCAATCCAGTCTCTCTAGCTAAGGAGGCACATCTGAGCACAGTGTATGATGTTGTTGAGAACTATTCTAAAACTTTATAGGAGACAAATATGAGCAATCTAGTCTCCCTAGCCAAGGAGACACATCTGAGCAATGTGTGTGATGTTGTTGAGATCTCTTCTAAAACTTTAGAGGAGACAAATATGATCAATCCAATCTCTCTAGCCAAGGAGACACATCTGAGCAATGCGTGTGATGTTGTTGAGATCTCTTCTAAAACTTTAGAGACAAATATGAGCAATCCAGTCTCTCTAACCAAGGAGACACATCTGAGCACAGTTTGTGATGTTGGTGAGATCTCTTCTAAAACTTTAGAGGAGAATACTGTGAGAATGTTAGAGTTTTTTGTCTCAGGAGACAACCGTGAGAACCAGGACACTTAAGCAAACGTCTCCATTTGATCTTAAACTAACCTAATTTTTGTTAAGGAGAAACATTTGAGATGCTAAAGAGATCTCACTTTGGATTTTCTCACTTTTCTCACTCAAAAGCATGTTTGAGTTGAAATATGAGTTGGAAGTGGAAAGTAATGAGTGTAAAAATACAGTAGATATCACAATGTTTATTGTAATCCATTTCCAAATTCAAACTGTAATTTTGTCAAAATGTGTGAAAACAGTATTTAATTGTGTCTTTGGGATACATAAAAGGCAAACTATTACTGAAATTTTATTCCGAAAATAGAGACTTTATTGTTACTAAAAGTGCACATATTTAAATACATCTAATGGCCAATGTATCTCTTTGTATTTCTTCAGACTTTGGTTTTGGGAACTTCTATCTGCCTGGTAAATCTTTGTCTACCTGGTGTGGGAGTCCTCCTTATGCCGCCCCAGAAGTCTTTGAGGGGAAGGAATATGAGGGACCACCCTTGGACATTTGGGTAAGATCTTCAGCTTTTGCATAACTGTTCTGACCCTCTGCAAATTTCCAGAATGTTCTTTTTGACATTTAAGGAAACATCTGAAATGTGTCTCCTAACTGCTTCTTAGAGTCTGGGAGTATTGTTGTATGTATTGGTTTGTGGCACACTACCTTTTGATGGCACCACTCTCCTTGCCTTAAGAAGAAGAGTCACTGATGGACGATTCAGAGTGCCCTTCTTCATGTCACAGGGTATGCTTTGATACAGAAGCTTCTCTCACTCCTATATAGAGAGGGTCCCTGAATCTATGTTTTTATGCATACATACAGTATATAGTTCCAACAACATGTCTTTAACCCTTCTTTTATCCTTACTGTTTCTGTCATTCCACAGACTGTGAAAGCCTTATACGGAGGATGTTGGCTGTTGACCCTGCCAAGAGATTCAGTGTGACACAAATCAAACGGCATCGTTGGATGCAGGCTGATCCCTCTGCTATATGCCATTCCTCTTTTCCCTTTTCCTGCCTTGACACTCATCTCCAACAAGGGACTTACAATGAAGAAGTTCTGAGTATTATGCAGACAGTAGGTGTTGACAGGAAGAGAACCATAGAGGTGAGGAGCTCAGAGATCAGGGCCGGTGTGGTAAAAAAGACAAAGGGATAGTTCACCCTAAAAAGAAAATTCTGTCATTATTTACTCACCCTCATGTTACTGCGAACACAAAAGAGGATATTTTGAGGATTGCTGGTAACCAAATGGAAGTACTATTGACTTATACAGGTCCTTCTCAAAAAATGAGCATATTGTGATAAAAGTTCATTATTTTCCATAATGTAATGATAAAAATTAAACTTTCATATATTTTAGATTCATTGCACACCAACTGAAATATTTCAGGTCTTTTATTGTTTTAATACTGATGATTTTGGCATACAGCTCATGAAAACGTCTCGGTTACGACTGTAACCTTAGTTCCCTGAATAGGGAACGAGACGCTGCGTCACCGCTTTGGGAACGCCTCTGCGTGATTGCGTCGTGAAGCACGTATGTCATCAGTCCAATAGAGAGACGGAACGTCATCGGCGTGGTGACGTCGTAGACCCGGAAGCTATATAGCACACTGGCAAACACACGCCGTTAGCTTCTGATAAGGATGAAACAAGGCGCTTGCGAGCATGCGGGGAGTATGGCTGGGTGACGAGCGCCTCGCTTCCTATTCAGGGAACTAAGGTTACAGTCGAACCCAGACGCCCCTTCAAGGGAACTCGAGCTGCGCACCGCTTTGGGAACGAATAACCACGCCCCATAGGAGCCGAATGCCCGCCTGTGTCATGATTAGGAGGCGAGCACCCGTGCCCAGGAGTAGCCTTGATGTCAAGTTCATAGAACCTGACGGTATGCGGCGAGGACCAACCTGCCGCATCACAGACCTCCTGCAGGAGGCCCTGACAGGATTGCCTGTGAAGCAGCCATACTCCTAGTGGAGTGGGACCGGACAGCCAAGGGAGAAGGCTGTCCGGCCGCCACATAAGCAAGTGAGATAGCCTCGACTACCCACTTGCTCATCCTCTGCTTTGAAACCGGCCCCCCCCTCGAGGGAGGCCTGTAACAGACAAATAACTGTTCTGTTCTCCTCCACAGGGCAGCTCTGTGGACATAAGTGTCTAAAGCACGAACAGGGCAAAGCACATTGAGTCGTTCCTGGTCTGATGTCACAAAGGCGGACAAAAGGCTTGCAGCACAACAGGTCTCATAGGGTTAGTAAGAACCTTAGGAACATAGCCCGCCTAGGGTACAAGAAAGCCTTGGCCATGCCGGGCGCGAACTCCAAGCACGAGGGTGCCACCGAGAGAGCCTGTAGATCTCCTATTCTCTTTAGAGAAGAAATAGCGAGAAGAAAGATAGTCTTTAAAGTCAGAAACTTCTCGGAAACTCCTCGAGCGGCTCAAAGGGAGCCTCGGAAAGACCCGAAGGACCACCGAGAGGTCCCAGGCCGGCACCCTGGTGCGTACTGCAGGTCTCAACCTCAAAGTGCCACGAAGGAAACGAGTAATCATAGGGTGTCGCCTAAAGAAACACCATCCAAAGGAGTGTGGTAAGCACCTAAGGCCGCCACATACACCTTTAGTGTGGAGGGCGCTAACCCAGCGGAGAATCTCTCCTGCAAGAAGTCCAGCACCGCACTCGCAGGGCAGTTAACTGGATCCCACAGGCGATCTCTGCACCATAAGGTGAAGAGTCTCCACTTCAGTGCGTACAGTTTCCTCGTGGAGGAGCTCTAGAGTGTAGAATGGTCTCAACAACCTCAGTTGAGAGACCAGAACTTATGAGCTGGGCCCCTCAGAGGCCAAGCCCACAGTCTCCACAACTCTGGGCGAGGGTGTACGAAGACGCCGCCCGCCTGAGAGAGAAGGTCCTCCTGATCGGAATCTCCATGGGAGAGCCGCGAGGAGAGACACAATGTCCGAGAACCATACTCGGCCTGGCCAGAACGGGCTACTAGCAGTAGACGGGCCCGCCCCGGCGCACTCTCTCTAGAACTCCCGGAAGCAGAGCAATCGGGGAAAAGCGCACAGGGGCAGCCTCGGCCACTCCTGTACCATAGCGCCCAGTCCGAGAGGAGCTGGAGGTGCTAGGGAGAACCACCGACAATGCGTATTCTCGTGAGTGGCGAACAGGTCCACTTGAGCCCTGCCAAATCTCTCCCAAAGGAGCTCCACCACCTCGGTGTGGAGTCTCCACTCCCGGCCTCGGCCCTGCCTCGACAGGATGTCCGCTTCCACATTCAACCGCCCAGGAATGAACATAGCCCTCACTGAGAGCAGTTTCCCTGGGACCAGAGGAGGATAAGGCGCGCCAGCTTGTACAGCTGACGAGATCTCAGACCCCCCTGATGGTTGACATAAGAGACCACCGATGTGCTGTCTGTGCGAACGAGCACATGATGGCCTCTGAGATATGGCAGGAAGTGCTTCAGAGCCTGAAACACTGCCAGCATTTCTAGACAATTTATGTGCCACGAATGATGGTGTTCCTGCCATAAGCCCTGGGCTGAGCGACCACTCATGGTCGCCCCCCAGCCCGTAAGGGAGGCATCCGTGCTCAGAGATACCGCTGGCACGGTGCCCCAGTAACGGGCCCTGGGCTAAAAACCACGGGTCCTTCCACATGACCAAGGAGCGGAGACACCGCCGCGTAACCTTGATCACACGAAAGGATTTCCTCGGGAAAAGCCCTTGGTTTTGAGCCACCACTGTAATGGTCTCATGTTCAACAGGCCGCATGGAATGATGTTGACGCTGCTGCCATGAGACCTAACAGTCTCTGAAACTGTTTTACAGTGAGTGACTGTTCTAGCTTCACCCCCCTCACGGCCGAGCGGATCGACCCTATGCGAGGCTCTGACAATCGGGCCTGCATAGAGACCGAATCCCAACTCACGCCTAGATACGTTATTCTCTGTACTGGAGAAAGAACGCTCTTCTTGGAGTTGAGCCTCAGCCCTAACTTCCTCATGTGCGCGAGGACAACATCTCGATGTTGAACCGCGAGACAAGCTGACTGTGCTAGGATCAGCCAGTCGTCGATGTAATTGAGGATGCGAATCCCCTGCATACGCAAGGGGACTAGCGCCGCGTCCACACACTTCGTGAACGTGCGGGGTGAAAGTGCTAGACCAAAGGGAAGCACCCGATATTGGTACGCTTCTCCCCTGAAAGCGAACCTCAGGTACTTCCTATGCTGTGGGAGGATGGAGACATGAAAATATGCATCTTTGAGATCTATCGTGACAAACCAGTCCTCGGACCTGATCTGAGACACGATCTGTTTGAGTGTAAGCATCCTGAACTTGAGCTTTGCTACACAGCGGTTCAGAACGCGAAGATCTAAGATCGGGCGCAGCCCTCCATCCTTCTTTGGCACTATGAAGTACCGGCTGTAAAAGCCTGACTCCCTGCCAGGCGGGGAAACCTTCTCTATAGCCCCTTTTCGCAGCAGAGTCTGTACTTCTTGAGACATAACCAGAGCCTGCTCGGGCCCACCACCGTGGGCAGGACCCGTTGAAACTGGGTGGACGACATGAAACTGAATGGCGCACTTTCCTTACACACTGCAGGACCCATTGAGATATATTCGGCAGATTCTCCCACTCTGCCAGAAAATCTACTAAGGGTACCAGCCTCTCGAGACTGGCCTCTGATGTACTCTGCACCACGAGTGCAGTGCCCTGAAACGGCTGACCGGCAGGGAACCACTGACTCGACAGCGCCACCTCCTCCTCGGAGGGCGCGAGCCATCCTCGAACGACCTGCGAGGGCTCTCCACGGCGCCGGGCGGGGTTGGTGGATCGACCCTGTGAGGGCACCGAGGACAGACGGGTACCGTGTGCTGAGGTAACCACCGCCTGCCCCCAGAGGATAACCTCACAGCCCTGGACGCCGTAGGCCAGGATTCTTCGACGCAGCCTTCCTCGAGATAATAACTGTCCTCAGATCAGCTCTACTCGTGGAAGGCTGCGCTGAGAGCGCCGCCACCAGCCCACCCCTTCTGCGGGGGTGCGCGGGTGGCGACGCTCTGTTTTTGCTGCGCCCTGTGCGAGGAGCCAGTACTCGGCGCCTGCTGCTCCCGCCCAGCAGCAGACGAGACTTGGGGTTTCCGAGGGAGGAACTGCTTGAGCGCCGCAGATTGTTTCTTTGCCTCCTGGAACCTGTCGGTAACCGTGGTGACCGCGTCACCGAACAGACCTCCAGGAGACAGTGGCGCATCAAGCAGAAAGCTCTTGTCCCTCTCTTTGATCTCGGTCAGATTTAACCATAAATGCCTCTCCGTGGCCACCAGGGCTGCCATAGAACGGCCCACACATCTGGCCGTCTCCTTGGTGGCACGGAGAGCGAGATCTGCCGAAGATCGGAGCTCGGAGACCACATCAGCTCCGATCTCCTGGCTTTCCCCCAAGTCCCTTAGCAGATCAGCCTGGTATGCCTGCACTAATGCCATAGTGTGCAGACATGCGGCGGCCTGACCTGCTGCCGAGTATGCTTTGCCCACTAACTGAGATGTTACTTTCAATGGCTTAGTGGGCAAAGATGGAGCCTTCATGGCCGATGCTGATTCGGGCGAGAGATGGCTCGCGAGCGCCTCTTCAACCCGTGGCATCGAACCATAACCATGCCTTTTCAGTCCCATAATGTTACTATAAACGGATGTATGGGGACTGAACACACGTGAAGACATGGGCCGTTTCCACGATCTCGACACCTCAGTGTGGAGATCAGTGAAAAACGGCAGGCTCTCCGCGGAGGCTGAGCAGAGCGTGCGGGAGAAAGCGCCGCCGAGCCTGCTTTTTACACAGGCTCGCTCATGATGCTCTTGTGGCCAGTCAATGTTTAATCTGGCCACCGCTCTGCTCAAAACCTCCACGAGCTCCTCACTGGCAGGGGATTGAAGTGGCGAGTCCTCAACCCTGCATCGATGCTGCAGACATCCACCTCCTCGGAGGAAGACAGCTGCAGCATCGCGCCGCTTCGGCGGGAGAATCGCAGCGCCGGGCTCCCGAACCCAGAGAAGCAGCACTGGATCTAGCGGGTGAAGGCTGAGATAGGGCGGGCCCGCCTCAACCTCCGTCAGATCCATTTGCAACCCCACGACATGAGCTGCCGCTGTGCCTCGGCAGCAGCGGGCTCACGCCGCTGGGAGCGCGAGCCGACGCCTCAAGAGCGCCCGCGGATCGCAGCACACGGAGAGGCAGAGCCTCACAGTGCTCACAGCCGGCACCCTCGAGTGCCGACTGAGCGTGCTGCTCACCCAAACAAACGATGCACATAGAGTGTGTATCCCCGTCCGTGATGTAACGAGGACAGGGAGGAACACACTTTCTGTACAATCGTTCGCTCGCCATACTCTCTTGCCCAATATCAGTGTGAGTGCAAACTTGTGAAAACAGGGGTCTGAACTCAGACACAAACAGATATTTAGACAGACAATGACACAGAGCGCTTGTTGAAGACAACAGAAGCTAACGGCGTGTGTTTGCCAGTGTGCTATATAGCTTCCGGGTCTACGACGTCACCACGCCGATGACGTTCCGTCTCTCTATTGGACTGATGACATACGTGCTTCACGACGCAATCACGCAGAGGCGTTCCCAAAGCGGTGACGCAGCTCGAGTTCCCTTGAAGGGGAACCCAAAATTTCTATCTAAAAAAATTTGCATATCATGAAAAGGTTCTCTAAACGAGCTATTAACCTAATCATCTGAATCAACTAATTAACTCTAAACACCTGCAAAAGATTCCTGAGGCTTTTAAAAACTCCCAGCCTGGTTCATTTCTCAAAACCGCAATCATGGGTAAGACTGCCGACCTGACTGCTGTCCAGAAGGCCATCATTGACACCCTCAAGCGAGAGGGTAAGACACAGAAAGAAATTTCTGAATGAATAGGCTGTTCCCAGAGTGCTGTATCAAGGCACCTCAGTGGGAAGTGTGTGGGAAGGAAAAAGTGTGGCAAAAAACGCTGCACAACGAGAAGAGGTGACTGGACCCTGAGGAAGATTGTGGAGAAGGAACGATTCCAGACCTTGGGGGACCTGCGGAAGCAGTGGACTGAGTCTGGAGTAGAAACATCCAGAGCCACCGTGCACAGGCGTGTGCAGGAAATGGGCTACAGGTGCCGCCGGAAATCAAGGTGCCAGAGTCTGGAGGAAGACTGGGGAGATGGAAATGCCAAAATGCCTGAAGTCCAGTATCAAGTACCCACAGTCAGTGATGGTCTGGGGTGCCATGTCAGCTGCTGGTGTTGGTCCACTGTGTTTTATCAAGGGCAGGGTCAATGCAGCTAGCTATCAGGAGATTTTGGAGCACTTCATGCTTCATCTGCTGAAAAGCTTTCGTTTTTCAGCACGACCTGGCACCTGCTCACAGTGCCAAAACCACTGGTAAATGGTTTACTGACCATGGTATTACTGTGCTCAATTGGCCTGCCAACTCTCCTGACCTGAACCCCATAGAGAATCTGTGGGATATTGTGAAGAGAAAGACGCAAGACCCAACACTCTGGATGAGCTTATGGCCGCTATCGAAGCATCCTGGGCCTCCATAACACCTCAGCAGTGCCACAGGCTGATTGCCTCCATGCCAGGCCGCATCGAAGCAGTCATTTCTGCAAAAGGATTCCCGACCAAGTATTGAGTGCATAACTGAACATAATTATTTGAAGGTTGACTTTTTTTGTATTAAAAACACTTTTCTTTTATTGGTCGGATGAAATATGCTATTTTTTTTAGGAATTTTGGGTTTTCATGAGCTGTATGCCAAAATCATCAGTATTAAAACAATAAAAGACCTGACATATTTCAGTTGGTGTGCAATGAATCTATATGAAAGTTTAATTTTTATCATTACATTATGGAAAATAATGAACTTTTATCACAATATGCTAATTTTTCAGAAGGAACTGTATGGTGAGAAAAAAACTGAGACATTTTTCAAAATTGTCTTTTATGTTCCACAGTTACACAGGTTTGAAATTACATGAGGGTGAGTAAATTATGCAAGAATTGACTATTCCTTTAAGTCTAAATCAGGGTCAATTGTTGACAATGTACTCATTGTACAACATCATTTTTTAATCTTATTTAAAGGTCTCCCAGTGGCTAACGTTATTGTCAGTTTGGTGTTAGTGATTCATTTACAGCAAAACAAATGATAACATCAATGCTTTCATGTTCGAAAACATAAATTTTGTCTTACATTTCACAATAAACTCAGTAATAAGCTCAGTATCAACTCATTTTCCATCAGTTTATTTTTAGTGAAATGGAATGTTAGCAAAGGATTGTGGGTGATTTAAGGCCACGATGATTATATCCGGTGCATCCTCAAAACAGTCCAAATGAAGGACACGAAACGAAGGCTGCCTTCCAAGGATCCTTCAAATTGAGATGGCCTTCAGCGACGTTTGAGCTGAAAATATGCAGCCTTCCATTTGAGAAACACCCTACATCAGTTGTACACTCGTTACTGCGTTGCATTATGGGATTGAATGAGTGCACTCGATAACATCCACTATGATTTTGGACACCACTACAAATGGCTGTCCTCTTAAGTACTGGCCTGTTTAAGGGTGTAAGGGTGATTTTAGACAACCCCAGACTTACTTTTACAAATGCACCAATAGATCTGAGGAATATCCTCTTGAAAATTCCCATTGAAACAATTCTAAGTCCTAAATGTTAATGGCTGCATTTCGATATGTAATGCTTTAGTACCAGTCTGATTTTTGTGAAGTCAGACTCATAGACCATAATAAGCTTGGCCTTGGTCCTGCATGCATACACATTAATTGGACTAAGATACCTTGGCGTTGTGCATTTGCTCTAAAGAAAATGTGCCGTGATACAAGTATTTAATCCTTCAAATATTGGGTTACATATTCATTGTGTCATGTGTATTGGAACAGAAAGATGAAGACTGTAGCTCGACACTATATACAGTAGCTTGATTATAACATGTATACGAATGCAAATGTACTTGCTGTGCATTACTTACTATTGTCTAAAATGTGCCTCTATATTCAGTCTCTTCAGAACAGTAGCTTCAACCACTTTTCTGCTATCTACTGCCTGCTGTTAGAAAGAGTGATGAAGCGTCAAGCACTGCAAAAAAACAAACTGGGAACTGAGTGGCTGAAAGTGCCGGGTCACAACCCTCCAGCAACAGTGCTGCCTCTGGAAGATGATTTTGGCACACTAGAGTACACATACTCTGCTTCTGCTACCTGCCAGCTGGAGACTACAGCATATCAAGAGTCACAGCCTGGGGATCTAAAAAAGGAGGAGGAATACAATCATTCCACGATCAATCCTTCAGTGAGATCTAGAAAATCACAGAGACACACTCCCTCAGATGCCTGTGCCTCACAGAACTTTTCCTGCTTACCAAGTAAGTTTGAAGGGATATCTATAGATATTTCATTCATTATGATTAATCCATATATACTGGCTAAAAGTTCTGTGACACATTGATATTAAAATGTTGCAGAGTGTGTACAACTCTTTTTTTATTACTATTTCCTGTCCCTTGTTTTAGGTATAGTCATAGATGATGTAGATGGTGCCACCTCAAACAGCTGTCCCAGGTCCGGTCCCTCTGCTTCTACTAGTTCTTCTTTCACCACCCTCTGCACCCCATTAGAGATGGGCACTGACACCAATGGCCGCATGACTCAGGGATTGCATCCGTGTTCACAGATATTACTAGGGAATTCCGGCACTCACTTATCCACCCTTGGGCAACAGAGTTGTCTGCCCTTACCCAGCTTTCAGGAGGGAAGGAGATCCTCAGATACCTCTCTTATACAAGGTCAGGGAAACAGTACACTGTGCACAGATTCTATCATTGTAACAATAAACAAAATGAATTAAACAATATTTCCCTTTTTTTAGGTGTGAAGGCTTTCCCAACTCATTTGAGAAAGAATTTCTATATTAAATGCCAGCTGATTTGTAATAAACTCAAGGAGCCTGCACAACCCACATGGATCCTAGATGACAGTCCTCAAAGCGGTAGTACTTCAGCGGTTTTAACAAGCCTTCCATGTTCTCCAGTGGAGCTTCACAATGGTGTCCGGGAGAATGTTTTACAAAATAAAAGGTAATTTTTCAGAAAAAAATAATTCAGTGATTAATGATTTACCCTTGTAAAAAAAAAAAAAGGGGGTGAAACAGTCAGTTTCAGTCAATCTCATGTCAATCTTGAGTACCTATAGAGTAGTATTCCATCCTTCATATCTCCGAAAAGTCTTTAGTTTTATTATATTTATAAAAGAAAGATACGCTGTTCTAAGTCTTTCCGAATAAAACCGAGCGGATAGAGGCGTATCCTGTGGGCGGAGCTAAAGAATCATGAGCGCGCGCAGCTATGGACCCTTTTGACAGACTGTTATGACGCGTTTTAACGGTCATTAATATCGTAAATCCTGCAACGTTTTTTGGATTTTAATTTTTTTTACATATGTATGTACATTTATAATACGACTAGTTTGTATTATACTACTTTTGCATCAAATTATAAAAAAAAAAACGTACCTACTGTGTGGGTGTTTCTAATACAGCGTCTATGGAAGAGATGGTAAAAAATAACATATTTCTCTGTTTTCACTGCCGTTATCAGTCCCACACAATTTTTTCCCTCTTTTTGAAAGTTGTGAAATCACTATTGTTGCGTTTTTCTTTTGCTATTTGAGCAAATCGGGACACCAAAAAATATTTAATGTATTCTCTCATTCACCACTATAAAAGTTAACCCAACTTTGACGACTTCCGCTCTGAGAAACCCGGAAATGTGAAAAGGTTATATTGCTTTGAGAGCGTCTGAAAGCTGTGACATCCTTAAATGTGGAAGAGAAAACATTACCCTTAATAAACCATGGCTATCAATCAGATTCAACTATGCAACTATACATATATGATCCAGAATCTGATCCGGAGGCTGCAATTGAACATGAGCAGCAGCAATAGCAGGACGTCTCTATGTGGTATGTACTGTAACTGTATTTGCTTAGCGGCTTGTCAACATTTGTGTGTGTTTACTCATGGTTTATCAGGACATTATTTGGTTAATGAACTATTGTATGCGTCTAAACGATAGCAGTAGCAAGCGGAACGGTTTTGCCCATCAGACTAGTGTTTACATAGAAAAACAATGGAATAGTAGCACATTTGAATGAAGAACGTATACACACACCATACATCGCATGCTCCATTGATAAATATATAACTAAAAACTATACACGATCATGTTGTTTACTGATGTGTATGCGACAATAGCCAACAACATAGACATTTGAAGCAGTTTTACTCAATGCCTGCTTCCAATGCACGACCATGAACCTTTATCGTTGGGACCGCTCCATCAAAGACACATTTCTTTGGAGACATTGTTGATTTCGTGAAGTCCTGTGGCTGTGATTGCAGTGCAGCCAACTTCCCTAAAGCCGAGCAAAGCGCGTTTATGGGTGTGCATTTGCTATCTCGCTCTGGTCGCGCGTTTGCCCCCTTCCAGGAGAAGAGGCCGTACAAGGAAATTCCGCCCCATTTGACATCACACAGACCCATATTCGGAAAAAACGTTCTGAAATTTGTGAGAAACTGGAAGGAGTATTTTTGGCACAGAAATACTCCATCAAACGTCCAACTTATTTTTTGAAAATTTGTCCATGTTTAGCATGGAAATCCTAGTCTTTAACGGTGTAAAAAACTCAGTATGTACCTTTACCTTTAAGTAAATGTGGACTTTGTAATGTCAATTTAAAAGTTTTACTTTAAAGCACATTTTTAATCATTATGTTCTAATAATCTTTTGTCATTCTTAAAAGAATTAAGGCCCATTCACACCAAAAACGATAACTATAAAGATACTAACTACAGTATTGTTCAAAATAATAGCAGTACAATGTGACTAACCAGAATAATCAAGGTTTTTAGAATATTTTTTATTGCTACGTGGCAAAAAAATTACCAGTAGGTTCAGTAGATTCTCAGAAAACAAACAAGACCCAGCATTCATGATATGCACGCTCTTAAGGCTGTGCAATTGGGCAATTAGTTGAAAGGGGTGTGTTCAAAAAAATAGCAGTGTCTACCTTTGACTGTACAAACTCAAAACTATTTTGTACAAACATTTTTTTTTTCTGGGATTTAGCAATCCTGTGAATCACTAAACTAATATTTAGTTGTATGACCACAGTTTTTTAAAACTGCTTGACATCTGTGTGGCATGGAGTCAACCAACTTGTGGCACCTCTCAGCTGTTATTCCACTCCATGATTCTTTAACAACATTCCACAATTCATTCACATTTCTTGGTTTTGCTTCAGAAACAGCATTTTTGATATCACCCCACAAGTTCTCAATTGGATTAAGGTCTGGAGATTGGGCTGGCCACTCCATAACATTAATTTTGTTGCTTTGGAACCAAGACTTTGCCCGTTTACTAGTGTGTTTTGGGTCATTGTCTTGTTGAAACAACCATTTCAAGGGCATGTCCTCTTCAGCATAGGGCAACATGACCTCTTCAAGTATTTTAACATATGCAAACTGATCCATGATCCCTGGTATGCGATAAATAGGCCCAACACCATAGTAGGAGAAACATGCCCATATCATGATGCTTGCACCTCCATGCTTCACTGTCTTCACTGTGTACTGTGGCTTGAATTCAGAGTTTGGGGTCGTCTCACAAACTGCCTGTGGCCCTTGGACCCAAAAAGAACAATTTTACTCTCATCAGTCCACAAAATGTTCCTCCATTTCTCTTTAGGCCAGTTGATGTGTTCTTTGGCAAATTGTAACCTCTTCTGCACATGCCTTTTTTAACAGAGGACTTTATGGGGATTCTTGAAAATAGATTAGCTTCACACAGACGTCTTCTAACTGTCACAGTACTTACAGGTAACTCCAGACTGTCTTTGATCATCCTGGAGGTGATCATTGGCTGAGCCTTTGCCATTCTGGTTATTCTTCTATCCATTTTGATGGTTGTCTTCCGTTTTCTTCCACGTCTCTCTGGTTTTGCTCTCCATTTTAAGGCATTGGAGATCATTTTAGCTGAACAGCCTATCATTTTTTGCACCTCTTTATAGGTTTTCCCCTCTCCAATCAACTTTTTAATCAAAGTACGCTGTTCTTCTGAACAATGTCTTGAACGACCCATTTTCCTCAGCTTTCAAATGCATGTTCAACAAGTGTTGGCTTCATCCTTAAATAGGGGCCACCTGATCACACCTGTTTCTTCACAAAATTGATGACCTCAGTGATTGAATGCCACACTGCTATTTTTTTGAACACACCCCTTTCAACTAATTCAACTAATTGCCCAATTGCACAGCCTTAAGAGCGTGCATATCATGAATGCTGGGTCTCATTTGTTTTCTGAGAATCTACTGAACCTACTGGTAACTTATTTGCCACGTAGCAATAAAAAAATATACTAAAAACCTTGATTATTCTGGTTAGTCACATTGTACTGCTATTATTTTGAACAATACTGTATATTAGCATCCACACCAGCGGACATTATTGTTCTGTTTATTCTAAGCGCATTCTTGTCTGTTACTTTAAATACTCAAGCTTGTTACAGCGGAATGGATTTTGATTGGCTGTCAATGTTTTTATCGTTCATCACATCGAGAAACAAAAAATCACATATAACATATAATTTCTCCGTGCCATTATCTTTATCTAGCTGTGGTGTGAACTCTGCTATTCTTTAATATTGAGAATGATTTTTAGAACTGTATCTTTTGGTTATCTTTATACTTTATATCTTTTCGTCCTTGGTGTGAATGGGCCTTTACACTTATGATGTGTTGACTAATATATTAAAGCACCTGCAAAGTACTTGATTCTGTTATTCAATATTACATTTGAAGGTAATTTATTTTAACTGCCCTGAATTACAACTTTATGTTATAATTACAAATATATTTAAATGCATGACATACAAGTTTCATTAGAAGTTAAAATTATATTTTAGTATTTGTCACTACATTCAGCAGTACTCTTATATTTAAGACGATATAAGTTATTATGAAAAGATATAAAGATGTACTTAAGTCTTTCTTAAGTGATAATTCATTACTTTATCATTTACTCCCCTCAAGTTGTTTCAAATCTGTATGAATTTCTTTGTTCTACTAAACACAAAAATGGATATTTGGAAGAATGTTTGTAACCAAGCAGATCTCGACAGCCATTGACTGTAACATATTATAGTAGTCAACTATAATGCATTTTCATTTAATTAGTAATATGAAAATGAAGTGTACGAAAACATCACACTCAATTTGCACTTAAGTGTTCTTTTAAAGTACATTACTTCTGTAATAATTAGCCTCTCTTATACTTATTTATTTTTTACCAGTATACTTTCAGCCATTATCTCATAGAAGGCACTACAAATTTATTTGTACATTTCAAACAGCTGAAATCAAATACCTATAGCCTCTGTATTTTTGTATTTTAGGATGGTTCACTTCCAGTGCCATCAAAGCCAGCAGCAGCTTTTCCCAGTGGCCTCTACGTCTTATGTGAAAAAAACTGCTGCCCTGGATTCACAGAGCTTTTTCACTTCACCTCTTCCCCCACAGCATCGGAGGAATCCCATCAGTCATCAGTCGCAGAACCCTCTGCTGCCACCGCAGTCAGCTCCTCCGCACTCTCGGTTTTCTCTCTCCTCTTCTTCCTCCATTGTGGAACCAGCCGCAAAGCTTCTTGAGACTCGACTGCAAATTAGTCCACAATCTTAGTCTCTGCCTCAGGCTGGGATTCATGTTGGCATAGTATTACCCTCAGTGAAGTGACCCTGATTTTATCCATTATTAATAATATGTAGTTTAGTATTTGCCACAGTGGAGTAGTGCTTGAGAGTTTAAAGGTGAGTGACTTGACCTGACTAATAAATAAATTCTCTAGATCTGGTCTAGCTTGATGTGGGTTTATATAGAGGCAAATAATTGTATTGAGACAACATAATGCATGATATTTTTTTCATGATTGTAGTTACTTAGTTAATGTCCAGAAAGTGGTATATATAGTATGATTATATATCAATTAAATATTTTACTAATATGGATGGCTTGTTTTTTTTTTTATTATGATTTATTTTCTTACCAAAAATTATTAATAATTAAAGTCTACTTTAGCTATGGTTCATACTGTGATTGGTTTAGTTAGAACATGACCTTTATTATGCAGAAATCCAGGGGGTATTACTGTTTTTAATGGTGGAATACTTATTCATGCATGGGAACATTATTTTCAAGTGTTTTTATCACTTGCTTCTTTCAAAAATCCCATGCTTGTAATATTTGCCTGCATATACCAGTCCATTAGAAAGTGGTAACCTGCGGTGGTATCGAAATAAACCACCAGTTACCATTTACAGGTTACCATACTTGTTCTATAATTAAAGATTTAGTCTACTGTCAACACAGTTTTACACTAAAACATATTTACCATAGCCCCAATTGAAGGAAAACAAATATCATCAGTAGAACATTGATCAGTAGCTCTTATATAAAAAGGGCAGATGGCAAAAAATTGTAGAAAGAGAAATTACATTTTGGATTGTTTTCAAACACACGTTTGATCGGCTAGTCATTTAATTACTATGATGTATGGTGTGACTTGTATTGTATTACATAGCATAAAAAAAGACAAACAGTATGTCTAATGGTTAATATTACAACTTTATTTTTGAATCATTTTTAGTAGACTTCTGAGGAGTCTGTAATCAGCAGAACAGGGCTAAAACCTACAAGACAGGAAAGAGTCAATGACAAGAGAGGTCTAGAAAAGAGGTCTTGACACAGGTAAGAGAGGACGCAGAAGTCTGACTGGTGCCAGTGATGGAATCTCTCTCAGATCAGAAATCTTCACACAGAGCAATTTTAAGCTCTCCACCTAACCTTGACAACCTTTCTCAGAGTATTTAGTTCTCCAATTGATCCTATACAGTAAAGGATGCATTTAAATAATATTACTCTCAAATTAGGTCACCAGGATGACACTGACTGCTTGTCATTTAACAGCTTTAACATTTTAGAGGTTTGAGTGAAGAAACCTTACAATCTTTCACCTCAATCTTTAAGACTCCCAGCCAATCATCCTGATCCATTCCCTGTGTGAGTAGCATGTAATGAAAAAATGAAAACAATCATAGTGGATTATGGAGATTTTTAGCTAGTGTAGTCTAATGAAAGAAGGTATTAGGCCAGATATACACTGACACCCTTTGAGGTGGAAGTGGGAGGGAGGTCTTGTTTAACTCAAGGATTTGTTTAAATCCACCTTTAGATGCCCTCTGAAATTAAAGCCTAGACCCCCCTGTGAGCCCCACTCACACCTCCATACCATCACCCGGCTGTGGGGTGCGGCCCGTCTAGGAGGAGGAGCCTGAGTTGGTCTTGTCCTCGCGGGTAAGAGGGATGGTGCGGTCTCCACGGCCAGCGTCTATGCCAGCAGACTTGGTTCCACAAAGAGTGAGCAGGCCATCAGCAGTCAGTGTGCAGGTGATGGCAGACTGCTCCACGTTGGAAGGCAGGCGGTAGCGACGGTGGAACTCACGGGAGACATAGCCGTGGTCATCCTAAGAAGCCGACCAACCGAAACAGACAAATTTAGGAAACGGCCACATATCCACAAACCCATCATGCAGATATTATTAACATTTTACCTCTTTAGAGTCGTATTACTATGTGGTCTAAAGTAGATATAGTATTATATACTAAAGTATATCAAAGTAATCCATCAAGAAGTAGACATCCATTCAAACTGTTCAACTCTGAAGAAAGCCTTTTTTAATTTATTAGAACGTTTCACCTAAATCGTTCTGACTCTTACAAATCTGTTTACATTATCTGTTACTATCCTGATTACATTAGTGTATATTTGAGCCCATATAATGTAATACTGTACTTGAACATCTGCTGTTAGGTCAGAGAGAACAACAGCTTTAGGGTAAAGCCATTTTAGCGCACACTCTACCAGTACAGCCTTGAAAAGATTACCCACGAGCCCTTTACT
Organism: Gobiocypris rarus; assembly: GCA_023029165.1. Classification (NCBI taxonomy): domain Eukaryota; kingdom Metazoa; phylum Chordata; class Actinopteri; order Cypriniformes; family Gobionidae; genus Gobiocypris; species Gobiocypris rarus. The sequence goes on along the minus strand of CM040914.1, from coordinate 28,928,451 downwards.
GGCTTTTAGGAATCCAAATAGGGTGGCAGGCTATGACGCAGAAGTGACGTCAATCTGACACAAACATTCTGAGAGATCTGCTCACTTTTTCCTCATCTGTGCCTCACTTAAGGCTACTAAAACATGAATAACCCCACCATGCTGAAAAAGTGGCTATGGGATGGGAAGACGGAGATAAAAATAGAAAAGCAACTGAAAAGAAAAACGCACTTGGAAAAGGGAGGAGAAGCTTTAAATAGATTATCTCATAAAAGCTGAAATAATCCAAAAGAGTTCTTATTATTCACATATTTATCACATATAAAAGTATAACTTCCTCCCTTTATTTTTAAATCATTCATTTTGCTTAAAACCATGGTACTTTGCTTGAACAACTGGTACTATATTAAAACATGCAGTCTACCTTGGAAAAATCAGCACAGCATTTGATAACATTTGGATGGTTAATTGAATTGAATTACAAGTTTCTAATTGCTAACCACTCTTCAGAGAAGTAGAATACATCACCTGTCCTGTCGTAATGAGCCGTGACCTCACCTGTCTTTCTCCATGCTTGCCCTGGATCTCCACATAGTCATCTGTCACCTTGACACTGAGCTCATCGGGAGAGAAGTGTTTCACATCCAGGTACACTGTGAATTTGTCTCTGTCAGACCTCACCTGAAAAAATGTTCAAGCAGTGGAGTTACATCGATGTGGTTTCAATTGTAGTTTCACAAGTTCACACTTACATATAATCAAATTAAAGAATATAGAGTGTAGTAAAGCTCGTGGAAGGAAGGAGCCGGCAACCGGCGTTCATTCAAAAATACTTTAATAAAACCGAATCAACAAAACAAAAGTAAATCGCGGGCAGCCCCTCACGGTCGACTGCCCGCACACACACAACAAAACATAAACAAAACTCAACGTAAAGTCCAGGCCTGGTCCTCTCTCGTCCTCTCCTGAACTCGCCCGTCCTTTTATGTCTCCGAGCTCCCTCATGAGAGGACTTCGAGACCGGTGTGCCTCGCTACAGGTGACGTTCATTAACACTCACACACCGGTCTCCACTCGCTCCTCCCATGTCGCTCGTTCGTCCACCTCGCCACATAGAGTATGGATATATTTGGCATGCTGTCTGAGGGGAGGGCTCCAAGCTCAGAATTTGGCCCGAACCCAGAGTACTCCCCATATCCCTGGCTGTTGGGGTGGTGGAGGGATGCTGGAAAACTGTTGTGGGACAGAGGCGAGTTGGCTATATATACAGGCCTCTTCTCGCACTAATTGGATTGATTATATGATTTATGCTCATCCCGATCTTTGTTAATAAAACATCATTAGAATATTTAAGGATTTCAGGTTATTTCAGAAAAAAAGCATGAAAAAAGCATGTTTACACATCAGCATCTAGATGGAGATAAATCCTAAATTTCACTGTTTTGTGGCATTGTTGTGATGGCTGCATTCATCTGGTGGTGTAATATAAAAGGCCTATAATTTTGCATTAATTTAGCATGCCACAACCTTAAATGAATAATATGTATCTTAATCCCTCACTTGCTTAAGTCTGTAAAATATGGCACAATAGACCAAATATGAATGGACTTTCTGCATTTATTTTTCACAGGTATTTTACTCATATTTTGAATTATGCATTATGTTATGTAAGTTTCACATCCACTATATACCTCTCTTTGAAGTGATACTAATTGCCAAAAAAGAAATAATAATAATAGTAAGAAGAAGACCTGTTTTGGGCTTTAACATCAACACTACACTGTCCTTATAAAATTCAAAATCTTCTCAATTTGCAATAAAGCAATTCATACCTCAGAGATGCCTGAGTTGGAGGAATCCAGGAAGTTGCGGAAGAGCGAGTGTCGATAGTAAGGGCTGATAGTTGAGGCAGCGAAGGGGAAGAGGTCATAGTCGAACAGACCTTCTCCAAAGAACTGATCGAAGAGACGGGGTAGAGCAGGGTAGCCCATCGTGCGTCTGAACCAGGGGTGTTGGATGGCAATATCCATAATGTCAGGCTTGAAAACTCTCACCTTCGATTAGCTAAACGTCGATTGGCAGATATCGGCAATTTTAGCCTGTCTGTGACTGTTTGCACCTGATGTTGAGGAAATTTTCGAAGGAGAAGTGGACTGAAGGAGAGTACAACTAGGCTGATAGAGGCTGGTACAGTACAAAGATTCCCAAATGATGTGTGCCGTCCTCAGTGGAGAAAGCCCCCTGGTTATATACCTGTGCTTCAGAAAGAGGGGCTTACAAGTGGATCTCTCTGGAATGGCATTATCTCATGGTGGGAACAGTGCTGTCAGCAGAATCAGGGTGCACACTGACCTGAGAATGACAGTCTAGCTCTGAATAGCTCCCGGCAGTACCCCATGGTGGCCAGCTATCACCGGAAAAATAAGAGCCTGCCAAAACAAACCAGACCATACAGATGACGTGGAGTGGCTGCAGAACTTTACTAATGGTGTGCTATGGCCTCTTGGTTCACCAGGCCTGACTACTTTAAATATACAGGTCTTCAAAGGCTTATTCCATCCTCAAAATTGAAGCTTCACTAAAAAGTTCATTTTAAAAGTTGTTAGTCTGCAAATTTCAATGAACACCAGCGCTAAAATTTCTTCTTTGGCATCATGTTACAACAGAAAACAAATGACATATCCTGAATCACATGTGCACTACAATTAGTAAAGAGAGGGATTAGTTCAGGGAATTTAGTGAATGACTGCAATTCCCATGCTCTGCAGAATGAAACTATAAACATCAGTATCATGTACATATTTTTAAACCTTTAAAGCGTTAAATATAAAATAATATCTAGAAAAATCTTTTATTTTTTAAATAGAACAGTTTATTGGACCATCAGACAAAATATTTAATACATCAGGCTTTTATGGGTCATATAGTATAATATAAGACTCACACCTATATAACACCTCAATTGTATTCAGTTGCCCAAACTGAGCAAAAATATTTTGTGCAATAATTTGCTGATGTTTATATGGCCAAAAAGTAAGATCAAGTTCTTGTAATGTACTTTAATGTTTATAACTTACACAAAATGCACTTTTCAATCTATATCTCCAAATAATATATCTTAGTAAGATAATCATCAAAGGCTTATAGTTTTGGGAACAAAGCTCTTTAGTTTTTATTGTGGGGGCCAAAATATATAATGTAGATCAATAGGAGTGATGATTGATACATACAGGATGATTGAGAGATGAACAAATAATCATAACTCAAAAGCCTGGTGTATCATATTTGTATTACATTTTAACAATGATTTTTTAAAAATATTTTAAAAAGATAATCAAGTAAGGTTGCTTAAGTTCAGTGTTTATCTTGAAATATCATTAACAATATAAAAGTTATTCTTACATTTACTTTATAAAAAATCATTAAAGATTTCACCTGCAAAAAGACACGTGTACCATGACCTAAAGGTGGATATTTTTAGAATTATGATAAAAGGCTGCAGGTGACAGAAGGCATAGTTTGCGTACAACAGGTTTTTCGTCCAAGTTTTGAACAGGTTGACGATTTAGAGGCCATAAATGAGCGTACAAAACAAGATGAATATTCCACACACTGCAAAAAAATAGATCAAAATGTTTTTAAAAAGGTTTGAAAAGCTCTGAGAGCTGTATAAAACTGATTATGTCACTAGCTCATACCATATTCCTACAGTAAAGTGTCACTATATTTGATCTGGTCTCTATATACAGTACATTAGTTTATCTGAAATTGAAAAAACACTTAATATCCAGATTGGTGTGGATTATTTTTACGCTTCGTTTTGGAGCTTGAAATATTTTGACCCCTTTGTCTTTCAATTAAAAAAAGCAGCTGAAACATTCTTCAAAATATGTACTTTTTTGTTATGCAGAAGAAAGAAAATCATACAACTTTGGGATGTATGAGGGTGAGTACATGATGACAGAATTTTCATTTTTGGATTCATTTCTAACTACTCCTTTCAGGATAATCCTGAGCAAATAGTAATAAATATTGAAATAATGATTAACCTGCAATAATCAACCTGATGCAACCTGCAATAATCATCGAACATGATAATTATCATCAATACGCATGTTCTATATACTTTGTGGTAGAAGATCAGCTGTTTTTTCATGGTAATAATTTATTACTGCATAGTGCATTAAAACACATACACATGTACAGTGAAATGGCTTAGAGGTGTGGAATATATAACTATTTACTATCTGTCCGTCCAATGCAGCTTAGAACCATAATTCCGATCCTAGACGTGATGACTTCCCCTCTGGTCTGTCGGGCAGCATTAGGGTAATCCCTTTCACCTGGCACACTGGTGAGGCTTAACTGTAAACCACCAGCAAGGCTCTTTTTCCATACCACAGACTCAACAGCCTTGGCATACAGACCCCAGCCATGGGAGGGGAGCACCGGCCAATGGAGTGAGGATGGGCGACCAGGCCACCGGATGGGTGGTTTAGTCTTTGGCCAGGTTTCAGCTCAGTCAGCAGCTTTTGTTTGAAGCTTTTCTCAATGGACTGTACCATGAACAGAACTGTTACAAGAGCTTGAGGTGAAAGGATATTTTATGTCTGGAGAGAAGATGCTATCATCTGTATCTTGCAGTATCTTCACCAAAAAAAAAAAAAAAAATCTGTCTAGATGCAGTTTATGGCCTCCCTCCATTATTTGTTGATTTATTGCAAAATATTCAATTAGGAAAGGAACAATATGTTCTGAAAATAATGTTAACATGTTTTACATATTCTTATAGATTAGACAAAAATATACTGTTAAGTTTAATTAAAATATCTGTTATTTGAAGCATTTAAAAATGATTTTTACTTTGTTCTTTTGCAGTTGTGGCCTAATGGTTAGACATGGAATCCCAAAAGTCACAGTTTCAGTTCTCAGTACCAGCAGGAAGTTACTGAGATGTCCTTGAATAAGGCACCGAATCCCCATTACCTAACCCAGGCACTGCAGTGAATGTCTGCCCACTGCTCCAGGTGTGTGCCCACGGTTTGCAATGAGTTCACTACTCACTACTCCTAATGTGTGTGCACTAACTTGGATGGATTAAATGCAGAGGACAAATTCTGAGTATGGATAACCACACTTGTGTCAGGTTTGGGGGATGAAAGGAGCGAGGACATAAAATCACAGGAGAAAGTGCCTTGAATAAAAAATAAAAAATAAAAAATAAACAGAATAACAGAAAAAAAAAACAAGACTTGACCTGAACTTGACTCAAGGAGCAGAGAACCACGAAGCACATACGACAGGTAATGACAATCCTGCACAGGGCTGCAAACACAAAGAGATTAAATAGAGAAGCAAACAAAAAAAGGGTAACTAGGGAGGACAGGTGGGGAAAATGAACCAATAATCAGATAACAAGATGGATGGGGTTAGACAATGGACATGAGGGCACATACTTGTCACATGTTTCCTTGTGCCATGTGCTCTCCTGTCCATTGTCTAACCTGTGTCTAGCACATGGCACAAGGAATCAAGCCATGTGCTCTCACCAAACAGGACAAACACAAACACATGGCCAGCAAAGACAATTTACAAACCATGTGCTCAAACAAAGACAAGAGTCTCAGGGCTCTGTCACACAACAAAGAATAAACTAGACCAAAGTGACAAAACCCTGACTCTAGCCCCCCTCAAAAGGGATGCCCCCTGGCGTCCCTAACGAGGAACACCAAAAACAAGACAGGAACATGATAACACAAGACAGATACAGAGACCGAAACACGAGACCGAGGCCTTGAGTCCCAGCAGAGGACCAGGGCGTAGCTGGAGGGACGCACCAGGGCGGCTCCGGGCAATCAGGAACCCTGGCAGACAACCAGGGTGGAGCCAGGGGGGTGCACCAGGCTTGGGACTACCAATGTCAGGTCCTCCTAGACCACCAGACTTGAGGCGGGGACAACATGGGGACAACCACCTCTGGGGAAGCTGTAGCATCTTTAGCCACCTTTGGGGGACCTGCAGTGATCACAGGCACATCAAGAAAAAGTGCAGCAGTCCTAGCTGCCACAGAAAAGGCTGCAGTGTGCTCAACTATCTCTGGGTAGGTGGCAGATGAGGTGAACCCGTTCTTCCTCCCGCTCCCCGGAGGGGTCATCGGAGGACTGGGGACCAGAGGAGAAGGCCACCTTCCTCTCCACAGTGGTATACATACCCCACAAACTGCCAGAAAGACAGTATCCCCAGCATTCCCATCTCCCAGGCCCTGACAGGCTGCTGTTAAAAATGTCCTTGAGCACAGCATCACTGATGTTAAACCCCTCTATGCAAACTCGAACTGGTGAGCAAACTCCTTAACACTGACTCCCCCTTGCCGAAGAGAGGAGTTTGCTACGTTGATCTGCCATCTGACGAGCGGAAGGGCAGGGAGATGGGAAAAGGAATATGCCCATCTCTCTGCTGAGTCCTCTTTTGTCTGGATCATTCTGTCAGGGTTGGGGGATGAAAGGAGCAAGGACTTAATCACAGGAGAAATTGGCTTTTTATTTAATAATAAAACAAACAGAAACAACCCTAAGGAGAAAAAACAAGACTTGACCTGAGCTTGACTCAAAGAACAGGGAAACACGAAGCACATAGGACAGGTAAAAAAACAACGACGATCCAGCACAGGACTGCAAACACAAGGAGAATAAATAGGAAAGCAAACAAAAGAGGGAAACGAGGGAAGACAAGGTGGGGAATTTTAACCAATAATCAGAGAACAAGATGGGTTAGACAATGGACAGGAGAACACATGGCACAAGGAAACACGTGAAAGTAGCATACATAATATACTGGATGAAAATGTCTTCTGAAACATCTGTGTATTTGACAAATATTGCATTTATTTCACTTCAGCTGTGTTAAAGTATGCAAACACAGCGCGAGTGTCACTACGTGAAGCAGAAAGCGTCCGACTTCACGTCTCCGTCTGCAGCTCCTCCCCGCCTGCACGTGGCTACTCTCGCCGATCAGTTACATCCAGTAGCAGCCGATGTCTAACACACCTGATTGTCTTGAATGTGTAAACAGACTCCTTACCTGCTTTACTTACCTTGTTGGTGAAGCTCGAAAGTCCTGAACATCTCCTTCGTTGTTCCAGTGTCTCCTTCGTCTCTCCTGTGATCTACTGTGAAAAAGTGTTGCCTGTAAAGTCAAATTGATGCACCTCTTGATGGAAATAAATGTTATGATGTTATTTCTATCAAGAAGTGCATCAATTTTTGGTCAAGATCTTGTATTGACAATATAAGAGTCAAACACTCTGTAAAGTCTCCTCCTGCACATCCCAAAGACTTTCAAAAAATATATAAAGGTCTGGACTAAGAGGTGCCAAACCTTGTGTGAAAATTATTCTTCTTGCTTGCTTTCTCCCAACTATTCTTTCACAATTTGAGCCTGATGAATCTTGAAATTAGGTGCGTCCCAATTCAGAATGTGCATCCTTTGAAGGCCGATTATGTCACCCCAATTCGAAGGCTCCCTCAAATGTGCCTCCAAATGTGTCCTTCATTTCCTGTGAAAGCATACAACAGATGGATCCTTTCCGACCTTGCCTACCCCAGAATTCATTGTGTACCAGGATTCTTTTTTAGAGAAATTGCCAAATTACACTATTAACTAGTATTGGGATTCAGCCTACTCAAATATCTAATAATATAAGTGTAAAAAAATAACCTAAAAAATAAAAAAAACACCTTTAAAGCAGTTCAAATTGATATGACATGTATCTTACTAAGATGTGATTATATATAGTTTATACTCTTTAATATATACAGAAATGGACCATGGTGAAAAATTTAGACAGGTTGTGAACCCGGTTTTGTTTTCAGACAGTTTAATATAACTTTCAAAAAAGTCACAAACATCTGTAGGCTAGAGCCCTTTTGACAATGCTCGGTCCGACCGTCGCAGCCTTCGAAGGATGCAGCTGCAGAATTGGGACACAGCTATAGTCATCCTGGAATATGGCCATGATGTGCCTTCCTACATGAATGTTTAAGAAATGAAAAGCTACATACTCCATCAATTAGGGGTTGGAAGAACTGTTGCCAAACATATAACATGCTAGAAACATCATAATCACTGCAATGAATATCCAGTTATAGACTCTTAGGCATTTGCCTATTTAAATCAAAACAGTGACTTTTTTTGACCTGGTAGTGTACAATAATGATGCTGATAAACAATTTATTTAACTACACCAAAACCCTGAGCAATTCTGTTTGACCATTTGTGCAAAGACAGGGCCCACAATTACCACACAGCAAGCATCAAATGCAAACAAAAACTATTTATTGGGGAAAAGGGTTAACTAGCAAGTTAGCTAATACTTATATTAGGAACTGCAACATGACAAGTCAAAGGACACTGTGTGAGACAATGACTTTTTGTCAGCATGGAAAAATAGCACAATAATTACATTGTCATAGTAATAGTAACAAAAATGCAAAATACACAGCCATGGCTACAAACTATTTATGGCCAGTAAATTTAGTCAGTTTACCAACCATTGGCAAAACATTAATTTAAAACCCTGTTCTGATGCCTGTATTTCACTGTAAATTTGTTTACATACATTTGTAAACTTTTACATAATTATTGACTATGAAAACAGATAAGCAAGAAATATAATTGTAAAAACAGTGCCACCCAACCCTACTTACAAAGTTTAGATGTAGTAGATATATGACTTTAAAATATATATTTTATAGCTTTAAAATATGATTCTTTGAAAGGCATCATATTCAGATTGAGGAAGTGTTCAAATGCCTTCAGTATTCATCTGTTGATTCAGACATAGATCTCTCTCTTTTCTCTCGAGCAGTCACAAAGTTAAGGAGATCAATGGCTGTCACCACTCCAAACACCATTTGCTTTTGAGTGGAGGATCCATCTGTCAGATCTGAGATAGAGAGAGAGAGAGAGAGAGAGAGAGAGAGAGAGAGAGAGAGAGAGAGAGAGAGAGAGAGAGAGAGAGAGAGAGAGAAATAAAAATAAAAAAACGTATCCTCTCAGTGTTAAGGCTATATGGGATCAGGAGGATGATCTCATAGATAGAAGGTAAAAAAAAAAGGCGTTGGCTGCATTCACAATTCTAGGTCAAAGACAAAAGCATTTATGCATGGAAGAAAAATCCTTTAAAGGGGTCACAACAGGAGGAAGCATATATTAAACTAGTTAAAATAGTTAGTTGTGCAGTGGAAACATATTGTAACCTTCAAAACATTTATTTTTGTGCAGCACATATTAAAATGAAGCTCAAAAAACAGCAGACAGAACACCTATTTTGTGTCTATGTTTTGTGTGTGTGTTTGTGTTATTCAAGAAGAGAGCATGTAACAAATTTGTAAAAAAATTAATCTAATTAATTAGAGGCTTTGTAATGAATGAATCGAAATTAATCGCATTTTAATTGCATATAAATATTTGACCTGAGAACAGTGAGAAGTAATTTTTTCCACATGGATTTTTAGTATACCATTGAATAATGACTAAATACATAAGCTTAGTCAACAAAATTTTGTTTATTTATTTATGTCCAGCGTTTTGCGTCGAGGTGATATTTGAGGCTCGATATGCAAATTCCTTGTTGCATAGCTTCCACACAACCATGCGCTTGTCGACGCTTCCATCCTTTCGTTTTTTAAAACAAAATTTCCCATCCACGGGGCCAAGCAAAGCAGTCTCGTCAGCTTCTTCGTTCATGTTCACTGTGGTTTGTTGTGTTCAGAAGTCAAGAACGCTAGTTGGTGTTCCAGTATAATCGGTCCGTCGAAACTCATTCATTAAAAAACGTTCTGCGGTGCAAAAATAAGTTAAAATTGTTATCTATTTTTTGCGTAATTAATCTTAATTAACGCGTTAAAGTCCAGGCCCTAATATATATATATATTTTATGAAAAAGATACGGATGAAAAATGTACAATACAATCTATAACATGCATTTACAAAATTGATAGGGTGAATTTTAATTTCATACCAACTTTAAGAGATACATATTAGTTGGTTTTGTTTTAGCGAGATTGAGCGGTTCTCAAAAATAATGAATGAAAACATGATAGGTTGCCTTAAGTTATAATCGGTTGTCAAACTGTCTGAGTCAAGCTTAACATTTATCAAGCAGTCATTTAAGCAACAATGTTGAGGAATATAGGAAAATATTTTAATTTCAATTAATACTGTCTTATTAGCAGGCCCTCTCTAGCTAGCAACTAATTAAGAATGTGCTAGAATTTTGACTTTAGCTTGATGCATGAATATCAAATCATTTTTTTCTTTGAATTTATACAGATGGGATGTTGTATGTTTATGTAAATATTATTATCATCATCATTATATCATTGTCACCTTCACCACCACACTTTCACATAAACACTGCATTATAGAGGCAGACTATGCACCATGCTAAACCATATTAAGTGGATCTCTAGAATAAATAATGAAAGCATATATGATATTAGTTTTGCATAGCCAGACCTTCAGACTGTTGGTAGAAGGTCTGGACTCTCACAGCTTTCATTGGTCAAGGACCACCCAAGAGGACATTTGACGGACATGTAACACAACCAATCACAGTTCGTTTTGTTCCTCGTGTAAAGTCGATGTCCCTGCAATAACAGACCGGTTTGCATCTATAAATTATTCAGAATGTTGTGCAACAATGGAGCAGCGAACTTCACACAGTTTTGAAACCCAGCATTTAGTTAATCATGGCAAGCACTCATTGTCAAAGTTGTAAACAAGACGGCATTCTTCTTCCACAATATAATGATGATAGTTTGGCGTCACAGCATTTGTTTTCAGATGGACTGTTAAATAACACAACACACACGTCTGTAGAATGATTTCACATGGACTGTAGAATTCAACCAATCAGATGACAACTTCAAAACTACTGAAGTGTTTCTAGATAAGTGTGCCATATGCATTGTACGTTCAGCGGCCCGTGGTTGTGATGGGCTGCTGCGTCCCGTCTCAAATAGGCAGGGAATCTTATAATGAGGTAAATAACTGTTAAAATAAGATATATTACATTTCTCCTCCAAATTCTCATCAAAATAAATCTTGTTTTGAGATTCAGTAACAAACTCAAGTTGCTTGATTCAAGAGTCACACAAAAAGCATCTGAAAGAAACAGGGTTTATTATTGCTCTGACTTCAATAAGGTGAAGCGTTGTTTTAAGATAAACCAGCTGGAGCTTAGTCATTCTTCACTAATACGGAGTATTCGTTCTCTAAATGTAATTAATATATTTTTTACTAATCTTCAGATAAATTTGCTAAAAGTAAGAAAACTAAATATTTAATTGCTTATATTTAGTATATTCCACTTATTTTGGGTCTGTAAAAAGTTAAAATTGAAGTAATCTGATCTTAAAACCAGCATTTTCATCTTATTTTAAATCTTCCAAATACCTTTGTAGACATGCTTATTTCTAGATTTAACAATCTTAATTCAAGAAATCTTGTCAAGTGAAATTATCTTGCTGCATGGACAGATTATTTTACTTGTTTTGAGTGACTTTTCCTTCAGATTTAGTGTTTTTATCTTGTTTTTAGACACACCTTTTTTGCAGTGAAAAATTTAAGCATTGTAAATCAGAATTTCTTATATAGCTAATGCGGTTTTGTAAAAAATGAGAGCACAATATCCAGTCAATTAATTATTATTACTCAATATGTTTGGCCATGAGAACAAACACTCACACTGAATCTGCTCATGGACCACCAGGGCAAAGTGATCAGTTTCCAAGATCCGAGACAGCTTTCCCATATTGTCAGTTAGACGAATCTAAAACAGGCAAAATGGTAATTTCAGATGGATTGAGTGAGCAAAAAGGTTAGGGTTACCTTCTACAAATCCTGCACTAGACCCACCTGCTTGAACTGTTTGTAGAGCACTTTGCTGACAGGATCAGAGGGCTTGACCTTTCCTGCAAGCACAGAAGCAAGCATGTTTCCCAGGGTCACCATACCCAGAATCAACCTGCAGAGAGGAACACATTATATTCCAGTCCCCACTTAAATGTGGTATAATACACTTTTAATCAGCTTCATTTTCATTAACAACTGTTTTAATACAATAGGTACTGAAGAAAATTACAGTGAGGTTTTCACCATTGGAATATGACTTTAAAATGAAAATGATCTTTGTTGCATTTTTACTCACCCAGAATCATCTACAACAGGTGCCTGGTCAAAGCCCTTTTCTTTCAAGATTTTGATAGTTTTTTGGCATGTGACTGTAGGCAGCACAGTAAGGGGAGCAGAGAGGTTTAGACTTTGCAATTTCAAATTCCACCACCTGGAAGAAATTGAATGACGGATAAAGAAAAATGAAGAATGAACACACTGGGTGCTTCTCAATATCCCTCCTTGTTTCCTTGCTCCTCCGTCCTCTATCCTATGACCCGGAAACCGACGAGCTCTGCCATCTTGTAGGACATCTCAATTCTCTAATTGCACTGTGAGGAGGCGAGGATCGAGGAGTGAGGAAGCTTCCTGAGGAGTCATGAGCGAGTATACACAGGTGTATCCTTTGCGGAAGTGTTTTATCGACTAAACGTGATGCACGTATTAATTCTCTTCCCCCTTTATGTAATCTTGCCACAGTTTATTCATTATATTATTATGTTTACATGTACAAGACAGAAATGTATGTCAAAAAACAACAACCGTAGGACAGTTATAAGAATTATATCAAAGCACAAGAAAATTAAACAAACTGTAATACTCTACTACAAATAAAAAGCAGTTTACTGGGAATAATTCATTGTTAATAATGACTGGTAATATTAAATAAAATATGGACAAATCTGGTAGTTTGTGGAGGTTTAAACTACAGTCCCTGAAAAAAGTCTTGTGGCTTGTGTACAAATTGACCTGAAGTGCCGCTGAAATATATTTCTTATCAAGATTTTTTTACAAGAAATGGCTCATTTTAATCCCAACAGCTTTTGTAATAATGTTTCAGTGCAAAATGTAACTGTCAAAAAATATTCTAATATTCACAGCTTGGTAAAGCCCATTGAGTCAATTTTTGCAAAGACATAAGTGTTGTCGCCTTGTCATATGAGCTTCACCTGTGACTAATAATGGATCAATTAGATCTCAGGTGTGTATAAAAAGAACCCCAGTGCACTAGACCTTCACATCAACTGCAACTAGACCTCTGCAAACATGCCTAAGATTCACCCTGAGACTAAAGTTGTGATTATCAAGAGGCTGAAGACCAGATCCACAGCTGATGTGGCAGACACCTTCAAAGTGTCTCAGCATCAATTACAGAGGATTAAAAAAAAGATTTGAAGAGACTGGAGACATTTTTGACAAGCCCAGGTCAGGCAGACCCTGCAAGACAACTGCTCAAGAGGACCATTTGTTGGCTCGAAAATCCAAGGCCAGCCCATTTTCCACTGCAGCAGAGCTCCACGAGACCTGGTCACCTAAAGTCCCTGTGTCAACCAGAACAGTTTGTCGGATTCTGTCTCGAAATGGCCTCCATGGTCGAATCAGTGCCCAGAAGCTAGCACTAAACAAAAGACAATTGAAAAAACGTGTGGCATTTGCCAAAGCCCACAGCCTGCTAAAAGGATGGACGCTGGAAAAGTGGCAGAAGGATTTTTCAGATGAATCTTCTGTTATCAATTACACCACAGTTGCCGCAAATATTGCAGGAGACCTACTGGAGCCCGCATGGATCCGAGATTCACCCAGAAAACCGTGAAGTTTGGTGGCGGAAAAATCATAGTCTGGGGTTACATTCAGTATGGGGGTGTGCGAGAGATCTGCAGGGTGGAAGTAAACTTCAATAGTCTAAAATACCAAGAAATCTTAGCTACCTCTTATATTCCCAACCATAAAAGAGGCCAAATTCTGCAGCAAGATGGTGCTCCATCGCATACTTCCATCTCCACATCAAAGTTCCTCAAGGCGAAGAAGATCAAGATGCTCCAGGATTGGCCAGCCCAGTCACCAGACATGAACATCATTGAGCATATGTGGGGTATGAGGAAGAGGAAGCATGGAAGACGAAACCAAAGAATATTGATGAACTCTGGGAGGCATGCAAGACTGCTTTCTTTGCTATTCCTGATGACTTCATCAACAAATTGTATGAATCCTTGCCAAACCGCATGGATGCAGTCCTTCAAGCTCATGGAAGTCATACACGATATTACATTTGGATCTCACAGCACCACTACTTAATTTGCTGACATATTTTTGTATTTTCAGTAAATTTGTTCAACTTCTGTTTAGACAAAAACTTATGTCTTGCCAAAATTTGACCTTTCTGTCTTGATTAAATGATAAATCTTTTTTCAGTGAAACTAATTTATTTCAGTGCATTAAACATCATTTGGGAGGGTTTTAGCTTTTCATATGAGCTATTTCTAACACCAATTGATGAATTAAAAGTCAGGTTAATAGCAGGTGTTTCTACAAAATAGATAAGCGACACGACTTTTGTCAGGGACTATACTATAATATAAATAGTTATCTCTAATGTTCAAGATTCCCGATGTGCAAACTAAATCCAGAGGTGTAGAGTCATTTTTAATTGAGGACGCTTTGAAGTGACGCTAAAGGGAGCGATATCATTTCACTTGATTCAATTCCTCCGTCCCCTCGCATCCTCAAGGGGTGGAGCTAAGACACGAAGAAAAGAGTCAGGGAAAGGAAACAAGGATGGACAAATAAGCATTGAGAAGCACCCAGTGACAGGACCAAAAACAAACAAGAGGCTGCCCAGGTTCTAAATACCTAGACTTTGTATAAATGTCCATAAATGTATATATTTAAAAAAGGGAAACATTTTCATATCCACTATTTCAATAACTAAAAAGTATGGAGTGAAATTTGTTTTCTAGCCTAGTTCAAAAAACATTTAAATGTCATTATAGATGAATTTGTTCTCTAAACTAAATGTTCCAATATCATCAGAATAAAACCTCAGTTATGGGTCATAACTGAGATAGATTTTAACAGTTGAAAATTACTTTAAAGTTGAAAACAATTCACAGGACAAGGGTAAGTGGTGTTTAAAATGTTACACATTTAGTAATTGCAATATTTGTTAATGCTGCCTAAATCTTAAATTGACAAAACGATCCTTTCCTCACCAGGGTTTATTCACCATGATGTCCTCCACCCTCAGAAAGCCCTTCTGGAACATCCACTTATCACTCAAGAACTTGGACCTTTAGAGTCCATTTCAAACACAAAATGATTAACATTCATATTAAAGATGAGTATACAGTGGGGCAAAAAAAGTATTTAGTCAGCCAACAATTTTGCCAGTTCTCCCACTTAAAAAGATGAGAGAGGCCTGTAATTGTCATCATAGGTATACGTCAACTATAAGAGACAGAATGAGAAGAAAAAAAAATCCAGAAAATCACAATGTCTGATTTTTAAAGAATTAATTTGCAAATTATGGTGGAAAATAAGTATTTAGTCAATAACAAAAGTTAATCTCAATATTTTGTTATATACCCTTTGTTGGCAAAGTCTCCACAAGGTTTTTACACACTGTTGCTGGTAGTTTGGCCCATTCCTCTATGCAGATCTCCTCTAGAGCAGTGATGTTTTGGGGCTGTCGCTGGGCAACGCAGATTTTCAATTCCCTCCAAAGATTTTTTAATCGCCAAAGAACTCCTTTTTTAAGGTTGAGATCTGGAGACTGGCTAGGCCACTCCAGGACCTTGAAATGCTTCTTACAAAGCCACTCCTTCGTTGACCTGGCGGTGTGTTTGGGATCATTGTCATGCTAAAAGAACCAGCCACGTTTCATCTTCAGTGCCCATGCTGATGGAAGGAGGTTTTTACTCAAAATCTCATGATACATGGTCCCTCACAATACGTCGTCCTGGTCCCTTTGAAAAAAAAAACAGCCCCAAAGCATGATGTTTCCACCCCCATGCTTCACAGTAGGTATGGTGTTCTTTGGATGCAACTCAGCATTCTTTCTCCTCCAAACACGACAAGTTTATTTTGGTTTCATGTGACCATATGATATTCTCCCAATCATTTTCTGGATCATCCAAAAGCAATCTAGAAAACTTCAGATGGGCCCGGACATGTACTGGCTTAAGCAGGGGGACACGTCTGGCACTGCAGGATTTGAGTCCCTGGCGGTGTAATGTGTTACTGATGGTAGCCTTTGTTACTTTGGTCCCAGCTCTCTGCAGGTCATTCACTAGGTCCCCCCTTCTGGTTCTAGGATTTTTGCTCACCGTTCTTGTGATCATTTTGACCTCGTGGGGTGAGATCTTGTGTGGAGCCCCAGATTGAGGGCGATTATCAATGGTCTTGTATGTCTTCAATTTTCTAATAATTGCTCCCACAGTTGATTTATTCACACCAAGCTGCTTACCTATTGCATATTCAGTCTTCCCAGCTAGGTGCAGGTCTACAATTTTGTTTCTGGTGTCCTTTGACAGCCCATAGTGGAGTTTGGAGTCTGACTGTTTGAGGTTGTGGACAGGTGTCTCTGTTATACTGATAACAAGTTCAAACAGGTGCCATTAATACAGGTAACGAGGACAGAGAAGCCTCTTAAAGAAGAAGTTACAGGTCTGTGAGAGCCAGAAATCTTGCTTTTTTTGTAGGTGACCAAATACTTATTTTCCACCATAATTTGCAAATACATTTTTAAAAACTCAAACAATGTGTTTTTTTGAATTTCATTTTTCTCATTCTGTCTCTCATAGTTGAAGTGTACCTTTGATGAAAATTACAGGCCTCTCTCATCTTTTTATGTGGGAGAACTTGCACAATTGGTGGCTGACTAAATACTCTTTTTGCCCCAATGCATGCATATATATATATATATATATATATATATATATATATATAGAGAGAGAGAGAGAGAGAGAGAGTATAAGTATATGGGTATATATAGTGCATGAATTACCACCTGGCAACCGAGACAGAGCTTTAGACTGACAAACAATGCAGCATATACTACTTCAATAATTATACTGTTCTCAAAAACATTAAGCTTCTGTCAAATGCAATATACATACACACATTAATGCATTTGGCAGATGCTTTTAACAAAAAAAACAAACAGATTTAAGGTCAGATTTATAATTTTTATCAAACTGAAACTAAATAAGCTTGCAGCTAAATCATGTGAATTTCTCAGGCTTCTCCTTACATGTAGTTTCGAATCGAGTCTGGCAGAATCACGACACAACGCTGGCCCTCCTTCAGCTCTTTGGCAAACTTTACTGCAGCTGCCATGGCAGTTCCTGAACTGCCACCTGACAACAGAGACTGAACATTAGACTGATAAACAATGCAGCATATACTTACTTCAATAATGATATTATTCTCATAAACATTAAGCCATAATTTAACATGTTGAAAATTCATAGGCATTATTCATATAAAGTAAAGGTACAATTTAGTAAAAGATAATGTGCTTACCACACAACAGCCCTTCATCTCTTATAAGCATTCGGGCCATGGCAAATGATTCATCATCTTTGGATTTGTACCATTTGTCAACCAACTGAAATAAACACACACAGGCCTTTTAATGTAGTCCTGTAGATTTGTACATGACCTGTTCCTACCAATAGGATGCTGTCAACCAACTCTATACTTCTACTGCTATCTGCTGGTACAAGCACAAAATGGCAACAAATGGATAAAATGAGTGGACTATTGCTACAAACATGTGGATGTCACAGAACAGGGTCCTTCCTTTCAGGGGTCGGATTATCCAGATGAAGACGTGAGGGGAGTATAATTTGTATAATAATTGATTTTAGCACGTTTACTGCAAGTAACAAAACAAAAAAACTAAACAACCCTTATATATTAATTTAATTAAATGTATTTATATTTGAATAGGAAAAATAAATTAATCAGATAAGTATGTAATTAAGCTAATTAAAAACAAGTGTTTATATATATATATATATATATAGACACTTGTTTTTATTTAGCTTAATAACATACTTATCTGATTAATTTATTTTAAAAACAATTAATCTAAAGATTCACTGATCCATTTAAATTTTTTAAATAATTTTTCTGACTATTATTTAATGTCAGGCTTTACAGGGTTATAAATTCCTTTAAAAAGACTGGCTGGAAAACAAACATGACTTCATGCCATCAAATAACAAATAGCTTTTGTTAAACTTTACTTCTATCTTTCTATCTAATATCTATTCTTCTTCTTTATCTTTAAAGCTTAATTTCAGTGAGTGCCTCTACTCATCTTAAAAGTACAAAAATGTTGCCAGTGCAATTTTCACTGCAATTGTGGCTTGATGTTCAGGATTGAGAATGCTAATGCACAGCTGTACGAACCAAATAGTCAGGATGTTTACATATGTACATTCAGTGGCGCCTTACACTCACTTTTGTTTCCGAAAACTATGCACTATGCATTTTTGTTAATAAAAAACAAAGTTCCTGTTAGCTCATTGTTAGTTCATGTCAGCTAACAATAAATAATATTAACAGATACAACTTAAATTAACATTAACTAAGATTAAAAAATGCTTTTGAAGTATTTTTCATTGTTAGTTCCTGTTAATTGATGTTAACAAATGGAACCTTATTGTAGAGTTTTACCAGCAAGTTTAATTTTGAAGGTTGATTTGAAGGTAAATGAAGGTTCATTTGCAGTGCCTTATCAAGTTATACATAAACAATTCCGATAAGACATGATTGAATATGTGCACCTATAACAGGGCTGGATCCTGTTTGGGAAATTTGTGTAACTAAACAATGGCAAGAGGTTAAACAAACTCACTCAATACGGTCCAAATATGGATCATGATGCACTCACTGTTGATCACATCATTAGGTTTTGTTCCCTGAATGCTTTAATGTATGCGGAAGTGCAGAGATTTAACTAAAATAGTTAAAGGGCTGCATAAAAATGATTGATGGTCAAGATCTGGTAGGATACCAGTTGAAGAGATCCATCATGGACAAATACAATTTTGAAAGGACATTAGATTTATATTTGAATCTAATCTAACACTTATTTAGTCACTCACAGATCTGTCCAGGACGGTGGGTATAAAGTCATATCCGATGCCCTCCACCTCATACTGGGTTTTATCTGTCCGGTTCAGCTCATCAGGCTCAGCTAGGATCGAGCCCTCTGGATCCACTGCAACAATCTAGCAAAACACAGACAGACTTTAGACTTAGAAAACTCATATTCAGTGTTGTCTTGTTACTTTTTGCCTTAGTGACTTTTACAACTGCAATTTATATGATTTCTTATGCAGAAACAATGGTATTCCCATGATGTGGTTTACTCTTCCAGTTATTCTCTTTCTTGACATTTTTAAATAAATCAATAGTCTTTTTTTGTTTAAAAAAAGTTGAATTTCCAAAAATTGCTGTGCATCAGGTCTCCAGGACAATCAGGGTCTACCTTAACATTTGGGCATTTCTCCTTCAACTTGCGAGCAATGCCAGTAATGGTGCCACCTGTGCCAGCTCCTGCCACCAGCATATCTACTCTTCCTGTTGACACAGGTAAGGTGGGTAGAGAGTTAAAGTGATAGTTCACCTAAGTTACTCATTCTCATGTTGTTCCAAACCCATAAAGACTTTCATTCATCGTAGAAACACAAATTAATTAATAAACGGAACAATTCCAATAGGGTCCTTGGACTATTGGTACTCGGGCCCAAAATATACGGTTTAAAACGTTCATGAATAAATCCAAAATAAATCTAAATAAATCCATATGAATCAAGCGGATTAATCTAAGTCTTCTGAAGAGAAGTGTCAAGCAAGTACGGTTGAACTTCCATTTATCAAATTTGAGTGCTCAATGTACATGAATAAAAGCCTAAAATACATCTGTTGATCAAGCAATTGTGTCTCTTCGGAAGACTTGGATTGAACCGTTGGATTCATATGAATTTCTTTTATGATCTCTTTTGACCCATCAGAATTTTGGGTGAATGGACGTTCAGTGTAGGGACAGCAGATTTCATTAAAAGACTCTAAATTGTTGTTCTAAAGATTAACAAAAGTCAGTTACACTTTATTTTAAGGTGTTCTTGTTTCAGTGTAATTATACATTTAAGTACTGAGTAATATTAATTAACTACATGTACAAAGACAAAGAGAGAGAGAGAAATTGCACAATAACCACCATCACACTGCTCCAGAATCTCCTCAGCAGTGGTGTCATAATGAGCCAGGGGGTTGCTGGGATTGCGGTACTGATCCAGGATGTGCGAGTCAGGAATCTCATTCTTCAAGCGCCAAGCCACACCCACATGAGACTCTGGGGAGTCAAACCGTGCACTGGTGGGAGTTCTGACTATCTCAGCACCCAAAGCTCTTAACACGTCAACCTATGATGAGACTCTTGTTTAACTTTATCAAATTTAACGTTCTTGGTGGGCTAAGAAAACTCATTGTAACTGAAAAAAAATCTTACCTTTTCCATGCTCATTTTCTCAGGCATAACAATTATGCATCGATAACCCTTCACTGCTGCAGCCAGTGCAAGACCAATACCTGCAAAGTTTACACATATTTGTTAAAGACTTTTTTTTTTTACCAACTTAATATTTTCTCTTCTGCAATGTAGAAATTAGTCTAAAAAACTAAATTTGTTCCAGCTATTTTTTTATTCAATTTTATGGACACCATGACTAAAGCAAAATAAAAATTCTTATATTTTAACCATATTTATGAACAAGAGTTTAAACTAATACAGTATGTGAACAAGTGCTGAAGATTTTGAAAAGAACGTATGTACATACTGTAATAATGAGCAATGCAATAGGAATGAAGAAAACAGAACATCAATCAAAATGGTGATTACCTGTATTTCCAGAGGTGGGCTCTATAATGGTGTCTCCAGGTTTGAGGATGCCTTCCCTTTCTGCATCCTCCACCATACGCAGACTGATACGGTCCTTCACACTACCACCAGCATTAAAGAACTCACACTTGGCCACTGCAGGCACATATGGCTGTATGACTCCGATTGTTTGTATTCCGATCTTTCGAATATTACACTTTAGTAATTGTTTAATCAATACGTCATCCTCAATAAAAACATGTCTCCGGCATAATGACTCCGATATTTCAAATTATTTATTTTTAATAATTATTTAATCGATACATCATCCTCAATAAACCCGTCTCCGGCGTGTTGCCTTAGATCTTTCGAATATTCAGATCGATTATGACCTCTGACCTTTAAAATAATAATAATACGCTGTTTGTTAATTGGCCAGAGGAGAACTGGCACCCCGACTGAGCCTGGTTTCTCCCAAGGTTTATTTTTCTCCATTAGGTCTCCTGATGGGGTTTTGGTTTCCTTGCCACTGTCGCCTCTGGCTTGCTCAGTTGGGGAAAAAACTATTTTTCAAATATATTTCAAAATAAATCTAATTATTAAACTAAATTAACCATATAGACCAAATTACTGATCTAATTACTGATCTAAAGCCCACATTTTTACTGTAGGATAATCGAAATATATTCTTTTGCATTATTTTTTTGCATTGTTAAAAGCGCTATATAAATAAAGTTGACTTGACTTGACTTGACATATACAAACAACATTTGACTGTTTTAAGTAACATTAAAGCCACATAGCAGGAAAAACTGTTTCAAAGGACAAAGTGCATGTCTATACACTTTGACAAGTTGGGAATATTCCTTGTCTTTCAAAAAAAAAAAAAAAAATATATATATATATATATATATATATATATATATATATATATATATATATATATATATATATATATATATATATATATATATATTTTTTTTTTTTTATTCCTTCTGTGATTAAATGGTATTTACTTTGAATTTAATTGATTTACAACTTCAAAATTAAAAATATGAATGAATCACTTACAAAGTTCACACTTTAGTCCAAAAGTCTTAGAGATCTTGTTTATGCGGACCAGCGGTGTGTCTCCAATCCTGTCCAGGATGTTGGGCAAAATGCTCTCAGCTTTTGTTCTCCAATGGTGAAAGGAAAAACAACAACAACAACAAAACACTTAAAATCACTTGAAGAAAAGATTAACACTCTGTGACAGTGTAAATCTTGAAATAAAAATATTGAGGTATGCAGTCAAATTTCTGTTGTGAGTGCTTTGACATCTGGTTAAAATCAACAAGTTGGATGAAATATACAGGATAAGACTGTCACTAAATAAAAATAATAAAAAGAACATACTATGTGAAATAATAGAACATTTTCAATATAACTCAAAAATAGTCTTGTTCTAAAACCTAAATTCCCTGAAATATCCATAGAGAAGTTTAAAGATATCACACACACACAATTATATTTGTTCTATAACAAATATTGCTTATTGAATATTGCAAAGTCCATTACAGTGGACATATTTATGTAACACATTTATCTTGCTGATAAGTTTCCTAATAAGGAAATATTCCTGAAAAGTAAACAGACCATGTTAGTAATCAGGCCATGTAATTTCTCTGTCACCTGATTTATAGTAGAAATATTGTTAGAATTGTGAGTGATCATCACCTGGGAAAGTATGTGTGAGGGGAATTTTCATGAGACATTCCTGGTTTCCAGGTACATCTGCTTGGCAGGTCAGGACGAATCCATTTTGGATCAGCGGTCCCAGTTTCTCGATTCAGCTGCAGGGGTCTGTCTACATCATCTGAAACCAACTTGTTCTCTAAGCCATTCCTGCCGGTGGTCTTCTTGCCAGCAAAAGGGCAGGCAGGGGTGTCGTTCTCTTTGTTGGAGGGGACTGAAGGCATGATTTCTCTATAGTTCCCTGTAAAGATACATTATGTTATTATCCCTGTTAACCCAGGATAATTTGTTCACAATAGATTTTACATATTGTAAGTTAATTGATGTTGCTGTCTTCACATGGGGAATGAACATGATTACCGGTATAATGTATGTGAATGTGATTACACTGAACAGGCATAATATTATGACTTATATTGTGTTGGTCCCCCTTTTGCTACCAAAACAGCCCTGACCCGTCGAGGCATGGACTCCACTAGACCCCTGAAGGTGTGCTCTATCTGTTACCAAGATGTTAGCAGCAGATCCTTTAAGTTCCTTTAAGTCCTGTAAGTGGGGCCTAGTTTGTTCAGCACATCCCACAGATGCTCGATTTGATTGAGATCTAGGGAATTTCAAGGCCAAGTCAACACCTCAAACTTGTTGTTGTGCTCCTCAAACCATTCCTGAACCATTTTTGCTTTGTGGCAGGGCACATTATCCTGCTGAAAGAGGCCACAGCCACCGGGTAATAACGTTTCCATTAAAGGTGTACATGGTCGGCCACCTTCTTCCACTGCTCTGTGGTCCAGTTCTGATGCTCATGTGCCCACTGTTCTGGCTTTCGGCGGTGGACAGGGCTCCGCATGGGCACCCTGATTGGTCAACGGCTATGCAGCCCCATACGCAATAAATCTACGATGCACTGTGTATTCTAACACCTTTTTATCAGAACCAGCATTAACTTGAGCAATTTGAGCTAGAGTAGCTTGTCTGTTTGATCGGACCACACGGGCCAGCCTTCACTCCCCACTTGCATCAGTGAGACTTGGCTGCCCATTACCCTGTCGCCGGTTCACCACTGTTCTTTCCTTGGACCACTTTTAATAGATACTGACCACGCAGACCGGGAACACCCCACAAGAGCTGCAGTTTTGGAGATACTCTGACCCAGTCGTCTATCCATCACAATTTGACCCTTGTCAAACTCACTCAAATCCTTACGCTTGCTCATTTAGTCAAATGTTCAAAAACTTTGGAGATGGCATACCGGTACTTCCAGGCTGCAGGCTTTGTACTCATTCCAAAAGCTAATACAAACAAAACATCAAAGCCCACAATGATAAAGTACATAATCCACCACAGAATTAATAAGAAAGCAACAGATTGCTCAAGTGATTTTTGTAGATCAACACAAAGTCAAATAAGATTTTTCGATTTTGGATTGTTGCCTTAATACAATCATCAGAAGTAAAAAGTTAAATGTAGGCTATAAACTATTTACTTACTATTCCAAACTCTTTTAGTCTTTTTTTTTTTAAATAAATAAAAATGATCTGAAAGTTTGAGTAAGAATGGTTTGCAAAAGCATGATTATAAAAACAATGAGGCTGTGAAAGTGGTTTAGTCATTAGATGAGTTTTCCTGTTCGCCGTGATGACATGACAACCTCTGTAGTCCCATTTAACCACTTGTTAGCAGGTTAGAGGATTTACTAATGCATTTTATGTTGAAGAATAAAATGTGAAATATCTTAAGCTTGTTTTAACCACAGACCGTATTTCATTTAAACAAAAACCCATTAAAAAAACTATTGACTGAAACCGAATGACAATTCAAACCTGGGGTACAGTGGATTTTGTTGATACACTCCAATTCCCCAGATAATCAGAACAATTTCTCGCATGAAGTTGTATGACACAAATCTGACCCTTTGAATACACAGAGCTTAACCATTAGGTTTTTCCAGAGTATGAGTACCATTAATAGATAACCCAACAAGCCATGCATATAATACACCAGCTGTTAAAACTTTTAGCCTCTCCAAGATGACAAGCATGCTTGACTGCTTTAATGTGAAATGACCACAATACAATGAAAGCTAAGATGGTCTTTGTGTAGCCTGAAAAAAAATAGTTTGAGGTTGACCCATTCACACAAAAGTGCCCTTTCATGCATGGCGTCCGCTACAGTGGACATATATTTGGAAGCCATTTTGAACCATTTAAGTTTTAGAACCTTGTCCCAACCACCAAGTGGCAAACCCCCAAAGCATTGTCTACGATTCCATTTAATTATTGCCTTTGTATCTCTATGTTGTTTTGAGATTTTGCATCGTACATTCAAAATAGCAGAGGGAAGAGGAGATGCACCAAGTACCTCAAAAAGTTTTAAATCATTTTATTCTCAGTATTATTTATTCACAGTATTCTCAATATTTTTCTTATACATTTTCTTCTGTGATAGAAAATACATCTGTCCACTCTAGTGGACGTCATGCACCAAAGTGGATATTGAGCCTATATTTAAATTCTGCCTTATTTTGTATGTTTTAGTTAAAATTATGATATAATTTACACTTTAGTTTTATTAAACAGCAATATTAATATTTCTTCATATTTTATCATTTATTTAATTGCTTATAGTCTATATTTATTTATTAGGTCATATACTAAAAGTGTAGGCATATACTTATTTTATATATTTCATTATTTTATTAATAGTCTTAATTGGTGGAAGAAGGTAAATCAAATTATAATAATTATGATACTAATATCAGTCAGAAACGTTCAACGTCACGAGACCTAGAATGATATGCTTTTCAAATGTCCTCTCTATTTTTGTTGTTATTTAATGTTCTTATGTGTATCCATACCATTTGCTGAAAGTAAATGTTTAAAAAACATGCTTTTTCAGATCAAACAGCGAGTTCTATTGAATCACTTTTTATATAGTTTATGCATGGTGTCCACTGCAGTGGACAGATATGTAACTCCCTCAAAATAAAATATATTGGAAAAAATTATAATATTATTGGCATGATTTTTCTCTTGTTTAAAAGTAAAAACAAACATTAAAAACTATTACTTTGTGATTCAATAATTCATGCATGAAAGGGTTAATTTTCAGGCCATATTCATATAGGCACATAGGGCCTAGGGCAGGGTTCCTTAAATCCACTGCCCTGCAGAGTTTAGTTCAGCTCCTGATCAAAGAAAACAGGACTCATCGTGCACTCGTGTGTTGTGACACATTTCCCTCGTGCATCAATAGTACTGGTGCGCCCAACACCCTGTCAGCGGTTTGTCCCTCCTCAGAAGACGGTTGGTAAATTCTCACCACTGCTGACCAGAAGCAACCCACAAGCCTTGCCGTTTCATACTCTATCCCAGTCGTCTTGCCATAACAATTTGGCCCTTGTCGAACTCATTTACATGTTTATTCCTGCCCATTTGAAAATACAAATAAAAAACATCTTCCATTATGCTTTATCAAAATTCTACTGCATGAGTATTAGAATTTGACACGCAGGACCAGGGTTGCCCCAAATGAGCAATGATGCATATCAATTCCCAAATGCACTGGGCTGTCACACAAACCTGGCAACCTAGTCTAGGACG
Source organism: Gobiocypris rarus (assembly GCA_023029165.1). Taxonomy (NCBI): domain Eukaryota; kingdom Metazoa; phylum Chordata; class Actinopteri; order Cypriniformes; family Gobionidae; genus Gobiocypris; species Gobiocypris rarus. The sequence continues at coordinate 28,902,291 of CM040914.1, read as the reverse complement.
CACGAGTGACGAGTCAGACTATTTAAAGTATGGGGAAGTTTAAAGGGGGTCCATGTGCTCTTAAGAAAAAGGCCTAAAAACTCTTTCAGCTTAAAACGTTCAGTTCAGACCCCATCCCCATCCAGGCAGAGTTTCGTGCATATACTCTTTCCACAAAACACTCTTATAGGACTTATAGGACTAGGAAAAAGAAAAAAAACACCTTCAAATACAAATCTGTGTGAGCACGAGGCAACCCCTTGTACCATTCATATCTGAAAAAACCCCCCACCTTTAATTATTGACTGTTTTTTATTTGTAAAAACTGTTGATTTTGATAGAACCATAAATCATTAAACCATAATCAAAAATATATTTTTATATATATTTTGTAACACATATCGCTGTTAGGGTGTTGCACAAGTCTACTACAGCCATTTAACTATTAAAATAAACATTTACCTTGCAGATAGGCGCGCAGACAGTCCACTTTAACAGCTGTACATACAGAAGTACCTACCTGTGTGTCACGTCATTTATATGAACGGGGGTTGATCACTTATTTGGGAATTGGCCATGTGCTGGCGCTCAATCTGATTGGCTGGAAGGAGGGCGTCTGTCGTTTGCTCTCCTATCAGAAGCTGGGACATGTCCAACATTTTATACAAACAACTTGTGTGAAACATTTGGCCTACAACTCATATAATTTATTACACAAGGTACCTTTGTGTTTTAAACACCTGAAATGTAAGACATCTTAAGACAAAAATATTTTACATGAGAATGATAAAAAAAAAAAATCCTCATAAAATATTAAGCATACTAGCCACTGTCACCATTAATCACGGTGAACCAGAATTATGACAGGTCTTATGAACTTTTTACCCCCAAAATACATGGTAGTACTATATTTAGTCGCACCACTGCAAGATTGCAACAGTGTCCCTATACCGATACAAAGAAAAACATAATTCATGGTCTTGATGCATGCTATAATCACTGAACTGATAACCCGGCAGTTTATGGACAAGAACATAGCCAAAGAATAATGAACTTCAGTACACACCCCTTCACACCCACAACACTTTAATGAAGGCCTGCAGGACTTATTAATGATGACTAAGCATATAACGAATGATTAATAAGCCCAAACATATAAACTGTAAACTTGTGACGGAGACAATTTATAAAAATGCACTTTTATTGAGAAACAATTTTTAATGGTACACTTAAAAAAAAAATGTAAAGAAACAAAGGGACAAACAAAAGGGCTTTAAGCACGTAACAAGATGAAATGATCTTTCAAACAAGTGCTGGTCATTGATTGATGACACCAAGAAATATAACATACGGCTCAAAATCTTCCAGAACGTTCCCGATCTCTTGATCTTCTTCTCTCACGTTCACGACCTCCACCACGGCTACGATCCCGTGAACGAGAATGTCTTTCACGAGACCTTGACCGAGAACGAGGTCTAATGGAAAGAAATTAATTTTGGTTACAACAAAAAAGACAACTCCATTTAAAGGGACTGGTCTGGCCTTTGATAAAGAAGGTTTTCAGTACCTTTTCCTTCGACGTCCATAAAGCTCTCTCCTCAGTTCTCGGGAAATGGGTTTCAGGTGCATGAAATTACAGAAACCGCCTCTAGTGCACTCCCTGTGGTCAGAAAAGTTACAGCACAAAACATTTACATGCTATTATAGAGCATAAAACCTCACACTCCACTATGCAATTTTTAGGCTGTCCGCCTCAGCAGTTTAACAGTGCTCATTAATAACAAAATGATTGAGATGACTAATCATATCAAAGTTGTAACCGTTTACAAAAGTAGCTAAACATTTAATATTGTATATCTGTTTTATGATAGAAATGTTAACCAACCAACAGTAATATCCAGTAATGCAAGCTACTTTTCTTTCAATTCAAAAGTAATATTGGAATAAAGGGCATATGATTGAGAGTAAATGTGTGTATTTTTTAATGTATTTTTCAAACATTTCAAATTGATTGCTTTGTGAAAATTGTAGTTCTGTTACAGTTCAATTCCCTTAAAAGCTTTAATTATCAATTTAAATTTTAATTCATCTTTGGGTGAACTATCCCTTTAATATGCGCCTTAAACAAAATTATAAGGCTATCCTTAAAAATATTCTTGTTTGCCGTAACCCGACCGACCCTGTCAATTTAGTACAGACTAATTTTTTTTTAGTTTTTTGCTTTTAGTCCGACGGACTTGCTTTTCTTTTTTTTTACTCTTCAAACAACTAATACGAAAGCAAAAAAATAATATTAATTATATTTTAGTAAGTATTGTAAATATATAAATTGCCTAGGACTACATACAAACGAAGGCTACGTTCTTTCTTTTAAATAAAAACCTGTGACGTTTATGTATATCCCAGCCCCCGGGATAGTCATAATTTATAAAGGAAGGAGACATAGGCGTGTTATTCAAGCATTAATTAAAATTAAAAGAGTGAAATGTTTGAATTTGCATGGTGGTAACTCAATTTTTTTTTCTTTCTTTTTTTTCGTTATTTTGGCTTGAAATTTTGTTTGTTGAAAATATGAACTGAATTTAGAAATGCTTTTTAAATGAAAAACTTAACGGCGTTTGGACTTGAAGTTCAGCCCATGCAAAATAATCTGTCCCGTTAATCCACAGCCCTTGTTATTGTGAGTCTAGGCCTACACAAATAAAAGCAGACAGTTTGTAGTTTATAATTATGTCTTGCACTTATCTGTATGGCTAAAAATGACGGAGTACTGTGAGAGGTTTCCACTGTCATAAAGGAAAATATTTATCAGAACGCGTTGCGCCAGCGCTTTCGTCAGACAGAGGGTTATTGAAAACGTAGCCTATAGGCTATTGTTTCGTAGTTAGCTATGTTGAACTATTAGCCTATATTATTATTTTTTAAATTTCATATGCTGATTATGAAACGTGAACAACCTTCTACACAAACCTTGACAATAGAATAGCCATTGGCTAGTATTTTTTATGTTTTGTTTAGTCGCCAGACTGATAAAGGCTACTTTATATTATAGGCCTACTTTTAAACTAATATATCTAGTATAGAAACATTGAAGTGTGACAAAGGCACATAGGCTATATAAATTCTCTAATGTGAATAAAGGCTTATTTTGTAGGCTTCACATCACTATACAACATATGTCCTTATTATGAGAAAAAAATATGTCGTTTTAACGAGAAAACGTATGCGATTTTTTTGTTGTTGACATTTCTAATCGTAAACACAGCCATGTTGAGGCCTGCAGTAGCCTAAATGTTTTGCATTGTTATAGCAGTCCACTCTGCTTATTGTTTTTCGAGCAGAGTGCACGAAACTTCATGCCTATAAATCATCAGAAATATCATCAGAAATATTGGTCTTTACCAATATATTGAATCTTTACATTCGTCCTGCATGTTTCCTGGGATTTACCTATATTTGGTGTTATTTTGCCGTATAAACATATTTTATATTTTTATAACATATTTTCATATATATATTTTTTGCTTACTTTTTCTAACATTACATCATATTTAAAGCTATACATTTGCAATGATGCACCCGAAGGCACGGTTTGAAGACCCAGTCAGTAACGTCACGATATGCTAAATTCATACCTACGTAATCACCATCACCAAAATAAAAAAAATAGACCTACCTACCGACCCTTTTTTTTACTGTTACTGCAAACCAAAATGTTTTTAAGGATGGCCTAATGCTTACTATAAAATGTTTTGTGAGACACTGACCCCATTTCATATTGTCTGCAGCAGGCTTCTCTGAAGTCTGTAACTGGAGAAAGCTCTGCATGTATTGGCTGGCCATTAAACCAGCGATTATTCAAGTCCAATACAGCCTTTTCAGCATCCTCTTCTCGCCGAAACTGTTCAGACAATAAAACAAAATAAGGTTAAACATTTGATAGCCTAATTTGAACACAGGCAGTTCCATTGTTTGAATTACTGAAATTAAATATTCTATAAAGCAGTCATTTTAATTAAGCAAATGTCACAAAACATTAATAAACATGCTTTCAAGTCTACCTTCACATAAACATTTCCAACCAAATGATCACCAAGGTTATCACACACATTCATCTCCTCGACCTCTCCATACTTCTCTTCCATTTCTGCAAAGACTTCCTGTTGCAATAATAAACAATCAGCATTACAAAATGTAGGAGTAATTACTTCAAGAGAGAGTTCATCCACAAAAAATAATTTTGCCATCATTTACTCTCCCTCATGTTGTTTAAACCTGTATGACTTACTATCTTCTTTGCAGCTAAAGTCTATTTATTAGTTGTTGTTTTTTTTTTTGGGGGGGGGGTTCATTTAACTACTGATCCTTATTATGTATAATGACATGTGTTATAAACACAGCATAAGAATGTTGGTATCACTAAAAAATGATTTTATGTAAAAATATTTAGAAAAAAAAATAAACAGAGGAAGAGCTACTATACATGCACCACTCAACTAAAAACCTTGGGTTGCCAGGATTTCTCCATCACCCAACCAGCATGGCTTTTAATGGCTTCATCCAAGTGTAAATATTAGCCTTGTTGGGACATCGCATTAAGTACATGTTAGAGTTGCACATTAATAATAAATGTGTTGTTTACTCCTGTGGGATTTTGACCCTTGGAACATCAAGTCGTTGACTGTTTTTACATGGACAGCAGTAATCAAATTATTAACCATAATCTGAATTAGACAATATTCTGATAAAGGTGTTTATGAGTTGCTTTTAGAACATTCCATTCATGTTCCGTTTTACATGTTTCACACAGAAAATCAATTAATGGCACACGTCATTACGTCCCCATGCCACGCAGGCCAACGTTCCCTCCAGAATTTCACTGTTCAACATACAGTTTGTCTTCGTTATGGTACCATATACAGTTTTGGGTATGTCATTTTTAAATTTTACAAAAGCTTCAAGTGCAGTTAATTATTTGTCATGACAATGGCAGATACAAATTCTCCAGCAACGGCCTCCTCTGCCACCGCGACAAACTCTGAGGTACTGGATGACAGTACAAAATAATGACTGGTGGGACAGAGTTGCTTAAAGCCAAGCCATGCTCTCGTTTGCCGTCAAATGGATGACCACTGGTGTGTGCGTTTGTGTCCTGTCCCAAAATGTAGTGAAAACTCTTATACAACGTTAATAGTGTGATTAAGATGTGTACATGTCTATAATGCACTTCAATAATGTGACTAAAATAGGAATACTCTGCATTCCTTAATTCGATTTGGGTTTACTTCGAGTATGACTTTAGCCTGATTAAAGGGGTACTTCAGCGCTGGGAAGATGAATCTGTATTTAAACTCGGTCATTAATGTAGTAGAAATGTGAAATTATTTTTGAATTTGGTGGCTTCTAGACTGAGAAAACAGAAAATTATTTTTTGTCTCATGGGGATGAAAGACATCAATTCCCAGAATGCACTTTGCTGTCCGAGGCTGCTCTAGACACTGCTTACTGGTTTACTTGCCCACTGCGTTCATTTTCATAAAATCAGTTCAGTTAGAGACGCTACAATTAAAAACTGAACGTGTCTGTTCAATATATTATGAGTGAGTAGATTGAGTGTCAAATCCGTCACGGCACAAACACAACAGGAGTCTACATTCATCACATAAACTGAGATAACATTAAGCGCGGGATTCGCGGCTGGGGTTGCATTCACAGCACGTGATCAGTCTGGCGCGTGTTCAGTTCATGTCTTTGGAAGTTTAACTTTCATAGGAAGTTCATTTGAAAAGTTGAAACACTCACTTTGCTCTCCACCTCTCCGTTTACATGAATCTCAGCAGCTCCCGAGCTGAGTGCTGTGAGTGCGATGTTGAAAACATGTGGAAATAGGGCCCCCTGCTGGCTGTAGTCTTTAGCCTCTGGAATAAACCTCCTTTTTTCCAGAAATAAAATGGGAATTTTTCCAGAGATAAAATACATAAATCTCTCATCTCAGGGTCATATGAGGGGGGAAAGTACGATAGTTTGAATATACTCCTGGGTTTCTACTGATACAAAGCTTAATGCTAATCGCTGAAGTAACCCTTTAAGGTCATTAGAAATCGCAGTTTACATGGTAGTTTCTTAATCAGAGTATTGTCTTAATCAGGTTAATATCGGAGTATTTTTGTCCATGTAAACGTACTGATTTTTAAATCAAGTCCACTGGTCTAATGAATCCAAAAAGAAGAAAAAAGAAAAACTCACCTCAAAAAACTCATCATAATGCTCCTGCATTTCCACATCACTAACAGCACCTAGCAACAATTTTTAAAATACAATTAAAACACATCAAAGTGTATCAGAGAGCAAGATATTTTGATACATTTACTGGCCCACCATAAAACAACTGGATAGTCTTAAAACACAAACTATCAAATTAGATAGTAAATTCAATATCAAGTATTAGGACATTTGTTTGATTTTTTACATTTTTAACTGAGAATTCAGAGGAAGCAAATCCACGTCAGGCACAAACCTTTGTAATTATTCGTTTTAAATTAATCATAATATAGGTGAATACCTAAATACACCTTCTACACAAATCCAACCACAATGGTACACCCAACATAGTATTTTAGAAGTATTTGTGAAAAGTGTATTTTCAAAAAATAGTTTCTGAAAAAGGATTAAATAATTGAACAACGTTATGGATGCTTTTGATATGTGCCAGTCGTAAAGAAATGCCGCAGACTCCTGCAAGCAAATGGGGGGACAACTTACAGTGTAAACCATCAGCAGACTGGGCAGAGTTTTGAGGGTTACGGTATATGTTCATGAGGACAATAGTCTGAAATACAAAATGCGCATTTTTGAAAAACAAACTCTAAGACTGTTTAGCATCCAGGTCTAAAGACCACATGGGATATACACATTATAAATTAGGCAATTCATGAAAACAAGTGAATTGGGAAGAGTGGGGTCAGCAGGACAGGTCAGATATCCATCCAAAATGACAAGAGAACCTGTACGTAAAGGTCTCAGGTCTTTGATGAAGCAGAAGAGTTCTTCTGTAAACAATATGTACAGATTTTCTTTTTTTTTAATTATGAACAAGCTCTTAATAAGCTTGTGCAAATCATTAAACAAATTTTTTGTTATAATGTCAATTACAAGACATCTGCTTTTTTCAAAGCACTGAGCCCTTTACTGGAGAGAAATAAAGATGAGTGGGACTGCACTCATACTTACCTTGACATTAAACAAATAAAAAAACAGCTCTGCTAGGCAGTAATCAACACAGACCCAGCACCTCTTATACCCCTTTCCATCAATATGTTGCTGGTTTTCATTTCAATCTTGGAGAGTGCCACAAACTGGCCCAAACATCAAATGTGACAATGGGTCTTATGCGGCTAGGCATTCAGCATTCTGTCCATAACTCCAATGCCGTTCTTTTCTTTGTTTGCAAGCTCTCTAATTTCGCTTGTATCTCAGCGGAAGAACATATTGCAAGTAGAGCACAAGTCGCCTATGCGGATCACTGGTGAATGCTTTTGCTATCAGACATTTTTGTTTATTTATTGTATGCAGTTACAAGCTATTCCTTACTGTAAGCATTAACACAGTACCTAGATAACTTGATGTTATTGATAGGAATCTTTACCTAGCGAGAAGTATTTTTCCTGCACACACTCTGATGTATTCGGTTACTGAGGCCTCATTTATAAAACACGTGTATAATTGGATTTAATCCTAAATTCCATGGATTTCATCTTATGTCAAAAGTGAGGAACAAATCGGGTTTTGTAAAGGCAAAAAAAAAAAAAAATTCATAGGCCTTTGGCAACTGAAAAGTACGTGCATGAACTTTTTGCGTCCATGTACACCACTAATTAATATAGTAGTCCAATACTGTGTGTGATGTGATATATAGATATATATATATATATATATATAGATATATATATATATATATATATATATATATATATATATATATATATATATATATATATATATATATATATATATATATATATATAAATAAATAAATAAATGAGCAGCTGCTTTGTAATTAATTACAAGTATAAGTAACAAATTAAGTCATTAATTATAAAAGACATCCTGAAAAACATTAGGGTCTCAATGGGGGTACACAGAAAGAAAATAGTAAATTTTAAACTTTTTGAGAGCAATATTAAGAGCTCAAACCCATTTTCAGTGACCAAATTTAACAGCGTAAAAACAATTTGAATATAATAATAAAGGGCTGCCACAGTCTAGGTAATTCATGGGAAACAATGTATGCTTGCCAATGATGATGAGTGCAATACTTCTGAACAATAAAGCGATATTTCTGAAATAAACCATTCGTAGAATTATTTTGGAAATTGTTGTAAGTTCACATTCATTCTACGCACATCTTTATGAATGAAACCCCTGGTTTCAGATTAGAACGCTTAAGGGATAGATCACCCTGCAATGAAAATAGTCATCTTTTACTCACCCTGCTGTTGTTCCAATGCCCTATATGTGCTTTTATCTTTTTCAGACCTCAAAAGGAGAAATATTAAAAAATGCCCCCCAGTTGCTGACAGCTCACACATAGGAACGCCACAGAGTGACGGCCAAGCTCAGTATTTTTGACTGAATAATAAGGTTTCTTTCTAGCAAAACCTTATAGTATGCCTCCTGAACACTTTTCACATATGGCACACATCTCACTTTATCATTAATTGATCATTTTTGTAAAGTTATATCTTGATCTCCATTCACTGCCATTACATGGAGGAGCGTGTGCAGGATGTTTTTCAAATTTTCTCCTTTTGAGGTCCGAAAAAGATAGAAGGACATATGACATTGGAACAACAGCAGGGTGAGTAAAAGATGACTTTTCATTTCAGGGTGAATTATCCCTTTAAAGGGTCATGAAACCCTACAGCTAAATTTTTGAGATTTTAACATGTGTGTTGAACATCATTGAACATAATGTTAGCATCTGTTAGATTTAATTAAAAGCTGAAACTGGTAAATTTTCATGTTTTTCACCCTATTTTCGTCTTCCGGGTTTAAAAACTACATTGTGTCCACGTCACAGCTTGTGACGTACCAGCGCACTATAGTGCTACTTGACGTATCGGTGTCTCATTATTATTAATGAGACTGAGTTTTCTTATCCTTTGAGAAGACACTGTCTCTTAATTATTCCTGACAGCACGTGGTTCTTTCTAGTGACAGTCTGCATGTTCACGGAGTAGATGAGAGGAGTTTATGATCATGGGTCGTAAGTGTTTGTTTCCCTGGTGTAAAGGTTCGGGTGTGTTGCATGGCTTTCCCCGCGATGCTGCCAGGGCTAGTCTCTGGCTGCGGGGGGTTGGTTGGCCATCAACTAGCGATACCTCAAAGCTGTTTGTGTGTAACAAGCATTTTTCTAATGAAAGCATGAACTGAGACAGGTGGATTCTCGGTTTTGCTCAGCAACGCAGTTTGCGTCTTGCCGGCAATGCTGTATGCATTTATACTGTGTATACAAACATAATTATATATTTATAATGACAATAATAATTGTGTATGTGCATTTCTATATTTTAAACAATTCCGATTAATCTAATATATGTAGCAAGGCATTCGGGTACTTTTAAAGGTCAAACAGACGGTTGTCAGTGTATTTTATTGGACTTTAATTTTGCTTTAAAAGTCCTGCAACCCCATATTTTTGTTGAGATTTGGCATGGCCCACTGCACTGCACTGACAGATGCTCGCCCCCTTCTTTCTCCCCCCTGCCTCGCTCTGCCACACCCACCCCCTCCCCTCTTCTCACGGGCATCCACGCCCATTTAAGTAGCATTTTTCAAAAAGATTACGAGGTGGATTTGAGCTGAAAAAGGGGGTTTCATGACCCTTTAAAGATGATGCAGTACCAGTTATTCCAAACCAGAACTGTTTATTCTTTGATGTAAATGTGTAAAATGATTCAAGAAAGGGAATCACGTCAGTCCAGGAATCATGTCGTTGGAAAAGGGGCATCAAAAATTTGCCTGGACAAATCCGATTATTGGTCTTTTTACAAAACAGCAAATAGAAACAGCACTGAGGTGTTACTTGTTTGTGCAATGTACTAAAGTACAGTCGTGGTCCAGAGTATCAGTGTGGAGGCTGCCTCTCCATCAACGCTGCTAGAGTTTTCTCTCAACTATCTGAGATTAAAATGGGGATTTCTTGCTTACCCCATAAGCTAGCATTATCTCATGGAAAAGCGGAACTTACAGCGAGAGGCGTCTGCCGTTTTGGGGGTTACGGTAGATGTTTTGAATCAAGATGGTCTGCAAAGGGAGAAATTAAAATATGTATATAAATAATTTCCAATTGGCTATTTAAAAAAAAAAAAACTGCACATGCAAATGGCTGAGGCAGTTGTCTTTGTTCAGTAAATAGAATGAAATTGTGAAGAACCACTATCCACCCCCCAAAAAACAGAAAACACAGTGCTGACTACAACCAGTGTATTGGAGAGAAATTGTGGTAACAAAAAACGGCCACCATTTTAAAAAAGCAGACCATTTAGAATGATACGTTCATCTCAAGCCAATATGCAAAATATCCTTCTGTATGTCTCAGAAACTACAATGGATTTCCCAAAACTCATATATCAGATCTCAAGAGCTTTAAGGCAAAACAATCCTAAATGCTACTGAAACTATGAATGAATTATGAAAAACTAATTACTCAGAAGACCATATGTCATAAATGTGTTATGTGACTGAAAGGCAGTCTGCAAAGAAAAATGTATCACATGTCAGTTCCATTACAATGCAGCACTATATCAAATATAAAGAACAACATACATTTAAAAGTGAAAATGCAAAATACAGGGCTACCTTTCAGTTAAGGTGAATTTTGCAATAGAAGTGAACCAAGAAATTACAGTGTAAGCAGGGCCGTTTCTGACCTGGCAAGATCCCCATTGTTGTTGTTTTTTTTCACTTTCAATATGCAAGAGAAGTCTATTATTTTTCAATGTAACTTAAACATGCTATATTATAACACTTAAATTAGCCCAAGAATATATTAAATTATTGTTTTGTAATATTACTTTACAGTCTAGTAAATTGTTTTATAAAAAATAAAAAAAAATCACATACTACATGCCTTGTTACAAAAATATGCATTTAGTAAACCTTCCCTATAAATCTGTGAATTTTTTATTATTATTCTATTTTTAAAAATATCTTTTTAATGCTAATATTCAGCTGCTTAAATGTACTTGTCACATAGTGAATATTTACTAAAATTAAAATGGTTAAGGGCGCTCATTGGGGCCTCCTCCAGCTTGTGACCCAATGGCAGTCGCCTAAATTGTCTAAGCCTAGAAACGGCCCTGAGAATGTAGTTTATTTCATTAACGTTACATATTTAAAATTTAATGTAAGTTTAATCAAATATTTCTTTCATACGAACGTTATACATTTGAAGAAAAAAAAAGTGTAGTTTCACTTTAAACATAACTAAATCACTTTTACAGAGGTGGAAATTAAAATATACGGAAAGTTCGAGGTGTAAACATAACGTTACCTGACTGAAAGTTGGTTTATTGTGCAATCTAGAACACCGATCTCCATGACGACAAGCTCCAATTTTGAAATAAAAAGAGCAATTGACCCTAGAAATACGAAAAAAAGGCAAATACTGTTTTAGGACATTAAAACTATGCGACATAAATGTAAAACATTATCAGAAAAAGTGTCAGGTTCTAACATTTTAAACGGTAACAGCATGGGTAACATTGATATAAAGACAAACCCAGAATAGTTCAATCGCAATTATTGAAACCCTACATAAATCGCTTATTCCTTTTAATCCATGTTGTCTGTATATTCGATAATTATTTAAACGTTTTATGAAACAGGCGCAAGTGTCTGATTCCATTGCTTTAACCTGCAGCATGAACACTGCGGAAGCTTTACATCTCGCGCACACACACACAAAAAAAACTTTGTTTTGTGTTCAGGCCGAATGCAAACACTCAGCAGACAGTTCGTATAGGTGTGTTAGATTACAAATCAATTAATACTGCACTGCTGGAACTAAATAAATCAATATAGCTTACTTGTCTTTTTCTGTACCAAAAATGGACGCAAGATACTCGGCCATCTTGAACGGCTAAGAGTCTGAGATCTACGTCATAATGACTTAACTTCCGGCTTCGCGAGCGAGCGAGCACACACGTCTACCTGTAGATGTCACAAGAGATAACATAATTGTTCATCCATCTGCCCTGTCGTATAAGACTCGATTTATTAATATAATTCAATCAACAAAAATAAATGTTTCCTTCTACACCTACTGGAAGCGTGATATGCGTTACCAGAGCGACCGCGGGGAGCCTTCAATATTTTTTTATTTTTTTATTTTTTTTTATTACATTTTCCAACAAAACATACAATGATATGTAACATTAAACAAGCAAACAAACAAAAACAAAACATAAACAGAAGTTGGGGGATACACATAACAGATCTTACATTGTACAAGGTAAATTATTACATTTTTCTAATTAATTTTTTTCAATATGAGAGATGTTTTAACACACTTTTTATTTCTAGTAATTGAGTTCAACGAGTCATAGAAAAAATTAAGATCTTGACAGAAAAACTTAAATGTAGGTGAGCCTTCAATATTGTTTAACAACAATGCACGCCGATATCCTAACATGTGACCAGAATATGAACGTCAATCAAGGAGATTACTTTTTTTAGGCACAACCCGCTCTCTGCAGCTCAATATGTATAAAGAGTTTTAACAAAGATACAAATAAATAAATACATTATAGGGGCACAAAAAAGTATTAAACAATGACCTGAGAGGAGATTTATGACCATATACATAATAAATACATAGACACCTCGTTTTTATGTATTATGTCTATGTTAATGGAAGTACAAACGAATAGTTCCCTACTCACTTTTGTTTTATAAAAAAAAAAATTGTACAAAAAAAAAAAAAAGACTCGCTGCCAACGATGGCTGTCGTAAAACTCTTCGACGGCACCAGGGTCTTAATATAATTGGCTTACAAGGGACACGTGATCGAATTGTTGCGCGACAGCCTTCCATCTCCCCAGTCCCCAAAACAATCTGATTCTACTGAATCTCATTTTAGGGAATGGCTTGAGTGGTGAGAAGTATTACACTTACTTTAATTCAACTAAAGTTACTAAAGTTATAGTACGCATGTGGTTGTTTAAAGAGTAACTTACTCCTGCTCCTTTCTTTGAAATTACCAAATAACTTGCTTAATTTAACGTAATTTAATGTGTTATCGCTAAAATATTATCTTCCTATCTATTGCTGCATATGAATACATAAATGTTTACTCTAGATTGAAATAAACCTTTCTCTCTAACAGGTAACTTACAGAAACAGATTCCATTAACTAGTCGCCTCTTCATAATGGTACGTTAGGTTTTACAGTTCTGTGTAATTTACTAATATCTCACTTAATACTTCATAATAAGGTTTTCATTTGTTATTAGTTAACTACATAGTTAACATTAACTAACAATGAACAATACTTATACAACATTTATTAATCTTAGTTAATGTTCAGCATTTAATAATATGGTATTTAAAGTTGTTGTCTTTTAACATTAGTTAATGCACTGTGAACTAACATGAACATGACCGTTTAACTAACATTAACAACGGTTAAATGCATCAAAAAATATGTTAGTTCATGTAAGTTAAGTTATTAATCAATTTTACCAAATAAAACCTTATTATAAAGTGTTTACAAATTTTATTAATATTATGATACATTCATTCAAAGCTGTATGATTGATTCTAAATTTAACACAGAGTGATCATTCCAAGCACTCTATACTCATAAGTCAACATTAACAACATTTGTTATTTACAGGCCAGTCAGGGTGATGGAGAGGTGTGGTATGCCCATCCAATTTATGCCCGCTATTGGCAGCATTACCAGCAGGCCATGAACTGGCACCAGAGGCATAAGCGGGCATACAGGAAAGCTTTGGAGGTTGGCTACTTCCAGGCACTGTATTCCATGTACCCCTCTGCCATGCAGCGTTACTCAGATTGGCATGCAGATGAGAGCTGTGAGACAGAGGAGAGTTCAGATGAGAGCCAGATTGAGTGTGATGTCAGCAACATGGACATCTCAGAAGAGCTGCGACAATATTTCGCCCAGACAGAGCGACACAGGCAGGAACTCAGTAAGTGTTTAACAGCATATGTGGAAACTTTTATTATACATATTAGAGACACTTTTAGTTGTTCTGTGTTGTGGGCTGACTTATTTTACTTAATTTTTATTTCACGTCATTCTGGAACATGTCAATCATATGGGTCTTTCCTTTTTAACTATTTTATTGAATATTAATAATAATAAAGAAGAATTAACGTCTTATATGGCACCTTTCAGGAACTCAAGGTTGCTTTAAAAAGGACATCCTGTATCCTTTATTTTCTAAGGTTGAAAATGTATTAAGGTAAAAAATCTCGGTAACACTTTACAATAAGGTTGTATTAGTTAACATGAACTAACCATGAACAACACCTCTGTTCAGCATTAGTTAATCTTTGTTAACTTTAGTTAATAAAAATACAGATGTTCATGGTTTGTTAATGTTAGTTCACTGTGCATTACCTGATGCTAACAAGATTTTAATAATGTATTAGTAAATGTTGAAATTAACTTTAACAAAGATAAAGAAATGCTTTATAAGTGCAGTTCATTATTAGTTCATGTTAAATAATGAAATCTTATTGTAAAGTGTTACCAAAATCTCTTTTACAACTGTGACGTGGTCAAAACATGTCTCCATTATATTGTCATTTCTGTTCGTCTGGCACTTTGCAACAACACAACCTTGTTTCTGCAGCAACTTTCAGCATGTTCCTATAACAAAATCTGACGTTTATGTTTTTTGAGAGTCACATAAATCAAAAATTCAACCAGAAATCCAATCAGAGCAGTTAGACTGAAAAGCCAATGATGAAACATGGGAAGAAATAGTTATTCAACCCAAACCTCCATCGCAAGGATGACTTGAGGAGGACGTTTCTCAGTGATATGCTACTCATTTTGAGGTGCATTATGAGATGTTACAACTGTAATTCCTCACAATCAGCATTAACAAGAGTATTTACATCAACAAACCGATGTGTATATTCCTCTTTTATTGCAGTGCAATAACAGCGCATCCGTTCGCCAAGCACTAATGTGAATGACTGATGTAACCTTAAAGTTTGCAAAACAAATCTTGCTCCATCCTTTATCTTTACCCAAAGTAGTAAGAACGACTGACAATCTGCATTAATAGACGGTTTTAGGTAATAGTGGGCACACAGCAGATTTGCAGAAGTATTTCAGTAAGACAGTAATAACTTTAGCTGGAAAGTTACACAATCTAAAACTGTGTATTTTGAACACCTGGTAGAAAAGGTATACATCAATAATTAATCATACTTACAGGTTGTGATTCTGAAAAGAAAGCTGGTCCAAATCAGTGTTAATTTTGACAGCAAATTTTTATTTAGTTTTAGTCATATTTTTGTCACCTGAATTGTTTTCAGTCGACTAAAATCTGATGAGTTTAGTTCAATTGTAATGCATTAATTGAGCATTTAAAGGGTTAGTTCACCCAAAAATGAAATTTATGTCATTAACACTAGAATTACTGCAAAGACTGTTCATCTTCGGAACACAGTTTAAGATATTTTATATTTAGTCCGAGAGCTTTCTGATCCTCCATTGAATGTATGCACGGTATACTGTCCCTTTCCAGAAAGGTAATAAAAACATCATCAAAGTAGTCTATATGTGACATCAGTTGGTTAGTTAGAATCTCTCGATCCGCAAACAAAGATTTGAATGGTTATGAATCAGAGTATTGATTCATGATTCGGATCACGTGTCAAACTGTCAAACTGCTGAAATCACGTGACGTTGGCGAATTCTGAATCGATACGCTGGTTCATAACCGTTCGAATCTTTGTTCGCGGATTGAAAACAAACACGGAAGAGAATACAATGCTGAATAAAGTTGTAGTTTTTGTCATTTTGGACCAAAATGTATTTTCGAAGAGATTCTAACTAACTAACTGATGTCACATATGTCTTCTCTTCCATGTTTGTTTGCAATCCGCGAACAAAGATTCGAACAGTTATGAACCAGCGTATCGATTCAGAATTCGGATCGCCAATGTCATGTGATTTCAGCAGTTTGACACGTGATCCGAATCATGAATCAATACGCTGATTCATAACCATTCGAATCTTTGTTTGCGGATCAAGAGATTCTAACTAACCAACTGATGTCACATATGGACTACTTTGATGATGTTTTTATTACCTTTCTGGAAAGGGACAGTATACCGTGCATACATTCAATGGAGGATCAGAAAGTTCTCGGACTAAATATAAAATATCTTAACCTGTGTTCCGAAGATGAACAGAGGTCTTACGGGTGTGGAACGACATTAGGGTGAGTCATTAATGACATAAATTTCATTTTTGGGTGAACTAACCCTTTAAAGCATAACATACCTGACTGTTACTTTAAAACATGTCAAAACTGACAGTAGATTTTTGTAATAGTTTTTGTCATCCAAAACAGTTTTTTATTTAGTTTTCGTCTCATTTTCATCAGTGCAAAAAGGTTGTTGATGAAATTAACACTAGTCCAAATGTGTGCTGACCCATCTTTCAAGAGCAAGTGTTTTGCGAATCCCGCGTTGAGAAGCAGTCGTCAGTAAAGTGACATTTTAGGGCTGATCAAGTTGTTCGCGGACAGACAACGTACAACGTAGGCGGCCATTATGCACATATCATTTCTGGTGAAGCTGAACTGTCATGCAGTAAGATTCTAACAAAAAACGACTCTTTTGGGAGACAATAACTTTATTTATCGTGCACTTTTGTCTTTACAACTTTGCAGAACATATACATTCACAAACAGCTATTACACACTGCATGAAAGGGAATATTCGAAAAACCATAATAGGGCCACAAATATTTTTTTTTCTGAAGCTCTGTTCAGACCTGAAGAACATTGAGCTATAGCAGGTACTTTGAGCAAAGGTTATAGTGTACATTTGTACTGGATAAGCTGAGAGACAAATAAGAAGGAATTAAACCATAGATGGACTGTTGAAATAAAACCGTAACTTCTCTGTGTATTCAGAAGTGGTAACTCAGCCTAGTCATATATCATACTTTGAAGTGTTTGATAATTGAACCAGTCATAAAACATGTGAAAGAGAGAGGCAGAAAGATACATAATCCAAGCAAGCAAACAAACAAAAATTAGAATGTATAATATATAACTCAGCACAATAAATCAGCACAGAGTTTGGAACCAAAATTATATGAAAAACAGGCTGAAGATACAGACAATCCAAAGTCTTCTCTACTCAAATTTGATTTGCTAAGATGATTCTTTTATGTGAGGAACTGATGGATGAGAGCTTGAGAGGAGCAGTGGTGTTGTGCCAGACTCATTATCCCAGAATGTCCCCATTGTCATGCAGTCTCTGCACACTGGCCATCTGTTTTACACACTAAGCCTGCTTAAAGGAGAGATGCAACCTAATAATTCATTGCAATAATTTTGGGATTAGTCATTGTTGAATACTGACCTGATGGTATGTGATCTAATATTTAAAGTACTGTCTTATTTGACAACCATATATGACAGTGCTTCTACAGGTGCTGGTCATATAATTAGAATATCATCAAAAAGTTGATTTATTTCACTAATTCCATTCAAAAAGTGAAAATTGTATATAATAATAATAATAATAATGAATTTTATTTGTAATGCACTTTACATTTCTGCAATCTCAAAGTGCTACAGAGCATCTAGAAGTACAATAATAAAAAATAAAAAAACACAGTTAATTAAATACAAAAAATAAAAAATACAAAAAATAATATATATTGAGTATATTGCATTCATTCATTCATTACACAGACTGATATATTTCAAATGTTTATTTCTTTTAATTATGATGATTATAACTGACAACAAGGAAAATCACAAATTCCCGAAAATTAGAATGTTACTTAAGACCAATACAAAGAAAGGATTTTAGTAGTCTTGGCCAACTGAAAAGTATGAACATGAAAAGTATGAGCATGTATGAGCATAGTGGCCTTCAGCTCTTCTGCATTGTTGGGTCTGGCATATTGCATCTTCCTCTTCACAATACCCCATAGATTTTCAATGGGGTTAAGGTCAGGCAAGTTTGCTGGCCAATTAAGAACAGGGATACCATGGTCCTTAAACCAGGTACTGGTTGCTTTGGCACTGTGTGCAGGTGCAAAGTCCTGTTGGAAAATGAAATCTGCATCTCCATAAAGTTGGTCAGCAGCAGGAAGCATGAAGTGCTCTAAAACTTCCTGGTATACAGCTGTGTTGACCTTGGACCTCAGAAAACACAGTGGACCAACACAAGCAGATGACATGGCACCCCAAACCATCACTGATTGAGTAAACTTTATACTGGACCTCAAGCAACGTGGATTGTTTGCCTCTCCTCTCTTCCTCCAGACTCTGGGACCCTGATTTCCAAAGGAAATGCAAAATTTACTTTCATCAGAGAACATAACTTTGGACCACTCAGCAGCAGTCCAGTCCTTTTTGTCTTTAGCCCAGGCGAGACACTTCTAATGCTGTCTGTTGTTCAAGAGTCGCTTGACACAAGGAATGTGACAGCTGAAACCCATGTCTTGCATATGTCTGTGCGGAGTGGTTTCTTGAAGCATTGACTCCAGCTGCAGTCCACTCTTTGTGAATCTCCCCCACTTTTTTGAATGGGTTTTTTCACAATCCTCTCCAGGGTGCGGTTATCCCTATTGCTTGTACACTTTTTTTCTACCAGATCGTTTCCTTTCCTTCGCCTCTCTATTAATGTGCTTGGACACAGAGCTCTGTGAACAGCCAGCCTCTTTTGCAATGACCTTTTGTGTCTTGTCCCTCCTTGTGCAAGGTGTCAATGGTCGTCTTTTGGACAACTGTCAAGTCAGCAGTCCATGATTGTGTAGCCTACAGAACTAGACTGAGAGACCATTTAAAGGCCTTTGCAGGTGTTTTGAGTTAATTAGCTGATTAGAGTGTGGCACCAGGTGTCTTCAATATTGAACCTTTTCACAATATTCTAATTTTCTGAGATACTGAATTTGGGATTTTCCTTAGTTGTCTTTGAATGGAATTAGTGAAATAAATAAACTTTTTGATGATATTCTAATTATTTGACCAGCAACTGCTACATATATATATATATATATATATATATATATATATATATATATATATATATATATATATATATATATATATATATATATATATATATATATATATATATATATATATATATATATATATATATGGCAAAATATGTAGGCTTTTTTACTTGCATTCATCCAATCAAATGGTATTTTTGCTGAAAATTCCTGTTACTTGGTGGGAGCTAGCCAATTTATGTCAAGTTTGCTTGACCAGTTTTAATTTTCCTATTTTATTTTTCAGTGATTAATTATGTGTACTTCTATGTATTGGTATTGTCTGATTATATTTGGAATAGCCATGGTGTCCCTCTTTTTTGTGTAATTTAATTTATCCTGAAGCAGTATTCTCATCAGCATTCTGTCAGCTCAAATTTACTTAAATCAGCATATTTGTGGTTTGTGATATACATGCAGCATGATATATTATTATATTCCTTTATTCATATAATGTACTTTGAGAAATGAACAGATATAATATAAGCATAATAGCTTATGCTTGTCAATGAGGTCTAAAACAGTTCTAAAGCAGGAGGCTGGGGACAACTTCAAAGGGGGACCTAATAAGTCTTAAAATAATGTAATACTTAGAGGTAATCACTCAAAAAAAAAAAGATCAATTGAGATTAACCAACTGACACAGGTTGATTCCATGTTTTGTTACATGCTGTCATTCTCAGAAATTATAAATAAAAGGTAAGACTTAAAAATAAGCTTTGACTTAAAAAAAGCGGGTTTATGCCAGCCACAATTATTGGCTGTTGAGCACAAAATCATCAGTTTAAGAGATATTTAGAAACCAAAATTGCCAGTATTATTTTTCTTAGAATTATTCTTGTTTTTAAGTTTCAGTGTTTGATTTTCAAGGTGTTTTTGTTCACGATTTTGGCACTGTGATTGGTTACCACTTTATGTGTAATATACCAAACATTCACTTATGTCAGGAAAATGTAGTTTTTCTTAAGGTTGTCAAACCACCAAAATACCATGTTATTATTATAATTTTTTTCTCAGTAGGGATGCTCTTATTTTATCTACAGACTTGAGTTTACTTGGAAAAAGTTAAGCCTTAAAGGGTTAGTTCACCCAAAAATGGAAATTCTGTCATTAATGACTCACCCAAATGTCGTTCCAAACCCGTAAGACCTCCATTCATCTCCGGAACACAGTTTAAGATATTTTAGATTTAGTCCGAGAGCCTTCTGTCCTTCAAATGAAAATGTATGCACACTCTACAGTCCGTGTCCAGAAAAGTAAGAAGAAAGGTATGAAAAACATTATCAAAGTAGTCCATGTGACATCAGTGGGTTAGTTAGACTCTTTTGAAGCATCGACAATACATTTTGGTCCAAAAATAACAAAAACTACGTCTTCAGCATTGTCTTCTCTTTCGCGTTTGTTTGAATCCCGCTGCTGACGTAAGACGCTGCTGCTGCGTTATCTGGCTTCCATGTAGTCTGAGGGAGACGCACGCTTTGCGTCTTACGTCAGCAGCGACACTGTGGGCTCGTGAATGTGGAAGGCTCTCGGACTAAATCTAAAATATCTTAAACCGGAGATGAACGGAGGTCTTACGGGTTTGGAACGACATTAGGGTGAGTCATTAATGGGTGAACTAACCCTTTAAGTGATGTTCCTAGTCATGACGATACTTCTTTCTCTGTTATACAGAGAAACAACAGCAGATGGAGGCAGAGCAGCATGACTCTTATGTACTGGCTGATCAGGACTTACACAGAGTTTCCTGGCGCAGCAGCCTGCCTCCTTCAGAGCGTCCGGGAGAGAGGAGGACCGCAGAAATGAAGAAGCTGTATGGTAAAGATGCAGCAAAGATTCAGGGGATGGAAACAGCCATGCAGCTCAACTTTGATCGCAACTGTGACAAAAAACAGCCCAAGTACTGGCCTGTTATACCACTAAACCTGTAGGATGGTCAGACTCCAACATTAGTAACTGACACAACATCACAGGATGATGAACCTATTTTCTGAAGTGATCAGAGATCGTTTGGATTCTGTTGTGGTGACAGTACTGAAGTGTTGAGGACCTTTCTCATTTATAACACAAACACTTGTTAGGTCCTTACAGACAGATATAGCTCTTAGAGAGTACACTTAATGAATATTCAGTTGGAGACCTGATCAGTAAAAGCCTCTGACTTAAATAAATAAATATGTGTACGTTTCCCCAGTTACACTCATTTTTTTTTTTTTTTTTTTGAGGTATCTGCACATTTGTCTGTATGTAGTGGTATCCACAGACGACACTGTTCTCATATACGTAAACGACGGAGACGTTGCTCAGATTCCAGTGCTGTTCTTCTCATGTAGTCATTTCTCCCTTAACTAGGTCATTGCCTCCCCCACAGTCTTTGGTTAATGTGTTTTGTCTGTCTCTTCTTTTTGCGTCTCACATGAGCACTTGAGTGTGCTTTCTGGCCTATTCTCTAGTGCAGTTTTTACATGCTGAATTGTCTTTTTTAATGTAAAGATGTCATTGTTTAATTAATGAGATTTGATTGATTAATAAATGTATTGCATTTAAGAAATATATGGGTGTGCCAGTTTGTATGGTGTATTTAATGCTTATCGTGTTTTAGAGATGATACTCTTCACTTAAGTCAATTAAAATCACAGATCACTTAAGTCAGTGTGCATGTTGATAAAAGTTTACACGTGGTTGCTACTGAAATCATTTAAAACAATTGATTAAAATGTACTTATTTCAGTGAGGTTTTGCTCTTTTTTTTGTCAAAATCTTGCATTAACTGTACTTCATATAATGCTAATCATTAGTGAAGAACTAAGAACGTTTTATCCGAAACTAGTGTCAATTAATTACTAAGTAATTATTTTAAAGGTATTACTATAATAGAAAATTATGTAATTTAATTACATTTCCCTTGCAAAAGTAGAGGTTACTTTTTAATTTTTTTTTTGTAATTGAATAAATTAGTTACTTCGGATGTAATTGCATTAAATACTGTAGAGTAGACAATAGAACTCTACATGTGAGCTACTCATTGTGTTAGCTAAATTAAACAATAGTGGATTTAACATAAGAGTAATTAGTACAGTAATTTACTTACTCAGTTAAAGATGTACTGGCTAGTAATTAATTACTTTTTTAAAGTAACTTACCCTACACTGGTCAATAACTAACTAACTGGTCTTCTAGAAACTCTTATTTTCTTTTTCAAATGTGACAATTCATATTAGCTATTAAAAGATGAAATGTGTTTTTAAAAAATAACCCTCACATAGCTTTGCAAAAGCGTCAACATTTTCTCCACAAGCATAAGGATCTGAGAAATTTGGAGCTTCTGTTTGCCCAGTTAGTGAGGCCGTGCTGGCATAATGCCAAATGGCAAAAACTGAATAGAGTTCCCAGCCTGCCTTCTGGTTGCCATGGTGGGTTTCTCTGAGCATCCGGCAATTTATATTCTGTTGTACTCTTTAGGCTTTTCACCTAAGTTTAGTGTCAGAGTTTACGACATCATGCACTGCTTCTGTGCCTGTTTATAGGCTACATTTTATGTACATTTTATGCAGACTATAATGTAAAAAAAAAACCGCCAACAACATTTTCCCTTTAATGTTTCCTTTCAATGTGGAACAGTGTAGTGAATAATTACATTTCAGTGTATGCAGTGTGTAGTGTACTCTGCGAGCAGTGTTTTATCATCCCGGTTTATCGTGTTTCTAACGACTGATGGTTAAGCAAACAAAGTTCATTAGTGTTGAAAGTTCAATAGTGGCCCCGTGCTGGTACCCCAAAATAGTGACGTCACCGTAGCAATGGTCCCGAACTTGAGAAACACATTTGTTCAGATGAGCGAAACTCTTTCCACCTCAAACACCAGCAGAACTTTCACTAACGCCCCCCGAACGCAGAGAACGCAACATGGGTGAGTGAATGATGGTCAGTGCATTCTCCATACTTTCTTACATAAGCGTTTACTTCGCTATAACGTTTCTTTCTTTTCTGCTCGCTTTGAGACGCGTTTTTTTTCTTCTCGAAACACTCCCGCGAATAAATTGTAACAAGTATGTTACGTTTGATTAATGCAGTTCGTTTTCTACCCCATGCGTGTACCTAATAGTTTTTTCTAATTTGTTTTTCTAATTCGCGTGTTTTTCGGTCTTCTAACAAACTCTTACAAATGGTCTTACATTTAAATGTGCAACAAATATTTGTTAGCTCATTGTGTTAGCTATACAAGTATACAATAATTGGTTTGTTTAATATCTAGTATTTCGTATTTGTTCGTATTTGAATAATTATTTTGGCCTAGATGTTATGTGCGAGTTGTTGAGAGTTTTGTTTTAGTTGAAGTAGGCAGAAATAGTAATAATAGACAAAGAGGATCGTTAGAAAAACAATGTTTATCTCATTTTAGTCCTTTCAAATTCAGTTTTGTGTATTTCTGCATGCATCAAATAAGTTGGGGTGCTATTAATGAGCTCTGCCATTTGCCATTTGTGTGCTTGTTTATCCTGCTCTTTTCTAGCATACAAAATAGAGCTAATTCATGGGAAAGAATTCCTTCTTTCATTTGTCCCAGCTGTGTCCTTGGAATGGTTAGTTATAAAGTACATTCTCTGCCAGCTGTCTGCATCTACCGAGACTGCTTTTTAGCTGTGGCACGTCTCTGCTGAACAAATTCCCCTCAAGAGATATTAGTTGTATTCCTTATCATGTCATTTTTTAGAGGAACAGGACAGGAGATAGTGCCGAAAGTCTCTCTCTCTCTCTCTCTCTCTCTCTCTCTCTCTCTCTCTCTCTCTCTCTCTCTCTCTCTCGCTCGCTCTCTCTATTTGGTATCTGTTCCCTTTTGAAGTGGAACTCAACACTGTGTCGATAAGATGACGCAATGGGAACACTCTCCGTGAACCAGTGTCTGAAGCATGCATGCTACACGCCGGTCTCGATTGGCTACTGCAGTTAGGTGACATCATAGGTGTGCTGGCAGACTAGAGTCCAGCAACGGGTCGGGTACCCGCATAAAAGTGGCTAAAACGGGTGGATTGTGACATTCCTGCGGGCGTTATATGCGGGCAGATAATTAACTCCTTCCGGGCGGGTAGTAGCGCGGATTAAAAATATGTGCAATATTTGTATGTCTAAATTACCATTACACATACGCAACAACAATATGCCAGTTGACCCATCACATCACCACCACTGCGACAGTGCAACTTTTGTTGATGCCTCTCGTAGCCCAGTTGGAGCGAGTGTTTCAGGAGTAGCTATGGATGAAGTAAAAGTAAAGTTGGTGAGTGGAGTATATACAATTGTACACATATCACAACTATTCAGTGTTTTCAACCACATCATGTTTATTTTAGGTTTCAGACATTTAAAGGGGTACTTCAGTGCTGGGAAGATGATGATGAAAAAATTTTGTCTCATGGGGATGAAAGACAACAATTCCCTGAAAGCACTTCGCTGCCCGAGGCTGCTCTAGGCACGGCTTACTGGTTAACTTGCCCACCGCATTCATTTTCATAAAATCAGTTCAGTTAGAGACGCTACAATTAAAAACTGAACGTGTCTGTTCGATATATTATGAGTGAGTCGATTGAGTGTCACGGCCGTCACGGCACAAACACAGTAGGAGTCGGATTACATTCATCGCATGAGCTGAGGTAATCGCGGGATTCGCGGCTGCGGTTGCATTCACAGCATGTGAACAGTCTGGCGCATTTTCAGTTCATGTCTTTGGAAGTTTAACTTTCATAGGAAGTTCATTTGAAAAGTTGAAACACTCACTTTGCTCTCCACCTCTCCGTTTACACAAATCTCCGCAGCTGCCCGAGCCGAGTGCTGTGAGTGCAGTGAGTGTGATGTTGAAAACATGGGAAATAGCGCCTCCTGCTTGCTGTAGTCTTTAGCCTCTGGACAAAAACTCCTCTGATGATGCAAAATGACGATATTTGCGTCATTGGAGGAATTTTTCCAGAAATAAAATACATAATTCTCTCGTCTCAGGATCATATGAGGGGGTAAAGTCACTTTCTTTCATGTATTACGTGAGATGACGATGACTTTACGTGATGTAAATCCGCTACTGTGCTATAAGGCCTATGTGCGCTATTTTGGCTGCTGTGTGTCATGTGAGAAGCACGACGCGTCGCCATGGAAATGATTAGGCGAGGCTTTCTAAAATATTTATTTAGCCAGAGAATATAGTCATATTTCTGCAAAATAATGCTGAACCTTGAAGTTGGTTTGTAGTATACTAAGAATACAGACTACTTTGCTGTTATTAGTACTGTAATTGTTATTTAGTGTTAAATTAGGCTTATTGTAGTTGTGTTAGGTGGCAGATTTTACTGTGAATTTGAGAATTTGTTAAGTAAATTGTGTTTTGTATATATTTATATTTATATATTTAAGCCTACTTTAAACTTTTAACAAATTGTTCAATTTAAAGAAGAAAAAAAAATCAATAAAAAGCCATTCTTTAATGTCATCCACCGTTGTTTTGTGTGGCTCTTTTTTTCTTCTTAAAGTACCGGTTTAGGCACCGGTATCGTTTTAAAAGTACCGGTTTGGCACTGGTATCGTAAAAAACCCAAACGATACCCAACCCTAGTTACAACTGTAACCATGGTTCCCTGAGAAAGGGAACAAGACACTGCGTCACTTTACCATACATCTAACATGTCTACTCGTCTTCCTTCAGACAATATCTGAATAATGTAATGTTCTCTAGGCACCCCTTATATAGTTTGCTGGGGAGCCTATGACATCACCTGATTGCAGTTGTCAATCAAGATTGCCGGGTACCACACGTGCTTAAGACACCAGTTCATGGAGAGCGTTCCCATATCATCATCTTATTGATGCAGTCTCATCTCTCTCACCTTCTGCAGATGTTAATAGATATGATAGATTAAGTGACACTTGGTAATAATTTGCTTAATCAAGGAATTCTCATTGCATTAAAATAAGTGGTTTGAATAAATACTCTGCTTTTGTATTGGGTGTACGGATTGATTTAGGATTCCACTACCACATCCCATGTCTCATAGAATTTAAATTTACTCAGATTATTATACTCATGATGATTGTTGCTATGTGTTGAATTATTCAGGAAAATATTTAATTACAATCTTAACTCTTTCACAAGGTGTATATTTGAATACACACACATACATGTATATATTTAAGAAATAGTTGCATATATTAAAAAGTTATATTTATATATAAAATATTGATATATATGTTATCGGCCTTATCGGACGATAAAAAAAATATCGCCGTTAATCTATTCTCAATGTTGGATTGGGAGCTGGGTCTATACTACGCAAGCTATGATGACTTTCTTTCACTTTGATATCTTAGCGCGAATGTAGCAAGCCGAATTGCACTGTAGGGAGCGAGAACGAGTCTTCGAACCTGCGTGTATGCCTACTGTGAAATTACCACATCAAGCGTGAACGCTGTCTTCCGAACTCGGGTGCGCACCCGCGAACCGTACTCGAGTCCTCATTTCTGCTCGTCGTCAGCGTTCTTTAGAGCATTTGCAGTACATTCGCGGAAGATAGACGTAAGTACCATAACCTACTGAAGCTTTGGCAACAAAACCAACGGTTCAAAAACAAAAATACAAAAGTGAGGTGAACAATGCTATTCATTTTGCCACCTTCTCGCTCAACATAAGAACTTTTTCTTAAATATACACATGCAGGTGTATTTATATATACATAATAATTATATACGGCACACACACACATATATTATGTAAACACAAACTTTATTTTGGATGTGATTAATCGTGATTAATCGTTTAACAGCCCTGTATTGGTATTTATACAAAACATGGCGTGCTACTAAGTGACCCCTAGTGGTAAGGATGAACATAGCCCCCAGAAAAGATAAATGAGGTTTCCTAAAGTTGGCCTAGGTGAAAAACAGTTTGTAAAAAGATTAGCATTTCCAAATTCACAGCGTATCCAATGGATAATTCACTCTTGAGGCCATGTGAGAGAATTTGTGAATGGCAGTGATGCCAATGACAGCATGACAAATGTAGTATTTTCTGATTACTTTTATATTTCACACATTCATAGTATATAGACCATACTTTTTTACCTAAGTAATTACTTATCCAAATGAAGTAGCTAATCAGAGTATGCAATTTTGGACGCAGCCAGACAATTAGAATCAACACAACATTAAAGAGCTTGAGTAGTTAAAGCAGCAGACAACATTACTGTGCCACACGCTTATAACAAACACCATGTTTTTGTCCGTTGTTCTCGATGCTAATATAGCTATTGTTCAATATCATTGTTGTGAACAGGCTTTTAAGCTGAGAACTGCTTTGCACCAAAGAGTCAGTGAGTGCAATGTCACCTTTCATTTAGCTACTTTGCAGCATTTGTTTCCAAGCAACAGCATCCCTTTCTACATAATCCTGCTTGCATAATTCCACATCAGACCTCACCGACCTGTGCCACCACCGTGGAGCTCATTC
The DNA here is from genome assembly GCA_023029165.1 of Gobiocypris rarus. Taxonomy (NCBI): domain Eukaryota; kingdom Metazoa; phylum Chordata; class Actinopteri; order Cypriniformes; family Gobionidae; genus Gobiocypris; species Gobiocypris rarus. The sequence continues at coordinate 28,874,533 of CM040914.1, read as the reverse complement.
TGTATGATTGAGTTTGATGAAGAGCTGATTTGCTCAAAACCTCAGATTGTAGTATTCTGGTATTATAGTATTGTAGTATTTTTTTTTTCTGTGTGTGGGAGAAACAGCGGGCTGACTTTGTCTTGCATTTTTATGCATTCTGTATGAATGAAAGCTTGTCTATCCTATCTGCAACACTTTTCCCACTATGCAAGGCACTGCTTCTGCCATAACTACAGATCTGTGCCTTCTGGCCATTGTAAAACCTAATTTTGTGTTACATAAAAGAAAAGGTCAGTGTAGATAATACCACAGGATTTAATTATAAACTTCATTTTAAACAGAAAATCAAAGCACTTGTCTAATGACATTTACAGTTATCAAGAGGAGTAATTGACTTTATTTCTTGGAGATGCCCTTTTTCATTAATCCAAGAATTTTGTCAGGTCTAATCTTTAACAGGTAGTCTCAGGTAGACAAAAACAAGGCCTGATGTCACACACACACACACACACACACACACACACACACACACACACACACACACACACACACACACACACACACACACACACACACACACACACACACACACACACACACACACACATGTTGTGTTTCCATGTTTTATGAGGACATTCCATAGGCGTAATGCATTTTATACTGTACAAACCGTATTTTCTATCCCCCTAAACTGCCCCTGCCCCTAAACCTACCCATCACAGGAGACATGCTGCATTTTTACATTTTCAAAAAATATCACTTAGTGTGATTTATAAGATGTTTTCCTCATGGGGACCAAAAAATGTCCCCACAAGGACAAGGATTTTGGATATTGCCATCTTTGTGGGGACATTTTGTCCCCATACCGTAGGGATTACCAGTCCACACACACACACACACACACACACACACACACATACACACATACACACACACACACACACACACACACACAAAAATAGTTAATTTTGATTTCATGGTGACTTTAATGCACACAGCAAAATGCACAATTTAGGATATATTTGTCATTTATCTAGAGTCAGCTTTTTTGCGCAAGGTTTGGATTTACATACAAAGAGATCCTATAGGTAACAGTTATGGGCAGCTTTATCATTGATTATCAGGCCAGCACCTAATGCAATAGATTGAGCAAACTAATTTGAATGGAATTTTCTGAGCATTTTGAGTTTTGCTGTTTTGATTCTATTCACTTTACCCCTTTATGATAGACAACTACAATACTGTCACGCCTCACATGGCATGAGACCCCAATGACAACACGTCACCATTCACTTTCATTATAGAAAAATCACCTTTTGTGCTCTGTTGAAGAAAGGAAGTCATAGGGGTCTTGAATGACACAATTTCATAACAGCAGTTATAATTCAAAGCGATGACTATTGTCATGTAACAACTGGTTACCTCATTTTTAGTTTTCATAATGGTTATAGATAAGCCATAGCAAACACATGAAACATATAAACTGCGTCTTTTGTTTAACAGCAAATAGTCTAAAATTGTGATTGAAATGATGCATTGCTTCTTGATATATTGAGATAGAGTCCTTTACCACATAACTTTGGGAATTAACAGCTTGCCTGCTGCTGTGATGTCATCTTAAAACCCCGCCCTAGAGAATCTGGGCCAAAAGGATTATGGGTTAGTGAAGAGGGATTTAAACCTAACAACACAGATAATTTGTCGGGAGTGAGAAAGATATTTCACCTTTATTTCTTGGTGTATTTTTAGGTGAACTGATGGTGAATGTCAGGAATTACTCAGGTCTGAATTAACTTTTGATTATATAATATATAATCATCATTGTTGATGCACTCTGAGCCGTCATGATCTCTTTCATTCTTATTGTGCATCTCTCAGAATTTTGGGCTGTTTAAAGGACATAAGATCATCAAGCTATTATTGTACCTGCACTGGGAGTTAGTATGTAGGCTAAAGGTTAATGCCAACTTTGTGGTTAAGTTCTGCAGATATGTATAGTTTTCATAACATCTTCACCAGCAGTCATTCTGCCTAATCTGGCCGCATTTTAACCCTATTAGCATAATATAATTAAATTGTTATTAATCTGTTGGTGATTTAAAAAGCTATCAAAATGGACCAAATAATGTTTTCTATAGATGCAGATGTAACGGAAGATGGTGCCCCAGTTCATATACCTCCCATCATGCTCTTTTTTTGCATCATTTGTGTCTGTGTCCCACTAGACAGTTTGGACCCCAACTGACAACAGAGGGTGGTGTGAGTATGTAAAGTTGTACATAAACACGGATGCTTCCAAGGAATAAGACCCACCCAACCTGTCAGCCTATTTAGCCTGTTTGAACCACTTAGATTAGATTAAGGCATCAGCTACAAGCACTGTTTTGTGAATGCATCTATGTATGTGTTGGTAATGTACATTACATATCACTCACATATCACTCCGACTAGCAAAAAGAAAGAAAAAAAATGTGCTCCTATCTGTTTAAATTAGATTAAGGCATCAGCTACAAATTTACCATATTCAACCATGAACAATTACGTCACAAAAGAGAGTAAAAGCATATAGAACTATTGAGCCTCAACTCCCTTAAGATACTGGTATGAAATGGATTGTATGGAATACCAAAATGTTGAGTTTCAAACTTTCAATTATTAAAACCTCTCCTAACATTCCTACTTTAGTCTATCAGCCATGTCAACATGTTGCTATTGAGAAATTGAGTTATGTTGGCATTAAACAGCAGTACTCTGTGTAAATGGGCCGCAGGAATAAAGTACTTATTCAGATTGGCCAAGTGGGTTGCTTTGTGTCTTTCTTTTGTTGTTTATTTGAATTTTCATTGATTTTATCATATTGATTCCATTGTAAATAGATTTCAACCATCATTGGTTAACCCAGTGTTGCTATGTTAGACTGCTCAAACAAGTAAAGCAATGTAACAGCCACAAAGTTTAGAGTAACACTTTTTGGAGGTAGTCAACTTCCCAATTGATTACTTATAGTTGTTTCTGGCTGCATATAAACTGAAAGAATTGTAACATCAAAAAAAAAACACTCTTCCTAGCAAATATACACATACTTTTTATCTCACAATTCTTTTTGTTTTATTTTGCAATATCTTTCAATTAGACATCGGATACATCACTCTACCCTCACTGAAGACCTCCCTCCTAAGTGGGACAGGACTAGGCCTTGTCTGTGGACTTTAATTGCTTCTTTGTTTACAGGACTTCAAAAGGAAACCTTTCTGTGTGCTGGATTCCCTTTTTCCACATTAACTCGCTAGTCAGCGCACATAAAAAAACAGTAATGGGCTCATTACTGGAGAGATGTGTCCACTGGGTTGTTCTGTCTCATATAACCTAGACTAGTTTGACTATGTCTGGATTTAAAAATGACATACTCATAAGAGAACGGAATTTAAAGAGCACCTATCATGGAATTTTGAAATGTACCTTTCATGTAGTGTGTAACATAGATCTAAGTGAACAAAAACATCCTGCAAAGTTTGAAATATGACAGTGCACCGTAAATAAAGTTATTATCTTTCAAAAGTAAGAGTTGACTCTGAGTCATTTTTATGAATCGTTAGAAGACCGAAGCTTTTTCTCTGACTCAATGACATCAACTTCTCAAGTTATTTGAATACGATACGCCCACTTATTGCGCACGCCAGTGAAAACTAGAAAACATCATGGCAACGAGACGCTGTGCTCTCAAGTGCGACTCAAAAGCAAACTTTTTTCATCTGAGCATTTGAAGACTAAGTGGCTTCAATTCATATACAACTGTACCACCGGAGTATAGTCCGAGCCTTGTGCTTTGTTCACGCCATTTTGAAGACGATTGCTTTACCAACTTAAATGCAATTAAACTTGGATTCGCTGATATTGAAGGACGGTTCAGTTCCAAGTGTATTTGCATCAGCTTCCTCCTCCGTATCACTAACTGTAAGTGTTATTAATAATTGTTGCTTTTATGTTTTATGTAGCATGCTTAATAATTGTTTGGTTTGTTGTGTAAGCACCGTTTAGCTTCTAGGTCTTCAATGACAATTGTATTGAGATATGTGAATTGTTTGTTGTTGTTTTCGGAGTTTTCTTTAAGAATAGAGTCATACCTCATAGTAACGTAACTGCATTTTTATTTATTTTTTGGTAAAAACTTTATGTTTATGCATCGAGTTAACGCTCCATTGGCCTGAAGTGACAACTAACGTTACATTGATGCTTACCATTGAGAAATATCCTGCTCTTTAATTGATAGGTTAAAATTGATGCCATGTTTGTTCATACATTTTACGCGTTTACACTTGTTAAACCGAAAACCATTTATGGTGATGGATGTTCCGTTTCCGAAAATATCTGCACAGACTATACCAATCACAACATACTGGGTCATCGGACCAATCACTGCAGATTAGCGCCACGTAAAGGCGGGGTTTTGAAAAGTGAATCACTAAACGAATCATTTGAGAATCGCTGTCAAAACAGGTAAAAATAAATGCATATTATAAGAAAACTAAAGTCTTTTTTGTCATTGCATGCATGCAAAACTGTTGTTGGGGACTTCTAAAACAATATTTGGAACATTTTAAATGCCATAATAGGTGCTCTTTAAAAAAATGTGTAGGGAAAAGTGAATAGGGAAGTCTATACCACAGCTATAACAATAACGACAGATGCTTTCAAAATGATTTTTTTTTGTCAGCTGATGAAATGATAAAAAACCAATCAGAATCTATCTGATTTTTAAGAGTTTGAGCATTTAAAGTCGCAGACAACATAACGGCAGCTTGCCTTGCGCTTATTTTCTTGGTGTGAATGGGCCCTTTTTTGTTTATTCTGTGTAGTTTGTTGGTTTGATTGGATTTATGGCAGCTGATATTAGTTGTGAAAAATAATGTTTCACTAATGTTTTCATCCCCAGTGGGACAATATTTTTAAAGGCAAGTCCAGACTAAAATGCATTTTTACCCTGTTTTAAATTAAAGCAACTTGTACTGACATATCTTAAAATATGTCAGTGCTAATGTTTTGTCACGAATGCACATCAGTAATGATTTTTTCTGAGGCACATTTATAAAAGCTACTTAAATGTCCTAATTGAACTAAGGTCTAATCCTAGCTTAATCTAAGCCTTTTCTGTGAAACCGGGCCATTATCTTAAAGTATTTATTATGCATTTGGAAATCATGCTTAGAGCAGGGGTTTATCAAGACCTATTCACACGGAATGCTAATATTCACACATTCAGTTCAGTCTCTTTTTTTCTTATTATTTTGAAGAAAACTTGCCAAAAACTTGCCTAATGAGGCATGAGATTTAGGTCATGTTACAGTAAATGAGCTGCTGCTGCAAATTTTCATTATATATGTTGTTTTGTCAAAAAAAAAAAAAAATTCCCACTCATGTCATTAAGAGCTGAATGGTAGACCTGCTGAAGGTGTGTTTGTTGAACAGCACCACCTATCTTATGGGAGAAAATGTTATCTTCATTTAGCCAGGCTGATATTTTTGTCTTGTGTCTTGGTGTCAACGGACATTGTGTCTTGCATTTTGTCTGTGTGAACTGGCTTGATTTTAACTGAACACACATATGTGCTGTAAGATTTTGAATAGAAACATTTTATTCCTATGAACCTCTACACACCGGCGACAAACATTTGATAACAAACCAGATTTTGTGTCAGATTTTTTTCATGTACTTATTATATATGTAACAGTAAATTATGCAAACCACAAGTTGAGAGCTGTAGTTCAGCTGTAGCTATAGCTGTAGTTCCATCCACAAATTGCGACCAGTTGGCAAACATTGCTTTTGGGAATCGCACCACTGATTTATGTTTTAATGTGTTTTTTTAAACTACTTTTTTTCTTTATGGTGTAAGTTCTGCTAAAATACTAACTTGGAACTATAGTTTCGGAAAATGCTAACTTGGAACTATAGTTTCGGAAAACTAATATTTGTAATGATGGAATTTGTGACCATAGTTGCTTTTGGGAAACACACCACTGATTGTTTTGGTGCTTTCTTGCTGTTATATTTTAGTTGTCTTGTCCATGCAATACTGGGATGTGCACTTGTTTGATAGACATCATATTCTCCTCTGTGTTTATTAGAATTTTAAATACATGAAAATCATTAGGTAAATGTTTCTCTATATTATGATAAAGCACCGTTTTACCCAAAGTTGACTCTAAACAATAGGTTATAAAACAATAAATTAAAACAAGCAATGAACTCAGATTAGTCCCAACTAACTGAAGGCTTTTTTATTGATAAAAAGTTTGGTGGCATTATGAAGTTCTGCAACAAAAATTACAGCCTATCTTTAAGTTATTTTATCTATTGTTAGCTAAATGGCTCTTGCTCTAATTATCTGTGGAGACACCAAATGTAGCTATTGTCCCTGTTAAAATAATTATAAACAGTAAACAGAATAATTATACAACAAAGCCATGAGGCATTATGTAGTTATTGTAGGCAAGGGATGAGTGGGCTGTTGTGATGCTCTGTGGGTGTATAGAGAACAATTCCACTTGATTTGCAGTAAAAACTTGGCGGGGCTACATTAAAGTATTCATCCCCTTAGAAGTTTTCACCTTTTTTGTTTTTTTAACCATAAAGGATTTAGTTTGGCTTTTCTGACAGTGAGCAACAGAAATATTTGTTTCAAAGTGAATATACTTTTACAAATTGTCTGAATTTTATAAAGGTCAATTGTGGTTTAATAATATATTTCAGATAAAGTTGAACTAAATGAACTGTTGTCACATGTCTCTTCCTGTCTAAGTAGGTCGTTTTTGGGCAGTATAAGCTATAGTTTAATTTTATCTTCTACTTCCAGGGCCTACTAGAGAGAAACATCACCATACATCACAGTGTCGATGGTGTGCTTCTGATGATTGCAGTTTGCCTGATGGCCAGAAAGCTCAAGTGTGGCCTGCTCTTTACAGTTCTGCCATACTCTTTCCATTTCCTAACTATTGATTTAACTGTGCTCCAAGGGATATTCAATGACTTGTATTCATCCAACACCTAGTGCTTTTTAACTACTTTTTTCTTAATAGTGTAAGTTCTGCTGCAATAGTGGCTCGCCAGAAGTTGGACCTTTAAGTGTTTAATGCCACTGAAAATCTGAATAACTCGCTCTGCTCTGCTTGCTCCACGCCAGTGGATACGCAGTTATGAATGCCTGTACGGCCGTGTCTTTGTTCTAGTTTCCACTCTCTGTTTATTATTGTATACTTAATGTTGTTTGTGTACCGTGCACACTTTTACGTCGTCTTGCATTACCCTGTTTATTCTTTTTTTTTTAAAACCTTTGAGTTGGAAATCTCTACATCATCTTCATCTTTTAAACCTCTAAGAATTGTGACAGAATAACTGACTGCAAAATGGATTATGCAGCTGAATTCACTGCTTTGACCAGGAGAGGCCAAGATTTTATGGACTTTACCCTTCACTTCTATCATGTTGAAGTTTGTTCCCCTTTTGATGATGAGACAATCAAGACATTATATCGGATCAGGGCCAATTATTATCAGCCAGTAGACCTGCCAGACACCAAAGGACTCAACTGAAGGGAGGCCATACTGCGATGTCTTGAGAGGCTGTACCCCTAATCCATCCTATCACTGGACCCAGAGCCCAGCCCACTGCCACCATATGACATAGAGCAACAGACAGTCCCCCCAGCAGATGGAACGCCAGCACCTGCCGCAATAGAGCTGCCAATGCCAAGAGAAGCGGATGAGGCCACCATCGCACCCAGAGCTTTACGCAGTCCCTTACGTGTGACCTGTTTTGCGAGCCACTGAGCCTATGACAGAGGAAATACTAGTGTAGTTTGAGGGAATAGAGGAGTTCCCTGCCCACAACCTCGCCGCAGGCTGGACTGGGAGAAGATATATCCCACCCTTCCTCCCTTTTCTGCTACCACCTTTAGTTCCAGCCCTGTCTTCGTTGTCTCCTGTGTGCCCCATTGATCACACTCTACATCCTCACTGTGTTGAGAAATCACCTGGGGCATTCTTTGAACCATCCTTGACTGGGCCAGGGGATTCCTCCTCTGCAACATCACCGGGCTCTCTCAACCTGCCAGCTGTGCCTGAGTCAGACATCTGCCTTTAGCCATGGACTTGTGCGCCTGCCCCTATGCTACGGCTCTCCACCACTGAAGCTCAGTCTAGCTCCGCCCTCCCTGAGGCTCAGCAACAGCCCTCTGAATCTCCAGTTCCACCATGGGATATTGTCGTGGCAGCTCTATTGTGGCCTCCAAAGCCAGCGGTTTCACGTGGATCCATCAAGCCTCTGTCTGCACTGAGGACTCTTCCACATCGTCAACATCTCCGCCATCCTTCCCCATGGTCACATTGGATCCGGGACACCATGGCTCCTACCTCCTGCAACGCTGTTGTGAGGCACTATCTGGGCAGGCTTCTGGAAATCATTCTGTATCTATCATCACATCCTTGGCTTTTACCACCTCTTGTCCCCTGGTCTCTCCTGCCTACCAGTCCTCCTTCTACCAGTCCTTCACCTGCTCCTCATCCTCCTCCTCTCCCTTTCTATAGTGCAAGCCCGCACCTTCTCAGGAATGTCAGGAACTGACAGTCTTTTGTTCATTTAGTTTTCATTGCCATGGGATTTTAGTTTGTTTTGTTTCATATCCTGTTGTCATGCACATGCGTATTACATGTCCAGTCTATAGTGTTTTATCGCCGGAAAAACTTCTCAGTCGGAACTAGGGATGCCACAATTCTCAATATAATATTGAACCGTTCGGTACGGTATTCACAGTTCAATACGTGCATGTGAATTGTGTTTTTTTCGGTTTCGCATTTAATAAATAATTTTTCCACACATTCTATAATTTGCCTCCATCCCAACATACTGAACAACGCGACATACATTCACATCACAGGTTAGTGGTAGAGTTATACTCACGGGACACTATAGTTATTCACAATCACCAAAGTTCATCATATGCATGCATTTCAAAGCCTTGCCGGTTTCATTCACGTGCAACATGCGCTTTTCAGAGCGTGAGCACTAAACGCCTGTCAAACACGTGATTACTGGACTAAGTCGTCTTACTGCGCTAATACTGTCAAATACACACAAGGTTAACATAAACACAGTCAGTTATGCCTAAAGTGAAAGTAAAATCGCAATCGTGTCTGTATATTAAATGCACGCAGGTCTTAAATTGACAACAGGGCAGCCTAAGTGAACACGCAGTCCTTAAAGGGACAGTTCCTCTAAAATGAGGTCATTATGTACTCAAACCTGTATTCATTTCTTGGTGACAGAATTTTCATTTTTGAGTGAAATATCCCTTTAATGTTAATACAACAACAAAAGACAAAGAGAAAATCACCCACTGCTCTTGACTGTAAAACTAATACAGTAGCTTTAATAAGAGTCAATGTATATTTTATAGTGAAGTCTATGTAGTGTTTTATTTTTACATTTATTCATTCAATTTCATACTTAAATGCTGCTGTACAGCTCCGAGCTGCCAGTGTAAATCTTATATATATATATATATATTTATTTTATATTATCCAATACACTAGGAATGTGTAAAAAAGTTTTTTTTTTAGTAAAGTTAAGTTTAAGTAAGGTTGTTCAATTCTTTTAAATAAAGTATTGCAATAAAAAAATAGTTTTTTATTGCAATACTTATTGCTGTTCCTATCGCCTAAGAATAGAATAACAAAAAATGTATGTGACAAGCCATCAGAACCGAACCGAACCGAACAGAAAACCGTGGTTAAAAACCGAGGTATGTATTGAACCGTGGACTAACTGTATTGTTGCATCCCTAGTCGGAACCATTGTCACTTTTTAAGACCAATGATATTGGTCCCACTCACTTTTATCATCTCTAATTGAACATATGTCTGTTTACCTACCCCTAACTGATAAAATACTTATTAAACACATTAGACACTTTATTTTCACTTTTCTAATATTTTCTTCATTTTTATTGAAAATAATGCCTTTCCGATCTGACATGTGTTGGGAAAAGGAAGTAGAGCGAGTTCAGCAAATAGCGTATTCGAACCTTGGGTCGATTTGTGTTAAAACTTGATGCCATGTTTCGTAGCCCTACACTATTGTTGCTGCAAATGATTCTGTGTTTTCTGTCCCAACTAGACGTTTAGTAAACAAGGCGATATATTTGTACTTAAAGTCCCTGTAAAGGCAATTCTGAGATTTGGTACCATCGTGAGCAGTATGTGAGCATTGTCTTGTGTGCTTACGGCAGCGTCCCGTGAGTGGGCGTGGTTTCAGCAACGACAACGGACACGCCCCCCAGAGCGCAGAGATACTGCTTATTTTTTTCAAGATTTTGATGAGCTATTTTATTTACTTGGCATATTTTTTTTATGATTCAAATTTGGCTGGGTGGTTAATAACACATTTTTCTGTGGTGTGACAAACTCAGAACACATTTAATTTTGACTTTACAGGAACTTTAATGTAAATGGCATCTACTTGATTCCTGTGATATCGTTGTCATGTAAACGTACCCATAAGTTCCTTGTTTTCTCAGTTCAGTGTCAGTTGTTGTTTGTGTATCGTGCACACTGTTATGTGGTCCTGTGTTTATTCTTTTATTAAAATAAATTTGTTGGAAATTTCTGCATCTTCTTCATCTTTGGAATCTCTAAGAATTGTGAAACAATGTGACGTAAATGTAAAGATAAAAAAATGTAAAGCAAAAATACATTTTATTCATCAGGAATTGAATCGAAAAAGTGGGCATTCCATACCAAAATGAAATCAAACCTGAATGTGAGTTTTCTGACGATTATGAAGGTCAAAGTTCACCTTTGAGAGCATCTGGTAACGCTTATTTTTCAAATGTTGTTTTTATTGCAAAAATATTTGTGTCTACACATTTAAAAAATAATCTAAAACAGTAGCCTGAAACATTGTTACATTTTTTATTGTTGAAAGATATTAAGTTCAGAGCCATAGTATCATGGGCTCTGACACACAGTGCGCTGTAGACACACAGTGCGCTGTGCGCTGTATCAGTGCCCAGAAGCCAGCACTAAACAAAAGACAATTGAAAAAACGTGTGAAATTTGCCAAAGCCCACAGCCTGCTAAAAGGATGGACGCTGGAAAAGTGGCAAAAGGATTCACCCTAGAAAACAGTGAAGTTTGGTGGCAGAAAAATCATGGTCTTGGGTTACTTCCAGTATGGGGGTGTGCGAGAGATCTGCAGGGTGGAAGGCAACTTCAATAGTCTAAAATACCAAGACATCTTAGCTACCTCTTATATTCCCAACCATAAAAGAGGCCAAATTCTGCAGCAGGATGGTGCTCCATCGCATTCTTCCATCTCCACATCAAAAGTTCCTCAAGGCGAAGAAGATCAAGATGCTCCAGGATTGGCCAGCCCAGTCACCAGACATGAACATCATTGAGCAAATGTGGGGTAGGATGAAAGAGGAAGCATGGAAGACGAAACCAAAGAATATTGATGAACTCTGGGAGGCATGCAAGACTGCTTTCTTAGCTATTCCTGATGACTTAATGAAAAAATTGTATGAGTCCTTGCCAAACCGCGTGGATGGAGTCCTTCAAGCTCATGGAAGTCATACAAGATATTACATTTTTAAGTCTCACAGCACCACTACTTAATTTGCTGACATATTTTTGTATTTGCAGTAAATTTGTTCAATTTCTGTATAGGCGACAAAACTTTTGTCTTGCCAAAATTTGACCTTTCTGTCTTGATTAAATGATAAATCTTTTTTCAGTGAAACTAATTTATTTCAGTGCATCAAACGTCATTTGGGAGGGTTTTAGCTTTTCATATGAGCTATTTCTAACACCAATTGATGAATTAAAAATAGCTTCTACAAAATAGATAAGCGACACGACTTTTGTCAGGGATTGTATACAATGCTATGTTTATGTAAGATTTGAGGTTATGTTAATTTATGTTATTTAAATACAAATACTGTTAAACTCTCAATCAATCAATCAATCAATCAACTTTATTTATATAGCGCTTTTACAATGACGATTGTTTCAAAGCAGCTTCACAGTGTTAAACAGGACAACATTGCAACAAAATTTGATTTGGCTAGTTTAATTTGGATAGTTTATAGAATTATATATGACCAAATTAATAAATTCTATTTGTATATTTAGTTGAGTAACTTGGATCATAATTTGAGTGTCCCCAACTGAGCAAGCCAAGCCAAAGGCGACAGTGGCAAGGAACCAAAACTCCATCAGGGCATGATGGAGAAAAATAAACCTTGGGAGAAACCAGACTCAGTCGGGGTGCCAGTTCTCCTCTGGCCTATTATTAACAGTGTATAATTATTACTCTGGCAACCTTGCAGGTCATAAATCATTTTAGATAGGAATATTCAAAATTTTGGGTATCACGCGCGAGGACGGGTTCATTTAGGATGGCGCGATTACACAAGAATATGAATACTTGAAAGATCGGAGTTATTGCGCGGAGACGGGTTAATTGAGGATGACGCCCGGTGAGGCGAATTCAGAGGAGACACTAATGGACACGGTCTCAGCAGACACTCCAGGATGAGCTGGTCATGTCCAGATGCAGGTCCACCATCCGATCCGGACACGGCCTGGATCCGCCGACTGCAGTAAACCTCGGGATAAACAGAGAGACTAACATTAGTGTGGATGCCACTCTTTTTATGATGTAACGAGTACATCAGGTGTTATGGGAAGTGTTCCCGGTTCCGGCTGACCTAGTTAATGCAGCCTAACAATCAGTCATTTGATTTGAATAATGAAAGTTAAAAATGTTCTATGTGTATGCCATAGTAAAGAGATGTGTTTTTAGTCTAGATTTAAACTGACAGAGTGTGTCTGCTTCCCGAACAATGCTAGGAAGACTGTTCCAGAGTTTAGGTGCTAAATAGGAAAAGGATCGACCGCCTGCAGTTGACTTAGATATTCTAGGTATTTTCAACTGGCCAGAGTTTAGAGACCGCAATTGACGTGATGGAGTATAATGCGTTAAGAGCTCGCTTAAGTACTGGGAGCTAAACCATTTATTGCTTTATAAGTAATAAGCAAGATTTTAAAATGTATGCGATGTTTAATAGGGAGCCAGTGCAGTGTTGACAGAACTGGACAAATATGATCGTACTTCCTGGTTCTAGTAAGAACTCGAGCTGCTGCGTTTGGACCAGCTGGAGTTTATTTATTAGGCGAGCAGGGCAACCACCCAGTAGAGCATTACAATAATCTAGCCTTGAGCTCATGAACGCATGTACTAATTGTTCAGCATTTTGCATTGAAAGCATGTGACGTAATTTAGATATATTTTTAAGATGGTAGAATGCAGTTTTACAGATGCTAGAAACGTGGCTTTCAAACGAAAGATTGGTATCAAAGAGCACACCCAGGTTCCTCACTGACGGCGAGGGCTTGACAGAGCAGTCATCGAGGGTTAGACAGTATTCTAGGGCACTACTTGTGGAGCTTTTCTGTCCAATAATTAAAAATTCAGTTTTATCTGAATTAAGTTGCAGGAAATTACTATTCATCCAATTTTTAATATCAGCTATGCATTCCGTTAATCTTGTGAATTGGTAAGTTTCGTCAGGGTGTGAAGAAATATAGAGCTGAGTATCATCAGCATAACAATGAAAACTAACGCCATGCTTCCTAATGATATCTCCCAGTGGTAGCATATACAGGGTGAAAAGCAACAGTCCTAACACTGAGCCTTGCGGTACTCCATACTGAACTTGTGATCGGTGTGACATCTCTTCATTTACTGCTACAAACTGATAACGGTCAGATAAGTAAGATTTAAACCATGCCAATGCAGTTCCACTAATGCCAACATAATTTTCGAGTCTATTCAAAAGAATATTGTGATCGATAGTATCGAATGCAGCGCTAAGATCGAGTAACACTATAATACTAATAGAGAGATACAACCATGATCAGATGATAAGAGTAAATCATTTGTAACTCTAATTAGAGCAGTCTCAGTACTATGATACGGTCTAAATCCTGACTGGAAATCCTCACATATACAATTTCTTTCTAAAAAGGAACATAATTGTGAAGACACTGCCTTTTCTAATATTTTTGATAGAAACGGTAGATTCGAGATTGGTCTGTAATTGACTAATTCTTTAGGATCAAGTTGCGGTTTTTTAATAAGTGGTTTAATTACAGCCAACTTAAAAGTTTTTGGTACATATCCTAATGTCAAGGATGAATGAATAATATTAAGCAGAGGATCTATGACCTCTGGAAGCATCTCTTTTAATAGCCTAGTCGGTATAGGGTCAAGCATACATGTTGTTGATTTTGATGATTTGACAAGTTTAGCCAATTCTTCTCCTCCTATAGCAGTGAATGAGTGTAATTTTTCCTCAGTGAGACTACAATGTTCTGTCTGAAGTGATACTGTAGTAGACGGCTGCATGGTTATAATTTTATTCCTAATGTTATCAATCTTACTAGTAAAGAAGTTCATAAAGTCATTACTGCTGTGTTGTTTACAAATGTCAGAAGTTGAAGCTTTATCCTTTGTTAATTTAGCCACTGTATCGAATAAATACCTAGGGTTGTGTTTGTTTTCTTCTAAAAGAGTTGAGAAATAAGCAGATCTAGCAGTTTTTATGGCCTTTCTGTATGCAATCATGCTCTCTTTCCACAAATTTAAAAACCTCCAGTTTTGTTTTCTTCCAGCTGCGCTCCATTTTTCTGGCTGCTGTTTTAAGGGCCTGAGTGTGCTCGTTGTACCACGGCGTTGGATTATTTGCTTTAATCTTCTTTAAGCGCGAGGAGCAACTATGTCTAAAGTGCTAGTAAAGAGAGAGTCAGTAGTTTCTGTTGCAACATCAAGTTCCTCTTGGCTATCTGTAATTCTGAGGAGATGGAACTGATGAGGAAGATTATGTACAAAGCAATCTTTAGTCGCAGCGGTTATAGTCCTGCCATATTTGAAGCGAGGATGGCTTTGCAGCCTTAGCTATATTAAGTATACATGATATTAGGTAATGATCTGAGATGTCATCGCTCTGCTGCAGAATTTTAATGGTATCAACATTTAGTCCATGTGACAGTATTAGATCTAAAGTATCATTAAGGCGATGAGTGGGTCCAGATACGTGTTGTCTAACTCCAATAGAGTTTATAATGTCTTTAAATGCCAATCCCAATGCGTCTTTTTCATTGTCAACATGGATATTAAAATCACCAACAATTAGTACTTTATCTGCAGCCAGTACTAACTCTGATAGAAAACCAGCAAATTCTTTGATAAAGTCTGTATTGTGCCCTGGTGGCCTGTATACAGTAGCCAACACAAATGTCAAACGGGATTTATCATTTACACTACACAATGTTACATAAAGCACCAAAACTTCAAAGGAATTATATTTGAAACTAGACTTCTGAGTAATACTGAAGTTATCATTATAAATTACAGCAACACCTCCCCTTTTCCTTTCAGACGCGGCTCGTGTTTATAACAATAATCTTGGGGAGTGGACTCATTTAAAGTAAATGTAGTCAGGTTTTAGCCAGGTTTCTGTCAAACACAGCACATCTAGGTTATGATCTATAATCATATCATTAACAATAAGCGTTTTTGGCGAAAGGGATCGAATATTCAGCAACCCGAGATTTATCAATTGTTCATCCGTATTATATCTGTTGTTTATTTGTTGGACATCAATTAAATTTTTACTGTTGAATGGTTTTGATGGTTTTTGTATTTACTGATTCGGGGAACAGACACAGTCTCTATGTGATAATATCTAGGTGAAAGCGTCTCTATGTGCTGGGATTTAGCTGACTCTGGTGACGTGAGACAGCTAGCAGACGGTTGGTTTAGCCAGTTTGTCTGCTTCCTGACCTGGGCCTCAGTGAGTCAAGGTTTAGCTCTAAGATTATGTGCCAAATTACTAGAGAGAAGAGCAGCACCAGCCCGGGTAGGATGAATGCCGTCTATCTTCAACAGGTCGGGTCTGCCCCAAAAACTTTTCCAATTGTCTATGAACCCTATGTTATTTTGTGGACACCACTTAGACAACCAGCCATTGAGTGATGATAATCTGCTAACTATTTCATCACTCCTTTTAACAGGGAGGGGGCCAGATAAACAGACTGCCGGTGACATCGTACTTGCGAGTTTACACACCTCTTTAATGTTAATTTTGGTTATCTCCGACTGGACGGTCGAACATCATTAGTGCCAACGTGAATAATAATCTTAGAGAATTTACGATTAGCTTTAGCCAGCACTTTTAAATTTGCTTTGATGTCAGGCGCTCTGGCTCCCGGTAAACATGTGACTATGGTGGCTGGTGTCTCTATTTTCACGTTCCGTGTAATAGAATCGCCAATAACTAGGGCACTTTCAACAGGATCCTCAGTGGGTGCATCACTGAGTGGGAAGAACCTGTTTGATGTTCTAATCGGAACGGCAGAGTGGTTTTTAGATCCGCGACTATGCTGTCTCACAGTCACCCAATTGCCCTGCTGCGAGGGCTCAGCCGGAACCAAACAATGAGTGTTCACTAAGCTAGTCGCATCCAAAAGTGTATCTAAAGCTGTACCATTCTCACTACTCTCACATAAAGTCTGGATGCGTGTCTCTAAATCTGAAATCTTCTCCGTCAGCCTGATTAATTCCTTACATTTAACACATGTGAAGCCCTGTTCGCCAACGGAGATAGATATGCTAAACATGTAGCATGCAGTGCAAGTGACAATGACAGGAGAAGAAGACATGGCTTACCGTATTTGTTGATGAATCCAAAACTTACCACACAACTTACTCCACTTACTTTGTTTGATGGAGTCTATTTAATAATCCAACTCACCACAGTTGTCTAATGAACTCAGAAAACAGGAAACCCGAGTGCCTGGATGGAAAGCTACCAGGCTAGCGAAAAGCTAACACGTGGTAGTGATTTAGATTAAAAGCTAGTGATGTCAAATTTAACTTGATAGGCTATATTAAACAATATATGGTGATGAGTAAGTTATTTTTAGCAGTATAGATAACAAAGAAAATATATCAAATAGAGATTCAAACGCAGCTATACAGAGCTACAAACACTGACGCATGCAGTAGCAGCAGTAGGTAGACTGGAGCAATCGATCAGGGAGCAATCCCTCTCCTATTTTCATGCGTTGCAATTTTGACATCATGGCCAATATCTAATGATTTTGTGCTAATTATTTGCTTAGTGACCAGTTAGGCCAAAGTGTTCTGTGGTGGCCATCTGCTAAATAAAATATAATCATTCTCAGTTCTCTGATACAAATAATAGCTTTGTGTTTGTGCATGTGTGTTTGTACTGTAGCTGAATTATTTATTTATTTATTTGCGATGAGAAGATAAACTGTGCCAGACGCCATCTCTCATCTACTAGACAAACACTTAATCTGTGATGGTGACCTACAAATTTAGAGATTATTGTAGTATGTCAAAGCAAAACTGTCCCTGAGATTCTTTAGAGAGCCCCATTGGTTCCTATTGTCTTTAGTTCCACCCCCCAATAGTCTTAAATGTTACTTGTGATGACAAATAGTGGCAAAAACTTATAAAAGAAGTGACACCTATGAGATTTTTTTAAATTGGTGCAAATCTATAAACTAATAAAACATAATTGAAACTAATTCATGTTATGGCACCTAACATTTTTTTTTAAATTCAGTGAAAATGAAATACACATTAATTCGGTTCCTGATTTGTTTCCCATAAATGCGACACAGTCCATTATAAATTATACTATTCACAAACTATATCAGTCAGAGGTGTAGATAAAGATCTTCTCTTCTCATCCACCAATCCTGACAAGATTGTTTCCCTCCAGGAAGTTAAAGATCAACTGGGCTCAAATTTGTTAACACAAACTGTATATTTCAGTCTAAAAATGCTTGTAAAATGTGACACTTTAAAGGAGGTAAGAACTCTTAATTGCTTCCAGAAGTATGAGATTGTTTACTGCACATCCACTTCTACTCGCATTCCTTTACTTGCTGTGTTTTTGATGCCTGGGGAGGGTAGGTGTTTTAAAGGGGTGGATAGTAATCTCTTTATGCCTTTTTCAGTTCACTTTTTTTATGGTAATGGACTAGGAAAGTGTTTAAAAGAATAATGTGTCCTACATCAGTATGAGGAGATTTGGTTCCACAATACTGAAAAATAAATAATCATTAGGATAAAACTGAAAATGTAATATTTAACAAACAGCAAACAAGCTACTTTTGAGACACTTAAAGGGTTACTTCAGCGATTTAGCATTAAGCTTTGTATCATTAGAAATCCGGTAGTATATTCTAATGATCACTCAAAAACACCCATATGTAATTACTGTAGCCTACTCCCATATATAATTGTGCTACCGTAATTAAGACATATATTCAAGAAATGTATTAAAAATAGCAAGAAATGTATTAAAAATGTCTTTAACCCATGGCCGACGAAGCCGCAGGCATTTCTGATGGACATTTTCCTATGACGACCGCGGATATAACTCACAATACTTAGCCATATAGATAAGTTCAAGAAAAACCGTCTACTTTTATTTGTGTACACTCACAATAACAACAAAGGCAGAGGATTCAGGGAACAGATTATTTTGCACACACTCCACTCCAAATGCTGCCTTCATTTAAAAATATATTTTAAATTTTTTTATTTTAATTTTAATTTCAAAAGCATTTCTAAATTCATTTCATATTTCTAAAAAACGAAATTCCAAGCCAAAATAACAAAATGGTAAAAAGGGGGGCCTGGACAATTTATTTTGCATATTGGCCCGAGACTGACTTTCTATGCCACTGCACTCATATTATATTGAACAGACACGTTCAGATTTTAATTGTAGTGTCTGTTCTCTAACTGAAGAACTAAATAGTTTTTATTACTATGAAAATGAAAACAGCGTTAGGGGCGGTGCCGTGGTGGGCAAGTGATCCAGTGAACCAGTAGCAGTGGCTTTGGGAGTGGCCATGTTGGGCAGCAAAGCAAGTGTATTCTGGGAGTTGTTGTCTTACATTCACATGAACCAAAAATACATTTTCTGGCCAAATAAATTTGTTTTTTTTTTCACATTTCTACTACATAAATGGGCCAGTTTAAATACACTTTCATCTTCCCAGTGCTTTCTACAATTCTATAAAAATGTTCTAAGATTTTGCATTAAAAACTTGACATAAATTGTATTGGCAAAGTCCTTAAAATGATTCACCCCCTGCATGGGAAGGTTTAAGTTTTTTGTTTTTCCATAATTTGTTTTATTTGTTGACATTGTAAATTGGTTGAAATTTTAAACGGCCAATTGTGGTTTAATATAGGAGCACTGCAGTATCTTGTATATAATCTTGGGTGATACATCAAAATATATGAGATATATATGAGGGTCATTTCTACAATTAAGTCAATCTACTGCGTATATCACAGAAGTAAAACACGACTGCATTATCAAGCGGCCACTAATTCACTTTGCTCTGCTATCAGTCATCTTGTGTCCAAGCAAGCATATGTTCATTATTTTAACCTATGGGGTGCCACCTCTTTCAGGATCAGGAATTAATGTGATACTCCTCATAAGTGTCTGCTTTTTACCAGGGGGACTGTTGAAATACGACCTCATATATACTCTCTGGGTTTTTAAGGCTCCTTAAATGGTAATGATAGAGATGGTATTTAGTGTGTGCTCTTTCCTGGACAGTTGTGCTTTACCAGTACGTACAAGTCCTTTGTTTAGCTGAATGCAGCAGAAGGTCATGTGCATGAGAATTAATGCTGTTTAAGAGGATTTCAGACAGATGGTATTTCTTTGTTAGACTATTTTTTTTTATTAGAAAACCCAAGCATACCATCTTAATGTGGATATTTGTAATAAAATAATTTATGAAGCATCTTTGTGCCTGTTAGCACACATTTTTAATTCATATCAATGTGACCCCTGTCCTAATAAATAGTGTTTATTCATGTCTGTCCTCCCCATCAATTCGGAGAGGGAGGAGGACAGAGAGAGGGAGGGGGACGGAGAGAGAGAGCATGTGTGACTGTTTACAGCTGGGACTATCTGTTTATGTCAACCTGACTGGCAGTGGAGTGGCTGTTTTTCCTCGCCTCTTACGGATTCTCTCTCCTCAGCGTATCTGCGTGTAGGTTCTTGAAGCCTTTACGTGAGACCCTCTTCGGCTGAGCTCAAGTCGTTTATGAACAAGTTATCTACGCGAAATCCGATCTAACAAAATATTAATATATTTGAGGTGGACTGTGATACTCCTATATTGGAGCGAGAGAGACCAGGCAAAGGGAAATATATTCAAAATACACGTTTCCAAATGGATGGGATGAAGCCAGAATCCACGGCTGAGGAGAATCAGGATGAAAGGGAAGAAAGCAAAGGTTTGTAACCGTGTGTAATCGGTTTCTGCTTTGTACTTCGACTCGGATTTATTATTTAGCTAGATGTTTAGAGAGCGGCTTAACCTATTTGCGAAGGCTTCGCTTGCGCACCGTTCATTGCGAATTAATCGAATATTTTATTGATCTGAAGTGCTTGTGATCCTCATCGTGTCATTCACTTATCTATAATATACTTTTTCGCCGTTAATTCGATTAGGTAATGCGCATGTTTTATCTAGGTACCTTTGGAGCGCTGGTGATGTCAAATCTTTTTTCTGCGTCTTTGGAGAGCCGTTTCCATCGCTGCGAGTGATGATGCTTTGAAGCTGCTACTGTTACCTTAGTGATTTCCCCTTAGTAATAATAAAGGAGAACATGTCTTTGTTTGGACCATATGGATTCAACAATATGAAAATACTATACTATATTGTATTATATTTCGAGCATATTCTAAATGTTGTCTTGTCTTAGTGTCGATAGTATTGTTGATGGTGACGAGGTGGAGGTGTCGCATTGTATTTAAAGAAAGTGTTGTTTACATTGCTGTAGTGTTCGCTGCTAAAATCAATGGACGAATTCCTATTTTGATTATATTTGCCTAATTTGATAAATACATTGGATTAATTCCTTTGCTGTTCAACGTTGCGCTATATAAACATTTTTGACCAAATCCAAAAACATTATTAAATTATTGTTTAGGCTAGCTGTCATGTAAAAAAAAATTTTTTTTTTTTTAATATTTGCATCAGACATACGAAAATAGAATCCCTGCTTTGAATATGATGAGTACTGTAGTCTAACCAGCACCTGATCCCCTGAAGAAAACATGTAATCAAAGAGCCATGTATCAGGGCACCCTACATAAATCATATGTGTCTTTTGAAGTTATTTGTGAATTCTGAGTTTAGTGATGATATTGTTAGGATTATCTGAACGAGGTTTTTATGATAATAAAAAGCATCTTAGCATAAGCAGTGCTCTAAAGAGGACTATCCCTGCCCCCCACTTGACCCCACCAGATTTGACATTTAACATGCTTCTGGTCTATTTTTGTGTTGGCTAGGCCTAATATTTTTATTTTGACAGAGTTATGGATTTGCAGTAAAGTCCAAGTTCTCCACAAGCATCAAAGCAACAAGGAGGCTGCTCCTCCACTCCACCCACTGGTTGTCATATAATATAACTATATGTTTCAAGCCTTGAGACTGAGAGACCTAATCCAGAGACCTATTATTCACTGCTCATAAAATCATGACAATCATGCCATTCAAATGCCTTTATTCTTTCTACCACATTCTTATCCTCTCATTCATATAAAAATTTGAACAATTTTGCCACCAGCATGATTAGATTAATGCATTATGTAAAGAGAGACCTAATGGTACCACATGTGTCACAACTAAAATATGCAGAGAAAAGTAGTCTTTATGAAAATTGGATGTTTTTCTAAGAACTGTTGGTCAGGTCATTGTTCTGTAGATGCTTTCTCTATGGTCCTTCGGTTAGATGTATAGGCAGAGTACACATAATTTGTTCACTTAAAGAATAAGTTCACATATTTTCATATTTTTTATCTGTACTCAGATATCCCCATTTATTTGCCAGCAAAAGTCTATGGGATGACACAAAATGCATTTGCATTTGGTTAAAACTACTGTATTCCAGCCCACAGACAGTCAGATCAAGAGGGGTGGTGCCAAAATCATAAGTGCATTATGGGTGAAGGGAATGCCACAGCCCCTTTTCTCTTGTCATGTAGCACCAATTCATGTTTCTACTTTTATTAAAAGTCAATTTTTCCAGTTGTAAATTCCCCCTTTAAGGTTGCAATAAGGTTTTTTATATAATTTTATTTTTGATTTAAAAATATGTAATGTCACATTTTGTCCTTCCTGTGATGTAACTGCTCTGCAGTTGAAGTCGGCATGAAACGGAAGTTGCAATAGTCTTTTCTTTCCAGTTGTGATGCATATCCTGTGAAATGATTGTGCATTGTGAATTGGCTTCCCGAACAAGAAAAAAAATGTAGGGCGGGACTTTTGTCAACTGGGAATAGGGTGGTGCAGGGATGACATCCTTGGTTCCCTAAAAAAAAGCCCAGTAGGATTTTTCCTTTAGCTTATGGATTATTGCAGAAAATAAGGTCTATGACTAACAAAAGCTTATGATTCTTGCAAGTTTTGTTCATCATGATAATCTTCACAAATGAAAAAGTAAGCTAAATGTAGGCTATAAACAAAGACCATGGCTTCAACGTCTCAAATCTCGCAATTCTTTCAGTCTTTGTTGAAAAAAATTTCCCTGAAAGTTAGTGAGTTAAATAGTTTGCAAGTGCGTGAATATAAACACAACAAGACTGTGGAAGGCATACTATTGAGTAGATAAGTTTACCTGTTCGGCTGATGAATTTTAATGTCCCAGACAACCTCTGTAGTCTTATTAGCAACCATTTTTTTTAAGTAAAAGCTTTAAAAAATATCACAAGATGGGATTACTGATGTATCGAAGAATAAAACGAAATACGTCATCCCTGCACCACTCTATTTATTGGACCGTTGTGGTTTGCAATTGCCCTTGTGCAAGTAAACACATCATCGAAGAAGAGAAGAAATGTTTATGCAAGGGGAGGGGAAGTTATATTGATTAAAGATTATGAGGGCATATGAATAAAAAATATAATGTGCACAATTTATCTTTGTTTATCAAAAGTTTTTTTGTTTTATTTGTTGTTTTATTAACAGTGGTGACAAAAAGCTGCGGATATTTTAGGCTGCTGTTACTTTAATACAAATGCACGGATTAAATATAATGATACGCATCTGTTTTCTTACTCTAATGGGCATTTTGACTTAATTTTGTGTGCACATGTCCATTCAAGCACAAATAGATAAGAAAGAGAACTGAATTCTGTGATTGCACAGCTCTACA
Organism: Gobiocypris rarus; assembly: GCA_023029165.1. Taxonomy (NCBI): domain Eukaryota; kingdom Metazoa; phylum Chordata; class Actinopteri; order Cypriniformes; family Gobionidae; genus Gobiocypris; species Gobiocypris rarus. The sequence continues at coordinate 28,851,201 of CM040914.1, read as the reverse complement.
CACAAAAAAAACAGCGTGCGAGTTTCAGTCTTCTTGTGCTTGATGTTTAAACTGACAGGACTTAAAAATGCATGCAAATGATAAACTTTCACTCTTTGCTGGTTAAACTTGGCAATTAATCCACAAATCACATGCGTTCCGAACCAGGGGGTTGGCAGCGGACCCGTACGGATCAATTACGATCCCTATATATTTGACTTCGCACATTCCGCTCTGTGACTATCACGGATGCGCACATTGCGATTTTGATGATAAATTATATATCGTGCAGCCCTACTTAAAATTAGTTTGTTTTACAACTTTTTAACAAAAAATTATAAATAAAAAAAATAAAATAATTGGCCTTACAGTTACAGTGTGTATTGTGTAATAATCCCTACTGTACATTTTCTAACATTTCTGTAAAATAAATAATACAGTGCAACATGCATAATGATACATATCTCTTAGTTTCTTAAAAAATCTGAATATGCACAATCGACTGGATACTTACAAAGATTGTGCATGTGAAAAGAGTACATAAGCCAATGATGAGAATGTACAGGGAATGAGGCAAACACTCTTTTTTTCTCTCTCCATGTTGCTCTTTCTTTTTCTATCTAACATGCACAGAAAAGGGTGGCATGCACACTCTTCTCTTTTTACATAACTCCTACACTATCCACATCAAACGGATTACATCATTCCTGTGACATGAAAGGGGAGGGGTATATAGGCTAAAAGTGGGGAAGATAAAAATGAAAATTGCAATAATCTCTTTTCAATGTACGAGTCATTATATTTTTCACATCTGTATTTGCAATCAGGAAATATGTAGGTTGGGTAACAATAAAGTAATGGCTCCCAGAATGAAAAAAAAAAAAAAAACTGATGGAAATAACATTCTTTTTTTATCATTGTTGTCTACTGTAAAATAATGGAAAATACTTTTTGTGGTCTGCTTTTAGCCAATATTGCCTGCTGGTGTTAAGGTACCTTTGTGGATGTTAAGGAACTAAAAATGATAACCATGGTTAGATGTTCGGGAACTAAAGATTTTTCTCAAGTTTATGTACAGTATTTATTTTCTTGGGACTGGCACATTTATTTGGTGTTAGTGTTCAATAGCAGTGTGGGGAAGTTACTATGTCTTTCAAGTCTTTCTAAAACCTATATTGGGAGACCTTTAAACAGCATTGACTTTAAAAACCTGTCTTTGTGTGCCTGTGCATTGCCTGTGTATGTGTGCACTGCAGTTGTGTGTGTTAATGTGTGTGAGTATCTGAGAGTAGATTTTCCAATAAACTCCACATGTCGAACGTAAAGCGGTGGAAAGTTCTTTAATGGAAAGTTTACAACTTTTTTATTAATTATTACTAGTTTTATTTTTTTTCTGGTAAAAATGCTTTTTTTTGTTGCTTTATCACAGTAAGATGCATTTCAGAGGTAACAAAATAAAGATACATTACAAAGTAATTACTATGTAGGAGTGTAATTCCTATTTTAAATGAATTGCACACAGAAAATAGTTTTTTTTTTACAAGAAATATAATTATAATGTAATTGAAAATCAGTAACTGTAATCTGATTACAGGAATTTACCATAATTTTTAATATCCTAATGTTATTGCTATGTAATCAGTTACCTTCAACAGCAAAATAACATTTGGCACTGTGAACAATTTATTCTAATATATACAGACATTTTGACATATTTATATAGACAATATTAAAATTGAAATGAGACTAAATAAAAATGTCCCTATTTTAAATACGCAAATATATACATTTAATAGTGCTGGTTCCTAATGATGCAGTGATTCTTCTTTCCATTTTTTATCCAGTGTATTTTAAGTATCTCTCTTCTGGGGTAGCCTATGAAGGCTGTGTGTGTTTGTGCTGTATGAAGTCTATACACTGGGCTTTTCATTACCCAGTATCAGTTTCCCTGATCTCTGTTCCCATACTACTTCCTACTTTCATTCTCTTCTCTTCTCTCTATCTATCTCTCCCTCCATCTCTCCCCTTTAAAATTCCCCCTTCCTCGCTCTACTTCAACAGCAGAATAGTTAGTCCTGTTTCAGAGTACTATATATGGTTTCATTCACCCACAATTCAGTGTTAAATAAGAGTGACAGCCACTTGCGATAACTAATCTGCTCTGATCTTTAATTTTCAGCATGTACACACATGTTCTTAGAAACAACATTTTGGTTATCATATGCTGTGTGAACAGAATCACACTGAAAAACGAGTTGTCTGTTAAGTAGGGGTGTAACGATACATCGTCAATCAATATATCGTATCGTTGATGTAAATATACGATTCGTGATATTGTTTTATCTAGGGATGCACCGAATATTCGGCCACCGAAAATTTTCGGTTTTCGGCCGAAAGACTTTTATCACCGAAACAATACGGCCGAAATGTTGTGATGACGCAAACAGAAACCGCGACCTGCACGTGCTTGTCTAAACGGTCTAAACAAGCAACATGTCCGCGGTGTGGACGTATGTGGTTTATCTCACATCTGATGACACATCTATAATATGGGTTGTAACTTTCTGTTGATGGATACACGTGCTGGCTCCTCAGTGATACACTACAACAACAGCGATAATAAAAGAAAAACGTGGGCAAAACGGTCTGTCTTTGTAAACTTTGTTCAATGCATGCAATTGCTGCCGTATATCCGAATATGACCAGTCGTGTTCGCCGTTATCACCGGGTGTAGAGCCAGAAGACGGGAATGAGAACTCACGCGCGCTGTGAGAAGATCTGTCATCCGAAAGCGCGCACTCGTCTCACAGCGCGCAAATATTGAGTTCTCTTTCAAGTCTTGCGCTTAAACGGACAAACTCACACAAAAAGTATGTCAACATGTCCATTTTGATGAGTATCCCTGCAGACAAAGTCTGTATGTCTTAAGTGAACTGTATACAGTCGAGAAAGACGACGCATATCCCTGCATTAGGTCTTAAAGGGGCAGTAGCCTTTACTGCGGTCTGTTTAATCTCAACAAAAGACAAGGACATCACTCACTGCTCTTGCTTGAATAGCTTTTGTAAATGTAATAATGATTAATCTTTCATTTAAACAGTTAAATATGCAGTTATTTTATGTTTGATTACTTTATTAAATTTCTGTACCTTTTTGCCAGTAGGCCTGTACATTATTATTTAATGTACACATGAGTGAGGTACACAAGTTCAACATTTTTCATTTGAATTTTATTTTATACTGTGCATTGTTGCAATGTGCTAAATAAATATTTGCATAATTTGTAATTTATTTATTATTTGAAACTTTAATATTAATTTATGCAATTGCAATGCCTTGATTTTTAGTAAAGTTACACAGTCATAGCCATAAATGCAATGGTACTAATAACTGGCATAATTTCTTTCGGTTTTTCGGCTTTCGGCCTTGGTTTCCTCTTTTTCGGTTTTCGGTTTCGGCCAAGAATCCCTAGTTTTATCCATGGTTCACCATGCTGTATTTATAAGGTATAATTCACCCGAAAATGTCAATTTCATAAAGGCATCGTAAAAACAACTAATCGAGTGTCTAATCCTCAAATGTTTGCACAACATGAGAGTTTTTGGATGAGTTAAAATTTTACAGTTTGGAAATTTGCAATCAGAACTGTGATTGGTTGCATTGATCATCTGAAGTGAACGTGCTGGAATGGCACTCCTTAAAAATGTAAAAGCGCAAACATAATTTAAATCACCAGATCACATTGTTTTAGTAGTATGATTATTCAAAGCATTTTAGATGGTTTATTCTTATATGTATAGTGCATTAATAGCGGGAGAGGCAGGACATAGCGAGCACCGGAAGAGTCTTTGTGTGAGTGGCTTAAGTTAACCAATGCCTGCATTGAAGGGCGAGAACTACATGACATAAACATTGTAAAAATGTTATTTTACAAAAAAATAACAGTGACATTATACATTAAACAACTATATAATGTTGAATATAAAGTATAATAATGCAATGGGGGAACATTTGTGTATCCTGATAATAATACATAAACCTTCGGATGAGATGTTAAACTGAGGTCCTGACTCTCTGTGGTCATTAAAAATCCCAGGATGTCCTTTGGAAAAACAGTAGGGGTGTAACCCCGGCATCCTGACCAAATTTGCCCATTGTCCTTTGTCCATCATGGCCTCCTAATCATCCCCATATACTGATTGGCTTCATCACTCTGTCTCCTCTCCACCGATCAGCTGGTGTGTGGTGGGCGTTCTGGCGCAATATGGCCACCGTCGCATCATCCAGGTGGATGCTGCACATTGGTGGTGGTTGAGGAGATTCCCCCCTTCTATATGTAAAGCGCTTTGCGAATCTATTCTTTATTTTGGCTTAAAATATCACAATACATATTGTATCGTGAGTTCAGTATATCGTGATTTGTATCGAATCATGACACAAGTTTATCATTTTCACATTACTACTGTTAAGTGTACACTGTAAAAACTCTTGGGCTGCATTCCAGTTCGTTTTTATTATGCCCTTCACTCACTAACTTCCCTCTGTCTCGTTCACTCGGATGTGCGTCATTGCTTACGTTGAGTGCCCACTACTGCCGAAATTTTTGCAGTGGGCTGAATTGGAACTTCTTAAGCCCTTGATCACTCGGAATCTACTATGAAGTTGATTTATTTTTTCCAATACAAAATTGTTTAATGCAGCATTCTATATGTATATAGCATTGGCGTAGCCAGAATTTTATTTTTGAGGGGTCCCATCTAAAAAGGAGGAGGCTGCAATACATAGCATATATTTATATATGCATTTTGACATCATTTTGTGTGACTTTGTCTGTTAAAGCTCAAGAAGACATTAGAGAGAGAACTCAATTCAATAGGCTATTTGCACGCTTCGTATTTTTGCTCACAGAAAACTTCTTGAAAACATAATTTGATACCTCATACTGTACCGCCTTCCTGTAATAATGTAGGGAACCACTCGTTATACATAAATCATGTAACAGTTCATGTTTTTACGTGCACATATGATTTCGTTTTAATTCAAATGAGGCATGTGCTCTCTCTCTCTTTCGTTCTCTCGCTTTACCGTCAGTTAACGTTAGTAATATGCGTTTCGTTTTACTTTCTTTGCTATCTTGTGCTCAATAAGCACAAATATTTGTTTTATATTTTTATAATCATGTAAATGATCTGGCCCCCTCCCTCGTGGATATGCCCATGGTATATAGGTGTGTTTGGGTTGTTTTAAATATTAAAAAAAAAATATATATATCATAGAGTTGTTTGTGGTGGGATAAATTAAACGCGATATGCGGTGACGTCACAATCGTGTTGCATTGTGGTATATGAAGCTGCCTGAAGTGTACATATAAAGTAGACTTGCTCCCTCGGTCAAAATCCCTCATCCACTTTACGAAGTGGAACGCACTTCAAAATGGAGGCAGGGATTTCCCAGAGAAAACGTTCTAGCAATGTACCTCTATAACGTCGCTACAACGAATATGGTCTGGTCCGGTTACGTCTTCACAACGTAACTGTGTTAGCTGGGGTGCTATAGGGAAGTTTGCAAGTGCGTGTCTAAAAGTGGAGTGCAACTCGGCCTTGTATTGTTTCATCTGGGGTTCCAGGTACTTCCAATAGCTCACAGAGCAGTTTGTTATTTGAAGGTTTTAGATCCAGCTTCTGTCTTCCAGCAGAGGTGCTACCATGAGGGTTAAAGTCTAAAGGCTGCCAAAAATTTAATTTAAACCATTTAGAGATGTTGGCTCGGCTGTGTCCAAAAACTGGAAAATGCTGCCTTCTGAGTTAACATTTCAAGGTAGGAAGGCATCAAGGCACGTCCGAATCCATGTTAGCTTCACTTCCTACCTCCTGACAGACCTTCATCTGATTTTTGAAGGCAGCATAGATGTATCCTTCGCTGCCTTTGATATCCTGTACTTTCCAATCGGTGAAAGTTTAGCTAGAAAAAGAAAGATGGCGTCTGAAAGTTGAGGTTGCTGGTCAGTTTTTGTGTAAATGTATGTTTTGACTTTTTTCACTTCTGATGTAATTTCTAGCGCAAAATTACTATTGTAGTAATTAAATATTTGCTTAGTTCTCACCAAAGCTTGCTTTATTTAGCTGTAGATCATTAAACTGTTATGCTGCCTCAGAAGTCTGAAATCAGTTTCGTGAGGTACCATCATGCGCTTAGCAAGTCATTGAGTGATAAGGCAGCGAAGCAACAAGTCAACTGCCTAGGATTTAGGATGCAGCCTTTGTCTGTTAATTAGGATTTTACTTGAACTGAACCCATTTATTAAATAACATTAAGTCAATTTTGACACTTCAGTCTTTTCAGTCTTATTACTGTCACTGTGGTTGCAAGTTTTATTCAAAGCTGTTGTGACAATAGAAAGGGGTTTGAGGCTCCTGTGTTGTTGAATAAACAGGACAACTTTTGACCTACTCTAATATGGTTCTCAGCTCCAAATGCTGATATGTGAGCTTAGTCTTTCTCAAGATTGCAGAGTACTGTGAGCATGTGAGAGTAATCACAGAGAAGGAAGACAACGTCATGTGCTTCTCGTTTGGAACAACTCACTCAGGGCATGCTGACAGCCTCCATCTGCCACCACAAACTCACAAGTCTGTTTAGACACTTTTGTGTTAAGAGTGTGTGGGCGAGTGCTTTCATAAGCATGTAGAAGTGTGCTTGTGCATTCATGTTTTTGTGTTGGCATATACATGGGATATGAATATTGTCTCGTGCTTGTGTAAATGTGTGTGTGTGTGTGTGTGTGTGTGTGTGTGTGTGTGTGTGTGTGTGTGTGTGTGTGGACTGGTAATCCCTACGGTATGGGGACAAAATGTCCCCACAAAGATGGCAATATCCAAATTTTTGTCCTTGTGGGGACATTTTTTTGGTCCCCATGAGGAAAACATCTTATAAATCACACTAAGTGATGTTTTTTGAAAAAGTAAAAATGCAGCATGTCTCCTGTGATGGGTAGGTTTAGGGGCAGGGGCAGTGTAGGGGGATAGAAAATACGGTTTGTACAGTATAAAATGCATTACGTCTATGGAATGTCCCCATAAAACATGGAAACACAACATGTGTGTGTGTGTGTGTGTGTGTGTGTGTGTGTGTGTGTGTGTGTGTGTGTGTGTGTGTGTGTGTGTGTGTGTGTGTGTTGTGTATAGGTATGAACTAACAGGCAGGTTGGCACAGTAAGTCTTTTTCCTGCATGATGCCATTCATCCTCCTTTATATGGATCCTGTCCACTCTGCCCACTGGTGTGCAATCTGCTGTTCTCTCATTCTTCCTTTTATCATCTCTCTATTTTTTCACAGCGATGTCTTATACTTTATTTATAATTTATGCGTTAAACTTTTGTCCAGTTTGAGAGGAATATTTGAAGCCACAATAAAAATTAAGATTTATGTTCCTGCACATAAAGAAAGATAAGAATGAAACAGAAGTTGCAATAGTCTTTTGTGACATATTTCTTTTTGTCCATCGGAAATGGATTGGATCGTTGGATAGTTGTAGTTTGCTTTTGGCTGTGGTCTCATCATGTGAGTGACAGGTTGTCCTGTCCTAACATTAGGATAATTCAGAACGATATACAGAGCAGCAGGTGCTTTATCAGCCAGTAATAGTAGATATGGACATCATGTTACTCTTATAGTTGGTTCTTTTGATGTTTAGAAATAATAGCATCCATCCTGCTTGCTACTTATCATCGCAGTGATTGGGCGTGGTATGTTTCCTAGGAGTAGTTCACAAAATTAAAATGTTGCCATCTGCTCATTATTTGTTAATTATTTAACACAAAAGAATATATTTTGAAAACTGTCTCAGTATTTTGTTTTTGGCTTTAAAATCAATCAGGTCCAATGTTGTTTGGACCCCAGCGTTCTTACAGATATCTTCTTTGTGTTCCAGGGGAGACAAGAAATACATACAGGTTTGGTGTGTAAACATGGTCATTGTTGATTCATTCACCTGTGAGAAGTCAGAAGTGCTGAAGTTGCTGAATTGCAAAGTTGTTTAAGTTCTAAAATGATTAAGTTTTGAGTATCATAATGGATATAAATATTATAATTAAACTTTATTTGGAGTACTTCTTTATTGCACAATGCACATTTCTTAATATTATTCTTAAAAAGTAAAGTTTTAATATTGCTATTAGTAAGTCTTTAAGTCTTATGTATATCTTTAGTTGGACCGTAGCACTATTTCCTGATAACGTAAGTGCATTAAGTACAAAATTAGCTGTTCCAATTTAGAGTTTAAGTATATTAATTTAGTACGCCAAAAGTACAATTGCAGGGTATTTACATTAAGTACAGAAATATGTAAATGTATTTGTAGTATACTTAGCATAAAATAAATGTATTTCAAATACATTTTAGTATATTCAATTTTCACTAGGGTATTCATGTGTTCCCAAGGCAAATGGATAAAGTAAACTTCCATTTGGTTATTTTAAATATATTGCATGAAATAATTTTTTTTTTCAATTTGTTTTGCATTAGCTAATTTGAATTAATTGTATTGAACGAGCAGCACAAATCTAATTTTAGTGTAATTTCGAGTTGCTTCCATATCAGCAGAAGAACAGTAGGTCACAGTGCCATGAATTTACATAGATAATTACAGATTAATTCTAATTCTGACTGTCTGCCATTGTTTTTGAAACTGCTTGTAATTACACAAATGCTGCATTCACGCCATGTCGTAATTACCGTAAATAAAGCTTTCAAATCGCTTTTGTGGTACTTTGATACATCGATCAGTCTGCACAGTGCTGCTTCAGGTCGAACACCTTGAATCTGCAGGGGTCAGGTGGTACAGGTTGTAGCTCTCAGAAAATTACAAGTTCTACAAGCATGTAAAGGCTTTTTATAGTTCAGAATCTTTATGGTAATTGGTGTGAAGGCACCTTTAGTTCTTATTATTAGATTATAGTTGTGTGTAATATTTGTAATATGAACCACTGTAAATAAAGTTCATCGCTGAACAGTACATTTCTTTCTCATCCTGTATGCTCAGGAACAGACAAGCTGTAATGTTTGCTGTATCTGTTGAGTTCATTATAATCGTAGAAGTGTAGGCCTGAGTTCAGAGTGGGTGTGTGCTGCGAGTTATGCTTTGACGAAAAGGACAGAATAGTGTAAATGTGTGACATCATGTTTTATGTGTTTGTGTGAATGTTTGTATAGGTTTACATGAGCATCTGAGTATGTTAAAAAGGACAGGGGTGAGGTCAAGGCAAAACGCTATGCTTGAATTCCTTTCAGGCATCCCTGATGGATGTGAACAGACAGTCATCTACCACACATACACAAAAACGCATGCACTCACATGCAGAACTGGGTCTAAAACCTAAAGCATCGAGCATTGATCAACACAGTCTGTTGGTTCTAAGAGGAGGGGCAACCTTAAAAGCTGTCAATTTAATTATGGCCATTTACTCACACTAAACTGTCTCTCAGCAGGGTCTCACAGCAGTCCTACCTCACCTCCTCCACCACACTGATCAACGACAAGCTTTACTTACTAAAATCATTGCTTAACTATCATAAGATATATCTAAACTGATTTCTGATCAGTCACTAAAACAAGCTAAATTCAAACTGCATCCCACAAAATGGTATGGTAGAAGAGTGATATGTGTGTGGAAGTTAATACTTTTTTGACAGGGGCTTTACAAATTCATATAATCATAGACAATGTAATTGGTTGCGTGAGGTGTCTGTACATTGGTGTCTGTATAACAGTATTTTCATTTTTCTTTTCTTCATCTTCCTTTAAAGGTGCTGTATGTAGGTTTTTGACTGTACTCAAGCATAAAAATACCATATGTTTGCAGATATTTCGGAAACATGCTCACATACTCGTCTTTCTGAAAAACAATGCTACAGCCAGTTATTTTACTTTGAAATATGTCTGTTTTTGTTTTGGTCTGTGCGATACCGCATGTTGTCAGTTTACCCAAAAGTATTTCGCCACCACAGGTTGCCAATTGGCGGAAAACAAAGTGTATTGTTGCCACGGAAGCCAGCAAACAAACTCGGTCAGAGATCACAGATTCTACCCGACCTAAAACACCTCGGCATCCATCTAAAAATCTCTGAACGGAAGCACATTAAAATGCTGAAATATCGACTCCTCAACTTACAGTGTGTAAGTCTCTTCGCCTACCATTGTCAATTGCTCCTGCTCCTGTTGCCTGTCCTCAAACTGGCAACCGTCATGAGCATCGAGTCTGAGGAGGAGGGGACGGGGCAAACAATATTTTGACTTTGGACTAGGGCTGCACAATAAATTGAATTTTTCAAAGCCGTGATTACAAATAAAATCACTCATATTATTCTGCGTGTGTAGAGGTGTATTTAGAGCATGTCACTTTGTGGCAGTAGTATGCTGACTGGTCGAATACACGTGAAATAGCACCCGCCATTTTTAAAAAGCCATGCACACAGCCTATATGAACTAACAATATGATTTGCGATATAGAGATGTTTTATCCAAGGCTCAGCTTACTGTATTTATAAGGTATAATTCACCCAAAAGTGTAAACTCATCATGTACATATACATGTAATCATGTACTCACCCTCATGTTGTTTCGTTTAATGTCTAAACACAAATGAAGATATTCTTTAAAAAACCTGAGATTTCCCCTGTCAAAAAATCCTATTGGAATTTCAGTTTTCAGAACTTATTGGGTTCTTAGAATCCTATTCGACATTCTGGTTTATTTTAACTGAATTTCACTTTGTCCTTTAGGGTCTTATTGGATTCTTAGAAACGTATTGGACTATTTAATGGAATTTCACTTTGTCCTGTCCTGTGGGATCTTGTTGGATTCTTATAATCCTATTGGACATTCTGATTTATTTTCATGGAATTTTACTTTGTCCTGTAGGATCTTACTTAGAATCTTATTGGGCATTTTGTTTATATTAAATGGAATTTCAATTTGTCCTGTGATATTTTTTATTATTACTTCTTATAATAAATACATTATTATTATTAGTCACCCTGGAATGAAAATAAAGTCACCCTGGTGTTGGCCATAAGTCCTTCTATCTTTTTTTGGACCTCATAAGCAGAAATAAAAAAAACACGTCCTGCACGCACTCCTCCATGGCAGTGAATGGCAATGAAAAACAGGCTAAAACTTTACAAAAGGATACAAAGGTATCAGGCAATGATACAGGGAGACGCACACCATATATGGAAAGTCTTCAGGAGGGAAATCACTCGTTCCAGATGCTCTATTCACGTTCGATGTGAACTCAGCATAAGCTTTTGCGAGAAAGAAACCGTATTATTCAGTCAAAATACTGAGCTCGGCCGTTACTCTGTGCGCGTTCCTGTGAATTTGTGCGAGCCGTCAGCATATTAGCAGGGTAAATAAACGTTATTTTTATTTCAGGGTGAAGTTCTGTGTGCATTGTGGATTGCTTTGTATGTGTGGATCTCTCGCGTGCATTCGTAGATTGCTTTGTGTGTGCGGATCTCTTGCGTGCATTTGTAGATTGCTTTGTGTGTGTGGATCTCTTGCGTGCATTCATAGATTGCTTTGTGCGTGTGGATCTCTCGCGTGCATTGTGGATTGCTTTGTGGATCTCTCCCGTGCATTTGTGGATTGGTCTGCGTGCATGTGGATCTCTTGCGTGCATTTGTGGATTGGTGCGCTTATGTGTATCTCTCATGTGCATTTGTAGAAGGTTTTGATAATGTTTTCACTCCATTGAAAAAAAATATGTTTACGGAGTTTCAGTGACATTACTACATTAAACGACTATATATAATGTTGAATATAATGTATAATGATGCAATGGGAAACATTTGTGGGTCCTGATAATAATACAATAATAATAATAATATTGTGAGTTCCGTATCGTGATTTATATCGAATCGTGACACGAGTGTATCATTACACCCCTAGGATAAAGCTATTCAAAACATAATTTAATGTAAATTGTTATAATTGTATTTAATAATCGCAATTACAATTTCAAGGGAATAATCCACAATTATGATTGTTGTCATAACCGTACCTACTTTGGACTGCATTATGCATTTCAATCACTAGCTGTCATTCTTACATACAGCACCCTTAAGTTCTTCTGGGAACCATCTAGTGCATTTGTTATTACTGTATGCAATCAAGTAAAAATTTAGCTCAACATTATAGGGGACCTATTATGCATTTTTACATTTTTAACTTTCTTTAATGTAGCGTTACTGTTTGAGCATGAAAAAGGTCTGCAAAGTGACAAAGCACAAAGTCCACTTCAAAGGGAGTTATTATCAGAAAGCACTGTTTCTGAACTCTCTGAAATGCTTCGATTGTAGTCTTGAGGTTTCCTCTGGGATTGTACATGTCACAATATTCCTCATTTAAATAATTCCCGCGAATCCCGCCCAATGCATACATAAATAAAAAGGACGAGGCATGGTTGAGTTGCGTTAGTAGTGTGTTGACACACGTGGTTATGGTAAGGGACATTTCTGAAACATGCTTGAAGTGGTTGACAACACACTGTTTTGTCTCCATGTTTAATATCAACAATCTCTTTCCACATCACAACCTGTATCATCTGTAATTTCTCACTTGTAAATACTAATTTGCCTGATCTCATGATATTTATGACTACACTTTCACTTAACTATATTAACACCTGGTTTTATGAAGGATTCTAATTGAAAGGACCTGGAGTTCCCTTTCGTTCAGTCACTACGACGTAACGTTAGTGACTAACGAATGGGGGTTTTGCTTAGAAGCCTATCATCTTCGAGCTTAGAGAAAACACCCAATGGCGTGCCAATGCCATGGGGCATGCGGAATTTGCATACGTAACTCCGCCTCACCGTGTAAGTATATAAGGAGGTACGTGGCAACATCGCATTATGTTTCTGCTTTCGGAGCCAAGAGGACCTCTTCACTCCTACAGCCTTCTGAGACTCTGTCAGCTTCTTCGAGACGAGCAGCTTTCAGCATACTTCCTGCCTGCTGATCTGCGCAGTGGTCTGTTGACAGCTGGTGTGTGTTCCCTGGGCGCTTCGGCATCGACTGCGAGGCTTCCTCTCACAAAAAGAGCTTGCGCGTGGCACGTCTTTTTCAAGACGGTTCGCCCGCGCACTTCCGGGTGCGATCGATATCCGTTGCTGTCTATGGGCACTTTCACTGCTCGATGTGTTTGGGCTTCAGCATGTTCGGGCAGTGTTTGTGGATGTGTCATGTTTCCACTGCGGGAATGTGACCATCGCGATGTTGTGGTCGAGACTCAGTGATCTCTGTGAGGAGAGAGAGTCCCCTCTGCCACACCCCAATCTACCGTCTCCGAGAGAGGTGGTACTTTGGCTGGTGGCCAGGGTGACCTGAGGGCTGTGCTGTGGTATTAAGACCCCCGACGTTCATTCCTCAGGCCACACCCCCCTCTCGCACATCGCTTCCCGCGAGTGCTGGACTGAAACAGCGGCCCGTCTCTGACGCCTCGTTCGTTCAGTTCACACTCCAGATAGCAGTGAGATTTAGATCGCCGCATCCCAAGGTGGGCTAGAGTCCTTTGGGGATGACGATTAGGCTGTGCTCCGCCTCCGGTGTGTCAGCGCCGCCTGATCTGACCCAAAGTTGACAGCCATGTTATCTCGGGCAGCTGCGAGCCTCGGGCTGGTGTGGAACTCCGCCCTGTCACGAGTGCTCGTGGTTGCGCGATTGGTTTTTGGGGACGGCACCTGACAGCTGTTGGGCCCCGCCCCCAATGCCTTTCGCCCCGAGGTGCATGAGGAGGTCACGCGGTCCGGGGAGTCCCCGTGCTTCCCGTGACCGCTCGGCCGCCTCCGCCTTCTCTGCCCTCGATGGGGCCGTGGCCTAGGGTACACTGGGGTCCCCCCCACTGTTGGGCACTCTGTTGCGCATCACGGTGTCCACGGAGTGCCGGCGTGGCGTGGCTATCCTAAGCACCCTCCCGAAGCCTCAGGGCCCGTCTGCGCCCGGTGGCGCGGTCCTGCAGAGCTATGGGGCAGGCCGCCGCCCCTTTGCACATGCACGAGGGTGGAGCCGACCCAGGGCTCTTCAATGAGCTGCGTGCCGCCACTGATACCGCCCTCTGGGCGGTGAAGGTGGCCACACGCTCCCTGGGCCGGGCGATGTCCACAGTTGTGGTCCGGGAGAAACACCTGGCCTTACCTGGTGGTGTGGAGGTAGTTGAGTGAGCCCACCTCCTCAACTTGCCCATATCCCAGGCTGGCCTCTTCGGCGGCGCGGCTGAGAACTGCGCCCAACGGTTCTCGGCCGCCCTAGAGCAGACTGAGGCTGTAACACGTACAGCCCCGGCGGCCAGCTGCTGCATCTGCCGCCGGCTCAGTCGCCTCGGTCCGCTCGCCCCTCCCATCCGGCCCCAGCAGCAGCCTTCACCGGGGCCGTGTCATGGAGGAGGTTGCAGGATGACGCCCAGTCCGCTGCACAGCCTGGCTAAACGCCAGGCTGGAGGTGGACAACTCAGAGATGGGTTCCAGTTCTTTCCAGGGGATGGTTGCAGGGCCTCTCCTTCCCCCGGTGCAGGGCCGGGGGAAAATCCTTTCGCTGCTGGCCTCCGGGCTGGCGGCGCTTGGAGAGAACTGGTGTCCCCATCCCTGAGGACACAGAGACTGGTGATGGCAGTGTGCACCGCCCTCGGGCCGCGCCGCTCTCGTCCCTCTCTCTCGCCAGCCTCTCAGAGCAGACCCCAGTGGAACGCGCGTCCTTCCCTGGTCTCCTCTGTCAGGACGCAGCTGCTGGCTGTGCCCCCACACCGGGACGCTACGCCTCCCACGTCTGGGCCAGTCACGCTGCCTCGCTGCCCCACCCGGGGTACGTCTGTGGTTCGAGTGACCCCGTGGTCAGTTCCTGGGAGTCTGACTTCAGCTTCCAGGACTGTCCGCCGGGCCGCGAAAACCATCAGGCTCGGCTACGCGATTCAATTTGCGCAGGCTCCTCTCCGCTTCAGGGAGTCCGCTCACCATGGTGGGGCCCAATGTCCCAGTCATGCGTGCGGAGGTTGCCACCCTACTGGCGAAGGGTGCGATCGAGCCTGTCCCTCCAGCCGAAATGAAGTCCGGGCCTCGGCCTTTACTTCATTGTACCCTAGAAAACCGGTGGGTTATGGCCAATCCTGGATCTGCCCATACTGAGCCGATCCTTACTGGCTTCCTTTCAGGATGTTGGCAGCGAACGCCTTCTCGAATGCGTTCGTCCAGTTGATTGGTTGCAGCGATTGACCTGAAGAACGCCTACTTCTTTGTCTCCTACCTCGACGCGGACCGTTCATACAGGTCTGCTTCGAGGGGCAGACATTCAGTACGCGTTCCTCCCATTCGGGCTAGCTCTGTCCCCTCGTGACTTCACGAAGTCTGTCGAGGCAGCCCTTGCGCCTCTCAGGCAGCACGGGGTTCGCATCCTGAACTGCCTCGGCGACTGGCTCAGACTGAGTCACTCTCGAGACAGGGTGCAAACACAGAGTTCTAGTGCTCCAGCACGTAGCCTGTCTGGGCCTTCAGGTCAACTGGGAGAAGAGCAACTCTGCTCCGTGCAGGGGATCTCTTTTCCCGGTATGGTTTTCAACTTGGTCGCCATGTGTGTGCAGCTTACCAGCGAGCATGCGCTGTCAATGCTGACTTGCCTCCGTTAATTCGAAGCAAGAGTGCGGTTCCACTGAAGTGTTTCAGAGGCTCCTGGGGCATATGGGCATCTGCAGCCGCGGTGACGCCGCTCGGATTGCTTCATATGAGACCGCTTCAGCATTGGCTTCGCGATCGGGTCCCGAGATGGGCATGGCAGTCTGGCGCTCCGGGTCCAAGTGACTCGGGCCTACTTACAGACGCTCACCCCGTGGTCGAACCTCAGTTTCTACGGGCCGGGGTGCCCTTAGAACGAGTTTCCAGGCATGTTGTCGTATCGAAGGATGTATCTGCCACGGGTTGGGGTGCCATGTGCAATGGACAAGCAGCCGCGGGCTCCTGGACAGGACCCCAGCGCCTCCTGCATGTCAATTGCCTCGAGTTGCTGGCAGTGAAGGGTTGCTAAAGGGTCAACATGTGCTTGTCCGGACAGACAACACGGCCGTAGTAGCGTACATCAACCATCAGGGCGGTCTACGCTCCCGCCGTATGACTCAACTCGCCCGCCGTCTCGTTCTATGGAGTCAGAAGCGCCTGAGGTCCCTTCGTGCTGTCCATATTCCGGGTGTCCTGAACCTCGCAGCTGACGAGCTCTCGCGGTTTCAGCCTCTCCAGGGAGAATGGAGACTCCATCCCCAGTCGGCCAGCTGATTTGGGAACAGTTCGGGGACGCGCAGGTAGATCTGTTGCCTCCCACGACTCACTCAGTTTCCCACTGCAGCCTGTTCTATTCCCTGTCCGAGGGCACGCTCGCCACGGATGCTCTGGCGCACAGCTGGCCGCGGGGCTTACACAAGTATGCGTTTCCCCCAGGGAGCCTACTCACACAACTCTTGTGCAAGATCAGGGAGAACAAGGAGCAGCTCCTTTTGGTCACCCCGTACTGGCACGGCCGGGCCTGGTTCTCCGAACTCTTACTCCTTGCGACAGCCCCTCCCTGGCCTATTCCTCTGAGACCTCCTCACTCAGAGACGGGGCACTCTTTGGCACCCGCGTCCCGATCTGTGGAGCCTCCACGTGTGGCTCCTGGATGGGACGCGGCAGGTTTGAGTGGCCTGCCACCTTCGTTGGTCGCCACCATCACTTCCGCTAGGGCAGAGTCCCCTCTGCATGCCTATGCGTTGAAGTGGAACCTCTTCGTCACCTGGTGCTCTTCCCGTCAAGAAGACCCCTGGGAATGCCCGATCGGGTCCGTGCTCTCATTCCTCCAAGAAGGGTTGGAGCGAAGGCTGTCTCCCTCCACCCTCAATGTTTATGTGGCCGCAATATCTGCCCACCACGATCTCTTGGAGAACAGAAAGGTAAGTCAGCACGACCTGATCATCAGGTTCCTGAGGGGGCGAGGAGACTGAATCCTCCTCGCTCTCCTCTCGTCCCTCTTGGGACCTCTCAGTAGTTTTAAGTGCTCTGCAGAGGCCTCCCTTTGAGCCTTTGCGGTCGGTTGATATTAAGTTCCTGTCAATGAAGACGGCTCTGCTGACCGCATTGGCCTCCGTCAAGAGGGTCGGGGACCTGCAGGCATTTTCGGTTGACGGTGCCTGGAGTTCGGGCCGGCTAATTCTCACGTGATCCTGAGACCCCGGACTGGATATGTGCCCAAGGTTCCCACCACTCCGTTCAGAGACCAGGTGGTGAACCTGCAAGCGCTGCCCGTGGAGGGGGCAGACCCAGCCTTGGCACTGCTCTGTCCAGTACGCGCGCTCCGCGCCTACGTAGACGTGACGCAGTGTTTCAGGACCTCAGACCAGCTCTTTGTCTGTTATGGTGGAGAGCGGAAGGGAAGTGCTCTCTCAAAGCAAAGGCTGTCTCACTGGATAGTGGACACCATTGTTTTGGCTTACCAGCAGCAAGGTCGACCATGTCCCCTTGGGGTTCGGGCTCACTCCACTCGAAGTGTCGCCTCCTCTTGGGCTTTAGCGCATGGCGCCTCGCTAACAGACATCTGCAGAGCTGCAGGCTGGGCGACACCTAACACATTCGCCAGATTCTACAATCTCCGAGTGGAGCCAGTGTCCGACTATGTACTCGCCCCGAGGCCGGTAATGGGCCAGGCTTAGGTGTCTTCGCTTGCTCGCCATTCCACTCCTCGGACTGGATACGTGCGATTTTCCTCAGGTGAGCTCCCCGAGAGCCCTGAGTTCCTCCAGCACTGCTTACGCCGATGCCTGTGTGTCTGCCCTCTAGCGAGCCCAGACCCTCGTATCCGGCCAGGTGCCCCATGTGCATGGTTCCCTTCCGCGACCCACACGTGTATTTCACCGTAAGCCTCCGCAGTGAGCGGGTTTCTTCCCTTGGCATGTCCCGGCCATCCCTAGGGTTAAAAATCCACCTTCGGCTGGTACCTAGAGTTTCCCATATGCAACCCTTGCGGGTCATATGTGTACTCTTAAGTCCTCCCTACGGGTAGGCATCTTGGCATTTCCTCACTGGGATATGCTTTCCCAGTGTACCTTGGTATTCCTGTGATAAGTGGGAATCCTTCGTCCGTACTAGTCTTACGACAGGGAACTCGCACTTACGCAGGGCACTGGAAGACAGCTGAGTGGCGGGATTAGATTGGACCCCATTAGATTTAGTCACTAACGTTACGTCGTAGTGACTGAGCGAAGAACGTCGATTACGGATGTAACCCTCGTTACCTGAGGAGGGAACGGAGACGTAACGTCCCGTTGCCACATCAGCTATGCTACCTGGAATGCAGGAGTTCAGTCTTGGCTCCTCAAGCAGGTAACATAATGCGATATTGCCACGTACCTCCTTATATACTCACACGGTGAGGCGGAGTTACGTATGCAAATTCCGCATGCCCCATGGCATTGGCACGCCATTGGGCGTTTTCTCTAAGCTCGAAGATGATAGGCTTCTAAGCGAAACCCCCATTCGTTAGTCACTAACGTTACGTCTCCGTTCCCTCCTCAGGGAACGAGGGTTACATCTGGAAACGAGACGTTATTTGTTACATTAAGCTTAATGTTATTCAAGCTATAAAATGGTAGATCTGTTCTCTGATGCTTTGTTTAAGGATGAGCCTCATTCGATCTAAAGCTCTTTAATGCAGTGAGTGGCATACAGTATATAGTCTTTGCACATGGGGCAAATATGGGCCATTTTGCCAGTGGCAAACATTAAAGAGAAATGTATAATGAGCCATAAGGGCAGAGAGAGAGATGGCAGGGCTCCAACAGCTTGAATAGATCGGCTGTGTCTCTACCGAAACTGACATTGTGTCAGTGTTTTTCTCGCTTGAGAGAGAATTATTCTCAGAGTGCACAGAAAATTGCCTTACAAATGAATATGGAAAATTGCCTTACAAATGAATTCTTCCTAAAAAGGAATGGCCTATAGCAGAAATATGCATATGACCCTTTAAATATTCACCATTGTTTAAATAAAGATTTTAAACAAAGTTTTCTTGTTTAATGTTTTTTTCAGAGGATGTGTTGTTAATTAAAATGCTTGGAGGTCAATGCTTACCCACAAATACTTACATATTAAGATTACATTTAAATAAATTGCAGTGCTGTTTGAAGAGATGTTGAATATAGGAAAGCACTCTTAAATACATTACAAAACATTATAAGGGCTGTAGCTAAAACCTGTGTGACTTTGTAGACTATATAAATAAAATATCTTTATATATTCCACATTTAGCAGGAGACTAGGAGGGGATGACCCTGGTGAGGACTGTCGTAAAGCTGTATTTCACCCCCAAATAATGAAAATCCTGTCATTATTTACTCGACCTCATGTCATTCAAAATATATTTATTTTGTGTGACACACACAAAAAAGTTATTTAAAAAAAATGTTTCAACGATTTTTGTTCTTACAGTAAAAGCCAGTGGGGTTCAGTGTTGTGGACCCCATTGACTTTCATTATAGACAAAAAACACTTAAAACATTGAATGTTCTCAGATTAAAAGAAAATCATGCAGGTTTAGAACGCAATAAGATTTTTGAATGAAGCATTCCATTAAATCTTACAAAACCCACTATCTCTGTCCTTCAAGTAATCACAGCTCAGGTCAGGTTTATACACACACACACACATACACTTTCCCCTAGGGTAGTGTATGAGTGGGAAGCATGTAGAAACCGTGGCATTGCAGAGACAGTCAGATGTGTGTGCACTCAACTGGGTCGTGGGTAGCATGCTGCCATGGCAACCACTTTTCACCAGCCCCCGGGCCAAAAAAATGTGTTTATTCTTTCTTTCCTGTCTTCCATCTCTCCGTCTCTCTCACTCCCTGTTTCACTTGAGAACGCCTTGCTAAACTCTGGCAGAGGATCTACTGTACTGTTCTGAAAAGAGGTTGTGAGGAAAGCGCTCACTCTGATTGCTCATCACTGCAGAACATCTCACAGACAAGCAATATCCCATTCAGAAGCCCTTTAAAAAGTCTAAACATACACATACATGTTTTGCAGTGCAGAGAGCCTTTTGTTTTATCTTGAAACTATGCAGTGGTTTGCTTTGCAGCTTTATCTTTAATTGTAAATAACTTTGTAATGTCATCTGTGGAAATTTCAGTGTGAAAAAAGGGTGTAAAACTTATTTACCCTAATGGAATAATTCATGGATTTGATGCATCAGAAAGAGCTACACAGCATTAAGCCACTTTCCAATCATTTATGGATTTATTATTGGACCGTTTAAACGTCAAGATTTGGCAGGTTTTACATTTAAAGCCTATCATGCAGGGCAAGTCTCAGTTTTTAACAGCTGTTGCTGCCTTCCAGCTACATGTATAAATTCATATAACAAATTGCATAGCAGCTGCATCTGGCAGTGGTGTGGCCACTGAGGTGGGGGTGGACTAAAGTAATTCCAAACCATTACCCATCTAGGTCTGTTTAACTCGTGAAACTCCTGCCTTTCTCTTTCTCTCTCTCTCTTTCTCTCTATTGAAATGCACTGATTCCCTGACAGAGCATAATCTGACCTGACTTTGGCAGCAATGCCAAATGCTAAATGAACATTGGTGCTCACATTTAAGTCATTTAGTGTTGGATGTCAATCACAGATAAAAACTAACATGCATTATGATCCTGAACCGGGAACGGTCAGCTGTCAGAGCTTCAAATCTGGCCTCTTTACTAGTCTTCCTGTTAGCCTCAAGAGGCCAAGGGCTCTGTGTTTTAAAAGATTTCTAACTTGGTATTTGGAATTTTTAAAGATGTAAGACAGTTTGATAGATGAAAGACACATGATTGGTATTGTGCATCTGCGCTAAAAAAAGTGGAATGACTGCCATAAAAAAAAAAAATATATATATATATATATATATATATATATATATATATATATA
Source organism: Gobiocypris rarus (assembly GCA_023029165.1). NCBI lineage: Eukaryota > Metazoa > Chordata > Actinopteri > Cypriniformes > Gobionidae > Gobiocypris > Gobiocypris rarus. The sequence goes on along the minus strand of CM040914.1, from coordinate 28,830,251 downwards.
TATATATATTTGGAAATCATGGTATCTGAAGAAACCATTTGGTCCAAATTGTATTTTCGCTTGACACCAGAGTGTTGATACTGTCTAGCTTTAGTAACTGCAGAAAACAACTGAAGGATTTGTTCATTTTTCTGGTGTTTTTGTAATACATTACAGAAAATATTATGCATATTTAAAAAAGACGTCACAATAAACGTTAAGGTCGAAATTGTCATTATTTATATTACATAAAATTAAATTAAACATAACAAAATTCTACTTTCATTCATATTATAGCTCAATACGCTTTTGTTTATGGTGAAATTAAGTTATAAAAACCAAAAAGTATTTTATTGACCTACATTAACTAAAATTTTGGCTTTTATCTTAAGAAAATATATTAAGCAAGCATAATAGGACTTTATGATTTTTTTTTTTTTACTTTGTATGAATGTTTTTTTTTATTATTTGGGAAGATGAATATTAAATCAGAATTTAAGGTTTGAGCAAAACCATAAATATAATTTGAGAAAAGTAATCATTTTTGGTGTTTTAATCTGCCTCTTTTGTCCACTTTCAACCCCCTCTGTCCTGATTTCATTTGAGGGGATGGTCTATGGACGGGTAAATTAGTGTTTTATTCCAGATCTTTCAATCTAATGGATGAAATAAGCTTGCATAATTTACATGTGAACGTGACCAGAGACAACTGCACATGACCGCATCGAATGCTTTGAGTGCGTGTTAGAAATCAGCAATAACGAGAGAACATTGTGCTGCATTTTTTTTTTTTTTTGCACACAAAAAGTATTCACGACGCTTCATAAAAATTAAGGTTGAACCACTGGAGTCACTTGGGCTATTTTGATGATGTCTTAACTACTTTCTGGGCCTTGAAAGTGGTAATTCAATTGTTGTCTATGGAGGGGTCAGAAAGCGCTCATATTTCATTAAAAAATATCTTAATTTGTGTTCCGAAGATGAACAAAGGTCTTCCAGGTTTAGAATGACATGAGGGTGAGTAATTATTTACAGAATTTTTTTGGGGGGGGTGAACTATCCCTTTAAATCCTGTCTGGCTAGTGTGCTTCACATTATCTTTATGCATTGTGTTCATATAAAAGGTGGTATTTTGTGGCTGTTTGAACACATTCCACCACATCTACACTACAAAAGTAATCCAGTCTTATATGCTTTTTCTTCTGCCTCTGGAAGTGGTTGAAAGTGGTCAACTCAAAACGACTCCGTTTACTCCATTTTTTTGCCTTGTTCACTTGTGATCCGATCGACCCAAAATGCATCTTTAAACTAAACAGGGCCTTAGAGTAAGTTGGTCCCTATAATTATTTATCAGTAAGGAGCTCATTTCAATAGAACACCATAGATCTTCCAGTTTCATAATAGAGGATTACAGTTACATGTCAAACACAAAAAAAATATTCTAAAATTAGAAGATATTTTTAAAAAATGAAATGAAAATGAAAGATTTTTTAATGATTTTTGTATAAAAAATATTTTCTGAGATGCTAAATAGATGAGGGAGAAAGTTGAGTGGAGAGGAAGAGAGCGATGACCTGTGTAATCTTTGCGTTCTAAATTCTACACTAATGAATAGCTCATTGATTTTCTTTATGGCTGCCCTGTTTTGCCTGTCTATGGCCCATTAAAGCCCTTAAACACTGTTGATAAATGGAGAATGGTTCAGGCACTGTCACAGATGCCTACTGGATTTCCTCAACACAGGCTCCCAAGAAGCTCAGAGTGATTGCACTGTGAATTAAAAAAATAATTGTTAGCAACTTAGTAATTGTTAACTTTTCTTTTCTTTTATTTGTATTTAGTCTGAGCGTGTCATACTGAGGCTTCTGTCAGCACCGTTAGAAGCTTTAGTGTAGCCCAGAATGTATCAGTTGTCAGGCAGCATCGCAACACATCTGGGTTAACGTCATTAGCTCATTAACATTAGTGGGATAGATTTGTTATGCAACATGGCTGCACAGCTGCTTCACAGCTTCACAGCTGCTTCAGTTTCATCTCCTTTTTCAGAACTATCTTGGCACATCAGAAATAAGTTTCTGACCAACTTATTTCTGCTGGACCTCTAGGTTTGAGCTGACTGTCAAAACAAACCATTTACATTTGTATATTTGCATATTCAGGATTTTCACTATGGTGTAAATGGTTTTGATAACTGCAATAGAACAATCAGTAACAGTGTTCCTTACATACGAAATACAAAGAAGCAACTAAAAACTCACTTTTTTGGAAAGAAAAGGTTTGTGTAGATTTTTTTTTATTTATTTTATGCAGAAGATTTCTAAAGCAATAAGATATCCCAAAGATATTCACATGGCTGCAATTATAAGGTGTTGAAGAGACCAATTGCACAAGGTTGCCATGGAAACACCAGTGGCACATGCAAGAGTGTGCAATTTTATGGTTTTTTTTTTTCCCTCTTTGTGTGTGTTTGAAGCTATTTTTAACAAGCATTATATAAGCACTCTAAGTCACAAGCAGCATGTATCTCCCCTTTATCTATTGTCTCTGTTCTTCAGGTTTGCCTGACCTACGAATAACACTACTGGTTTAATTAGGCAGTTATGCATGAGTATTGAGAATAAAAACAAAAGTGATTGGTTGAAGAATATTACATGTCCAAATATTTAGCTGATGCAACTAAACTTGCATGTGTAACATCCATTATCTGGAAACTGTGCCATTATGCCTGAAAATATTAAGAATTTAGATTTGTATTATTATTTTGAAAAATCATATTCTTGCTTACCTCCATTTATGGTGATAACCATAGACTGTAACATTTGGCTGCAGTAATACGCATGAATCAGAAGATTCAGAGAAACAAACATTATTTAATAATAAATCAAAGGAGAAACTCATAGAATGCAACCATCAAATATAAATGAGACCGAACGAAGAACAGAGGAAACCAAGGGCTTAAATATACACAGGTAATTAGGGACATAATGAAGAACATGGTAATGTAATATGTAACTACAAACTAGCGAACATAACTCAGTCTAGCAGGGACAGGGAACACAATGGAAATGTTCTCCTTTTTGGAGCATGTAGACTTTTATGTTAGAAAGATTGTTAAAGAGATTCACTCAAAAATGAAAATGATGTGATCATTCCCAGGTAGGGAAAAATGGTTTGGCCCAAAAAAGTGTCCCAGATCCAGCAGGCCGGCCCAGTTGCGGTTTCCAGACTCAGGATGGACACGGATGAATGACACCCCAGAACCGGCCCAAAAACACTGGCCCGAGTCCGGCTGCAAAAGCTGCCAGCATTGGGCCAAAATCACACCGACAAGAATTAAACACTTACTCTGTATTGACCCGAGTCTGGGAACCTAAACTGAGCCGACACTGCCACGCAAAAATTTTACACTTAGCCGGTACTGTTCTTGTGTGAGTCTTGTTTGTTAAATTTAAAAATATATATTTGCACTTACTCTTATATAGAATTACAAACATATTTGTGTGTTCAGTACAACTTCTAAAATATAAAAAATATATATATATAGAAGACTTTTTATATAAAAACAGAGCTTTGAATAATTTGTTTTTACACAAAATTACATTTTTACCTTGAAATCTTTAAGATGGCATCTACTTCCAGCAAAAAAAAAAAAACCTGGGTGTCCTGGTTAAGCCTACATGTACTTAAGCCTACAAGAACTAGCAAAAAGTGTAATGTACAGAAAGAAAGAAAACTTCACGAGCCTTCTCAAGTAAGCAGACCCTAAAAGAGGGACAGATTGACAGAAAGAGAGACAAAAAGGGAAACAGACAATGACACATATGGTTAGTCAGATAGATGTCAGAAATCTTAGACTGATAACATGAAAGGTTACTCTGGTAAATGGTAACATTTGGAGCATACAGAATTTGTTTGCTTTCAAGCCTGCTCTTTTCACCCCTCATCTCTGACCGAAGCGAGTTGCAGCTATCTTTTGATGATTTTTTTCAATCTCTCCATCTGATGCACTGGCAGTACTTGCATTTCTTCACACTGATTTAGAAAAAAAAAAAGATCAGTCACAATACTGTTACCAGATTACTGTTACCAATCCAGTTTCTTTCAACATCAACAGCCATCTTTACACGGCAAAGGTGGGACAGAAGTTGCATCTAAATTGGCATTTACCTGACTCTTTAATGTTGTTTTTGTACAGTATTTACACAAATTCAGAATGCAAATAAATAAAAAACAACAACAAATTACATTTGAGGTTATTAAATGAGGTCCGGGAGGATCACTTTCAGATAATTGACACAGGTGGAGAGCCCTCAGCTAATCAACAAGAGCTGTATATATACGCAGCAGTCTTACCTCCATTTGTTGACCGTTTATCAGCATCCCTCCACCACCCCTTCTCCACATTTTGCTCTTTTTAGTTCTAACCACTTGGATACACGGGGGGTACTTGCAAGCTCGAAGCCCTCCCCCCGGACAGCACGCCAAATGTGCATTTAAATTTACTCTCTATAAATTATATGTAAGTGTGAACTCGAGAAAAAAACATAATTTATTAACTGGTGTCCTGCAGAGTGTAGCACCAACCAGCTCCAAACACATGCCTGGAAGTTTTCAGTAATCCTGGAGATTTTACCTGATTCGGGTGTGTTTAATTAGGGTTAGAGCTAAACTCTACAAAAAAGTGGCCCTCCCAGAACTGTTATGCACTTTTGCAAAAAACCCAGTTGTAATCACTGAAGCTGGGTACCCAACGCAATAGAATGCAGTGTGGGACTAGGTTTGATGGCCGAGTGCGGGCGCGAGTGCGGGTGCTGGTGCGGGCTCTAAGGGACTCGTGTGTGCAGGTTGAGCCTCAAACACCATTGTTTCCTCCTTCATATGTAAATTGTGTGCTTGAAAAAGACCACTGAAAAATGGACGACTCCCAACATAACACCGACTGTGATGTAACCGTCGAGATCATTAATATGTATGCCTCCCCAAATTTGCATATAACCAGTCCATGTTCAAGGCCAGGCAGTATTAAAGTGGACCGAATCAACAGAAGTTCTGCAGGTATTGTGAAGAGGAGGACAATATAGTGAAAATGGCAGATCATGGATATAAATGTTATGTCCCAGGCTGTGCAGGGGATGTCAGGACTTTTCATAGCCTTTCCACTGAACAGAACTGTCAACAGGCATGGTTGATGTTTATAGCAGGATACAGCACCAATTGAATTCAAAGTTGTTAGTTTGCTGACTAGTGTAAATTTCATTGACAACCTTTTTTTCCATGACTAAGACAAGACCAGATGACACAAACGTCCTTAAACGATTATTGTTACTATATAAACATGCAGTAGCGTTGACGAAAAAAACTCTTTGGTTTTGTCAGTGGGGAAAAATAGGAATCTTCGAGCGTTCATGCTTGCGGTTGCATTTAAATCCCCCAATCAGAAGTTTTCTGTTAAAAGAACACGTGTACTATCCGGTGTGTTACTTAAACGTGCAATCTGGCAACCACGTGCATGCTCTCTCTCTCTCTCTCTCTCTCTCTCTCTCTCTCTCTCTCTCTCTCTCGTGCGTGCGGATGATCTGAAAACACCAATAAACAAGTAAGCTGCATTTCAGCAATCTCCATTTGAGATGTTCTATTTAAAGTGTCATTCAGTCAGTCTGTGTTCTGTCAGGACACAACCCACTAGTGCTGTTTGCGATTGTGTTAGCTGAAGAACTGCACTTGTGTGCGCTACAGAAATAAGCCAATCAGATCAGAGCTCAACATTAATATTCATAACCCTTCCAAATAAGGAAAAAACAGACCATTTCATTCTAGGGACAATTTCTAGGGTTTTAAATGGACCTGTAAAACCATAGCTGGACAATTTTAACTCTTAAATAAGCCACATACCCTCTATGTAGATATCAGAGGACAATTTAAAATATAGTTTCAACTCATTCTAGGGCACTGTGGCGAGGTGGACGAACGAGTGACATGGGAGGAGCGAGTGGAGACCAGTGCGTGATTGATAACGCTCATTATCAGTCACGCACCGGTCTCCACTCGCTCCTCCCATGTAACTCGTTCGTCCACCTCGCCACAGGCACCTTTAACTGTCAGCTTCTTAGGAATTATTAAAGGAGTAGTTCACTTTAAAATGAAAATTACCCCATGATTCACAATCTTTGTATTAATAAATATCCTGACACTTCCAAGCTTTATAATGACGGGGTCTTTTGTGTTTGAAGCTCAAAAAAGTGCATCCAGTTATCATAAACTTACTCCACACGGCTCGAGGGGGTTAATAAAGGCCTTCTGAAGCGAATTGGTCAAGTTTTGTAAGAAAAATGTCCATATTTAAAACTTTATAAATTAAAATATCTAGCATCCGTCAGACCGGCTTCTGTATTCAACTTACGAAATGTTAGAAATGCGTGACTGGCATGATATATGACGTCGGACGTGGCGTAAGAGTTGTATACTGTGAGAGGCGTTACACTTACGACCCAGTGAGCCATTGTCTCGATTGCGCTGGCTACCTGGGTTTACTCACCCTCATGTTGTGGCAAACCTATATGCATTTTTTCTTCCGTAGATATTAATATTAACAGTTTTAGTGACCATTGACTTCCGACGTATGGACAGAAAAATGTAATCCTGAAAAAATGTTGCAAAGAATGTCACATATTTGGAATGATATAATGATGGGAGAATTCTAATTTTTGAACTATTCCTTTAAAAGGCACAACATAATAGTAATGAACAAAAAGGGATATTTTTTTATTTTCAGAGAACAAAAACTTCAGTGATTTAATTAAATATAATTCAGTATTTTAATGTCATTAAGTATAATGGTGATGAATGTTATGCCATGAATGTCATGTCATGTCAGATTGGCAGAAATTACAATAAAAAACTTTTATTTTATTTTAAAATGTAGTATCTCTGTAGTGATTTTTTTTTATTTTTCTTGTTGACAAAATCAGTAGTAAAGCACGAGAACACAGAGATAATAATTCAAATTAATAATAATATGGCACTATTTACTAATGGGCCTAATAAAGATAAGGGTTAAAGAGATTAAAATCATTTTTCCTATCTTAACCTGTCATGTTTCATTCCCAAGCTTAACTACAGTAGCCATATGTTCTTTTACGACCAGTCCTGATCTATCCAGTCATGGCACACATTAAATGAAATTTCATATTGCTTTCAGATAACTGCTACAATCATCCTCTTCATGTTGAGAAACTGTTTTACTTCTCTTTAAATTGTCTTTAATGAACTGAGCTGCAGCTGTTGTAGTAGGTAGCAGTGAGGCAGTGTGGAACAGATGGTTATGCATATTCAGACAAGTTCTGTTCACTGTAAAAATGAATTAGCATCTCTAATGTGAGTATGTGACAGGAGGGTCAGAAGGCCCATTGATGTAAGAAATGACCCTGCTGGTACGCTCTTCGTGACATTTCAAGGTCCTCCATTCAGTCAAAATCCTCATTAATTGCTGTTTTTGTACAGTTTTGAACATTTGGAAGCAGTAACAGTAATGTAAAGTATGACCAACATCGGTAAATACATTTAGCATGTGCAACACATATAAATAAATAAGGTTTTTGGACATGGTAATGGTACATTAATATGGTAAACATTCAATACTATGGTATATATCAAAGTATTATCTGAACTGTAAAATGTTATATTCAAATAAATAATTTATTTATTTAATAAAATATTAACATGTGGTACTATCTCTGGGTAATGAAATGTAGCCTAGTTTCTCAGGCACACACTCAACACTCTTTTTTGCATACCATAGATGTCTGCAGATCATAAGTTGCAGTCCATCTCTTTAGCATGAGATGATGCATTATTCATGCATGTGGTGCAGTCTAAGTTGCTTAATGTCTCTGGAAGAAGATAAATAGACAGAGAACAAAATGAATCAGCAGTGACTTCACTGCGCACACAAGTAGAGTATGAAATTAGAAGATTACATGCTCACATTTTAATGGTCAACCGATATATCGCCAGGGCCAATAAATTGTCGATATTTGATGTTTTGCCGTTTGACCAATGTTTCGGAAGTGGGACTTTAATTTTGACAGCACTGAGAAGGCCAGTGCCTGAGCACACAGCACTTCTAGGGCCTTATTTTAACAATTTGAGTGCATGTTCTGAAGCGCAGGTGCATTTAGAATCCACTTTTGCTAGTTTAAAAACGGTTGGCACACCAGGTGCATGCTCCAAAATGGTTGTACCTAGTCTCTTAATGAGTCATGACTGTGTTTTGGCCATAACGTGCAATACACCAATCAGAGTCTCATCTCCCATTCACTTTAAAAGCCAGTTGCGCTTGCACCATGGTCGGGGACGTGTTCCCTGGAGTGATGAATCACGCTTCTCTGTCTGGCAATCCGATGGACGAGTCCGGGTTTGGTGGTGTGGTTGTTTTTCATGGGTTGGGCTTTGCCCCTTAGTTCCAGTGAAAGTAACTCTTGATGCTTCCGCATACCAAAATATTTTGGACAATTTCATGTTCCCAACTTTGTGGGAACAGTTTGGGGATAGCCCTACCTGTTCCAAAATGACTGCGCACCAGTGGACAAAGCAAGGTACATAAAGACATGGATGAGTGAGTTTGGTGTGGAGGAACTTGATTGGCTTGCACAGATTCCTGACCTTAACTTCTTTTGGAAGAATTAGAACAGAGACTGCGAGCCAGGCCTTCTCGTCCAACATCAGTGCCTGACCTCACAAATGCCCTTCTAGAAAAATGGTCAAAAAAACACACTAAACCTTGTTGAAAGCCTTCTTAGAAGAGTTTAATATGTTATAGCTGCAATGGGTGGGCCAACTCCATATTAAACCCTACGGATTAAGAATGTCATTAAAGTTTATGTGCATGTAAAGGCAGACATCCCAAAACTTTTGGCAATATAGTGTATGTCAGTGTCACTGTTTTGTCTCAAGTTGCACACCATGTAAGGCACATGTATAAAAGCTACTTAAATGTTCTAATTTAACTACGGCCTAATCCTGGCTTAATCTAAGCCCTGTCTGTGAAACTAGGCTTTAGTCTTACAGTAACAGTCTCACCCAATGTCATAAGATGTGAGCGTGAAGATGGCATGTCACCGATGGCCATCTGATTTCATCTGACATGATTCTGTCACAATGAGGTGTCAAAACATCAAATACATGAACTACACCTCTGGTGTCAAGGTCAATGTCGCTAAGGCAATAACAAAAAAATTCTCTGTCTGAAGTATTTCAGTTGTTTCAAAATCTAAATCCGTATCAATAAGGTTAATACAACCCACTCTCAATAATAAGCACAACATTAAAAATGTTTTAAAAAATAACACATACTAGAATGTAGCAGTTGCTGGAACGAATTCGGACAAAACACAAAAACTCTTTTTCTCCCCCTACAGGCTGCTTCGAGTGTTGCATCAAGTGTCTGGGCGGTGTCCCCTATGCCTCTTTGGTGGCTACCATCTTGTGCTTTTCGGGTGTGGCTCTGTTCTGCGGATGTGGGCATGTGGCACTTACAGGCACTGTGACCATGGTGGAAAACCACTTTTCTCGCATCACCTCCGACCATGCTGCCCTCATTGATGTGTAAGTGTGTTTGTATAAATGGCTATGAAAATGCTCCAAATACCATAAATAGGGATAACTCCCCAATGATAGCTGTGTCCATATATTTAGATTGCTACTGTGAGGTTATTGAGGTGTTACATTTGCTACATTAGGGCATATTTAGAGAGATGAAAGAAAGCAAGTCTTGATTTTGTTCATCTGGTAACACAATAAGGTTCCATTTGTTAATATTAGTACTAATGTTAGTATTAACTACATTAGTTAACATGAACTAACAATTAAAGATACTTCTATTGCATGTATTAATCTTAGTTAATGTTCATTTCAACATTTACTCATACATTATTATTATAATTGAAAATCGTATCTGATAGTATTATTTATTGGACCTGAACTAACATGACCTATCAATGAAGAGTTATACTTCCAAACTTAAACTTGAACAAAGATTAAAAATACTGTCACAAATATATTGCTCATTGTTAGTTCAAGTTAGATAGTCAGTGTTCCGGTGACAGGACACTTGGTGTGGTTTTTATTGCCTTTTTTCCCTATATCACATATTTTAGTAATCAATATTCTTTTTTGTTCAGTACATTTTTTCACAATACATTTATATAGTGTTTTACATTTGCACTTTTAACATCTACAAGAATCTGCTGAGTGTCTAATTTAAAAAGAGACCAACCTTACTGACATTAAAGTTCAGAAAGTGACAGTTAACAGGTGTTTATAATTTTCTATCTGTTTGAGTTCATGTCTATGACTGTATGTCCACATGTATGAACACAATGACATGCTCAAGAGTGAGTATGTGGTGAGTAATGACCTCTAGAGTGCCAGCAAATAACTGACTGCACTTTCTGTTCTATAATTTCATCTTGAGCTTTACTGGGAGCAAATGGCCTTTGATTTCCTGTGTACATATTCAGTGTCAGTGGCCCTGTGCAGTATACACAGTACCTCTGATAAAATCTGCCAAGAGTACATCTGCAGCCTCTACACCAAAATCCAATTAATCATAGGCACAATTGTTTACTGAGCAGGAACTCTGGCAAATGTGATCTTAAATAAACCATGACTTTGTTTTGATATCATTTTATCTTAACTGATCTGTTTTCATGGACAGTATGTGAGGAATTTAAATGGAATAATTCCATATAAATGTGATAATGTTGAGAGATTGTTGTCCATCATATATCTCTCCATTAGCACATTCACTATAGATATACGTTTCCTTTGTTTTACAGGGTTCAGATTTTGCAGTACATCATCTATGGAATCGCCTGCTTCTTCTTCTTGTATGGCATCATCCTGTTGGCTGAGGGCTTCTACACCACCAGTGCTGTCAAAGAGATGCACAGCGAGTTCAAGACTACTGTGTGTGGACGCTGCATCAGTGCCATGGTAATGCCAGCATACATATACAAGCATGGACATACAAATCAACCCACCTAGGCACATTGGAAAAACATGCCTATACCTGTACCTTTACATACAATTGAGTTTTAGTTTACAGCGTTCCTTGGACAATACTGTTTTGCAAGCAGAAAGACTGAAGGCTTCTCCAGAGAGGATTCCTTTTATTTTTAATATTTAAAAAATGTTGTGTGATGCTGTCCCTGTGTGTGTAATAAGCAGAGTGTAGGCGTGTAGTGCACCAACCTATAGACGCATATTACTAACACAAACTTTAAATTACACAAAAAATACTGTGCTATTGACTTTTGACCAGGTTTTTGTTGGTCAATGCACCTCATTTTCAGACCAGCTGATCAGAGTGCATTTGCTATTTAAACAACGTGGCGCTGGACGTGAAAATGATAACTGTGTCGGACTGAAATTAGCAAAAAACATTTGCGTCGGTTTTCAAAAAATGCTTTACAAACATTATACGTGCTCATTCAAATGCATTTAACCCTCCTCCATAAACATTACACTCTTGTGGACAGATCAGTGCTATGTACCCAAATTCCTATAATTGCTGCAGATCCATCTTTAAAGCCTTCAGGCTATGTATGGATGTGTGTGATGTATGTGATGTTTTTTTAAGCTGGGAATCATATGTGTATGCCCACATGAGTGATTGTGATGATCTAGTGGCAACACATCCAAGGTTATTCATCGGTAAATAGGTCATCATTCTGGGTCACATTCATACTATGTACACTGCAGGATTGAAACAGGATCAAAACTATGAGATTATTCTGGCCATTATAATATTACATACATGGATATTTAGCATGAAAGGTTAACTGCAACAACCTGAACTTCTCTCTTTTTCTTTTTCTTTTTCTTTTTCTTTTTCTTTTTTAAGTTTGTGTTCCTTACCTACATTCTTGGCTTGGGATGGCTAGGTATCTTTGGCTTCTCTGCTGTGCCTGTTTTCCTCTTTTATAACATGTGGACCACATGTGGTGCCATGAAGTCTCCTATTGCCAATCTAACCTCTGTGGACAACATCTGTGTCGATGTGCGGCAGTATGGTAAAAACCTTGACCATGAATCATCAAATAATACTTTTTATATTTATGTGCAAAATCAATTTACAATGTAAGAAGTGAGAGATAAATCTGTCAGTGCTAACTAGTGTACACTTCCTTTTACAAAAGCAATCAGTTTACTTCCCTAGCATTTACTACCAGTGGAAAACCAAATAACAATTCATTCCATTTAATCATCTGTAATGTAAGTGGTATTCTTTATAAGTTTTTAGATGAATGTATATAATATATGTAATATTTTTTTAGGAATCATCCCATGGAACGCTAGCCCTGGTAAAGCCTGTGGGTCCACGCTAAGCGACATCTGCAATACTAGTGAGGTAAAGATCTTCAATTTGTCCCTGAAGATCACCACATATGGCCAGTTATTTAACCTTGTGAAACCTGAGATGAAATAAAATGTCAGAATGTTTTATTTTTTAAAATAAGTTTACTGAGCAAAATAAATAAATTTAGTAGATGCAATTTGAGGCAGTAAGATGAAATTTTGATAGCCTGTAATGTAAATTAATTCGATTTTTATAACAGTATAGCAGACTCCTGACATAAAATGCCTTACTGAACAAAAATATATGGAAATATACTGCAAAATATAATGCAATATATTACATAATACATTTCCATATAAGGGAAACAATTTCTTATATGTTTCAATATGCTGCAATGTATGCATTGACCATGTATGGCTATATACTGATACATATAAAATATTAAGAAATGAAGACAAAAATAGCATTACATGTAATATTCATAAAGTTATCCACTTCCTTTTAGTTTTATCACTACCCTTTATTGTGTACATATATTGCACAAACATGTTCCCATATAAATGTGAATGTATTGTACACACATACACACACATTCACGGAATGAGTCCCATTCTGTGATGGGACTGTTAAAGAACAGTAAATGTTAGAATTATGTGTTATTTCACATGATTTGCTCAATATTTATATATAATATCTGTTAGTGTTTTAAGTTGCATTATTTTTTAATTGTAAAGGGTTTCTGGTATGCCAGTTTTTTATTTATTTATTTTTTGTATATTTAAAAAGTAACGTTGGTACTCTCTTCAGCTCAGTGATAGGCTCTTTGCTAAATACTTTAGTACATGTAGGTGTGCTTATGCTTTTGTTAACTAGCTTGAAAATATACATTTATAATGTAAGTATATATTACATTATATATTTATCTATGTGAGTTTAAATATATCTACAATATATTTATTATACACATGCACCATAGCTGATCACATGTACATCTATATATTATGAAATGTATTACTGAATATAAAATTACATACATTATATGATATATTAGTAAATATATAGTCACATATTCTTCAATATATGAAAAGCGGCAATTCCTTATGTATTATTCAATATATTGTAATATATTAACACAATATATTTTTCTTTATATTTTCAAATATACATTTAATCATTTAATATATTGATCATTCATATAAAAGGAAATCTATTTTCTTTCCGTAAGGATATATCTTCCAATAATATGATGATATAAGATGATATTTAAATGCTTAGTTTTATGATCAAAGCTTTGTAGTTTTTTATTGTGGGGCCAAAACATATAATGTGATACAATACAACAATCATGTTTAAGAGATGTTCAAATTGAGTATGTATAGTACAAGGATGTACATTCCTCAGAAGCCTACATTTTTTAAAGGAAGTTTATTATTACATTTACTTCATAAAAAACATTAAAGTTTTCACAACAAAAAGGACTATAAAGTAGGCTTCATATCAAAGGGTAAAAGGCTGAAATTGATGTGCTTTCTTAAGGAATGTTGACTTGAATTAATTTTGACAGACTAGAGCCAGTGTAAAAAAATTTTACAATTTCACAATGACAATTTTTTTTTTTTTTAAAGAAGTACATTTCTCAGGCAATGTTATTTTAAAGGAGTAATATTACATTTTGTGCGGCTAGGTCTGTTGTTATGTTTTTTCATAGTAATGTTAGTAATGGATTTCACAACATTTCATTGCAGTTCTATCTGTCCTACCATCTTTATATTGTTGCCTGTGCTGGAGCTGGTGCCACTGTGATTGCGCTGGTAAGATTTCATGTTAAATGTTCATTTAATTGTTTCCTTGAAAGGAACACTCCACCGTTTTTAGAAATAGGGCTTATTCAACTTCTTTCCTACATTTAGATATCTGGGCAAATGCATTTTTGTCCCAGTGCATGCATCGTTTTAGTTTGGCAGGGTCGCCGCTAACTTAGTTTAGCATAATGAATGGAATCCTATGTTGCCAGCTAGCATTTCCAGAGTAAAAGTGATCAAAAAACAAGGCATTAGATTATTAGATATTAACTTGGGACTATATTGTGGGGAAGCACAGGCGAAGCATTACTGCTTGGGCGCAGAGATATCACGCAACACATGAAATCCCCATCACTTTTTTGATTTGATCACTTTTACTTGGGACATGCAAGCTGGCAACATAGGATTCCATTCATTATGCAAAGCTAAGATAGAGGCGACCCTGCCAAACTAAAACAATGCACACACTTGAAGTTGAATAAGCCCTATTACTAAAAACGGTGGAGTGTAACTTGTGTTAAACTTGTGTGAAAAAGGTACAATATAGTGCCATGAAACTATTTTGCAATATTCTGTCATCAGTTTAGAATCTAGGCACAGATTGAAGTGGTGCAGCTTTTGTTGTAAAGTTGCTAAAACAATGTTTGGTCTCACCCACTGGTTTGTCTCTCTTCCATTTAGCTCATCTATGTGATGGCCACAACGTATAACTTTGCTGTGTTGAAGTTTAAGAGCTACGACCACAGTCACACAACTAAATTTTGAGCTTTTTGTACGAGGGTAACTGCAAAGTCTGTGAAAGTTGTTCTCAGAGATAGAGAGAAAAAGAGATGTAAAAGAGTGAAAAAGAGGTCAGGAAAAAGGTACAGTAGAAAAATAAATAGAGAATTGTTAGTTCTAATAGCATTGGACTTATTGTATAGACAATGTAGTGCCTATAAATGTTATTGCCTAATGTTCAAATAATGCTTACCATTGTGTTTCTGTACTTGTTTGACAAGGTGTGATCTCTTGACAAATCAAGCACAATACATTTCACTCACTTGATGTTTTCCATACATTTTACCTGTGTTAACTAGGACCAATCAAGAACAGCCCTTATGGCCAATCCAGAATAGTGTAGCTTATTTACAGTTTATGAGAAAAATACATTTCAGTAGGCCTAGTGAGAACGTAACTCTTCTGTCAGTCCAACAACACCTAATGGACAGGATTATATTCGCCCTGAGGCACCAGTACAGAATTCAGTCAGATAGAAAAGACAAGTTAAGTGCAGTAGATGAGAAGAGAATAGTTAATGCTGTTATGAAAGATAATAGGAATGTTGTGTTAATGCTCAAAAAGGAAACTTTTACTTTTGCTACTTGTACCTGTGAAGGGTGTGACTGTACTTTTTAACTCTTCATGTGATGTTTTGCATTCATGGAAAATGACAAAAAAATACCATTGTCCTTATTGTTAGATTTATCCAATTACTTACTTTAGTATTCTGTTTATTATTGAATTTAAACAGCATAGTTTCTGTGCCTTTTGTTATTATTCTCAAACCAGTATAGTTCCTGTTTTCAGAAATAATCAGAAATAAACAATTATTGCTGAGAAGTTAATTTCTCTTTATTTGATAGATTAGCTCTTTTTTTTTTTACATTTCTTTGGATACCAGTAGTTCTTACATCATCTTTTATTTGCTAACTGCTAACACATTTCATATTTCATGTGATGGTGGCTACACCGAAAAAAGTGAAACAACTGTGTCATTTAAATTAAGTGCATTTAAATACTGGTAAATATTTTGTGTTGTGCAGAAGACATACTGGCTAGCTTTACTTACTCCAGAAATGATTGTGTCTTTCATAAATTTTTCTGGTACATAACAGAAAATATGATGCATATTTAAAAAATACATAAACAATAAGGTCTTTCAAAGTTGTTTATTTATAGAAAGTAAACTAAATTAAACATGAACTAACAAAATGTTTTTAGTTCTATCTTGAGTGGAAATTGTTTGCCCATATTATAGCTAATTAAGTTTTTTTATGGTAAAATGACAACATTTTTAGCTTATGTTTAAAGGAACACTCCACCGTTTTTAGAAATAGGAGTTTTTCAACATCTTTCCTACATTTAGATATGTTGGAAAATGCATTTTTGTCTCAGTGCATGCATTGTTTTAGTTTGGCAGGGTTGTCGCTAGCTTAGTTTAGCATAATGAATGGAATCCTATGTTGCCAGCTAGCATGTCCCGAGTAAAAGTGATAAAAAATTTTTTTTTAAAAAACCCACCTAATTACTCCTTGTGACCTGCGTATTCACAACGAATACAAATATTGATGCAGATTAAGACTAGGCGATTTCCAAGGCAGATATTAACTTGGGACTATATTATGGGGAAGCACAGGCGAAGCACTGCTACTTGGGCACAGAGATATCACGCATGTTTTGTTAAAATACCCACGCAATCTTATTCTTAAATTGCAAAAATTCAGCTTTGTCTATTAAACCATTTAAAAAAAAGTATTAAAATGTTAAAATCTGCTTGGTGCTGTTGCTGACGCAGATATATAGACGCAAGTGGGCGTGTCTCTACTTTTATTCACTTTTGTTTTATACAAACTATTCAATCAACCATCACAAACTATGCATCATTTGAAAGCTAAAACACTCAAGATTCATGTTCTGAACTCGATGATTCATTTAGTAATGAAACAAGTGAAGTCTTTTTGAGAGAGTCATTGAATCATTCATTCAAACTGATTTTTTTTTTAAATGTATTCAAATTAAGTATTTTTAATGCAGCAATTAACATTTTGTCAAAACCTATAGTAAATTACAAGTTATTTTGTTTAGTTGCCTATTCAGAATTGTGGGAGAAACGTGATCTCTCTTTTAAACAAAAATAATATTTTACATTTATCCAGAATCATGCAGCACTAATATTAAAATTGAACGTTTGAACCAAACCATAAATATAACTTGAGAATAATAAATCAATTTCGCTGTAACTTTAACAGGTGAAGTGGCTGCAATAATGCGCACAATGAAGGAGTAAACAACAAAAACTGTCTTTACTAATAATCCAACAAGAACAAGTTAGAGATCTTCAGAGTAATAGTATTACAACCACATAAAGACGTAAACAAGACCAATCAAAGAACTGAATGGACTAAAGGCTTAAATACACAGTCAAAGGAAACCAGAAAAGGTGTGTAAATTACTATGAAAACTAATAATTACAGGGAACTCATGCAAACCAGAACAGGAAAAACAGAACCAAATCACAACACAAAAAGAAGAACAGACATCAAACTACACATTACAATGACAAAAGTATTTTTTCAGTGTATTCTGATCAACTGATATTGATTTCTGTGTGGTGCAGCTATAATAATTCACTGAGATTTAGTTACTTAAACTAATTAATACGGTCTAAACTCTTGTAGCTGGCTTTGGCGAACTAACCCACTCATGACTAATCCTTCCCTCCACCTGTTTCTTCCTCCTTCTTTCTCCCTTTCCGTCTCTTTCCCTATTTTGCTTGTCTCCTTCCCATCTCTGCTGTTCACAGATTCACTACCTGATGATCCTGGCAGCAAACTGGGCCTACCTAAAGGGAGCATGTCAGCAGACTCATGCCTACCAGGACATCAAGACCAGGGATGATCAAGAATTGCAGGATGTGCAGTCACGCTCTAAGGAGGGTCTAAACTCATACTCATAAACAGTTCTCTCTGCTCTGTTCTACCCCACCTCTACCTAACCTGCTCTCTAGACCACACCAAAACACCCACCCACCCCCACACACACACACACACACACACACACAAAGCCGCTGCAATTTCCTGCCACTCTCAGATGAATCACTGCGCAAACTAACACTGCTAAGTGGTGCGCTATCCTGACTTTACATCATAACAGCGGTATAAGTTGGTTATAATCATGATGAAACACATTCAGGGAAGTTATTGAACATCTGTAACAAATGATGAGTGGAATCATCCCTGATACAGTTTAATAGTGATATGATGTATTTTACTCATCCACTGGTATAAAAGTGTATGTATACTAGTATTGTACTCTCATTTTGCAAGTATTTTTGCATTGGTAGAAAGTGTATGTACAAGTGTAGCGTCATGGTTATAACTGGGTTATGTTTGGTTTTATGATGCATTGTCTTGGTGAAGCGCAGCTTACATGATGGACTGTCTGCACTAACTCCTCACAAACATTTTGCAGGAACTTCCTTCTTGGTGTTTTATACATATATAAATATATATATATAAATGTGTGAAAGTGAATGAATGTTGTTGTTTTTTTAATTATTATTTTGGGTGCCAGGTTGTGTATTGGAAATGTCTGTTTACTTAGAATCTTTCTCTGGGCTCTCTCTCTGTGTTAGATATCTGAATTCACTTCTTTTTGAAACCTTCTTACTTAACCTTTTTTTTTTTTTTTTTTTTGAGGGGTGGGGGAATAATACCGGTTCTTGACAAATTGCACTAATCTTGAAATAGAAAGCAGGTATATTAACACACATACGCACACACGCACACACACACACACGCGCACACACACACACACACACACACACACACACACACACACACCAGGAATCAAAGTCTTGAGTAGCCTACTATCTAGTACTCAACCCTCAAAATTATATCCTGAAAACAGTGTCTGACTGATATATATATATATATATATATATATATATATATATATATATATATATATATATATATATATATATATATATATATATATATATATATATATGTCTTTGTTTTTATGAAAAAATAGACAAAATGATTTCCTGATAATGTCATCAGCCATACAGGTTTAATACTTTCCTTCAGTTTTGTTGCTAAATTAGGTATTTTTCAGTCTACTAGAATTTGTTATAATGGCAAGATCAATGTTTACCATGAGATTTATGAAATGATTGTGACTCCTCTGTGTGAGTTATTGCTATGTGGACGTGGAACTTGGAAAATGGTTTGAATTTAGTCAAATAATGCAGCCTTGTTTTTGCAGTGTATCTTTTTCCTAACTTGTTTCTCTCTCTTTCTATTACTCTTTTACAATATGATTCTCTTTTTATTGATCTGTCTTTTAACTGAAATAATTATTCTCTGTAATGTCTCTGTAAATATAAGCATGTTAGTATTGTCCACATATACAATTGTTTTACTACCAATTATATGCCATTTCTTGCTGTATGTTAAATTCTGTTAAAGCGAGCTTACAGGAATGTGTCCATTAATCTATTTACCCTGTTTTTGAAAAAGAAAATGTGTGCCTGGATGTTCTATTGTTCCCTCATTATTGCATGAAGGAGAGATATTTCATTTTGTTTTGCAGTGATAAAGTGATATGTAGTGCATTGTTATAATGAACTACAATTGACAGTGTCCCCCCTCCCCCAAAAACAACCCACTGTATGTTGATGGAAATTGTAGTCTTAGATGTTTCATAGTCCGTTTTATTTGAGGTCAGATGTTTTATGAATCCTGTATAGTGATTTTTGTAACCTTCTCTAGTAAAATATTTTCTATGATCTATATGAACTGATTTGTGTTCATTATTAAAAAAAAAACACCTGTGCAAAATATACAAGATCATATTCATATCTTTGCCATACTGTCTTATAACTTCACTGCATTGCAAAGTAACATCATTTCTATTTTAATGCTTTCTGCAGTTTGTTCAAGTTAAATGTGTATTTTTGTCATAGTTGCGCCACCTGGTGTAGAATGTGTGTCATTATTTTTCTTATTAAAAATATCTCAACATTGCCATTAAAGGGATAGTTCTCCCAAAAATGAAAATTAGCCCATGAATCATGATTTACTCACCCTAATGTCATCTGGCTCTTCCAAGCTTTATAATGGCAGTGATAACAACAGCGTACGACAGTTAGCTCAAGTCAAGTCACCTTTATTTATATAGTGTTTTTTACAATGCCGATTGTTTCAAAGCAGCTTCACAGTGTTAAACAGGAAAATAATGCAACAGAATTTGATTCGGCTGTACAGCCAGTACAGTAATATAGTTGAACATTTATTTGAATATTTAGTGTCCCCTACTAAGCAAGCCAAGCCAAAGACGACAGTGGCAAGGAGCCAAAACTCCATCAGGTGGAAGTTAGAGATAATAGTTTGTAAAGTTTTAAATATGGATATTTTTCTTACACAAACCAGCTGTGTTTTATTATGGATAGATGCACTTATATGGACTTCAAAACTGAATTTTTTTTCATATAACTAATTGTATATGAAAGAAGAATGTCATATACACCTAGGGAATTTGAGGGTGAGTAAATCATGGGATAATTAAGTTCCAGTACATCATTCTCTGGAACGCCAGTCTCTTCTGAACGTGCGTATGACAGTTCGCTGAAGTAACAGATTACAGTTTGTAAAGTTTTAAATATGGATATTTTTCTCACACAAACGCATCACTTAATTTCAGTAGGCCTTTATTAATCCCCCAGAGTATGGAGCAGTTTTATGATAGATGCACTTTTATGGACTTTAAAACAGAAACAGCCATTCATTGCTTTTTATTATTTTATTTTTTTTTAACATAACTGATTGTTTTCGTCTGAAAGAAGAATGTCATATACACCTAGTATGACTTGAGGGTGAGTAAATCAGGATAATCTTCATTTTTGGGTGAACTAACCCTTCAACTTTTCGTTGTAATAATAACAGTGAATAAAACCAATAATCTATAATCAAATGCTTTTAATTCAGTAATATTTCAATGAAATATTAACAAATACAAATCAAATGTAGCAAACTTGGATGAACATGGGTAATTATGAGAATCGTTTTGTGACAAAAATTATGCACACCTGTACAAGGAAATTCACACCTAAATGTCTTGTAATGGTATAACTTCAGTATTCAGTTTTTACATTCTGGTACATTAAAAAATAATAATAATAATTGTTAGCCCATTCAAACTAAAGTGATAATACAAAATATTTTTCCAAATATGCTACAAAACACTTCATGACATTCCAATACGTCTTATGATGAAAATTGTTAAATAAGACAAACAAACAAATCTGTGCTAAAGGCACTTAAAGTAACACAATATGCACATTACATAGTGCACTCAGAAAATGAGACAAAAACACATTCTAGTGTTCATGAGTGTAATAGCTGATGTTTATTTCTCAACTGTGAACAGAATTAGAATTAGTTGGCTGGAGGATCTCACTGCTCCCTGTTTGGTTATCAACATTAATAATTTAGCATCCTAAATCACATAGGAAGGTAATCCAGTGCTTTGAAATGATGGCAAAGGAATGCAAACCAAAGAGATTATTTTAAAGTTTAAACAAGGTATGTAATTCTAAAAGACTCTTCATTTATGTCCATTGTTCAGAGCTGGACTAAAGTTTGAGATGACAGAAATGCTGTACCAAAGTAAGAATACCGCACACAATAAGTTATTTCTGCCATCTGGTGTTTAGAATTGATGATGATGAGTATGCACTTATTTGCTAGCAGATAAGGACTGTTATTCATTTGTGTTCATTTCATTAAAAAGCATCAACAGCACGAGCCGTTAGAACGCGGCTTTCTGCGTAGGTCAACGGTGTCTGTGGGCAGCAGATGTTCTGCACGATCTTCAGATGCAAGCACACGCCTAACTGCTTCCTCAAAAGCAGCTGAGACATTAATGGCATCCTTTGCGCTTGTTTCAAAGTATGGATAGCCACCATTCTCTTGACACCACCTTTGAGCTTCTTCCATTGACACCTGACGCTCCGTCACATCTACTTTATTTCCTAGAACAACAAAAGGAAATTTCTCTGGGTCCCTGACATCTGCGTAATATGCAAACTCTTTCGTCCAGTTGTTGAGGTTCAGGAAACTTTGATTATCATCCACGCTAAATGTAAGCAGACAGCAGTCAGAGCCACGGTAAAAGGGCGTTCGGAGACTTCTGAACCTCTCCTGGCCTGCTGTGTCCCAGATCTGTAGGGTAACCGTGTGGCCGTCCACCTCCAGGTCTTTGTTAAGAAACTCTACACCGATGGTGTGGAATAGATGTGAATCAAACTTGTTGGAGACATAGCGGTTCATGAGGGATGACTTTCCCACACCACCATCCCCCAGCAGAATCACCTTTAGCAAAGATGATTTGGTGGTCATGATCAAGAACTTTCATAGGCTACCTCACCTACAGACCTGAAATGAAAATCAGAAATCAGAATTAGCAAGCTTTGAAATGCACATCTTCTCACTATGAAGATATAATCCTGAAGTTGACATGTCTGTTTTTGTTAAAAGTGGCAAAAGTAGGCAGCCGAAATTGATTTTTTTTTTTTTAGTTTGTGAGTGAGTGTCAATGTATGTGTTGAGACTGGTTCTGGAAAACAAGCCTCATTTTCAGAGCAGCCTTCTGGCCTAAATACATTTGAATGCCATTGTGACTTAAATCACAGCTCTGTTCAAAATGGTATCATACTTTGGAGTTCCTGGTGAACACTTTGGCCCAAGACACTGTTCGTCACACAAATACTTCTTTTTGTACTGTCCTGTGACAGGAGCAGCTAATCGGAGCCCCGGAAGCGCCGATCATGTGAGACATATCTTCACGGATAGTCCTGTCTTCATAGATTAGTATTTTAAAAACGAATGAAAGAAACAAGTCAAACATGATGCAAGGTATACGTTTGACTTAATACATTCCTATAACCCTTAATACTTTTCTTATAGAAACACATAAGAGTCGAAAAACGAATGCGACTGAACATTTGGAAAAACTGTACGTTAGCAAATAAAAGTTTTACAGTAAATCTAAACTAAACGCAAACCTGGGCTACTCGTGACGTATTTTAATAGCAATCATTTAACAACCCGATAGCGCTGCTCATGCATTTACAACAGAAAACGTCTTAGAATACGACGTAACGTTAGGTTCAAGAAGTCAAGCCCATTGTATACTCGATAGCTAAGTTAATCAATGGCAAGCTGAAGGACTGTTACAAGCGACTGTTTTCCTAAAGAAAATAGTCATAGGAAACGTAGTATTGTAGCAAGACATCGCTTACGTGTAAGAGAAAATTAAGTGGTGGCATTCCATTCAATCGCATGATCAAACCGGCAGATTGGACGTTCTAACAGCGTCATTGCTTAAAGGTCCTGTCAAATTCTACACTTGGCATTTCGTATATTTAAAACATGTGTAGCGTTAGTTGGGGAATAATACATCACATACCGTTGAGATTTCAGCAATGAATGTCGAAGTGCTGTGTTAGCAGCG
Organism: Gobiocypris rarus; assembly: GCA_023029165.1. Lineage (NCBI taxonomy): Eukaryota > Metazoa > Chordata > Actinopteri > Cypriniformes > Gobionidae > Gobiocypris > Gobiocypris rarus. Next base: position 28,806,833 of record CM040914.1, on the reverse strand, counting down.
CCATTCCTTAAAGCACAACCAGCATCCTCCACACTGTATGGAGCGTCTCCAAGACATGGCGCCCCTGGGCTGGCCAAACAAGCTGAAGCTCATATGACCGAGTGCTCATTTATAACACGTCTAACATGAAACCAGTTAATAAAACAACACGGAAATGAATTGAATTGTTTTCATAACTGAGGGCAGCCTGATACAGAAAAAACTATTTCAGTGTAAACTAAATATTCTCTTTGAAGTGCATTCCCTCTAATATTTGGTTGGCATATGATATTAATTATTAACTGTCTTTGATTGACGACAGCATTATCAGCGAGTCACTAACCAAATACTGTCCCTGTAGTTTTACAGAACACAATCTTTGATGTCTTGATCACAAACACAGCAATATTAAATCAACATGTCATTACATCATAAAGCTTAGAGCTTTAGAGCTTGTTAGAACTTGTGCAAGAAAACATGAGAGGAATATAATCTTAAAGATTACAATCAATGTTTGCCTCATCATAGAATGTTGCGATGAACAGCTTTACACATAGGACTTGATAATATAACAGTTTACCCTAAATTAAATCTCTAACTTGTCTGACCGCTAAACCGAACAGAAAGTTCAAGATGAGGTTAAAGCTGTAATTAATTCTTAAAACATGTTAAGAGTTAATTACAATTGTTAAATAGCTGTAAAAAAGACAGCCCTGCCTCAATAGGCTAGTAGCCTATAAAAAAATAAATATAATTTCCATGTGTATCTTTCCACATTTGATTCCAAATGTGTACATGCTTTAAACCAGAAACAACACTTAGATCAACAATATTTTTTAAGCGAAGATATCTAAGAGTGCCTTTTCATTTTTTTAAATGAAATATGCAGCCTTTAGCCTTTGGACCCTATCCTGGGCAGATTACCAGGTCACATGCTTTCTGCATGTGCCACACTTTCTGTCACATGTTTGCTGAGCTTTGACACAAGAACACATTTTGTTCATGCTGTATGTGTTGTGCTTCTCCTTTTTCCTTTTTGGCGATCTGAAAGTAAAATTACTGTTTCTCATGCATTAATTTAGTTTAAGACTGTGGTCAAAGTCATTAATAGAGTAGCAAAGACCAAACTCCTGACCTCTGAAAGAGATGAAAAACAAAAAGGGGAAACTTTTTCGAACAAAACATCATAAATATTACTCTAGAATGTTTTCAAACTAAATATATTTATTTTACCTGCATAAACCTTCAATTTCAGAAGGAAAAAAAACACTTATTAATGCATATTCATGTTTATCAAGTAAATTCAATCATAAAAGTGTGTGTGAGATATAGGAAAGAGACTGAATATATTTCACAAAATGGGTAATTCCTTGTCAAATCAACCAAATTTTGTAGACTTAACTAACTCAATTTTTTTATTTTTTTTAGCATTTGGAGATTTGGAGGCAAATTACAGGGGTTGTAAAATGACTTTGGAAAGATGGCAGCATCATTATTTTATTTTTACACAGAAATTGGTATAGGTTTATTACAAAAATCAGTTGACTTTAGCTATCTTTGCTGCATTATATGCCAACAGTAACAATTCAAAAATTGGAAAAAGCATTATCTTGTGTTTTTACCCATGCATTCATGTCTCTGAAAAAGTATCAAAGATCTCTTAATATCCTTTTATAATTTGGTTTTTAACAATGTTTTCTTTTGTATCAATATTTTCAAGGCCTATGTGGATCTCAATATGGCTCTAAGTACTACTAACTAATAAATTGTACACATCTTTAGTGCTCAAAAACCAAATGCGGGCCACTTTTGTATGTGGGGGGTACTCAGAGAGGTATGTTGTATGCAATTATTTTAATAGAGGAAAAACAAGATACATTTCTAGTTTCAGACTTTAGTTTTTGATCCCTGAAAATGTATAGTTTGCCAATTTACTCATGGAGCTACACTGAATCCCCATTTCCCTGGAAATGAACCATATAGGCCTTAAAATATTAAGATACATTTGTTAATCTTTCTTTATGGTCTATCTTTAGAATCTAAATGGATATTAAAATAGTTGTAATACTTTTCAGTTCAGTTCAGTGTAGTTTATTTCGAACAACAACCAATAAAAAATAAAATAAAATAAAATATGAAAATACAATAATTGTGTTACCACATAAAAACCAAAACAATAATCATCAATACTTCTTGAGTTTCAGGCATGCAAACACAAAAAGCGCCGTCACCGTTGTCATATAATGCAACAAAGATTGCTAAAGTCAACAGATTTTACTAACAGACCTACCAATCTCTGTGTTACAATAAAATAATGATCACACACCCCCTCCCCCACCTGGAATCTGGCTCCAAATATTTTAGGTGAAAATTGTCTTCTGACCCCCCTCTACAAAACAATGGATTACATGAATGATATTTAATATTTAGCTTTCTTCTTAATTTATGTATTTCTTATACATATATATATATATATTTTTTTTAATTAATAATTCAAATTTTTTAGCCAAGGACCTCTGGTTGAGTTGACACGGAATTACCTGAAAGTATGTTTGAGAAAAAAGTATATCACAGATAAATAACATAACGTCTAAAGCAAGCGTTAAAATCGACAAGCACAAAGGGTGTAGTAAAGGTGTAGCACAAAAGGTTTTTAATGGTTATTATCTCTATAAAAATCTTCTCAAAAACATATTTTCAGAGTCAAAATATTATGAGGGTTCATTGCACCAAACTGAAAGCCACAAGAAAGTTAATCTGACTGAAAAAAACTTTACTTGATTTAACTGTGAACAGAAAGCTCAATTAGTACAGATCAATACTGCATTCATCATTATTAAATCAATACACACACTTACTCAAAGGCAAACCCAGTTACTGTGGTACCACTGCTCTCCACAATTAGCACAGGTCATAAAAGTCATTGAATCATTATCTGCACTGCCACTCTGTACCCACGTGGGCAAGAACAGCATCCCTCGTGAAATCTGTGTCACCCTGCAGTCCAAACTGCAACAGCGCCTGCAGCGAACTTTATTGGTGGGTGTCCCTTCCACCGCCTCTGGTAACTGATGCTCACTGATGCCCAAAGTGGTGTAACCTTCCCTAAGCTGTCGAAGTTCTGCCCCTGCCATTTCCTCTGCAGACATCCGGGCAAATGTCTCTGGAGTTAGGTGTCCTGACATAAGGCCTTGGCGTAGATGAGGGTTCTTTGGGTTCTTTAGGTTGGCCACCTTGCTCCTGATGCAGGACTTGTACTTAAGCTGGTTTCTTCCGTAAAGATATTGAACGTGTGCTTCAATGTCCTGAGCAAGGGCTTTGTGTTTGTCCATATGATCTGAGTCGTTTTGCTGATTTGGGGTAAGAGCCTGGAGAATCAGAAAGATACATTTGGATCTCAGTGCCATGGAGTCAGAGGAAGTGCCAGGCTGATTTGTGTTTTGAGGAACTGAGGTTCTAAAATCATCCTCTCTATTAGATCTATGTGATGCTATGGCTGGAGTGAAGCTTTCTTCCTCATGTTGTAGCTGAAAAGATTCTGCAGCGTTGTTTGCTGGACAAGGGTTTTCAGAGGACAATTTATCAGAGCACACACTATTGTCTTTACATTTGTCCTGTTTTACATCCTTTGTTACATCATGTTGTTCCGTGTTGCATGTAAATGCTTGATTCTCGTTCCCCTTTTCATGTAAGTGCTGAGATCCACTGGGTACAGAGGGGATTTCCAAAGATACCTCAACATTAGGCAGGTTATAGTTCTCTAGTTCCTTGTCCCCCCATGTGTTTTTGTTATTATTTTTCAGCATAGGTGACAACTTGAACAACTTCTTCCATTTTGAGAGCAAGTTCTTTGCTATTGTTTTAGCACTCACAACTGGACAAAATTTAAGTAGCTTATAAAGAACCATCACAATTTCTGTAGTCTGAATCTGCTCTAATGAGACAGAAATGTTATTCAGATCATTCAGTAATGATACAATATTTTCATAGCTGCCATCATTTTGCAGCTTTTCTATTTGTATAGCATAATGAACTATTTCTTTAGTATTCATGGCCTCTTATAGGTAGCTACATTAAACTAACAATAAAGCAATGGAAGTTTCTTAATCTAGTGCAAAAAAAAAAATGTCGGCTTCAACGGCGTTTAGCCTACATGCACACATTCGTTTATAAGAATAAACTGCTCGAAATAATAATACAATAATACATTTCTAAATAGCACACTAACGCAACGCATTCACCTTCAAAAACACGTATCTTCTTCGTAAACTGTTCAGTAGTTAAAGGTTTGTATAAGGGAGAATTCGCAATCCTTCCGCCATGTCTGAAATATTCCAATAACATTTTACACAGCAGCAACACCTATAGATGGCGTAGTTGCTCAACTTTTTCCAGTACATTTTTTTTTTGCCATTTTGCAGCCATGAAACTCATACAGTGCACGTTTATTAACATTGTGTATCTAAGTTTTTGGAATATATTTTCATTTTTAAATGCACTTTTATAACACCATACGTGTGTTATATTACGTAGGCTACATTGACATTAAAATATAAATGCTATGTGTTTATTTTTCTGCCAGTGGAGCAAATGGAACACACTCACACACACACACACACACACACACACACACACTCACACACACACACACACACACACACACACACACACACACACACACACACACACACACACACACACACAATTCCTGTCTGCTGTAGGCCTACCTCTCCTGTTCTCCACTATAAAGTTACACCAACATTATATTGAAACAAATATGCTTGGATTATCTGTGTCCCTGATTAATAGCCCTTGAACAGGAACAGATCACAAATCAATGAATGTGGATATTTCTTGCAGTTCTTCGATGCTAGTCAAGCCTTTGATGCTGATTGGACATCAAGTTCATTCTAATTTCCGGGAGTTGCATTAGGCCTAAGAGCATTTTAACCCTCAACTGCATAGTCACACACAGGTAGGCCTATTTTGTGTCTCGTATGGAATGTTATCTGGTTGCTAGTCTAAAATGGTAATTTGCTAGTCCAATCTCACCACCTTAGCTTGTGTGATCATGTACCACAACCACAGGCTTGAAAATGCAGGGTATTTTTTAACCGTTTTATTTAAATAGAGTAGGCTAAATAACAAGATTTTAACTTGTGTCTCTGTTTGAATGAGATGTGGAACATAATATGTAAATTATAATTGCATGTTGCATCAAATGCATTCACCCATAACTATTCTCTTCAATACATCTTTCTTTGACACCATTGACCTAATGTATGGTTGAGCTTATTCTTATCACAAAATGGTCACAGACTGGCCATTTTGAAAAAAAGAAAAAAGTAATGAAAACTCTCACAGGAGGTTTTGTGATATCCGGAATGGGTGCACAAGTAATATGATAGGGCAGTTTTTTTGTTTCATAGCCACAAATTATTCCTAACAACAGGTGTAACCTGAGAGTACAAAGCTTTAAAACGAAGAATTTGAAGTCTTTCAAACTTGTTTTCTTTGTTACTTCCCACCCAGTGTTCCTATCTATTTAGACTTTTGGGTGGGGCTGCACCAACTCCCATCTATTCCAAATCTACCTACAGAGAGAGAGAGAGAGAGAGAGAGAGAGAGAGAGAGAGAGAGAGAGAGTTTTCCTAAGTTTGAGGTCCCATAACAAATTACAAAATGGGGTCCCACTGTTGTTAGTATTTATTTACTTACACTCAACTTTGATTTCTAGAGACTGAATGGAAATTTACAGAGCTTTGTTCTGTTATTTAGTTCATATACCACAAGAGGGGGATCAAACCTTAGTTTTTGTCCATGGTTCAGCGTTCAGAAGGAATTAAAAATAAATACTGTAATTTCCTGCTTGCTCTCATGTGGTATTCCAGGCAGAGGTTGGTTTATAAGTGCTGATCTAGAACCAGATGTCTACAAACTCTAAATTCTATGCTATCAACAAAGCTGTTGTACATTCCACTACAAAGGTAGCATGTATTGACACGCCTGCACTTGCAGAAGTACATATAGTTGTACAGCTATGAAACTGCATGGCCTTTCCCCTTGAGTAACATTCAGCAGCAATGTACAGACAAAAGAGCAAAGTAGCACACCATTTATTTCCTGCAGATTATTTTTACATTGGTCTCATTTCCTCCTGGATCTAGCTATCTGGGTTTTTGATGTGCATTTGAGGATTGTATTTAAACAAATTAACCACAAATATATATGAGAAATGTAAGAACACTGCCTTTTTGTTATTTAATTTGTTGTGCACTGGCTACTTGATCTATTTTGGATTCTTCTTACGTTATCAATACAAAAATCCCCTGTATTGTAAATAGCATCGATTCTATAACATTTATTCATCTTGTCTTGTCATTGTTATAAATATGATACCATAACTTAATCCAATAACCAGAGCAATTAGTAGTTTTGTATTAGGTGTTGTTCATGTCTCTATCCCAAGATTATTGGTTTTCTAAATGACTGTAAGAGTGTGCTTAGACATCTATGTATTGGAAAAATGCTGTGGGCTTTAACCTTATTAAGTGAGATAAGACAGTCTAACTAGTTTATCCTGTATTTAGCCCTAGATTTTGTGCCTGATTAAGACAAGAGTAAATCCATTGTTGTTGCTGATGATGTTGATAAGTGTGATAACATGGATACCCCCTCTAACTGTTAGAATCACAGTCTCAAGGATTAGAACATCAATGTTCCACAGATTCTTTTCCAAATGGCAAATGGTTTATCAAGATCATGTTTTCATTTAAAGTTGTAAATCAGTAATGAAATCTCACAATCTCAAAACAATTGTACATTTTGCTTAAATTAAATGAGCTCAAATTACAATTTTCTGGCTGGCTAACTTGCTTATTTATCCGGGAGGTGGGGCTTCCATTCCTCCTGCCAACATATTGAGTATAAATATGGTTAACATATTTAAATAAACACACCTATTGTTTCACCAGTTTATCAATGTGATCTCTTAGCAAGAAGCACTGAGGTAATTATTAACTTGATTGCGAAACCAAAAAAAAAGAAGGTCAAATCATTAATAAGAGGAAGAAGGCCACAGTTAGCAAGACAAGGGTGACATCAAAGCGATAGTTCACAAAAAATATTTCTGTCTTCATTTACCCCTTTGTAGTTCCAAACCTGCATGACTTTCTTTTTTCTTTTGAACATGAAAAATGCAATGGAAGTCAATGGTCACGAACACTTTTTGGTTAGAGAAATCCTTCAAAATATATTTTTTTCAAAAGAAGAAAGGGTATCCTTGTTATTACATGTTATTAGTAAAACAGTGAATTGTGCATAATTATACAGGTTTGAAACAACATGAGGGGAAGTAAATGATGACAGAATTTTTATTTTTGGGTGAACTGTCCCTTTAAGTGATAGCAAGACAGGACCAGTCAGAAGACGATGTTGTTTAAATCTTCACAGGCAGATACAGTGAGACAGGCTTCTGCTCCTACGGGCAGACAGAGTGAGACAAGGTTAGACTCTCGCAGGCAGATAAAGGGAGACAGGGTAAGACTCTTCACAGCGGACAGAATGAGACAGGGTTCCTCTCTGCAGGCGGAGGGGGGAATGGAGTGGGCTGAAGCCCTGCTGCTGTGAGTGTGACCTTGAATGAAAGAGAAAAAAAATGTTGAAAGTTACTCAACTCATTGCTCAGGCTTTGGGCCCAGTGAATGACAATAGTTTTAACTGTTAGCTATTGTTAGTCAGAGATCGTATATGGTTTATAATGCCATTTCCTGCCTCTAAAGTCTATCTCAAATGGTTGCCCATGATTGTATCTGTACTGTTTATCCTGCATAAAAAAACATAACATCTGTCAACAACATAAACACATATACCGGTACTTCTAAATGAACATTCAGTCAAGACCCTCACCAAGGGAAAACCCTATTTGTTTTGACTGGACAAAGTCTTGTTTAGGTTTGGTTTGATAGGGAATTGAGCAATCCCAAAATGTCATGATAAATCTACAGTTGTTGTCATTTTTCAGCATGTTATCCGTTATTTCTCTTTTAAGTCTCCTTGCGTAGTAAGAGTATTTTTATTTTGTTTACATCTTGTAAGGGGTGTTGCATCCAAAATCGACTTATTTTTATGTAGGTTTTGTATTATGTAGAATTACCCCATATTGTTTCATGTTTATACTGTGTAGGTGCATCGTTTATTAACGAGGTCATTTATATAATAGAAAATAATAGTTTAGATACATAATAACATATATTGTCAACTCAATACCTAAACTGTACAGACTGTGAGTTTTGAGCATATACAACAATACAATTATAATATACTTATAAGTACATGTGCTCCACCTAAAACTTGTATTCCACAAACAAATAATTACAAAAAAGAGGGGATGGGAATTTTGTGAAACAGGGTTAATTAGCCTGGTAGTAAAACTGTGAATAGGTGCTATAGCAAAGTTCAGAAAAGGACGTTGTATTTGCACTCAGGGTCACAAAAAAGGAAAAAAAAATGTTTATATTATTCTGAATTGGTATCTTTAATGTCCTTCGTTTGTTCAGCATGTTTGAAATCTTACATTCTTTCAGACACTGTTTTCAAAATCTGCTGGTGTATCCCCTCCTCCAGATTTCACAACAATCACGTCTCCTTTTCCCCGCCCTCGTCTGTATCTTAGACATGTCAGAATTAGTTACTTCACTCTGAGAGTGGAAGAGTGAAATAGGGTTAAAAAATGAGCGAGACAAACAGAGAAAGAGCAGCAAAGAGGGTGGGGAAAGACTCTGATAAGTGTGTGAGAGAGATGAGAGGAAGAGAGTGGCACAGTTTATCCAGATTATTCTATCTGACTGATTTTCATAACCTATTTGTAACAAAGTCTGTCAGTGAAATGCAGGCATTCATTCACAATCTCAGCATGTAAAATGACCTCTGATATGCAGGTAATTTTAGTTATATATGAGGCAGACGGTGCTGGATTTATGAAATGATCAGAAGTCTTCATGATTATGTTCAGTAGGCTACATCATTGACACAGTGTCACGTTAACGTCCTTGCACCATTGCAAATTAAATTTCATATCTTCTATTCATTGTTTTAATGTGTTGTAGCTGCACTTCTGTGCAAACACAAGAGGATTCATAGTAGGGACAACAGATTAAATGATACGGCTGGCTCCAGAGCTGTGGAGGAAGTACGTTTTTTCCACCTTCAGAGTAAATGATTCCCTGTTGGTTTGACCTGCCTGAATTTCTTGTTCAGTTAATGGAGGTGGGGGATGGGAGGGGGGAAAAGAAGAAGAAAGAAACAAGAAGAGATGATATCAAAGTTTTGACCAAACACTCTCTGTATTTTCTTTCACACACAAACACTTTGAAGTACATGCAAAATGACTGTATACGTTTTGATATAAAAAATTTAATACTCCTTATGTTAGGTTTATATTTCAGCTGATGTATTGCAGTTTTGCCAATTGTATACATAAGCTTGCACTTCCCTTTTCCAATAGATTATTGCAGAAGTGTATGACTCTCAATAAACCTTGTGACTGACATCGACTCACTAGAAGAACACTTTTGGTACTGTGTATCTTTCTTCCTCTTCTGTTGCTTCAGCTTGCACTGTTACAGTACTGCCACTATTTTGATGTCCACATGCAGTACCTCAATACTATTTCAGGTTGTGGCTATAATATGTTCCTATTCTGCCTTAAATCAGAAAGATTCTTTACAGGAACTAAAGACATGGCAGCATTTTTGTTACTAAAGTTGCAGTTTGAATAAAGGCTGAGGTCTGCCTTATAGTGGGGAAAAATTGTTGATGTTCTTTTTCTTTAAAATGACATAATACTGATTTTAAAGCTCAATGCATAAGCTATTATTAGCATTGAGCCACCTAAATGTTTTTGCCCAATGTTATATTCCTACCCAGTTGTTCGACTTTTAATTGAAGTTTTTGTTTGAGTTTTTGTTTGACAGGCATTTTAGTGTTGCTTTTTGGATAAATGTTAGGATCTAGAAAAATGTAAGAACATTGCATGTTTTGCTGTATATGAAGATTTAAAAGCATTTCACTTACACAAATTCAGTGGTTTTGGATGAGTCTGTTTGTTCTGTGAAAAACGTCCTCTTCAAAAGTAAGGACCAAAATCATTATTGTCTATAGCAGGGGTTTTCAAACTTTCAAACCAGGGGTCCTTCAGAAGGTTCTAAGGGGTCCCCAGAAAAATTCAGATAATAAAAAGACAAAGCAAAAATGGATAAAATCTACCGAACATTCTTTAATTTGTAAATGTTTCTCTTTTTCTCAATATAGTCCCATTTATCTTGCTCACTGGGGTTGTAAGGCAGTATTCTTAACGCAGTACATTTATTGTGAAAGTTGCATATACAAATCATTTTTTAATTGAAAATGTTCTTCTTCAGGTTTATACATCCAACATTAAGTATAGCCAATTTAAGTTTGGAAAATTATTTATGTCACACTTACTATTTATCTAACAGTTTCTTTCCATACATAAAAATATAGATGGATTTTAGGAAGGGGGTCCCTCATAAAAGGTTCATCATATTTGGGGGTCCTTGGCATCATAAAGTTTGAAAGCCCCTTGTCTATAGTTTTTCAGGGGCCTATAACTTAGATACAACCATGATCTCACTTTGCAATCACAACCAAAACACATAACATTCCATTTGTTGAGCTGCACAAGAATGCGAAACACACACGTATAGTCCCACAAATGCACTCTTGTATCTGGTGTCCAGCTTTCACGTAGAAAAAGGATCTGTTATCAGCAGACTGAGTGAGTGAGGTTGATAAGACTGAAAAGGGGAATTTCTACACGCACACACACATAAAACCTTTGTGGCTTCTCACATCCTTATATAGCACTGATCTAGCAGAGAGGAAAAGACATTACTAATGTAGAGTCACTTTTTTTTTTTTAATACGCAGGTTATGAGCACACAAAGAGGACCTCCCACAGATAAGAATCCAAAAATCCACTCTCCTACTTTCACGTCTCACAATTCAGCTAGAGCAGGGCCCCCAGCAGTATTGTTGGAGAGCCACAATAATGCTGAAAGAACGTTGAAAAGCTGAATCTCTTAAATGTGTGTTCTGTGTAGCCCATCTGTTGCATACTTTGTGTTTGCCAGGATGGCGGCAAAAGGGGCTTTGCGTTTTTGCCAAGACATTTATAGACATCTGCTCTCGTCAGTCAGTTTTCTCACGTGTTCACACCTCTCTCTCTTTCCCACCTAAAAAAATCACAAATACAGACAGACTATTGCTTTTACTTACATTACTATTGGTAAACAGTTTTGTGACTACACTTTACAATAAGGTGCAATTTGTTAACATTAGTTAATGCATCAGGTATAATGAGCTAAAAAAAAAAAAAAAAACTTTGTGTATTATTCTAAGTTAGCATTTATTGTAAATAAGTTAGCATTATTTAAGTTAGCATTATCTAAGTTAGCATTCACTGTAAATTAATATCTTATATATATATTAAGATATTAATTTACAGTGAACAATATAGTATATTTATAAATGAACAGATATCTAGATTAATAAATCTTCTAAATATTGTTCATTGTAAGTTTGTGATACTTTGTGAATGGAATTGCTACTGTTTTCCCAACAGTAACAGGAAAAAGTAGATCAAGATATATAGAGAAAATAATAGAAATCGTGAGGCAAATGGAAACGGCAACTGGTTTTCATTTGAAAAGACTAGCATACGGGCACAGAATCTACTACAGGGCAAAACATTGTTCACGTACTAACACAGTTCAAACAACATTATATTTGTTTAAAGCTAACAAACTAGAAGTGTTACTCTGCATTTTGTTGTAATAGAAGGATTTCTGGTTCATAGTCCCTATAAATGTGCATAACACTATGTTGGAAATTTAGTTTTGTGACGTAACCGCACAGAGGATTGTAAGAGCCCACTCACACACCACAGAGTAAGAGCAAGAGAGAAAAGTTGACGTCAATGGAATGCTCTGTCTCTAATATGTAGGACTCACTTGAGGAATGTTTGTAATTATAGTCAGCACTGGCTCCAAACTCAATTCTGGCTGCAGCTCTGCTCTGGATTTGAAAGTTTTTTACAGGATAATATCTCAGAGCCTCTATTAAATAACCACAGTTTTGACTGTTGGTTTAGCTTTCAAGCCTGTAAGTGTCAGAAAGCATGATTTTGGCCAAATTGATGGTTAGCATGGAATTTGGAGTATTTTGGAAGGCTGTCAGTTGTTCCTCTAAGAATGTGATCCAGCATAAGTAACAACATTTGCTGTTTCCAATGAAAGATGTATCACTTTCAAGAGGCAAGTTATGTTGGTTGATTTAACAAATTACAGAAATTAAGAATCAAATTGCTTTGGTGTGCAGTAACTCATTCACCATGTAGTTTTTCCTCTCTCTTTCATTCTAGCTATTTGTCTCTCTCTCTTCTGCTCTTTTTCTCTGACATGTGCTCCATGGCTTAAAACCCTGTTTAAAGGCCGCAGTAACAGCTTGTCAGGTCAGTAGCGATTATTCAGGGACAGTGGGTGTATCTGTGTTCAGATCAGTGTGATCTTTGAACCTTTCTTTCTCTGTTATGTTAATTATGGTGGAATGTGGGTGAAACACAATTTTCACATAACATAAAACCAATAAAAACTATTTTGGTAGCACTTTAGAATACTGTTCTGTCATTAATGAATAACTATAGGAACAAATGAGTAACAAAATATTAACATTCTAACTACAATTAACTAACAAGAAAGTTTGATTAATGAATTAGTAAGTAATAGTGCTAAGTAATAGCGCTCAGTTGACTGTGGATATACCTCCCAGAGGACTTTAAGAACCACATAATTAATGTGATTAATGCATAATGTTTAATTAATTCTAAAGTGAAGATAACCCACTAGGAATTACTCAAGTATTAACAAATGCTTCAGAAGGGATTACTTATTATTTGGAACAGTTTTCTAAATGAAAAGCACGATAACTCCCTAATAATGACTGAAGACATTGTATAAGCTTTTGAAGGATTTGTAAGGTTTTGGATAATGACTCAAGTGTTACTACAAGTGTTATCCTTCTAAAGTAATTATTAATTATTTGGAACAATATTCTAAAGTGAAGATCATGTTAACTAGTAATGACTGAAGTGTAATCCATCGGAAGGAATTACTATCCAAAATCTTACAAAAACGTCAATTCCCAAACATTTTAAAAGCGTAATTAAAAGGAAAGGAGATGTGACAAAGTGGGAAATATGCCCCTGTCTCAAATTTTTTGGAGTGTGTTGCAGGCATCAAAATAAGTCAGTGAAAACTTTGAAAATCTTTTCTTTGTAATTTTGTCAGTTAAATAAAGGTTAAAGAGAATGAACAAATCACAGATTCTTCATTTTATTGCATTCTGGATTTGGGGTTGTACATTAATCTTAATCCATTCATAAACAGATCTAATAAAGTGGTGGTGGTTGAGGAGATTCCCCCCTTCTATATGTAAAGTGCTTTGAGTTCCCAGAAAAGCATTATATAAATGTAACAAATTAATAATGTGTGTCTATGTCATCAGCTCTGACCTTCTGATAGACTTTCTCCGAAACAGCTCTCAGCATTGCTGGCATTTTTTGCATGTCAAAACGAAGTGGGAGATTACAATGGACAAGTCTGAGCATATTTGTGAGTAGATTTTGTGGGTGCAGCCCTCAGCTTCAGTGTGTAGGGCTTTAAAAGCGTTTTTTGTTCATCTTTGAATGGAACATTATCACACACTGCAATTTCCTCCCTATACTAACTTAAAATGTTCCAGTTATGACAATTTAGCTTTCAAGGCAAGTACTAAACACTGTGCACCACAATATCTTGTTACTATATGTTTGTAATAAAATGCAGATATCTGGCACTTAAACCAGAAGGAAGATTAAATTCATATACATATTATTTCTGCACTTTTGCACATCATCTTGTTTTCATCCATTTACATTAATATGAGCATCTTTTGTCATGTGCACCACTTAGCTACACTTAGCTATCAAAAATAAATGTTCTTCAAAATGGTTTCTTTAAAACATACCTGATGTTTCACTGTAAGTTTTTCAAGCCAATTTAGCACCCATTTGCACTTTTACTCTCCTCTCTCCATTGTGACTGTAATGATTGTGCTCCTTTATCACCAGATGCATTTCCAAAGCTTCCTCATGAAACTGGATTCTCAAGACAGATTATCTTTCCATCAGACCTGCTTCTCTTTGCTCATCTCAGAACTCTGCATGGGAATTTTTGAGTGCCTTTTAACCATGTTTGAACAACGTTTAAGCGCAGACTCAAAAAACATGAGGTGATATTTTAGTGTATTCATAAAAGACCAAATCCAGACTAATATTTTGGATCAGCTGTTACATTTTAAAAGCATGTGAATGGGATAAATGAGCAAATACCTTGCTCTGTTATTAATAGCCTTCCTGTGTGTGGTTATAATATCACATACAGTATAAGTCAACATTTGGATTTGCTATATATGTTAGAGCTCTTAATTATAGAGTACCTCACTGTTCATGGCTCTAGACAAAAAAAAAAGAGAACCAACTGACTTTTTAGTTGACAAATTTCAAAATTGCCTGATAAAGATGGTTGTTAATTAGCACATTAGCTCTTGAATGCACAGTTTAATGCTTTCAACAACTGCCACTACTGTGTGCTGTAATGGAGCAAATGTTTGTTTTTTTGTTATTCGCTTAGCAAATAACCACAATTATTAATTAATTACAATAACAAAACTATTTTGAGTATGTATCACATCACTAAAAAGGACATCAGGAATTTAAATCTTTAAAATCTATGAAATCTTTGAAAGACCATCAAATGCAATTATGCAAAGTTGGCCTTCTGGGTATAAATCAAGATATTCTGTTATTGTCACAGAAAAAATTAGGAAGAGGATCTAATCGTACCCCATAGGGGCGGTACATTGTAACATGTGAGGGGGCACATTGTAAGATGAGCAAATGACAGCTTAATGTTATCTGATATAATACAAAAATATCCAAAACAAACTAAAATATTTTGTCAATAAAATACAATTATTCACTTTTTAAAATTACATAATGGCATTTTTTAATCATTAAAAATATACACATTTTTGAGTTTGACAACAAACACATCGCTAAATACAGCTATACAGCATAGTTCAAAAACATAATAATAATAATAATAATAATAATGAATAATTTCTGAACATTGACAAGACATTGTCTTATTTTAAATAAACACAAAAAACAGAAATTAAAAATAAACTTAAGTAAGAAATGTAATTTTGCTATGGTTATATAAATGCTCAGTGATATCTTCCAAATATTTTTTTAATTTTGGCGCAATTTTTTCTCTAAAAAATGTTGATATGGTTGATATGAATTTCGTCATCCTGGCATGTGTGGAAAGTTTTAAACCACGCGTGTTAAAACTAACCCTGCGTTAGGTTGTGCCCCGCACTCATTTTGCAAGGCTGCGTCCTCCAGAGGTCGCATTCGAAGGCCGCATGCGTCATCTAATTTCTAATTTCAGAAAAGTAGTAGGACACTCCAAATGCGACCTTCGAAAGAGCCATTCTTTCACAGGAATTCGAGTGTGCATGCCGTGTATCCTTCGCTGCTGCTAACCCACAATTCTTTGTGTTGCCATTAACAACCGTCATGTTTCTTTAAATATTATTTGAAAAAATGGCAACGCCGGCAGATATATATGCAAGTGAAGATGTGGTGTTTAAATTTAAGTAGTTTCAAGCTTGGTTTTGTTTTTAAGCTGTATTACCGCAAACATATAGTTGTGGTAAACAGGATTACAAGTGTTTAGTGATTTAGAACAGTACTTTGCTGTCAAGGCAAGAAACATTTCATAGTCATTTTCAAGTTATAAATTATTTTTATTCATATAACTGGTGTGAGAGCGCAACGACGCTGTGAGCTAGTATGCGAAGTCTACAGCATGCCACAGGTCACAATTATTTTTTATATCAAACTTCACCTAACTTTTAAATCAGTCTACAGTTTGCAGAAAACATTTTGTTTACTTACCATGGCTTAACTCTACCGTTGTTGTCACAATGTTGGCGCTAGCCTGCGGCTAACTACTACCACTTTTTGTAATGGCGCTTTTCCACTGAATGGTTCGGCTCGGTATGGTTCGCTTTGGTTTGGTATGTGGCGCGTTTCCACTGCATGGTACGGCTCGCTTAATCAGTACCACCTCGGTTGGAGTTCCAAGCGTGCCGTACCGATACTAAAATGTGACGTGTAAACAGAGATAAACGTAACTACTAGCGTCATTTGATTTGCGACACCAAACCTGCTTGCAGTAACAGCCACCACGGCAGTATCGTTGGCACAACTTGCTTGAAAGGAAAACTAGTTTAAAAAAAACGAAAAATGTGGCTGAATCTTGGTCGGTAGATGAGGTGCAGACATTTCTCTCATTTGTAGCCGAGGAGCGGATTGGGCCACACAGTGCGACACGGAATGAGAAAGTTTTTCAGGAAGTCGCTAAGCTGTTAGCCGCACACGGCTAACGCCGAGAATCAAGAACACCGTTCCTTCGATAGGCTCCATTGCTCCTGTTTTGCGCATTTGTTTTTGTGTCGCGTTTACGATGATGTCGTGGCAGTAGAGGAGGCGCAACTACAACGTAATCCCACCCACTTGAAGCGGTGCTTTTGCAGTGGAAACCGAGCCGAGCTGAGCCGTGTCACGCAGTGGAAAAGCAAACCGAGTCGTGCCGAGTCGAGTCGAGCCATACCAAGCCATACCAAGCTGTACCACGCAGGGGAAAAGCGCCATAAACTACTCTTTTTACCTTGGCTAGTCACTGAATTTCAGAGCACCGTAATGGACCAGTAGCTTAGGTTCGCTACAGAGGGTACAACTATTTAAGGCACATATACACAGACAATGACTAGAAACGTACCAATGTAAATTGTTTGTGCAAGATTAAATGAATATGCAAAAGCATTGTTAGCCAATTATGGTCACAAGTTCTGGTGTTATCAGCATAGTTATCAGCAACGAGTCAGTGTTTCCCAAAACCATCGTTCGAATGAAAATTTGCAAACAGCATCGCAAAGTTGTGGTTGTAACGACTCTCGACTTGTGGTTAGAAGAAGAGTGTTTGTATGACATGTGTACTTTTTTTAAAAGTGCTGTGACAGCATTTGTACTTTTATTTTCTCAAAGTGTATAACAGAAACTAAATGAGCAGCAGGTGAACTTAAAGGTCCCGTTCTTCGCGATTCCATCTTTCCAATTGAAACTAATCCGAAAAACTTTAAAAAAAAGTGAATTCAGACACCATCGATTGTTGGTGTTTGTAATGATCAGTTTAAATGATTTGTTTATTATATCTGTTGTTTACTGTTTAACCACATGCTCGTTCAGCTGCAGCCACGTTAGTGCACGTTAGCCAAATATAAAAGCATGACAACTACTGAATAGACAGCTTACCATTGTGAAACATCTTGCAAAAGTCTTTCCTGAGCAGGTTGTAATCGATCCGATATTCTCCGGCTCAAATTGATAAGGCAATATAGACATTTTTGCAATAACATTGAGTGCGCGTATCTCCCCGTTATGGTAAGAGGCGTGACCTTTCCGGGCAACGTGTGCTAAGCTGCTGTCGAATCACAACACGGGAACCACTGGCCCAATCAGAACTCGTTACGTTTTGCTGAAGGAGGGACTTCATAGAACAAGGAAATCATCAGGCCGTTTTTTCATCAGTGAAAACACCCGTATACAGATAAGTAAATTGTGTGAAAAATACTGTGATTTTTTACACACGAAACATGAACACATGTTATATTGCACACTGTTAACATAATCAAAGCTTCGAAAACACGCGAAGAATGGGACCTTTAATTAGTGAATAACTGGCACACACAAGGAAACAAGAGTCCAATTCAGAGGCTGCATCCTTGAAGGCTGCATTCGAAGGCTGTTTGTGTCACCCTAAAAGCTGTCCCAATTTGAAGGTTCCTTCAAATGCGGCCTCCAAATGTGGCCTTCGGTTTCCGTGAAATGTAGAATACAACAGATGGATCCTTCGCTGCCTTGCCTACCCCAGAATTCACTGCGTGCCAGAAATTGACCATGGTGAAGACAGTTTGTGAACCCTGTTTTGTTTTCAGACAGTTTAATGAAACTCTCAAAAAAGTCCAGTAAACGTTACTACTGCTCATCAACGGCAGCTTTCAACAGCTGCTAGGCGACAAGAACAGTCCTCCGTAGGCTAGACCACCCCATTCAACAATGCTCGGTCCAACCTCCGCTGCCTTTGAAGGATTCAGCTTCTGAGCTATGGGGTGTGTCTCAATCAGCTCCCTAGTTTAGTAGTCAGGGCACTGATCAGGGAGTCATTTTAAGGGCTGTCTCAAATGCAAAATCCTACCAGTGCACTGAAATGTTTGCTCCCTAAAAAGTCCCATAGTACACTGTAAAAACCAGAGAGCATTGAAGCTCACTGTGTTCCCACGGAAGTTCTGAAGCACAAAACATAAATCACATGAGCCAACTCACAACCTTTTATTTAAGATACAAACTTTCAGAATTATATTTCAGCATAAACATATATCACTAGGCAGTTGATAAACATAATCTAGCTAAAATGTATCATTTTATTTATGGCTAAATATTGCACATACTGTATATTTAACAAGCAAAGTATCACAATGCACTACAAACAACACACAATGAATACAATGAGGACATTGTCATGTTGCTGGAAACGGTGTCCAAATGTTCAGTGAGGCAGGGTCCTTTCTGTCCTTACCAGTGCCCAAATTCATGTTTAGTATATATACAGTATATGAGTCGCAACTTATTGAGCTATAGAGAGCTGATTGAGACGCATGTAAACATACAAAGCAGGAAACAGAAACAGAAAAGAACCAAACAAATACACAATGAAACTAAACTGAGCAAAACATAATCCTTACAGTTATCTCTCTGAAAAGATTAGAAAAGTGGTTTGATATTTGAGTATTTGGTGTGTGTGTATGTGTGTGTTTGTTTGTGCGTGCATGTGCTGGGCCTACAAGGTTTTTGGATCTGTTGTGATTATTGCATAACCAAATCATGTCGACCTTAGTCAAGATCTGCAGAACAGGAATGATGGAGGCTGGAGGCTGCCTCAGCATGTTTCGGCATAGCACTATTATTACACTAACACACACACTTCTGCATTCTAGCTGTGCGTGATGACAGGATCAAATAAGGATGAGGCGAGAAAGCAGTGAAGCCCATCAGCAGCACTTACTGTTGTTAGTGAATCTATAAAGATGCAGTACTTAGGAGTGAGGTCATCAAATTCATGACCATAACAATATATAGCCATGTGATATTTTAAGGCACCTATAATCTATACCAATTATTAGCCAAGTCTTTCTCCATACACACACAAATCAACTTTAGAAGTGATAAAGTCTGACATGAAAGTTTATTTTGAGCTCTTAGAATGTGACACTGACTGATCACATTTCCGATAGCTTTTTCACACCTTCCTTCAAATTGATTTTAGTCTAATCTAATTTGATATTTCTATCCTTACAAGAAGTAATGATAACAGCGATGTCTGCCATATTTACACCACCCTAAAGCTTGTCCTACCTCCTCTTGCCACCAGAATCCAGCTACTGTGCTGGTCATATCTTGTCACAATCACCAGTATTGGCATGGATTGGTATATTTGAATTTTTTCACCTTATCAAACCCTAATCATATAACACTTGTCTCATGCATAATTAGTTCTTCAAGGGCAGGCAACCTGCAGAAAAAAAGTTAAAAACTTTACAAAATACTGGTTAAAAATCAGAATTTAATTGAACTAAATTTTGAATCACAAATTATTTTATTACATCTACAGAAATAAAATCATGTTTATGTATATTATCATGGTGGGCAGATATGTCAGGATCTTCTCTCTTTTGTTGGTCATGTGTTTAGTTTGGTGACAGGGTCCTGACACAAAAAATTGATTTCATCAAGTGCATTCTGAGTGTTTCTGAAACAACATCTTTGTTAATCCTGAAACAACATTTTAACCAACCAATCAGATTTGAAGGAAAAGTTTACAGTTTGTGTCAAGTTTAGGCTTACAACTAGGGTTGTTCTGTTCTTCTATAAGTGTTCAAAGGGTCAATTCCCTGTTTATGTTTTATTCTGAAGAAAACGATGAACAACTGTGAACAAATGAGCCACAAATGATCAAATGAACAAATTATCCACCTGTAATTTCCCTATGATTTTAGGGATGCATTGGGTAGGGTTAGGTTTAGGGGTAGGGAGATGGTTAAGATTAAATATTCAGACAGGAATGTTGTTCCAGGATCAGCAGAATATCTATATAATTTCAAAAATTTCAGGCCTCTCCAGTTGAAAATTTTCTAGTGACTGGTCACATCTAAATGTTTCAGCAAAACATCTAACAAAATTAGATGCCAACAAACGCTATTCAAGTTCAAGTCAAGTTGAGCTTTATTGTCATTCTGCTACATGTGGTGACACACAGTGGAACAAAATATGTGCACTTGGTGTAAATAGACACTCTGTTATGTTATTTACACATAATAACTTTGGAATGTGGTAAAATATTTTGGGTGTAGGTAATGATCTACAGGTCACAAATTCCCCCAGAAAAATCAATAATTTGATGAAACTCCCTTATCAAATTTTGATTTGATTTGTTCCCTTATCAAAATGATCAATTTTGGTTGCTCCTTAAAGGGATCCCCTGGTGTTAAGACTTGTATGGCACTACTGGGGTAGGTTGAAACACATACTGGGGTAAGTTGTAACAGGTAGACAAAATGCAAAAAAAAAAAAAAACTAAGGTTACTCCAAGTGATATGCCACAACAACAGTTTTGTTTTAAATGAATGGCTGCAACAATAAAATATGTGTGAAAATGGGGAGTGTATGTGCATATTGTGTGCTTTTGTGCATGCACACGTGTGCGTTTGTTTGTTCATGTCTGTACATGCACATTCATTTGGGTGTGTGTGTGAGAGAGAGAGGGGGGGAGAGAGCAGGAGCAAATTAACATAAACATAGGCATTCTGTAGAATTATTAAAATCACAAAAAATGTCTTAGTTGTATGCAAGTGGATGGTTGTTTCAAAACTTGTGTTACAACCCAGCCTGCCACTTTCACCCATTGTTTAGCTAGCTGTATTAGTATGGTGCTTTGAAATTAGCAGGAGGTTGATGCACCATTCTTTACTAGAGAAACTACACTTTGACCTGATATAATGCATACAAAATGATCTACAACGGTAGAAGTACTAAAAAAATATTATTTTATATTATATTATAATTTATTTTTTTCCCAAAGAGTTATATTTTCTACTGTAGCTTCAGGAGAGATAGTAACACAGGCTGAAAATCCTCCATGTTGGATCGTAAAGGAAGCCAGAGGAAACTGAAACTGTCAGAAACTGACTCCTATCTTATTTGTGAGTTGTGGAATTAATTGGTAGTGTTACAACTCTCCCCATGTTACAACTCGAACATGACCACTATGGTTTCGGACACCACTACAAATGGCTGTCCCCTCAAATAGTACCCTATGTGAAGGTATAGGGGCGATTTCAGATTCAGCTGTGGAGACTGATGAGGGCAGCCCATAACACATCTCTATTGCTCTATAACATCTGTCTGTCTGTTTGTTAGATCTTTTGTGTTTTGATTTGTCACATGTTCCTTTGTTCTTTTTCCCGCCATTTCTTTTTCTTTGGTTACTCTCATTAGTCAAGTTTAGTTCAGCTGTGTTTAGTTAATTATCTAATTTCTGTTGCTATTTAAGTTCCTCCCTGTAACCGTTATGTTAGAGTGTGTTTAGTGTTGTTCTTCCGTGTTCTTGCATGTGTTTCTGAAAGTTTAAATTAAAGTTTATGTTCAATTTGCGATCTTCTAATTCTTCAGTTTGTTCCTGTGCGACACTAGCCTGGATGCCAGCCGAATTTAGCCCCGCCCACAAAATTTTTTGCTCGGGCAATTCGGTCTGGAATCGCTCCATAGAGGAGATATTATGCCCGAACAGAAACTGTTCGGACCAATGAAATTGTCAGGGCGGGCTTTAGATGATAATGTACAGATGATCAACAGTAACGTAATCATCCACGTCATCAAAGGCGCTTTGGGTTGAATTTGCTCTTATCCTAAACGGAGAACTTGTTCGTATATGCATTCACCTTCACTATTTCTCTCAGAAACGATGATCATGTTGGTAAGTACTCTGTGTATCCTTAAATTATTTTATTAAAATACTGGCAAAGATCGTTCAACAACAGTCATCTTTTTCTTGTAATTTTACTTAATCCAGCGTGCGTGCAGACAGGGTTGCCACATTTTTTTGCAATGTTGCGCACAATTGCTACTCAAAACTATAGCCCATAAAAATTACTTTCCGAGGGGTTCTCCGGAAAAAAATGGCGTTTGGTTGGCAAAATATGTTATTTTGGCAAGGTTGCCTGCTAAAATTCGCATTCCTGGGTTTATATAATCACATAATTGGGGTCGCTTCAACCCGCGGACATGGAGAAAAACATGGACTTGACACAGTGCAGTTGAGTTCTGTTGACAACTAACGTTACGCGTCGCTCCGTTGCTCTGATTGGTTGTGGGTCTATCCAATTGAGGTCTTTCCTGGCTCGGTTGAAACACGCCCCATAATCAAAGATCAATGGAGCAGTATCAGACTCATATTCTGACTAGAATTGAGTATGGCCACGCCAGGCTAGTGCGACACAAAATGACAGCTCCGAAGAGACGCCGCTTTAGTTCGAGGTAGTGCTAACAATAATAAAGAAAGATGATGATCAACACCTTATGTGTTACCACTGAAATGTAGATGTAATATATTTCCAAATGTAAGCCATCTTATGCGGAATGTTGTCTAGACTGCAACACGATAAAACCAATGGATAAAACAGGCACCTTCAGAATGCGTAAATGACTCACCGGCTAAGGCAGGTCTAACTCACTGCGTGCCTTCTAATAATTTTTTTAACCGACAACTTTGATCGGTTAACGTTGATACGGTCAACCATCGGTTAACATCCCTAGTTTGTGTGTGTGTGCGCAGCAATCTGTTGGTCAAGTCGCTTTTTACAATGCCGATTGTTTCGAAGCAGCTTCACAGTATTAAACAGGAAAATACTGCAACAGAACTTGATTCAGCTGTACAGCCGCTCTCGAGAAAATGGTGATGTTATCCAGCTCATTTCAATTATCACATAATGACAATGCGGGCAGATCAGTAATTTATTTAAAAATTGATTTGAATATTTAGTTGAACATTTTAGTGTCCCCAAGAGCAAGCCAAGCCAGAGGCGACAGTGGCAAGGAACCAAAACTCCATCAGGTGGCATAATGGAGAAAAATAAGCCTTGGGAGGAGCCAGGCTCAATCGGGGTGCCAGTTCTCCTCTGGCCATCATGCCGTGTCGGTGAGGCATTTATTAGATAGGAACATTCGAAAGATCGGAGTCATCATGCCGGAGACGAGTTTATTGAGGATGTTCTGTCGATGAGTCAATTATTAGATAGGAATATTCGAAAGATCAGAGTCCTGGGTTTATTGAGGATGGCGTGACGGTGAGGCAATTTCAGGGGGAGTCTAATTGACACGTCTCTGCAGACAAAATTGTCTTTAGACCTTTTTTTATAGAATAAAATTGCAAATACTCTCAAACAAGGCCAGGGAAGAGGTTAATAATTATATCCATTAAGTCAAAAGTGAGCTGGGGAATTTGACCTTACATCACACTCACCAGTTTTTCTGGGTCATTTTAGTGCACTCTAGAAATAAAGCAACATAATCAGGCAAACAAAGCTATAAAACTCCTCAAAAACTGTCAAGCACGCAATTGTCAACCCTTCCGCTGACATTGTTTGGGTGTACATTTTTTGACCTGATTTTAGTTGACCTGAATTACAAGCAATACTGTTTTGATACTTTGCTCACCAAGATAAATGAGTCAT
Source organism: Gobiocypris rarus (assembly GCA_023029165.1). NCBI lineage: Eukaryota > Metazoa > Chordata > Actinopteri > Cypriniformes > Gobionidae > Gobiocypris > Gobiocypris rarus. The sequence goes on along the minus strand of CM040914.1, from coordinate 28,782,821 downwards.
GTGAGAAAATAAACCAAAACAAATGCCAAGTTGACACATGTCCAACAGGAGTAGCTGGATGGCTTTGTTTTGAAACTCTGTGTAGATGCTTTGGCCTCTAGAAAATAGCCTTCAATTTGACCCGTGCCTGAAGGCAAGAAAGGAAGTCTGTAGAAAATTTGGAGAGGATCCACTATCTCCCTCCCTCACACTTTCATTCTCTCATAATCCATTGGTATTGCCTTTTAGAGTTTCTATCTGAGCAAAAAGTACATGCACTCTGTCGCCAAGCGTCCATTTAATCTATCACAAAAGTTGTTCAAATTCATTTTGTATTCAAATTTCCTGACAGAATACATAAACACTCTAACACTGAAATACAGTACATTACCCTGTGTGAACTCAGTTATATTTTGATGACCAAAAGATTTTAATTCATTTTAATGATGAATTGATCTTTTTTTTTCTTTTGTTATTTCATTCACTTCAAAAATGTATCCCCATATACCCCTAAAGTTGCAAAGAACAAAAGCATTTACAATAACAAAAAGTTTTCAAACTTCCTTAAATCAGTTGTGTGTTTTCAGAACTTTTCATTGTTACAGGTCAAACCAAATAAAAGTAGTTAAAAGCTTACTTTGTCATTATTTTTAGATCAACCTTTTAATCAGTAATGCACACATATTTTTTTAAGATGAAACTAAAATGTAATGTAACATTAATGTTAAATCAATTACAAACAGCCCATTAAGATAACAGTTAGACTAGCACAGAACATATATCAGTCATCGTTCACTTGATGAATCTATAATAGACGCATCTAGCAAGTATAGAGTGGGCACACAGCAGGTTTTAGATGCCAGAGCCGGGATGTGCCAATGTTAGAAAGACAGAAGGCAGAAATGGGCAAAGAACTGGGCAAATAGCCAATCAAGACTGAAAGCAATGGTGTGTGTGCGTGTGTGTGTGTGTGTGTGTTCGTGCGTGCGTGCGTGCGTGCGCGTGTGCTTCTTTTCATATTTGCTTTGGGCATTCTTGACAGACACACGTGCGGTTAAGGGGCTCTACTTTGTGGAAAATGAACAATGGACAAAAGAGGACACAAGGCAGAGCTGTGTCCTCATCACTCCAGAAATGTAGTTCTCTCAGTGGGTGAGCAGCTGCTATTAGTGGTTGCTTTTTCATTATAACTCCATTCATAAACCAGCTGCAGAATGGAACTTCAGTTATTTCATATATATCATATAGATATTTCATATCTTTTGTTTGTTTTTTAAACCCTAACCCTAACTCACAAAATATGTGTAAGAATTTTATGGTAAAAATGGCACACACTCCACTTTTTCATCACAGCTTCACCTTTGATATACAACTTAGCAGGGAAGGAACAAATAAGAACTTTAGACAGTTCAGCTGCCAAAGAATGCTGAGAAAAACAGGAAGTGCAATCAATTCAATCCAAGCACACTTCCTGCTTCAAAGGCAATAATAAAAGTTAAGTCTACTGAAGGGAATTGTTTCGAGGGTGATTTCTGAGGGCCATCACTGTTCTTAGAGTGTCATATTTACAGGAATGACTCACCTCTGCAGATCAGGACAGTTTTTAGAATTTAACAGAGAAAGTTTCATCTTGTTCTACAAAATTAGACACGGAAGGAGAAGTAAGGAATGGATGTACTTTCATTCTGAAAGGGCAGACAGGTTTAGCTCGACAGTGACTGAAACTTCTTGTTATCCATACAGCTAACAGAAAAGTGTGATGCAAATGATATATTAAAGTACTTATATTAACATTCAGTTAAAATTAATTGTTATTTATTTGTTGGAGATCAATAAACATACTTTATATATATTTTTATACACAATTGCTTTTGCATTATATTACTTTATATTTTACCTTATATTTACTTGAGAGAGTATTGACATATATTTTATATAAACTTAATCAGGTCGTAAGCCTCGAATACATGTTCACAAATCTTTTTAAAGGACTGTCAATACATTTGAGCCATACATACATATAACCGCTCAGATGTATTTAATCAATGTATAAAACTTTATAATAAATAACTTTAAATTAACCAAAATTACCTTTGAAGACTTTTTAGGTTAAATTACCTCACCCAATATATTGTTGTGTTTCCAGAGTACACACATATTTTATAACAGTCTAGCAATTGCTATAAGTTAGGCTTATTACTGTTTTATTGCATTTGTTTATCTGCAAGTTTTTAAGTATGGCAGACTATATCAGATTTATTTGTTACCTTTTTTCTTTTCTTTCATACACAGAGTTTGTGAATGTCATGTTTGACACTGATTTTAATAACTGTTTGAATAGGCTACTTCTGAATCTGATCATAATTTTTTTTAATTACCTTCAGTTTTAACAATCATACATATTTTAACTACTTAAACTGGTGAGAGTTCTGTATTGATATGATGCTATCAGCTGCCACGGCAACGGCATCTAGACCAAAGCCAACCAGTCATTGCCGCCTTGAGGAAGCTACGACTGTGAGAAAAGAAACCACAGCAAGAAAAGCACTGAAAAACTTTAAAAGGCACTATTCTGCATGAGAGCTGTCTAAACTCTCTGTTCCTCTTTGACCTCTTCTAACAGAGCATCATTTGAAAGGATAAAACAGCCCAACAGACACACACACACACACACACACACACACACACACACACACACACACACACACACACACACACACACACACACACACACACACACACCATGAGTCAGTTATAACATGTAACAACTGCAAACTCATCAGGGGGAGAGTTACTGTAATACAGAGGAAGTAGAACACACTGTCTTGTTGTGAAGGCTAAGCTAACTGAATTTAAATAAAAAAGAATAAAAAAACAGCACAGCTTATTTTTAGAGCACGTAAGACAATCATAACACAACTCTGCAATGCTTTATTTTAGTGCCCTTATTACATATGTTACATGTAGACACTGTAATAATAACATGTAGGCCTAATTACTGCATTGTACATTCAACTAATTACAACCCCAAATCAGAAAAAGTTGGGACAGTATGGAAAACGCAAATAAAAAAAGAAAGTAGTGATTTCTAAAATAACTTTGACTTGTATTTCATTGCAGACAATATGAACACAAAATATTTCATGTTTTGTCTGGTCAACTTCATGTCATTTGTAAATATGCATCCTTTCCTGTCATTCAGACCTGCAACACATTTAAAAAAAAAGTTGGGACAGGAGCAATTTAGGACTAGTAATGAGGTAAAATGGTTAAATAATGATGTGATTTGAAACAGGTGATGTCAACAGGTGATTGTAATTATGATTTGGTACAAAAGCAGCATCCAAGAAAGGTCTAATCCTTTAGGAGCAAAGATGGGCCAAGGATCGGCAGTTTGCCAACAAATACGTGAGAAAATTATTGATATGTTTAAAAACAATGTTCCTCAAAGAAAGATAGGAGGAGATTTGGATATTTCACATTCAACAGAAATCACTTCTTTTTTTCTTTTTTTGCGTTTTCCATACTGTCCCAACTTTTTCTGATTTGGGGTTGTAATTAATGATTATTTAAAATTGATTTTATTATTAATTAATTAATTAATTAATAAAAACGTTTACCGCCTCCCCTGACATGCCCCCCAGGCGAGGCGCTGTGTGATCGCAGTTGGTGTCCACCTGAGTTGACATCATTCACCTCTGTCCCTTTTTCAATGACGTATGACTCGCATTTACTGGGCAATATCCGATTTGACCGCTTTTTGGCAGACGCAAATGCACGTATCCGAATCATATCGAATTTATTACCACATATGAGGGAGGCCTGAATCCGATCTGAGGAATAGCGGAATTCATGCATTTTTTTTCCTGCTTACATGTTCTCGTCATATCGGAATTGGGTCACTTGAACCATGCAGTGTAAATGGGGCCTTTGAAAACCCCTGAGCCAAATATTGTTGTGGACAATGCATGGGAGGGCCTTGAAGTCAAAAAGATTGAGATGTCCACTGTGCTACTAGAGTCAAGTCAAGTCAATAACGCTTTTTACAATACAATACAATACAATGTTTCAAAACAGCTTTACAGTGATAACAGGAAAATCATGCAACAAAGATTGTTTTGGCTGTACTAGCTCTAGGAGAAAGTCATTGTCCATTTTAAGTTAGTTCACCATGGTAAAAATCATTAGTTATTAATTAGTTATTAACTTTTTATGCGTTTTGGCTGTTGGTTTGCACGACAACAGCGTTTTTGTGGCCTGAAAGCTTGCAAGTTTTTGAAAACAATACCGTTATCATCTCTGTGTAAACTTCTAAAAACGTGAATCTGGGAATGCAGTGACAGCATGAATATGCATAGGCTATTACATGTTTAGTCTATGCATATTTAAATGTGTCTGTGCGCAGGCGCGTGCATCTTTCTTTACAAAGTGACATACTTGTCTGGCATGTTTAATACAGTGTTTTTAATTCGTTTTTGTGGATCCTTGTGAACTGGAATCATTTTGATAACAATGTCATCTGTACAGAGAGAAAAAAATACTAGAGTTGCTGGTGTGGGATGTGTGAATCTTGATGCTTTGGCTATCTTGAAGGCTGTCATTAAGTGTGTGAATGAGAGGATTCACTCCTTCCTAAACAAAATAACATCTGTCTTCAAATACCTTGCATGCCCAGACGTGTAAATGCAATTGTGTGTATCTGTGTTCATAGTGAGTCTGTCTGTACATGTTCTTGTTGACTTTTGTGCTTTCTGGCATACTTGTTCAGTATTCTGTAAGGCTTTTTTTTTTTTTTTACTTGATTAGTTAATGTAGGACATAAATTTGCCACATAAAAATTCACACGATTGATATGTTTAGTTTGTGCCACATGCTTATGTGATTTTTAATGTCAACAATTATTAAAGGAACACTCCACTTTTTTTGAAAATAGGCTCATTTTCCAAGTCCCCTAGAGTTAAATAGTTGAGTTTTACCGTTTTTGAATCAATTCAGCCGATCTTTGTATCTGGTGGTAGCACTTTTAGCATAGCTTAGCATACATCATTGATTCTAATCAGTCCATTAGCATCTCATTCAAAAAAATGACCAAAGACACTTTCAATATTTTTCCTATTTAAAACTTTAACTTTTAAGACTCTTCCACAGTTACATTGTGTGCTAAGACCAACTGAAAATGAAAAGTTGCAATTTTCTACACCTATATGGCTAAGAACTACTTTCTCATCCCTGCGTAATAGTCACAGATCTTCGCGGCCGCACCATGGCTGCAGCAGCGCAATGATTCGTTGGTATTCTGTGAAACATGGTGGTAGTATACACCTCCGACTTACTATCACAGCCCTTTACTACGGTGGCCCAGTAGTGCAGCCGTACTTAATTAAACCACAACACAACGAAATCACCACAACACAACGGAATTAAACCACAACACAAATAAATCGCCACAACACAACGGAAACAAGCCACAACACAACGAAATCGCCACAACACAACGAAATCACGAGGGGGCTCTCGGAGTGCAATAAAGTTAGTTTTCCTTGCCATTGTTCTATAGATTGGCCACTCTTACAAAGATATAAACACTACGCTCAGTTTTAAGTGTGCAACCATTGTATATCGACATGAAATATACATTTTTATATCACCTATAGCTGCATATTTATACTCGTGAATGTTTTTACACGCTTTCACGATGCTTGATGCCCAAGAGAACGTCTGCCAATTCCACCAAGTGGTTGAAACGTATAATTTTATGAATTAAAATGACTTTTTTGTTTCGTTTAAATGTTCCAATGTTGTGCATTATTGAGTCAGTTTTTTAGAATACAACAAAGCTGTGGAATTTTAACATGTCTGTTTTTAAATGTTAAAAATTATTTTAATTCATACAAATTATATGTTTCAACTGCATGGTGGAATTGGCAGACGTTCCCTTGGGCATCAAGCGCCGTGTTAAAGCGTTTTCGAGTATAAATATGCAGCTATAATGCATAGGTGATTTCGAATTGATAATGTCGATATACAATGGTTACACACTTAAAACTGATCGTAGTGTTTATATCTTTGTAAGACTGGCCAATCTATAGAACAATGGCAAGGAAAACTAACTTTATTGCACTCCGAGAGCCCCCTCGTGGGCGGGAGCATTTCCATTGTGTTGTGGCGATTTCGTAGTATTGTGGCTTGATTTCGTTGTGTTGTGGCGATTTCGTTGTGTTGTAGCTTGTTTCCGTTATGTTGTGGCGATTTCGTTGTGTTGTGGTTTCATTCCGTTGTGTTGTGGTGATTTCGTTGTGTCGTGGTTTAATTCCGTTGTGTTGTGGCGATTTCTTTGTGTTGGGGTATAATTCCGTTGTGTTGTGGTTTAATTTAGCACGGCTGCACTACTGGGCCACCGTACTTACAACACACACAGAACCATGTCTAATCACACAGGTAAATCCACAACACATTTTGTCGGCTGCAAGCCTGAAACTTTCTCTGCAACTACACAAACTTAGTGCCCGTCACATTGAAAGTTACCTAGCTGGGGGCTACTTTCAGCGCTGCGTAATATCATTGCGCTGCTGCACCCATGGTGCGGCCGTGAAGATCCGAGACTATTACACAGGAATGAGAAAGTAGTTCCTAGCCATATAGGTGTAGAAAATCGTAACTTTTCATTTTCAGTTGGTCTTAGCACACGATGTAACCGTAGAAGAGTCAAGTTTTAAAAAGGAAAAATATTGAAAGTGTCTTTGGTCATTTTTTGAATGAGATGCTAATGGACTGTTTAGAATCAATGATATGCTAAGCTATGCTAAAAGTGCTACCGCCAGATACAAAGATCGGTGGAATGGATTCAAAAATGGTAAAACTCAACTATTTAACTCTAGGGGACTTGGAAAATGAGCCTATTTTCAAAAAAAGTGGAGTGTTCCTTTAATCATCAAGTCTCCTTTTAAACTCAATCTATAACTGCAAGTAGGCCTACCCCATTATTTTTAACAGGGGCAAATTTAACATGAAGACCTCAACCAAAGCTAACTCTGTTGGTGGTCGCCCCATTATGAAGTAATGAGTGCATTAAAAGTGCTTTGGAACAATTTCTCTTCCTGTCCTGGTGCCCGATATTAAATGATAAACAACACAAGGTGATAAGATTAATAGGGTTTTAGGCTTTGCATATAAGCCAAGCTTCCACTCCTAGGCACATCTCTGTGAATGATCTCATTTGTTTGTGCTCAAAAGCATTGCATTGCTTGATGCAAGACTTAAAGTAGAAAATGAATTATGATGTTGTAGACCAGTGACTAAATGCATAAAAAATGTATCCTGTTTAGAACTGAAATCAGATTTTATATTCCCATATCTGTTAATTGTTACAAACATGTGACCTTATGTTTTCTCTTGACTGGTTAGCCCAATACAATATCACTATGAAATCTCTATGTAATTGATATACTTCTCTGGCATCTATAGTTCCATAACCTTTAACATTCATGGCGCATTTTCATTACACTAAAAGTTTTTTAGTGGAAAAAGGGTCTTTAGATTTTTCAAATGTTCTCCACACTAAGAATTTTTTTAAGATCTGTTCACTGTTAGGTTCTTTGGGAAACCAAAAATAATTCTTCTATATGGCATTACTGTCTGGCGGAGAAGCATGGGCATAAATAAGGTGAAAGAATTAAAGGGGTCTATGTGCAAAGGGGTTGACTCATTAACAGAGTTAACACTGATCTAGGGTCAGCAACACATAGAGTAGATAGATGGTGCAGAATGCCTTGTGCTAATTAAAGTCTCCTCGACGTGACGCTGGCATGCACCATTATTAAAGGGCCTGTGGGTAATTAAGTTGCAGTCTGTCTTCCTAGACACACTTTTTCAGTGTAATTAACATACAGTACATTCTGGTCTGCTCTTTAAAAGATATCCCTTCAAATGTTGTTTGAATATTTTGATATAGTTCATAATAAGTTCATAATTATCATATCCAGTGTCATATGATAAGGAAAATACATAGGCCTGTTTACCTTTTAACACTCAAAGATCCAGGAAATGAATATTGTAAAAAATGACAAAAATGAAAATTAGCCCATGATTTACTTAACCTGAAGTCACCTCTAGGTGCATGTGATATTTTGGTAACAATTTACAATATGGGTGCACTAATATGCATTAATACATGCTTAACTAATGCACAGATAATCATGAGTTAATGTATTACTAATGGTGAACTAACCCATTTATTAATGATTAGTGCATCAGCAACTAATGAAGATTCTACATGATTAATAGATTAAGTAATCATTAAATTGTTATTAGTTAAATCTGTCATAATGTAGTAATTCCTTAATAACATATTTTATTAACTAATAATGTAAATTAACGTGTTAATTACCACAACAGGTCAAAGCCATGCATTTCAACCTCCAGTTGTCTGCTTTAATTAATCATTAGCTAATGATTTACAAAGGTGTCATTATGTTATGACTTTACTTGTTGGGGTACATGACTATTAACTAATTAAAAATACATTTAAAACCCATAACCACAATTACTTATTACTTAATCAATTAGTTAATAGTCATGTCCCCTCCACATTCAGTTTAATTTCCTATACCGTATGGGAGAAATTTAGTAGTAGCATGTTGATTTGTCATGTGTGGGTCTATAATGCAGACACTCTCCTCGTATGTTTGCAGTTTAAACATAAAGATGCATTTAAAAGTTAATGGCCAAACGTGTCATTACAAAAGTTCCCAATTCTGCTGCCAGTGAAATATAATGTGGATAACACTGAATGAATATCTTTTTGTCAAGTTAAATAGTAAATACTGATAATTGATCACTCAAATATCAAACCTCTTTATCTAACATTAAACCTCTCTACTTACCGGTAACCGCAAGACTCTCACATCCGTCATTTTTGTAGTTTTTATCCGCGTTTGTAGTTCTAGATGAATCCTCGTCCAACTCGCAATGGGTTGTGGGCAATATCAGCCGTTAGAGTGCTTATCGATCTGCACTTCGAATTCTGACGGGAAATAGTAAACCATTCGGCTATCTTTGGAATACTCTTTTCAACATACTACGATCTGGGACATAGGCCTACTAATTCTATTTTCGAATACTATTTAGTATGGATAGTATGCGAATTGGGACGCAGGGTAACTGTCACAAGCATGCCAGGCTCCACCCATTCCCAAGCACCACGCACAGTGTCTCCCGAGTACTGATCACTCACACCTGCAGCTCATCATCTCCTCATCACTGCCTGCACATAAGCCCTTCGCACACTCAGTCACTGTCCGGTCTTGTACCTGTATGCTCACTTCAAGGACTTTCCAGTGCTACTTACCTGCTTCCTCGTTCTCCAGTGTGTCTCCTCGGCATCGTCTCCATTGTCTCCCTGGCTCTAGCACTCCGTTCTCCTGAGAAAGATATTAAAGGGTTAGTTCACCCGAAAATGACATTTATGTCATTAATGACTCACCCTAATGTCGTTCCACACCCGTAAGACTTCCATTCATCTTCGAACACAGTTAAAGATATTTTATATTTAGTCCGAGAGCTTTCTTTTCCTCCATTGAATGTACGCACTGTATACTGTCCTTTTCCAGAAAGGTAATAAAAACATCATCAAAGCAGTCCATATGTGACATCAGTTGGTTAGTTAGAATCTCTTGAAGCATCGGAAATAAATTTTGGTACAAAAATAGACTGATTCATGATTCAGATCGCCAATGTCACGTGATTTCAGCAGTTTGGCAGTTTGACACGCGATCCGAATCATGAATCAATACGCTGATTCATAACCGTTCTAATCTTTGTTTGTGAATTGAAAACAAACACGGAAGAGGAGACAATGCTGAATAAAGTCGTAGTTTTTGTTATTTTTGGACCAAAATGTATTTTCGATGCTTCAAGAGATTCTAACTAACCAGAGGTGGGCAGTAACTAAGTAAATTTACTTGAGTACTGTACTTAAGTACACTTTTTGAGTAGGCTATCTATACTTTACTGGAGTATTATTTTTTTGGGAAACTTTTACATTAACTTCACTACATTTGAAAGACAAATATTGTACTTTTTACTCCACTACATTTCTATCAAGGTCCTCGAAGTTGAAAGTCGTTTCTGTAGCAGCTTTAAAAATCAGTGGATGATTTTTTTCTTCTTTAAAAGTTTCTTAACGTTAAAGTTTTTGCTCTTGTAGGATCATGTGAAGTTTCTCAACATTTTTTTAACATTGATCGGTTTATAGCAAAATGGAAGAAGAGAAGACGGTTCCTCAGCACAGTGTGTGCACACATGGTCATACTTAGAAAGTCTGTTTCAGGTTTCTGAAAATAATAATGATTAGTTTAGTTGGCATACACTTGATGCATGTCTCATAAAATGTTAAAAAATGTAAACGTCTGGGAGAAAGAGAAGAGTAAACAGTTGGGAGAATATGGGATGTGTATCAGTGTATTGGGTCCGTGCATTTGGCCTTAAAGTGACAGCAGCTTTGTAAAGAGCTTTGTTACTTTTATAAAAGTATTGAAATTAGTTTAAGGTAGTCGTATGCTAGCATGTCAGAGTTAGCATCACTAACTGGTTAAAACCACCATTAGCATTTATACAACAATATTAAAATAATGCATTGACATGAAAAAATGAAATGTACTTTTGATACTTAAGTACTTTTAAAAACATTGCCCCCCCAGACCAGAGCCAATTAATGCCTGCCTTGTGCTTTGAATATTTTTTTTTTATTACAGAATTCATATTTTCTTGTTTTATTTGTCTTATCTTATTAGTTCTGTGTATAGAATGAGTAAGATATGGCTAATTAATTTTCAATTACTGTATTTAATTTTGTATTACTGTAGCTTTATTACATTCTCCCGCAATTTGCGAATCTCGGTACGTGAGTGGACACTCTTCTCGTTCTGTTTTACACGCTGAATAAACAAAATGCATTAGGTAAGATATTGTAATGTCTAAAGTAGTTCTATGACAGGTCAAGGGAGGCTCTGTTTATGAACTTTAATCGGAACGAAGAAGAACACACTGTAACAAGCGCACCCGTCTAACACACTCGCTTTTTTTCGCCACACTTCTGAACTCCCTGTGTTAACCCTATTACTGCCGATGCAAAACAAAACAGCAACTATAAAGAGTCTGTTCTAATCGCTATACTTTGTATAAAGTCATTGTTCATTGTAAATGTATTTTATATGTAGAATGTATGATATATAAATATGATATAAAAAAAAAATCTGAGCTCGTGGTCTGCTGGCCTGGTAGGTGCCCCCCCAAGCACAAAAGTGAAACTCCGCCTATGCATTTCTGGAAAGGGACAGTATACCGTGCATACATTCAATGGAGGACCAGAAAGCTCTCGGCTAAATATAAAATATCTTAAACTGTGTTCCGAAGATGAATGGAGGTCTTACGGGTGTGGAACGACATTAGGGTGAGTCATTAATGACATACATTTCATTTTTGGGTGAACTAACCCTTTAAGTATTACCCATCAGTTATCTGCATTATCCTGCCATTCATCTACTTCTCAACTCACCTGTTCCTCTCCACTCACTGGCTTCTAAATAAACTGTCTCATTTACCATCTTCTGTTCTCCGTGTCTCTGTTCCGTAACAGAAGACCGGAACAACACAGCAGATTGCCAGTATGAGCGCCCCGGATCCATTCCAGGAATTGATCGCCAATTAATGTTTCCCGATTAATGCTCTTGCTTTACAAATTAATGCAGCATCCCTCCCATTCCACATTTCTCAATCCTGGTTTTAAATATTTGGGAATTCATATTAACCGTACCTTCACAGGTTTAAATAACTTTTTGCCACTTATAAGCAAAAATTAAGTCTGATCTTCAAAGATGGGATGCATTACACTTATCTCTACCAGGTAGAGTATATTGTTTAAAAATAAACATCTTAGCTAGATTCTTATACTTATTTCAATCGCTTCCAGTTTTTCTCCCCAAACATTTTTTACAACCCTATACTCTAGAATTCGTAAAGAACTCCTTGAAAGACAAAAGTCCCACGGAGGCTTAGCTCTTCCTAATTTTATGTGCTACTACTGGGCCACAAATCGCCAAAAAATTATTTGCTTGTACACTTCCCCAGAGGTCGATTGGTGTAAGGTGGAGGCAAATACTTTACATTGCTTTCTGCTCTAATAACAATAAAGCTACCTTTTTCTACCTCTAAATACTCCTCAAGCCCAGTTGTACGTTCAACGCTCAAAATATGGTCACAGTTTAGACAAAGACATAAACTCAGTAACTTTTGTATGCTAAGCCCAATATGTAATATTGACTGTCGTATGCGTGTTCACGAGAGACTGGTGTTCCAGCGTATGGTGTAGGACGCTCTGGTAAGAATATGCTAGTTCTCCAGAGGAGTCAAGTCAAGTCAACTTTATTTATATAGCGCTTTTAACAATGCAGATTGTTTCAAAGCAGCTTCACAGTGTTAAACAGAAAAATAATTAAACAGAATATATTTCGATTATCATGGGGGCTTGTGGGCTTTAGATCAGTAATTAGATCAGTAATTTGGTCTATATGGTTAATTTAGTTTAATAATTAGATTTATTTGGAAATTTATTTGAAATATTGTGTTTCCCCAAGTTTTGTTTTGCTCTATCCTCTGCGCTTCAGCGTTTGTCACCGGAACTTATGTTATGCCCGCGTCCTACGTCATAGGCGGAAGTTAGAGATTATAGTTTTTAAAGTTTTAAATATGGATATTTTTCTTACACACATCGCTTCGCTTCAGAAGGCCTTTATTAACCACCTGGAGCCGTTTGGATTACGTTTATAATGGATATATGCACTTTTATGGACTTTTTCTATGAAACAGCCATTTAAATAAATTCAATTCAAATTTATTTGTATAGCACTTTTCACAATACATATCGTTTCAAAGCAGAAAATGCATGTATCTACATTACAATTTAAAGTGATTATAAAGTGATTACTGCCATTATAAAGCTTGGAACAGCCAGGACATTTTTTTTTATAACTCATCTGAAAGAAGAGTGTCATTTACACCTATGACTTGAGGGTGAGTAAATCATGGGATCATTTTCTTTTTTTGGGTGAACCATTCCCTTTAAAACATCACATGGAAACAAAGAAGGAAGTGACAAAGTTTAAAAATTGAGAACAGTGGATGTTTGTGTTGTCATCTAACTATGAGGAAGAAGACAGTTGTCTCAGAGGTCAGCAATGAACTGTATCCCACACACACTCTTTCACACACTCATTGTACTACAGAGCTGAATTTGTAGTTGTTCAAGTAAATGTCATTATAGCTGCTGACTCCAGACTTCCGATGGACTTCTGAGAGCTAACAAGTGCTATTACTGATAATCTTGAGGAGATGAAGTGATGAAGCTGCTGGTAATGCTGTGGGAATGAGAGAGACAGACATGCACCACATTGTCCACACACACACACTCTTGGCCTGCAGTTTCGAGGCTCCATAATGGGTAAAACTCTCACTACAGTATTGGCTTCGATTCTGCTAAAGCAACATTATTGATTAGTGTTCCTGACAGTGCATCCGTTGAATCTATATATCATTGGCCAGCTGCTGCACTGATTTATGTTACACTGGCATAACTTAAGAAAGAACACTCTGTTTGTGATATATTCGCATTGATCTTACATTTTCTCCCTCACACATCACCTCAGTATGAAGCACTCTGTAGCACTCCTATTCCTGGCAATGTCAGTTGCTTGGCTAACACATGGTATTAAATGTATACACTATGAAACTGTAGAAAAAGGATGTCATAACAGCAATCACTGGCTGATGTGTCACCACAAGGACATGCACAATCCATATTAGCTTCACTAGTAAAAATGTGTAAAGTTGCTATAAATTGAAACCAGTGACAAATATTTTCTTCCATATTGTGATAGATCACGATTTTTTTTTAACAAAGTTCCTGCCTTAAATTTTTAAGTAATCAACTTGAATGTTAAAATAAAATTACACTAAGATTTGAGTTGAACTATAACGAAAATTGCTTAACCTATTTTAAAGAGTTAAAGCACTGTAAAAACATATGTTTTCATAACTCATTAATCATATAATTTTTTTACAGTGTTTATGTCACCAGAGAGAAGAAAAAATGCATGCATGGAGAAATTGTTCACAATAAGATCTATAATATGCATTTAGAAACATTTAATTTAATTGCACTCTTCAGGACCGCTCCAAAAACAATGTCACTGATGAAACATGTACTATAATATAAGAAAATATTTGTGATGCATATGTTGTTGGCAAAAACATTTATAGACATCTTCTTCACCCATGGTTTAGTTATGGCATGTACCGGTTGGTTACAATGTATTTATGAAGTGTATTATCATCAAACCAAGGCATTGTAGGCCTATTTTGCTCCACAAAATAAATTTAAAAAAAATAATATATAAATAAATAACATATTGAGTTATGTTTACCTTTATTTTGAATTATGCATAGCATTTTATTGTATTTTAGGGTTGAAGGATATATTCAAACACAAGGGAAATGTTACTGGTCCTTTTTTTGCCAGGACATTATCCATTTCTCCACAGATTTTTTTCTCAAATCGTACAGATAAAAGCACACATAGTACACCAATATATTTACTGTGTAGGCCAATGATTGAGCAAATCATCTTGGCTGTGGTTTTGGTTGTTATTGCACATATTTTAGGTGTTTCTTGCTCAAAAGGGAGTCTAGCAAGCAGAACAAAAGAAACCACAGGAATTATATTCAGTGAGGTTAAGCAACACAGCAATACAAATGTCACATTAGTCTATTAATTGTATTATTTGTGTAAAAGAACATTGCAAGGGCATTTCTGGACCCAATGGTGGTAATTGAAATATCTAATTGGACATGGAATATTGCAAATATGGAATATTTAAACATGCCTCCAACTACCACAAACTCTATTGTTGTCTTGCTGTTTACAAGCATAGCGCTTTGCAATTTGAAAATTGTAACCATTGTTAAGAATATGTCTCTGAGACTATATTATATTTTATATTTGAGATGATTCAGTAACTTGAAATTCTTATACAGAGAAAATGCTAAATTATACCAAACATATAGACTCATGCAAATGTCTTACTTTGAAAGTGACTACAACACTGATACTTTCTGGTGTAAATCAGGTTGCTGTGAAAACAGCATGCAGACCTTATAGGAAACTACTGCGATCAACAGATGGAATGTTAGCAGATAGCTGATAGAATTGTTACAAAAGTGTCTTGGCTGTTGAAGATACATTATGTAGCCAAATTATCCACTGCTTATTAAACACAGTACACACGTAAAGTGACCTATACTGCATACTATATCTCAACTGCTTGAATTTTTTCTTTTGTTGCAAAATGTAACTATATTATCTCCCAGCTCTAAAGTTATAATTATAAATATGTCCAAGCTGCTAAATGCAATAATAGACAAATTATTAACACTGATAAATTATGTTACTATATTATAATATAATAATTAGATCACATGTTAGCTTAGGGTCCAATTCTCACTATTAACAAACTATTAACTACGACTTTTGCCTCAATAAACTCATAATTACTGCTTATTAATAGTTGGTAAGGACGTTATTAACTTGAATTCAAGAGATTTAGAATATGGTCATGCAGAATAAGACATTAATATGTGCTTTATAAGTACTAATAAACAGTCAAAATCCTAGTAATGCTAATAAGCAAATAAATAGACACTAAGCCAAAGTGTTGCCAATAATTACCATAGAAAATTGAAATACCATGTGAATTGTATTACTATATATTACTATATTACTAATTATATTAAAACATGTTAAACATCAACTTCATGGTTTTCTGTAAAGCTGCTTTTTAACAATGTATATTGTGAAAAGATTTAAATAAATTAGATTTGACACTTTTGTTATCTACCTTAATAATACATATTTATCTATTTTCCACCTACACTTTCTTTTTCACCATGCAACTCCTCTCTGAGGTCCCTTTCCAATGCACTCTTTATTAGTAGCCAGCATCCCTAAGCTCAAATTCATTTGTCTGTCTGAGCCAAAGACTGAGACATGAAAGATCACTGAACCACAATTATATGTGCAACGGCTTGTGAAAAGCTAAATGGCCTCCCATTGGCTTTAGTCGAGACACACCGGAACGATCAATGGGCCAGCCAGGCTGTAACTTTCTGCTGAGGTCACACAGTGGGGCAGCTTTGAGGTTGTGCCTCAACAGATGTCAGTAACATTAAGGCAGACAGTTGGGAGAGAGGAGGCTTGATACTGCATTCCATATCAAAGGACTATAGGGCTCATTGAATGATATTCAGATATTTACAGCTGAACTTGCTCTCCTGGAAAATGCTCATGTAATCATAAATTTCATAACTTTCACTTTGGCACTGTACAGTATACTGTTATTCAGCAGCATTGGTTCATGAAGGATTTTTCAAGTCTTTGTTATCAAGATTTAAAAGTCATGAACCAAAACATTATAACTTTAATTTAAAGCAAAAAAAGTATTTGAAAATCGGACAAAAAGACAAAGGTACAGTGCACAGCTGTACTGAGGGAAAGAACTACAATCTTGCATTGCACATGACTTATCAAATAAAAAACAATGGATACATATAAAACTATTGATTTAAAGATGTTGATTGTATATTTAGAAACTATATATTTTACGTTTATTGCAAACTGCCCTATACATAATATAGTAGGTGAAAAACTTATGTGAACAGAGTATTATTCTGAATTCAGTATTCATAAAACAGTAGTCAGATGACTTACTACTTCCGGCAAGATTCTGAAGTGCACATCTGTTGGACATTTTACTATCCTGTGAGGTCATAGGAGTGGATTTGTGAAAGGCAGTGAAGTGACACAACTAGTGCTTGTAGGTCACATGACAATGTCAACACATACATTTTAAAATCTTGCTTATTACTTACAAAGCACTAAATGGTTTAGCTCCCCAGGATTTGATTCTCAAAACTCTGGCCAGTTGATAATACCTAAAATATCAAAATCAGCTGCAGGCGGTCGACCATTTTCCTATTTAGCAACTAAACTCTGGAACAGTCTTCCTAGCATTGTTTGGGAAGCAAAAAACGCATCTCTTTACTATGGAATACACATAGAACAAAATTATTCAGATCAGTTAAATGATTGTTAGGCTTCATTAACTAGGTCAGCCGGAACCGGGACCACTTCCCATAACACCTGATGTACTCATTACATCATAAGAAGAATGGCATCTACGCTAATGTTAACCTCTCTGTTTATCCCAAGGTTTTCTGCAGTCAGCCGGATATGGGCCGTATCCAGATCTGATGGTCGACCTGCGTCTGGACATGACCAACGCATCCTTGAAGTGTCTGCAGAGAGAAGTGTCGTTTCAATTAAACTCCCCCCTGTAAATGCAGCATCGACACAACATCCTTAATAAACCTGTCTCCGGCATGACGACTCCAATCTTTCGAATAATCTTACAAATATCTATTTATTTAATATGACTTCTAAACTGTAATGTTTCCAGAATTATAATAATACACTATTTGTTCATTGGCCAGAGGAGAACTGGCACCCCGACTGAGCCTGGTTTCTCCCAAGGTTTTTTTTTTTTCCATTCTGGCCCTGAAGACGTTTTGGTTCCTTGCCACCGTTGCCTATTGCTTTTGGCTTGCTCAGTTGGGGATACTTAAATTTCAACTATATTACCGATCTTCCCGCACTGACACTACAGGTCCTTCTAAAAAAATTAGCATATTGTGGTAAAAGTTCATTCTTTTCCATAATGTAATGATAAAAGTTAAACTTTCATATTTTTTAGATTCATTGCACACCAACTAAAATATATTTCTGGTATTTTATTGTGTTAATACTGATGATTTTGGCATACAGCTCATGAAAACCCCAAATTCCTATCTCAAAAAATTAGCATATTTCATCCGACCAATAAAAGAAAAGGGTTTTTAATACAAAAAAAGTCAACCTTCAAATAATTATGTTCAGTTATCCACTCAATACTTGGTCGGGAATCCTTTAAATGACTGCTTCAATGCGGCGTGGCATGGAGGCAATCAGCCTGTGGCACTGCTGAGGTGTTATGGAGGCTCAGGATGCTTCGATAGCGCCCTTAAGCTCAGCCAGAGTGTCGGGTCTTGCGACTCTCAACTTTCTCTTCACAATATCCCACAGATTCTCTATGGGGTTCAGGTCAGGAGAGTTGGCAGGTCAATTGAGCACAGTAATACCATGGTCAGTAAACCATTTACCAGTAGTTTTGGCACTGTGAGCAGGTGCCAGGTCGTGCTGAAAAAATCTCCATAAAGCTTTTCAGCAGATGGAAACATGAAGTGCTCCAAAATCTCCTGATAGCTAGCTGCATTGACCCTGCCCTTGATAGAACACATTGGACCAACGCCAGCAGCTGACATGGCACCCAGACCATCACTGACTGTGGGTACTTGACACTGGACTTCAGGCATTTTGGCATTTCCTTCTCCCCAGTCTTCATCCAGACTCTGGCACCTTGATTTCCGAATGACATGCAAAATTTGAGCGACAGTCCAGTGCTGCTTCTCTGTAGCCCAGGTCAGGCGCTTCTGCCGCTGTTTCTGGTTCAAAAGTGGCTTGACCTGGGGAATGCGGCACCTGTAGCCCATTTCCTGCACACGCCTGTGCACGGTGGCTCTGGATGTTTCTACTCCAGACTCAGTCCACTGCTTCCGCAGGTCCCCCAAGGTCTGGAATTGGTCCTTCTCCGGGGTCCTTCAGGGTCCGGTCACCTCTTCTTGTTGTGCAGCGTTTTTTGCCACACGTTTTCCTTCCCACTGACTTCCCACTAAGGTTTTTTTTTTTTCCATTCTGGCCCTGAAGACGTTTTGGTTCCTTGCCACCGTTGCCTATTGCTTTTGGCTTGCTCAGTTGGGGATACTTAAATTTCAACTATATTACCGATCTTCCCGCACTGACACTACAGGTCCTTCTAAAAAAATTAGCATATTGTGGTAAAAGTTCATTCTTTTCCATAATGTAATGATAAAAGTTAAACTTTCATATTTTTTAGATTCATTGCACACCAACTAAAATATATTTCAGGTATTTTATTGTGTTAATACTGATGATTTTGGCATACAGCTCATGAAAACCCCAAATTCCTATCTCAAAAAATTAGCATATTTCATCCGACCAATAAAAGAAAAGGGTTTTTAATACAAAAAAAGTCAACCTTCAAATAATTATGTTCAGTTATGCACTCAATACTTGGTCGGGAATCCTTTAAATGACTGCTTCAATGCGGCGTGGCATGGAGGCAATCAGCCTGTGGCACTGCTGAGGTGTTATGGAGGCTCAGGATGCTTCGATAGCGCCCTTAAGCTCAGCCAGAGTGTCGGGTCTTGCGACTCTCAACTTTCTCTTCACAATGTCCCACAGATTCTCTATGGGGTTCAGGTCAGGAGAGTTGGCAGGTCAATTGAGCACAGTAATACCATGGTCAGTAAACCATTTACCAGTAGTTTTGGCACTGTGAGCAGGTGCCAGGTCGTGCTGAAAAAATCTCCATAAAGCTTTTCAGCAGATGGAAACATGAAGTGCTCCAAAATCACCTGATAGCTAGCTGCATTGACCCTGCCCTTGATAGAACACATTGGACCAACGCCAGCAGCTGACATGGCACCCAGACCATCACTGACTGTGGGTACTTGACACTGGACTTCAGGCATTTTGGCATTTCCTTCTCCCCAGTCTTCATCCAGACTCTGGCACCTTGATTTCCGAATGACATGCAAAATTTGAGCGACAGTCCAGTGCTGCTTCTCTGTAGCCCAGGTCAGGCGCTTCTGCCGCTGTTTCTGGTTCAAAAGTGGCTTGACCTGGGGAATGCGGCACCTGTAGCCCATTTCCTGCACACGCCTGTGCACGGTGGCTCTGGATGTTTCTACTCCAGACTCAGTCCACTGCTTCCGCAGGTCCCCCAAGGTCTGGAATTGGTCCTTCTCCGGGGTCCTTCAGGGTCCGGTCACCTCTTCTTGTTGTGCAGCGTTTTTTGCCACACGTTTTCCTTCCCACAGACTTCCCACTAAGGTGCCTTGATACAGCACTCTGGGAACAGCCTATTCATTCAGAAATGTCTTTCTGTGTCTTACCCTCTCGCTTGAGGGTGTCAATGATGGCCTTCTGGACAGAAGTCAGGTCGGCAGTCTTACCCATGATTGCGGTTTTGAGTAATGAACCAGGCTGGGAGATTTTAAAAGCCTCAGGAATCTTTTGCAGGTGTTTAGAGTTAATTAGTTGATTCAGATGATTAGGTTAATAGCTCGTTTAGAGAACCTTTTCATGATGTGCTAATTTTCTGAGATAGGAATTTTGGGTTTTAATGAGCTGTATGCCAAAATCATCAGTATTAAAACAATAAAAGACCTGAAATATTTCAGTTGGTGTTCAATGAATCTAAAATGTATGAAAGTTTAATTTTTATCATTACATTATGGAAAATAATGAACTTTTATCACAATATGCAATTTTTTTTAGAAGGACCTGTATATGATAATTGCTATATGAAATTAGCTGAAAAACATCACCGTTTTCACCCAAGCGGCTGTACAGCCAAATCAAATTCTGTTGCATTATTTTCCTTTTAACACTGTGAAGCTGCTTTGAAACAATTAAACTTGTTATATAAATAATGTGGACTTGAATTAACATTCGTACTATAAAATACTTAGAGAGTATGCATTTTTTGATGCAGCCAGACTCTTTTACTGCATGGGAGTGGATGAGCACTTACTGTACTTACTGTATGTATTCTTTAGATGCAATTTGCTTGTTTCGGTTCTCTGATTGGTGGAGATTTCTTTGCAGAATCAGTTTTTCATCTGTAATTCCAATGATTATTAAAAACAAAATAAGTTAAAGGGATAGTTTATCCAAAAATAAAAAATCTGTCATCATTTACTCTCCCTCATGTTGTTCAAAACTACTGTTTACCAACATTCTTCAAAAAATATTTTGTGTTCAACGGTTTGGAACAACATGGGGGTGAGTAAATGAAGACAGAATTTTCATTTTTTTGTATACTATCCCTTTAAAAAAAAAAAAAAAAAGCAGGCTAATGGCTTCAACAAAAGCATATATCATTGATTAACAACCTCTGAGCTCTGTAAGCCTGTCTTTAAAGGTTTAGAAGTTATCATTAAAAAATCAGTTCCCTTATATTGAATGGCTTTTTTACTTCTGGCCCCTGAATGTGGCACTCTATAAATACACAAACATTCAATTACAAGCAAAACAGCAGCTTCTAAAACAAAGTCCACTTAGGCCTTGTTCAACTGATAATTCTATTCAATGAATGTATTATAGGTAAAGTTATGTAACAGAAGCCCTGAGGACCAAGCCATTAATATACTTTGCACAGGCAGCTATTGACAGATTCCGTGGCATGTCTGAATTTGCATTTTATTTAATCATCCGCCTTTGGCATTTCTTGTCTTTACTTGGACGTGAATGCTTTTTTAAACTCCAATATAACATGATATATAACTGATTGGTTAGAAATATCTGATTTGTACCCCAAAGCTGTTTTCATTTTTGATTAAGATCTTGGAGAGAATGGATGTAATGTACTTGTAATGTAAGGTCTGCTTGTGATGTCACTGTGACATGAAATGGACACAAAGAATCTTCCCCTCGCTTCCAACCAGTGCCATTCCCAAGAGATTAATACAGTATTAAGTGTAAATGACTTAGCACCAATCCACTTACAAGGACAAAATCCTGATGTTAAGTGTGTCAAACACAGTCGAAAATCACCAGCGAATGAGATGTTGTTCTATCAAGGAAGTTGTCATTTAAACTGTCCTCTTTAATCACATGCATATTATTTGCTGTCCCTGAAGGCAAAGTTTAGAGGTTAATAATGATAATAAGTTATGGTGTGGATTAACATTTTAAATATTAAGAAAAGCTGATTGTGATTAATCATTGTCAAATAGAAACCGTTTAAAATGGTTTCACTTTGGATTTTCCCTTGGCCTCCTTCAATGATATCTGATATCTATTTTTTTTCAGACAAGATACTTATATGTATTGATATGGAATCTGTGTCACCATGCTAATGCAATTAGGTTTCAGAGTAAAACACTAATCCATGGAGCAGGAGGCAGGCTTCAGAAATCCCCAGCAGAACAGCTAATTGGATGGTCAGTATAGACATTCAAATGTTAGCGTTCTCACAGAACTTTATCTATTTTCAGATCTTGCATATAGGACAATGACAACAGAATAAGACTGAACACATAAATCCTGATAACAAAGTTTTTTTATTACAACAGTTTCAATGTTCCATTATCGATAAATGGTTTGTGGCAATATAACATGGTTGCTGGGGTTTTTTCTTTTTACAAAACCCAAGAAAAAAAATTGATCTACAGCTGAAAGCGATCACATTGAATTTACATTTTGAACGATGATAACCACCGTACAATAAGACAACCAAGACAGGGTGCAACACAAAGCAACCCCAAAACCACATCGATAAAAAGGGCACAATCAATTAAAATACAACACCCGGTCCTTAGAAGTGTTTTCACATCTAGACTGAATTTGCTTTTTTTCTCTTCTTCTTTCTTACCAATAAAAAAGCATTTCACTGAAGCAGCACTAACAAGAAGGTGTTAATCATTACCAACATAAAAATCCAAGATTGTGCAGTTTATCCTATAATTTGACATAAAAAATACAATGCCATAACTTTGTGAGCGGTCACTTGTCAACAAAAAGCCTCAATCGGATGATGAATATTTGTGGATATCCACTAGGCCACGCCCCCTTGTCCTATGGCATAGTTGAAGCCAATACAAAATAGCCCACCAAGGGCACCAGATGAATCCATGCCATATGCTCTTGAAAATAGAAGCTTTCTCTTTTCTTCTCAGCGCTGGACTGGACAAGGGAGGCGGTCCAGATGCATCTAGGTGTTGCTAGAGGGGTCGGCTCATCCCATCCGACAGTGATGCAGCTTTAGATTTTCTTTTTTTTTCGGTTTCACATTTTTTTTTTTTTTTACATTTTGGTTACAAAGTTATACTGCTAAAAGAAGTGAATGAAAAGAAGGCAATGCAGGGAAGGGAGTGTGCACAGTGCATGATGGCAGCTTGTATCTTCACGAGGCCGCCTGCTTCTCCTGTTCAATGGCTGAGGACAAAGGAAAAAGAGAAAACAAATTTAAATTCACATTATCTTTGCGACCATTCGCACTCAATTTGTGCTTCTAAATCTCATTTGATAATCTTCTGTGCAAAGATTTACAAATTATGGACACAGATATAGATGTTTCCAAGCACAGCTTTCTAGTTATGTAATACCATACAGCCTGGCTTTTCAAAAAAAGGAAAAATTAGAAATTAGTGTGGAAATTCTTACTTTCTTTAGATGGCAGTGGGTTTTTCTCCTGGGTCTCAGTCTTCTTCAGCTTGCTTTTGTCGAAGCTGGTGACCTCCTCCAGGTTTGGTTTGTCAGACATGATTGGTTGTCTGCTTAAGGAACAAAAGAGAATAAAAATGTCATTTATTTTGCAAGCTTTCTAGTCTGCAAAAGCACTTCAGTCATTCCGAGAGAGCTAGGGTTGCTTGGCTAAAACTCCCGAGGCAATGAAACTCTTGAAATCTATTGTTCATTCGGAGGCGATTTGCATCACATCCCGTTGATTTTCATGACAGTGCCACACAGCACTGAACAAAACCGCACCCTTTTTGAATGGCGCCTGAGACAGCAAAAAAATTAATATTTACATAACAATAGCAGTTCCCACGCTGAGATTACAAGAGAAGCGCAAATATGATTATTCAATACGACAGCGGATTGTTTTGCACATATATTTCCATTTATTTTCTTTTTCTTGCGTTAGTAAAAATCTGACAGACTTTTGCCCATTGAGCTTGGATTCTTTCGTGTGCATGGTCGCACAGACCTGGATTTCATAGACTGGATTTCACAGATTGTGATTGCATTCAGGAAAAACCACCGCCCTGTACCGCTTATCAGCCAGCACACAGTGCTACCGTTTCTTTTAACGCCCTATTCACCAATCGCACGTTATAACACATTAGCCTACTCTGCCTTTGATACAAATGTGCCAACCTCACATATGAGTCACATCCCTATTAATGCATTTGCAGCACAAAGAGGCTTAACAAAGGAAAATAGGTTAACCGTCTTATCGCCTTGAGTTATCTACTTTAAAGCAACATTTGGGTATTTGTTATTTCCATTTATACCAATGTTCTAAAGATGCACTGAACACATCACGTCTTCAAATACAAAGACATATACTATTGTTCTATAATTATTTTGAAAAGGCTAGATTTCACACGTCCAATAAAAATACTGATATGATTTGCGTTTTTACCAATCGTTAACATGGTACCAATAGAATTGTTTTATAATCGTAGCTCTGAAATACATACCTTTGTAGACGGATATGAGTTTGAAGTCTTTCGCTGAATTACGTTGCAGTACTGTGGCGCGCTAATGCGCAAGCATGAAATATATAGAGGGAGATATGCTAATCAAAAGCTGACGTCAGATCTCAGTTCTCCTGGAGAACAGAACAGGGTTTAGGACAGGTGATAGGATTGTAACATTATCTAAATTTTTCGTTGAAATCATATATACTCACACACAGAAAAAAAGAGAGATATATACATATTTACAAAGAGATCTATACATATTTTCATAATTTCTCTATTTTTTAGTTTTACATTTAAGATGGTAGGCTAATTAGCAAAGTGCCACGACGCCATCTGGTGGACATGTCAGACTGTAACATTTCATTTTATGCACGAACATAAAAGTAAATTGATTTTGCGCGACAGTTTAGTTTGATTAGCAGGGGCTAACATAACAAATTAGATTGCGATAGATGTTTTTACTTGTTTTTAATAAATAAAAAATAAATGGTAGGCTACTTGCGTACCATCTATAAATGATAAATGAAAACACATTTAGAGTGAAATATCCCGTGTGCAATATACATATTACGTCTCCCCCAGGTACTGTTTGTACTTTTTACTTGACACAATATTTTAAGTGCATATATACCTTTCGCAATAATCTTTGGGGGACTTTTATGTGTTAGTGTAGGGGGCTTTTAGTTTGGTAATGATCCGGAAGTTATCATTAGTACATGTGCGTTCATGTATTTAGAGTTTCTCACGTGTAGAACGATGGCTTTTTGATGCTTAACATTCGTAAGCTAACATCCCAGAAAACATGAAGTTTGCATACAAGGTATGACAGACGCTATTTTATTCGTGATGTTCTTCTTGTGAACCATTTTATGTTTTTTCCTTAGACGTGTTAATGTGGTTTACGATTTTGTTAAAACATATTTTACAATATAAAAAAATATATATATATATATATTTTAAATAAATAAAATAGACAATTCATTGTTTTTCTTAGGTGTATGCCTGAAAGAGGATGATTGAATATAACTTGTTTGCATTTCCTTCTAGTTTTTTAACTTATTGGGGGCATTTTATCGCCACGGGAACCTGTCTTTCTCTAAAGATGGGAATTCTGTCATCAGTCCTGTCGGGAACCGCATCACCCTCTTTGATCTGAAAAAGTGAGTATCTATTTCATGACGTTTAAACACACTGATTCATAGCCAGTCTAAGTGTGAGCTGAAAAGTTAAAATTACACTTATTTTTTGCTGAGGAATGCTATTTTTTCGTATATCTTTAGCAACAGATCAGAAACATTACCAGTGTCCACCACAAAGAACATCACTTGTTTTGGAGTCTCTCCAGATGGGAGTCATGCCATACTTATAGATGAAGGTATTGAAAAGTCCACCCTTGTCCATGCATCATTTTGTTTCTGTCATGTCATGTGCTGCCTGTGTTCAAAACTCTGAGTCCATTTAGACTAATTAAACTCTGAGAAATAAGTGTTATGAAACAGAGAAAGGCTGTAACATAAAATGCTAATGAAATGTAATATTGAAGGTTTTGCACCTTTTCTGTGTAAATAATCAAGTTAGCAAATTTAAGACATTTCCAATGTTAACTCTGAGATTTCCTTGCTTCCAAAGAAGCACAGGAAATTTGCTACACTTTAAAATCATGCTGGATAACATGGATAATCAGGTTTACCTCAATCTTGTGGTGTTCGTGCTGGCTCAAGTATATGCTACTTAAAGAAAAAGGGAGATGTACCAAATACTAAGAAATTATTAAATTAATTCTTATATTCAACTTTTCATTTATAATTTCATTTGTAAGGGAAAAAATGTAATAAATGATCAAATGGAAGCATAGAACAAGCTTTGGAATTCACTGTCCAAGTTGGGAACATGTGGCACAGTTTGTTGATTTGTTTTTTTGTTATGAAAGTTTTGAGTTTAACACTGTTTAATGAATGTGTTTCAGATGGAGCAGCCATACTGGTCAGCTTGGTCACTCGGGCAGTACTTCACCATCATCACTTCCATAGTCCTGTTCACAGTGTGTCCTTCTCCCCTGATGGAAGGTCAGCCATTTCACAACTGCACCCAGTGCTTATCTACACACAATATAACTTCATGTATGAGTAACTCTCTTATATCATGTTCCTTTTTTTATAGGAAATTTGTAATAACAAAGGAAAATGTGGCTCTAATGTATTACGCGCCTGGAAGAAACCGAGAGTTTAATGCATTTGCATTAGACAAGAGTTATTTTGGACCATTTGATGAGACAACTTGTATTGACTGGACAGATGATTCTAAGTGCGTAAACGCTTTTTTTTCTATTTGCTTTCCTTCAATGTATGAATGCTGTCACACAACAGCAATCGTTTTCTTTACAGTGCATTTTATTATTTTATTATTTTTTCATGAATCACACATGTTTTGTGTTTGTCCATGTTTACATTCTGGTTTCCCAGTTTGTTTAAAATATAATAAGCTGCAATTTTGGACCGTATTTTACCACTATGTAACCCATTACACTCTCTCTCACTCTCTTTCACTGATAATTAGGTGCTTTGCTGTTGGTAGCAAGGACATGACCACTTGGATTTTTGGAGCAGAAAGATGGGCAAATCTCATCTACTACTCGCTTGGTGGTCATAGGGACGTCATTGTGGGCTGTTTCTTTGAGAAGGACAGCTTGGATGTAAGTTTGTAAAAAGTGTCGGGGGTAAATCAACTAGCAGCCCATCAACTCCTATCATTACAGTTTTATTGTCAAGAGTATTTTGACCATATTGTTGTATATTAAACATGAAAAAAGTCAGAATTAATTCATTGCATTTTTCTGCCTCGGTATATAGCAACATTGCAATACTAAAAAACTTTTCCCAAGCATCACCATTTTCAACTGTTATTTAGAAATGTTTGTTTTGAACATTTCTCAGAAAATGTCATGTGCTGTCAGTGTCTTTCAAAGTAATATTTTTGAATTGTATAAGAGACTCATAACCTAAACTAAAGTCTAAATAAAACAGATTATTGGAGCATGTTTTTCATGTAATTGAGTGATTTGTGCCATTAATCAGCTCAGTAGCTAGCTCTTTTAATAGGACTTGATCAGTCTCATTATGATATTGCAGAACACTGTAATTACTGTAAAGTTTGTTTTTGCAGTGCTCAAATGACATCTCTGCTCACATATGACACCTTAGAACTGCTTTTCATTTTCACAGATGTACACAGTGAGCCAGGACGGCACTTTGTGTGTATGGGAAAGTGACACTGAGCTCGAGGGCTTACAGAAGGGACCAAAATACTCAGAGAGAAAGATGCAGGAGGAGAAAAAAAGAGATAAAGGGGAGGAAAACGAAGATGATGATATTGTAGAAATTTTGGGTGAGGATGGAGAGACCGCAGGAGATGTGATTAAAGGAAGCACAGAGACACCCAAAGAAGTGGAAGGCTTCAAAAACGTTCGCTATTCACAGAGGAGCAAGTGAGTTTGTCATGCCAATTCTTAAGGCATGTTCACACCAAAACGAATGTTCAGTGTAATATGCATTTTAATTTGATTAAACAGTGGTTTATGCATCTTTTCAAACTAAAACTATTGATTTGCATGACAGAATTTTTCACAAAGAGGTGGTGTAATCATGATTGCCAACTTCTTGCAGTGGAAAGTTGCTAAAGCCAGTTCAAAAAGTCCCTAAATGTCAAAGTTTACATCATATGCTAATTAGCATGTATGTGAAGTTGTCATATTTGCATTCTGCAATATTTTGAAAAATGAACACATAATTAAAGGCAATTATGATCAGACATAAGCACAGAATTAATAAAAAAATGGGAAAAATGAACTGGTGTGTTTTAGCATCCTGATGAGCAAAATAACTTACCGCTTTCCTTGTGTACCGCTGTATTTCCGTTAGCACCACCTACTGTCAAAAAGTGATTATTCTGACAAATTACTTGCGAAAACTCTTGCATTGGTCTTAACAGGCCTTTAAACTGATTATAAAACATTGCAAAAGCTCTCATGTGTCTTATAATAACATGCAAAGATGTTTCTAATACTGCATTTCAACAGACACTATTTTAACAAGGAAGGTGATTTCAACAAATTGACAGCGGCTGCCTTCCACAAGAAAACGCACATCCTTGTGACAGGCTTTGCATCTGGAGCTTTCCACCTGCATGAGCTGCCAGAATTTGACCTCATTCACTCACTCAGGTTTGCCATATATTTCAAGTGAATATTTGTCAAAAATATCCAGTTGGGTGATTTGATCAATTTTTTAGATGCAATTGCGTTTGAGCTTTCGATTCTCAGGTTTGTGACTACATTGCTGTGGCTTTATTCTATGCTGTTTATTGATTTGTAATATAGTATATTATCACATCTAGTATTTCAGATCAGAGGATTTCTACCATTGCTATGAATCCCACTGGTGACTGGATTGGCTTTGGCTGTTCAGGTATTATTCTTACCACCAGGTCTTTTCTTACGATCAAAAAAGTGTGCTATCCTGTGCTCTAATTTCTTGCTTCTGTTATATGTTAAAGGTCTGGGCCAGCTGCTGGTTTGGGAATGGCAGAGTGAGTCCTATGTGTTCAAACAGCAAGGACACTTCAATAACATGAACTCTTTGGCTTATTCACCTGATGGTCAATATGTTGTTACCGGAGGGGATGATGGGAAGGTGAGTCCTTTAAAGCTAGATTTTTGTTGAGGGAATATATAAGTTAGATATTAATTTAAACTCCTACTTTCCAGGTAAAAGTGTGGAACACCGACAGTGGCCTCTGTTTTGTGACATTCACTGAACACTCCAGCAGTGTCACCAATGTTGCCTTCACTTCCAGTGGCTTTGTGGTGGTCAGCGCCTCACTAGATGGCACTGTTAGAGCATTTGACTTGCACAGGTATCATATTAATCATTTTGAACTATAATGTATACTTGTTGCGCAATGCTGTTTTCTTGGGTTTCCTCTGTAATATTTGTTACTTTTGCCCTTATTTTTATTTTATTTTAGTGGGGTGTTATTTATCCTGTAAGGACGCAACAGCAAATTAGCATATAGTAATGCACTGAAAGTTTGGCAGCAAAACAATATTCAGCCAAAATGTTTTTAGAGGGCCAAAATTGACAAGCCGAGATGTTTTATTAGTATTTCTCCGATCGTGCATTTTGCCATGTCAGCAATTTGGACCCGATATGACTGGGTTGACAATATAAAATATCTCTCTTCTAATCAATATACATTTTGGCAATCAGATATTGATTGAATCCCAAAACCAATATTTTAATCTTCAGCTGATGTGTGACTCTTTTTTTTTTTAAACTTTTTTTTTTTACTAAACATTAGTGTTGTCACGATACCAAAATTATGACTTCGATACGATACCAGACTAAAATACCTCGATACCGATACTAAATCGATACCATGGTCAAAATACCACCCAGTAAAAGTAATTGAATAATATGACAACAGAACTTATTAATCATAGTCTTATTTAATTTTTTAACTAAAAACTCACTTGGCCAGCATGTTCCTGCCCTGTTTTTTGACCATTTCTTCTCATTGCAATTTTTTTTTATTTTATCTTTGTTTTTAAAAATAAGCTAAAAATGGAAATTACAAACAATATGTCAAAAACAGTGCTTTGTTTTTCAGCTATAGGTCTATTTAACAGTATAGCAAGTCAAGAAAAAGAAAAAAAACTGCTTAGTCTTCTTCACTCAATAAATTAACTATACACTGATTCTTAATAAATATATAAAAATAATTTAGCCAGTCATGGGTAGTGTTGCACGATATACCGGTACTAGAAAAGTATTGCGATACCCTGCTATTACAAACGGTACAATATGGAATTTTAATAGTACCGGTACTTTAAGAAGGACCGCGTGTTATTAAGAGCTGTATTTATTTGTGTCGATAAGTGACAGCAGGAGTCAGGATGTGTGTGTAGAGCTCTGATTCCACCGTTCACTAAACAATGCGCGCATATAGGGCGGTGCGGGATGTGCTGGCGCTGCCGGACTTTGATCTGAAGCGCGTGCACACGCCTTTCAGACAAAATGCGATCGCGATTCAGTTCTTTTGGATTATGGATTTCAATGGTCAAAAATATGTAAAAATGCACATCCTGTAAGTATTCAGGTAAACACAGTCGGGGGTGTCTTTAGTGAACATGTACAGTTGAGGTAATATCTTAAGAGATATTTTTTTCTGGGCACAGATTAAGAAATGTGGTGCTGAACTCTCTGTTCTTTCAGGTACCGGAACTTCCGTACCATGACGTCACCACGACCAACCCAGTTCTCTTCTCTGGCACTGGATAGTAGTGGGGAATTGGTGTGTGCAGGTTCTCAGGATTCTTTTGAGGTCTTCCTATGGTCAATGCAGACTGGACGACTACTAGAGGTCAGACACTGCTAAATTAGTGTGCTCTTTTCTGATCTGACCACTGCATGTGTAATATCCTTTTTTTTCCAATGCAGTTGTCAGATTATGTCAATAAATTTTTTTAAATTGTTCTAATTGTAGATTATTAATTAAATAGTTCTGGCCCAGTGGGTCCATCATTTTTCTTTTGCTGCATCACCTTACAGTTCATGTGTAATTCAGTTCTTTGTAACTCTTTATTGCTGGAGCAGGTGCTCAGTGGTCATAAGGGTCCGATCAGCAACTTGTGCTTCAGCCCAGTCCAGTCTGTGCTTGCCAGTGTGTCATGGGACAAAACTGTCCGGCTGTGGGACATGCTAGACAGCTGGCAGACCAAAGAGACCTTGCGGCTCACCTCTGATGGCAAGTTCACAATGTGACCGCTGATGTGAAACTATTCAGAGAGAAATCGAGCTGGTGGATTGGAAAGAAAAGAATGTGTTATTTAAAGATGTCTTGCACCTGTGCTCATTCAGGACTGGCTGTAACGTATCGTCCTGATGGTCAAGAGTTGGCAGTGGCCTCTCTGGATGGTGAGATCACATTCTGGAACCCTCAGACTGGAGGACAAACTGGCTGTGTCACTGGCCGCCATGACCTGCAGATGGGACGTAAAGAGACGGACAAGATCACTGCTAAACAGTCTGCCAAGGGAAAGTAAGTCACATACAGTAGCAGAGGGGCTTGGAAATGATCTCCAAATTGCTATTCTTCTTAACATACAGTAAAAGATCAAAAAGTATGATAAGCCTTAGGATGTCATTCATTGATTCAAAATTATTTAATTCAATTGAGAATAAATTGGAAAGCATTAATGCATGAAAAAGCATTGTCCTGTGACTGCTTTTTCAGTAAAGCGTATTAAAGGAAACACTTGACTGTAGGGTATCTTAAGACAACTTAAAGGGATAGTTCATCCAAAAATGAAACATTTGTCATCATTTATTTACTCACCCACAAGTTGTTCGGGTTTCTCAAGTTTGTTTCTTCTGTTGAACAGTGAACACAAAAGAAGATATTATGAAGAATGTTAACCAGACAGTTGACATCATTTATTTTTTCCAACTATGGAAGTCAATGGCTATCGTCAATGGGTTTGGAACAATGAGGGTGAATTAATGATGACAGAATTTTCATTTTTGAGTGATCTCTTTAAGATTTTTATTCTGAGTCACATTGTCATTACAAAATGATTCTCAGGGCGTTTTTTCTGCAGCACTCCATGGGTTTAAATCTTTGGTGATCTAAAGGGGCGGTCACATTAAACTTTTCTTTCTGTTGACTTCCATTTAGAGACAGAAAAATTCAAGCTTGTGAATTTCGCAGCGTTCCAAAGTTCAAGTTTGGTGAACTTTCACCTGTAAATCTTTATCACATGAAGACATGTCACCAATAGAAGGTTATGTCACAGCTTGAACTCTTTGCTTAAAAGAACGCAAACTATTAATTAGGGCTGGACCGAATACCATTTTTTGAGCTTTGAATATTCTGTAGTAATCAACATCAAATAATTGGAGGGAGGGGCTAAACATATTCTTCTCTCTAATAAAGGCAGGAATCTCGAGATTCTCAGCGGCGTGCCTCACGCGAGCAGTTCTTATATGCTCCGAGAACGGACTGAACTAGTGACACAAAACACACAGGTCTGTTCCCAGTAACAAGCTCCTATATTTCACAGTAGATTCATTTAGATTGATAATAACTGGTAATATTAGGCTTGCTGCGATAGTCGGTGTTACAGGTGTCCATCACTTGCCCACCACGACACCGTCGTTTTGATATTTTATAGTTTTGTTCAGTTTGAACTAAAATGTATGTGATGAACAGATTAACTCATACGCGTAGGAGCCATTATACGTGAGGGGGACATGTCCCCCCCACATTTCAAAATCTGTGCTTTGTCCCCCCCCCACTATTTCCCAATGTGAGATTTAGTTTTGCATTACCTGCCTGTCTCTGCCTATTGATAATCCTGCAAAACAAGAAATGGATCTATATGCAACATAGGAACCAAATCAACATTTCAAAATCAATACAGTTTAACAGAAAACCGAGAACACAAACTGACACATGCGCGCATGCTTCTTAGCAACTGCAGCGTGCAGTATTGCACACAGAAGTCCAGTAATAATCTTATTTTAAATCTTATTTTGACTTTTTTTTTGTACGAACAGAGAAGCAGAAAAGATAGATGATGAGTTTGAGGGAGGTAAGACAATCTACAAAAAAAAGCCTATCGTAAACTGGACTATACTTTTACATTATGTTCCACAACGTACACTGCAGTGCACACACTATGTCTTATCTAACAGTCAGTTATTAATAAACACGTTTTCAAGAATGACAACTACTTCAGAATTCGCATTTTGGTGCATGTAATTTATGTTTTAGAACCTCATGTCATAAAGTTGGCTTGACGTTGGATGTTCAATATTCGCAAATTTAGGGACCGTTTCTAAAGTTACATACGACAATATACACGTTTCTAACTTTAAAGGGGTACTTCAGCGCTGGGAAGATGAATCCGTATTTAAACTCGGTCATTAATGTAGTAGAAATATGAAATTATTTTTGAATTTGGTTCCTTCTAGACTGAGAAAACACAGAAATTATTTTTGTCTCATGAGGATGAAAGACAACAATTCCCAGAATGCACTTCGCTGCCCGAGGCTGCTCTAGGCACGGCTTACTGGTTTACTTGCCCACCGCGTTCATTTTCATGCCCCCGAACCCCCTAGAGGGACAGAGGTCCACCCATAGTTTCACTGAATCTTATAGGAAATACTGAGTATGTAGAAGATACTTAGTTAAATATTTTCATAAAGAGGCCTCTTAATATCTCTACATTTTTACCGGCTTACCCAGTATTTGTTGCAGTGTAGGAATCGTGGGTTAAGCAAAAAACATTTATATAGTGCATTGTGTGGCAGACTTCTTGCACGCGGATGGCTTTCAAGAAACAATGGAATGGGGGGTCTGTGACCCAGTAGAGCTTTATGTCTAGCAACGCCCCTGCTGTCCCCCCCAGGTTCAAAATTGCTCCTACGCCTCTGGATTAACTACAATTAAAAACTGAACGTGCAGCACGAGCCGAACGAGGATCGCAACACAAACTATCAGCAGGAGTCAGATCTCATTCCTCACGAGCGTGAGAAGCTGAATGACGAGATGATCGTGGACGATTTGGTTTCAAAGCAAAAAGTAAAAGCGCCTTTTTAAGGTAGTCTGTCTTTGTACTGTTTTGTTGTTGTGTTTTTATTAAAGGAACACTCCACCGTTTTTAGAAATAGGGCTTATTCAACTTCTTTTCTACATTTAGATATGTGGGCAAATGCATTTTTGTCTCAGTGCATGCATTGTTTTAGTTTGGCAGGGTCGCCGCTATCTTACCTTAGCATAATGAATGGAATCCTGTGTTGCCAGATAGCATGTCCAGAGTAAAAATGCAGTGATCCAAAAAAGAAAAACCCACCCTTATTAGTTTATCACCTTATAGTTGCCTAGCAACGAGGGGGAGAGGACGCTGGCGTTGTCTGTTTGCTGCTTTTCCAACTGAATAAAGTTAACTATAATGTTAGATTTTTTTTTCAAATCAGTCAGGATTATAATTGGGACTGTTGCATGGATTTTACCGTCTCAGAGGACTTCACTCGGCTGTTAACAGTTCATAGCGCTAACCGGCCAATGGCTTTTTCTAGCTGTCTACATCACCAGCGATCTCGATCTTGCTAGTAATGTCACGGATGATTGTTTGGTGCCGAGTTCTTCTCTTACTCTGCATATTGCCTCTGTGGTTGGTGGTTAAAGACATATATGCGAAGTCCGTGTGGCTGGCATAATGAACTACTCGGCCACTCAGCTGATGGAATATAACAACTACAATGCCCCATGTTTATCAGTCATTCAAGAACTTGGACTCCTACGACGGCCTCGTTACATCCACAGAAGCGCTCAGCGAAAGTTTGTTTATTCCCGATCTGGTGAAACCATCCCTTCTATCTGGACAGCTGTGCACCTGTCTCATCTCTTTCACGTCATCAGAGGACTGATACGCTGAGGATTATTACCACTGGAGACACTGCAACAGCGCCACACATGGAGATAGACTAAAATCCACATTTTCTGTCTTCTCCGCCCAGTCCAGAGATGCGCTGCTTTATCCAATATTAGAATGGAACTGTTAAATATACAATCCCTTACAAACAAATCCTGCTTCATACAAGATCATATTCAGGACAAAAGTTTGGACATAATGTGCCTTACAGAAACCTGGCAGAAACCAGATGGTTTTTCTGTTTTGAATGAGACATGTCCTCCTGGCTACTGTTATTTCCAAAAAGCTCGTAGCTCTGGCCGTGGTGGTGGCCTGGCTATTTTCAACCGCAGTCATTTGGATCTATTCCCTCTGACCCTCTCTGAGCTGTCTTCATTTGAATGTTTGGGATTTAATTGTAAGCCCCCCCTCTCAATGACAGTGCTACTAATCGACCGGCCACCCAAATCAAACTTCATTTCAGAGCTGTACAAGCTTCTTTCAACTTTGTGCAACCTCTTCAAATATAATAATACTTGGAGATTTTAACATTCATGTTAATAATCCTTGCTGCCATTTTGCTACAGAATTCCTGCAGTCATTGGACTGCTTAAACCTCAGGCAACATGTGGATGTTCCCACACATATCAAGGGGAATATTCTTGATCTGGTCATTACTGAGTCTGCCTCTCTAAGTGCACCATTTGTGTATGATCTGGGTGTATCTGACCATAAGGTCATTTCCATGGAGCTGTCTTTTCTGTCTTCCTACACCAAGGCCAAACGTGAGATATGTTTCAGAAACCTGAAAAATATTAACAAAGAAAACCTAAGCTTAAGCCTTCAACATCTCGATTCTACAAATATCCCATCAGTTACTGAGTCTGTGGTATTCTACAATAAGACACTGAGCAGCATTTTGGATTTCCATGCACCCATTAAAGTCAGAACAGTCACGTTTTCCCGCTCAGCTCCCTGGTTCACAAGTGACTTGCGGAAATTGAAGGCAGCTGGACGTGCCCTGGAACGACGGTATAAAAACTCTGAACTAACTTTTCACAAGTTGGCCTACCAGGACCACCAAAAAGCTTATTTGAAGTCCATCAAAGAAGCACGGTCACAGTATTATTCAAATAATATTCAAGATAGTCCTGGCAACTCCAAACGGCTGTTCTCCACCATAAATCATCTCCTTAAACCTCAAATTGCTCCACTCATTGGGTCAACAGAAGAACAATGTAACAATTTCATGACCTTCTTCAGAAATAAAATTAGTCAAATTCGTTCATCCCTCTCTTTTTTCTCCTCAACGTCTGTTCCAACTGTCGACCCGCAGTTTGGTATCTCGAGGCTATTCTGCTGCTTCCCAGAAGATACTCCACTTGAGGTTGAGGCAACCATTAGACGAAAGAGAGATCCTCCACCTGTGCCCTTGATCCCTTCCCTACAGCTCTGGTGAAAGAAAACATTACTGCCATCAGTCACCTCATCACCATGAAAATAAACCAATCCCTTCAGTCTGGTCAGTCTGGTCACCGTCTGCCCTAAAAATTTGCTATAATTAGACCATTACTAAAGAAACCCTCCCTCGATCCTCAAACTCTTGCTAATTATAGGCCTATATCCAACTTGCCATTTATTTAGAAGGTTTTGGAGAAGGTACTTGCCAGGCACCTCGAGGACCATTTCAATGACAACATTTTTGAAAAGTTCCAATCTGGCTTCTGTTCTGGCCACAGCACGGAAACTGCCTTAATGAGGGTTACAAATGACCTGCTAATAACAGCTGATGCTGGGTCACCATAACTTCTTGTCCTCCTGGATCTTTCTGCAGCGTTCGACATGGTTGACCATGGAATACTTCTCAAACGACTGTCTAATTCTATTGGACTTGATAACACTGTCTTGCAATGGTTTGAGTCATACCTCACCGACAGATCTGAATTTGTGGTCAAGGTCCCTTTCACATGCGGTTGGTTGCTGGGGACCTCAGGGCTCAGTTCTAGGACCGCTCTTATTTAATCTCTACATGCTTCCTCTCTGTAAGGTCATCAGTCACTTGGGAATTTTATTTCACTGCTACGCTGATGATACACAATTATATCTGAAAATTGACACTCATTCATCGTCATCATTATCAACACTTTCTGCCTGTCTGGAAGAGATAAGGATGTGGATGAACTACAACTTTCTCCAGCTGAACAGCTCTTAGACAGAAGCCATCCTCATCTGAGGGCTCCACAAACCACTGGTGCTTTTAAAAAGGGACTAAAAATGTACCTGTTTAGAAAGTCTTTCAGTGTTTCAATTGCTTTGTGTTTGCATTTTTGTGTTGATTTTAACTTAATTCTTAATTGCTCAATGCTTTATTTTATTTTTGTTCCTTCCTTGTAGCACTTTGAGATTTTCTTTAAAATGTAAAGTGCTTAATAAATGAAATGTTTGATTATTATTATTAATTACTTCTAGTGGCCTGCGTATTCACAACGAATACAAATAGTGATGCAGATTAAGACTAGGCGATTTCCTTGGCAGATATTAACTTGGGACTATATACAGGCGACACACTGCTACTTGGGCGCAGAGACATCAGGCATACCAGCGTATGTTTTGCACGTGTTGTGTGATATCTTTGCGCCCAAGTGTTTTGCCTGTGCTTCCCCATAATATAGTCCCAAGTTAATATCTGCCTAGGAAATCGC
Source organism: Gobiocypris rarus (assembly GCA_023029165.1). Classification (NCBI taxonomy): domain Eukaryota; kingdom Metazoa; phylum Chordata; class Actinopteri; order Cypriniformes; family Gobionidae; genus Gobiocypris; species Gobiocypris rarus. Next base: position 28,745,171 of record CM040914.1, on the reverse strand, counting down.
CTAGTCTTAATCTGCAGCACTATTTGTATTCGTTGTGAATACGCAGGCCACAAAAAGTAATTAGGTGGGGGTTTTTTGGATCACTTTTACTCTGGACATGCTAGCTGGCAACATAGGATTCCATTCATTATGCTAAGATAAGCTAGCGACAACCCTGCCAAACTAAAACAATGCATGCACTGAGACAAAAATGCATTTGCCCACATATCTAAATGTAGGAAAGAAGTTGAATAAGCCCTATTACTAAAAACGGTGGAGTGTTCCTTTAAGAATAGTAGGCTAATGAACCCACCACTCAAGCAACCCGCCCCGCATTGGCAAACCGAAAGTAAACGCGCATGGCTGCATAGGCACAAGCACTGTGAGACGTTGAGGGAAAATGTTCTCACTGTCATCCCTAACGGGTAAAGGCTAATACAGTGGTTCCAACCACGTTCCTGGAGGCCCACCAACAGTGCACATTTTGCCTGTCTCCTCAATCAAACACACCTGATTTAGGTCATCAGGTCATTAGTAGTGACTCCAAAATCTGATGTGGGTGTGTCAGACAAAAGGAGACATGCAAAATGTGCACTGTTGGTGGGCTCCAGGAACGTGGTTGGGAACCACTGGAATAATACATTTTGATTCTATTATTCTATTTCCCACAATGTCAAACAAATGCAGCTTAACCCAAAATGCAAGCTCGGCATGCGCTTCTTCTATATTAGCTTGTGCAGTTGCGTGCTCTAGACAGAGAATAACTCAGTTGCAGGGAACGCTAAGAAGAAGCACATATATTTATTACGTATAACGAGGTTGGGTTCCTATTCAAATGTCCATCCTACTGAAAACGGCTAAAAAAAATAATTGTATTTCGACAGAGATTAACATATGCACGCGCGAATGAGAAACGTTCCGATGGGGATGCCAGGTGATTGAAAAAAAACAAACAAACGAATATTCGACTCCCAGAATTGAAATTAGAATACCAACCCATCAAATGAATATTCGAATATTCTAATCCAGCCTTACTATTAATCTGCAGCATGTCCACAAAGTGGAGTAGATTGCATGTTTTCACATTTTGGATGTATTATATTCTGAACTATGTCCCACTTTATATTAGCTGGTCTTAAAGGGATAGTTCACCCAAAAATGAAAATTCTGTCATTATTTACTCACCCTCATGTCGTTCCAAACCAATGTAAACTGTCTAGCAGACTGACACAGGCTAGAACGAAACTGTTGAATAAAGTCATTATTTTTGTTAGTTTTTGGGAACAAAAATATTCTTGTTGCTTCATAACATTTAAGGTTAAAGGTTAAGGTTAGAGTCACATGGGCTATTTTAACAAAACTATTTTTAATACCTTTCTGGGCCTTAAAAGTGTTAATTAAATTGCTGTCTATATGGAGGGGTCAGAGCTCTCTGATTTAATCAAAAATACCTTAATTTGTATTCCAAAGATGAACAAAGGTCTTATTGGTTCATTTTTGGGTGACCTATCCCTTTAACATTTTTTTGATGTAAATGCAATGTACTTATTGTGTTCATATTGTATTGCAAAACACTTGCTGATATTGAGCTGGGATACGGGTAAAGTTAGTGACAGGTGTGGTGGTAATGGGTAGTTAGGTCTAAGGGAAGTGTCAACTGTGTAATTATAAATGGAGCTACAGAAATTAATTACAGATGTAATTACATGCTGGTAATTTTTAAAATGTAAATACAATGTAAAAACATGTATGTACACAAAAAGTGCATTGTATCAAATTATTATTTAAAGGTTAGTACATAGTAATTAAGGCCACCACAAACAAACAAAGTGGGTCCATGTTTTTTATAAAGACGCAGCAGAGTGTGACATTATGCCCACTGCAGTGTCCATAGACATTTCGCATGCTCAAAAGCTAGTGTGACCATGGCTTTAGGTGGCTTTTGCTGTATAAATGATCTGTATAAAAATTGTGCATAAAAGCCAAATACAGTCATACATAATGGCCATACGCTGTAGCTGAAAATAAATGTGTTGGGAATTTTTTGGTAATCGCTTTGTAACTTCCTGAATTAACAACAGAATGAATTCTGAGGTGCCTAAATATTTCCACCCCAAATAAACTTGTTTTACCCAGCTGAACCTATGTGTATGTACAAATGGCATTAATCCCTCATTTCCTCTTTAACTGATTTGTAGGTCCTTCACTTCCTTGTGCTACTCGGCAGATGGTGAATCGATCCTTGCAGGTGGGCAGTCGAAGTTCGTGTGCATTTATAACATCAAGGAACAAGTCTTGATGAAGAAGTTTGAGATCTCCTGTAATCTCTCTCTGGATGCTATGGAGGTACATACTTGTTAGATCAGATTTGCTTGTTTGTATTCACTGCAGATTTAGACAACTCCTATTTTGATCATATTAAGAGGATTTTTTTAGTAAATTAGTTTAATAATAGTTGTTGTATTCTAATTTATAACTTTAAGGGGTCATGATAGGTCATTGTGCAATTTACATTCATACTATAAGCAGGCAAAATAAAACAGGATCCCTGTACTCAAAATAACATTACTTTTCAAGCAATTCTGTTTGGAAAGTTAATATTTATTTTCAGTTACATGAATGTCTCTGTAGGGTATTATTTGTTTGTTCTGGTCAATTTACTGTGGATTCTTTGGTAAACTTGTCACACTTTGACACAAGCTTTGCAAACATTTTTACGGAAAGATATGGGCCTGACATTAATGCACCAACATGTGAGTGTGTTAATTCTAATGCCTAATCTGATCATGATATTTTATAAGTAAGGACTCGTGTACAGCCAGAAGTTCTTTGTTGCAAAATTGCTGTTCATGATTCAGTAACATCATCTGAACAGTCAACTTTACATGGTTCATTTTATTAACATAAAAATCATCCGTTTTAAATTGTAATTAAAATTATATATAGAAAGCAATCAAAGAACTCTCCCATTATAATCGCTGGAGCGGCCAATCCGTTCAGAAGTGTGAGCTCTTGCCAAAACTCCCATTCTAATCACGGACTGCTACACATCTCAGTGAATCTCTTATTTACATCTTGTATGCAGTGTGTTATGATGAAAGCAGGGGCTAAAATTAAATTTAGTGGGACACTGCAGAAAGTTGGCGACTTCTTTGTACTGTGCGCCTCAGCATGTGCTGACCCATTCATTCACAAATGTTTGTAGAAGAGGTCTGCATGCCTAGGTGCTTGATTTTATACACCTTTTGCCATGGAAGTGATTGAAACACCTGAATTCAGTGATTTGGAGAGGTTTCACAATACTTTTGGAAATATGATATATTTAAACTGTTTAAATCAGAGGGCTAAAACCCTACTAACATTTATAAGTGCACCATAGGGATCAGAAAATAAGAAAAATGCAGTTCATGACCCCTTTAAAAAGTAGTTTTCAGTTTTTTTTTTTAACATGCCTGTAAATCAATTGTAATCATACAATATTCATTAGATTAGCATTTTAAATTATTTTAGACTAGCCTACATAGAAAATCTGTCATGTTCTTGTGTTTTCAGGAGTTCCTTGACAGGCGCAAGATGACAGAGTTTGGTAATCTGTCTTTAGTGGATGAAGGCGCAGGGGATGGAGACGGAATAGAGCTCAGTCTTCCTGGAGTCAAGAGAGGTGAGTTCAATCCTCATCTGTCAATAAACCTGCCAATCACTTTATCTAAGTGTTATGCTTTTAAAAGCATTTAAAGTATAATCGGATATAATGTTACTCTACTGCCTTTCTCTCCTCATCTATCAGGTGATATGAGCTCCAGACGCTTTAAACCAGAGATCCGTGTTAGCTCTCTCCGCTTCTCACCTACTGGTAGAATTTTTGTCTATACCATACAACACATTAAGAGCGATATAAGAAATTGCACATGATAGCAATCCTTTTAGTATATTTAACCATTAAGCATTTTTTACCAAGACTTCCCAATTTTTTCATTAAATAATGAACGGAATGAAGTTTTGGCTTTTTTTCACCATTCAGGACGCAGTTGGGCAGCTGCCTCCACTGAAGGTTTGCTGATTTACTCTCTTGACGCTTCACTGGTGTTTGACCCCTATGATCTAGACATGGATGTCACACCAACAAGCATACGACGACAGATGAAGAAAAAAGAGTGGGCATCTGCAATTTTGCTGTCTTTTCGCCTGAATGAAACGCCACTCATAAGAGAGGTTCTGGAGGCTGTCTCTTATGACCAAAGTGCGTTCCCTTTTAAAACCTTCACATCTGTTGTGATTTCTTGTCATATTCAAAATGCATAATTTTGTTTTCGTTCTTTACATTTTATTGTTTTGACACTTCAGTTACAGTGGTATGTAGCTCACTTCCAGATGTGTATGTGGATAAGCTTCTAAACTTTGTGGCCTCAACATTGGAGAAGTCCAACCACCTGCAGTTCTACCTCAGCTGGGCTCAGTGTCTGCTCACCTTACATGGACAGAAGCTCAAGAATCGGTCAGCAACATAACTCCTTTCAGAATAAGCTCTAGTACTAGTACTCAGAATAAGTACTATTTTTGCTTACTATTTTTATTTTTTTTATACAATCGTCAACCTCAACTATTCAACTGATAACCAAGTAATAGTATGTATTTATGTATGTACAGTGGGTACGGAAAGTATTCAGACCCCCTTACATTTTTCACACTGTTATATTTCAGCCATTTGCTAAAATCATTTAAGTTAATGTTTTTTCTCATTAATGTACACACAGCACCCCATTTTGACAGAAAAACACAGAATTGTTGACATTTTTGCAGATTTAAAAAAGAAAAACTGAAATATCACATGGTCCTCCTAAGTATTCAGACCCTTTGCTCAGTATTTAGTAGAAGCACCCTTTTGGTCTAATACAGCCATGAGTCTTGTTGAGAAAGATACAACAAGTTTTTACACCTGAATTTGGGGATCCTCTGCCATTCCTCCTTGCAGATCCTCTCCAGTTCTGTCAGGTTTGATGGTAAACGTTGGTGGACAGCCATTTTCAGGTCTCTCCAGAGATGCTCAATTGGGTTTAAGTCAGGGCTCTGGCTGGGCCATTCAAGAACAGTCACTGAGTTGTTGTGAAGCCACTTATTTTAGCTGTGTGCTTAGAGTGATTGTCTTGTTGGAAGATGAACCTTCGGCCCAGTCTGAGGTCTTGCGCACTCTGGAGAAGGTTTTCGTCCAGGATATCCCTGTACTTGGCCGCATTCATCTTTTCCCTCGATTGCAACCAGTCGTCCTGTCCCTGCAGCTGAAAAACACCCCCACAGCATGATGCTGCCACCACCATGCTTCACTGTTGGGACTGTATTGGACAGGTGATGAGCAGTGCCTGGTTTTCTCCACACATACCGCTTTGAGTTAAGGCCAAAAAGTTCTAGTTTGGGTCTCATCAGACCAGAGAATCTTATTTCTCACCATCTTGGAGTCTTCAGGTGTTTTTTTTTTTTAGCAAATTCCATGTGGGCTTTCATGTGTCTTACACTGAGGAAAGGCTTCCGTCATCCCACTCTGCAGCCCTCCGCCAGGCAGGGCTTTATGGTAGTGATGGTTGACTATCTAGAACTTTCTCCCATCTCCCGACTGCATCTCTGGAGCTCAGCCACTGTAATCTTTGGGTTCTTCTTTACCTTTCTCACCAAGGCTCTTCTCCCCCGATAGCTCAGTTTGGCCGGGCTGCCTGCTCTAGGAAGGGTTCTGGTCATCCCAAACGTCTTCCGTTTAAGGATTATGGAGGCCACTGTGCTCTTAGGAACCTTAAGTGCAGCAGAAGTTTTTTGCAACTTTGGCCAGATCTGTGCCTTGCCACAATTCTGTCTCTGAGTTCTTCAGGCAGTTCATTTGACCTCATGATTCTCATTTGCTCTGACATGCACTGTGAGCTGTAAGGTCTTATATAGACAGGTGTGTGTGGCTCTCCTAATCAAGTCCAATCAGTATAATCAAACACAGCTGGACTCAAATGAAGGTGTAGAACCATCTCAAGGATGATCAGAAGAAAAGGACCGCACGAGTTAAATATATGAGTGTCACATCAAATGGTCTGAATACCTAGGACCATGTGATATTTCAGTTTTTCTCTTTTTTTTCAAAAATGTCAACGATAATGTGTTTTTCTGTCAATATGGGGTGCTGTGTGTACATTAATGAGAAAAACAAATTAACTTAAATTATTTTAGCAAATGGCTGAAATATAAAAAAGAGTGAAAAATTAAAGGGGGTCTGATACCCGCTGTATGTATTGTATATATATGTATGTATGTATGTATGCATGCATGTATGGACCTGTTGCTCTTTAAAATGTCTTGTGAAACTAAGTTATAACTAGTAGAACTTGTTATAACTAGTAGAATAACAAAGTGCCGTAAATGGCAGAACTATTTGCGCTACAAACCAGTGTGATTTTATAATTACGACAAAACATTTTATATTAGGTATTAAATATTAAGATAATTGGTCTATTTAATTTAATGTTTATTAAAGGTAGGGTAGATACAAACTATTATCTAAAACACTTTTGTCCAAATTTGTTTAAACTTTCTTTAAATGTCAATACATAATTAAAATGAAAGTAGTCTGAAAAAGAGAGTATAAAAATCGAGTGACTCTAGACTTTTTAATCTGCAATAAACACCGCTCATTATTTTCGTTCGGGACGAATCAAGTGATTGGCTTGTGCGACTGTCACTCTCTCTCGCTGCCATGGCTACCACCCCTTTTGCTACAGGATCTGCCCACATGCACGCACCTCTACTTCTCGGACAGTAGTTGCCCGCCATCTTGCACGACCTCCTCTGTATACATGAAGTATAGGCCTTCCCTGTACGTCACCTAGCAGAACCAGCGCCGCGTCAGACACGCTTCTAGTGTGCAAAGACATGGAAAATGCCACGCAACAGAAACGCCACGCTCGCCGGCCTTAATGCGTCTTCCAGCTGAGTGGTCGGTGGAGCGTGTTAATGTGTTTTGGGGGCGTGCAGAAGGGAGAAGGTGGCGTGAATGGAGCTGTCTTTAAAACAGTCGTGAGAGGTCTACAGACACTCAATTTGTAAACTTTCTTTTTCAGAGTACTTATATTTTAATTATGTATTGATAAAGAAAGTTTAAACAAATTTGGAAAAAAAGTTTTTTAACAAATTCTTACCCTACCTTTAACATAACATCTCAGTGTTTTAAACATTTTTAAAAATGTCAAATCAAAACTGCCTTATGTTATTGAAGGAAATTTCATCACAGGAAGAGGTATAGCACTGTAGTTTTGGGGTGATGATGGAAGCAATTTACTCCATGTATGTTTTGATCACCTTTCCAAATCCGAATGTGGTCTTAAACCCAAAAAATATTTTGTGTGTTGATAAAAAATTATGCATGAAGCTAGAATAATGTTTTTTATATTGTATAAAAGCAGAGACTCTGTTCTTCCTTTGCTCTATGTAGAGAGATACAGAGAGAGATTAGCTAAATTTTGCTGTGCTGTATGCAGAGTATCATTATTTATCTGTTGTTGGTAACCACTGTAAGACCGTTAATGTGTCTCGGTTTCAGATCTGGATCCATACTGCCTATTGTACAGCAGCTGCTGAAGAGCATTCAAAAACACAGTGAAGATCTGTCCAAACTGTAAGCTTTTTTTGACAAATATTTACCAGTTACAAATTTCTAAAATGGATATGTATGTATTAGTTTTCTTTTCTTTTTGTGGATCAAGTTTAAATGTATTACAAGCCTCTTATATGTACACACTAGTTATTCATCAGAATTAAATATATTTTTGTTTTCCTCCCAGTTGTGACTGGAACATTTACAACATTCGCTATGCCACTGCTCTGTCCAAACAGAGAGGGATGAAAAGAATAGCAGCAGAGTCCCTCAGTGATGAAGAAGAGGAGTCATCAGAAGCAATGGACTCTGCGGGTGATGAGGATATCATAAACAAGTCTATAATGGTGGAAAACTGAAATGCAGATCATGAACACTTAAAACGAATCTTTACCGAGCCAGCACATCACCCAAATAAATAGAAAGCAGGTCAAGGCTAGGACAAGGAACAGATGTTTGTTTTGTTTTTTTTGTGCTGGTCGGTGTATTCTGTCAATATAAACATAGACAGACTGTACCTACAAACCTGACATCATGCATTTTAGATTTTTATATATAAAAAGAACTTGTGCTTAAATGTTGATACATCTTTTTATTATTGTATACTGATTGAGGTTTTGTTGTATTGTATAAAACAACAACATTGATTGAAATATAGAAAGTGTTCACAGAGTTTCACTGAAATAACGTTGATCTGTTTAAGAACTTAAGGTTCATCGAAGTGCCTTAAAACGCACAACATTGTTTAATCATGTATTGACGAAATTTCTACTGAAACAGGAAGACAGGGTATGACACATCGAACAGAAATATTGTTTTGTTTATATCACAGCTCGACCAGGGGCCTGTACCATGACGGTAGTTTAACAAACTCAGGGTTACAGGATTAGTTTCAAGTTGACAAAACCAAACCAATCTATTCAGGCTTTGTTGTTCCCATGATGCTGATCATCAGCTTTCTCTGTCAACTCTGGCTGTTCACTACTGATGTCACAGCTAAACTCAGGACCAAAGCCTATCACATACTCTGGATCAGTGAAACTGAGATTCACTAATTGCGAGAGAAAGAAGTGTATTATGTAAAGAACATAAAAAAAAATCATGCAATTGATTTCACAGTTATGTTTATTTCACTAGTAAATAAAAGCCACAATATTTTTGTTTAAGAGCTTACCACTGTAAATACACACACACCCAGACACACAGTTTTAAGAGTTTTGCATTTCTTAAAAAAAAAACAATCACAGGCTATAAAAAGCATTGATTTAGGCATGCTTAAGCTTTAAATTGAACTGGTTTTGCTTTATTATATAAATTCCTTTATTTGATACATTAGTCTGAAGGTTTTCTCGCCACAAGATGAAAAACAGCTTCAAAGTCAGACACGGAGTTGTTCTGGTCTTCTGCAGGCAGTATATTAAACTCGTGGATAGAGAGGCCTAAACCTCTGAGCGCTTCCTCAATATCATACTGATTCAGTCTAAGGCAAGAAAAGAGCTGCTCATCCACCTTGTAGAATGTTTCACCCAGAACACCTACCATGACTAAAAGTCCACCAGGACGCAGAAGCTTGGTCAGCCCATGTAAAGCGCGATGGTATGTCTGAATGTCTTTACACGCTGCTTCCAGGCACAGAGATGTAATGATGCAGTCAGCTGGTTCCATTGTGTGCGGATAGAACGGATTCTCCAACCGGACATCACATTTTAACACCTTTTTGACTCGTTGCTTCAGCGAAGCCTCCAAAACAGATGGGCTGAAAATATCAAAAATGAATGAAAAGCGATATATATTATGGCTCTGTGGAATACTTGATGGGGTTAATAAAAGCCTTCTGACGTGAAAATATCAAAGATGAATGAAAAGCGATATATATTATGGCTCTGTGGAATACTTGATGGGGTTAATAAAAGCCTTCTGACGTGAATTGATGCGTTTGTGTAAGAAAAGTATCCATATTTAAACTTGTACTTAAAGTTTTTGCCGATCGCCTTCCGTGGAAACGTGTTGAAAGTGCCTTCAAGATATTTACGCTAAATCGCATCGGACGACCGTGACTTTGAACTGCAGAGGCACTTTCAACAACTTTGCCCATAAACAGAATACGGAAGGCGATCGTCCGAAACGTTACTTCATTAAGTTTTAAATATGGATCTTTTCCTTACACAAACGCATTGATTCACTTCAGAAGGCCTTTAACCCCCAGGGCTAGGTGGAGCACGTTATTTGACGGACAGCTGTATTTTTATGGACTTCAAAAACAGAGCTTCAACTACTGCAGTTATTATAAAGTTTGGATTAGCCAATATATTTATTATAACTCAGATTTAATTCGTCTGAAAGAAGAATGTCATATCATTTACACCTAGGATGACTTGAGGGTGAGCAAATCATGGGCTAATTTTCATATTTTGGTGAACTTTCCTTTGCAGTCTTCCACTGTCACACTGGTAACGTTAGTAGTTCAGTGTTTTTGACAGCGGAGTGACGAGGTAACTCGTAGTACCCGGATTAGCAGTCTTCCAATATGCTTAAAGCAGTTTGGAACTGTTTTTCTTCGCGGAAGCTTTGCGTAAGGGCTAATAAAATATTTAAACCCAGTACAATATTTTGTGTCTAATTTACTTTAGACAAGCCGTGTGATAAGCGGCTTTCCGCTTCGCATTGGGGATCCGATCACTCAGTCGAGGTATATTCTACCATAACAACCGCCTGGATAGGTTATCCCTTATTTAATACACTTTAAATATTGCCAAACGTTTTGGGACGCGTGCCTTTACATGCACATTAACTTTAATGACATCCCATTCTTAATCCAAAGGGTTTAATATGGAGTTGCCCCACCCTTTGGAGCTCAGCTTTAACTCTTCTGGGAAGGCTTTCCAAAGGATTTCATGGAAATCTTCTAGAAATGCAGTTGTGAGGTAATTAATCCCAAAGGTGTTCTTTCGGGTTGAGGTCAGGATTTGGAGGTGTCCCAATACTTTTGGCAATAAAGTGTAGACTATAGATAGGCTCTGTAATATAAATGTCTTTTGTTCCAACTTGACATAGTTTTACCAACGGAATTAGCCTTCAAATTTATTCAAAATTCTTTCAAAATTAACCTATACAGTTAGCATATTGTGGAAAATATTTTCTATTTTCTAAAAGTCAAAAGAACCAAAAATGCCCTTGAAGAAACAACCAAACAATAGGCTTACCTTTTCCCCTCCAGTTTACACACGTGCTGCAAAATAGGTTTCCAATCTAAACAGCCATCTTGCTTTTTCAACCATTTTTCAATTTCTTTACGATTGGTGTCGGCGAAATCAGACAGCACAATCTCGTCATAATGTTCGCACGCACTTAAGACGCTGTGGATAGTTGGTCCGCTGCCCACATCAATCAGCCTCTGACCTTTATGTTCTCCTTTAAAACAAAGAGTTGTGTCAAACTTATTTAGGGAAAGCAACACATTTAGACCTAACGATTAGATTGATTTGGGTTGCTTACCCATTGAAAAAACTCGGCTATGGCATCTTAAAACGAAAGTAAGGAAATCCTTCTCGTTAGAGTGACCGCGAGGACAGGAATAAAAATTCTTAACATATGCACGCGAGTCAAAATGCCCCTGATAGAACTCTCCCTCAGTGAAGTTAATGCATTCACTCATGATTACAACACGTACGTACCGCCGATGACTGCAGTTGTTTTTTTTTTTTTTTAGAGAGAAAACTGTCCTGTCCTTCCTTAATAGCGTACCGGTGTTACGAGATTTTCGGTTTCTGGGATTTTCGGTTTCACTGGGCGGAGCCTACATGAATATTTATAAGATTCATCTGCATGCGCGCCGCGCTTGAAACGGAAAATTTTAGTCAACAGTCAAAACTTCTCAAATCTCCATTCTCCACACGTTTTAGGATTACTGCGAAAACAATTATTGAGAAAAGGTAATCAGGTTTCAACAACGAAGTAACGTTAGTACAACTGTTATTGTTCGTTTTTCTCATTCTGTGCGTTTGTCTTGATTACAAACATGAATGATTAACGTTACACACATTGACATTCACAGTAAGTTGGATACAGAAGTAAACGTACTAAATGGACATGAGTCTACATTCATTTCAGGTACTCCCGTGTGGGCATTTCTATCTTGTGAGACTTAAACTTTTTTAGCTATCATTCTGTGAATCCAGAGCATTGAAACAACTATTAAACCTGAACAAATGCATGTTGCCTAATAAACTATTTGTACTTTACACTGTTGTGGTTGTGCCATTCATAAGTCTCTTATTTGGGAAGTAATAGCCTTGGTTTAATGCAAGGCAAAAGCTAATTCAAGGCTATGAAATAATTTTTCACCATGTATTGCCCTGTGAACCATCAGAGCAGTGCCATTACATTTGTTAGCTTGGCCTACTCCATAGCATGAAGGAATTAAATAAATTATTAAATTAAAAAGTTTGGATTAACAACTTCACTCACTACTGTAATGTGGTTGACAATGATTTTATTTACAGGTGTGCATATTGAAAAGACTAAATGAAAAACATCTTGAAAATCTTGAAAAATAAATCTAAGGATTGCAAAAAGGTGGTGAGGGAGGGAGGGGGACAGGTCCTTTGCATCCTGGACAAATGAAAACTGCCTCCAGTTTTGGTCTGCTCATGCAGTCCCAGTGGTACCACCCACTGCAACTGTCACATTGAATCTGAAAGAGATATGACAAGAAATCTGAAAATTATATTGAAAATTATCTTTATGTAAATCATTCGCTGTTAAATTTACCCAAGTGTCCATTTTGCCCTTTGCATGCGAGTCTGTTTTGCCACAAGCCAGGCACAAGTCATTCAACTCTTCTGTGGTAGCAAATTAATCAAGATAATATTATTCATATGACCATGACAATCTGTACTACACCAAATTTAAAGCAAAAAGAGACCTGATTCTTTTAGCAGGCGTTGGCCAATGGCTTCTCGCATCAGTGCGATGTCGGTTTCCTTGCATGCAAAATTAAGGTCTCCCCCTGTTAAAATGTCTTCTGCAAACTCAACAGTTTAGTGAATTCAATGAGAGAAAAAACAGTAAAATATAAAACACACATATAAATATATTATATAAGTTTATAGCAGCTACTTACTTTGCAGACAAACACACCACATGAGTTGCCATCAGCCTGTAAACTATGCGGTAAAGTGACATCCCATATATTTGTCATTTCAAATGAATCCATGACAAATGCCTTCCCATAGCTGTTTGTAAGGCAAGTGAGGTAAGCATTGATAACCTGCAGTAAATTTAAGAATGAAAACAATTCCCATAATTCCACACTTTAATGTATATGGCAGTATAACAAAGTAAAAAAAAACTAAGTAATTTTATAATTATGGAAATGTGAACAAAATCAAACTTGACGTCACTAACCTCACTCTCAAGCATCTTCCCAGGCCTGAGGCACTCAAGGTCCCATGTAAACAATTTATAGGGACCTATTTTAGAATAGATCCTTCCTCCTACTTTGCCTGCCCAGATGTCTTGCAACACTAAATAGACCCAAAGAGAAGCAATGCTCAATTTTCATTGAATTATCCTCTAAGTTAAAAGTGGATACATACATGTAGGCTGGGAGGCAGCAGTGTAGGAGGCAGTAGGCTGGGAGGCAGGTGGGGCAGCAGGCGTTTAATGACAAATGACAAAAGGCATAGTTGCGGGAGCTGTTAAATGGTGGAGAAAGAGTTGTGTAATTGGCAGGGTAACTGGATGGATGACTGTGAAGGGTGTTTGAAGAGAAGGGGGCTGGATAGTGGCTGAAATTGTATAATTTGCCAGAGGCACAGAGGCAGGGAGGGATGTAGTTGTGACAGTTGGAATTTTTGGATGTTTTAGTGGGGGATCCTCCAAAAAGTGTACCAAGTGTTCACTGTTTACCCTGGGAATTTGTTTTCCATGATCATCTAAAAGGTCAATGCTTTTCCCATCTACCTTCACTACGGTGAATGGGCCAACATAATCAGGGTCTAATTTTCCACCCTTTCTTTGCTGACTCCTGATGTTTTGCCTGATCACTCGGTCCCCAACCTGCATGACACTGGGCTTTCCCTGCTGTAGTTTTCTTTTTTTTATTTTAGTTTGAACCCGTGCCATGTTGTCCTGAACAATTTTATAAATCCTGTCCTGCCAGTTGATGGATTCTGTTATGGACTCCAAGGCAATCATGTCCTCTACACTTTCATTGATCTAAGGAGAAAAATGATGCATTAAAAAATTTAAATGCCAAGTTTAATATAATTTACTTGCCTCATAAATACACTAACCTCATACGTGTCTGGTACCGCACATGGATACCTAGCCTCACGACCAAAAAGTAAAAAATAAGGGGAAAAGTTTGTGGTCAGCTGTTTTTTGGTTCGCAGACCAAACATTGCTGCATCCAAATAATCAGACCACGTGTTTGGCCTTTTTTCCACCAGCTTGCTCAATGTTCTGTAGAAGAAAAGAGAGAAAAGAAACATGGTTCACCTAGCAGTGTTACATCAATATTTTTTATAGTACAATTTAAATATTACATGGTTTCTTACTTCTGAATTGTTCCATTAAGCCTCTCCACCAATCCATTCGTTTGGGGATGATATGGAGCACATAAACTCCGCTTGATGCCAAGTATTTGGCACACACCCAGATTGATCTGTATAATACATCTCAGTTTTAGTAGAGCAAGAAGAAAATGTATGTTTGTTTTTTGTTAAATTGTTATACTCCAACAACTATGCAAGCATCACAAGTATTACAAAATAATAATCAAAAAGGTATAAAACCAACCTTGTTGACAAATTCAGTGCCTTGGTCCGTTAAAATCCTTTTAGGAGCACCAAATTTATAAAAGAGCTGGACAATGCAGTTTGTCACCTCCTCCGCTCTTTTGGAATTTAGTGGGAAAGCCTCACACCACTTTGTAAAATAATCTACCATTACACATATGTATTGGTAGCCATCTTTTGTTGGTGCAAGTTTTCCTCTAAATCCATCCCCACTACCTCCCATGGCTCTGCCACCTGATAAACAATAATGTTCAATATGCATTGGTGCTACAAATAAAGTTTCTTCTTTAAAAACAACAACAACAAAACACGACTTACCACAATAGGGGTGTATTCGGTTTGGTTCTTAAGAGAAGTTCTTTTTTTCTGGCAAACATCACAGTGCGTTACCTAAAATATGTTTGGACTTTCAGTTAATAGTTAATGAAATCTATGAACACATGAATGAGAATTTGTGCAAGTGCACTTACCAACTTATTAATGTCCACAGACATGCCTGGCCAATAGAACCTCTTGTTTATGGCATCAAGAGTTTTATGAACCCCACAGTGGGCACCTATTGAGCTACTGTGGAACTCCTTAAATATATCTTTGGCCTTTTCTTTATTTTTAATAACTTTTGCCAGAGCGCCCCTCTTTTTGATGTAATGCAAAACTTCATCTAAAAGTAGCACATTTTTGTTAATTAGTACATTACAAGAGAAATCATTGAACCCAGATATAGAATATGAATACATATATACTCACTTTCAATTATGAAGTTTTTGGCTTTTCTGAGAAAAACTATTTTTTCATTCCTGGAAAGACCCTGAGGTACCTTTCCAGATTTTTTGAATTCAAAAAGAGTTTGGAATGTTGCCTCATCCATCTCCAATATCACCAGATGACATAGCTATTTATAGTTTTGTAATGTATTGTAATGATGATGTGCAGACAATAAGGACATCACCTTTGTTCATTGGATGTTATTTGCTTTCACTTATAGTATAGTTTATTAGCATCACTTGTCTTTTACACCAAGTAATTTAGTTGCAAAAGGCACAAAATAATGGCAGTATCTGTTTCCTATCTTCCTGATCATAAAATAGCTATTTAAGATTTTGCATTATTTGACTTGCAACACCAGTTTCTCTGTTAATTAGATTTATTTTATTTTACTTTAGTTTTTTTTTATTTTATACAATTACATTTTACTTTAAACTATTTCCATATCAGGCTGAAATATTAGGATGCCCCAATTTGACTTTTAAAGTCTATCTCAAAGCTGCATTAGGTAACGTTAACATCTTTTATTAGGACGTTTTTTATTGGAATCTTACAAAGATGCATGAAGGAAGACCAGCAGAAATTACTGCAAACAACACCTTTTTCTAAAATTGGGGATAATATGAAATATTAGTAATGAGCATCACCTACGTCATACAAGAATGACTTTGTTTAAACGTAGACTTGGAAATACAGTTTTAAAATGTGAATGTGTACTAATCTTACATGATATTGTGTACTATATATATATATATATATATATATATATATATATATTAGTGATGTCATTTCCTTAATATAAGGGCTGCAGTGCCTGGTACCATTAACAATGTGTGATCCAGGCAAATATGGAGTTTTCATTTGTTTTAATAAACAATTTTCTGAGACACTCTTCTCTTGTTTGATTCCACATCATGCCATGACCAACATCCATTAGGTAAATGCTTTATTATGGCAACATTTTATGTGACTAATATTTATACAAACATAGCCTACAATACAAAAGAATGGGTGCAACATGGTCTATTTCATGTTCATGTAACATATAGCCTAGGTCAAAGAATGGAGACAGAACAACCACAACAGTGTAAGGTACAAATAGTTTATTAGGCAACATACATTTGCTCAGGTTTAATAGTTGTTTCAATGCTCTGGATTAACAGAATGATAGCTAAAAAATAAAAGTTTAAGTCTCACAAGATACAAATGCCCACACGGGAGTACCTGAAATGAATGTGTAACGTTAATCATTCATGTTTGTAATCAAGACAAACGCACAGAATGAAAAAAACTTTGCAAGCAATAAAGTGTTGAACAATAACAGTTGTACTAACGTTAGTTCGTTGTTGAAACCTGATTACCTTTTCTCAATAATTGTTTTCGCAGTAATCCTAAAACGTGTGGAGAATGGAGATTTGAGAAGTGTTGACTGTTGGCCAAAATTTTCAGTTTCAAGCGCAGCGCGCATGCGGATGAATGCATGTCCGGGAAACTCATGAATATTCATGTAGGCTCCGCCCAGTGAAACCGAAAATCCCAGAGACCGAAAATCTCGTAACACCGGTGTTACGAGATTTTCGGTTTCTGAGATTTTCGGTTTCAGTGGGCGGCGTTAACATGAATATTCATGAGTTTCCCGGACATGCACGTGAAACTGAGAATTTTAGTTCACGCACATTTGTTACTCAGCATGTTGGATTATCTCAAAAGGTAAAGAGTTTCAGCGCGAGTTTATGACTAACTATCGTTTCAGACGAGTTTGTTATTATATTTGCACGTTTTGTGTGCCTGAATGCAGAGCAATTCGTCTCTGACTGAATGCAGTCATTCACTTCGTGTAATGTTAGGATAAGCAAACTTCGACTAGTCGTATACATTTAGCTATTTCATTTCGTTGTTATTTCCCTTTGTACTTTTGAGATAGCGTATTTTATCAGTTGATGAACTACCCGTAACAACTGAAATAAACCTTTATTTTATTGTATCTGTGAACATTATTTTTTTTTGTAACATAGCCTACAGTGAAGATGATTTGTTAACTTTCCCTTTTCAAGAGCCAAACAATTGAACATTCTCCATGTTCTCTGATTGTGAACTGTCTGCTGTGTGGTTGTAAAAGTCGCAGTGCTGAAAAATGTTGCTGAAATTGCATTGTTTTTTAATGTTTCCAATAAAATGAATTGTACAAACAAATATTTACGAGTAATAATCTCATGGTTTAAGGTTCCACTTACACTGTGAAACCAAATATTCCAGAACACCTGAATTATTACACTGATTTCCAAAAGAAGAGAAGATAAAGAATATTCTTATGACAGATTATCATTTTATTTATTGTTATGCACTTCTGTTACCTTACCTTATGAAGCTTTAAAACTGTGTTATCCCTCTGGAAATGACTGAAATAATATCCACAACCATGTCAGTCAGTGGCCTAATAAACATTTTGCAACCTACACTTTATTACTCTCTGTCATCTGCTCTTTCTTTGACCATGTGTTGCCCTGCCTGGATAATACACATTGATGATCATTTATATCTGATCTATTTCGGTACACAACAAACACTAAATTTATGAGTCATACAGGCCTGGTTTCACAGACATGGTTTAGATTAAGCCAGCATTAGGCCTTAGTTAAATTAGGACATTTAGCTTTAATATTAAACATGCCTTAGAAAAAAAATTAATGGGTAAATCTTGAGACAAAACAATGGAACTGACATATTTTAAGATATGCTTTCAGTTAAAACAGCTTAAGCTTTTTCTGTGAAACCGGGGTGTTTCATAAACATGTAGGGTTCTTAATTGGGCTTCATTAGAAACACTTTTGACTTTAAATCTTGATAAATTAAACTTATTTAAACTATTGAATCTATGTTAAAACCATGTACGACATTCTGTCATCTTGACTTTAATCACTCTTAAGATTTGCATGACAAAAAATTGGAATCACTATGATTCATGGGCGTCGGAAGCAAAAAAATGTGGGTGGGTCCTCAGAAAAATTTTACTGGAATAGATGCCAATTACATTAAGTACAAATATAGAGCTTTGTTTGCTAAACGTATAGTTCGAAAAGACAAAATTAAGGAAATCGCTGAATCACCGAGAGCGGCAGTAGTGTAGGTGTAAAACACACGGCAATTAGTTTTGACACAAATCGACCCGCGGTTCGAGTCCTCCCTTCGCCGAACTTAATCTTCTCCCTTTTCCTATCACATATCAGATCGGAAAGGCATTTATTTTCATTAAAAATTTAGAAAATATTAGAGAAGTGGAAATAAAGCGTCTAACAAGTGTTTAATAATAAGTGTTTATCGATTAGGGGTAGGTAAACAGACATGTGCTGAATGTTAGAGACGATAAAAGTGAGTGGGTCCAATATCATTGATCGTAAAAAGTGAGTGGGTCTTGTCCCACCCACATACAATGGTTCCGACACCCATGCTATGATTTAAATGTTAACTTTTATTCAGCAAGAATGCATTATATTGGTTTTTAAAAAAAAAGACAGTAAAGACATAGCCTAATGCTACACATTATTTATATTTCTAATAAATGCTGCTCTTCTAAACTTAAAATTCATAATGAATCCGGAAAACAGACGACTGTATAATGGTTTCCACACTTCATTAAGCAGCACAACCATTTTCAACTGTGATAAGACATGTTTCTTGAGCAGAAAATCCGTATAGTAGAATGATTTCTGAAGGGTCATGACTCATGTGACACTGAAGGTTGGAGCTCTGCCATCAAAGGATAAATAAATAAATTAGAGAAAAGTTCCAGCAGGGGTTCAGAATAAAAATCGGCAGCTGGCAGCAGGAAGTACCTGCCAATGGCAGCCGGAAGACAGTTGCTGGCAGCCAGACAACCTTCCAAAGTAGGCGGCTCCTGCCGCTTTTCGATCTCCAATCACTAGCATCCAAAGAGTGACAGCCACCAATCAGATTACTTGGTGACAGCAGCGCGTAAACGGAGTTAATGTAGGTTTAATATCAGCGAACGACAGTATCACTACCTACTGTAGTTAATTGTTTAAAGAGTCACTTCTTGTGTAACGTTACTGTATTTTACTGTATTAGCATCATTTGCCCCAGTATAGTCGGTCAAACATTAACTTTAATCAAAACAGAAGCATGGAGACTGAGGTGGGTCTGTCTGCGGTCTGCAAGACAGGGGCGTAACTTGAAGGGGCGTAACTTGAAGTGGGCGTAACTTGAAGTTGTCCAAATCACACCGAACCACACGAGATGTCAGAACGAGATTTTGTTGGCAAGATGGCAACTCGTTTAGAGACAACGGTAAGAATATTTTCCAGAGATAACCGTTTAAATTGAAATGTATAAGTCATTTTCATACAGTAGTAACACATTTTGGTATTGTTTCTGGAGTTCATAATCTATTAACTCAACCGTCCTCGCTTAGCGTTGTTAAGCAATATTTTACTTTCTGGCGGGATAATAATGTTGCCTTCTCGTGCTCTCATAATTGTCATAAATACATAAATAGAGTTTCCTTGGTATAACAATGTACATGAGCACCCGTCCCATTTCGAAACTTGAATGCTATGAGCTGGTGATCACGATTTCAGAAGTTGTAAATATCACATTTCTGATAGCACGTGAAGGCATCATAACGTTAACTTGGCGGGAAGAACAGAAGCTTGCTAGTGCAATGAATCCAATAAATTTGTCGTAACGTTAGCTTTACGTTAAAAAATAATATTAGCGGTTGTTTGAACTTTGAACTGATGTTTAACTTGCTGTATTAATTAAAGTTAAGGGTAACGTTAAACATTAGGTTAACTTGATTGCGGTAAAGTTAGTTTAACGTTTGACGTTCGTTAGACATTCAGTTTCATACCCATTAAACTCTCTGCGCATTTCATATTTTCAGGCCAAACCAACTCAGATATGCATAAACCAATGTCCTTTAAGTTGCACAAGGCTTAATTATTGCAAATAAAATATATAATAATTACCCATATAAATCATTTAAACAATTTAACTATATGATATTATGTTATCAAACTAATGCTACACTGTTCAGAAAAACATCCCCTTTATTGCACAAGGCTCAGATTTTGGAATTAGCATTTCCCATATTTTATAATAATTTTAGAAAATATATTATATGCAATACCGTAAATCCATTAAACGACAACACAGTTTGGCCTGAAAGGCTCAAACCTACTTTAAATCACTCAGAATATTATTCTCTATGATGCACAAGGATTGTTTTTCTGATTATTAATATGGTATTGTTAATATACAGTACTGAACCCTTTTAAATCCATTAAACGACAACACCGAATCTATAACATGTAACGTGTAACGTTATTTATTTCCCCCCACATATCTCCCACACATCGCTGCATTCAGAATAATGCAGGACTCTTTGTTGTGATTACTAGTGCATGTTTAGTGCATGTTTACAAGAATGTACCATATCAGTAATTCTAACAGTCTTGTCCACCATCAAATGAAATAATGAGTGTAAAAAATGTAATTCTTAATTTATTTTCTTCCAGCTTCATCCAACAGTTTGTAGGGAAGGTATTTTAAAAAATCCAATTTTTGAAGCCCCAAACTACAAATGCCAGTTCTGCAGCAAAATGGGGGAGTATGCATATGTTGTGGCACATATGCAAACACACGAGAAGACAGCTGTTAAACATGGAGGTATCTGTCAGTTTAAATAAATATTTCAAATTGTCCACTTGTAATGTTACGCATTTAATTCCAATGTTAATTTGTTTACAGTTTTAATTTTGCCATTGTAAGGTATGTATGAGTAGTTTGTAAATCTGTATTTCTGTTTGTTTATAGGGTATAAAATATACAGATGCCACAGTGGATGTTGCAGAAGTCATCATTATCACTGCTGCTATTGTGCGAGGATTATTACTCGGCAAAATTTGTTTTTGATCCATGTGCAGAAATGTGGGTTAGTTGATGCGTCAATAGCTCCCTGTGTCTCTGCACCCTCTGGCATCCGTGCATCCTCCAGCGTCTGTGAACCCTCCAGCCTCTGTGAACCCTCCAGCGTCTGTGCAGCCTCCGGCATCCATGCAGCCTCCAGCGTCTGTGCATCCTCCAGCATCTCTGAACCCTCCAGCGTCTGTGCAGCCTCCAGCGTCTGTGAACCCTCCAGCGTCTGTGCAGCCTCCAGCGTCTGTGCATCCTCCAGCATCTCTGAACCCTCCAGCGTCTGTGAACCCTCCAGCGTCTGTGAACCCTCCAGCGTCTGTGAACCCTCCAGCGTCTGTGAACCCTCCAGCGTCTGTGCAGCCTCCGGCATCCATGCAGCCTCCAGCGTCTGTGCATCCTCCAGCATCTCTGAACCCTCCAGCGTCTGTGCAGCCTCCGGCATCCATGCAGCCTCCAGCGTCTGTGCATCCTCCAGCGTCTGTGAACCCTCCAGCGTCTGTGCATCCTCCAGTGTCTGTGCAGCCTCCAGCGTCTGTGCATCCTCCAGCGTCTGTGCAGCCTCCAGCGTCTGTGCAGCCTCCAGCGTCTGTGCAGCCTCCAGCGTCTGTGCAGCCTCCAGCGTCTGTGCAGCCTCCGGCATCCATGCAGCCTCCAGCGTCTGTGCAGCCTCCAGCGTCTGTGCAGCCTCCAGCGTCTGTGAACCCTCCAGCGTCTGTGCAGCCTCCGGCATCCATGCAGCCTCCAGCGTCTGTGCAGCCTCCGGCATCCATGCAGCCTCCAGCGTCTGTGAACCCTCCAGCGTCTGTGCAGCCTCCAGCGTCTGTGCAGCCTCCAGCGTCTGTGCAGCCTCCGGCATCCATGCAGCCTCCAGCGTCTGTGAACCCTCCAGCGTCTGTGCAGCCTCCAGTCTGTGCAGCCTCCGGCATCCATGCAGCCTCCAGCGTCTGTGCAGCCTCCGGCATCCATGCAGCCTCCAGCGTCTGTGCATCCTCCGGCATCCATGCAGCCTCCAGCGTCTGTGCATCCTCCGGCATCCATGCAGCCTCCAGCGTCTGTGCATCCTCCGGCATCCATGCAGCCTCCAGCGTCTGTGCAGCCTCCGGCGTCCGTGAATGCTATCCAACAGTCATTACCTTTTCTAACAGTGAAGACACACCTACCTCATCAACTCCAGCCCAAACCACCTGTATGAGTAACCCAAAAATACTGAAGTCAAGGCCCAAAAAAACCACATGCTCGTTCTGTAATTTGATTGTGACGGCAAATCACCATCTTCCATCCCAATGCATTGACCGTAAAAATGGCATTTTCGCTGTCGGAAGAACTTTTTCTGGATTTAGTAACCCTATACATGTGCAGAAATGCACCTGGGGTAACAACCATCATGTGAGCTGTGAGCTGGAGCAATGCAAACGGGCTTCTGAATTTTCCAGAAGAAGTGGCTTAATGGGGTTTCAGTGCATCCACGTGAAGTCGATATCATACTGTCCTATTTCATCCAAACCGGACATTACACTCAAGGAAGAAGTTCTGTCAGATATGGTAGGAAGAAAGTGGATTTCTGACAATACAAAGAAAATGTGTCTTGCTAGAAAGCAAAAAGCGGAGTCTGAGAGCTGCCCACTGAGTAAAGAAGTCTCATTAGGGAATGGAACATCAAAAATATGTGTGTCAGTCCTGGAAACATGCACCTCATATTATTCTCGGTTAGGCAGAGTAACTGTTTGTTTCGACAAGAAAAGAAATACTTGGCACTGCCCATGCTCTAAGCCAAGGAATTCATGTCCTCATAAGTCCATTGCCAAATGGCACTTGAACCAGACTCGACCTGAACTTTTCTTAAAAGTTAGAAGTACAGACAGTGATGTGTTTGACACCTTTGTAGAATCTGGTCATCAAGATGTACACAGTACTGAGGAAATTTTTCTCTATCCACCTGACAAAAAAGATTTGAATGCAATGGTCCTTTACTTGCTGAACAACAAGAAATTGCCAGCAGTCCTGCCAAAAGATGTTTGTTCACCACAGAACATGGAGACTCTGCCAAAGCACCTCATTCCACTTGAGACCTTTTGCACTGTATGCCCAGGGAAGATCCCTCTTTCGGATCCAATCTTTATTACACAAAGAGCAAAGATTGTCACGTTTACTGGCATACTGGAAGGTGTGCGTTATTTAGGAATACATTATTGTTTCTTAATATTTACAAGGCCTAGCCTAATTAAAGTTTAACTTTAAGATAGCAGATTTATTACATAAGTACAGGCCAGTTACATACAGTTAAATTGCTCATTCAAATTAAAACCTACAGTGATCCCATGACTAATACAGTATTATTTTTCTTCCTTGTAGATGTGACCACATACTGTAAAAGGTGTGGTGTATGTGGTCATTTTTACCGATACCAGGAATGGGCCGAGGGGCTGCACAATTTCGATGACCACACAATATTAACACTGCATCTTTGCCTGTTCTTGAGACAGTCTGTACAGGTCACTTTTGCATTTTTTTTAATGCACCCATCCTATTTTAATAAACACATGACTTGCATGTTTTTCTCATGTACTACTTTCATAATTATTTTTAAAGATTCAGTGATGTAGGAATTTGGATAGTTTGAAGTCTATATAAGCACTTGCTCTTAAAGTGTCTCACTGAAAATCCTGTTTTGTAAACAATCACATAATGTCAAGAGATAAGCAAACATTACTTGTAATCTGGCGTGATCTAATTTTAAATGTTATTACAGAATCACACTGCAGTTGGCAGGGCCTTGGACATCTTGGAACAGACAAACACACAAACGTATCCAAACCATGACTCCATTCTTCATGGTTATCTTCACTTTGAGGCTTTGACAGAACACAATTATAATTTTTCATGTGTGCACTGTGGAATCCATCCACCTGTAGTGATAATGGACTTGCACAAGAAGGAGTTTTAGCATGCCAGGTAGTGGTCTCTCTTCTCTTAACATGAGTCATGACTAGTACTGCCAAGCAACTCTGATTTTGAGCAAAATGTCTTACAGTGAGTGATATTGAAGAACCCCCACCACAGTTTGATGGTCACGTTGACATTGAGGATTTCTGGCAATCTGTTGACCGAGAAATTGTTTGCAGAGGCTTTTACAAAGTAAGTTATAGATATACATTTTTCTGTAAAAGGAGTATTCTGCAGCCATATTTTAAAAAGTTTTCCAAAAGATTTATCTATCTGTCTACAATTACCTGTAACTATGTATGTGCATGCTTTTCTAGTCCCATGGATGATTGTGCATATAATTTTAACTGCCATAAATTGTATTAAATGCAATAACATTTAAGAGAGCTTTTGTTTTTAAACTACAAAGGTAACCGTGAGAATCCATACAAAGTTTGTCCGTCCTATGTGAAATGGGCACCATGGATTGGGCCTCTCACCAGAGCCAGCAAAAAAGTTCTCAACACCGAGTATGCCAAACTTGCAGCAAAGTCTGTTGTAGAACAGGCAGACATAGATATTTCAGAAGAACGGCTGTCAAGTGAACTTATGAACTTAAAGGTGAATTTTGAAATAATGTAAATGTAGTAGCAATGCACATTTTATTATTATTTATAGACATTAAGTACATTGTTGTACTGGATGTTTACTCTGCTGGATGTTTTTGAAACCACTCCAGATTTTACTATTTACCAAAAACACATGGAAGATTACGGTGATGTATCTGGCTTTTTAATTAATGGCTGTTGCATCTACTTTTACACAGGTTGATGCCTTGAGAAAACTTGTTAAAGAATGTGGCATTGACTCAAAGGGCTCCAAAATGGATCTTCTCCTCCGTTTGAGGGAGGAGATGAAAACAAGGAGCACTTATGACAAAGTGTTTCAGAAAGTTTGGGGAGCATCTGGTAAGTGTCCTACATATATGTAGTTCTATTATTTATGTAATGACTAGGGCCGGGACTTTAACGCGTTAATTAAGATTAATTAATTGCGTGACTTTAACGAGTTTCGTCGGACCGTTTATACTGGAACACCAACTAGCGTTCTCGACTTCTGAACACAACAAACCACAGTGAACATGAACGAAGAAGCTGACGAGACTGCTTTGCTTGGCAAATTTTGTTTTAAAAAACGAAAGGATGGAAGCGTCGACAAGAGCATGGTTGTGTGGAAGCTATGCAAAAGGAATTTGCGACGAGCCTCAAATATCACCTCAACGCAAAACGCTGGACATAAATAAATAAACAAAATTTTGTTGATTAAACTTATGTATTCAGTCATTATTCAATGGTATACTAAAAGTCCATGTGAAAAAAATTACTTCTCACTGTTCTCAGGTCAAATATTTATATGCAATTAAAATGCGATTAATTTCGATTAATTAATTACAAAGCCTCTAATTAATTAGATTAATTTTTTTAATCGAGTCCCGGCCCTAGTAATGACATAAGAGAATATTTAATTGTTGTAAACATGTCACTATGTGTCTGTACATGTACCTGAAGACAGCTAGGTTAATGGTCAAGCTAATCGTATATTTCCATTTCAAGGTGGCTGGGCAGTGATCATGTGTCCTTGTGGCATTGTGAACTCAGTAAAATTCAACATAAGAGCTGAAAGCCCACGAGATTACGCAGATATGTTGCTTTCCTTCCAACATTTCCCAAACGTTGTTATCTATGATTTTGCTCGGGGATTAGTAACTCATACTAACCTTCGGGAACCAGAGAGACTGCGCTTCAGTCCATATGAAGGAAGAGTGGTTGCAGCTACCCCAGAGAATATTGCATCTGCCAAGAGAGGGGAACTTAAAAGGAATTTGCCATGGCTGCAGTTAAAAACACCCACCTGATCTTAATGGCCATCCTGCAACTGGTTCTGCAGAACACTATGCACTGACACTTTTCATCAGTACAACACAAGAGATGAAAAGGATGCTCTGAGATTAATTGGACTTGTGCCTGAGCTATGTGGGTGGGTCAACTCCCAAACAGCGGAGCAGCTGTTCTCTGGCATGCGAAAGAACAACTACTTCATGAACTCTCTCTCCCCAACAAGCCACATCTTCCTTATGCGTAACATTTTACATCACCACAATGAGAAAGTCAACCAGCAGACAATGGAGGATTTTAAACGAGTTTCTCATGGAGATGTCACCCTTGACGCACATGGAAAAGCCATTTTGGGTAGTTATGCTTTGATTCCCTTATTTTGACGCATTTACATTTAGATCTGTTTTAGAACAACTAGCACTTAAATTAACAAAGATACATAAAAGATGTCTGCATTTTGGCAACTACCGTTCAGCAAAACATCACAGAAGGATAACATTGTTTAAATGTTTGTTTGCCTACATAATCCAAAATAAAATAGTTTTTAAACGTCCTATCACCGTCAATGCTTAGAACTGTCATTGTCTTGCAGTGCATGTGAATGTCCCTACAGATGTGGACATGGCAGACCACTGTGGGGAGCAGTGTGAGGCTCTGACAATGACATCAAACCTTAGGCCCTGTCGCGCCTCATGGACACTAGGAGTGCATCCCCTTCAAGAGCATTTGGTATGTGGTTGCATTATTTTATCACAATTTCTTTTCACATTTATGTTATTGTATTCTCTTTTTCTTCTGTATTGCATTTCTTTACGTGTCAGAGCTTAAAGTTATCAGGCACCATGCCTGATTTCAGGCAGAGCAGTTTTAAATTAATGTAAAATTCAATACATTTTCACATTTCCTCTTGGACAACTTTTCAGGCTCACAAATATTAGCTTGCTTTAATCCCTGGCCTGGAGTGTTTTTTTTGTTTGACACAGCTTGCATTTCTTTGTAATATGTGTAATGTGTAGGTGAATTATGTACTGGATGAGGACAGACCAATGAATGAAATGATTGTAAAGATGGTCAGACGTGCCTCACAAGAGAGAACTTTGTATCCCTGGGACTAAGAAGGAAATGGATTCAATGGTGGGGAACATTTTTATTTTTTTTGAAGTAATTGCACTTTTTTCTGGAATAAGGTTTAAAAGTGTTGTTTTTCCAGGTGGGAAATGCTTGCTTAAGGCTTATCAAGGAAATATTGCAGTATCAGGTGTGTCTCATTTTATACAGATATCTGTGACAAATTCATTTGAATTACAATTACTGTAATTACTGATAGAGATCTTCTACAGGGGAAAGATGTTTACATTGTGGATCTCCATATTCCACCAACGTGGCTCTTGCCCTCATCCTGTGACCCTTTCCTTTGTCTTCCAGTAAGTACCCACAATACATTTAACTAATAGTGATAACCCTTATATCTTATACAACGCTTTTCAAAACAAAGTTGCAACACACAACAAGATGACAACACTTTACGGTCGTACAACATGGAGAAAATGAAAAAAGGAGCTTCAAATGTCATTTCAAATTTAATAAAAATAAATATAATAAATAATGCATCAAATAAGTGTTAAAAGTCAGAACTAAGTTTTTGCTATATTTTCTTTCTTTAAGTTGGACCCCCAAAAGAAAGATGCCCTGATATTCCCCCTATGGACCCCAGGGCACTTTCTGCTGTGTGTAAGTGAATTTTTAGTATTTATTACAAAACCACACTCATGGAAAGGATTCATACTGAAAAAAGCTAACACATTTAAGTTGTAGGTCCTCCTTTCCTTTTAGTCTTTTGTAATCCTGGCTGCAATTGCTTTATCTATGTCGTAATGGTGAAGACTTGTTGACTCATTTCCAAGACTATTTTCCCTGTAGGTTATTAAGCCACTTAAAAGAGAGATTCTGTTCCTGGATTCCCAATATTCACTCATGGGACAAGGCTTTGCACATGGACCTTATCTAAACATCTTAAGGTTTCTAAAGGAAGATGTTCGTTGGAAGTCGTGTTCCTCAGACTTCCTCAAACTGTCTGCAATGATGTTAGTCGTGTTCACCAGACTTGCTCAGATTGTTTGAAATGTTAGTCGTGTTCACAAGACTTCCTCAGATAGTTTGAACTACTGCTGTTTGCCAGTCATGTTCCTCAGACTAACATATTCTGTAGCTCAAAAACAATGTGTTCCTCGACAGAACTTTGTGTGCTCCAGTACTTTATAGAAGTTTCTGATGCCCTTTTTGTTTTATCAGGTCTGTTGCACAGCACATTGTCTCTGGACCATTGACAGAATTAACAAGCCTTGATGTTGAGGTAGAATATCAAGGACATTTTATCTGCATATCACTTTTTATTTTATTTATTAATTATTGGTTTGGCACAACTTGGGCTACTTTAACTATTTCTCGTTTTACATGTACAAACCCTTCAAACCACCAAGCAAGGCCCTTTCACACTAAGCCAAATCTCTAAATCTTTAAACTTTTGTAGTTTGCTGTTTATTAAAATATGATTGTTTTTTTTTCTTCTTTTAAACAGGGACTCCCTCAACAACAATTTGGCATTGACTGTGGAATCTTCATGATGATGGTGAGTGAAGTTTTCCAGTTAATTTATTTCATGCTCTCTCACAAAATGTCTATTAATTGTGTCTATAGCCCTTTTCACACATGCAGCTTTTTACTTTACTTTCCTTTACTTTACTGGCATTGGACTTTTGTTAATGGAATAAGGCCCAAATGATGGCAGCATAGTGTCAGCGCTCTGACGCAGCTTTAGTTTTTTCCCTTCTCCTCTGTTAATGCAGTGGTATTCATAATATGAAACATAATGTTGTGAAAGAGGATTTTTTCTTTCTTTTCATTCAGCTTGCTGAATTCACATGCACGCAAAAAAATGAATTACAACTTAAGTAAAAACACAACTTTGTTATATTTGCAGTACTGCTGGTATGCTGTCATGGAGGCTCCATTTGATTTTACAATTGTAAGTATAACATCAATGCTCCTATAGATAGGGGTTATAATATGTAGAATTTGGATTTTGATTTGGTCCAGGAAGTTCTCTGTTGTCCTTCCTGATATTTCTTCCCCTTTTACCTTTGGGTTTTTTTGGGAGAGTTTTTATTTTCTTGCTGCTATGAGGGTTTAAGTCAGGGAT
The DNA here is from genome assembly GCA_023029165.1 of Gobiocypris rarus. Classification (NCBI taxonomy): domain Eukaryota; kingdom Metazoa; phylum Chordata; class Actinopteri; order Cypriniformes; family Gobionidae; genus Gobiocypris; species Gobiocypris rarus. The sequence continues at coordinate 28,716,053 of CM040914.1, read as the reverse complement.
TGTCATCCTTTTTTGCTTGATATAAAGTGGGCCAGTTATGACCTTTCCGACTGGAAAAGTGAGTTGGGCCTCAAAATGAACTTAACTTGCAACTTGAATTGTAAATATATTGTATTGTACTCTGTTCTTTTCTTCAGCATGACATGCCGTGCTTAAGGAGGTGGTGGTGCACAATGTTGGTGGAGAATCTTGAGATTGAAGGGTACCAGTGTCTTCAAAAATATTTAGATAAATTCAAGATACTATTATTAGCAGTAATCTGAGGCAGCAAGGTAAACATTTTTATTTTATTTTTACTTATTACTACAGCCATGGCGGAGGTTTGCTCACTTTACCGAGCAGGGAATAAAGATGGCCAGGGAAGTCTGGACCCAATTTTCCGCATCCCTAGGAAGAGGAAATATGATGAGGTCACCATGGTAAGAATTATGGCCCAAAAACTTGGTCTAAAGTAATCATCTTTCTTGTGCTTTACATGTACTAAGCTATTATGTAATATGCATCTCACTCCCTTGTTTTAAAGGAACCTGTCCCCAAAAACCATGCAAGGTGAAGGAGCCATGCAGAGTTGAGTCCTCACCGGAGGGAGTTGGCATTTTGCAGGCATGTATCTGTGAATCACATCTATATGCCATAGTTTAAACTCGCTCACAGGATCTTAGTTAGTTATATGTGCACTCTGTGTAGACATGCCACCTTGCCACTTCTTATATTCTGTAGCTTAATCCAAGATGCAACAATAACTACATATATGGCAGAGGTCTTCAACTCTGCTCCAGGGGACCCACTATCCTGCAGAGTTTAACTCCAATTCTAATCAAACACACTTGATCTCTTCAGAATCGCTTGAAAATCACAGGCAGGTGTGCTGAAGTGGGTTGGAAATAAATTCAGCTGGACATTGGATCCCCAGGAGCAGGGTTGAGGACCTCCAGTATATGCTATTTGCAGGACACAAATGTGAAGGCTACAGAACATTCCAATTAAGAGTGGTCCTTCACCCTTTCCTGGTCGATGATGATGGAGACCTGTTATTGAGCCTACTGATTTTGTAGTGACTCATGTTTTATGTTCACAGTTGCCTGAGGAAATTTTGCAGATGATCTTCATCCTTGTGGTGCTACAAGATGGTGATCCTGCAATTTGTAACCTTGCTCTCACATGCACTCGCTTCTGGAGGATAGTGAGAGAGGAATCCTTTCTCAAGGAAGCACACTTCTGCTGGCTTGACAGTAAGTTTTTGTCTCTTTCCTTCTGCCCTCCTTCCATATTTTTAGAGGTAAAGCACTTCTGATCTATAGGTGAAAGTAACTCACTCACAAACTCACAGTGCTTGTCAATCTGTGTCCCGCAGATCCCAGCAACACAACATATTAAATGGCCTCTGGAGTGGTCACTTGCCATTATTAAAATGTAAATCTATGTTGTACAGAGATGTTGCCTAATTTATTATTTTTTATACCAGTTTATGACTGTTTCCTCTGTGATTTTTGTGCAGTTGTGTTGCTTTTGTGTGATGATTCTACATTTGTCCTTTATCTGTCTATGTGTGGGCCTAAGTTATGATTCAACTCAAGGTTCTAGTGCTAAAATTATTTTGATCATCATAATATACCATTCTCTACGTTATTAACATTACACTATGCTACAATGCTATTCTACAATGTTTTTGTTTTTTAGGCAATAAGTGTTCCTTTCTCTTCTTTTGTCAACAGGTGTGGTAAACTGGAACTCCTTTTCAGAGGAGTATAGAAGGACCTACCGAATTCCCTATCTGATCTCCCGTTGCATTCAATGCAATGATGCATACAAAGATTGTGAAGGATACTGGGGATGTGGACAAAGAGGAAAACTTCAAGGGTTCTGCTCTGAAAATGATTATGCTGGATACTGCAGCATGGACTGTTTTTATGCGGCTGGAGGCACAATCTAATTCTATGTTACAATATTAGTGCCAGAACAAAGATTGTGAAGGATACTGGGGATGTGGACAAAAAGGAAAACTTCAAGGGTTCTGCTCTGAAAATGATTATGCTGGATACTGCAGCATGGACTGTTTTTATGCGGCTGTTTTTAACACCTGCATTGTGTTGCCTGTCATTAAAATATTTTTTGATGAGTGTGCTTGTAGTTAATTTCTCAAAGTATCATAAGATGTGTTTGACAGCATTGCATTTAGCTGTTCATTAGTGCTGTTAAAAAATAATTGTGAGCACATCAGGCATACATGAAAAGATGTTTAAAAAAGGTTTATTTATTTATTTAAAAAAAAATGTTTCACAAAGCCCAATTCCAAAAGGATAGCTATATTAGTGAAAAGGGTTTCTAGCTATACATTATAAATACCTTGCCACTATTGCAGATTGCAGCTTGCTTTACTGTATACAGACAAAACAAGCATTTTGAAGATGTCATCTCAGAGGTTTCTGTTCTTGAACAGCTAAGAGTTCGTTTAATTAACTCGAGTATGTTCAGTTTATGTGCCAGTTTTAAAAGCATAAGAAACATCTGTAATCGCTCTCGCGGTAATTCAGTTTATGTAAATCACGTGCGAGAGCGATTTAAAAGCATACGAAACTACGGTAACACTTTACAATAAGGTTCTATTAGTTAACGCATTAGTTAACTTGAACTAACCATGAACAACACCTCTGTTCAGCATTAGTTAATCTTTGTTAACGTTAGTTAATAAAAATACAGCTGTTCATGTTAGTTCACAGTGCATTAACTAATGTCAACAAGATTTTATTCATGCATTAGTAAATGTTGAAATTTACATTAACAAAGATTAATAAATGCTTTATAAGTGCAGTTCGTCATTAGTCAATGTTAACTAATGCATTAACTAATACAACCTTATTGTAAAGTGTTACCGAAACTTCTTTAATTGCTCTCGCGGTAATTTGAAAGTTCGTAACTTGAAGTGGGCGTAACTTGAAGTGGGCGTAACTTGAAGTCATGCAGGTTGCAGACAGATACTATTGTGGAGACTGCTACTCGAGGCTGTGGAATAATTATGTTCATAGTAAGTAGTAAATGAACAGGGTTCTCTAACACGACATTAACAATGGACATAGTTTAATCAGTTGTAAAACACTGGGATAGGCCTTTTTAGGTGTTGTCAAATCTGTCAGTTTGATTTATATTCATAATTGTTATAAAAATGTGGGGGGAAAACAGTAGGCTACTATACTGTATATTGCACTGGAGTATGAGCTTGACTTTACTCAGGTAAGCATAATAAAAATGTTATGTATTTGTCAAAAGTATTTTGGGACATTTTAACTGTCATTTTGAAAGTATCTAGTGTGCCTCAGCATAACTCCAGTGGATCTGCTGGTGTCAGAAATAAAGAAGGGAAGGAATAGACTATGAATTCAAGCAATTTTGACTTTAATTTTTGACTATTAATAGCCTAATCACTAATGAATATTTTCTAGAACCCTGCAGTTGTTGCAGAACGATGAAGGCGAAACAACAGACGAGGTAACAGCACATTCAGTGTGACAGGCAGAAGCTCATTTCAAGTGTTACCCTACAGCATTCTGATTAAAATACAGAATAAATGTATTTCTCAAATACCAACTGCACCCATAGGATGTGCATTCTGTATTAAGGAAGTTACTCTAAGTCGAGATGTTTAGAAAATAGTGTTTAATGACAATGTCAGTCATTTTGTTAGTTTTGTATGCCACATTGTTGCCAGAGAAATGCTTCATGTGGTCATTGAGGTGGGTGATCCTGATTTTGTAAACTCGTCTTGTATGTTTGCATTTGAAACTCTGGTGGGAACAGACTCATTCTGTTTGAAAGCACACTTCCACTGGTTGTATTTGACAGTGTGTATTTATTTTCTTTTACTTATTTGATAAAAAATAGTTAAAATGGCAAATATATTTCTCTCTTATGATGTTTCACTTTTATGGATTTCAAATTTTATTATACACGTGTAACAAAATGAAGTATAAAGTCTGTATCATGCCAAAAGAATTGGAGACCTTTAAACACTGCTTATCAGGTGATAACTGTTTAATAGGTATTTGATGGCAAAATACAACAAGAATAGTATTCACATGGATGTGCATGCATGTATACTGTTAATAAGGCAATGTAAATCTTGTGTATGTAACAGTTTTCTTATGAATTCTCTGCCTACACTGGAAGAGGAAAATGGAGAGAGATGCATCAAGAAACACACTGGTGTCAGGAGAACCACCCTCACTCAACATCAACAACACCAAGCAGCTGGTGGTAGATTTCAGGAAAGGACAGAGAACACACCCTGTCACCATCGACTGGACACCTGTGCTTTAAGTTCCTTTTGTTCACATCACTAAAGATCTCACATGGTCTGCTCACACAGATGCAGAGCTGAAGAAGGCACGTCAGCACCTCTTTATACCTCAGGTGCCAGAGGGAGTTTGGAATCAGCCCCAAGTTCCCAACATCCACAGATCATTCTACACCTGCACTGCAGAGAGCATCGAGAGCACTTGGTACTTGCTGGTGATCTACAAGCCATGTTGTAGGAGGTGAGCTTCTCCTCCAGGCGGTGTATATGAAAGCCCGGAGGATCATCAGTGGCCATCTGAGCCACGGACTGCTCTCTGCAGCATCCAGCCCCACATGAGCCGACTAAAGGGACAGCTTCTTCTCTCAGGCTATCAGGCTGCTGAACACCCAGAACTGATGCGCCTTACACAGCCCACTCTATCCTATGCCATGCGCTGCACTTTACACTTCATCACCACAAATTCAACCAAACTAGAATCTAATGTATTATGCACTGCACTTTTAACACCATTATCGATTCTGCCATCACCTACTTATCAACCCAATGTATATCTGCAACTGTATAATGTGTATAATTGGATGCCAAGGATGCTGAACACTAGTGGCGGTTGAGGAGAGACCCCTGACATGGTTGTAAAGCGTTTGGGTATACAGTAGCATTCATATAATTATGTCTTGTGTGTATAATATGTACATTATTTATTGTGTATAATGTGTATTGTTATCTGCAAAGTATGTCTAATTGTATTCTGCACTGCTCTCGAATGGCACATATGTGCTGTTGCTGGTGTGACAATAAAAGTGGTTTGATTTGAAAACACCCATCCAGGTTTTTGCAGTGATTGGTGCCAGTTGCTGGTGGAGTAATTTTTATTTATTCTGTCTTGATAGTTAAATTTAAATTCAACTTAAATTCACTCTCAATAAAAATTTTTAATAAAACATATATTACATTTTGTGAATAGCTCAGCATTTAATACATAATCTATTTGTGGGATGTGTTTGATACTTATCACACTTGTTTTTCTAACAAACAACAACCACCAAAATACAGCCTACATCAACAAGAATATATATATATATATATATATATATATATATATATATATATATATATATATATATATATATATTTTTTTTTTTTTTTTTACTCACTAAGTTACAGTGTAAAACTGAACTTGAAATGTTTGTATGATACAGCTATATACAATACGCAATACGCAATAATTAACGATATACATATGTTTTGTATATAAAAAGTAGACTAGTCTATCTACTATAGTAAGATTTAATTTAATCATTTAAAATCTAAATCACAATTATGATTCGGCTATTATTCATACGATCACTCGTTATTATTTGCCTTTCTTCCCCTGGCTAAAAGTGGCAGGTAATGCCTACTTCCGGTTGTAAACGGCAGCCCACGTCCGGTTTTAGTGGCAGGTACTGTCGGCTGACATTGGCAGCAACTTCCTGCTGCCAGCTGCCGATTTTTCGCTGAACCCCTTCTCAAAAGTTGGCAAAAATATTTCACAACATTTTTAAATTTTTTTTCATCAGATAAATGCAGCCTTGGTGAACATAAAAATAAAGACATTTGAACAGTATTATAAGCCTATAACAAAATATGTAGACTTCTCATGACAGTTTTAATCCAAATTGTACTTCTAAAGCAACACATTCATGCTTGTGTGTGGTTAAGTTATTTGATGAAGAAAAATGAACAATAATTTAAGAACAATCACACCAGGATAGATTAAGTTTTTAGTTTATTAGCAAATTATGTTTTAATCCAACATAATTTTTAATCCAAATTATTTGTTTATTAACAAATTATGAAAATTAGTAAAAGACCGATTTAAAGCATCAAGTGACACAAAGAAAAGAAAATCAAAACGAAATGAAATCAGTACGACTAACGTTAGTTGAAGTTTGCTTAATGCCTGCAATCTTTCAGTCAGGTAGGCCTACGACTGCACAAAACTTGCAAACTAATAAATACTTTGTAAACACAAAAAAACAATTGAAGTTTAGGCATACATTTGCGCGACACTGAAACGATTTACCTTTTCTTGAAACAATACATTATATCTGCTGAGATACAAGGAGGAGCGTGAAATAATATTCTCAGTTTCATGCGCATGTCCGAAAATCTCGAAACCGAAAATCTCGTAACACCTGACAGAAGAACAGTAACAAGAAGAGGAGGAAATGGGGTTTCCAGACTTGCGCAACTGACGCTAGACTGTGGCGTGCACATACTGGGGCTGGGGCGGAAGGACCAAAAAGAGCACTAAAATATTACTTTAGTGAACGATGTTTTTTTTATTTTTATTAAATAACAACAACAAAAAACAATACAGTATAGGCTATAAACATGTAAATTGTTTATTCAATAAATCACTTAAAGCGAGCCTGGCTGTGTTTATTTTGTATTTAGTGAAATTGTCTTTGCACTACTGTAAATAGTTAGATGCTAATTTACAAGTGTTATATAATAGTTATTTGTTTAGTGCACAAACATGGCAGATATATTCACCTCATTACTGTAGTAGGCTATAGCATAGAAAACAGTATAACAACATATTCAGTGTATATTATATTTATTATCGTAATTCATAAATGACTGGATTTTCATTTTTATACAGGAGTTTTGCAGGTATCCTATTTGTTGAAATTCGTTCAGGACAAATTGACAATCAACTGCCGGTTGCATAAACAGCCAAGACTGAATTTAAACTTTTTTATTTAATTGTTTTTTCTTCTTCTTCAAATCCTTGTAGAAATTAGTTAATTTCTAGTTCCCAAGGCCCAGACCATAAACCACCAAGAATGCTAGTTGATTGACTTGAAGTGGCCAGATTTTAAAAGGATATTTGAAACGCCATATCATTTCATGAAATACTGAGCAATACTCAGACATTTTGGGTCATTTAAAGCACTTATACATTTGTACATCACAAATCCCTGGGCGTTATTTACATGACCGAAAAAAAGAACATGGGTTAATAGATTTCGCAGGGGTTAATGCGTTTCGTATACTAAACCTTTTAGACAAAAGGGTAACTTACGATTTAATCATTTTGCTGTATTTTGAAGTGACAGGAGAGCAAGTTCACGTTCACATACATTTGTAGATAATTTTGCAGATTTTAAATTTATTAGAGTTTACTTGAAGTTGTGTGAAAATAACTGAAATGCAAGATGATGCAGTACAGGCCAATGAATAAACGTCACAAATTTTAATCCTGCATGCAACCTAGATGTTACTTTTTGCAAATGTTCAACAATCAAAGCCACATACACTTAAGAAAACAAATTAATGAAGTTAAATACTGGCTACTTTTTTGTTATAGTGCATTTCAAGTATTCATGTATACAAATCAATTGGGAAAAAAGGAAGTACCTTTCAGAGTACATTATAAAAATGCATCTCACAAAACAGATTTGTTCTTTAAAATGCAAACTAATGCATCAAACAAAACTATTAAATAGGCATTTGTATTATTAGAAGTTTGGCAAATGAAAATAACATACAATTCATAATTTTCCCCCCTACAAAATTTGTCATTGTGATCTTATGAGATTTAATTTAACAGATATTATATATGACAGAAAATCAAGTGGCAATTAGACATTTAAAAAGGAATCAGTTGCTGGAACTGAAAGGAAATTCTTAATACACAATTATTTGAATCTGTTAACATCATTCTTCATAGCTTCATTGAGCTGCACAGTAATGTAATTAACATGCACAATTTCAGTGACATGAACAAAAATAAGAAAACAATGCTCTACAATTAATACCAAAACAGTATGTTTGTTTAAATATAAATTACACAAAACTTGTAAAGTAATTCTTTCGATATTGACTCAACACTGCTCAAGTGACATCTTTTTTTAAACGGCCTCTCATAAGAGTAAATATGTCAAAGGCTGAGACTATGCAGTAGTGCAATTTCTATCAAGCAGGGCCACAGTGTTTTTATTTTTTATGTAAAGGATTTGTCAACAAAATGACAAACTTTTCCAACAGACTATATATGATACTATATATATGAAATTTTAAGAAGGAAGACGTCATATTATTTACATGAGATTGTACAGTTCCCTTACTGTTTATACACAAAACACCATAATACATTATAAAGTGCACTAAAATGGTTTCCTGAATAGGTTTCATAAAGTAACTTAATTATTGTTCCTCCATTTCATATTATATCTTGCTCTTTCAAATTTCAAACTAAATGTCCATGCACAGGCACATGCCTGTGATGATGTGCCATACATTTTTTATTTAATTTGTCAAAGATTGATTAGCACAACTGAGAGCTGTTTACTAACAATGTAAATTCCAATAGCCAAAACACTAGAAACACTGAGCAACTTCAGCGTCAAAGTGTAAAGTTTCCTCTAGTTAACAGTGTGGGGATACTACAGTAATGCTCTGCAGGTGAAGCCTCATGACAAGAAATGTTGATGTCGTCATATCAAATATGGTCAATTAAATTTCCTGCTACATAGCCAGAAAGGTCTTCATGTATAATTTGGAGGAACTTTGTCTACAGGAAACATTAACAACCTCTATATCAGTTGGAATGTCTTTAGACAGGGGTGTAGTTTGCCAAAATCACAGCACATCTTGAGTTTGAAGGGATAAGCCATGGACCCTCTTTTGTTCTTCTGACTTTTCCTCCTATCTTCTGAAATGCAGAAGGGTTCAATTCTACTTCTGCCCTGCTTTAGTATGAGTGAGAGAGAGTGAGAGAGAGAAAAAGTTAGGTGTTGAAACACGGTGTTGCTCAACCAATGAGCCAAAAGGGTCTATGTTTTTCAGCATGCTTGGAAATGTTGAAGATAACATGGCACTGGATGAGAAACGATGAACGGAGACTGAAGAAGTGAAAACCAACATTGAATAGAAAAAGTGATAGTACAGTTAAAGCACATTTGGGGCAGACAGGGAGATTCCTAGAACAGGTACCTTTTTCCATCACCAAATTCATCAAACCAAGCTACATATTTTACAGCCATCAATAACATTCCACCGTTCTCATTTTTTTATTAATTGGAGAGTGCTATGTTTATTTTCCGGCTGCCATGAGTATCTCTCATCACACAGGACCTGTTCTATAATTTCCTTCTTACAGACCCACAGGAATTGAAATGCTAGTCTATACCATTCATTCATACTAGAAGACATCTACTTGCATAATATAAAGAGAACTAATGTGTGGTGGTTATCCTGAAACGTTACCATTTATTGGATACATAAGTATTCTCAAGTTCACCACTCTCAGGCCGATGGACTTTAAGCAGAGGGACACACAAAAACATGCATCTCTCTCTTTCACCATCTCACTCCCACACACTCACTTGCTCGCTCTCACACTGACCTGCAATGTACTTTGCTCCAATTAACATAAACATGCTACCCAGAATGTAAAAGCCCAAGGGTACACTACTGAAGATACTAGTCTCCTCTGTTGGTTGTCCAGAACACAGGTCCATGTCACGCAAGACAGTGAAAAGAAAGAGAAAACAAGTGGGACAATTAAGTAACTATTGATATTGTGAAACTAGTTGCTTCTCTTTGAGATTTACTTTATTGCAAAGAACCAGGTAATCAATAACTTTGCAGAAAAGCAGATCTCCAGAAAGAAGACTTTGTACCCCTGCTAGAAAACAAAACAAGCTTTGTGTTCTTGCAAAATTCAGAACATCCATTCTCCCTGACTTCGGACATTCTGTGTCAATTTCTCTGGTTATTGATTACTACAACCTCAATCTTCAACTACTTTTCTGGGCCTGGTTGTATTTTTGTTTTGTTTTTCCTTTTTGAAAAAAAAAAACATTTAAACAATTTGAGCAAAAGAGATTAGATAATTTTCCAGATTTACAAAAAATGGCCATTCATTGTTTTTACTCATTTAGTTATAACATGGCATGCAATTACTGAATTATTTGCAGTTGCAGAGAGTGTTTCTTTGATTAGTGTATTGATCAAATTGTCAATGTAGTCAAAAAAGAAAGAAACCCCCCCCCACAAACACACCATTTCCATTGTTGACTGGCTCAGTGGTTTCCCAGTTCATAGCCCTCTGTACAGCTTTCTTCCAGCGAGCATATCGCAATTCACTCTCTGCATGTATATTAAAAAAAAGTCAGTTTCATCTATAACTACAGTGCTAATAAACGATTAGTTATTACACACTTTACAACACAATGTTAAGGCCTGGAAGGTTTCAAAAAGTTCACCTGTATTATATTGAACCATGTTACAAATGAAAAACAATTTTATGCAAAAAACTATATTTTGTACATACAATTTGCATTAGTTATGAGCTGTAGTGTGTTGTTTTTTTGCTTTCTTTACCCTCTGGGTTGATCTGAGGTTCAAATCTTTCTGAAGTGACCTCTGTGAGATCTTCTGGGTTCAGGCTCCACACACTGACCCCCTCAGCTGCTCCAGCTGCCATGGCAGCCCCCAGAGCTGTGGTTTCAGGCATGGACGGCTTTACTGTAAATAAATAAAATTTACATCCCATATCTGCCCATTTCTAAGTGTTTATGTACATCCTCATGTATAGACGCACAGGTAATTCAATAATACTTGATGCACTTTTTGAGGCCCTTTGTATGTAAATGTGCATCTTACCAACTGGGATACACAGTATGTCAGCCTGCAGCTGCATCAGTAACCGGTTGGATGTCATGCCTCCATCAACCTGGAGCTGAGATAGATGAATACCACTGTCCAGGTTCATTGCATCCAGAATCTGAAAAAAATGTTGCATCCTTTAACACCCCACAAAAAAATATTTCAGATTTCAATATCAGGTTTTTTTAACATCAGTTCTCAAATTTAGAAACACACCTCTATCCTTAAGACTGTAAAAACAAGTAAGGGTCTCTAAGGGATAATGTACAGTAAAACAGACCCTGTAAAATAAACCACGACAGGGTGATCAGGGTGACATGATGTCTGTGGCTGACTACATTATCCTGCTTATTATTACATGTCTATTTACAATTCAAATTAAAATCAAATAAAGATTTGAGCTGAAATGATTCTATTAGTCTGATCCACGCTTTGGATCCATCATGACCAATGCCAATTAATGAAAGATACCTCTCGCGTCTGGAAGCAGACAGCTTCGAGAGCTGCAAAAGCCAAATGACTCCTATTGGTGAACTGTGTTAGACCACAGATGATTCTGTTACAAGCAAGAGGCAGAGGTTCAATGTTGTACATTTCACATTTAATAACACAGCACTGCAACTGGACTTAAAGAAGAAAAAGCATTAATATCACAAGTGATAAAATGTACAATAAGATTTCTCTTTTTATAAAAATCTAGTGCCTTTCTTTAATGCAATGCTCATTCAACTCAAGGCTTCAGTGTTTTCATGTCACTTACCAAAAATGATCAGTCGAAAATGGTCTTTTAAATGGATGGATCAGTAACTCACCCTCTGGCACTTGGTTCCCAGTATGGTGCATATAATCCAGAGAACGCAGGGACAAAATAACAGCCATATGATGTGCCAACATCAGCAGCTAATTTTTCTGAGGTGGAAAGTGAAGTGTTTATACGGAAATATTCCAAAACTTGGTTAAATGCTTTTGTATTGGGTATACATACATTTATTTTCCATAAAAACTCACCAAGTTCAGTAGAGGTCTGGATAATTCTAAGGTTATCCTTTAGCCAACGCACAACTGCTCCTGCAATGGCAACAGAACCCTAGAAAAGAGCATTGCACATGAATATGGTTAAAGGATTGGCTATATCACTTTAAAATCAAAATAATTGTGAGAAATTAATATTATTTATTTGTTTTTAGAGGTGGAATGAAGTTACCAGTTCTAACAATTGTCATGTAAATCAGTATTGGATGCACTAATCCAATATTCAGTACCAGTCAAGGTCACCTTTATTTACATAGCTCTTTATAATACACAGAAACCAGGGTCAGGGGGTTGGGGTTCTCTAGACAATGAACAAACACTTTGTGATTATGATTCAGGCTAGGGCAGCAAGATGCCAAATATAGGGATCGTGGTTAATCAGTTTAATCATCATAGAGTGAAAGTTTATAATTTGCATGTATCCTGTCAGTTTAAACATTAAAGGGATAGTTCACTTTGAAATTAAATTTTAAATACTGTTCGTTTTCTCACACAAACCGCTCGTTTTGTGTCTTAGGCCATCAGTGTGTACTTACGATGGGGGATTGTTTAATTTGGACTTCTCTGTGTATGCTCTTTGAGGTGGTGACCATAGACCTGCATTATGTGAGGCACAGACAAGAACGGTTTGACCTAAAATTATCAAAATTGAAACTACTGGGGAAACAAATACTCCTACATCTCAGATGCCCATGAGGTGAGCTAAAACGTATCAAAAATTTTATTTCAAAGTGAACTATCCCTTTAAGCGCAAGAAGACTGGAACTCATGCACTGTTTTCTGTGCGCACTCAAGACAACACGTGAACATTGAATTCAGGTCTCTTTCTCTTCTTTTTGAGCTTGAACGGACATGTACATGCTAAATTATGTCAAAATGCCCATCTCTGAGAATCCTCAGTCGGTTATGCTTTCTAAACAATTAGAAAATGGACATATCATTATATTGGATCAGTGCATTCATCTTGTGTCAGCAGCCCAATGTACCCGCCGATGTTTGAGTCACCAATGTTAATCAAACAACAAGAGAAAATCACATTTGTAGCTTTAACAAAGATAAATTGTATTAATTCATTAGATTTACAAAACTATGCTACAAAATCACTCCAATCATCCTAGAATGATAATTCTTTACAAATACCTGGTGAAATTGTTTTCATATCGCAATATATAAAATCACAGAAAAACTAAATATTGCAATCTCAGTTTTTTCCAATTTTGTGCAGCCCTAATTCTGTATCACAAGTCAGAAATCAGATCATGGATCAGGAGCATTCAAATATTTCAACATCTTTTTGCTTGAAGATCAGATTTACAAATTGTAATTTGTAATATTAACATTTTACTAGATTTAGCACTACACTTACGTTCACTTGTTTTTCTACCCACTAAAAGTTTATTACGATTATCAGTTCAACACACAGAGGTATAGAAATTCTACAATGGGAAATGGTAGAATCGTATCGTATCACTTATGAAAAATGGTATCAGTACATCCCTAAATCATCGTGAATATTGCTTGGGCAAGAAAAGTCTGCCAGAAACATATGTCATGACAATTATATTATGTAAAAACAATGCCAAAATTTAACAACATTACCTCTAATGCATAGTAGGCTGGCTTGTCACGCCCTAGTTTATACGCGATTGTTGTCAGAAGTCCATGGTCCGACATTAGAGGCTTCACAAAAAAAAACAGGCAGATTAAACAAAAAAAAACTAAATGTGTTAAAAAAAAAAAAAGTAAATTGAATACCTTTGTTCCTACATTCTTAAGAAGGAAACAACCAGTCCCATAACTGTAAATTTACAGATAAAAAAAAAAACACATCAAAACTTACATATTGTAAGCAAATATATAAAAGTCACAAATAATTAATGAATAATCTTTGTTCAGTATTATTAAAATGTTTTGCATGTTGACACATTAGACTGTGTGAAGAGCAACAGAAACTGCTCAGTGATACTGCTGTATGCAACATAAAAGACAGATTAACAAAACTAAATCATACGTATTTTTGGCTTGTCCATCTTTGAAACACATCTGTCCAACCAGGGCAGCAGACTGGTCACCAAGACACTGCAAACGGATGTAAAGTTACTTTAAAGGACTACAGAAAGTGTGGATTATGAATTTCTGTGTTACCCTCGAGGATCTGAAGACATTATATTTTATATGTATTATGATCAACGTAATTATCCAACATGAAAAAATAATCATGACAATGTATACAATGCACACAATCAAAAGTTAAGAGACATTAGCTAAACAAAGACAGAAAGAAACAGAAATTGTTTTAATAATCTTACCCCTGATATAGGGACACCAGTTAAAGGGCCAGATTTCTGTAAAAACAAAATAGAATATTACAAACTAAAACATCAGGGGAAGAATTTAATAATATACATATTAATTTAATAATTAACATGCATAACACCGCCCCCGCTTAGTGACAAAACTCAAACAATTGAGTCAGATTAAAAATTATATATGAGCATGCTCTTGTGAATATGAGCATCTTTGGCATGTCAAAACCATCTGCTGCTTTGTGTTGTAAAGTATCTTCTCTAGACATACCCTACAAACTGGTAAAACCACACAGATAGTGACAGTGACTCAACAAGTATGTGTTGAAACCTGAGTAACTGAGCAACTTTATTTTCATTACTGCAACTCAAGATGGTGCATCCTCAGCCATGGAGAAAGAAGAAAAAAATAAGGTAACAAAGCAAGAGGCCCACAACCAAAACACTCAATGAAAAAGTTCCTAAATTGAATAAAAACTTCAAGATCTGTTGGGAAGGATAGGCAGTGCACCTGTCATCAAGCCAAAACGCAGTGGAAAAACAATGACACGTTCAACATTCGGTACATTTCCAATAAGACCCCATCTAAGAAAAATTAAATGCATTTATAACTAAAAAAGGGAAAAAGATCTTTGTGCCATATTGGAAATGCACCAACTTCTGTGATGACAACATGCCACAGCAATGTTGTCTCAGACATGACAGTGTGTGGACAGCTAGAGAATACTCACCAGATTAGAGCTGATTTTCTATCAGTCAGCCCAAAGAGATCACAGGACACAAAATATAATCATGACAAAGAGGGACATACTAAAATATCCAAAGGGTGAAATGACTGCTCCACAGCAAAGTTCAAATCTGGATGGAAAGCATGTTTTGGGCAATTGGATTTTGTGTATGTACAGTTAAAGTACAAAGGGAAGACAGTTACTGTTTGACAAGCACTGCTCTGGAGCAAAGATCATTTCTCTCTTGCACAGCATGCAAAGAAATATTTATAATGCACCCTGAGTAGGACATATTTTAAAGCAGTCCAACAATTTATCACAACAGAGTCTTAACAACACATTATGTAATAACATAAGTACAGAAATCTGTTAGGAGTCAAACACTTACCATCAAACCATAAATCTCTGAAGAACTTCGCACTTTTGGCAGAATTTCCATTGGTATATCAAAATATCTATTTGAGAAATATACATTATAAAATATCTTTAAAAAGGCTGCAATCAGTGAAGGCTGGAATACACTACACTGTTTTTCCCAGACTGTTGCCCAATTTGCAGTCTGGACTTGGTAGTTGGCAAAAGACAGAGCCAGCCTGCAGATTTATTTATTTTTTTTTTTTTTACAGATTTTGCAGGAAATGCAGTGTTACTCAGTTGCTTACTGTATGATAGCCAGTTTTTCCTAACCATATACAAGTCGACAAGTGTTGTCGTTTAGTGTATTCCAGCCTTAAATGGATACTCCACCCAAAAAAAATTTAATTCTCTCATCATTTTCTCTCATCCCTCATGTCTTCCCTGAACTTTTTTAACTATAAACCTAGTAGTAGTAGTATTTGAGTTTATTGCCATATCAGCATCACAGACTATTACATAGATACATTTTAAAAATGTATAATATAATAATAATTCATATCAAATACAATATAATGAAAAACATTTGATAAAATTCAACTTAGACAAAAAACAAACAAAAAAAGTACATGTAAAAATGAGTAAATTTCTATAAAAGATTATTTAGCTAAAAATGTTACATTTTCTGGATCCTTAAATAAGTCCTTATAAGTTTGTCTTGATAAAAAACACTGTAAAAATTGGGCAGTTACAAAGTATGTTTTATAATAGACAAACTGGTCCTACAGTATGACATTTTGGTACTTCTTCACCCTTCAATAATTGCCCATGAGTATCTGACACCTTGTATTTACAACCTGGTAAGATCTTTTAAACCTAGCTTCTGACAAATTGTCATATGCAGGTTCATGAGAGCACTGTGAAGAGCTATGTCAGCAAGCTGTGAAGTGTTATGTTAATGTGTTCTGAAACTCATGCAAGAACCACAGAGGACACCAATTATTGTGTGAGATTCACAGCGCTTAAATCATACTTGACAATGTGCTGATGTTTATCTGTGGACTCACAAAGATCATTTTTCTAAAAGTCTTGTGTTTATCTGAAGAAAAAAAGTTATATATACATCTGTGATGGCATGAGGGTAAATGATAAGATAATTTTCTTTTTTTTGTGGATTATCCCTTTAAGTTACAATCTTTTTGTCAACTGCATATGTGAGTTAGCTTTACTCCAGAAAGATTCATAAAAAAAAACAATGTATGTATGCAAATGTATAATTACGTGCAGAGCTCTGGATCCCAGTCCATAGTGTGAATATTGAAGAGCATGGTCCGGCTGGCATTGGTCACATCTGTGCAGTGAACACCTCCCTTCTTCCCCCCTGTCAAGCACTGAAAGTAAGGAGTTACCACCTATTATTTTATCAAGTTTAAATATTTACATTATGATCACTGATTAGAGCAAGTGGAATTAATCCATGACTAAGTGCTTGAGTTTATTTTGCAGTATCAGCAATCATGATCATTATTATTTAGAAGCCAGATGACATTGGACTGCCACAAAGCCATGCACTGATTTCTTCTTTTAACCATTAACCCCAAACTAATATACACAAAATCGATATAGATCACATAAGATATTTCACTGCCACTGCTCTTACCCAGATAAGCCAGGAGTCAACCGTTCCAAACATTGCCCTGTGGGAGAGCACAGCTTCATGGACCTTTTCCACATTATCCATCAACCAGCGTAACTTCACTGCACTGAAATATGTGCTGATGGGGAGGCCTGTCTTGTGCTTTATGAGTCAAGAGGAGAAGTAACAAGTATTATTCAATTTTGCCAACTTTGAATAAGATATGACATAACACTTGAGCACAATTATGAGTGGACTTAAAGGGTTAGTTCACGCAAAAATGAAAATTACCCCACGATTTACTCACCCTCAAGCCATCCTAGGTGTATATGACTTTGTTCTTTCAGACAACACAATCTGAGATATATATAAAAAATATCCTGGCTCTTCCAAGCTTTATAATGGTAGTGAATGGCGGACCTGATTTTGAAGTCCAAAAAAATGCATCCATGCAGGGTGGGTTAAGACTGCAAGGTGTTAATAAAGGTCTTCTGAAGAGAAGTGATGCGTTTAAGTAAGTAAAATATACATATTTAAAATTTTAGAAACTAAAATAACTAGCTTCCGAAAGACAGCCGTATGCCGAAAGAGTAAACCTTGACCTCACCTGACACATGACATAAGCGTAGAGGATAGAGCAAAACAAAACATCGGTCATGATTTAGAAGTCTAAAACAAGAATTTTTAAACAGAAATGTCAGAGGAGCTTGAGTTTGTTACCCAGCTACTCCTACATCCGATATCATACATTGTGTCAGGGGTTACTCTTGTGGCGTAAGTCAACTTGAGTAGGTTGCCTGCCGGACGCAAGTTATTTTAGTGTATAGTTTTAAATATGGATATTTTTCTGACATGAACCCATAGCTTTGCATCAGAAGCCTTTATTAACCTCCTGAAGCTAGATTACTTTTATGATGGATGGATGCGCTTTTTCAGGCTTCAAAATCAGGTCGGCTATTCACTGCCAGCTTGGAAGAGCCTGGATATTTTTTTTAATATATAACTCTGATTGTATTTGTCTGAAAGAAGATAGTCATAAACTTTGACATAATTCCATTTGAAAACAAAAAAATCAGCATGGCCCATATTGAAGTTCTAGTCCATATTTTTAAATAGTCAAAAGTGTGACAGCTTTTGACAACCACAGTTGCATTAAAAATTAAGTCAGATAAAATGTATAGATTCACCCTTTATATATAATATGAAACTGTTACTAACTAAAAAAGAAAGAAAGATAATTTGATTAATGGTTATAATGTGGTGAAAAGCTTGAAATTGATGTTGGTGCATGGCACGGGTGTTATTTCTCCTACTTGCCAGTTGTCAGTGGTTTATAATGCAGAGGCTGTCAAACCGTTTGCAATGGTTGATCATAACACCATATAGAAAATGGTTTTGAAAAGTGATCGATTTCAGATGCATTGAAGCAGCTTTAAGATTCTAGAGAGCATTTGATTTGACATAAAATCTGACAAGAATCTGAAGTGGAGAATGGCAGAAAAGCCACAAAACTTCCATCTTGATTTCATGGGTATTTAAAAAACAAAGTTCTCCTGACAGATATTTTTTAAATTATTTTATATAATAATGGATTGCGGATGTAGCTGTTCAAGATAATTTTAGTCTTGTTTACAAGGAGACACTGGCACTCTCACCTTGAGGTGGTTTTTATTCCTTCCAGGAGTTTTGTTGATGAGTCTTTCTACTGTGGACTGGGTCCGCAGATCAAGCCAAACTAAACAGACCCAAATAAATGATCAATTATTCAGTTCTTTTTTTATATAGATTCTGAACTGTAAAACAATGGTTACAATCTCTGATAAATGTGCTATTTATATATAAAAGTGGTTACTAACCTATAGCATTGTAAAGTGGTTCTCCTGTTTCCTTGTCCCAAACCAGGGTGGTTTCCCTTTGATTTGTCACCCCAATGGCTACAAAGATTAAAATAATTGAAGAAACTAAAATAAACAACCAGAATAGCATAGAGAAATAGCAAGTTGCCCAAGTACCTTTTATGTTTGAGATATCAATGTTGAGCTGGGTCAGTTTCTCACAGGTCCTGTCCATACACTCATACACAGACTGAAGAATCTCTTTTGGATCCTCCTCCACCCACCTGACAACAGACAATAAATCATTTTTAATGCTCTCAGTCAGACCTGCCACATGAAACTCGCACAAATCTTATACAGCACACTGCACACAGTTGAACACATGATAACTTTGCCTTCCAAGTGAATGGAAGAAATCCTAATCAGCTCAGTATATAATCAATTACAGTATATGAAACAATAGTAAACTTGTGATTTGAATCCCAAGTTTTACTCTTACTATATTGCATAATGCACTGATCCATTGAACCAGCATGTGTCCTCTAAATGACAGAAAGGACACAACACTCACCCCTCTTTTGGAAAGCTCTGTTTAATCTCAACCTGATGGTGGCTGAGAAGCTCTGCTGTTTTTGCATTGAAAACCTACAATTAAAAGAAGAGACAGAAAAAATAAAATAAAGAAAACATGAATTAAAGCCACTTATCATTAACCATCTTGCTCCATTCAGAAATGTCAGATGAAATGGTCCAAAATGGAACAAAAATGTTCTCACTAACAATTGTTTTTTTTTTTTTTTGCTCTGAATCACTCTACTTTTTTTCTTGAAGACATAAGAGTCGGTTAAGTTTGCATATTTGCTGCAGATGGCCTGACCAAATAAGATATTTCTTCCAAACTGTCTCTGTTCTGAGAAATACAGAAATCACAGATATATAACTCAATGTTTTGGAAAAAGAATACCAGAATAGCATTTCCCTGACCTAATCTGACTCGTACCTGCTACATTTCAGTATGGTATTTCAGTCATTTGTCAGTGATGTTGAAAACTGGAAATTACAGCTATTACAAAGGCATTAACCAGAGTTTTATTTCATTATGAGCTTTTCAGTTGAGTAACAATTCCCCCCACAACATTTTAACAATATGACAAATGTTGTGTATTTACAAGTACACCCTATTTTAGCACAAACACACTCTTACATTCTTCTTTGTCTTCCTAATGGACACAATTAAAGGCAAGGCAAGTTTATTTATATGCCAAATTTCATACACAATGGCAATTAAAAGTGCTTTACATAGAAAATGAAATTAAAATAGTGATAACATATGCATAAGAAATAAGAATACCACGTGTAAGAATTAAAAATAAAAACAGGATAATTAAAACAGATGTAAAGATAATTTTTTAAATAAGAGGAAAAAGATATATACAGTTGTAAAGATAATTAAAAATAATACAATTATTACAGTATATATAGATGAAAAAGCACAAGGCATAAAGAAAACACATCAAATTGCTTTGTCCACTATTTGCGTGATGACCTTGTGAGATATAATGTACGTAACACATTAGGCCCATAGTAGGGAACAGTGACATTTCTAACAGCTCACAGACAGATTAAACCAAGTAAAGAAATGGGGTTTTCAATAATTTAGATGCCACAGTTCCCGAAATATGATCTTCCTCGTGGAAGGGTCCCCCATCCCAAAATGTAAAAGGTTTATTGTATAAAGATCAAATTTGTACTGTGAAAAAAGTATACTAAATGTCAAAATATAATTTCGATAATATTTATTTAGTTACATTATTAGGGTTAATTCATGTAAATTGGGACACTTTTTGCAATTCAGAAGACCTTTTCCTAGCACTCACCTGCGGTTACCTGGACACCACAAGACCAATCCTAACTGGACAATATATTATACACTGTACGGAGAAACTGTCCAACGTGTGATTGACTTGTCATTTAAAAAGTTATCATGTAACTTACAGAAAACATCTTATTAAGCTGTCATATTAGTGGCAATTGAAAATGTTAAGCCAAACATTTGAACTTTGTAATGCTGCTCAAATCCAAACATTGTGTAACTGGGTAAAACGTATTATTAGCAAGTTAAATCTCAGAGAGACAGAAATGAACTTCTGCATCTGGGCTGAACGGGTTCACTCGACTAGAGTCAAAATATCCCGTCTGTTGCACTAAAACAAATATTTGCCGACACAAGCACCGAGTAAACCGAAAGCTAACTAACGTTAGACAGATTCAGATAATTTTCAATTGTCATCTTACGGAAAACTAAGCAGAACCAGAAACTAAACGCAATCCATTTGGGTAACGTGAATGACCGCTGTTTCAGAACTCCTGCTGACCCGGCTTCGGCATCTTCATCCACCAGCAGCACATGTTGGCAAGGGCACGGAGGACTCTCCAATCTCTATCTGTATGAGAGCCACTTCAGTAAGCTCTACCACAACCAGATGACATGTCCTCAAGATGCGACTTACCAGAAAACGTGTGGAACTCGTGCCTTGGTCGATAGCAGCTACGAGGGGGCCCAGCATGATTCTGTTCGATGATGCAGCCATTGTACTGTTCATTGAATCAGTAAGCGTGAGTGACCACAGAAGCCAAAAATACAACAATCGCCACTCGCCTCACTGCTCCGCCCTCGCTCCCGCTCACTTCTGCGCGGTACTGACGCCATAATGATGACGTAAAAACACGCCCAGAGAGGGAGGAGAGTTTTTCTAATGAAATATATCTATCATCACTATCATCACACGATGAAATCTAAACTTTGGAGTTCAGACTTTTTATTATAATGAAATGTAATAAAATTATAAATTGTTCAGACGCAATGAATTATGTAACACATGTATTATCATATAAATAAGGAATACAAACAGTGCTTCTGCACTAAAGCCATAAAGGCTACGTTCAGTCCCAAACCGATTATTTGTGTATATGATTGGAATCTGGGGCCTAAACCATGAAGCAGCTGTTGTGCTGAATTCTGACCCCCTACCAGATTATTACCCCTCTAGTATTGGTAGGTTTGGGAGTATATGTGGGGGAGAGTTATAGTATTAGGCAATCAAGTAGTGACTTCGAAGAGTTGAGTAATGGCAGTTAAGTGTGCGCCAACCATGGGTTAGGCACCAACCATGAAAGTTTTGTTTTTGGCAGTGTTCATCGGAGGACACATTTCAAGGTAGGAAGGCATCAAGGCACGTCCAAATCCAACGTTAGCTTCCCTCCCTGCCTCCTGAGATACCTTCATCTGATTGATTTTTGAAGGCAGCATAAATGGACCCTTCGCTGCCTTTGATATCCAACAATCCTTTGCATTCCATTCTGTGACAGTTGAGCAAGAAAAAAAAGATGGTGTCCAAAAGTCGCGTTTGCTGGTCAGTTTGTGTGTAAATACGTTTTTGACCAACATTTTCCACTTCTTATGTAATTTCTAGCAAGAAATTACTAATGTAGTAATTAAATAGTATTATTTGTTTAGTTCTCACCAAAGCTCTCTCTATTTTGCTGTAGATCATTAAACTGTTACAATGCCTTAGAAGTCTGTCCGAAATCAGTTTCGAGAGGCATCAAGTCAGCTGCCTAAGTTTTCGGACACAACCTATGTTCCAGTTAAGGCCCTGTTTACACCTGGTTTTAAGATGCACCTTGGTCGATCGAATCACAAGTAGATGAGGGAGATGTACAAGGCCTGTATCCGTTTACTGCATGTAGCTGCTGTCATGACGAATTGGGCCTTTCCTTGAAAATGGGTCTGCGTCGAAAACTGGAAAATGCTGCCTTCGGAGGACACATTTCAAGGTGGGAAAGCATCAAGGCATGTCCAAATCCATTGTTAGCTTCACTTCCTGCCTCCTGAGATACCTTGATCGATTTTTGAAGGCAGTTTAGAATTATGGGATGTCAAAGGCAGCAAAGGATACATCTATGTGTTCCATTTGGTGACAGTTGAGATAGAAAAAGAAAGATGTCATCTGAAAGTTGCAGTATGGTCAGTTTGTGTGTAAATGTATACATTTTCCACTTTTGATGTAATTTCTAGCGAGAAATTACTATTGTAGTAATTAAATAGGCCTATTTGTTTAGTGCTCAGCCAAACTTGCTTTATTTTGCAGTAGACTGTTACGCTGCCTCAGAAGTCAGGCCAAAATCATTTTCGTGAGGTACCTTTCATGCCCTTACGCTGGCTTACAAGTGATTGCCTGATAAGTATGGAATGTTAGGGCTGCCAATTTTAAAAATAAATAAATATATAAATAAATATACAAAGAAATATAAAAAGCAAAAATAAATAAATAATTAAATAAATATACATAGAAAAGCAAAAAAACAAAAATGAATAATTATTTATACTTTTATTTCCATATATATATATATATATATATATATATTCTTTTATTTATTTTTACATTTATTTCGATTTTTTTTATTTCCACATTTATTTATTTATTTATTTATGCATTTATTTATGCATTTATTTCTTCCAACATTTATTCGTGCGTAGGGTAATGAGGAGGGCGGGGTTTACCTCCTACATAGCAATAGAGCTCAGAGTAGGCGAGGGTGAAGCGTTGAGGCCACAGTGACACCTTGTGGTGTGGCCGAAATACAATAAGTACAGCCTACTGACGCTGATACCAGACCATTGCATTTTAATGTAACTTCCAAAAACAATACTGACAGCACCAGAAACTATTTGTTCTCAAGTTCATTTTTCTCATTAATGTACATACAGCACCTCATATTGACAGAAAATAAAGAATTGTTGACATTTTTGTAGATTTAATAAAAAAGAAAAACTGAAATATCACATGGTCCTAAGTATTCAGACCCTTTGCTCAGTATTTAGCAGAAGCACCCTTTTGATCTAATACAGCCATGAGTCTTGTTGAGAAAGATGCAACAAGTTTTTCACACCTGAATTTGGGGATCCTCTGCCATTCCTCCTTGCAGATCCTTTCCAGTTCTGTCAGGTTTGATGGTAAACGTTGGTGGACAGCCATTTCAGGTCTCTCCAGAGATGCTCAATTGGGTTTAAGTCAGGTCTCTGGCTGGGCCATTCAAGAACAGTCACTGAGTTGTTGTGAAGCTGTGTGCTTAGGGTCATTGTCTTGTTGGAAGGTGAACCTTCGGCCCAGTCTGAGGTCTTGAGCACTCTGGAGAAGGTTTTCATCCAGGATATCCCTGTACTTGGCCGCATTCATCTTTCCCTCAATCGCAACCAGTCGTCCTGTCCCTGCAGCTGAAAAACACCCCCACAGCATGATGCTGCCATCACCATGCTTCACTGTTGGGACTGTATTGGACAGGTGATGAGCAGTGCCTGGTTTTCTCCACACATAACGCTTAGAATTAAGGCCAAAAAGTTATATCTTGATCTCATCAGACCAGAGAATCTTTTTCTCAATATCATAGCAAACTCCATGCAGGATTTCATGTATCTTGACCTGAGGAGAGTATGGATGAACGATATTCTGTTTTAACATCGACATCGCGATGTGCCTGTGAGCGATAGTCACATCGCCGGAACATGCGATGTGAAGGGTAGTAGCCCAAGGTGGGAAATTAGCACCCACCACCAGCTAATGGCGGGTATTTTTTCTAAGTGGCGGGTGACTTTGGCTTGTATACCAGCCACAGTGGCGGGTGGGTTGAACAACAGTTTATTGGTTACTACTTAAAACATTCCTTGTAATGGATTAGACAGCTTTTGTCGAAGAATGCTGTTGCTAGTAACAATGATGCACTTTTGTCGAGTAACTCATTTCATTGGTTTTCAGCGCTGAGCTGAGGTAACGGACAGACGAAAAAAAAGGTTAAACAATTTTGGCGAGATATCCCCGGGGTTTAAAGGCCAGCCGCGGAGTCAGCAGTGTAACTTAGCGGACCCCGTCCGGGTGATGGCCAGACTTCACTGGTGTTTCAGGAGTTTATTGAAACCGTTTATCTCCAAAAATCACCGTAAGAGCTGAACAAAAAAGCAAAGAAGTGCGTAACTTATACCGCGTACACAAACTCAATCACCAGCATTATCAATAACATAACACAGCGAAATACACAAAAATACTCATTACAAATTACAATAAGCAAGTAGGCCTACATACACGCCTTAAGCCTTTTCAGGGGGTGCTAAACAAACTGTAAACTTTAACTCTGCTTAAATCCACTGAATGACGAACCGCAAGCTCTCACGAGTGCTCACTCTCTCCATACCGCAACGTAGACTGCAACACCCGTCAAAATAAAACTCCCTACTTATTAAGACAGATAAAAACCTATTTAAACATACAGAAATTTCAAAAATATACACAAAGACAAATTATAAAATACTACACAATGAAGTATGTTACAAGCAACTTACTCTTGCTGCTCACTTTTCTTAATCAGCATATGAAATTAAAACAATAATAATATAGGCTAATATTTAAACATAGCTTAACCAAGTCTCATATCAAGTGAACTGCCATACAGCCAGTGTTGGGCAGTAGCGAGATACAAGTTGCGACACTACTATAGCTTAACTACATGTTTCAGTAGCTCTGTTACTTTTAAAACAGGATAGGCTCACCGGTAAAACCACGTTCCCTCAAATCCTGCTCAGACATTAAATGTACCTGTTCTGTAATGTAGCCTACTGTACCTGTTGTAGCCATTAAACAATGTATTTTGTTTCATATTTATGTTTAGATATTATAATGCTATTTTTAAATGTAGGCCATATTGATTATTAAAAGTGCAAAGTGCAATATGTCAAAGACAGAGTGGGTCATAAATTATTTAATTTTTGTTGTTGTAGAAAGCCTTTTTTAAAGTGAATTTCGTTTTGTACAAATTGTGTCTTAATTTTAATCAATGTTTCATCAACCAATTGCTTGGTTTTAATAAATAAGAAACAACTAGACTAGCAGACAATAATCTGTGACATGAGGGCACGGGAGAGAGCACTTGTTGCACATGAACGA
Source organism: Gobiocypris rarus (assembly GCA_023029165.1). Classification (NCBI taxonomy): domain Eukaryota; kingdom Metazoa; phylum Chordata; class Actinopteri; order Cypriniformes; family Gobionidae; genus Gobiocypris; species Gobiocypris rarus. The sequence goes on along the minus strand of CM040914.1, from coordinate 28,690,210 downwards.
ACTGGAGCGTATAGGCTACTTCTGCACAGACATGAGTGATATGTGTACAGAAAGCTTGAAAAGTCCTCTTTACGAAACAATTCGAAATGGAAAGAAAGCGAAGCGCACTGTTCACATGAGCAACTCATGACTGGCGGTTCTGTTCTGAATGCTGCACTCCTGCATTAGACTAATCCTGACTTACTCCTGAGTATTTCATTTAAGTTGCATACATTTTGTTCTTGCACTGATGTTAAATTTGTAACCATTTTGCACTTTCGCAGCTGTTGACCAAAAAGAGGTACTTTGCAATATATTTAGCCATGATTATGATGAATAACACAAACACTGTTTTACTTTGGCTAAGAAAAGTTGATTTATAAGCATTTTGGTTCACAATCTTTTAAGTTGTTTTATTAAAAATATATTTATTTTAGGTTATATTGTTGTAAACCAATCAGGGGGGTTGGTGTAAAGTTGCTGTTTTATTTAAAAATGTGTCAGGAATCAGGAATGGAGGACCCAGATGCAGAGGGAACAATAAAGACGGTTTATTAACAAGACAGATCAACAAGACACAATCGGGTAGTGGAAGAGTGACAGTCCAAACACCAGGGCAGGGGTCAGACACCACGATGACGGGCAGGGGAGGATGACCACTGAGACCAGTCCAGGCAGCCAATGAACTTGACGACAGCTTGGGAGGCAACACCAGGCAGGGCGATGGTGGGACAATCCAGGCAGGAACCTGAGGCTTGATGTACTCCCAGAATCAGCTCCCGTCTTAGCTGACAGGCAGTGGAGACAGCGGCCAGGGAAAACACAGGGCAGGAACCAACACAGAACACACACAAGACAAGACCACAAGAAATAACAGACCAACAAACACTATGGCTAAAGAAAAACAAAACCTAAATAATAACTGGAGCTAGAAAAAGAGAAAAATAAAACAAAACCAATCTCTATAAAAGCCTGAAGTAAAAAGGAAAAACTGGAGAGAAATAAAATAAAAGGTAATTATCAAAACAAGAAAACTGAACAAAAAGGCTAGGGAGAATACCAAAATAAAACCTGGAAAGAATTAGCAAAAAATAAAGTCAGAAACTTAACTAGACTAAAAAATTCAGGAACAAAGAAAAAAATGAAAATAAAGCCAAAGCAAGAGAAACCGGAGACACTAAATCTAGAAACGACTTACACAGAGCTAGAGACTATGCACGTACACACAAACGCACACAAATGCAACGAACCAGCAAAGATATGAGGAAAGGTAGCACAATATAAAGGGACCAGAGCACATGAGGAACAGGTGAGCACAATTAGTGAAACGAGGACTAGACAAGGAGGCGTGGTAACAGCAAACAAGGAGGCAGGACAAGAGGAACAAATGACAAACACAAAGAAAGACAGACCCATGTACTAAGACACAACACAAACATAGAAACATTAAACAAAGACAAAACAGACAAGACTGCCAGGCAGAACCCTGACAAAATGTGTTCTGCTTTTGTTCTAATTTTGGAATAAAATATTAAGTGACTTTTTTGTCACTCGAAATTAAGCTTGCTTATTAGTGAAATTATTAATATCATGGAATGGTAATTATTGACTTGAGCCTGGATTGATGGCTCTCAATATCGCATTATATATCGTTGGGGAAAAAAATATTGCAATGTAATTTTTTTCCAATATCGTGCAGCCCTAGAGGAGAGGCTTCCGTCGAACCACTCTGCCATAAAGCCCTGACTGGTGGAGGGCTGCAGTGATGGTTGACTTTCTACAACTTTTTCCCATCTCCCGACTGCATCTCTGGAGCTCAGCCACAGTGATCTTTGGGTTCTTCTTTACCTCTCTCACCAAGGCTCTTCTCCCCCGATAGCTAAGTTTGGCCAGACGGCCAGCTCTAGGGAGGGTTCTGGTCGTCCCAAACATCTTCTATTTAATGTTTATGGAGGCCACTGTGCTCTTAGGAACCTTAAGTGCAGCAGAATTTTTTTTGTAACCTTGGCCAGATCTGTGCCTTGCCACAATTCTGTCTCTGAGCTCTTCAGGCAGTTCCTTTGACCTCATCATTCTCATTTGCTCTGACATGCACTGTGAGCTGTAAGGTCTTATGTAGACAAGTGTGTGGCTTTCCTAATCAAGTCCAATCAGTATAATCAAATACAACTGGACTCAAATGAAGGTGTAGAACCATCTCAAGTATGATCAGAAGAAATGGACAGTACTTGAGTTAAAAATATGAGTGTCACAGCAAAGGGTCTGAATACTTATGACCATGTGATATTTCCGTTCTTCTTTTTTAATAAATCTGCAAAAATGTCAACAATTCTGTGTTTTTCTGTCAATATGGGGTGCTATGTGTACATTAATGAGAATTTTTTTTAACTTAAATGATTTTAGCAAATGGCTGCAATATACCAAAGAGTGAAAAATGTAAGGGGGTCTGAATACTTTCCATACTCATTTTACATTTAATCATTTAGCAGAAGCTTTTATCCAAAGCGACTACATCTGCACAAAGTGTTTACCTAAAACAATCAGATTGTTTATACAAAAATCTAGGTTCTTATCATTCTTATCATATAATGGTCGCTGAACTATACTGTCTATTATGATTAGAATTAACAACTCTGATGCCTTCATAATTAGTCAGTTTGCAGACGAGACAACTTTATTTCTAAAATACAAAATTCTAAGAAATACTATTTCTAAAAATCTGTTCCTTTCACTGGAACTAAAGAACTGTGTGTGGAATATTTAGTAGTGAGATTCACAAATGGGCTTATTGCACAGGTGGTAACCTATCACGGTACCATGCTTGAATTCCCTGAACTCCTGAGAGCGACCCATTCTTTCACAAATGTTTGTAGAAGCAGTCTGCATGCTAGTACTTTATTTTATACACCTGTGGCCATGGAAGTGATTGGACACCTGAACTGAATGATTTTGAGGGGTGTCCCATACTTTTGGCAATATGTTCTACAAGATTTCAGTGATGAAGAAAAAACAAGGAAGCGATATTTATCTACCCAATATTTTCTAGGGCCAAAGAAGTGACATTTAAAATCTTGAATTACATTTTATTTCTACATGAGTGATACAATTGGGAAAACTATTCATGTGGATTTTGTAAGAAAGAAACTGAAACGTTAGAACATTTTCTGTCATTGCGAATTTGGCTTTCATTTTAGAGTTGGTTACAATCTAAAGATATATCGCTGTATTAAAGTTGGAGTGTATCGTACGGTGGATTAATAATATGTCCTTTTGTTTGTCGATGGAAAATATTACATATTTTTGTCTTTTTTGAGAGTATTTGGAAACCTTTTAAAACCTTTATTTCAAACTCTGATTCAGTAATATAATGAATGAGGTGGATATGGCTTGATTTGCTTGTTTTGTATGCATGACCATTTCCAAATATTCTTAATGTGTCGATATCTGAATTGACTGGTGCCTCTTTTTTGTTGTTTGTTTATTTATTCTTTTGGTGTGTTTAGTTCTTGGTTTTCCTTAATTATTATTGTTACTATTATGTAAAAGAGATCTAACTATTTTTTATAGATCTAACTATTCACAATATAGTTTGTAGGCCTAATATACTGGCATAATTTGTCAATAAACAAAAAACCAGGAGGTGCCGAATGTCAACTCATGGTTACACTTTATTTTACATTGTCATTGTTACAGTGTAATTATAAATAATATGAATTAACTACATGTACTTAGCCCACTATAGGTTTATGGTAGGATTAGGGTTTGGTTGAGGGTTAGTTGCATGTAGGGGAGCATGGGGCAGGGTTAGGGTTAGGGTTAGGGTTAGGTCCCTGTAAAGTCCAAATTAAACTTGTGTTCTGAGTTTCTCACACCACAGATAAATAAATGTGTTATTAACCAACTAGCCAAATTTGAATCATAAAAAATTACGCTAAGTACATAAAATATCTTAACCAAATTCTTGAAAAAAAAATAAACAGCATTCTCTGCTCTCAAACGCTGGGGGCGTGTCCGTTGATCGGCGCCGAAACCACGCCCACTCGCGGGAAAGCGGCATTAAACACACAAGACAACAACAACACTCAAGTACAGCTCACGAGTCACGACAGCACCAGATGTCGGCGGGACGGGAGGATGAAGGTCGGGGCGGGAGATAGTCGGTTCGGCCCCATTCTGCAGCGGATTATCCAACCCGATCTCACGGCAATTCGTACATATTTTACAAGGTGGCTAATTAAATGCGAATTTATGCGACCTCACTCGTCGAATTCATACGATTTTTACTAAATCGTACATATTTGACGAGTTGGCAAATTCGTATGAATTCATACGAATGACCTACCTCAACCCCGCCCCTAAACCTACCCATCACTGGGGTTTAGGCAAAACGTACGTAGATCGTAAAATATGTACGAATTGGTCGTGAGATAGCGTTGGATTATCAGTGAATCCCAGTTGTTGCCGATGAAAGTTTGTAAAACTATCCGGTGTAAAGACACTGCAGAGGCAGGTGTTGGTGGTGATCGTCAGCACTCCATCAAGGTAGCTGTTCACAAAATTAATCCACCTCTTCTTGAGATCGCCTTTTTTGTTTTGTTTTGTAGGCTGTTTTTTAAGTTGTAGGCTGTAGTAACTAACGGTTCTGACAGTAACTCGCAATCTAGCCGGTGAACTGATGCGAAATTGCGAATGTGCTCTAGTTATGGGGAGGAGCCACATGCCAAGTGGCTCCAGTGCGTCATCAAGCCTCTGTTTTAACCCCGCCCAAAAAATCCGGAACACAGCAATAGTGAAAAACTTCTTAACGGTCTAACTTCTGAATTCAGTACTACATAGTTCACAGTCTTTGTAATGTGTTTCAACAATACATTTCTAACATTTCTAATGTGTTTAGAAACAAATCTCAGAATTGCCTTTACAGGGACTTTAAAGCTTTTCACACATGCCAGGATGACGAAACTTTGTTTATTTACTAGTTGCCATATCAACGTTATTTAGAGAAAAAATTGTGCCAAAATTAAAAATATCTTTGGAAGATATCACTGAACATTTATTTAATCATAGCAAAAGTAAATTTCTTACTTTTTCATTTCTGTTTTTTTTTTTGTTTGTTTATTTTAAACTAGACAAATTTGATATAATTTGAATCTCTGTTATTTAACAATTGAGATTGTTTTTTAACACATCTAACCAGGGGCCTGTTTCATAAAGGAGGTTAAGTAAAAACTAAGAGTATGTTAACCCTGAAATAAGGCAAACTCTGGGTTTTCTGTTTCAGAATGGGAGGTTAAACCCGAGAAAGCAGGGTAGGTCAAGCCTGTTTCTGAAAGAGAGGTAACTTATACACAGAGTCAGTTACCAGGGTAACTTACTCTGTGAACCTAACCTGGTCTGGAGCAGGTATTCTTTGGTAAACCCAGAGTTTCTTTCGGTCTCCTCCCCCTTTTTAAAGTGCCAGCAGTGTTTAAATACTTAGGCTAATTCATTCATTCATGCTGCACAAAATTTTTCATACTGAGAATTTTTTCTTATCCTATTGGCATATAATGTGCAAAATAAGAAAATGCATTTCTTATGTGGAAATCTTTAAAAATCTTTAGATATTTTGACTGGAAATTACAAGACAAAAGAAAAGCATTTTTTGCAGTGCAGGTACATTCATTCACTGTGAATATTTTTTAATCAAGAGGACACTGTCAAAATGAGAAAAAAATGCGTCCTGTAGATGAGGAGGCTGTAATAATTTGTAGGAAGTTATATTCATGTCAGGAGAGGTTTTTTTTTTTTTGTTTGTTTTGCTTAGCATATCCACATGCATATTTATTTGAGTAGTACCATGTCTTAATGATAGTTTTCAATATAATATCAGGGATGCAGAGCATATTAGTAAGGCCGCTGTATGCAGAGAGGTAAGGAAAGTTTGCCTCACTCTCACGTGAACTCTTTCTGAATATGTTTGTGCACTGCAAAAAATGTTCTTCTTACTTAGTATTTTTGTCTTGTTTCTAGTCTAAATATCTAAAAATTCTTAAATTAAGAAGCATTTACTAGATAAGTTTTTTTTTCTTCTTGTTTTGTTGAAAATAAAATCTAAATGAAGTGAGTTTTTGCTTAAAACAAGCTAAATTCTCTGCCATTGAGGTATGAAAAAATCTTGTTGTAAAATTATTTTTCTTACCCCATTGGCAGATAATTTAGCTTGTTTTTAGTTGCTTATTTTAAGCAAAAACTCACTTTATTTTGACCATTTTATTTGCCAAATACAAAAGCAAATTTTTTTTTTTTCCCCTGTTGGATTTTAATATTCTTCCTCCATCTCCTCTTCTTCTGTCAGTGGTGGTAGTCCATCATTTTGTGAGCCTCTTCCTTCTTGCTGTTGGCTAAGTAGAAGTTAATTGTAAATTTCATTATCATAATTCACAAATGTAACAGGTTGGATTAGAGAACATTATGTTGAAAGAGCATTAGACTATGAGGAAAAAGCTGCTGCACATTGAAATATACACTGAATTATATTTATTTAATTTGTCAAATGTTTGTAAAGTCATGAATCCTACTCCTATGAACCTTTGCTTATAGCTTTACCTGATTAAATTATATTTTTTATAAATTATCATTTTTAGCTGCTACCACTTTTTTTTCTTCTTCTTTTTCCCGTGGGATACCATGAAAATGAATATTAGTTCAATAACTTGCTGTTCTGCCAGTTTTTACCTCCGATATTATAACAATTATTAAGAATTTATCTTATGTTTTACCCGGAAGTATGCAGACGTCTTTTTGTTGGGAGCTGTTGCCATTGTGAATCGTAATTTCGGAGCTCCATTGATCGTGGCTTTTCATAGTGGTGGTGCACCTGCTTAACTCAGAGTCAGTCTACTCAGAGTTTATTGAACATCTCAGGTTACTGTCGTAACCTCGGTTCCCTGAGAGACGGGAACGAGACATGGCGTCAGAAGCTGACGCTTGGGGACTCCCTTCCTTCCTACATTACTGAAATCTTATTGCACAATGCCAGTGAAGTTGCAACTCTCACTGGCCAATGCCAGTCAAGACAGCGAAAGGGGGCGGAGCCAACCCGCTATATAATGCACCGTCTTGGCGGCATTTGCTCAGAATCTTCCGACTGACAAGAGTACAGCAGATCTGAGCTGTGAGCTCGGCGGCTTACGCCATGTCTCGTTCCCGTCTCTCAGGGAACCAAGGTTACGAAAGTAACCGGAGACGTTCCCTTTCGAGAACGACATGGCGTCAGAAGCTGACGCTTGGGGACTGTATAGAACAACGCCGTGCGAACAGCGAAGAGAAGCTTGCCAACAGCGGAGCTTTGAACAGTATAATAATATAAAACGAACCCCAATCGAGCATATGACTGATACATGTGGTTATGACATGTTACCTGTTTCCTTATGTGAGAGTAATATAATGGGGAATGACTTATGTGAGCGGCTATGCCGTCATACACTTGGCGACTGGCCGCCGCGAGCGCTATCATGGCATACGTGAGGAGTCCTTAAACTCGTGCATATAACAAGGACAGAGGCGGGCTACCAGCTCGTCGATATATCACCACAGCGCATGGTATCCATAGTCTGAATGCGGCGTAGGCTCCGCCCCCCTGAATTTCAGCTAAACGACCTGGTCGAAACCACCCGCCTGTAAGCGGTTAGAAGCCGAAGGCAGAGTATGGCTCAGACCTATTGCCAGGACTTGAGAGGCTACTGAGCATACGTTCAAATTGTAGAATCTGGCGAAGGTATTCTGCGAAGACCATTCAGCCGCCATACAAATGTCCTTGATTGCGACGCCTTTAGACCATGCCCATGAAGAGGCAATTGCCCTCGTTGAATGTGCTCTAATACCAATGGGGCACTCCATTCCTTTGCTGGAATAAGCCAAAACAATCGCCTCAACTACCCAGCCGGAACCGAGCTGTGCGGTTGACATAAACTCGTAAGGCTCGCACAGGACATAACACATGTTGGGAAGTGTCAACTGTTGACTCCGGGACGAACGCCGGGAGTGTTATCACTTGTGATCTGAACGATGTTGAAAGCGATTTAGGCTCGTAGCCCAGTCTGGGCTTTAGAGTGTCGTCACAATCACCTGCTCCAAATTGCATACAGTCAGCATTCACAGATAGCGCTTGTAAATCCCCTACGCGCTTAACCGAGACAAGGGCGATCAGAAGCGCGGTTTTAAGCGAAAGCTCTCTTAAGCCTACAGAAATCAGCGGCTCGAAGGGGGGGTGCGCTAGAGCCCCGAGAGTTAAGGCCAAGTCCCACGATGGTACTGTGGGGGGGCGAGAAGGTCTCAACCGTCTCGCGCCTCTCAAAGAGTTTGCAAATAGGTCATTCCTACCCAGCGAGCGTCCGTCGATAGTAACGTGAAAGGCTGAGATAGCAGCAACATAAACTTTAAGGGTGGAAGGCATACTGTCGCCATCCATCCGCTGCTGTAGAAAATTCAGAACGTCCGACACGGAACAGGTCTCTGGGTCGCAACCACTCAACTCACACCACTTCACGAACACAGCCCATTTAGAAGCATATAGGCGTCTTGTAGAGGGGGCTCGCGCCTCTGTAATTTTGTTCATTATACGGCAAGACAATGAATCCTCTATTACTGGTTCCCGCACACCGCCCACACATGGAGTTTCCACTATTCGGAGTTGGGGTGCCATATCGAGCCGCCTGCCTGCGACAGGAGGTCCCGTCTCAGCGGGATCATCCACGGGGGTGCTGCCAGTATTTCCATCAGATCGGGGAACCATGGTCTGTTCGGCCAAAATGGGCCGACCAGCAGCACTGACACTCTCTCCTCCTTGATTTTGTGCAGCACCTGCGGCAAAATCTTCAAGGGGGGAAACGCATATAGACGGGTGTTCGGCCACTGCATCGTGAGTGCATCCCCGCCCAGGGGAGAGCGAGACAGAGAGAAAAACAGAGGGCGATGGGCATTCTCTTCCGTCGCGAATAAGTCCACATCTGCCATCCCGAACTGTTCCCAGATCAGCCTCACTGTCCTGGGGTGCAGACTCCATTCCCCTTGAGGGATCCCTGCGCTCGGATGGATAGCAGATGGCGATCGGCCCACAGCAAGAGGTGAAACGCCTGCTCATACAGGGCTTTCGAGTGTACTCCGCCTTGGCGGTTTATGTACGACACTACCGATGTGTTGTCTGTACGTATCAACACGTGGTGCCCTTGGACTAGTGTGAGAAAACTTCGGAGAGCCAATAGGACCACTCTTAATTCCAGGCGATTTGTGTCAAGTTCTCTCCGTCTCCGTCCATGCCGTCGCAATGGGCTCCCCAGCCCGTCGTCGTCGACGCGTACGTCGTGACCACTTTCCACCGCGTCACCGCTCCTAGCTGGACGCCGCGTATATACAGGTCCGGATTCCGCCACGGTCTCAGCGCAGTCGAGCATTTGCGCGTGACTACAAAGCGGGCACGGCCCATTTTCCACGCTCTTCTCGGTACTCCCTTTTTTAGCTACAATTGAAGGGGCGGCATGAAAAGCAGACCGTGGTGACAGACCGTTGCGGCCGCCACCATCCCAAGTTTTTACCTCCGATAAAAACTTGGGATGTCCCAAAAGCCTCTGATACTCCTTCAGTGCCACGGAACGGCCCAGACTGAAGGCGTTCAGAGCAGACATTAGACCCAGGACGTGCTCTTGACTGAGGTGCGCTTTCATTGTGACCGAGTTCAGTTCCACCCCGAGATACGAGATCGATTGACTGGGGGATAACACGCTCTTTTTCATGTTCACGCAGAGGCCCAAGCTCTCCAAATGATGAAGCAGAACATTTTTGTGGCTGTTGAGCACATCCTTCGAACGGGCCAAAACTAGCCAATCGTCTAAATAATTGAGTATACGCATCCCGCTCGCTCTCAGGGGGGAAATCGCTGTGTCCACACATTTTGAAAACGTGCGGGGGGCCAGGGCTAACCCGAATGGCATTACCGTGAATTGATAGGCTGTGCCTTCGAACGCAAATCTCAAAAAGTGCCTGTGTCGCGGGGCTATCTGAATGTGGAAATAGGTGTCCTTCAGGTCCAATGAAATAAACCAGTCCCCGGGCCGAATCTGGGTGAGAATCTGCTTCAGTGTCATTTTGAAAGTGCGTTTGTATAGCGCCCTGTTGATGGGTCTCAGATCCAAAATCGGGCTGAGGCCACCACCTTTCTTTGGAACCACAAAGTAACGGCTGTAATATCCACTCTCTCTCTCGCCAGGTGGAACCACTTCTATCGCTCGCTTCGTGAGGAGATTGAGAACCTCTTGTCTTGTGCACAGACACAGTCGACGTGACCACGCTATTGAACCGGGGTGGTCTGCGCCGAAACTGAAGTGTGTATCCGCACTCTATTGTGTTCTGTAACCAATCTGAAATGCCCAGAATGGACTGCCATGCGTTCGCGAAATGGCACAGGGGGCGAATAACCTTGCCCTCTGCATTCCGAGCGACGTCGCTGCATATCGAGGCCGCGTTTGGAAAATTCCCGCGACGAATTGTAGCGTTGCCTGGCTGCGAGGGTCGTGCATTGCCGCTTACCGGCAAGTGTGAGCCCTCTGGTGAACGTGTTGCCATAGACGCAGATGCGTGTAAGCGAAGGGCGTTGCGAGCGAAGAGCGTTACACGGAAGGGCTGCGTGCCCAACTCTGTCAACCACCTCTCGTCTGAACCTAGAGTGCGAGACGCAGCTGTTAGTGGAGGAGGAGAAAAAGCTCTTTTTTTGAGGTCGTAACAGTTTTTATTGCATTGCAAACAGAAACCACAGAAACATTCTTGTGGTCGCCTGCAACCGCCAAGGGGACCTCGTGGGAACATTTCAAACGCTTTGCGGCGGGCTCGCCATCCAGCATTCTCCTCCTCTGGGCCGTCCCGTCAGGAACGAGGCTTCTGCTCCGACGGCGGAGGACCTCCGGAACGGCCACCCCTCCTGAAGTTGTGCTTTGACAGGTCTCTGCCAGGGGTTTTTGGTACGGGCAGAAGGTTCGGGGTCCGGCGCCGATGAAGCAGAAGTAGAGGGGGCCCGCTTCGGTGGTCGGTTAGATGCAGATGACGATCGATTTTTTTTGTATTTTAATGATAAAAAAATTCCATTATTTTATTAAAAAAAGTTAATAACTTTATTTTTTTGACAACATTTATTTTGTATTTTTTGTATTATATCAGGTAACATTTAAGTTGTCATTTGGTCATGTTACAATCTGCCCCCTCACATGTTACAATGTACCCCACCTAAGGGGCATGTTGTCACATTTCACTTTCATTCTTTCGGGGTAAATCAGGAAAAAAGTATAAAGTGTATTAATTATACAAAACCCCATAATTTTGTACTAGACATGTGTGGAATTAATGTGGGAAAAAAATAAATACTCTGTCCGAACCCCAAGTGGATTTACACAAACTGAGACAGTCAAAAAGCCAAAAAGCGTTAGGTTGTGCCCCGCTCTCCCCTAATTATGCATAAAATACTGTTATTACTATGGTAAGTTGTTATGTACATGTAACATATGTAACAAGGACGCTGTAAAAAAAAAAAATGTTTTACCCAATTTTCTATTATCTTTCCACCTTATTTTTAATGTGAAGAGTTGGTGTTTAAACTTGAATGGACAGTACTTGATAGTACTTCCTTACCAATTGTTCCTTCTGTACAGTAAGTTGCAATACATCATGTGTACTCATGGTGTTGCTATTGGTCTACAACAATAATGACAGCGACAGATGCACACTGAGGAATCTTGTCTGTAGGCTGCCCGTCAAACGCAATGAATGTGACATTTTATTAGAATGACAAGAAATGCATGTGCTGGGAATGTTCTCACTGAAATTATTCAGTTTGACTGTTGTATCGGGTATCACAAGCTTTTTTACAGTCATCAGATGGCTGTATAAATCCCTCCTAATATTATTATCTTGAATGTGTAACTGCTCTCTGGCTAATCATAAAACATCCTTTGCTCGATCGAGTTATGAAAAAGTATCAAATTTGGTTGTAAATTTCATAACATGGATTCCATATAAATATTTCAATGTAGATAATTGTCCACATAGATTTATTTTAACTTGAAAAATAAATGGGTTTCTTTCTTCCTTCAGTTCCCCAAAAATGACCTTATCTGGAATATAAAGAGTAGGCTGTCTGTCTCTGGATCTTCCACTGAATACAGTTACTATATAAATCTGTGTCATAAGTTCAGACTGTGCTAGGCATTACTGTACATCTGAGAGACCCAGCTGCTGTCACATCTTGTTTACAGAGGAGATCAAACCCAGCAGCTGGCAAGCTCAAGGCATCATCTCTTCTCAATATGTTGTTTTGTTGAAGAGTAATTTGACCGTAACTACCCTAATCAGGGCAAAATCAAACATCAATAACTAGTTGTAGCATACAGTAATGTATCTCTAAAAACGGTCTAATGCCTTTTACAATATATAATTTTAACAATGTTCCTTACTCTATTTATTAACACCTCAAATACCTTAAAAATCAGTTCCTCTTTCAGCAGTACATATTTGGCACTGATATTTTGCAATGGACCCATCAATTACAATAACTCACAAAACATTTATGTTATGTTAGGAAATGTCTTAAATACTTTTCCCAAGTGCTTATCAGCTTCATCAAGTTTCTGCTGATTTTAATATGATTATTTATTAACAACGTTCTGGAGGAGCACATTCAAATGATCTACACAATCAGCACAAAAGGAGGCCTATAGCCAACTCACCCATGTTTCTCAGCAGTTTTTTCTGCATTTGGCCTCACCCAATCACGATTATATCAGAGATTGAACTCTTCCCATCTGAAGACAAGTCTTGTTTCTTCCCTGCATCCTCCAACAGATCTTGGACTATTCCTTCTCTGCCTGACACCAACCCCCGGCTTCATCACATGTTCACTTGCTGGTCTTAAACTGCCAACCAAACACAGAGGTTTACCCTCGTCCCCGACAGTGAGACATCCACCATCCTTCTTGGCGTCTTTTTACACTCTGGCCCATCAAACAATCTCTGCCATAGAAAAAATTGACAGTTTTAGGTGCTACCTAACTCTTTCCCTACCAGCGTTTTGTTAAAAAAGTTTTCATGGCCCCCAGAATATTTTGTTGTATGAATATATGAATATGCAATATATCAAACGAAAGAACAGAGCCTCTGCTTTTAAACAAACAAAACAAAAAATTCTAGCCTGATGCATTCTTTTTTGTAATTGAACATAAAGCGGAGAAACAAAGTGTTTCCCAAAGACTCCACATCAGATTCAGAATGATGATCAAATCAAAGATGGAGTAGATCGAGTCCATCAACACCCCCTATGGTTGCATAGTCCTATACCTCGTCCTGGGTCAACATTTAATCCGTTAACATTAGGCACACAAGTTGTGCTGCTTTAATTTGTTTCAGCTTCTTTTCCACCTGTGTTTTGATCCAGAGATTCGGTACTCTTTCAGCAGATGTGTCATAGTGCCTCCTACCGTATTACAGTTAAAACACATACATTTTTGTCAATGGCACGGAATCGTTGTTTCGTAAATGAAGAACATTTCCATCAATGGCGGGAAAACAAACTGATAATGTTCAAATAAGTATGATTTTAAACCATGCTAATTAGGGAAGCAGAATATTGGAAAAAACATACATTGTGATATTTAGCTCTTTTTGAAAATAATCATTCTAGAATTATTGGGCTGATTTTGTAGGGGAGTGAATCTGCATAGAAAAAAAATAAACAAATTACAATAATATAGAGTTCCTTCTCAAAAAAATTGCATATTGTGATAAAAGTTCATTATTTTCCATAATGTAATGATAAAAATTAAACTTTCATATATTTTAGATTCATTGCACACCAACTGAAATATTTCAGGTCTTTTATTGTTTTAATACTGATGATTTTGGCATACAGCTCATGAAAACCCAAAATTCTTATCTAAAAAAATTAGCATATTTCATCCGACCAATAAACTAAAAGTGTTTTTAATACAAAAAAAGTCAACCTTCAAATAATTATGTTCAGTTATGCACTCAATACTTGGTCGGGAATTCTTTTGCAGAAATGACTGCTTCAATGTGGCGTGGCATGGAGGCAATCAGCCTGTGGCACTGCTGAGGTGTTATGGAGGCCCAGGATGCTTTGATATCGGCCTTAAGCTCATCCAGAGTGTTGGGTTTTGCGTCTCTCAACTTTCTCTTCACATAGACTTGAAATATTTCAGTTGGTGTGCAATGAATCTAACATATATGAAATTTTAATTTTATCATTACATTATGGAAAATAATGAACTTTTATCACAATATGCAAATTTTTTGAGAAGGACCTGTATATAAATACAATAAAAGAAAAATTTAAATAAGCAGTGCTTTATGTTTTGCAGGTAAGTGTGCTTGATGCCTGCCTCGACTTAGCACATTCAAATGATACATTTTCACTCCATGATGGTTAAACTTTGCAATTAATCCGTGAATCAAATGAATTCTGAGCTGAGGTGCAGCTGGCCCGTGTGGATCACGGATCAACTACGATCCCTATACTTGACATCGCACATCCTGCAATGTGACTATCGATGCTAAAACAATATATTATGCAGCCCTAATGCACTTCCACTAATGCCAAGAGAAAGAGCCAGTCTATGAGAGCCCCAAGACTAGAGCTAGAGTAATAGAGCCAAAGAGCAGGCCCCAAGAAAAGAGAGCCAGAAAAAACAACAGACCAGAGCAACAGTTACAATCTTTTTTGATCCCTTCCTTGACCATGTGACTGAATACAAATTCCCTCACTGTAGAAAAGGTGTGACAATTAGCAGACCAATGTACACACATCTTGGCCTACAGGCCTTGATCACTATCAGCACCTCTCCTTTTAGGAATTCCAAATGGCCCTTGCAGGGTTAGAAACAGGAAATCAAAAGTCTTTGTCAATTTTCATCCACACAAAGCTGATGGCTCCAGAGGTGGACTCAACCCCAACCCCAGTAACTCACTATTGAGAGCTGATCTTTCCATAAACACATTGCTTGACTTCATCCTTCAAGTAAATTATTTTTACCCCACCACCCAGACGCCAGAAAAATGAATAGAATAACTGGACATTACTCTCATTTCCAAAAGTCCATCCTTCTCTTTCAGAACTATAATTTTTATAGTTTCTGATTTCATTAAACAAAGCAAAACAGATTTAAAATAAAAAGCCCATTTCGTTTAAATCTTCAATCTCTCATTGCCTATTCAGCAATTCTATTGTCTTTTATCTCTTATCTTATACTTCAGAAGCTCACAGACTAAATCCCAATCAGACCAACTCTCGCTCAGTTAATGGTCATCCAAATCTTTTAAGAGCTATATCAGGAAAGCCCAAAAAACCTTCATAAATTAATCTCACGCATCCATTTAACTGACCGGTGGGGCTCACCCATCTGATGACGTGAGCTGCAGGCTCCCGCTGGATGCCATGTGAGGCCTCCAGGTTGGGTGTTTGGAATCACATATGCCACTTGCCTGTCGGCGGGGCTCACCCAAATAAATTCCAGGATGCTGGCCAAGGTTAATTTGCTTTATTTAGGGAGAATAGGCAAATATACTCTTTTACTCTGATTAATTCTAAGTGTGAACTTGTTAAATAATGTTAAAGTTCGGGAGGAGCACGTTCAAATTATATAAACATGATATGGACATCTATATGCACTTTATATTATTTTCATTTTAAGATAAGCATCACATTGATGATAGTGATTGGCACAAATGTTCAGCAAAAGTTTTTTATTTACATGCTGTTGATTCAGGATTAATAATCCTGGGGACAAAAAAAAAACACATTTAGATTTTTTCCATTAGCACTCTCAAGTCTCTGATATTACTGCCTTTGCCACTTTCTCATTCCTTGGTTGACTGAGCAGCTCCTCTATTCGTTGAAGGTCATTATCAGTGTCCTGATGTTTCTCACTCCTCATTTCTCCAATGAAATCATCTGTAAGCTTTAGACGAGCGTTCCTGCAATATCAGACATCATTCAAAAGGATAAGTGTCTGTTCATCTGTACATTTAAAAAGATTATTTTTTCTTGGTGGAACAAACCATTCAGCCACTCTCAGCTCATATAACTCTCGTCTTTCTCGTCGACGCTTATCACGCATAGTCTCACCCCCAAGCTTCTGCAGACCCATGATTAAAACTCCAGCCGGCAGCCTGTAACATAACATTCTGTATTCAGAACAAACAGCATTCTGTTCTCAATAATATTACTATTATACAACAGTTTTATAAACTTTAAGTTATAATAGAATAAATTATATTTCAGACACGATATGGCCAGCTATTTTATTGTTGCTTAAAGGGTTACTTCAGCGATTAGCATTAAGCTTTGTATCAGTAGAAACCCGGGAGTATATTCAAATTATCATACTTCCCCCCCTCATATGACCCTGAGACGAGAGAATTATGTATTTTATTTCTGGAAAAATTCTTCTGATGATGCAAATATCGTCATTTTGCGTCATCGGAGGAGTGTTTGGCCAGAGGCTAAAGACTACAGCCAGCAGGAGGCGCTGTTTCCTCATGTTTTCAACATCACACTCACAGCACTCGGCCTGCGGAGCTGCGGAGATTCATGTAAACGGAGCGGTGGAGACCAAAGTTAAGCTTCCAAAGACATGACCTGAACACGCGCCAGACTGAAGACACGCTGTGAATGCAGCCGCGAATCCCGCGATTACCTCAGCCAATGTGATGATTGTAATCTGATCCTGCTGCGTTTGTGCCGTGACGCTCAATCGGCTCACTTGCATTATATCGAACAGACACGTTCAGTTTTTAATTGTAGTGTCTCTAACTGAACTGATTTTTGAAAATTAACGTGGTAGGCAAGTGATCCAGTAATCCAGTAGCCGACTAGCCGTGCCTAGAGTAGGGCAGTGAAGCAGTGCGTATTGTTGTCTTTCATCACCATGAGACAAAAATACATTTTCTGTGTTTTCTCAGTCTAGAAGGCAACAAATTCAAAAATAATTTCACATTTCTACTACATTAATGACCCAGTTTAAATACAGATTCATCTTCCCAGCGCTGAAGTACCCTTTAGTCATAACATTGTGAAGCTGCTTTGAAACAATCTGCATTGTTAAAAGCGCTATAATAAAGTTGACTTGAGTTAATCAATGAAAATACATCCAGAAGAAGTCAAAGCAAGCTCAAACATTGGCCTTCTATGTAGCGGAGACAATCAAACTAAATACAAATTCAATATTGTTTTTATTTATTTTCTGTTTATTTGGTGTTTATTAATTACTTAACAAACTTGAAAGGAGACCTATTATGCCCCTTTTTACAAGATCTAATACAAGGCTCTGGTGTCCCCAGAATATCAAAATATCCCATTTCAGTATTATAACATAATAATTAGCCCCTATTTGGATGTGAGCAGAAACACAGTTTTTGTACCTTTAAATGCAAATGAGCTGCTGTTCCCCACCCTCTTTCCAGAAGAGAGCAGAGCCTTTACAGCTTGTGCTTTGGATGCTTGATGCTCTGGCAACACCAAAACTGGAAAAGCTCATGCAGCCAAAATGTCAGAAATATTCAGTAGCGGTGTTCAACCTTATATGTTCGAATATGATTATATGAGTCAAACACAGATGGAGAGATTCAGGAAGAAGTTACAACTTTTAGAATGCAAAATGACGTTTCTGAATGGTTAGTTGATGAATTTATGTACAGTGGGTACGGAAAGTATTCAGACCCCCTTACATTTTTCACTCTTTGTTATATTGCAGCCATTTGCAAAAATGATTTAAGTTCTTTTTTTTCTCATTAATGTACACACAGCACCCCATATTGACAGAAAAATACAGAATTGTTGACATTTTTGCAGATTTATTAAAAAAGAAAAACTGAAATATCACACGATCCTAAGTATTCAGACCCTTTGCTGTGACACTCATATATTTAACTCAGGTGCTGTCAATTTCTTCTGATCATCCTTGAGATGGTTCTACACCTTCATTTGAGTCCAGTTGTATTTGATTATACTGTTTGGACTTGTTTAGGAAAGCCACACATCTGTCTATATAAGACATTACAGCTCACAGTGCATGTCAGAGCAAATGAGAATCATGAGGTCAAAGGAACTGCCTGAAGAGCTCAGAGACAGAATTGTGACAGATCTGGCCAAGGTTACAAAAAAATTCTGCTGCACTTAAGGTTCCTAAGAGCACAGTGGCCTCCATAATCCTTAAATGGAAGATATTTGGGACGACCAGAACCCTTCCTAGAGCTGGTCGTCCGGCCAAACTTAGCTATCGGGGGAGAAGAGCCTTGGTGAGAGAGGTAAAGAAGAACCCAAAGATCACTGTGGCTGAGCTCCAGAGATGCAGTCGGGAGATGGGAGAAAATTGTAGAAAGTCAACCATCACTGCAGTCCTCCACCAGTCAGGGCTTTATGGCAGAGTGGCCTGACGGAAGCGTCTCCTCAGTGCAAGACACATGAAAGCCTGCATGGAGTTTGCTAAAAAAAAACACCTGAAGTACTCCAAGATGGTGAGAGACCAAGATAGAACTTTTTGGCCTTAATTCTAAGCAGTATGTGTGGAGAAAGCCAGGCACTGCTCATCACCTGACCAATATAGTCCCAACAGTGAAGCATGGTGGTGGCAGCATCGTGCTGTGGGGTTGTTTTTCAGTTGCAATCGAGGGAAAGATAAATTTGGCCAAGTACAGGGATTTGCGAGTTATAAAGTCAGAATTCTGAGATAAAAAGTCGCAATTGTGAGTTATAAAGTAATTGATCTGCCGCAACCCGACACATTAATGAGTATTTTAACTGTAGTTTTAGCTGCTAATGATCTAATGATTGTCTTATTATCTGATTGGCATTAATATATCTGAGCAAACTCGCTCGAGGGGATTAAGCGCAAGCTTTGGCGCAGAAACAACAGAACGGATGTGAGGTGGCAACGTTCATTGAACATATTCTGATGTTTTACTATGGAAATATGATACCCAGAACACCACCACCCTCAGAATGTGCTGTAATTCACAATTTCCTTAGAGCACGAGTGTGTTCAGCAATGACACTTCCAGTATGATCTGTCACTACATACAGTCATATTATTTAATATAATATTTTAATAGATTTTTTTTTTTTTTTTTACAGGAGTACGCTATTACTGTTTAATGAAAACTGCTCCATCTCAACCTCATATTTCTGTTGCAACTGTTCGGCAGCAGAACTCACTGTTTCTCTGTCAGGTACAACACCATTCAACCTGTGTATGTGTGTGTGTGTGCGCGCATGCATTAATATAACCATGTGTGGCGAGGGGGGCGGGGTTTTGCGAGGTCTGCACGGACGGAGGAGGCCGGGAGACGAGCGGTAAGAAAGTAGGTCAAGTGCATGATGATAAACACCTGTGTCTGATTGCAGTGATTGGCGCGGAGAGACCGCTTAAAAGCCCGGCCGGAAGCAGTGTGCGTGAGAGACGCTGAGGACTCGTGAGAGAGAGACACTGGGACTGTGACTTGAGAGAAAGCTGTTGTTAAGAGGAGGAGGATACAAGTTGAGTGATTGATATGAGTGCGCAAGGCACCCGTTTATGTTTATAACTGAGTTGAAAATAAAGTCTCACGAGTTCCAGCATTTCGCCGACCCTGCCTTCTTCCTTTCCACCCCCACATCTGAACCTCATCACACCATGACATTGAGGTTTGAACTGAAGTTGTAACAGAATAACCATATATAGCCTACCTCAATTAATTTATTATTTAAAATATTATCAAAACCGAGCACATGGAGGTCAATAAAATTCATTCTCAAACAAAATATTGCATTACAGCATATTCTGATGCGTTATTAATGAAATATGTTATTAATGAAATATGATATCAGAACAGCGCCACGCTCATACTGGACTTGTTATTACTGAACACACTCGTTCTCTAAGGAAATCGTGAATCGGCTCACTCACAATATATTGAACAGACATGTTCAGGTTTTAATTGTAGTGTCTCTAACTGAACTGATTTTATGAAAATGAACACGGTGGGCAAGTGATCCAGTAGTAGCCGTAGGGCAGTGAAGTGCATTCTGGGAATTGTTGTCTTTCATCCCCATGAGACAAAAATACATTTTCTGTGTTTTCTCAGTCTAGAAGGCACCAAATTAAAAAATAATTTCACATTTCTACTACATTAATGACCCAGTTTAAATACAGATTTATCTGGGGAACATGACACCAGGATCCACTATGGGAAGAAGGCAAGCCGTCAGAGGCAGTGTGATGCTTTGGACAATGTTCTGCTGGGAAACCTTGGGTCCTGGGTACTTTTGGGTACTTTGACACATACCACCTACTTAAGCATTGTTGCAGACCATGTACACCCTTTCATGGAAATGGTATTCCCTGGTGGCTGTGGCCTTTTCAGCAGGATAATGCACCCTGCCACAAAGCAAAATGGTCCAGGAATGGTTTTAGGAGCACAACGAGTTTGAGGTGTTGACAGCCAAATTCTCCAGATCTTAAATCAATCGAGCATCTGTGTGATGAACAAACTAGTCCGATCCATGGAGGCTCCACCTCACAACTTATAGGACTTCAAGGATCTGCTACTAACGATTGACAATGCATTCTTAGGGATGATGTCATTATTACATATATCGGTAAAACGTCAACTGGATGGAAACTATGGAGTGAAAATAGTATCAAAACCTTCCACAAATGCACACGAGAGATCCACATGCACGCGCACCACAAATGCACGGAGAGATCCACAACACACTAATCCACAAATGCACGGGAGAGATCCACATGCGCACGCACTAATCCACAAATGCACACGAGAGATCCACACACAAAAGCAATTTACAAATGCACACGAGAGATCCACACACACAAATCAATCCACAAATGCACACGAGATCCACACACACAAATCAATCCACAAATGCAGAGATCCACACACAAGCAATCCACAAATGCACGAGATCCACACACACAAAGCAATCCACAAATGCATAGGAGAGACCACACACACAAAGCAATCCACAAATGCACGCGAGAGATCCACACACACAAAGCAATCCACAAATGCACGCGAGATCCACACACACAAAGCAATCCACAAATGCACGAGAGATCCACACACAAAGCAATCCACAAATGCACGAGAGATCCACACACACAAAGCAATCCACAAATGCCATGAGATCCACACACACAAAGCAATCCACAAATGCACATAGAGATCCACACACACAAAGCAATCCACAAATGCACGAGAGATCCACACACACAAAGCAATCCACAAATGCATGCGAGAATCCACACACACAAAGCAATCCACAAATGCACGCGAGATCCACACACACACACAGAGCAATCATGCATTATTGTCCTTTTGCTCACAATCCACAAATGCTTTATCTGTATTCTGTACCTGTAGTTTAATGCACAGTTCATCACGAGTCTTTCAGCTGAAGAAAGAAACTCATACAGGTTTAAAACAACTTGAGGGTGAATAAATGATGTCAGAATTTCCATTTTTGGGTGAACTATGCCTTTTTCACCCAAATCTGTTTACCAACCTGTTTACACAGATGAAAAAAAACATGTTTGGCAATTGAACCATTCAATTTAAAGTGGTTTTCATGTTTCTAATAAATTTTGCCTTGATTTGAGAATATCATTCAGTCTCGTTGTTTTAAATAATATACCCTTTTTCCATTTTTACTATTTAACTCTTAATAAAGCTTTTTAGTAAATGGACAGATCAAAAAAAGATGAACAACAACCGGTTCACCTGATTCACCACAAAAGGAGCAACTGAGGCAAATCACACGTTTAAACTTTTGCATGTAAAGGTTTGCTTGATAATTGTTTACCTGAGGGTAATACTTGTGGATTCTTTTGAAATAAATATTTTACTTTGTTGGTTAAATTATGTGGAAGCATTCATCCTTAAAAAAAAAAAAAAGAGCCTAGTAATGGCTAACAGTAACAGAAATAATGTTAAAGACTTTAATGCTTTCCTGTTATCAGAAAGGCTATATATTTTCAGATTTCACGTTGAAGAATAAAAAAAGGGTTTGATTTTACTGTGTATTTGCATTTATGGATATGATATTTAGTGAAAAAATTTTAGACTTCAGTTGTGTCGCCAAGTCAGAAAAGCGAAATGAATCTAGCCCTTTGGAAGATTCAGCGCGAAGGCGGTGGCGCCCTCTGGAGGAAGGACACCGTATCGCATCTTTGCTGGACAGATACAGATTGGCTTCTGTGCATTTGTGAATCTAGGCCACGGAACGACAGTCTCAAAAGATTCCACAGGTACAAAAGCGCATATTCTAAGGCAGAACAACAATGCAAAAGACTCGTGATGAACTGTGCATTAAACTACAGGTACAGAATACAGATAAAGCATTTGTGGATTGTGAGCAAAAGGACAATAATGCATGATTGCTCTGTGTGTGTGTGTGGATCTCGCGTGCATTTGTGGATTGCTTTGTGTGTGTGGATCTCTCGCGTGCATTTGTGGATTGCTTTGTGTGTGTGGATCTCTCGTGTGCATTTGTGGATTGCTTTGTGTGTGTGGATCTCTCGCGTGCATTTGTGGATTGCTTTGTGTGTGTGGATCTCTCGCGTGCATTTGTGGATTGCTTTGTGTGTGTGGATCTCGTGCATTTGTGGATTGCTTTGTGTGTGTGGATCTCTCGTGAGCATTTGTGGATTGCTTTGTGTGTGTGGATCTCTCGTGAGCATTTGTGGATTGCTTTGTGTGTGTGGATCTCTCGCGTGCATTTGTGGATTGCTTTGTGTGTGTGGATCTCTCGCGTGCATTTGTGGATTGCTTTGTGTGTGTGGATCTCTCGTGAGCATTTGTGGATTGCTTTGTGTGTGTGGATCTCTCGCGTGCATTTGTGGATTGATTTGTGTGTGTGGATCTCTCGTGTGCATTTGTGGATTAGTGCGTGCGCATGTGGATCTCTCCCGTGCATTTGTGGATTAGTGCGTGCGCATGTGGATCTCTCCCGTGCATTTGTGGATTGGTGCGCGTGCATGTGGATCTCTCGTGTGCATTTGTGGAAGGTTTTGATACTGTTTTCACTCCATAGGAAACAGGCTGAAGACAGCAGATTTCACAAACTTTTTTTTGTTTGGTTTTGTACACATATTCATTTGTCAATAACAAAACAGTGCAAAAAGTGGATGGAAACTTATGTACAGCTCACTCAGAGTGGGATCTATGCTAATAGGGCAGACCGCCACCTGTCATGGGCAGGGCGTGCCCCTATTTTGACATCACAGGAGGAGGAAA
The DNA here is from genome assembly GCA_023029165.1 of Gobiocypris rarus. Classification (NCBI taxonomy): domain Eukaryota; kingdom Metazoa; phylum Chordata; class Actinopteri; order Cypriniformes; family Gobionidae; genus Gobiocypris; species Gobiocypris rarus. The sequence goes on along the minus strand of CM040914.1, from coordinate 28,666,909 downwards.
TCTGAAACAGTGTATTTTCAAACACTGCTTCTGATTTATGGGGATTTAAAAAAAAAAGTATGTTTTATGTATTATTAAATGTTTTAATGTTGTTCTTTTTTTATTTGTCTTTTTATTGCTTTTTTCCCTATAATCTTCTAGTTTCTGTTTCTTTAAATTAAAATTTTAGCATTTACGGGCTGTCTGTTATTGTGCCGCCATATTGTGTGCAAGTTATTTACAAGTATTATAACTTGTTTTTAAACTTTTAACAGCATTAGTTGTCTTCTCACAGTCTAATGTTATCTAGTGGTCTTTTTAGGTTTTATAATACAAAATGTATCCAAAAATAAAACATAAAAAAGTATGGCCATTCATTTTATTTTAGTTCATTTTGGAGTTTACACATATTTTTAGATTTTGTTTTATATTTCGTTACCCTTTCCAAGTCCAGTAACAGTGAGCATGTTAGTGTATTTAACGTCACACTATGTAGAGCTCTTTTTCAATTTGCTGTCCATTTTGTTGCACCTGACTGAAGCGATACAGTCTGTCTGCAGTGCTAAGCAGTTGTGTGAAATGCTGTGAAAGGGAAAGGGGGAACAAGAATGAGTGAAAGAGCTAATGAACTTAAAAACAAAAAGAAAATGGGAAAATAGCAAATAAAAACAAATGCAGCACAGCTTGGTAGTTCTTCAGATCAGACTTCTGTTTAGCATATGGGTACCTCTGGCAATACAAAACAAAGAGTGAAAAGAGGAGGACTGGAGGAGAAGAGAAAAAGGGGGAAGGGAGCTATTTTAGCTGGGGATGCAGATGCAAGACAGAGGATTATAGGGGAGGCCACAGCTGACTCACAGAATGCCCTCAGAAAGGGGGACTGGATAAAGATATAGATGGGAAGTGTGAGAGGGAGGAGGCGAGAGGGCAGTGTTGCTGCAGGGCAGACATATCTCCCCAGAGAGAGCAACAGGACTGATACTGACTGACTGACTGAGGCACGCGCACACACACAAACACGCGTTTTCATGTTTTATGGAGCCATTCCATAAACTTACTGATTTTATACTGTACAAACTGTATATTCTATCCATTAACCCTAAACTTACCCATCACAGAAAACTTCAGAATTTTTACATTTAAAAATGTATAGGCCGTGTTCCACATGGGGACCAAAAAAATGTCCCCACAAGGACAAGGATTTCAGATATTGGTATTGTTGTGGGGACATTTTGTCCCCATAACGTAGGGAATACATGAACCACATACACGTCATAGTTATCTCTCTCCGTGTTTTACTCACCCCAGTACAGCTCCTATGGCTGTACCAGCCAGCAGCCCTCTAAGTCCCAGATTCAGCCGAAACAATCCTCCTGTTACAGCTAAACACATAAATACTGTCATTCTTTATTGACATCTTAGTATGATGAGCAAAAATTCTATGAAAAAATGAATAAAAAAAGAGACAACAAAAAGTTTAAGTTTATGAACTTACCACCTGCAACAGTGAAATGGCTCAGAGCATCTTTGTCTCTATACACTGTCAAGCCGGTATTTACAGTGCTGTAAAAAAAAAAAAAAAAAAATATATATATATATATATATATATATACATATATATATATATATATGAATTGCATAAATCATGTTTCATAATTGTTGAAACTGATCGACAGCAGGGTATCTGCAGGCTTTTTAAGATCTGCAATGGTGGGGCAGAGAAATGTTTATGGTAACATCCTAAACTGTAAAATGACTGTTTAAAAAAAAAAAAATTGTATACATTAACATGTATACATTTATTTAACTTTTTTGTTTATTTAATGACACAGACAAGTATTTTAGGCTGCTGTCACTTTTAGACAGAATACTTGGATCTAATTTATACTGACACATCTGACGCCGGCTTCACACCGCACGCGCTAGCAGTGCGTTGGCAGGGCAGAAGCGGTGCGTATGGAAAGCTGAACGCGGCTTGTATATTTCAAATACAGACGAATATCGTCCATTCTGTCACTTTCCCGCTGTTCTCCTCGGACCCGTCTGTCTCGTGCTTTGATTAATGATGGGCAGCAAATATCTGCAGCAAATGCGACCGTGTTCCCCTCTGTCCCAAACACATATGCATATAACATGCTGTATAAAGGTAGTTTACGTGATAAAAGTACTCCTAATGTTAAAATAAGCCTTTAGTTTTAATCATTTAAACAGGCCTTTGAAGTTTGAGCAAAAACTGGCAGTGATGTGTTCTCGAGTTTTTTTGTTGTTTTTTTTCACAGCGCCGGATGTCATATGGTGTTTGTGAAACACACGGAACACTTCACTAAATGATCTCATGGTGAAATTAGCTATTTTTCATGTTAATCAGGTCAGTTTTGATCAGAACAATGCACTGTGGCTTTAATTCAGCGTGAGCAGCGCGTCAAAAATAGACCCGGTGCCGAAACGATCGCAGCACTGAAGCTTCTGCTCTGCTCCTGCTGCTCTGCTTAAGCCTCCTTAACACCTGCATTTTACCCTGTCCCAAAAGGCACCCTAAACACTTGCAGCTTTTCTAAGAGTCTGCACTTTCGTGTCGTAGCGCTATTTTGACTGTCGGGAAAAAGTCTGCTGCGGCTCTCACACCATATGAAGTCTGCCATTTGGGTCAGGGCCTGTGTCTGTATTTGACCATTCAGGCGCAAAGAGAACTAATTTCAGGATTGTGGACTGTCTGAAGCCCCGTTCACACCGCCAGCGACACGCAGCGAAACGATCCCAATCATTTCAATGGAGCGCTGGCGACTTCCGGGACACGAACGACAATGACCGTTGGCGACAGAATGTGGGCGTGTCAAGCGACACGAGACACGCAACAAAAGTTCAGATATTTCAACTTTATTCAAATAAGAAGTGATTTTCGCGAGTGACAACCAATAGGAGTGAAGTCAGTGGAGTGCACGTGATCTGTCTGCTGTACTGCAACTGCGGTGTCGTGTCAAGATGGAGAAGTTGATTTTAGCGGTTAGCAATTTCCCAGTTATTTACATTAAGTCTCTGTGTACATACAGATATACATTTAAAAAAAATGATGCATGGAAAAATGTGTCTGGGATTGAGGGGATATCAAGTAAGTTTTTACTAAACTGCATGCAATATGGTCTACCTATTACGGTACAAGTGTGTATGTATTCTAATAACTTGTAGTGTTCTGCAAAACACTAGTAATAAAAACGGTACTATTTAATAATGTGTGTACAATTACATGCATATGTAAAAATAGAGAGCGTGCACCTACATGTGTGTGCAGGGCAGTGTAAAGATTATATTTATATTGGTTCAACCAGGCATTGTTAGGCGGACCTAGTGCAAAAAGCCACTTCGGTCAAAAATGAGATAACAATACTGAGTGAATGCTCTCTACATATAGTGTACATACATAAAATACTTTCACTTCTTATACTTCCAAATCCCAGCCTCAGCCCATTCAAAATTTCTCTGAAATGTGATGAGTTTTCAGTTTATATAAACATCGTAAGGTAAACGAATGTTATAATTCATCAACAGAAGATCATTGGCAATTGCTTTGCATAAATCTCTGGTATTCGTTGATTGGGAACTACTCTGAAACCATGAGTCTGTAGAATGCATAACAACACCATGTATTTACAATGAAACATGCAGCGTCACATTTAATAAAATAGCCCAATAAATCACATCAAGCCATATTGCCATTCTTGTTTTCTGTTCCCAAATTTAAGAGCTCTTGAAATTATAATTAAGAGTTTTCTTCAAATTGTTTAAACTCACATATGAATGGATTATTTATAGTTGCATTTTATATATAGGGGAGAACAAAAATATTTGACATATAAAAACTTTAATATTATATTTTATGTGCTCATAAATAATAAACAAACAAAAACATAACCATTAACACCAAGTGAAACAAGTTAATTCAAAAGTGTAATTAAACTGATACAAAAATGTGAAATCAATATATCTATACTTACTTAAACAGGGTCACAAATGCTGCTACCCTCCAGCTCCACCGCCAGCCAAAGCTCACAAACCCACGAATAGCTGCATTATGTGCGGAGCGCTAGTGAGGCAAAAAAGGTATAAAGAACATCAATATTTGCATATTTAAAGCACATAAAATAATGTGCTTTTCAACTATACAAGATGTAAAACAAAGCAATTCAAGCCTTTAAAAACATTTGTCTGTATTAACAAAACATGACTCTGCTACAAACAGATGAAGATATTTTCAGCTTCTGTCTTGTATCTTACCACTGCATCCACTCTGTTTCGGTACATTTCCGCCTGGCTGAGCTGAATAAATCTCTCACGAGCATGTCTGCCTCCTGGTAGGCCTCCATAGACCAACCCTACTATGGCTGCAGCAATTCCACACTTTACTATATTCCTGGACTCCTCTGCATACATTTCACCTTCACTGTGTGAAGAGCAGAAAATAATTTAAGAGAAGCAAATGCACCATGCCCACATATAGTCCATAAGAGTGTTTCTGATATTGTGCACTATATATTTAGTATTATATGCAATTGTTTTGCACACAATTTTGAAACATTCCTGAAGGTTCTGCAATCACAATGCAGTAACACACGGGTGAAAAGTACATATAAATAAGTAAATTATGAATTGAACCATACAGGGCCTTAAACAGTAAGATTCCAAATAAAACATTAATTTAAAACCAAAATCTAAAAGGATATTAAGATATCTTAATATCTAAGATATGATATCTAATACCATTAGGATATCTAATACCTATGGAAACTTTGAAGGGGAAAAAAGCTTTTATCATTTGCATAATGCAACAAGAATTGCTAAAATCAACAGATTTTACTAATAGACCTACCAATCTCTGTAGAAATAAAATAAGGATGCTGCCATCTTCAGGTTATTTTCCTACTCGTGTAATTTGGCTACAAATATCAGGTGAAAATTGTTGTTTTGATCCCCTCTACAAAATTGTGGATTACTCAGCAAATATTGATTCATTCATGGTATTTTATATTTTGGCTTTCATCCCGTTATGTTTGCCTTTCTCCATAAAAAAATACGAACAAACTCAAACTTTTAGTATGGGAAGTTTTCGAAATGTAGAGAATTTTTCATGGAATAAGCTTAGTTAATTTTGGATGAGATATTATATCACGTAATTCAAATGTGGCCAGTGAATGCATTTGTTGACAAGCTAAATGAACCAGGTTGACTGATACTGGTATTACAACATAACATAAAGAATAAACACAGGAATTTGTTTTGAAAAGAAATGGGAAAGAAACATAAGCCACTGCCTTATTAGAAGTTAGTATACAATTAGAATGACTTTGAAACTGACATTTGACATATATAGTATAAATATATATTTGAACAAGAAAAAAAATGGTAGGATTTGATTTTGTCCATCAGGAATTTATTGGATCATTGTCATTAGCTATTGGTGACATCTCATGTGGGTGACAGGTTGAGAAGAGACCAGGGCTGCATCCGAAATCACATACTTCCCCGCTACTATATAATAGGCAAAAAACAGTATGTGATGAAAGAAGTATGTCCGAATTCACAGAACTCATAAAAGTACTTTTCCCCCCGAGACTGAGAGTGTGCATACGATGGACACTTTACCATCCCATGAGGTCATGGGAGAGGATTTATGAAAGGCAGTAAAGCAAAGTAACTGACACTGGTACGTCACATTATAATGACAACATGGCGAATGTAGTACGTCCAGATTACATTTATACTACACACAGAATACTATATAGAACATACTTTGTTAGCGGTTGTGTAAGAGAGTTGCAATTTTAGGCGCAGCTTCTGAAGGGAAGTTATTTTGATTAAGGATTATGAGGGCACATGAATACATAATAATACAATATTTATAATAAATATTTCAACACTATGTTGATGAATTACGGACACATTACTCATACTTACCCCCTGCTGAAAAGATCTTTGATGCGGTCCCATCCTGTGTCAGGGAACTCAGGCTTGCCTATGTGGTGTGGTAAGGTCTGTGCAGAGGTAGGCCTACTATCAGATGCATGTACGCAAGGAAGAGCGAACCCAAGAAGAGCATTGAGAGGACCCAGGTGTGAGCCCCCGGGTCCATTTGCATCTGTCCCCCCACATAAATCCTGCCGCCTTGCAGTACACATCAACGAGCTGTTAAATCATTAAATGAGAGAAACAAGGCCAGAGGTATGAGATCGTGTTTATGCACTTTCATCCACACTGACATGCATGCCCTATGGTTATGACAGAGAACCATACACACAGGCTGCATTTTAACACCTGAAGCAACGCAGCTGTCAAAAAGAGTTTCTGCATCACAGAGGAATAAAGGGTCTGTTACTGGAAATAATTGCCCGTGACTCCTTAAGAGTTGAAGGTTTTGTGAAGAATGCCCTGAGATCTTTACTCTTTCAAAGAAATAAATAGTTAACGTTATGCCAGCCGTACATCGAAGACACGCCACAGTACGCTCAAATCATTAGTAAACCATATAACAGACAATATGAATGACTTTTTGCCTACCTTCAAAGTGTCAAACACAAAGTAGTATTAAACACAACATTCTAAACAAGAGCATAGAAGAATGTTTAAAATAATCAATTCTGCAACAGACACTAACTTACGTCGGCGCGTTTTCGTGAATTGATATTTTTGAGTCGGGTCCAATGATCTATATAGAAAACATCATTATATAGATCAGTGGTCGGGTCTGAGAAGTGACATATATTCTGGTGATTATCCGAGATGGGCAGCGTCTTTCTGTGCAGTGTATGCTTAAATTAAACAAGAAGCCTATTATATTCCAAATTCTAAACAAGCTCAAAGCAGATTATTTCTAGTCGTACCTAACGTTAACGTTACTCCTCCACAAAGAGTTTACTCTCGACTCCACATTTGCAAAGGGTAGCATCGCCGTGAACTTACTTAAATGTTAGTTTAACAAATTTTGCATTAATGAATCCAGTTCTGCAACAAATTCCGACATTTCTCACCTTCTTTCATTCAGTGCTCCTTCAGCGACCATTACAATGTCAACATGTCCACATGTCTTCCTTACACAATGGCCCGGTTGCTCCGTCTAGTGGTGGAGGACCTAAATTAAATATTGCTTTTGAAAAAAATTGCTTTTTTGTTTTCAATATTTGCAGTGAGAGAGAGAGCACCCGTTTGGCTTGTTGTAGGCTGTGATGTCCACTGAATCTTTCAATCGGAATGACAAGACAAAAAAAAAAAAAGTGCATGTAAACGTGACTGACATAGTTGCATTTTCTATGCACTTTGTTTTATAACAAGGAGCTGCAAAGTTGTGCATTATGCAGACATAATAATTGGTACCAATCTGGCGCACTTACAATAGCGATCAACTGAATAAATGCCAGGTATATCGAAGACTGGCAAAGCACATTAAATAACAGAAACCGTGCAAACGGGCCATCTCTCAAATTGAAAAAAAAAGCACCACGGCGGATTCTGACGACAGCTTACAACAAGCCAAACATCATCACGGTGGGTCCTCTTTCTCTCTCACTGCAAATTTTGAAAACAAAAAAGCCTCTTACATCTTACCTTAAGTTAGACACTCTGGTTTAGCTTTCGCTTGCTGGCCATTTTTAGTATGACAATGTTTTTTCTGTTTGGCGCACATGGCAAATTTGCATACACGCACGGCTCCGCTTGGCAAAAAATAGAACATATTTGTGAATAAATGTTTTTAAATTCTGAATACTGGACATGTTGAGCTTAAAAATATTTTAGTGACCATAAAATATTTAATTTTTTGACAATTTAAGGCCCCCTTCAAATTTTGCTTTTGAGGCTTTCATGGGGTCGTTTCGCACACGGCCAGGTCCTTCTCAAAAAATTAGCATATTGTGATAAAAGTTCATTATTTTCCATAATGTAATGATAAAATTTTATCTTTCATATGTTTTAGATTCATTGCACACCAACTGAAATATTTCAGGTCTTTATTGTTTTAATAATGATTATTTTGGCATACAGCTCATGAAAACCCCCAAAAATCTAAAAAAATTAGCATATCATGAAAAGGTTCTCTATATGAGTTATTAACCTAATCATCTGAATCAACGAATTAAACACCTGCAAAAGATTCCTGAGGCTTTTAAAAACTCCCAGCCTGGTTCATTACTCAAAACTGCAATTATGGGTAAGACTGCCGACCTGACTGCTGTCCAGAAGGCCATCATTGACACCCTCAAGCGAGAGGGTAAGACACAGAAAGAAATTTCTGAACGAATAGGCTGTTCCCAGAGTGCTGTATCAAGGCACCTCAGTGGGAAGTCTGTGGGAAGGAAAAAAACGCTGCACAACGAGATGAGGTGACCGGACCCTGAGGAAGATTGTGGAGAAGGACCGATTCCAGACCTTGGGGGACCTGCGGAAGCAGTGGACTGAGTCTGGAGTAGAAACATCCAGAGCCACCGTGCACAGGCGTGTGCAGGAAATGGGCTTCAGGTGCCGCGTTCCCCAGGTCAAGCCACTTTTGAACCAGAAACAGCGGCAGAAGCTCCTGACCTGGGCTACAGAGAAGCAGCACTGGACTGTCGCTCAAATTTTGCATGTCATTCGAAATCAAGGTGCCAGAGTCTGGAGGAAGACTGGGGAGAAGGAAATGCCAAAATGCCTGAAGTCCAGTGTCAAGTACCCACAGTCAGTGATGGTCTGGGGTGCAATGTCAGCTGCTGGTGTTGGTCCACTGTGTTTTATCAAGGGCAGGGTCAATGCAGCTAGCTATCAGGAGATTTTGGAGCACTTCATGCTTCTATCTGCTGAAAAGCTTTATGGAGATGAAGATTTTGTTTTTCAGCACGACCTGGCACCTGCTCACAGTGCCAAAACCACTGGTAAATGGTTTACTGACCATGGTATTACTGTGCTCAATTGGCCTGCCAACTCTCCTGACCTGAACCCCATAGAGAATCTATGGGATATTGTGAAGAGAAAGTTGAGAGACGCAAGACCCAACCCTCTGGATGAGCTTAAGACCGCTATCGAAGCATCCTGGGCCTCCATAACACCTCAGCAGTGCCACAGGCTGATTGCCTCCATGCCATGCCGCATTGAAGCAGTCATTTCTGCAAAAGGATTCCCGACCAAGTATTGAGTGCATAACTGAACATAATTATTTGAAGGTTGACTTTTTTTTAATTAAAAACACTTTTCTTTTATTGGTCGGATGAAATATGCAAATTTGAGATTTTCAAGAGCTGTATGCCAAAATCATCAGTATTAAAACAATAAAAGACCTGACATATTTCAGTTGGTGTGCAATGAATCTAAAATATAAGAACATTTAATTTTTATCATTACATTATGGAAAATAATGAACTTTTATCACAATATGCTAATTTTTTGAGAAGGACCTGTACATAAATATAATGTTTAATATAAGTTGTTTCATGGTTTACAAAACAACTTTTATTGGTGATGATTAAGTTCACTGACACAAATGACAACTTCTGATCTGCTCCACACTTGATCTGGGTGGTATACAAAATTGAAAATTTCATATCAAGACAATTATCTACAGGGATACTCAAGCATATTCAACACCTCAGTTTCAATTTGGCTCTATTTTGCATTCAAATCTTCCTCTAGTGGCACTCAAGTGTTGAATCAGATTATCATCCTCAATACTCCTAACACTGTTGTACTGAGATTTTGCTGGTATTGTTGCATTGATGGTGACATAAAAAATATTAGAAAACTTGGTATTAGTTCATCCAAAAATACTAACAACCTGGAGTCTGGGACAACTTTCTCTTCACAATATCCCACAGATTCTCTATGGGGTTCAGGTCAGGAGAGTTGGCAGGCCAATTGAGCACAGTAATACCATGGTAAGTAAACCATTTACCAGTGGTTTTGGCACTGTGAGCAGGTGCCAGGTCGTGCTGAAAACGAAATCTTTATCTCCATAAAGCTTTTCAGCAGATGGAACCATGAAGTGCTCCCAAATCTCCTGATAGCTAGCTGCATTGACCCTGCCCTTGATAAAACTCAGTGGACCAACACCAGCAGCTGACATGGCACCCCAGACCATCACTGACTGTGGGTACTTGACACTGGACTTCAGGCATTTTGGCATTTCCTTCTCCCCAGTCTTCCTCCAGACACTGGCACCTTGATTTCCGAATGACATGCAAAAGTTGAGCGACAGTCCAGTGCTGCTTCTCTGTAGCCCAGGTCAGGCGCTTCTGCCGCTGTTTCTGGTTCAAGTGGCTTGACCTGGGAAATGTGGCACCTGTAGCCCAGTTCCTGCACACGCCTGTGCACGGTAGTACTGGATGTTTCTACTCCAGACTCAGTCCACTGCTTCCGCAGGTCCCCCAAGGTAATGAACCAGGCTTGGAGTTTTAAAAGCTTCAGGAATCTTTTGCAGGTGTTTAGAGTTAATTAGTTGATTCAGATGATTAGGTTAATAGCTCGTTTAGAGAACCTTTTCATGATATGCTAATTTTTTGAGATCGGAATTTGGGGTTTTCATGAGCTGTATGCCAAAATCATCAGTATTAAAACAATAAAAGACCTGAAATATTTTAGTTGGTGTGCAATGAATCTAAAATATATGAAAGTTTAATTTTTATCATTACATTATGAAAGATAATGAACTTTTATCACAATATGCTAATTTTTTAGAAGGACCTGCATATAAATATAATGTTTAATATATATTGTTTCATGGTTTACAAAACAACTTTTATTGGTGATGATTACGTTCACTGACACAAATGACAACTTCTGATCTGCTCCACACTAGATCTGGGTGGTATACAAAATTGAAAATTTCATATCAAGACAATTATCTACAGGAATACTCAAGCATATTCAACACCTCAGTTTCAATTTGGCTCTATTTTGCATTCAAATCTTCCTCTAGTGGCACTCAAGTGTTGAATCAGATTATCGTCCTCAATACTCCTAACACTGTTGTACTGAGATTTTGCTGGTATTGTTGCATTGATGGTGACATAGAAGACATGTTACATTCCTATAAAAAAATATTAGAAAACTTGGTATTAGTTCATCCAAAAATACTAACAACCTGGAGCCTGGGATTCCTTTTCACTACAAAAAAAAGAGATTCTGCACTGGATCAAAGTAATCTATTGACATTTTTACATGTAACTAAATGTATTAAAAGTGGTATTATGTTACAGGATGTTTTGAACCGGCTCCAGTTTTGAATCTTTAAATAACGATCCTTGCACGCTACCTCTAAAAACAATGGTAGGCGTTTGCTACCACTATAGTACCACTAACTAAAGTATAGCAATATAGAGACATTTGGCAGGATTCACTGGATTAACTACACAGAGCTGCCTTTAAATGTTTTTTTTTCAGCTATTAAGACCAGTTTAAAGGGCAATGGTGAAGTTCAAAAGAATGAAGAGCAAGATTAAAGGCAAAGAAAAAGGAGAATGATCTCCCCATTATGATTTCTTCAAGTCAGAGTTCAGATCGGCTGGACTTGTGGATGATCTGATTGTAGTTTGATTTTTTCTTAGGTTTGTAGTTGAGCAGCTTGCTGAAGTCAGTGAGCAATCTCTCCCAGTAACAAGACACATCCTCCATACGGAGATGTTCCAGAATAAAGTTCTGGCCCCTAAAGAAATACATAAATATCAGTTTAAGTATCAGCACGACGACAATGTTGCAAAATCATTTTGTCAGACAAAAATGAAAATTGTCATCATTTACTTGTTGTAATGTTGGTAACCAAACACATATCTTGTTTTATGTTCCACAGAAGAAAATTGTAATACAGGTTTGGAACAACATGAGGATGAGTAAATGATTTTGGTGAACTATCCCTTTAAAGCTGTATATGAAAAAACATTGACAGAATAAAATCATTAAAAGACTTAAAAAATTACCTCATAGCAATTTTCTCTGCCACTGCATCATTTTCTTTCACAAACTGAAGCAGCTCTCTAACAAACAAAAAATAAATAAATACAAAAACTGATAATTACATTTCTTCAACAGGTCTGGAAAAATATTAGAGTGAATAAATAGTGACAACATTTTCATCTTAAGATACTATACACAGATTACACATATCACTCCAATCATAGACCTTTAACATTTTCTAAAATTTGCACTTTGACTCATTGCTTGTGGTCATCTAAAAAATAAAGACATAACATACTGAAATGCTAAATATTTTGAGCATGAATTAAGATTGGAATCCCTTGGGCTAGGTCATGTATATTTTACTTTTTTTATAAACTAAAACCTTGTGTTTTTTTGTATTTTATTGAAGGACTTAGACCAACTACGTAAAGCCCAGTGTGCTGAAATGGGACTTTGTATTTGTGTGTAATGTAATAGTATTTTGGGTGAACGATAGTTTATTCTGCAAAAATAAACTTCAGCTAATAGAATTAAAGCCATATAAATGTAAAACAATCTGAACATAATCACAATAGGGTACAAAGGGAAACTAGGAAAAGGTTGGATATCAGCTAGCCTTTAAGTTACCTGAGGTCAGACAAGTCCTGTTTGACAGGGATGTAGTGAACCCAGGGCTTGAGCTGAGCGTAGAAGAACTCAAGCCACTCCTCCCCGACGTGAAAAACCAGGGAGCCACACAGGAACAGATGCTTCAAACGGAAACTAGCAGCAACACCTCTGAAGTTAAAGAGGTATCTGAGAGAGATTGAGAGAACAGACAATATTTTACAGAATATCTTAAATGCTGGTTCACTGACAGACATCTGGTTCAGTGCTACAGCTCTTGCAAAAGCAGAAATTAGGCTGGTCTTACTTGTATTCACAGTGTTCAACTAGGGGAATTTCCTTCGCTGGGGGTCTACCCAGAGTGTCCTTAAAAAATAAAATAAAAAAAAAAACAGTAGTTCCGTAAAGTCCAGAGCAGAAAGATATTTTGATTTTGCTGAAAATAATAAAGCACTTCAAGCTTAGTCTAGATTCCTGTTTCCAAAGACTGTCCTTGTAGGCCCCTGTACACCGCTCGTTAAAAAATTCTTCTCAATTTTATGGGTTGGCCTGAAATGAAAAATTAAAAAATTAAAAGAGTAAACAAACCTTCTCTGACTTCCAGGCCTGGTTCTTGGTGTACTCTGCATCCACAAGGTCAGGATCTTCTCTTGAGAGAAGGATCAGAGGGTCCCTCTCTGAACTGGTCCTACAAACATTGGAAAAACTGATCAGCTTTTGCTGAAAACAACACTGCATCGAACTGCATGCTGGAGACACAACAGACCTAGAGCCTCTAAAGAATCCTTTTGGGCTTTTCTTCTTCCAGGGCCATCGTGCAGCTGATCTGAAGAGTGTAAACTATAAATTAGCATACATCTAATGGCCTTAAATTGACTATAATGGAGTTAAACCTCTATATACTCTCAAACATTCTTACATCTAAATTTGTATAATATACTGAGGTGTTGAGATGAGAACAAGACTTTAAATATTCTAATGTGTTACTAACTTCTTCAGGTCATCCCTCATCAGGTCCCATCGGCCCAGTCCAGTGGGGTAGATGGGCCATACAGCAGGACCTCCCTCCCAGAATGTCCATGCAGGGTACATGATATCCTGGTATTCTGGCGTCTAAACAGTGAACTAAAGTAACTATACTAATACACTTTAATACAGTTAGAGCCTGACTAATGGCGCTTTTCCACTACACAGTAACAACTCGCCCTCACTGTGTAAAAGTTGTACCTGTACCTGCTTCCAGGTACTTTTTTTCGTATCACCTCCGGCGAGGTTCTAATGGGTCAGAGAGAATCGTCACTATTCACTGCGTCATCATTGCACGGACCAGACGAAGTATCCTGAATAACCTCGCTATTTTTAAATAGTGTGGCCAGAGATTGCATGATATACCCATAACTATTATGGCAACTCGGAAGAATACGCCGTGGCGCAGACTTTCCTGTTTGGTTATCGGGTGTGTGTCACGTAGAAGATTACGTCAGTTTCCTGCGGCGTCGCTATGACGACCAGGTACTTTTGTGGAGGTACTATCTGCAATGGAACATGGAGCGAAAAGTGAGCAGAGCCGAGTCGAGCTGGTACTGGTGATGGAAAAGCGCCATAATATAAATAATAAAAAGGCTTTCCACAAGGTTTAGGAGTGTGTTTATGGGAATTTTTGACCATTCTTCTAGAAGCGCATTTGTGAGGTCAGGCACTGATGTTGGATGAGAAGGCCTGGCTCGCATTCTCCGCTCTAATTCATCCCAAAAGTGTTTAAGTTCCTCCACACCAAATTCACTCATCCAAAAAGTTGGGAGCATGAAATTGTTCAAAATGTCTTAGTTAAGCTGAAACATTAAGATTTCCTTTCACTGGAACTAAAGGGCCAAGCCCAACCCCTGAAAAACAACCCTACACCACAATCCCCCTCTACCAAACTTTACACATGGCACAATGCAGTCAGGCAAGTATTTTTTCTCCTGGCAATTTACAAAACCCAGACTCGTCCATTGGATTTCCAGACAGAGAAGATTGGTCACTCCAGAGAACACGTCTCCACTGCTCTAGAGTCCAGTGGCAGTGTGCTTTACACTACTGCATCCCACACTTTGCATTACACTTGGTGATGTAAGGCTTGGATGCAGCTGCTCAGCCTTGGAAACCCATTCCATGAAGCTCTCTACGCACTCTTCTTGAGCTAATCTGAAGGCCACACAAAGTTTGGAGGTCTGTAGCTATTGACTAAAAGTTGGTGACTTCTGTGCACTGTGCGCCTCAGCATGCACTGACCCCGCTCTGTGATCTTACATGGCCTACCACCTTGTGGCTGAGTTGCTTTTGTTCCCAATTGCTTCCACTTTGTTATAATACGATCACCTGAATTCAATGATTTGGAGGAGTGTCCCAATACTTTTGTCAATATAGTGTATATTATATTTAAAGTGGCCCAGCTCCACTCCCTAAATATGGGATTTTAATAATTCAGCACGCAAACTCCAATCATTTTAGAGGGGAGAGAGCCGGGTTCATACATTCATTGAATGTACATAGAGTTTGCCCCTTTGAAGGGACTGTGAAGTGGTACAGTGTGCCCATAAAGCTACCTCAGAAACACTTGTGATGATCTGAAGCAGGCATTCTCCAGATACTCTGAGATATAAATAATCCTCCGGCCAAATTACAAGAGGATCGGTTTCTGCGTTAACAGTCTGAGGGAGTGTTCTGATAATGCACTCGTAAAGCCGGGGACATTTTACAACAGCTTGTACAACAGACATTATAAACGAGGAATCCTGTGAAAGAATTGTGTCTTGTAGCCATTCTTTTTGTTTCAGGAACTCTTTCTGGAGTCCCCGGCACAGAGCATGTCATGCCTCCGTATATTCCAATAAGGGCTGCAGAACTGTGCTTTTTATTTGGAACTCGCCTCGGGGCGGTACTTATTGTACTTGAGAAAAGAGTTCTGATATAGAAACACCTTCTGTATTCTTTCAGATTTGGACACACCACACAGAGGAACAGTCATCGCACAAAGGCAACTAGTGATCTCAATGCCTGCAATAGGAAGGGAAACGGAAATGGGAATAAGAGAGCGGGTAGACTTTACTGTCGACCCGTCTACAATGCTACGCAGCACTTTCCTTGTGTCGGGGATGGATTGTATTTTGGCCACAAGTTCTCTTCATAGCTAGCTCAAGGGCTAGCTCAAGGGGCTGAGGCAGGACTTTCACAGTAGCAGTAGAGCACTGTGCAGAGGAAGAATGCTGAAAACATCATCATAGGAGGGCTATGACCGGCTGCAACGCCAGTGTATACAGTGGCTAGTGTAAGCAACACTACACCCCTAAATGAAAAACAGCAGCACAGTCAGTGTTTATCATAAAAAGGAACGAACGGCGACAGCACCAGTGTATGAGAAGCAGTAGCGCTGGCATATGTGAATCAGTGGTTAGTGAGTGAGCGGCCAGAGCATTTGAGTGAGTGGCTGGAGCGTTTTGTACTCTGTACATGGCAGGTCGCTGTAATGAAACGGGAAGCTGCGTTTTGAGATTGAGCGAGCGGCCGAAGCACATTGTGCTTTATGTAAGGCAGACCGCCATTCCCTCAGGGCCTGCATATATTGTATGAATGAGTGAGTAGTCGTAGCTTTTTGTGCTTTGTACTTGGCATACCGCTGAGTGAGCAGTGGCTTCTGTACACAGCAGACCGCTGCCCAGAAGCGGGGGGCTGCTTATATCGCATGAATGAGTGAGGAGCTGGAGTGATTTGTACTTTTTACAAGGCAGATCGCAGCTTTAAGGTGGGAAGCTGCACGTTTTGAGAGTGGGGGGCTATGTGGGACTTGTGCTGGCATTAGAACCCTTAGCTATCGTTTCCACGCTTGGATCGCAGCTCCACCACAGAGGGGGAGCATGAGAAGCCAGGTTTATTTCCTGAATGGTTGGGTTAGAGAAACCTGGACACTTAGTTGGCATGAGCTCATTACTGGAGTCATTAAGGTCCACCAATGATAGCGAGCAGACAGAATCCTGCAGCACTGTTTCTGAGTGGGCAACACCCAAGCAGAAAACACAGCAATCCGGAAGTCATCTGAAAGAAAAATGTCATACTTACAGGGGAGTGGCAATCTAGGCACCACCCTCTGGCAAATGTAGCTCAACGGCAAGCTGTAGATGGCTTCTTGAAGACAGTGTAGCTGTCTGAAGGAGAACGAATGGAATGCCGTTCAGCGCCACCTTAAAGTGCAGAGGAGCCTGCCTCTATTTTGCATGCTTATATGCCATTGGCAGGCGAATTCTCACCTGCAAGATTTCATAGGGCTTCAGTATCCGCACAGAAAAGGTGTTTCCCCATAGCATCCGCTACTGACACAATGTCGAGTGAACCGAATTCAAAAGGGAACAAGTTCTGTGCAAATGGCCCCTAACTGATAAACAGAGTATTCTTATTTCAGTGTTGCTATTTAAGCAGACAGTTTGCCATGTACATTCATTTTAACAGCAAGCCAGGGCAAAGTTTCAACTGAACTATGCATATGCATTTTATAACGAACACTTACATTGCTCTTGCTCAATAAATGCACGATCTCTAAAAAGCAAGGTTTTCTAGTGTATTTCACCTGCTCAGGTAATTGCAATGGTATGATCCATTTTAGCGGCACTGGCAGCCAAATTACTTTAAAATCAGTCAGTAAATATGGAGATAAATATTCATGAAGATACATTAAAATAGTAATTGGATGGGTATGGCAGACATTTTCTCTACACACCCCAAACTAATTAATAAAGAGGGTGGTAAAAGACAAATTTTGCATTACTTTGCCTACAAGAGAGATGAAAAAGGTAAACTAACAGACCATTACCACCATTACCACAAACCTTACCACACCAGTCATAAACGTTGCTAAAAGGTTGCTTTAGGTTCATAATTTTTGCACTTGTGATTTTATCTGAATTTGCTTGAAAGAATAAAGTAAGAAAATGTATGTAATGTGAATATTATATGAATGTTTACAATAAAACTTAAAACAATAAAGCTACCTTCATCAATATTTATTAGGTAACCTGACCAAACAATATTATATTTATTAATCAATTAAAATGATAATTTATAAATATACTACTACATGTTTAGCATGTTAACATTACTTCATGCATTAAACTAATATTAACACAAACATTAACCAGGATTAATAAATGCTGTAATTCACTGTTGATGTATGACAGCTAATGTTTTATATGTTATTTCATTATTCCTTATTTTGACACCCACAGAAAGGGATAAAAGCATCTTCAGGTCACCAGCCTAATATTCCAGAAATACCATCAGCAACAAGTTTTTTTTTTTTTTTAAATTTTGAATGTACAATGTACAGTTTGAACCATGTGATATACAAACTATTATACTGAGCATGAAGCACTGAGAAGTGCTATTTTATATTTATTCTTGAAAACAAGCAACACATTTGTTACTGCGGTTTCATGCAGTGTTCTCAATAGATTTGCTTTCAACTCAGTTTTCTTTTGAGGCTTGTTATTTGTCACCTATTATATATATTTAGTATTGATACAGATGATTCTGGTGTCACACCAAAGACAAGTTTTTTTTTTACGGTTATTAACTGCTTTAAATCAAGTGTTAAATATAGGATTGTATTTTCATTATTAGAATTTGTTTATTATAGATCCACACAGTGGATATAAAAGGTATACACACCTCTGTTAAAACAGCTGGTTTTGTGATGTAAATAATGAAACAAAGATAAGTCATATCAGAACTTTTGCACCTAATGGAATTATTTATAATTTTTTCCAAAAATAAAAATTTTTAAAATAGTACAGACCTGTCTTCACCTAATGGGACTTATTAATTCCAAATAAATCTCAGCTGTACCTGTAAGATTTTTCTGACATCTTGGTTCATACTACTACACGAGCCATAGGCCATAAAGAACTTATGAAGCGTCAACAATCTCATTGTTGAATCGTATCAACTTAAACAATATTTTTTGTAATATACCGGTTGCAAGCACATGTGATAACTATCTCCCATATTCTCCATCGGTCTGGGCTATGGGGCAGGGTAGCAACTTTTCGGACTAAAAAATATCCAAGCCCGGCTAAACATATCTCACAAACAAAAACAAAAAAAGTTTTATGGTCTGATGAGACCAAGATCAAACTTTTTGACCAAAATTGTAAAAGGTATGTTTGGCACAAAAACAAGAGCACATCAGCAAAAGAACACTATTCCCACTGTGAAGCATAGTGGTTGCTTCATGCTTTGGGGCTGCTTTTCTTCAACTGGTACTGGGTGGAGGGAATTATTAATAGCTCCAATTACCAGTTGATTTTGGCATCTACTAGAAAGCTGAAAATGAAGAGAACTTTCACCTTTCAACATGACAATAATCAAAAATAACATTCAATCAACAAAGGAATTGCTTCAGCAAAGAAAGATTAATGTTTTGGAATGGCCCAGCTAAAACCCAGTCCTAAATCTTGTGGGGGACCTGAAGAGGGATGTGCACAGGAAATGCCCTAACAATTTAATAGATTTGGAGCAAAGAAGAGAGGGACAGTTTTCCCAAGACAATGTACCAACTGATAAGATACTTGTCCAAACAAACTGAGTGCTGTAATAAAATCAAAGTGTGCTTCTAGTTCAGGGGTGTGCACATTATGCAGTAATCAGCTGTTTTAACAGGGATGTGTCAGTGCATCAGTATTAGTAATCTAAAGGTAATCACAAAGTAATGTTAATTGCCTTAATATTGTCAAGCTACTGATATACCATAAAATCAATTTAAGTAGATTGTTCTTAGGCACTTTGTTGGGGTAGAGAGGGTACACACCTTACTAAAGGAAAGTACGGGCAAGACTGGCTGAACCCATTCAGGAACCTGCGGATAGTCACGCACATTAATCACCACCTCCAAATCTGGCAATGTGTTAATCACTTTTAGAATAAAGTGCTCAACACCACTGCATCTGCAAAGAAAGGATAGGCTAATTGTCTAATATTCAACACCCATGCAAATGACAGGATCATTACTATTTAAAAATTTACACTTTACCAACCTTGCAGGAAACATGCAGCTTTGTTCTCTGTACAGCTTGTTACCGATGATCTGGTAGTGCGTACCAACACCTCTTTGGATCATGTCTGCCATGAGCCCCTCAGAGATGCCATTTTTAAATGGCCTAAGGTCATCTTTCAGGACACTGCAATCAAAAGAGTGATGGAGGAAAGTCTTTCAACCTGTACAGCTGCATGTATATGCATATTCTATTGTAAGATACTCTTTATATTTTCTGACCTCAGGTGACAGGTGCAGTTCTCCTGATTGCATGGCTGGTAATTATTAGTGGCTTCTGTGATCCTCCTGATGAAGGACTGCCAACGTTCTGCTGATAGACAGACAGACAGAGAGAACAAAACATTCAGAATTCAGTCTCAGACGTGTCTCGACATTTTAAACTTGACTCACAGTGATCTTAAAAAGGTGTGTACAGTCTCTGCTGATTTAATATTTAGCCTAAACACACAGACGCTGACAACTATAACATGGCATGCTGCATTTTCTAAAAGGGAATAAGTTATCATAAAACATTAGACAGATTTGCTGGGTCTAACTTTACAGAGACGCTAATGCTAAGATATCGCAGGTATAGAAACGTTCATAATTAAAACAATTATTAAAGATAGATAATTGTCAGTATCAAAACAAAATTTAGCAAGTTCTCACCGTTATCAGAAAGACAAAATTCAACTCCATTCTGCAAAAGAATGAAAGACGGTATGAGCAGCCACGGCAGCTCCATTTTTCTGCATCTATTAATTGTGACTGCCTCGATTTGAGGACGATCAATGTACTAGTATGGTCTGACACTAGATTAAAAGTCCCCGCCTCGGCTCAAGAATATTGCACTCAATGACATAGAGTGACAAAAATTTGAAATTTGAAATTTATTAAAAAAATAAACAAATATCTGTCAATGAGTTATATGAACTTTTTATACGAATTTCTCAGAAAAAAAAGACATGTTTTATGTAATTTTATATATCAAGTAAATGTATCTTTGCACTAGACATGTGCACCGTAAAAGAATATAGAGGAAGAACATCACTTTTGCATTGTGGTCAGAAAGCTGCAGTAAATAAAAAAATAAATAAAAAACAATCCATATTCTAGAGGTTGGGAGCAGAGGTGTTCAAGCTACACTTTTTGTAAAAATGTATTAAAAAGTTATGGATATCTGTTGGACGTTGGATTTACTCTAGAGTATTGCTACTGTGTTCCCTTTAATTTATTCCTTAATTATTTAATTTTTTTACTTTGTGTGGTGTCTGTCAGGGTAAGTAAACATTAAAGGAGGCAAGACAGACCTTTTATCTTGTTTACCCTTTCACCTCTGTTTACTCGTCGTCTTCTTCCTTGGTGTTTTATGGCAGTTGGCATACAAAATGTTGCTTTTTTTGTCTTCCGTATCCATAACAAATTCTTCCTCTGCGGGTCAGAATGGAACCACGATTAAGATGGTAATAATTCAAAGCAAAATTAAATAACAATTTTTAACCCATCTGTCTAATTGTTGTTTCATTCAATTACTAGCATGCACTTTAATGAATTAGGGGGAGAGTGAGACATTTTTTACTCCCCTCTAAGTGAGCTAAAATGATATATCAGTAAAATTGACACATTTCCAATTAAATCGGGATGTTTCCTATCAATAGAAATGATCAGAATGTATTCAGGACGAAGGTCAGTTAAAATATGATTGTTTAAAAAAAAACTTGTCTTGTGTCTCACTTTACCCCAGCTTAGGGGTAAACTGAGACAGACCAAAGAAATCAAGAGGGTAAAGTGAACTATTTACTTTTTCCACTCTGAAACTACCATAACAACACATGTTGTAAAAGTTAGAGTCCTGACAGCTAGCTTGACAACCACACATTCCAGAACCAATGTCGGACTGGGAACAGACTCATGGAGATTGGTCAATTTTTTTTTTTTTTTCTAAACACTTATCAAATACAACATAATATAATTCAAAATGTTTTAATTAGCATTCAAATGACAGATAGAACCAGTTATATTAAAACACAGTGTGGGGGACAGAACACAGGACCCTTAGAGCCACCTGGATTAGAACATCAACCTCCTGTCATACTGTACAACTAGGCCTACTCTACATTCCAGGCCTGAAGGTTACAGGGAAAGATGAGGAGTTGCTCTCCCTGTGTGGTTCCTCCAGGCCCTTTTGGGTGAAGGTAGCTTCTTCACCACATCACTTATGTGCCCCAGGTTGTCTTCCTGGTGCCTGGTGTATTGCCTTGGCATGATGGCTTTTCTACAATGTTTATGACATTAAAAATAAAACATATGTAATGTAATATTAATATGTTTAAGACTAAACTTAACTTGTGCTTCATGTCTCACTTTACCCCACCGCTTAGCAATTCAGGCTAATCATCAGCTAGCATCATCACATGGTTTTATATGTTGTAGTTCATCAACATGCATACGTTTTTTTTTTTTTTTTACCTGAATCAGTTTGCTTTGGTACAACAGTTGATTATGTTGACAGCAGGAAAATTTACTTTTACATGCAAAAAAAAATTTTTTTTTGAAAAATACATGCTTGCCACACCATGAGGTCCTCTCCTTCATGGCCAAGGGGAAATTGGAGGGGCTTGAAAACATTATGGTCATATGACCACAAATGTGTTCTTTTGACAGGGGGGTGTCTCACATTACCTCACTCTCCCCTATTATTATTTATCTTTAATGTGCACATAAAGAGACAATGTTCCACCTCTTCAGGTCCTTCTAAAAAAAATTCCATAATGTAATGATAAAAATTAAACTTTCATATATTTTAGATTCATTGCACACCAACTGAAATATTTCAGGTCTTTTAATATTTGAATACTGATGATTTTGGCATACAGCTCATGAAAACCCAAAATTCCTATCTCAAAAAATTTGCATATTTCATCAGACCAATAAAAGAAAAGTGTTTTTAATACAAAAAAAGTCAACCTTCAAATAATTATGTTCAGTTATGC
This sequence comes from Gobiocypris rarus, assembly GCA_023029165.1. Taxonomy (NCBI): domain Eukaryota; kingdom Metazoa; phylum Chordata; class Actinopteri; order Cypriniformes; family Gobionidae; genus Gobiocypris; species Gobiocypris rarus. The sequence continues at coordinate 28,644,364 of CM040914.1, read as the reverse complement.
ACTCAATACTTGGTCGGGAATCCTTTTGCAGAAATGACTGCTTCAATGTGGCGTGGCATGGAGGCAATCAGCCTGTGGCACTGCTGAGGTGTTATGGAGGCCCAGGATGCTTCGATAGCGGCCTTAAGCTCATCCAGAGGGTTGGGTCTTGCGTCGCTCAACTTTCTCTTCACAATATCCCACAGATTCTCTATGGGGTTCAGGTCAGGAGAGTTGGCAGGCCAATTGAGCACAGTAATACCATGGTCAGTAAACCATTTACCAGTAGTTTTGGCACTGTGAGCAGGTGCCAGGTCGTGCTGAAAAATGAAATCTTCATCTCCATAAAGCTTTTCAGCAGATGGAAGCATGAAGTGCTCCAAAATCTCCTGATAGCTAGCTGGATTGACCCTGCCCTTGATAAAACACAGTGGACCAACACCAGCAGCTGACATGGCACCCAGACCATCACTGACTGTGGGTACTTGACACTGGACTTCAGGCATTTTGGCATTTCCTTCTCCCCGGTCTTCCTCCAGACTCTGGCACCTTGATTTCCGAATGACATGCAAAAGTTGAGCGACAGTCCAGTGCTGCTTCTCTGTAGCCCAGGTCAGGCGCTTCTGCCGCTGTTTCTGGTACAAAAGTGGCTTAACCTGGGAAATGCCGCACCTGTAGCCCATTTCCTGCACACGCCTGTGCACGGTGGCTCTGGATGTTTCTACTCCAGACTCAGTCCACTGCTTCTGCAGGTCCCCCAAGGTAATGAACCAGGCTGGGCCTCAGGAATCCTCAGGAAAGCCCATCAGAAAGCCTCAGGAATCTTTTGCAGGTGTTTAGAGTTAATTAGTTGATTCAGATGATTAGGTTAATAGCTCGTTTAGAGAACCTTTTCATGATAGGCTAATTTTTTGAGATCGGAATTTTGGGTTTTCATGAGCTGTATGCCAAAATCATCAATAAAGTATTAAAACAATAAAAGACCTGAAATATTTCAGTTGGTGTGCAATGAATCTAAAATATATGAAAGTTAAATTTTTATCATTACATTATGGAAAATAATGAACTTTTATCACAATATGCTAATTTTTTTAGAAGGACCTGTAATACAAATATTTGGGTAAATAATATTAAAGAAAGAAAATAAATAAACAGTAATGTATAAACAAATAAAAACAATCCCTCAAAGCAAATTAAATATAAATATCTCTTAAAAGAGAAAACTAGAAACATTTAAATGAAATATTAAGTCTTCCTGAACTTTCTGTTTGTCCTGACACAATCATGAAGGTCGCCCCTAAAGTCTCTGTCTGTCCTGATATGACCACAGAGGTGAACCTTCAATGCTTTTTGTTACGGCCACAGGCAGAGGTAGATTCTAACCTCTCTGTATTCTGTGTTTTAGTTCTGTTTGAATCGTCGTAATGGTCACCAGCTCCGCCTGCCCCACCTTTGTTGGTCTGAGGTGGTTTTCAGTCCTGTCATCTCCACCTTGGTAAGTACCAACTCTGCCGCTCCACCCTGGCTCCCTGCTCTGCCAACATTGCCCTGGCTCTCTCTGATCCTCCTTACTCTCCAGTACTGCCACACTGGCCTGGCCCTGCATCCCTACCCCTTACGGGAGTTTAAGCTTAAAAACCACACAAAGGAAACACATGATAATTCATGACCCCTGCTAATGAATTCTTCTATATGAAACAATAGGTGTGTGTTAGAAAAATATTAATATTTTAAACTTGTAGGCAACACTTTATTTTGATGGTCCATTCTATAAGTAACTTTGCAACTACATTAGAGTATTAGTAGACTGTCTGCTTAATATTTGCCAACTCTTTATTGTGATGCTCCTCCAACATACATTCTACTGATTATAAGTAACTTTGCAACTACATGTCAACTTATTCTAACCCTAACCCTACCAGTCTACTAACACTCTACTAACAGTAGAGAATTAGTAGACATGTTGGTACAATGTTACTTATAGTCAACGGAATGTGTTGACCATCAAAATATAGTGAATGTGCTTCTGGCCAATTGCCATACACACCTTTATGAGTTTGCACTTGACATACAGTAAATGTCAGCATGTTGTGAAGCGTGATGTAAGCACAATCATGTGCTTTCACACTTCTTTCATGAGCTTCAAATCGTGATTACGTCACGTTTCACAATGTGCTGAAGTAACGATTCTGTCATGAACTACTAGTGTATGACAGTTGGCTGGAATCATAGATTTATAAAGTTTAAAATATTAGTTTCTTACACACATATCTATTGTTTTATGGTTTGACATTGATTCATCCACTTCTCAATTAAGGCTGCATCCAAGTACGTATAAGTAGTCAAAGGCCATCTTAATTTGAAGGATCCTTAGAAGGCAGCCTTCATTCTACAACCTTCATTTGACTTTTGAAGGATGCGTCAAGTGTATAATTTGCATCATCCAATCACCAATAATCCTTTTGTACACATTCCAATTAATGAAAAAGAATAAACAGAACATGAATCAGCACTGAGCATACAGAGGGTACGGAAAGTACTCAGACCCCCTTACATTCTTCACTCTTTGTTATATTGCAGCCATTTGCTAAAATCATTTAAGTTATTTTTTCTCTCTCATTAATGTACACACAGCACCCCATATTGACAGAAAAACACAGAATTTTTGACATTTTATTAAAAAAGAAAAACTGAAATATCTCATGGTCCTAAGTATTCAGACCCTTTGCTGTGACACTCATATATTTAACTCAGGTGCTGTCCATTTCTTCTGACCATCCTTGAGATCGTTCTACACCTTCATTTAAGTCCAGTTGTGTTTGATTATACTGATAGGAAAGCCATACACCTGTCTATATAAGACCTTACAGCTCACAGTGCATGTCAGAGCAAATAAGAATCATGAGGTCAAAGGAACTGCCTGAACTGCTCAGAGACAGAATTGTGGCAAGGCACAGATCTGGCCAAGGTTACAAAATCATTTCTGCTGCACTTAAGGTTCCTAAGAGCACAGTGGCCTCCATAATCCTTAAATGGAAGATGTTTGGGATGACCAGAACCCTTCCTAGAGCTGGCAGTCCGGCCAAACTGAGTTATCGGGGGAGAAGAGCCTTGGTAAAAGAGGGAAAGAAGAAGCCAAAGATCACTGTGGCTGAGCACCAGAGATGCAGTCGGGAGATGGGAGAAAGTTGTAGAAAGTCAACCATCACTGCAGTCCTCCACCAGTTGGGGCTTTATGGCAGAGTGGCCCGATGGAAGCCTTTCCTCAGTGCAAGACACATGAAAGCCTGCATGGAGTTTGCTAAAAAAAAAACACCTGAAGGACTCCAAGATGGTGAGAAATAAGATTCTCTGGTCGGATGAGACCAAGATAGAACTTTATGGCCTTAATTCTAAGAGGTATGTGTGGAGAAAACCAGGCACTGCTCATCACCTGTCCAATACAGTCCCAACAGTGAAGCATGGTGGTGGCAGCATCATGCTGTGGGGGTGTTTTTCAGCTGCAGGGACAGGACAACTGGTTGCAATCGAGGGAAAGATGAATGCGGCCAAGTACAGGGATATCCTGGACGAAAACCTTCTCCAGAGTGCTCAAGACCTCAGACTGGGCCGAAGGTTCACCTTCAACAAGATAATGACCCTAAGCACACAGCTAAAATAACGAAGGAGTGGCTTTACAACAACTCTGTGACTGTTCTTGAATGGCGCAGCCAGAGCCCTGACTTAAACCCAATGAGCATCTCTGGAGAGACCTGAAAATGGCTGTCCACCAACGTTTGCATCCAACCTGACAAAACTGGAGAGGATCTGCAAGGAGGAAAGGCAGAGGATCCCCAAATCCAGGTGTGAAAAACTTGTTCCCAAAAAGACCTATGGCTGTATTAGATCAAAAGGGTGCCCTTCCCTGTACTAAATACTGAGCAGAGGGTCTGAATACTTAGGACCATATGATATTTCAGTTTTTCTTTTTTAATAAATCTGCAAAAATGTCAACAATTCTGTGTTTTTCTGTCAATATGGGGTGCTGTGTGTACATTAATGATATTTTTTTAAATGATTTTAGCAAATGGCTGCAATATAACAAAGAGTGGAAAATGTAAGGGGGTCTGAATACTTTCCGTATCCACTATATATAATTTAATTCTGTGATGCAAGACAAAAAAATATTATGTTATTATGAGATAAGCTAAGTGTATCACATCATTCATCATATTTGGGAACTCAGGTGCCCCAAGATCGCTAGAATATCAAGTGTAAGTTAATTAGATATTACATATTTAATTTTAAAACATAAACCCCTGATTTCACTGACAATTAAGGCTTAAGCATATCCAGACTAAAATGCAAGTTTGAGCTGTTTTAACTGAAAGCAACTTAAAATATACATGTCTTAAAATATATCAGTGCCATTTTTTTTGTCTCATGATGCACACCAGTAATGTTTTTTCTAAGGTACGTTTATAATTGTTACTTAAATGTCTTAATTGAACTAAAGCCTAAGTGCACCCCCCCCAAATGAATACTTAGTTGAAGCACCCTTTGATTTTATTATAGCACTCATTCTTTTTGGATAAGAGTCTTTCAGCCATTCTTATAAAAAGCCATTCTTTTGTTGGCTTAGATGTGTGTTTTGGATCATTGTCATGCTGAACGTTGAAAGTTCTCTTAGCAGTAGGTTCTGTGCCAAAATCGACTACTACTTGGGGAGGTACTCATGATTCCCTCCACCTTCACTAAACCCCCAGTTTAAGCTGAAGAAAAGCAGCCCTAAAGCATAATGCTGCCACCACCATGCTGCACTGAGGGTATAGAGTTATTTTGCAGATGCTGTGTTGTTTATGCTCCAAACATGCCTTTTACAATTTTGGATCATAACACAGATCATAACACATCTTTTCATATGATTTTGAGAGACTGGATATATGTTTTTGCAAAGTTTAGTCAGGATTGATTATTTGTTTTGTTTTTGTTTTTTTGTCAGAAAAGGCACATGTCAGACGGATGGAGAACATAGGAGATATGTAGGGAGCAACCGATACTTGCCAGAAAAAGCTGCAACTCTTTTAATGTTGCTGTAAGCCTCTTGACAGCTTCCCTTACCAGTTTTCTCTTTGTCTTCTCATCAATTTTAGAGGGAATTTTTGTTCTTGATAATGTCACCTGCTGAAGCTTCGTAAGCTCTCTGTGTGGCCTGTAGCACTTGTAGTAACATGCAACCAATCATGTCAGAAAAACGTTAACATTTATTTGGAGTTATTCAGTCACCTCAGGTGTGTGTACCTCAAAAGTGTGTACTTGTTCACATGAGCTTGATGATTAGTTAATTCTGAAGACAGCCACATCCCCAGTTATAAAAGGGTACATGAGCACACTTATGCATTTAGGTAATTTTAAGGTTTTCTTTGATCTTTCTTCCCTTCTGAAATGAGTCACTGGGGTTTTCAGTGGCATCGCATAGGCTGTCATTTTTATATTAAAGGTGCAAAGGTTCTCATATGATTTATCTTTATTTCTTTTTTAAATCACAAAAAAACAGATGTTTTATCAGAGGTGTGTAGACTTTTATATCCACTGTATTGGAATAAAAATAAAACCATAAATCTTTTGAATTTTAAGAATGTTTGTTGGCTAAACTGCATGAAGATTAGAAATGAAGGATTTCTGTTCATTATAATATTTGGGACAGATTGTCATCACATGTTCTACTGTCTTGTCCTCCATGCAAAATTTGCATTTCCTTTCATCACATTTCCCTATTGTTTTTGCCATCTGCTCCTCATTTGTTGTTTACTCTTAATTCAGTTTTATTGTTTTATTTTACATTTGGTTACACTTTATTACAATAAACTGAATCTATCTTTGCAACTACTGTATGTAATGGCAATTAAAATTAACTCCGTTGCATTGCTGGATAAGAGACAAACCTTAGCCAAATGTCTTTATAAAGATTTATTTCTTGCAAGAAAGAGCCACAGTCAACACAGTCATCAGTGCCTGCATCGAGTGTAACTGAAGACATGACAGAAGTCACAATCTCTTATACCCTCGGTGTCAAAACAATCTTTCAGTTGTTTTCCATAGAAGTGCTCTGCATGGCAGAACCACGTTACCTGTATGACTTCAAACACTTGTCTATATAATTAATAATTCTTCATCAGTGATTAGAATTTTTCCACTTCATGTACATGTCAACTAACTCTCATTAGAGTATTAGTTGAGTGTTATGTTAGGCTTAAGGTTAGTAGAATAACTTGCAAAGTTACTTATAGTCAGAATAAGTTTGTACAAACTGTTGTGGGACATTATTAAGCAGACAGTCTACTAATACTCTAATGACTTGTAATTGACCTGTAGTTGCAAAGTTACTTATAGTTAGTAGAATGTCGAAAGTGGATTATCAGAATAAAGTGTTACCTATAACTCTTGCAGGTACCCATAAAAATGTAACACACAATCCCATCATCTGAATGGTTCATAAATAATGTCAATCACAATGTCTGCTCTACTATTATGTTCCCAGGGAAATATTACCCTATTCCTATTACCATAAACTTAACTTTGGGAACATAAGACCCTTTCTCATGTGTGGGTTGTATGCCATGCAACCCCTGGGTGACCTATATTTTGATTTTATTAATCTACATGTTGAGACTTGAGAGACTTGTACTGTGATTCCCTATGGTACTCATGTCTGTCCTCTTTTCCTTCAGATCATAATTTATTTTTAGCTTTCAAATGACTGGGGTAGGAAGAGGCTTAAATTCAGCAGAGACATACTCATTATCAAATATCTTATCATCTTTGCCTAATTGTTGAGCAGAGGTGAAGTGGTAGAATGGGAAAGAGAGCATAACATGTTTTTTTAGTGCTGAAGAACTGCACACTGAGTCCCATTTTGGTGGTCAGCCTCACCGTCCTGCAAGATCTCACCTGGACTGTTTCCATCAGACTCTTCTTTTTATGCGCCTGTTAAGTCATTGCTACTATGCTGTCCATCTGGATTGTCTTGGTTTCCTACATGGATTTTCTCTTGTACTCCTCTGCAGAAGAGGGTCTGGAGTTTCCCAGTTTTGATGGCAGGGACAGAGTTCTTAATGTCAATGAAAGGAACTATAAGAAGGCATTAAAGAAGTATGACATGATGTGTTTGCTGTATCACGAACCCCTGCCTTCAGATAAGGAGCTCCAGCATCAGTTTCACATGAGGGAGATGGTTCTGGAGGTAAGGAATTATAAAAAGAAGGGGGGTGACTAAATAATTTAGTGGATGAATATGGGCCGATATATTGCATGGTATATGTTTAGAACCTACCATCCTATCCGTTAAACATGTTTTCAGTTTCTAACACAAACTGAAACACACACACTGTTCAACGCATATGATGATATGTTCTAAATGTAGCCTATACCATGCAATATATCTTCCCCTATACACCCACTACATTCTTTAGTCATCCCTGTTCTCTTAATAATTGAAATGTAAAATCAACTATTGTTTTAGATGTTTACTCCAAATAAAATATATGTGACTAAAGCTACAATTGACTGCAACAGGGGGTCAGAGTGTCATCTGTTTTCTGTGTCTAGCACCTGATGTGCAATTTAGTGGGAAGACTGACCTGATTTGGAGGCTGACAAAGGCTACACAAACAGCAATGCTCAGTCTGCTTATGATAATAGTGCTGTCAAGTATACTTTTGATTATACAAATATCAGCCATCACAATCTACAAAACTGATTCAGGTTCAAGATTCCTTCTTAGATATACTGTGGAAATGTTGCTCCAGACTGAATTGCTATTACAGTTTAAAGTTGTTTGTACAGACTGCCAAACTTGCATGCCTTGACATCTGAATTTTAAAAAAATCTTTCTCACACAATGAATGCACTGATGTGTCTCTTCCATGCATCACTAGCTTGCTGCTCAGGTTCTTGAAGAAAAGGATATTGGCTTTGGAATGGTAGACTCACAAAAAGATGCTAAAGTTGCCAAAAAGCTTGGTAAGAAGCTTTGTTTCCACAAATTACTGTGCTAATAATAACATTGCTTTTTAGATACATTTTTTGTACTCTACCTTTTCAATAAAAATGCCTGACACGTCTTGGTATCCTTGAGGTTAGATCCTGACTGAAATGTGATCTTTGTACATTAGGTCTGGAGGAAGAAGGAAGCATTTATGTTTTTAAGGATGAAAGAGTGATCGAGTTTGATGGAGAGCTCTCTGCAGATACACTGGTTGAATTCCTGCTGGATGTAAGTGAAATTTCCTGGGATGGATAAGTGTCAGATCCCTGACTGTAGTTGATTTTTATGATTTTAGCAGAGTGTATCTTACTTATTCAGGAACAGCACATATTTATAATAAGATTCCTGTTCTGGATCAGTATTATTGTAATTTTTGGATACTTATTGCAGGAGTATGTACAAACTTTAGGTTAAAAAAAACTTTAGGTGCATACTGTGGCTGTATGAGTATTCACATTCAACCTATTACTTTCTTTCCCTCTCTTTGCGTATGTCACATCATTCATTAGCTTCTGGAGGACCCAGTGGAGTTGATCAGTACCCCTATGGAACAACGCGCTTTTGAGCGAATGGATGAAGACATACGCCTTATCGGCTACTTCAAGGGTGAAGAATCTGAGCGTGAGTGGCATTTTTGTGTCTCATTGAAGTATGTATGTAAAATTATTGTATTATGTGGTCATGATCTAATAAGTATGACTCACTTGTTCTATCCACTGTGGATTTATGAGGTGTTTATGAACTAGTTATATAGTGTCTTATTTGGCCCAAAGTTTTTCTCAACATATTGACTGAGTGTTTGGCATGGTAATAGATGACAGCGTTGATATGTTTGGTCTTGCCGGAATAGATCTGCTATGCTGCTGCTGTTATTGCTGCTGCTGTTGCAGAGCAAGTATGGGACTTGCTACTGCCAATATATACATGACGCTGCTGTGAGCAAGTAAGACATGCTGCTGCTGTACAAAATAGCTGTCATGTTATACAAGGGACAAACAGGTGCGAGGACTCAAGTGCAGTGAAATGGGGATTTATTATAAAACAAATAATAAACTCAAAACAAAACCCACGAGGGGGAAAAACACATAATAAGAATACACAAAGAAACTCAAACACATACCAACTGGGAATCACGGGGAAACGGGAGACGTAGACATAACAACGATCCGACCAGGACTGACAAACACCAGGAGGAGAAATCAAGCTGGGAATGAGGGAACACAGGTGGGGCAAATTAAACCAATAACGAGATAACAAGGGGGTGGGATCTAACAATGACAGAGCACATGGCCTAACATGACAAAACACCACATGTGCAACACGAGACAGGACAGGCATGTGACATTACCCCCTCCCTACGGAGCGGCTACCAGACGCTCCATGAGGCAAAGGTGGAGCAAGAAAGGCAGACCAGGGTGGGACGGGAGGGACAGACCAGGGGCGGGACGGGAGGGACAGACCAGGGAGGGACGGGCGGGACAGACCAGGGCGGGACGGGCGGGACAGACAAGGAAGGCACAGACAAGGAAGGGGAAAACAAGGGAGGGACGGGGAAACCAAAAAGTTCAGGTGGCTGGGTCAGTCAGCAGAGTTCAGGCAGCCAGCAGAGTTCAGGCGGCCGGGCGGCCAGCAGAGTTCAGGTGGCCAGCAGAGTTCAGGCGGCCAGCAGAGTTCAGGCGGCCAGGTCGGCCAGCAGAGTTCAGGCGGCCAGCAGAGTTCAGGCGGCCGGGGCGGCCAGCAGAGTTCAGGTGGCCGGGGCGGCCAGCAGAGTTCAGGCGGCCGGGGCGGCCAGCAGAGTTCAGGCGGACGGGTCGGCCAGCAGAGTTCAGGCGGACGGGTCGGCCAGCAGAGTTCAGGCGGCCAGCAGAGTTCAGGCGGCCAGCAGAGTTCAGGCGGCCGGGGCGGCCAGCAGAGTTCAGGCGGCCGGGTCAGCCAGCAGAGTTCAGGCGGCCAGCAGAGTTCAGGCGGCCGGGTCGGCCAGCAGAGTTCAGACGGCCGGGGCGGCCAGCAGACATCAGGGGCGGCGCTGGAAGAGCAGGTCGTCGTTGCGGCGCGGGTAGAGCAGAGTCCCACAGAGTCCGCCGGCACTGGGACCACCGGCACTGGGACCACCGGCACAGGGACCACCGGCACAGAGACCACCGGCACAGAGACCACCGGCACAGAGACCACCGGCATACATGAATAATCTGTTGTGACAGTGTCGTTGTACAAAGAGTACAGTGAATGGAGTTTTAAACAAAAAACATCTTTTTTATAATCCACAACGCAAAGACAGGGCAATGTTGGAGAACACAACCACAAAAACACTGATGATACAGGACAAGGAACTAAGGACAACTCAAACAACTACAAACAATCCATTTAGAAACAGAACAGGTGTCGGGAACTATGTTATGCCATAGCTCTGTTAAGCCTTTTCTTACAGTATGTCATGTTAGTAAGTCCAGATGTCAGCTTAAACGGGCCCTGTGGTAACCCCACATACTATTAAAAGCTAAAAGTCTAAATTTTCAAAGAGATCAAAACATTATAGAGCCATTCTCTAAAAAGGGCATTGCAGAGAGTTTATCTTCTTTACATGACTGCTATACTGTTTTTATTAAATTGCTAAAACTGCTATACAGTTTTAATCCCATTTCAGATGGGAGATTGCTAAAGCCTTTGATTGTGACCTCTGGATATGATGTGAGAGCACAAGCTGCTTGATGCTTCAGCACTGAAATGTTTAACCAGTGTTCCCAGTGTTTAACATTTGTTAAACATTTGTATTTTTCATACTCTCTTTTTATTTCTCAGACTACAAAGCCTTTCAAGTGACTGCAGAGAAGTTCCAACCATATGTGAAGTTTTTTGCCACTTTTGACAAAGGGGTGAGTGCAGTCCAGTCTTTTACAATAAAAAAAGAAATAAAGCCATGAGATGTTATTCTGGTATAAAATTGAGAATATATGTGTGTGTAAATGGCTATTTTGAGGAAACAGGATTATGTGTTGGCTTAATTTATAACTGTTTCATGCTGTAGGTGGCTAAACAACTGACTCTAAAAATGAATGAAATCGATTTCTATGAGCCCTTCATGGACGAGCCTGTAACCATTCCTGGCAAACCTAACTCAGAAGAGGAGATAGTGGACTTTGTTAATCAACATAGAAGGTGATATCAGTGGTAACCTCAGAACTTAAACACTGCTCAAAAAAACATTTTTCCTTTTGGTCTTTTCCAGGCCCACTCTGAGAAAGCTTCGTGCTGAGGACATGTTTGAGACTTGGGTGAGCAAGACTGGATCTGTAGGACTCATCTATTGAATGTTAACTGTTGATTAAATGGCTGCTGGTTCACGGCTTGAAGTGATATTTCTCTGCTCAATTAACAGGAGGATGACATGGATGGAATCCACATTATTGCCTTTGCTGAGGAGGAGGATCCAGGTTGTCACTTCCGAAGCTGAAAATTGTTTACTGCTATCACCAAGACTAGAATTTGTAGCTCAGAATGACTGTGTTTATAACTCGATCACTTAATTTGTGTTTTCCCCCTATTTCATAGATGGTTATGAATTCCTGGAAATTTTAAAGGACGTTGCAAGGGACAATACTAAAAACCCAGATCTAAGCATAATGTGGATTGATCCTGATGACTTTCCTCTGGTGAGATGTTATCCCATCCATGTCTGCTTGAATTAAAAACAATTGTGACAATGTTGTAATAGTTACTTTATCTGCAGTTAACTACCTACTGGGAGAAGACCTTTAAGGTGGATCTTTTCAGACCCCAGATTGGTGTGGTGAATGTGACTGATGTAAGTAACTTTGGCCTTCAGTTTTGATGTTATTAAAGTATTCTGCTTTTTCTGTCCTAGCCTTCATCACTTCAAAACACATCACTTCTTGTGTCCTTTTAAATTGAAACATGTAGGCTCTATTACACATTTTTGCTTTAAACTATCGTACCCTTTTGAGGTAAAGTTTCACATATGAATCATTATGATCTACAACATGATAAACCATTTAATCACATTATTCTTCAGTCAAACTAATTTATTTTATTGTTTTATTTGATAAATACACTACAGAATAACATTGCTGCAATTATTTGAACAGCAGATGCTATCTGTAAATATGCTTAACTAATCCCTAATTTGCAGCATGTGTTTCTGGTTATGCTTTTTACTAAGAAGTTCCTAAGAAGTCTAACAACCAACAACCAATTTAAGACGTATATCACAGTAATGTATTAATAATGATAAATAAATAAATAAATAAATAGATAAATACACACTCAGCAAATAACCAATTGCCTAAATATTCATAATAATATAAATTAATCTGTGTGTGTGTACAGGTATGTGGTTTATGCGTACACAAATGTGTATAATGGTTTATGAGGACACCCCCTGTAAATTTTACACCGCTTGGGGTATGGTTAGGGGATATAATATACAGTTTGTACAGTATAAAAATCACGTCTATTGAAAGTCCTCATAAAACATGGAAACCCATGTGTGTGTGTTTTACAGGCTGACAGTGTGTGGTTGAGCATGCCTAATGATGAAGCTCTACCATCAGCTGAGGAGCTGGAGGACTGGATAGAGGATGTTCTCTCTGGAAAAGTCAACACTGAGGATGATGATGACGATTATGACGATGATGATAGCGAACATGATAGTAGTGATGAAGACCATTATAGTGATGATGATTAAGCGGTATACACTGTAAAAAAACCTGTAAAATTTACAGTAAAGAAACGGCAGCTGTGGTTGCCATACTGTTACTGTAAATATACGGTAGCAACATTTTAAGTTTTACAGACTGAACCTAAATCTATAGAAACAAATATATTTCATTAACTGAAATGGTGTTAATATATCAAATTACTAAAAGCTTTATTATACTGACAACCACACAGGTGGTAAAGAGAAAACCACATGCATCAAAAGTCATCCCAAACAGTTCCACATGCTGAAGTAAATAATAATATATAAAAGGTGCACACACACACACAAATGCAAAATGGTACTATAATGGTACACAACACTAAAATTATGCCATGACAACCAGTGTTGCCATGTCCACGGTTTTCCCGCGGAATTTAGCTATTTCAACACTGTTGCCGCGGGCTGTTTTTCATTTCCGCGGGTGGAAGCGACCCCAGTAAAGAGATATTTAGCCCTGGAAATGTGAATTTTAGCAGGGAAACCCAGCCAAAAAACACATTTTACACCCTGGAATGCAATTTTCCCCTAGAAACACGATTGGGCTTGTTTTGGGCTAGTTTTGAATAGCAATTGGGTGGGTTTTGTTGTGAAACCTGGCAACCCTGATGACAACAATAATTTAACAACGTAAGATGGACTGTAATATATATAACGGATAAGAAGAAAAACTAAGAAAAATGTTATTTCAATAAAATAAAATAAAACATCAAATGCGAAGTGTCACAAAGGGATTCCTGGCATTGTCAATTTATTTTTTCATTGTACATTTTTAGATGACTTGTTCTTTTTCACTTCCAAAAACTGTAGCCTACATTTAACAGTATTTTACTGTAAAATTATACATGAAATGTCTCATTAGATCTATTATAGTTTTTCACCATAGAAAGTAAGGGGAAATGATAAACAATTAACAGGTTGTTACTTAGTCTTTTACTGTTAAATGTATGATAATTTTTTACAAGCTAAAATCATAGACTGCTGTAACTCAAAAAATATACTTTCCACATTGTATCGATACTATCCATTTTAATTACTGATGGTTTATTTACTGCAGAATGTACTTAATTAAATTATAGAATTGTCTGCACTGCCAGCAAGAGACATTTAATAACGCAGAATGCAAAAATATATAATTACTTATATTTTTGGTGCTGCTTATTCATCAGATAACTGGAACTGTAAATTGTGCATTGTTATTTGTGATTTGAGGAACTCGTCCTGTACTGGAAAGACAGCAAAATGTCAACATGTCCAATAAAGAACACACAATTGTATTCTATTATGTAGTCTGTGCATATTAACATTGGTGTTTATCTACTTAACCATGTTTTGGGGACAAAGATGTTTCTAGAAGTGGGCTAAATCTGAGAAAAAGAAAGAAAGAAAGAAAAAACAAACTCCTTTTGGAGACATCCAGCAATATCCTAATTTGTAAAAACAACATACACAGATCAGGCATAACATTATGACCTATTATTGTGTTGGTCACCCTTTTGCTGCCAAAACAGCCCTGACCCATCGAGGCATGGACTCCACTTAATCCCTGAGGGTGTGCTGTGGTATCTGGCACCAATATGTTAGCAGCAGATCCTTTAAGTCCTTTAATGACTCGTTTCCACAGAGCGGTGCAAAATGTTGGCGCTTTCGGTGGTGGACAGGGGTCAGGATGGGCCCCTGACTGGTCAACAGCTATGCAGCCCCATACACAACAAACTGTGATGCACTGTGACTGACAACTTTCTATCAGAACCAGCATTAATTTCTTGAGCAATTTGAGCTACAGTAGCTTGTTTGTTTTATTGGACCACACGGGCCAGCCTACGCTTCCCAAGTGCATCAATGAGCCTTGGCTGTCCATGACCCTGTCACAGGTTCACCAATGTTCCTTTCTTGGACTACTTTTTTTGTATAGATACTGACCAATGCAGACCGGGAACACCCCACAAGAGCTGCAGTTTTGGAGATGCTCTGACTAGCCATCACAATTTGGCCCTTGCCAAACTCGCTCAAATCCTTATGCGTGCCATTTTTTCCTGCTTCTAACACATCAACAAAATGTTCACTTGCTGCCTAATATATACCATCCACTAACAGGTGCAGTGATAAGTGTATAATCAGTGTTATTCACTTCACGTCATGTTATGCCTGATGATCGGTGTATAAAAATGTAGGGCGTTTTCAGTTAAGATATGGTTATAGTATTTATAATAAGATGTATATAAAACATATATCTATGGAACATCTCCATTTACAGTAGATATTTATGTAAATATGTTTGTGGGAGCGTTGGCCTCCACTAATGTCAGTGTTGAGACTGAGAGTGTCTCATTAAGGTGAGTAGAGCTCACACTATCATCTCACCTCATCATGAGTATGCATATAAAGCAGTGGAGGGACATCTACAGACAGGGCCGCTAAGTCATTTAATTCAATGGAAACTATCTGTGACACTACCAGACTCATGGATTAAACTAGAATAACTAAAGGCTTATTTTGATGCAAAATGCTTACACTCATCCTCAGTTACCTTCACTTCCATATGGCTCATCTTTCTAACCAGAATTATGACACAGTCCAAATGCCACCCATATCACTAACTGTGTGAAGCAGACCAACCACATGACTGACGTGACCTTCAAGGGCAGCCAATCTCTAGTAAGGCTGAGGTGCAAATCAATCACTAAGGTGAGTGATTTACAGCCGTGGCACGTATTTGTATTGTTTTACAGGATTAAAGCCACACTAAATTTAGAGTATGGTATTAATGATTATACTTTCAGTATTTACAGTCATAAGGGATGAATAAATATTATCTGGCCTACATGGTGAGGTGATTGCAGTGAGCTTATGAACTAATTAAGACCAAAAGAGCAAAATATAGTTGTCATCAAGTAAACAAGACACTTTACAAGACTCTGCTTATAGCAAAGATGGTTAGTTTTTAACCTTAATTACAAGTACTTGGCAGTAAGAAAAATTATAGATGCATTTTAGTAAATTGTGTTCAAATGTTTTGTGAGCTTTGAAGCATATTTGTTATAACAAAACTAAAAAATCAGGCAGAGTGCCTTCTGTAAGTGAGACGTGAGTTGTAACTTGCGAGTAGGAATGACTTAACACATACATACACACATTGTGTAAAAGCAGAGGCACAGTTACTTTATGAGAGTGGTTTATATAAAGTTAACGTCAGCACAGTTTTTTTTTAAAACCTTCTTAATATAAAAGTTTCAGTAAAAAAAAAAAAACTTTGATACCATTGAAAAAAGATTGAGAATGAGGGTCAAGTGAAAAATAATGTACTCCTAGTAAAAAGTGTAATTTTAAATGCAAGTCTACAAGCCAAACCAAGCCAATGAAAATGTTGGCACATCAATTTGTCCCCTCAAGAGGGTGATGTGTTAATTCTTTCAGTAGTGAAAGAAAACTCGGAGGTATAGTTTAACAAAAAAAAAAAAAAAAACAGAACAGAACAGAACAGATTTTTTCTTTTTTTTTTTTTTTTTTTTTTTACAAAGATTTAAATCTCAGCATGATACTTAAACATTTTAACTTCTGATAACCCTTTCCATAAAATAATCCAAATGCCCTCATTCAACAATTTTGCTTTAAACCAATTTTGCTCTCCTTAACTAGGGCTCACAGCAACAACATTCTTGTTAAAATCATCATTGTCATGACCAATTAGCTTACAGACATTTCTCAGTGGTATCTCAATATTGGCAGACAAATCATTTTAGTTCTCAGAGTTGACATTCTTTAATTTTATAGACCTAGATGACATTCTCATGAGCCACGCTCATGACAGTTTTTATAGCTACACTGCCATGAGGCATAGAAAAGGAAAGAGGACAAGACACAAGAGATCACACATCATCTCAACTCATCTGAACAGCTAAAATTGAATCCTTATCTAATTACAACTCCCTATTGACTTCTGTAAAGAGCACCTCTTAACATAGATCTGGGATTTAAGCATATGCTTTTAGTGATCATATTTTTCAATCCATCATGAGGGAAAAAAAGAACAATAAAAATGTGTAATGTATAATGTAAAAGTTCATTAATTCTGTTAATAAAATCATGACAATATCCCTCAGCACAATTAGTAGTCTCTGTAGTAGTAAAACTGTAGTCTCATCGATTTTCACCAATATTACTACTTTGTAGTGTAGTTACTCTATCAGAAATGAGGCCCAGAACTTTGATACTAAATCTGTGCTTTTGTAGTGTGCTACATGTGTGTTAAAATGTGGCTGGTTTGAACATTTGCCTTAATGCTTGAGAAGAGATTACGATCTTTGCGTGAGTGGTAATATTTTTAAGATTTGTGCCCTTTCATGCTTAATAATCCAAACAGTCCAGCTGTTACTCATAATAAATGTTTAAAAGCATTACGTTTGATCAAGAATTTTGAATGTGTTAAATGCTGATGTGGATCATTGCATTTATTGAACAATATTACACACTCACACACACACACACTCACACTCACACTCACACTCACACTCACACTCACACTCACACTCACACTCACACACACACACACACACACACACACACACACACACACACACACACACACACACACACACACACACACACACACACACACACACACACACACACACACACACACACACACACACACACAGTATTCTGTGAGCAGAAATAAGTTTGTTAAAAATATAAATTGAAAATTTGCATTTACAGTAATTGAGGCTGTCATATGGCTAAGATGCTGGGCTTGAGAAACCTATGATGTGAAATCTTGTTGGTATAATGTTACAGTAATTAGAAAATGTTTTTCAAATCTACAGTGGTGCAGATTTATGCTCAAACTGCACAATGGCGGATCTTGCAGAGTCTTTAGTCTGTAGAGTTGGATTCCCAGTGTTTTTTTGTTGTTGTAAAGAGTAGTCTGGCAGAGACAATGTGCCCATTTGAGTCCATCCATTTCTCTGAGTGCTCCACTGAAAAAGTATTATTGACAAAATCACTTTCCCCATCTTTCATCCCAAGTTCTATATTTTACAAAACATTGGTAAGTAATCTTCAATATTTCTATTCACCCTCCATAACAAATGTATCTGGATTTTGACCACAAGCATGTTATTAACATGCAAGCACAAACCAAACAAAAATGAATATATTCAAATATACATTTAATATATATGAGAGGTCATGTGCTCTAAGATGGTTGGAGCTAAATGTGTCATGTCAAGAACTACCACTCCCACCATCTGTAGAAGCCAGGGGGAAAGATGTTAAGGACCGCAAAGCCCAGGCAGCCTGAAAGAGCAGCCACTGCTAATGAGACTGGCAGCATGGTCTAATAAAAGAATAAAAAAAGGGGGACGGTGAGGCGTTGGTGTGGCTGGAAAAAGACATGCACCTTTGTTAATGGGAGAAATAAAGAAGATTAATAAAAAATGTTGTGTGCTGAAGAGTTTTAGTTTGTAAACCTGAGACTTTCTGTTTGGTTATTATACCACACCCTCATGTTGAAAAGACTGTTGAAGCTGTGTTTATTGAAAAACCGCGCAAGTTAAAGATCCTCAATCTCTCATGCTATCACTATATATATATATATATATATAAATATAAATATAAATATGAATATATATATATATATATATATATATATATACATATATATATATATATACATATATATATATATATTATTTTAAAGTCAAATACAAATACCTCCCAAAAGAAAATGTGTTTTTGCGGAAACTGGAGATTTCTCTAAACTGAAGTCTCAGACTGCAGTTGAAGCACAAACTTGTGTGACTTTGGGTCAATGAATTCTTCAGCAAGCTGGATGTAAGGTATCTTTTTGGTAGTGACCACTAGGCTAAAGTCAATGCATTTGAGCAGAAAAACAGTCCCTTCTTTTAGACCACTGGTAACTGGGGCTTCGCTGATAAGAGTCCACTGCCGAGCAAGCCAGCGGTCTTGTCCATACTGCAGTGTAGGGCCTGGGGTCAGATAACTCTCCAGAAATGCCTGAGAGCCAAAAGCACAAAAGTACACAGCACTTTAGCATTACAGTCATTTAGCATTACAGTTCATGTCTATAGCTGCACCCGAAAGCATAGGCAGATGACTTGTTGCCTCGCTGCGCTATCAAGCAATGACTTTGTAGGCAGAGTTTGCACTGGTACATCCTGAAACTGATTTTGGACAGGTTTCTTAAGGCAGTATAATGGTCTAATGATCTATAACAAAACAGAGCAGGCTTGTTTAGTCAATGTTTAATTACTGCAATACTGATTTCTCATCAGAAATGACATCAAAAGTGGAAAAAGTTGGTAAAAAAACATTTACATAAACTGAACTACAACCACAACTTTCAGATGCCGTTTTATTTGATTTTATCTCAACTCTCATGAAATCAAAAGCATGTTGGATTGTGGGATATCATAGGCAGCAAAGAATACATCAAGGCTGCCTTTAAAAAACAAAAAAACAATCAGATGAATGTCTCAGTAGACAGGATGTGTGATAATCATTAGATTCAGACATGCCTTGCAGGGTTGCTACTGCAGTGTTCTTGTGTAGTGCAGTGTTGATTTCCCCCTCTGCGGGTTAAAGGTTTGACATATTGCATACATTGTATTTGATTTAAATGCTTCTTTTTCTTTACCCATTTTATATTTACCAATGATATAACTGTGCTAGATGATGAGTTTTGTGAGGAAAGTAGGAGACTTTAAGCTCCTGTGTATTTATGATAACTACTATACTGTATAGTGATTTTCAAGTTTAAATTGTATAAAGCACATAACAGTGACTGTAAAACATCTATTTTAGTTATAAGAGTGGCATATTTTAAGTTTTGATGTTTGGGCTAGGGTCATTGTGCTAGTTTTGTTTCGCAGTTGCCTCTTGTTGCCTTCCTACCTCTGTATGCTGCCTGCGGAGGAAGCATTTGCAGCTTTTGGATACAGCCTGTTTATTTACTTATTTGGCAAGTTTAATAAGTAGGAAAATATACATTCAGCCAGTCTTTATTGTAAAATTAACCCCTTCAAGATGATAAATGATATCCATATCTGGGATCATTTTGTGATAAAAAACTTCTGACTATCTCCTGTTGGGATAGCTCAAGACCTCACCTTGGGTGTCATGTTGTTTGTGATGCAGAAAGCCAAGTGCTGCTGTATGCTTTCCATGGTGTGGAGGTGCTGCTGTCTGGTGGTGCGAAGGTACTTCTGCAGCGCTCGGGCCATGGAGGGGAATATGGCTTGAGCCGCTTCGCGGGGGTCCATCACGTCACCAGGTGACTTCTTCTGTTCATCCTCTTGCATGCGCCGAATGTGTGTAAACGCCTCCTCCACTGCCACCACCAGCCTGGGAAAGTAATGGTGTTGTCACATTGTCTGTATTTAAATTTTCTTCAATTCTCTAGAGCAGTGGTTCCAAAAATGTGGGGCTCTGTAAGGGGAATGCAGTAAACTTACAGTAACTAGTTCTCAAATCACGTTCTCTATATACAGTGTTAACGAGAATTTCTTCTTCCCCACCTTATATTCCTGTTACAGTCGTAGTCAAAATTGTTGGCACCCCTGGTAAATATGATCAAATATGGCTGTAATAAATACATTTGCATTGTTGGTAACACTTTACAATAAGGTTGTATTAATTAATGCATTAGTTAACATGAACTAATGATGAACTGCACTTATAAAGCATTTATTTATCTTTGTTAATGTTAATTTCAACACTTACTAATGCATGAATAGAATCTTATTAACATTAGTTAATGCACTGTGAACTAACATGAACAGTTGTATTTTTATTAACTAACGTTAACAAAGATTAACTAATTCTGAACAGAGGTGTTGTTCATGGTTAGTTTATGTTAACTAAGGCATTAACTAATGTTAACTAATACAACCATATTGTAAAGTGTTACCGCATTGTTTATCCTTTTGATATTTTATTAAAAAAATTCACAAAATTCTAACCTTTCATTGAAGTAAAATAATTGAAAATGGGGGGTAAATCACTATATGAAATAAATGCTTTTCTCCAAAACATGTTGGCCACAATTGTTGGCACCCCTAAAATATTTTATGAGTAAAATATCTCTGTAGTATATTCATTAATATTTACTTTTTTTTTTAGCACACCAGGGTGACAAGGAACATGAAATTGTTCAGCTATGATGTCTTGTTTTACAGAAGTATAAATATAAAGCACATAGGCCAAATTCCCTTAATCATTCATCACAATAAGTAAAACCAAAGAATATGTAGTTCTGATGCGCAGCAAAAGATTGTTAAGCTTCACAAAATAGAAAGTGGCTGTAGGAAAATAGCTAAAGCATCGAAAATCCCCATTTCCACCATCAGGGCAATAATTAAGAAGTTCCAATCAACTAAAGATGTTACGAATCTGCCTGGAAGAGGACGTGTGTCTATTTTGTCCTAATGCACGGCGAGGAGGAGAGTTTGAGTGGCCAAAGACTCTCCAAGGATCACAGATGGAGAATCGCAGATATTAGTTGAGTCTTGGAGTCAGAAATCAAACAAACCCCAATATCACCATATGTTGTTTGGGAGGGATTCAAGGAAAATCCTTCTCGCTCATCCAGAAACAAACTCCAGCATATTCAGTTGTCAGACACAACTGGAACTTCAGATGAAAGCTGGTTCTATGGCCAGATTAAACTATACCCCATGCCCAAGGCTAAAAATACAGCTGTATCTTTAATGTTGAGGGCCTGTTTTTTTTGCTGGAGGTCCTGGACATCTTGTTCAGACACATGGTATCATGGATTCTAGCAAATATCAACAGATAAAAAATCAAAACCTGAGGGCCTCTGCTAGAAATCTTATAATGGGCCGTGGTTGGATCTTCCACTAGGACAACGATCCAAAACAAACATCAAAATCAACACAAAATTGTGTCACTGAAACTAAAATGAAGCTTCTGCCATGGTCGTCCCAGTACCTGACCTGAACCCTATAGAGAATGAGTGGGCTGAAGAGAAGAAGCACCAACATGGATCTGGGAATCTGAAGGATCTGGAGAGATTCTGTATGGAGGAATGGTCTCTGATCTCTTGTCAGGTGTTCTCCAAACTCATCAGTCATTAAAGGAGAAGACTCAGAGCTGTTATCTTGGGAAAAGGAGGTTGCAAAAAGTATTTAATTAAAAAGGTGCCTACAATTTTGGCCAACGTGTTTTGGAGAAAAGCATTTATTTAATAATGTGATTTACCCCCCATTTTCAAATCTTTTGCTTAAATGAAAGGTTAGATTTTTTAATATAAACAATGCACATTTATTTTTTACAGCCATATTTGATCATATTTACCAGGGGTGCCAACAATTTTGACCATGACTCTATATGCTATTGAGGGCTCACTGTGCTGTGCTGCAGTTATGTAAACACACATTCTCATGCATGCCAGATTCGAACAAGAGGACAAGATTTTAGTGCTCTGCTATTTTAAAAACTTGTGTCAGCAAAATATGAGAATCAGTACTTTAGATACAGTCATCCTATAATAATATTTTGTCTGATTTAATCAATCAACAAATGAAACAAGTGATTCAGTTTCATCTACTCTTCAATCTACTCTTATTACGTTTCTACCATTATTAATTAATATATCATGAGCTGTCACTATCAATGTTAAAAAAAGCTTATTGTGAGTCTCTTTTGCATGATATATAAAACATATCTGTCCATCTTAAATAGATTTTTAGATATACAAAGTTCTGTCATGAAACTCTAGATGGCGCAGGCTAATAGGTCCTTTAACTACCTGTTCGTAATCACATCGTCATCTTTAGGGCACAGCTGACTGGTTCTTGCTGTATCAGTAGCCAATGAGCTTGCATGTTCAACCTTCAAATACTCGGGTAGCATTTGCCTTAGCAGTGCAGCACACTTTCAGAGACCCTCCACCTTCCCAAGCTCCACCTGTATAGATCTGCTACGGGTAATTCATGTACGCTTGATTGTACAGCAGCATGTCTTACTTGCTCACAGCAGCGTGTTGTGTATGTATTGGCAGTAGCAAGTTCCGTACTTGCTCTGCAGCAATAACCTACAGCAGCAGCAGCAGCAGCAGCAGCAGCAATAAAAGCAGCTGAAGCAGCATAGCAGATCTATTCCGCCAAGACCAAACATATTAACATTGTCATACCCATTACCATGCTAAATACTCTGACAGTTGTCATGACAGAACATTATTTCTTATAACTAAAAGAAACAAATCAGCCAATTGCCAAACGTTTGTCTAAATCCCTACACCAACGTTCACTCACCTAGCCTTGCGTTTGCGGACACGTCTCTCATGCTCGGCCTCTTCGTAGTAGAGTTCGTTATGACTGCTGTCTCTGCGGCGGGCAGCAGCAGCAATCATTGCTCGAGACTGAGATTGCGCTATACCAGCTGCAGCATTATTCCCTCCTGGACCTAATCACAGTGGGACACACATTGCATTAAGATTGTTGAATAGGTTCATGCCAACTGACAGTCAATTCATTTTGAACAATTCAGCATTCAATAAGTTGTGTATTGTGGGTACAACTCATATTATCATAATAGACAAGTATGTTACAGAAAATGAACAATGAGACAAACATGAGATGTATTTCATGAAATCTGAAAGATTTAAATGAATAATGACATGAAAATGAAAAATTTAAATTCTGTCATCTTTTAGGTTCCCGGGATGTAGTTCCAAACACATATGACTGAAACAAAAACTTTTTTGATAGAATGTCTTGGGCTACATTTCCCGATAATGACAGATCGTAACTCTTAAGAGCATTCTCTATGTGCAAAGTTGTGACTGTTTGTAACTTTTTGGTGTTTCCCAAAAATGTACTTAACATATGTGCAAGTAAGAGCTTTAAGTGTTACTTAACCCTTGTAAAGCCTGACAAATTAAACAATATAAAATATTTTTCTTAAATGGAACATTTAATTCAACCTGTAGACAAAATTAAAAATAGAATAAGAAGTTTGCACATTTTTTTTAATGTTTTGAATCATATTTGATACCTCAGACTTTTATGGCCAATATATGATATAGTGAGAATATGGAGTACACTCAGAAAAAACACAGACAAAAAAACGCCTACATTTTTTTTCAAAAACATGCATTTTGGTGCAGATGTTGTTATATATATATATATAGACTACCAGTCAAAAGTTTGGAAACTGTACTATTTTGAAAGAAGTGTCTTCTGCTCACCAAGGCTGCATTTATTTGATCCAAAATACAGCAAAAACAGTATTATTGTGAAATATTTTGACACTTTAAAATAACTTTTTTTTCTATTTTAATATACGTTAAAATGCTATTTATTTCTGTGATTCAAAGCTGAATTTTCAGCATCATTACTCCAGTCTTCAGTGTCACATCCTTCAGAAATCATTCTAATATGCAGATTTGATTTTGTACATTTTTTTTTCTCATGATTATTTAATGAATAGAAAGTTCAAAAGAAGCTTTTGCAACATTATAAATGTATATACTTTCACTTTAATCAATTTAAATGTGTCATGAACCAGCTTTTTTTAAATTTGTTATACTGTTGTCTGAGGTCAACTCATGACATTCGTGTGGTTTTTACATTTAAAAACATCATGATGAATAAGTAATCGGCTATTTTCTACACTGGTTTTGAGGCTCTCTCCTGAATACTGGGTTTTGATGGGTGTGCCGCACGGGAGACTTGACAGCAAACGCCCACGGCTAGGATTGGATAAGATTTGCATATTTAATGAACTTCAGCTCGGAGCCATAGAAAAACGGCTCTGCTTCAGCTCCCCTGTCAGTTCACGTGAGGGATTGTTTTGAAATCTGCAACCGGAAAGATTTTCTCACAGGGCTGGCAAACTGTATTTATCAAACAAACACAATGATTTATCTCTTATCCACCTGCGATTGATTTATTTTGTTATTACTTGTCCCACCCAATCGGTGGATATAAGTTGGTATTCTGTGAAACATGATGGTAGAATACACCTTCAACTTACTATCACAGCCCTTTACAACACACAGAACCATGGCTAATCGCACAGGTAAATCCACTACCTAATTTGCCGGCTGGAACTCTGCATTATCTTCAAAGGCACAAACTTCTTAGTGCCGGTCACATGGAAATTACCTATCTGATGACAATTTTCAGGCGCTGTGTAATATCATTGCGCCGCTGCACCCATGGTACGCCAGCAAAGTTCCGTGATTATTACGCAGGAATAGAAAATAGTTCCTAGCCATATCAGTCTAAAAAAATTGCAACTTTTAATTTTCCCTTGGTCTTAGTACACTATAAAACTATAGAAGAGTCAAATTTTAAATACGAAAAATATTTAAAGTCTTTGGTCATTTTTGAGTGCGATGCTAATGGTCTAATCCGATTCAATAATGTATGCTAAGATAAACTAAAAGTGCTACCGCCAGATACAGAGATCGGCTGAATGGATTCAGAAACGGTAAAACTAAACTGTTTAACTCTTAAGGACTTGGAAAATAAGCCTGTTTTTAAAAAAGTGGAGTGTTCCTTTAATAATGTGGAACAACCTCTTTGAATAAGGTTTTCACTTACCTAAGTAGACTTGGCAAACATTTAATTAACCTGTCTGAGATTGATACCAGTTAACTAAAAGATATGAAGAAATAAAACAAACACTTTTTTTTACTAAATCTGAACTAAAATCTGATTGTTTATTGTCAAATCCTACTGATATACTTGCATAATAATTTGGAACATATTGTGTATATTCATAATTCAAAAAGAGACACCTTATACTACAATTGCTGATATACAAACTTTAAACAAAGCAGCACTTGCTTATTATTTTGAATATGAATCATGTTAATCTGTTGGTCTTCACTTTCATTACAGATGGCCATGTTGTTATAAAAATATTTGCGTAATTGAGTAGAGTATGCCGATTCAACATGCTCAATAAGCCTAAGAAAACAAAAGCTGTCAACGGTGCAGAACACACTACAAAAAACTGAGCTGAAAGACGCTCAATGACAGCACGATAAAGGCAGACAAACGGCCATCACAGTCACAGCCACAGCCCCCAGGAGTTATCAGACACCAGGATGAAGTTTCACTGAATTCCTGTTACCACGAACAACATGGCAAAGGAATGTTAGCGGAACCCAAGCATTTCCGATGCAAGACAGATTACTTGGGTTTGTGTGTATGCTGGAGTGTGTTTGTACAAATAGGCTACAAGGAGACAGGCAGAAAGACATACAGATGAAAGGTGTATACAGGTGAAAGAAGTGAGAAGTGAAGTGTTGGAGTGAAATGTGCTGGAAATCTCACTCACAGAATTTTTTTTTTTCATTTTGTGTGGAAACCAATGTGAGAGTGCGTATAAAAAGCACAGCAGCCAAAATCACACAAAGGTGAACAGAATGATGTTATCTCTTTTCGTGTTTTCACTATTATATGGTAGGGGACGCTATGACACATCTTGAATCTTGAAAAGTGAATCTCCTGGCCAAAAGACATGTGAAGAAGAAGCAGCAGAAACAAGTGATAGTATGGGTGTTTCTAAAAAGGAAGGCTGCATCCTTCTTAGTCCAGTCCTTTTGAGTCGTGTAGTGTCCTCCTCAGCAATTAACCACTAGAATAAGAGGGTCTAGTTAAGTGCTATCAAAATTTAGGTCCCATCCATACAAAGACGCATTTAGCTGCATACGTAAACATTTTGTATAATATCAGCATTTTGTCTAGATGGATCCGGCGTTTTGGGAGCCTGAAACCGGTATTTTTCTTAAATCGGGACCTAGAGTGGATAAATCTGGAACCAAAGTTTTTTTCCGTTTTCATGTGTACTACATTCAATCCGTATGTTTTTATGTTATGTCATCACACCACGTCTCGCGCATGCTCCAAGTCTTCTTCTCCGTTTTTAGGCCACATACTGGACTGGCATGTATACTACATCGTTTTGTGTTGGTTTTAGTGATTTTGTGTGTATGCAGATATTTCTAGACGATAGGAAAAAGACTGGATAGGGAAAGATCTGGCTTTGTGTTGATGTGGCCTTAATTTTGAAAAAAAAAACTTGGTATTACAAATCTTTATATTAACTGGCTTTCTATTAAAGGTGCCCTAGAATGAAAATTTTAATTAACCTTGCCATAGTGAAATAAGAGTTCAGCACATGGAAATCACATATAGTGAGTTTCAAACACCATTGCCTCCTCCTTCATATGTAAATCTTGTTTGTGAAAAACACCACAGAAAAATAGGCAAATCTCATCACATAGCCATCGATGACGCAATCGATGGGGTCATTAATATGTACGCCCCCAACATTTGCATATACCAGCCCATGTTCAATGTCAGGCGGAACTGCAGTCGAATCATCGGGAGTTCTGCAGGTAAACAAGCGTCACGCGAGGACAGCGAAAATGGCAGATCATGGACACAAATGTTATGTTCCAGGCTGTGCAAGGGATGTGAGGACTTTACATACCCTTCCCACAGATAAAAAATGTCAACAGGCATGGTTATTATAATCGGATACTGCAACAATTTAATAAAAAAATGTTTGTTTGCTCTGCCTATTTCACCACGGACAGTTTTCCTAACCTGGGACAATATCAAGCAGTCTACGCTCAGCATCCAAAACTGAAGAAAGGGGCTGTCATGTGTCAGGTTCCTTCTCTATTGCTTCGTACTCTCCTTCCTGATTGTTTCACACACACGCACGCACACACACACACACTCTCACTCATTCTCTCTCTCGCTCGTTACGCTCATCTCTCTCTATCTACCTGCACCTGTTAGTCATAGCAATCAGCGGTCGCTGGCTTGCGATGACACCTGTTTCCACTCTTGTTTGACTGCTTACCCTTTATCTAGTGTTTGTTCATGCTGCCTCTTGTTGGATCATTGTCTCTTGTCATGCGTTATGGTTGCTGCTCTATTCTTGGAAGTTCTCACATTGTCTTGTTTTGTCTGATACAGCCTTGCGCCTAAGTTTTGTCTGGTTTCTACATTTGCTACAAGAGTATCTTTTCGGACCTCTTTGCCTGGCTGTTATTATCTCTCCAGAACTGCCTCTACCTCGACGGGTGTCCCGAGCCTTCACCTTTTCAAGACAGGATCATCTCAGCTGCTTTCTGAGTTTGCTTTTCTCAGTTCTATGTGCCTTAATGACAGACTGCCTTATTTATTTTCTCATTAAAGACTGTTGATATCCTGTCCATCTCTGCTCTTGGATCCATTCTTTATACACCTGACAGAATGATCCAACCACCAACCATGGATCCAGCAGAGGAGGAGCCCGTCCGATCGGCTGTCGAGTTCCAAGGGGCTATGCTCGGTAGACACGAGGAGGAGTTGGCTGCCGCCCATCAAGCAGTTAGGAGTCTTTCTGCTCAAGTTTCAGATCTGTCAGCCCGTTTTCTCCACTTTCACCAGGAACCAGCGGTGACACTCAACCGACTGCTGCCCTCTGAACCGCGAGTCAACAATCCGTCCTGTTATGCCGGTGAGCCCACTGAGTGCAGAGCCTTTCTCATACAATGTGAGGTTGTCTTTTCACTGCAGCCTGAGACGTATGCGGAGGATCAGGCTCGCATTATGCTCGTTTCTCTCGCTTCTCACGGGCGCACGCGAGTGGGGAACGCCTGTTTGGGAGGCTAAATCGGCGTGCTGCAGCCGGTACGGGCTCTTTAAGGACGAGATGATCAAGGTCTTTGATAGATCTGTCTTCGGCTGTGAGGCTTCACGTCTTCTTGCTGTTCTACGTCATGGCAGAAGGTCCGTGGCCGATTTCGCTATAGAGTTCAGGACTCTGGCAACAACTAGCGAATGGAACGAGCCTGCACTTATCGCTCGCTTTCTGGAGGGGTTGAACATGGACCTTAAGGAGGAGATTTATGCGCGGGGGTCGCCGACTCAGCTGGATCAGCTCATCGATCTGGCCATTCGCTTGGACAGATGTTTCGAGCAGAGGCGACGGGTTCGTTCTTCTTATTCAAAGCCATGCAATGTTTCATCCCCCGCTGCATTTCCCATTCGTGACCAGTCTGAGGCTGAACCCATGCAGGTCGGGGGCATGCACATCTCCTCAGAGGACCGACAACGGCGGATACTCAATCGTC
Organism: Gobiocypris rarus; assembly: GCA_023029165.1. NCBI lineage: Eukaryota > Metazoa > Chordata > Actinopteri > Cypriniformes > Gobionidae > Gobiocypris > Gobiocypris rarus. The sequence continues at coordinate 28,615,522 of CM040914.1, read as the reverse complement.
TCTGTTTTTACTGTGGGAGGGCTGGTCACGCCGTGGCATCATGCACGTTAAAAGCCAGAGCTCACCAGTAGACAGAGGATTACTGGTGAGCGCTTCTGCGAATTCCTCTTCTCCCAGATCTCGCACTACGATCTCTGCTGTTCTCCGTTGGGCAGGTTCTTCAGCGACCGGAACTGCCCTCATCGACTCGGGGGCCGAGGGCAACTTTATAGACGAAAGATGGGCTTGTGAGCACAAGATTCCTTTGGTCAACTTAGCTGACTCTACTACTGTATTTGCTCTGGACGGCAGAGAGCTCTCTTTAGTTCGCCACACACCGTCCCGGTGAGTCTCACCGCCTCCGCAACCACCAAGAGACTGTTTCTTTTTATGTTTTTCAGTCTCCCTATACTCCCATTGTTTTAGGGCATCCCTGGCTTATCCAGCATAATCCTCAGATTGACTGGGTTAAGGGTCTATTCATAGTTGGAATTTGTCTTGTCATGTGAATTGTCTGGTCTCTGCTGTTTCTGCCGTTTCTTCTGTTTCTGTCTTCCAGGAGGAGCCTGATGACTTGTCTGGTGTCCCGGAGGAGTACCATGATTTGCGGGCGGTTTTCAGTCGCTCCCGGCGCTTTCCTTGCCCCTCACCGCCTTATGACTGTGGGATCGAGCTTCTCCCCGGCACTGCGCCTCCTCGTGGTAGATTGTACTCACTTTCGGCGCCCGAGCGAGAGGCTCTGGAGAAGTATCTCTCAGAGTCCCTCGACGCGGGATTATTGTTCCTTCTTCGCCGCTCGCCGGTGCGGGGTTTTTCTTTGTAAAGAAGAAGGATGGTTCTTTGCGTCCCTGTATCGACTATCGAGGGCTGAACGACATAACAGTCAAGAACCGATATCCCTTGCCTCTTATGTCGCCGGCTTTTGAGATCCTACATAGGGCGCAAAAGATATTCACCAAATTGGACTTGCGTAACGCCTACCATTTGGTGCATATCAAGGAGGGGGACGAGTAGAAGACCGCGTTCAACACTCCTGTTGGGCACTTTGAATATCGTGTCTTCCTTTCGGCTTGTCAACGCCCCCGCGTTTTTCAAGCCTTGGTTAATGATGTCTTGCAGACATGCTAAACGCTTTTTGTATTTGTGTACTTAGATGACATTTTGATTTTCTCGCCATCCCTCCAGGTTCACGCTCAGCACGCTCGCCGTGTCCTGCAGCGCCTGTTGGAGAACCGCTATTCGTTAAGGCGGAGAAATGCGCCTTTCACGCCCAATCGGTTACGCTCCTCGGTTCAGTGATCTCTACGGAGGGGATCAGCATGGACCCTAGCAAGGTCCAGGCAGTTCTCGATTGGCCTGTCCCAGATTCTCGTGTCGCCCTGCAACGGTTTCTGGTTTTGCCAATTTTTATAGGCGCTTTATACGAGGTTTTAGCCAGGTTGCCGCCCGCTGACCGCTCACCTCCTCCAAGGCCAGGTTCGCTGGTCGGAGGCTGCTGAGCGCGGCTGCTTAACCGACTTAAGAACCTTTTACCTCCGCGCCTGTTTTGATTACTCCTGACCCTAGGCGCCAGTTCATCGTCGAGGTCGATGCCTCCGACATTGGGGAGGAGCTATCTTGTCGCAACGCTCTTCCCAGCATGACAAGGTACATCCGCGCGCGTTCTACTCTCATCGCCTCTCACCTCCGAGCGGAATTACGACGTTGGCAACCGAGAACTTTGGCGATCCGTCTGGCGCTGGGTGAGTGGCGACACTGGCTGGAAGGAGCCAGTGTGCCATTCATAGTCTGGACGGATCATCGCAATCTAGAGTATATCCGCTCTGCGAAACGCCTTAACGCCCGTCAAGCCCGCTGGGCTTTGTTTTTCGATCGCTTTGATTTTTCTATTTCGTTAGACCTGGTTCTAAGAACCTAAAGCCTGACGCTCTTTCTCGGCAGTTCGACTCCAGAAGTTGCCACGACCATAGAGGAGATTTTGCCTCGCGATGCGTGGTCGGGCAGCTGTCTGGGGAGTGGAACAGATGGTTAAGCCGCTTCTCTCGCAGATTCCTAGACCACCTCGCTCCAGAGGAACATTATTTGTACCTGAGGTCGCTCATCCTGCGGTTCTTCGCTGGGGGCACTCGCCTGCTGGTTGCGCATCCCAGGGTTAGAGGAACGTTAGCGCCATTCGGCAGAGATTTTGGTGGCCTACCGTGAGCGCGATATCCGGCAGTTTGTTGCTGCTTGTTCTATCTGCGCCCAGACTAAGTCTAGTAATAGTCCTCCGGCGGTCTTCTTAGACCTCTTCCTATTCCTTCACGCCCCTGGTCTCACATCGCGTTGGATTTTGTGACCGGGTTGCCTTCTTCGGCTGGTAATACGGTCATTCTCACCGTGGATCGCTTTTTCTAAGGCCGCGACTTTATCCCGCCTCCCTAAACTACCGCCTGCGCTTGAAACCGCCCAGATTATGGTTAATCACGTGTTCAAGATCCATGGTCTTCCTTCGGACGTAGTGTCTGACAGGGGCCCCCAATTTACCTCCCAGTTCTGGAGGGAATTCTGTCGTCAGATAGGGGCTTCCCCCAGTCTGTCATCAGGATTCCATCCGCAGACTAATGGGCAGGCCGAAAGAACCAATCAGATTCTTGGTCGCATGCTGCGTAGTCTTACGTCACAGAACCCTGCTTCATGGAGCGACCAGCTGCCGTGGGCCGAGTATGCTCACAATTCCCTCACAAATGATTTGCTCACAAATCGTCACCGTGTTAGATCTCCAAGATATGTCTGTGGTCAGAAGGTGTGGCTTTCCACCCGGAACTTGCCCATTCAAGAGGCGTCTCGTAAGCTCATGCCTCGGTTTATTGGCCCCTTTCCTGTGGTAAAGGTTATCAGCCCCGTCGCTGTTAAACTCAAGCTGTCCCGTCAGATGCGTCGTGTTCATTCGATTTTTCATGTGTCTTGTATTAAGCCTGTTATTCGCGCGCCCACCCTTCCCTCCCTTCCTCCTCCTCCGATCGACGAGGCCTCTATCTATAGAGTTCGCAAGCTCGTTGACGTCCGTCCTCGGGGGCGTGGCCACCAGTTTTTGGTGGATTGGGAGGGGTACGGTCCTGAGGAGAGGCGTTGGATTCCGGCCCGGGATGTCCTGGATCGCTCGTTGATTGATGACTTCTACCGGTCTCGCCAGGCTCCTCTCGACACCTGGGGCGCCGTTGAGTGAGGGTACTGTCATGTGTCAGGTTCCTTCTCTATTGCTTCGTACTCTCCTTCCTGATTGTTTCACACACACGCACACGCACGCACACACACACACACGCACACGCACACACACACTCTCACTCATTCTCTCTCTCGCCCGTTACGCTTATCTCTCTCTATCTACCTGCACCTGTTAGTCATCGCAATCAGCGGTCGCTGGCTTGCGATGACACCTGTTTCCACTCTTGTTTGACTGCTTACCCTTTATCTAGTGTTTGTTCATGCTGCCTCATGCTGGATCATTGTCTCTTGTCATGCGTTATGGTTGCTGCTCTATTCTTGGAAGTTCTCACATTGTCTTGTTTTGTCTGATACAGCCTTGCGCCTAAGTTTTGTCTGGTTTCTACATTTGCTACAAGAGTATCTTTTCGGACCTCTTTGCCTGGCTGTTATTATCTCTCCAGAACTTCCTCTACCTCGACGGGTGTCCCGAGCCTTCACCTTTTCAAGACAGGATCATCTCAGCTGCTTTCTGAGTTTGCTTTTCTCAGTTCTATGTGCCTTAATGACAGACTGCCTTATTTATTTTCTCATTAAAGACTGTTGATATCCTGTCCATCTCTGCTCTTGGATCCATTCTTTATACACCTGACAGGGGCAATTCCAACTATATTGCTGCAAGCAGTAAGTAGTGTTTTTTATCCACTTATTGACTATCTAAACAATTTCTGATCAAATTGAAAGTTTCTTAGTGAGACAGCATTGTCTAGATAACGCAAGATGCTAGTACAGTAACAATAGGAAACTCCAAGTACCATACATAACTAGTCACTGCATACATTGTGACTATATAAACATGCAATATCGTTTTTACGAAAAAAGACGAGTCTAAAATGTAGTTGGTTTTGCAATAAAAGCACTGGTTTTGGTTGTGTCGGGGGAAAAAGAGGAGCTTTCAAGTCTTCGTGTTTGCAGTTGCCAGAGTTCAGTAATTTTAATCCCCCTTTTCTGTGAAAAGAACACATATATCTGGTGTTTTACCTAAACATGTACAATCCGGCAACCATATGCATGCAAGCTCTCTCTCTCTCGCGTGCGGTGATCTGAAAAAACCAATAAACAAGTAAGCTGCATTTGAGAAATCTCCATTTGAGATGTTCTGGTTTAAGGGTCATTCAGTCGATCTGTGCTCTGTCAGGAGTCAGGATCATGAGCTGGTTGTGCTGTTTGTGATTGTGTTAGCTAGCTGAACAACTGCACTTGTGAAAGCTACTGAAATAGAGTTCATCATTAATATTCATGACCCTTCCAAATAAGGCAAAATCCGAGCATTACATTTTCTAGGGTTGTAAATGGACCTGTAAAATTGTATCTGGACAATTTTTGCCCTTAAATAAGCCACACACACTCTATGTAGATATCAGAGAACAATATTGTATCAAATATAATAAAATATTGTTTCAAATCATTCTAGGGCACCTTTAATGCAATAGAGTGAATGACAACCGTCTGCGGTCTCCCAGTGGCTCACATTATTGTCAGTTTAGTGTTACGGGATTCATTTACAGTAAAACAGGAAATCTATGCTTTCATGTCCGAGAACATTATTTTTGTCTTACATTTTATAATGAAATCAGGCAAGCCCAGTACCGACTTGATTTCCGCCAGGTTTATTTCCATGAATTTAAATGGGTGCAAAGGAATGTAGTTGATTTAAGGCCGCGAAGGACTGGCCTACATCCGATGCATCCTTCAAAACAAGTGAAGGACACGAAACGAAGGAGATGGCCTTCAGCCTCTTTCAAATTGAGATGGCCTTCAGCGACATTTGATGATGTGGCAGCCGAGATATGCAGCCTTCGTAGGATGCAGCCTTCCATTTGAGAAACACTCTATGTATGCGGATGCATATGTAAAATAATGTTAACATTAAACAGCATATAAATCAAAACTGCCTAATGCTACCGAATGAAATGTCGACACAGGTAGTGGTATAGGATTGTGCAAGCTTTGGGGTTGTTGCTGGACTCGATTTACTCCATCTATGTTTTTTTATCATCGTTCTGAAACCGATCTGGATGTAGTCTTTGACGTTTTTCTCAGCTTTTTGCTCAAAATGTAGCTTTTTTAATGAAACTTACCCATATTCAACTGTTGATAAAAAAAAGAATACATTAAGCTGAAATATAACTTTGCTTGTTTGTTTGTTTAAATGCAGAGGCTCTGTTCTTTTTTTGGTATATTACATGTTCAGATATTCATGCACAAAATATTCTGGGGGCCATGAAAATTAAATCTAAAACCTCCATAGACATGGAAATTACATTTCCAACTTAAATTATTATAAGCTGTACAACAGAGTATGAAATTTAAAATTACACTGTTAATAAAGTCATACACAAAATATGAGAGATATAGAGTCATTTGAAGTCCGCTGAAACATTTTGTTTTAGAGACACCAAAATAATAAAATACACATTTTTACATTGATAGGGAACATTTGTGCTTCCACACTCGTAAAAACATAATTTGCTACTGGTGACTCAATGTATCGCTTATCTGAAAGATAAGGAGATCTGAAATACTAGCATCTTCTGTGTAGTTTTATGCAAATACACTATATTGCCAAAAGTATAACATAAAATCAAGCACCTAGGCATGCAGACAGCTTCTAAAAACATTTGTGAAAGAAAGGGTCACTCTCAGGATCGTGGTAACATGATGGGTTGCCACCTGTGCAATAAGTCCATTCATGAAATTTCCTCCCTACTAAATATTCTACTGTCAACTGTTAGTGGTATTATAACAAAGTGGAAGCATTTGTGAACAACAGCAACTTGTAAAATCACAGAGCACAGTGCGCAGAAGTCGCCAACTTTCTGCAGAATCAATAACTACAGACTCTAAACTTTGTGTGGCCTTCAAATTAGCTCAAGAACAGTGCATAGAGAGCTTCATGGAATGGGTTTCCATGGCCCAGCAGCTGCATCCAAGCCTTACATCATCAAGTGCAATGCAAAGCGTAAGTGGTGAAAAGTATGCCACCACTGGACTCTGAAGCAGTGGAGACATGTTCTCTGGAATAAGGAATCACACTTGTCTGTCTGACAATCCGATGGACAGTCTGGGTTTGGCGGTTGCCAGGAGAACTGCATTTGCCTGAATGCATTGTGCCAAGTGTAAAGTTTGGTGAAGGGGGAATTATGGTGTGGGGTTGTTTTTCAGGGGTTGGGTTTGCCTCCTTAGTTCCAGTGAAACTAAGTACTGCTTCAGCATACCAAGATATTTTGGATGTTCCCAACTTTGTGGGAACAGTTTGAGGATGGCCCCTTCCTGTTCCAACATGACTGTGAAACAGTGCACAAAGCAAGGTCCATAAAGACATGGATTCCTGACCTCAACCTGATAGAACACCTTTGGGATTAATTAGAGCAGAAACTGTGAGCCAGGCCTTCTCGTCCAAAATAAGTTCCTGACCTCACAAATGCACTTAGAAGAATGGTCAAAAATTCCCATAAACACTTCTAAACCTTGTGGAAAGCCTTCCCAGAAGAGTTGAAGCTGTTATAGCTGAAAAGGGTGGGCTTACTCCACGGATTAAGAATGGATGACATTAAAGTTTATGCGCATGTAAAGGCAGGTGTCCAAAAACTTTTGGTAATACAGTGTATGTGACTTCAATGGCCCAGACAAATAAACAAACCAATAAATATAATAATACAATTCTTACAAAACTTCCACTTTAGTGCCTGGTCATTCATCAGTGTGGTCATTCATGAGTGATTATCAGAGATGTAACAATTTAGTCGAAGTCGGTTGAAAATCGATCAAGTCGCTTGAGATGTTAAACGAATTGCGATACACTTTTTAAACAGCAGGGATGCTGAAACCATATACTGTGACGTGACCTCACTTTACAGGCACAATAGCAAAGAGCAAGTTGTAGCTAGCGTAACTGTGCGTGCACACTAGCGCGAAGAAGAGTGAAATAAGCTAATGTTTTGGAAGTGTGTGCACGCGCTGTCAAACAGAAGCATGGCGACGGCAAGCGCATAGTTTACATTGACTCATTCAAATCAGAGGTGTGGCCGCATTTTGACTTTACAAAGACTAATAACACCACTGTGAGAGGCTCCAGTCATCTCCATCTACATGTAAAAGATAATAGGCCAAAGCACACTGACCATTGGATTTGCAGCCGCACTCGTCAAGGGCGATTGCCATGGAGATCACAAGGTGCATCAGTGTTTTCACAGCGAAAGACAGGCGTTTTTCTGCCAAAGTAAATGAATTCCAGGCTCTTCCTCATCAAGAGAAAGATCAGCGCGAGGATGTATTCCCCAGACTAAAGGAGAAAACTGTGCTGTTGCAAAACCAGGTGTTGTATTTATTTTACTATCTCTTTCTCTAAATGTGTACATGGATTATTATGGCATATTTATCTGTTTTTCTAACTCTTGCAAGTGTAATGATACAAATTATAATTGAAATCTTGCCTTTGTAACAATGTTAAACCCCTGTCACTGTTATACTTAAACTTGAAACTTGTCTTTTCATTTCTGCCATTCCTCAGTGCAGGATGAGGATGAAGAAGCTGAAACAAGCTCCTCCCAAGAAAACACCATTGGAAGATCTTCTTGAAGGAACTTTTTGAGGATTTGTTTTAAAATTTCAATTGAGTAATTATTTGACATCAAATATATATTTACATTTTTACAAAGAAATATACAGAATTTAGTCTGAGAAATAAAAAGATACTTTTAATTATATGTTAAAAAAAATTGTGAGAAAATCGTATCATGAAATTAGTATCGTGAATCATAACGCAACTTGAGTTGAGTAAATCGTTCCATCCCTAGTGATTATATGCAGTAACAAAGTGTTCAGGGTAAAAAAAAAGGGGGAAGGGGGGACTTATAGTTTAATGATCCACTTACTGTCCAAAAGGTAAGCTTTCAGTTTCAGTTTAAAGACTTTTAGGCAGGGACACAAAACCAGAGATGTTAAATGTTAACAATGTGATCTTATAGGTGGACACAAACAATTCACCATAACATTAGTTAAAATCACAGAACTGCAAAAGAATTTGACAGGATAAACATGTTCTGCAAATGGAAATTATTCTTGTATACCTGAGTGGTTGTGAACTCACCATCCACGTTGTAGACTTTGAGGCCTGCCAGATGTTTGGCGGCACGGGACTTGGAAGCTGTAAGCATTGCAGGGTTATGGAAAGGGAAGTCTTTGTAGTAGTTCTCCAGTATAACCACAGCTGCCCTCTGGATGCTACACATGAAAAAGACCAGTAGAGGAGTGAGCATTATTCGGTTCGGTTCTGTTTGCTGTGGTGGCAGGGTTCATGGCAGCTGGCACCAGCAATAATAACAATAGATTCACTTTTAACTTAATAATAACAACAGCAATAATTTAACTTATCAACTTTATCTTTATGAACTTTATACAGTGGCTTCACCTTTTCTTTAGAGCAGTTAGTATACCTGAGTAAACTAAAATTCAAGGTCTGCACTGTGTAGACTACAGTCAAAAATAATCTACTAATTTTACCATTTATCATAATGTAAAAAAACAAGCATATTTATTTTATAAAAACTGATGACACACAAGTAATGTACCACTTTAGCCTACTTAAACACACACACACACACAAACAATGAATATGACTAATACTGATGAATAAATATGCCTATGTTAAAGCTATTAAATTGCAGTTGTTAATACTATAAAAGTAGCCACCACACTAATTTAAAAAAAAATAAAAAAAATAAAGTGAAAATAAAGTGGCTTTTGGGGATTTGTTAACAACAGTTATACAAACGAATCCACAATACTTGAACTGTTAATGAAAGATAAAACTGCTCCTGATTAACAGAATGAACATCATAGCATGCAAATCCTTCCCAGCTAACTCACGTCAAAGTTACGTGATTTATTGGTAGCGTACTTTTATTTCATGACTCACACATTGACATCATAACGTTACATGTTTGTAGTTTATATTGCGCTTTAAATACAGCGTGATTTACGGCGCTAAAGAGTGTGCGCTACGAGCACAATATAACAGCTGACAGGACAGGAAATCAGTGTTCTGAGGTGAGAGATTTTTATTTTGTAACAAGCTACGAAAATGAAGATGTTGCTGGGACTCCAAGGTAGCATTTTGCCTACCTGGCTATATGGGGAAACTGGCTCTCTTTGTTTTTCCATCATTTTTAAAAAAAAAAATTTTTTACTTTAATTTTTTTATTCAGTAACAACAATTAAGTACAGAACAACAGTAATAACAGAAAAACGTAGTAATAATAATACAAATTGCAATAATACAAAGAAAATAATTAGTAAATGCAACAAGATATTCCATATTTCTAATTACAAAAAAAAAAAAAGTCCTTGTAAAGAATAACATTTCAAGGCTTTACAGCAGTCTAAAGTCTTTTGTGCCTTGGTGTTCCTTACACCCTCCAATGATTTAAGATACTGACAAAGCTCAAACTTAAATTGTATGAAATTAGGTGTATTTTTTACCCATCGACATTCATTTTCTAAAGGCTTGTCATAAAAAAATACAATATTTTTGTCCTCCAATTAAAGTAATATCAGTTCCAGAAATCTTTTTAATATAGACCTTAAAATCACACCAGAACAATTTGGAGCAAATACAAAAAAAAAAAGATGACAGTCTCATCATTCAGATTACAAAACACACATTTCAAATCAATGTCTTTCTTAAATCTTTTAATGACTTGATTTACTGGGTAACGATGAATGATTTTAAATGAAACCTCACAAATCTTATTGATGACACAGTATCTCCTTGAAACCATAAAAGCTTCCTCCCACTCAATGTCCCGAAAGTGTGAATTCCTGAAACTTTTAGCTGGGGGAGTCGTAAATGAACTACAGATTTGTCTAAGGAAGCTTGTCCTTCCACCATGCAACTTGAGCGATCGCTCAAGTCACGTGACATGCACTTGGAAGACAGAAGTTAGTGTATATTTAGTAAATAATATTATTATAATAATAAAATTTATATACTTATTAGATGTTAAAAGTGTACTAATTACTGTTTAATCAAATGTCAAGGAAGGACATTTTTTTTGTGGCATAAGGTAAAGTGAGAGCTGGTCTGGGGCAGCAGGGGCGGGGCGCGTTCGGTTCGACATGAGAGTATCATGGTTCAAACTGTGGGTGGTGTATCGCGGTTTTTCGTTTCGGTTTGAATATCGTTACACCCATGGTTAGTATCTACCAAAAGTGGTCTAAAGAAGGAACATTGGTGAACCAGCTACAGGGTCATGGGCAGCCAAGACTCACTGATGCATGTGGGGAGCGAAAGCTGGCCCATGTGTTCCGATCAAACAAGACGAGCTACTGTAGATTAAATTTCTCAAGAAGTTAATGCTGGTTCTGATAGAAAGGTGTCAGAATACACAGTGCGTCACAGTTTGTTGCGTATGGGGCTGCATAGCCCCTGTCTAGTCAGGGTGCCAGTGCTGAGCCCTGTCCACCACCGAAAGCACCAACAGTGGGCATGTGAGCATCAGAACTGGACCATGCAGCAATTGAAGAAGGTGGCCATGTCTGATGAAACACATTTTCTTTTACATCACGTGGATACATCACCTGGAAATACATGGCACCAGGATGCACTATGTGAAGAAGGCAAGCCGTCAGAGGCTTGCGTTGGGCAATGTTCTGCTTGGAAACCTTGGGTCCTGCTATCTATGTGGATGTTACTTTGACATGTACCACCTACTTAAGCATTGTTTCATGGAAACGGTATTACCTGGTTGCTGTGGCCTCTTTCAGCAGGATAATGCACCCTGCCACAAAGCAAAAATGGTTCAGGAACACTGAGTTTGAGATGTTGACTGGGCCTCCAAATTCCCCAGATCTCAATCCATCGAGCATCTGTGGGATATGCTGAACAAACAAGTCTGACCCATGGAGGCACCACCTCGAAACTTACAGGACTTAAAGGAACTGTTGCTGATATCTTGGTGCCAGATACCACAGCACACCTTCAGGGAGTGGAGTCCATGCCTCGATTGGTCAGGGCTGTTTTGGCAACAAAAGGGGGACCAACACAATATTAGGATCATATTGTTATGCCAAATTCTTAATTTTTTTTCTTTAACACACTAAATTAGAATAAGAAGTGACTATAGGGCTTTACCAATCAAACTAAATCAGTATCAACAAGAAACGGAATCTGCATCAGAAATGGCATTTTGATGTACACACACACACACACACACACACACACACACACACACACACACACACACACACACACACACACACACACACACACACACACACACACACACACACAATAACTTTGTGTGTTTGATGATGCTTAACTGTATCATATGCTTCTTAATTACATCATTATTTTTATAATAATAAACTTTATTTACAGCACATTTCATAAAAGGAATGTAGCTCAAAGTGCTTTACAATAAAAACATTACAATATGCACCAAGTACTTCACATTAAAATAAGTAAAATACCAACTAAGATTTAAATGAAACCCACTTCATAACAATAAAAGATACAATTATTATACATAGCTTTGTCAAAATATGATGCAGTGGAATGATTGGGAATGAGATTTATTGAAAATATTTTATAGACATTAAAATTGTGCCTGTATTGTCCCTCATGTGAGGAAATCGAATCGCCAGCTTAGGAGTGTAAGGCGTTTGCCGTGTGAGGAAAGTGTGTCGCCAGCTGAGGAGAGGTATGTGGGGAAGTGTGTGGCACAGACAGACAAAATGGTGGTAGCCATCACTTGGGAGAACAGAGGACAAAGAGAAGACCTCCAAGACTGCTGGGCTTGTGGACTATGTTAGTGGAGGAACCGCCACACTGGATGCCATGAGATAGATCTAGTGGCTGGGATGGTACAGGCTGATGGTATATGTGGCGGGCCAAGCTCTGTAGCCACTGGAATTTGAAATGCATAGCCCACCGAAATAAAATGTTTAGGGGGATCTTAGGTGCGATAACACAATTTAAGATAGTGAACTCTCCACCATCTGGTTTTATGTTGCAGTGCACATTCTGTCAGTTGTAGTTCTCAACATACTGTACTACATGACTTGCACATTCACATCAACTCAGTGATAGGGTTATGCTCCCGAGACATTGCAGTTCGCCGGAATCATGTATGTTTATTTTTAGCAGGCGTTTTAAAGCCTTGACAGTTAAACATTTTATTTGCATGCTGTTCTGACATAGGTTTTTCAAAGCATGTACACTCAAAGCACTCTCACACTAAAAGCCTGTCGCACAGCATGTGAGTACTGAACTAAGTTATCTTATGCATCTTATTGGCCTTAAACTGTCAAATACTCACACGGTTAACATTAACTGTCAGTTATGTCTTAAAGGTGCCCTAGAATGATTTGAAACAGTATTTTAAATTGTTCTCTGATATCTACATAGAGTGCGTGTGGTGTAGAGTGCATAAAGTGAGGACACAGAAGACAGAGATGCGTCGAGTCAGCTTTACTCTCCACTTCAATAATTCACTAAGCTGTACAGCGAGAGATGTAAACAATAGTCACACAACGTTAACCCGGAACTCACTAACCCGGAACCCCCGATCCCTCTGGGTGAATGTCAAATCTGCAACAATCCCAAAAGTGTGCACTGTAGCGAGTGTGGTTGTTTAGCAAAAGTACAGCAAAACGGATTTTGGGGAGTGTGATGGCATTGTCTTTATGGCGTGTTCGAAACATAGATGAAGCATAGCAGTCTGACATGTCAACTTCTGGTTCAACCAATGTTAGGACGTTGGGGAAGGCTAATGGGGTTTAGGTTTAGCTTCGGCAGTTACGGTGTTCTCAAGTCATGTCAGAAAGAATGTATTTATGAGTTAAAATGCACATGAACATCAGCATAATTCCTAATTATAAATTTTGGTAACTTTCTTAAACTTTTTGGATTTTCTTAAGACTTTCCGAGTTAGGTGCGTGACGCTGAGAAAACATGTCAGAGGCAATGGATGTAGACTCTGCCCTAGTGAAAAAACAAAAAACAAATTCCAATGTCTATTTAAAATAGGCCTCCATTTATTTCATATTAACTATACTACAATCCCATTAATATATTTACTGACATATCACTTGAGACTTACTGATATAAATATATAAATATAATTAAACTTTCCCTTTCAGTTGGTCACGTCCGAAGTACGTCGGAACTGACCGACGAATTGGGATCTGTTTTCAGAGACCGACCTACTTCGAGTGATTAAAAACGAGCCAATGGACATTGGCATGCAGTTCACGATTCCCGCCCGCTGCGCAGGTATAAATACGGAAGTGGAATACCGCATCTTTGCTTTTTTACTTCAGAGCCGAATAGTTTGCTGTATCAAGCTGTTGCTACAAAGAGTGTTTAGACGAGTCGCGAGGAGGATCGCTCTCTTACCTGGGTGCTGGTGTGACGGCGCAAGTCAGCGAGTGGCCACTACAACATACACTTGTTCCTGTGTTGGTTGCCTGGGCTTTTCCGTTCTTGAGTGCTCACGCGCAGGCTTGCCATCGGACTGCTGTGAGCCACGGTCATCTCCCTGAGTGCTTCAGCACTTCTAAAAGAGCGTTTCCTTCTAAAAGAGCTACACGGTTTGACCCTGCGTCTTTTTCAAGATGTCATTCAAACCGTGTGTTTCTGGATGCGGTTGTTTCCTGTCCTCATTTGACAGCCACGATCTCTCTCACATATAAACAGGTGAGACTGCTTTCGTGGGTGATCCATGCTCTCTCAGGACACACCTTGCCCGTTCGGGTTGCGAGCACACTCCACAAGGAGTGTTGCCTCCTCCAGGGCGTTTGCTCAAGGCGCCTCGCTGACAGATATCAATCAATCAATCAAATTTTATTTATATAGCACCTTGCAATAACCAAAAGGAGCACAAGGCACTTTCCAATAAAAAACATCATAACTGTACATAAAATAGCAGTCCAGTCAAAGGCTATGTGGTAAAAGCTTGAGTGAATAAGTGAGTTTTCAACTGCGATTTAAAAACACTCAGCACAGTAATGCTTCGTAGGTGAGCTGGAAGTTTGTTCCACAGCTTTGGTCCCTGGACAGCAAATGACCAGCCTCCAAACTTTTTATACTTGAACTTGGAAGTGACTAGAGAGGTATATTCAGAGGAGCGGAGAGTTCTGGCTGGTTGGTAGACCATTACTAATTCGGCAAGGTAGGCCGGGGCCAGACCATGGATGGCCTTGAACACGAACAGCAGGACCTTATACTCCACCCTAAGGCGCACCGGGAGCCAGTGAAGCGAGCGGAGGTCAGGGGTAATGTTTGAACGTTTGGAGGTATTGGAGAGAAGACGAAGGCCGCTGCTTTTTTGTACCAATTGAAGCCGACTGAGGAGTGATAGAGTTAGTCCAGAATAGAGGGCATTGCAGTAGTCTATCCTCGAACTGATGAAGGCATGGATTGCTTTTTCAAGGTCAGCACGGGACAAGAATGATTTTACCTTACTGAGTAGTCTAATCTGGTAAAAAGTCGCCTTCACAACTGCACCAATCTGTTTATCGTACTGTAAACTTTGATAAAAAATAACACCCAGGTTACGCACAGTGGGAGCAAACTGAGGAGTTGGAGGACCAAAACTAAAAGAATTACTGGATGAATCTGGGCTAAATAGGATGTACTCTTCATTCAAATGAAGGAAATTCTGGGAAAGCCACAGTTTGATGTCCTGAAGGCAATTTTGGAGAGGGTTCAAACCAGAACAATTACTCAGAATCACGGGGAGATAGATCTGGAGGTCGTCTGCATAGAAATGAACGTTGTGATTGGAGATGAGTTGACCAAGTGGCAGCATATAGAGTGAGAACAGAATAGGACCAAGAATGGAACCTTGAGGCACGCCAGATGACATAGGGGCAACCGAGGAGGAAAAGTAATTAATCATTACTGAAAAAGTTGTGTTAGTGAGGTATGAGGAAAACCAATTTAGCACCGCACCCTGTAGACCAGCAACATGTTGAAGATGAGAGATGATGATGGCATGTTCCACTGTGTCAAATGCAGCAGTAAGGTCCAGTAATACCAAAACCACAGAGCTTTTACTATCCAGGGCTCCAAGAATGTCATTATGGACCCTCAGTAACGCAGATTCAGTGCTATGTCTAGACCTAAAACCGGACTGAAATGTATCACCAATGACGTGTTGATGAAGATGAGCCTGAAGCTGGGCAAAAACAAGCTTTTCCATCAACTTAGACAGAAATGACAGGTGAGAAATAGGGCGAAAGTTGGACAGTATGGAGGGATCAAGGTTGGGTTTCTTGAGCAATGGTCTAACAATGGCATGTTTGAGAGCAGTAGGAACAGTACCCAAACTAAGACAGCTGTTTATGAAGGATACAAGGCAGGGAACTATGATGTCAACAGCTTCCTTCAGAATCCACGCTGGAACTGCGTCTAGAGGGCAGGTGGTGGACTTCAAGTCGAGGACAGCTTTTTTGAGGTCCACCAGAGTAACTGCATCAAAGTTCTCCAGCACACATTGTGTGGCAGGAGAAGGCATAGCAACAGTAGAAGCTTGAGTAATGGTTTGTCTAACAGCCAAAACCTTGTCCAAAAAATACTGTTTGAATGCATTGCATGTATCTTCAGAAACATCATTCAAGGCAACAGACACCGGATTTATGACAGAGTTAATAGTACTGAATAAAATTCCAGGGCGGTGACTATTACTGTTGATGAGATAGGAGAGGTACTGTCCTTTAGCCTCTTTCAGTGCTCTCTGATAGGGGGCCAGACTGTCTCTAAACATCTCCAATGAGACCTGCAGCCTATCATTCTTCCATTTTCGCTCAGCCTGCCTACATCGGCGCCTAAGGGCCCAAGTAGTATCATTGAGCCAGGGGTCTGAGGGACCATTGATCAACTTTACCTTGTAGGGCGCAACAGAGTCCATAATCTGGGAGCAGATGGTCTGGAAGGAGGAGAGGAAAAGGTCTGGACACAAAGGCGATGCTAGATCAAAGGAAGTGAGATCAGAAACAGAGAAGGAGGCAATAAAATCATCAACAGTAGATGAAGTAATGATGCAACGACGATGAGGGGCAGTAGACGTTGGGGCTGGCGAAACAGCACAGATGTCAAACTGTATGAGCGAGTGGTCAGAGATGGGAAAATCCATGACCTCACAAGTTGACACAACCACCCCACGAGAGATAACAAGGTCAAGGTGTGACCTAACCTATGAGTGGCACAGGATATGGACTGAGTGCCTTAAAATCATTAGCAGGTTTATCAGAGGAGCAGCAAACATGAAAGTTAAAATCACCACAGATTAGAATGTTATACAATTTTGCCAGAAACTCTGTCAGGAACTCTGAGAATTCAGTTAAGAAAACCTTGTTAAATTTGGGCGGCCGGTAGATTACTGCACATGAAATAGGACAGGGTAGTGTTAGCACAAATACTTGTAACTCAAAGCTGGAGTACCCTCTAGTGGACAGCTGGCGACACTTCAGGGACTGTTTATGTATGGTGACAATACCCTCCCCTACGCTGCCGGGTGTTTAAGTAAAAGTAGCCAGAGGGGAGGAGCTCCGAGAAAGCACTGACGTCACCTGGGGGAAGCCAGGTTTCGGTGAGGAAAAACAAATCCAGATTGCGAGAGGAGATGATATCATTAAGGACAAATGTTTTGTTGTGGAGTGATCTGGTGTTACAAAGTGCCATGCGGAGCATAGTCAAGTTGACAGGCGGCGATGTCACACAAGGAATTGGACGGAGGTTTCTTTGGACGCAACCCCACATGGATGTTTCAAAACGGCGGGCACACGCAAATGGGATGCCAGTTATGGAGCCAACCGGCCGAAGCCACTGGTAGCATTCCTGCGATCTTCTAACATTGCCAGATCCTGATTGATCTCCACACCTTGGTGACGGAGAATCCAGGAAGGTCCTCAGCCTGACATGTAACCCGCCTCTCCGACCACGCCTTCTGCGGCGCTTACTGCCTGGTTGTAGACAGACAGGGCGTCTCAGAAAAGGAGGAATTAATGTCAACAATGGCGGTGGATGTTTAAAGGACTGGATATTTAGGAGGCGATTAGTAGTAAGACGCAATTCCAGCAGCATAGTGCGGTCATAAACAATAAACAACGAGACTGTAGCAAAAAACAAACATGAAAAAACAGAGCAACAAGTGGCAAGCCAAACACAGCGGCACCATCTTGACTGTCCGCATCAGGGCCTCTAGTAGCTTCATATATGTAGAGCTGCGGGCTGGGCGACACCTAACACGTTCGCTAGATTCTATAGCCTCCGTGTGGAGCCGGTATCTTCCCGTGTACTCGCCCCAGTGGTCAGTAGCGCGAAGTGCCCGTTCTAGTGTCGGCTTGCAACGCCACTCCCGCCCCAGGGGCCGGATACGTGCATCTATACTCTCCAGTTGTGTTCCCCAGAAATGGCTAACCCTGTGAGCTCCTCCGCTACCCCTCGGGGTCAGACGTAGCGGCCGTCTGACGCCAGGCCTGCACCCGTATGCTTGTGGAACGTGTGTAGGCTGGGTATCCATATGTAGCGGTTCCCTAACGGCAACCCCATATGTGTATTCTCCACGGTACCAGCTACCCTAATTGGCAAGCCCTGTGTCTTTCCCTCGACAGAGCTCCCTCTGTCGTTCCTGGAGGTGCTCTTCCCCCCTTGGAACCAGGTTGGAACCACCCCAGGGACTGCCATATGTTGCACTACCCTGCTAGGTTAGTCCTTATGTGTATTTTGCCACCTCTCCTTCCATTGAAGGACGTGGCTCCGTAGCGTGCCATCTCCTCGAGACGGGCATGCTTTCCCAGCGTTATCCAATAGTCATGCTGAGTGGGTCTTGCAGGGACAGCAGTGACTGTCCTTCCCTGCCGGGAGCCCTGACTCCCACTCCAACATAGGAGTGGTCCAGCAAGCTCAGGCAGGGCGCCTGGAAGGGCCAGCATCCCTGGCGAGTTGGTAGGGATCCCAATTCGTCGGTCAGTTCCGACATACGTCGAACGGAGACGTACGTCCCGTCGCCAGGTGCTGTGCTTCAGCTGAAGGCCCGAGTCACTTATCTCGGCTCCTCAGCTGAAAAGCAAAGATGAAGTATTCCACTTCCGTATTTATACCCGCGCAGCTGGGCGATGTGTGGAATGCGTGAACCGCATGCCAATGTCCATTGGCTCATTTTTAATCACTCGAAGTAGGTCGGTCTCTGAAAACAGATCCAAATTCGTCGGTCACTTCCGACGTACGTCTCCGTTCCCTCCTTCAGGGAACGAGAGTTACATACGTAACCGAGACATTATTTGGAGTTCTTTTTTACTGCACAATGCATATTTATTAATAGTAAGCCTAAAATGTGTATGATCGTATGGCCACTGAATAATTTGAATGCAAGATACTTAAAAAGAGTACCTAAAGTATACTTGCAATAGTTTCACTTTAGCACAAACAAATACTTAAGTATATCTTTATTTGGACCTCAGCACTATTTATGGGTAACTAAAGTGCATTAAATACAAGATACTTGTTTCAATTTAGCAGACTAAGCATACCAATTAAGTATACTAAAAGTACAATTGCAGGGTATTTATATTAATTACATAAATATAAATGTATTTGTAGTATATTTTGCATAAAATAAATGTATTTCAAATAGATTTTAGTATATTTATTTTTCACTAGGGTGTATTGAACATGTCCAAGTGAGTTATATTTGTAGCAGACAAATGTGGTAAACATGCATTACATTTTGAGATGTACAGCACAAACAAACACTGCGTTACCAATGCTCAAACAAAAGGTGTTACTTTCATCCCCATTTTGTTACATTACAGCCTTATTCCAAAATGGATTAAAATAATTATTTTCCTCAAAATTCAACAAACAATACCCCATAATGACAACATAAAAGAAGTTAGTGTGAAATAGTAGCAAATGTATTAAAAATAAAAAACAGAAAAAGAAAAATCACATGTACATAATTATTACCAGCCTTTGCCATGACACTCAAAATTGAGCTTTCCACTGATTATCCTTGAGATGTTTCTATAACTTGATTAGAGTCCACCTGTGGTAAATTCAGCTGATTGGACATGATTTGGAACAGATCTGGGGGAGGGTATAAAAATTCTGCAGTATTGAAGGTCCCAATAAGTGTTTCTCTGTGGAGAGAAGAGAACCTTCCAGAAGAACAACCATCTCTGCAGCACTCCACCAATCAGGCCTGTATGTTAGAGCAGCAAGACAGAAGCAACTCCTCAGTAAAAGGGACATGACAGCCCGTCTGGAGTTTGGCAAGAGGCACCTGAAGGACTCTCAGACCATGAGAAACACATTTTTCTGGTCTGATGAAACAAAGATTGCTCTCTTTGGCCTGATTATCAAGCATCATGTCTGGAAGAAACCAGGCACCGCTCAACACCTGGCCAATACCATCCCTACAGTGAAGCATGGTGGTGGCAGCATCATGCTGTGAGGATGTTTTTTAGTGGTAGGAACTGGTAGCCCAGTCAGGATCGCGGGAAAGATGAATGCAGCAATGTACAGAGACATCCTTGATGGAAACCTCTGGACTTCAGACTGGGGCGAAGGTTCATCTTCCAACAGAACAACAACCCTAAGCACACAGTCAAGATCACAAAGGAGTGGCTACGGGACAACTCTGTGAATGTCCTGGAGTGGCCCAGCCAGAGCCCAGACTTGAACCTGAATGAAACTGGCTGTACACGACACTCCCCATAACCTGATGGAGCTTGAGAGGTCCTGTAAAGAAGAATGGGAGAAAATGCCCAAAAGCAGGTGTGCCAAACTTGTAGCATCATACTCAAAAAGACTCGAGGCTGTAATTGGTGCAAAGGTGCTTCAACAAAATATTGTTATTGTTTGTAGAATTTTGAGGAAAATAACGAATTTAATCCATTTTGGAATAAGGCTGTAACATAACATTTCAGAGAAGTACATAAAGTATATTTCTGAGAAGTACATAAAGCTATTGGCACTTGGCAAGTTTTGTAGGATATCTCCTTCTTAAGCTGATCTGGGACTAGTATTGCAGGGTCTGTGGAAGTGTGTAATTATGAATACATGACAGGATCCATGCCAGACGCCTAACAAGAGACACAGATGTCTGAGCTCTAGCCCTTTCAATGGTGATAAAGTAAAACTGAGCAGAGAGACCAGCAAGTGCTTAACATGAACAATAGCACAGGGAGAAGGAAAATATGTGTAAACCTAAAAGGATCTGTATGGCTGGAGAATTTGGCACAGATATGTTGTAGTTTGAGTGAACGATTAGATAATTTTTGCAGACATGGAAAAGGGAGGGAAGGTATAAATGAGAAAAATAAATTAAATAGGAAGACAAAAGCAAAGCACAAAACAATTGGTTGTTACACAAAGGCTCACAAAAATAAAATAAAATACAAACTACGTTTGTATGGCTTCAGAAGATTATCAACACCCTTTCCTTAGAGGGCACCTATTATGCCCTTTTTTACAAGATGTAAAGTCTCTGATGTCTCCAGAGTGTGTATGTGAAGCTTTAGCTCAAAATACCCCACAGATAATTTTTGTACAGCATGTTAATTTGCATTTATTTGTATCCCTTTATAACAATTATGCCTACAAGAGCCAGAGAATAAATGCTGCATAGAGATAGAACATAACTGTTTTATGAAGTTTATTGTACTTCACACAAAAGGTAAAAAGGTCTGTTTTACTCCACAAAATCAATGTAAGAGCTGAAAACACAGTAAGTTACAAGTAGTGTGCATTAAAGTCTTGTCCATAAACACTACCTCTCCATTGCATTATCATCAGCATACACAGCGAATTACACAACAACACTAACACTTGTTACAGCTAATCTTTTCAGGGGGTGCTTAATACACTGGTAAAATTTATATATTCATAAAACAACTCTGATGAACTGTCATAAAGTGTGTGCTCTCCTTTTCATTACTGCCAGGACCAGTATTGCTCCAGAGACTATAAGCTGGATCACGATCAGTTGGTGCTGATCCATCCTTGAGTAACAACTTTTTAGCAAAGCCTGCCTTGCACTGCCCCTCGTTCACAAACCAGTCTGAAGTGAAATTATTTGCAAAGATATAAACAAACCTAAACCTGCTCCGGCGTCAAACAATGGCGGACGTTGTACAGCTCACTCAGGACCGGTCTATGGCATTGTCCGTCAACAGTCGTGAAAGGGGCTTGTGCAAAGTGTTTGCCCAGATTCTGCTAATGGCTTGTTCTGAAACAGTGTTTATGATTTATGGGGATAAAAAAAAGAGCATTTCAAGCTTTCAAGAGCATTGAGGTGCAAACAACATTAAACCCCATTGACTTTCATTGTATGGACAAAAAAACTGAGACAATTTTGAGACGTCTTTTGTGCTCCACAGAAGAAAGAAATTAATACAGGTTTGATTTTTTTCTCCAAAATTTCTCCACATTCTTGTTCTAAAATATTCTGTCCTTTAATGGACAGCATATAAGAAAGAGAGAAATTGACTGCAGTCTAAAACTCAGTCTACACTGGAAGTGTTGCTTCTCGGTTAAAGCTTGATTCTCTCTCTCTCTCTCTCTCTCTCTCTCTCTCTCTCTCTCTCTCTCTCTATATATATATATATATATATATATATATATATATTAGAGGTGGGCATAGATTAATTTTTTTAATCTAGATTAATTTTGGAATTAATCTAGATTAAAATGGCTCATTTGAATTCTGCCAAAAGCATTCACAATATGTGTGCTACTCAAATAATGACTGGTGCTTTCACACTTGGTTTGATTGCCTGACCGAACCCAAGTTCGATTGCTCCCCCCTGCTGGACCGTGTTCACATTATATTATTTGGGTCTGAACCGGGGTGCGGTTGTGTCATCCAAGAACTTGTCGCTGCAGCCTGAAGCACGATGACGTACTGGATCAGACATATGTATGGTCAATATTATATATAGATGGTCAATATTTTAGATGATGTTCTAACCTGTGTAGTTATAATGTGTAGTTATAATGAGTATGCGCTGGTCTAGACCAGCGCATACGCATTATAACTATACGCACTCGCCATAATGAACCACCATCCAGTATTTGATCTGTTCCAGCTACGTCATCGTGCTACAGGCTCGCGTCATCAGAGCAGCAGCTGTTTACCCCGTTGCTTGGCAACAAAAGCGAGCAAGAAGGTGACAAAATGAATAGTGTTGTTCACCTAATTTTTCATATTTTTGTTTTTGAACCGTTGGTTTTGTTACCAAAGCTTCATTATGTAATGACACTTGGGTCTATCTGCCGCGAATGTACTGCAAATGCTCTAAAGAACGCTGACGACGAGCAGAAAAGAGATTTACAGCTCTCTGCTTACAGTACGTCAGTCACGCTCGTCAGGACTCGAGTTTGGATGCCAGCGTTCACGCTTGACGTAGTAATTTCACAGTGGGCATACACGCAGGTTCGAAGACTCTTTCTCGCTCCCTACAGTGCAATTCGGCTAGGAATACATCCGCGCTAAAATATCACGGTGAAAGTCATCATGGCTTGCGTAGTATAGACCCAGCTCCCAACCCAATTTTGAGAATAGATTAACGGCGATATTTTTTTTATCACCCGATAAGAGTCTCACGTTAACGCAGCACGTTAACGCCGATAACGGCCCACCACTAATATATATACAGGTCCTTCTCAAAAAATTTGCATATTGTGATAAAAGTTCATTATGTTCCATAATGTAATGATAAAAATTATACTTTCATATATTTTAGATTCATTGCACACCAACTGAAATATTTCAGGTCTTTTATGGTTTTAATACTGATGATTTTGGCATACAGCTCATGAAAACCCCAAAATCTCAAAAAATTTGCATATCATGAAAAGGTTCTCTAAACAAGCTATTAACCTAATCATCTGAATCAACTAATTAACTCTAAACACCTGCAAAAGATTCCTGAGGCTTTTAAAAACTCCCAGCCTGGTTCATTACTCAAAACCGCAATCATGGGTAAGACTGCCAACCTGACTGCTGTCCAGAAGGCCATCATTGACACCCTCAAGCGAGAGGGTAAGACACAGAAAGAGATTTCTGAACGAATAGGCTGTTCCAAGAGTGCTGTATCAAGGACCTCAGTGGGAAGTCTGTGGGAAGGAAAAAGTGTGGCAAAAAATGCTGCACAACGAGAAGAGGTGACTGGACCCTGAGGAAGATTGTGGAGAAGGACCGATTCCAGACCTTGGGGGACCTGAGGAAGCAGTGGACTGAGTCTGGAGTAGAAACATCCAGAGCCACCGTGCACAGGTGTGTGCAGGAAATGGGCTACAGGTGCCGCATTCCCCATGTCAAGCCACTTTTGAACCAGAAACAGCGGCAGAAGCGCCTGACCTGGGCTACAGAGAAGCAGCACTGGAATGTCGCTCAAATTTTGCATGTCATTTGGAAATCAAGGTGCCAGATTTTGGAGGAAGACTGGGGAGAAAGAAATGCCCAAATACCTGAAGTCCAGTGTCAAGTACCCACAGTCAGTGATGGTCTGGGGTGCCATGTCAGCTGCTGGTGTTGGTCCACTGTGTTTTATCAAGGGCAGGGTCAATGCAGCTAGCTATCAGGAGATTTTGGAGCACTTCATGCTTCCATCAGCTGAAAAGATTTATGGAGATGAAGATTTAGTTTTTCAGCACGACCTGGCACCTGCTCACAGTGCCAAAACCACTGGTAAATGGTTTACTGACCATGGTATTACTGTGCTCAATTGGCCTGCCAACTCTCCTGACCTTAACCCCATAGAGAATCTGTGGGATATTGTGAAGAGAAAGTTGAGAGACGCAAGACCCAACACTCTGGATGAGCTTAAGGCGCTAAGCATCCTGGGCCTCCATAACACTTCAGCAGTGCCACAGGCTGATTGCCTCCATGCCACACCGCATTGAAGCAGTCATTTCTGCAAAAGGATTCCCGACTAAGTATTGAGTGCATAACTGAACATAATTATTTGAAGGTTGACTTTTTTTGTATTAAAAACACTTTTCTTTTATTGGTCGGATTAAATATGCAAATTTTTTGAGATAGGAATTTTGGGTTTTCATGAGATGTTTGCCAAAATCATCAGTATTAAAACAATAAAAGAACTGAAATATTCCAGTTGGTGTGCAATGAATCTAAAATATATGAAAGTTAAATTTTTATCATTACATTATGGAAAATAATGAACTTTTATCACAATATGCAAATTTTTTTAGAAGGACCTGTATATATATATATAGTGGGGCAAAAAAGTATTTAGTCAGCCACCAATTGTGCTCCCACTTAAAAAGATGAAAGAGGCCTGTAATTTTCATCATAGGTAAACTTCAACTATGAGAGAGAGAATGAGAAAAGAAAATCCAGAAAAATCACATTTTCTGATTTTTAAAGAATTTATTTGCAAATTATGGTGGAAAATAAGTATTTGGTCAATAACAAAAGTTCATCTCAATACTTTGTTATATACCCTTTGTTGGCAATGACAGAGGTCAAACGTTTTCTGTAAGTCTCCACAAGGTTTTTACACACTGTTGCTGGTAGTTTGGCCCATTCCTCCATGCAGATCTCCTCTAGAGCAGTGATGTTTTGGGGCTGTCTCTGGGCAACATGGATTTTCAACTCCCTCCAAAGATTTTCTATGGGGTTGAGATCTGGAGACTGACTAGGCCACTCCAGGACTTTGAAATGCTTCTTACGGAGCCACTCCTTCGTTGCTCGGGCTGTGTGTTTAGGATCACTGTCATGCTGAAAGACCCAGCCACATTTCATATTCAATGCCCTTGCTGATGTAAGGAGGTTTTTACTCAAAATCCCATGATACATGGCCCCATTCAGTCTTTCCTTTACCTGGATCAGTCGTCCTGGTCCTTTAGCAGAAAAACAGCCCCAAAGCATAATGTTTCCACCCCCATGCTTCACAGTAGGTATGGCTCTTTGGTCTTGGCCATTGTGGAGGACAGGTGTATGTTAGTGATAATGAGTTCAAACAGGTGCTATTAATACAGGTAACGAGTGGAGGACAGAGGAGCCTCTTAAAGAAGAAGTTACAGGTCTGTGAGAGCCAGAAATCTTGCTTTTTTTGTAGGTAACCAAACCAAACCTATTTTTTTCCTTCTCATTCTGTCTCATAGTTGAAGTGTACCTATGATGAAAATTAAAGGCCTCATCTTTTTAAGTGGGAGAACTTGCACAGTTGGTGGGTGTCTAAATACTTTTTTGCCCCACTGTGTGTGTGTGTGTGTGTATATATATATATATATATATATATATATATATATATATATATATATATATATATATATATATATATATACATACAGTGAGGAAAACAAGTATTTGAACACCCTGCTGTTTTGCAAATTCTCCCACTTAGAAATCATGGAGGGTTCTAAAATTGTCATCGTAGGTGCATGTGCACTGTGAGAGACTAATGGTAGTCCTCATCCTGGGAAAGTATTTGAACACCTGAGAAAATCAATGTTAGAAGACCCAGCCTCAACCCATCTTCAATGCTCTAACTGAGGGAAGGAGGTTGTTCCCCAAAATCTCACAATACATGGCCCCGGTCATCCTCTCCTTATTACAGTGTAGTCGCCCTGTCCCATTTGCAAAAAAACACCCCCAAAGCATGATGCTACCACCCCCATGCTTCACAGTAGGGATGGTGTTCTTGGGATGGTACATTCTTCTTCCTCCAAACACGTTTAGTGGAATTATGACCAAAAAGTTCTATTTTGGTGTCATCTGACCACATGACTTTCTCCCATGACTCCTCTGGATCATCCAAATGGTCATTGGCAAACTTAAGACAGGCCTGGGCATGTGCTGGTTTAAGCAGGGGAACCTTCCGTGCCATGCATGATTTCAAACCATGACGTCTTAGTGTATTACCAACAGTAACCTTGGAAACGGTGGTCCCAGCTCTTTTCTGGTCATTGACCAGCTCCTCCCGTGTAGTTCTGGGCTGATTTCTCACCTTTCTTAGGATCATTGAGACCCCATGAGGTGAGATCTTGCATGGAGCCCCAGTCAGAGGGAGATTGACAGTCATGTTTAGCTTCTTCCATTTTCTAATGATTGCTCCAACAGTGGACCTTTTTTCACCAAGCTGCTTGGCAATTTCCCCAATGACCTTTCCAGCATTGTGGAGGTGTACAATTTTGTCTCTAGTGTCTTTGGACAGCTCTTTGGTCTTGGCCATGTTAGTAGTTGGATTCTTACTGATTGTATGGGGTGGACAGTTGTCTTTCTGCAGCTAACAACCTCAAACAGGTGCATCTAATTTAGGATAATAAATGGAGTGGAGGTGGACATTTTAAAGGCAGACTAACAGGTCTTTGAGGGTGTGATTTCTGGATTTAAAAAAAAAAAAATATGTCTCTCACAGTGGACATGCACCTATGATGACAATTTCAGACCCCTCCATGATTTCCAAGTGGGAGAACTTGCAAAATAGCAGGGTGTTCAAATACTTTTTTTCCTCACTGCATATATATCAGGGCATGCGATTAATTTAAAGTCGTTAACACGTTAAAATAACATTAACGCAAATCAATTACAGAAGTACGTGAAGCTGCGACATTAGCGTAATTTGCATCATGCAGTCGATTAGAAGTTGGGAGTTTATCACAATCATACTGAGCATCTGAACCTGTAACCCTGGTAGGAGGATATATTTCCATTCTAACTATTTAACCCGATTCTGCGTCTCTGTTTGTGATTTCAAGCCATTAAACTCTGGGAAAGTGTTCAGTGATCCAGTAATCAAATTAATTCAAACAGTCCAAAAAAGCACTAATGTAAAAAAGGCCAGGCTGATTAGGCTACATCAGACAAATTAGAGAGAACAGAGACTCACAGCACGTTTTTAGTGAATTCATTCCAGTTTGTGCTTTGCTTTAAAACACGAGCTCTGTCGTATTCTGTGATTGTTTCGTACAGTACAGCGCAATATCGTACAGTAAGCGCATGAGAGTCTGTTATATTGATGCACAGAGAATGTGTGTGCGCACTCTCGATCACTGATCACGCAGCATTCATGTACATTTCAGTACATTGTTTCCACACACACTCAGGAAGGATAATGTTTGATTTGTAATGTGTGAACGTTAGTGATGACCGGTTCGCGAACGAATAGTTCGTTTGAACCGATACTTTTTAGTGAACCAGTTCACCAAATTGGACTGAACCGTTCCAAACAGTTTACATCTAAGCACTAATCCACACATTTCTAAAGTTATTCATTTTTTGACGTGTCTGACTCTCCCTCTGACTCGAAATAAACCAACATCCCGGAGTTATTCAGTTAACAGTACACTGACTTAACCTGTTAAGAGAGAACTGATGATAATGAGCACAAGCAGCAGAGCCGATGATATTCTGAGCATGCGTGCAGCGGAGGGAGAGACGTTGTTGTGTTTAGTAATAATCAGACTGATCTCATGAAATGGCGTATTTATGACACGCCAAATCGTATGCCATTTTGGCGTGCTATCAACGCATAATCGCTTTTTAGCGTGTTTATCAACGCCGTTTCATTCTATCCCCCTACACTGTGTGATGGTTAGATTTAGGGGTAGGGGCACACACACACACACACACACACACACACACACACACACACACACACACACACACACACACACACACGTTGTGTTTCCATGTTTTATGGGGACATTCCATAGGCGTAATGCATTTTATACTGTACAAACCGATTTTTATCCCCTACACTGCCCCTGCCCCTAAACCTAAACACACACACACACACACACACACACACACACACACACACACACACACACACACACACACACACACACACACACACACACACACAGCCCCTTAACCTACCCATCACAAGAAAAAAAAAAAAAAAAAAAACAATTTAGTATGTTTTTAAAACCATTTACATTGTGGACACACACACACACACACAATGGTTCGTTTCGGCATAGACATACACGCGAAATCACACGGCGTACACATACACGCGGAGATGATGGTTCGTTTCGGCGTACACATATGAGGTGTGATATCTATAAAATGAGATGATTGCTAAGCAAACAGAGAGGAGAACTAACGTGTATACGCTCGCCAGCCGCCTGGCCAAAATCCCATAGTATTCAGGCCAGACGTAAGATTTGAGACGCCAGACGCCACGGTCACGTGTTGGAGCTGCTCAGCGCGCGGCGCGATGGCGCGACGTATGTAAGAAAGTATATTTTTATTATGCGCCTGGATAACGACGCGGTGGATAAACGCCTGGATAACGGCGCGGTGGATAAACGCCTGGATAACGACGTGTGGATAAACGCCTTGATAACGACGCGGTGGATAAACGCCTTGATAACGACGCGTGGATAAACGCCTTGATAACGCACGTGTGGATAAACGCCTGATAATACAAGTATATATTTAAGCTGCTGTCTGTGACTTTGTGTTCTATATTTACAAAAAATATATATAACGAGAATGTACAACATGAATCCATGTTCAAAACCGTGTTTCTATCTTACCCTGAATCATTATGGCACACTTATAATAAGTGTTTATATTGGGACTATTTCAGTCGGTCTGGTAGGTACCGCTATGGAGGAGCACAGTCTCTGTGTAGTCATAAACAGAGAGAAGTAGCTCCGGTACAATGTTCTTCCGCAAGATGCATGCAGTTCTGTTTATTAACCGCTAGAGCGCAAAGTTACCACAGCTTTAAGCTTGAGATATATTTGATCTAAAATGTTAATAGTAACAAAAATAAGCACTAGGTATCATTTTTCTTAGGTAGTGAATTATAAGATAAGCACTAGTATCTAATGAATGAGTTCTAGTATATAATGATTAAGTATTTTTTTTTCAAAAGGTAGTTTTAAGGATTAAATGCTAAAACAGCGTGCAATATGAGAGAACTTTAGAAATACAAACCAGAATGCAGCCAAGACCCCCTGCTTATTTTTATATAGAGATATACAGGCATTTAGTGGCTACATATTGGTATTATGGGTAGTTTACCTTTCCAACAAACTGGTCGTTCACAGATCATTGCAGTTTTTAAATAAACAAAAAACGTACTGCCTTTATGTCTGCTCAGACCCAGGCAAAAATATTAAAAAATCCCACACCTTGTTCATAAATTGACTGACAGCCTGCCTATAATAAAGAAATCACATTAGTAACATTTTACATCGTTTTCTAGAAATTTGTGTTTTGTTTTTCTTTTGCTGCCCATCATGTCCACAAGTCCTTGGTAGAAGACATATTGTATCTCAAAGGGTCCTTCCAGGTTACATAAATTGAAGAAGAAGAAAAAAACTTTGAGCATTAAAAACCCCACCTATCAACTTTACTGTTTACTAAGTGGAATAATATATGGTTCAGCCGTACATGGGGTCAAGACACATGTTTGTGGTACAGTACATCATTAATGACAGTATATTTTGTTATATTTTGTCCTACATTGAGACAACTTAACAATTTTAAAATTATGCTTATAGGTTGGAATGACATGTAATATTTTAAGGAGGAAGAGGAGCAATGGAGGCAATTTCATATGCAGATACTTGCACTCAAACCTTCATTACACGACACAGGTTGTGTGTTAAAACTGACACAACACATGTTGTCCATGAGCACACACACTACATGTGTTAAAATCTACACAACACATGTTGTCCCTGAGCACACACACTACATGAGTTAAAATCTAAGCAACACATGTTGTCCCTGAGCACACACACTACATGTGTTAAAATCTACACAACACATGTTGTCCCTGAGCACACACACTACATGTGTTAAAATCTACACAACACATGTTGTCCCTGAGCACACACACTACATGTGTTAAAATCTACACAACACATGTTGTCCCTGAGCACACACACTACATGAGTTAAAATCTACACAACACACGTTGTCCCTGAGCACACACACTACATGAGTTAAAATCTACACAACACATGTTGTCCCTGAGCACACACACTACATGTGTTAAAATCTAAGCAACACATGTTGTCCATGAGCACACACACTACATGTGTTAAAATCTACACAACACATGTTGTCCATGAGCACACACACTACATGTGTTAAAATCTAAGCAACACATGTTATCCATGAGCACACACACTACATGTGTTAAAATCTACACAACACATGTTGTCCATGAGCACACACACTACATGTGTTAAAACTGACACAACATGTGTTGTCCCTGAGCACACACACTACATGTGTTAAAACTGACACAACATGTGTTGTCCCTGAACACACACACACTACATGTATTAAAATCTACACAACATGTGTTGTCCCTAAGCACACACACACTACATGTATTAAAATCTACACAACATGTGTTGTCCCTGAGCACACACACACTACATGTGTTAAAATCTACACAACATGTGTTGTCCCTGAGCACACACACACTACATGTGTTAAAATCTACACAACATGTGTTGTCCCTGAGCACACACACACACTACATGTATTAAAATCTACACAACATGTGTTGTCCCTGAGCACACACACACTACATGTGTTAAAACTGACACAACATGTGTTGTCCCTGAGCACACACACTACATGTGTTAAAATCTACACAACACATGTTGTCCATGAGCACACACACTACATGTGTTAAAATCTACACAACACATGTTGTCCATGAGCACACACACTACATGTGTTAAAATCTAAGCAACACATGTTGTCCATGAGCACACACACTACATGTGTTAAAATCTACACAACACATGTTGTCCATGAGCACACACACTACATGTGTTAAAACTGACACAACATGTGTTGTCCCTGAGCACACACACTACATGTGTTAAAACTGACACAACATGTGTTGTCCCTGAACACACACACACTACATGTATTAAAATCTACACAACATGTGTTGTCCCTAAGCACACACACACTACATGTATTAAAATCTACACAACATGTGTTGTCCCTGAGCACACACACACTACATGTGTTAAAACTGACACAACATGTGTTGTCCCTGAGCACACACACACTACATGTGTTAAAATCTACACAACATGTGTTGTCCCTGAGCACACACACACACTACATGTATTAAAATCTACACAACATGTGTTGTCCCTGAGCACACACACACTACATGTGTTAAAACTGACACAACATGTGTTGTCCCTGAGCACACACACTACATGTGTTAAAATCTACACAACACATGTTGTCCATGAGCACACACACTACATGTGTTAAAATCTACACAACATGTGTTGTCCCTGAGCACACACACACTACATGTGTTAAAACTGACACAACATGTGTTGTCCCTGAGCACACACACTACATGTGTTAAAATCTACACAACACATGTTGTCCATGAGCACACACACTACATGTGTTAAAATCTACACAACATGTGTTGTCCCTGAGCACACACACACTACATGTGTTAAAATCTACACAACACGTGTTGTCCCTGAGCACACACACACTACATGTATTAAAATCTACACAACGTGTTGTCCCTGAGCACACACACTACATGTGTTAAAATCTACAAAACTTGTGTAAATTTTAAACACATCTCGTTGTGTTGTTTTCAACACATTATGTTATAAAGCGCTCGACACACAGCATCATTGTGCAGTGTATGCAGTGTTTATGTTCTCAAACAAACAGGCCTATGGAAATAAAAGTTATTAATATACATTGTTTTATCAGTTGCTACATTTTAATTTAATTCAAAGTGCAAACTCTGTTAACTGTTCTCTCTTCATGACCTTATCTCATAAGCAGAATTATAGGTGAGGTGTTAAATTGTGAACTGAGTTGATAAAGTCATAGTTTGAAACATTGTATTTTGTGTGCACATGCGTTCTGGACTACTGATTAACTGCTTAATAACTTAGTTTCACTTTATGTTTAAAGTTACATCTGAATATGTAAATACCTGAAACAATTTCTGTGTTAAATGACACATTTATTGTGTCAAATTTGACACAACATGTGTTGTCCCTGAGCACACTCACTACATGTGTTAAAAATCTCTTTTTAGAGTGTAGCAAAAGTAAATGTCTTTCTTACGTTTATTTTCCATCTGTTTTTTGTCTTTATTTAAAATAAGACAAATCTGATATTATTATAATCTTCTAGGCCTATCTGTTATTTAACAGTTGAGATTGTTCTTTCATGATGATCTAAACAGCAGAAGACAGAAGTGGAGCAGGTGTGGTGCGTGGTTGTTAACCAGTGCCGGCCCTAGCCTCTTTGGCGCCCTAGGCAAGATTTTTTTTGGCGCCCCCTTATATTGCGATTTATATCAAGTATTTAGACAAAATAATAAAATAATAATAATAACAAATTAACAATTGTATAGCACTTTTCTAGATACCCAAAGTCGCTTTATGAGAAAACATGAGCCTAAATTATTTTGCCATTGACGTTTTCATTTATTTTGTAAAAAAAAAAAGGGGGTTTCAAATTCACATGTTTAAATAGTGTGAAAGAAAGTGCAACACTTTTGGTAAATTAAAAAATAAATAAATAAATAAATAAACAAAAGCCACTTTAAAAATCCAAATAACAGGATCATAATTTACTCAAATATAAAAACAAATCAAGCAACAATGATTGAAATAATACAGTAAAAGTATGATACAGCACTAAAAATAACAAGACTAATATACAATTCTTCACTAGCCTAAATAAGAAAACTAACAAAACAAATCACAAATTAAACTTAAATAGCTTTAGTTTGCAAAGTTTAGTGCACCCAGTAACTTTGTCTTGGCTACAAAAAAGATTTATTTAAAGTGCCCCCGAGTGGTGGTTTGTGCCGTCTATTTTAGTTTATTTTTTATCAAATTAAACACCAATTTATTGTTCAAACCTATCTCAGGGAAGAAGAACTCAAACACTAATTAATGAAAGTGCAAAAAAGTGGTCACATGACCCACAGGGGTCCATTTTGTGTCCTGTTTCATAGGTCACATGGCTCCATATTTTCTCCAATGAAAAGTGCATTTTTCACTAATTTCCGTCCAGTTAATCAACCACAAAAAATATGAGTCACCTTCACTGGTAAAGAAGTCTTTTCAAGAACTTTACATTATATATCATCAAATGTTTTAGAGTAAATAACAAAAAACTGTGTGTTGCCTCAAGGTAACATTGTACCTAAATAGAATCGCATAAGGCCATACCAGACACAGTGTTGGATACAAATGTAGTATATTTGTAAGGAAAAGAGTTAGAATTATCAAAATATATTTGCATTTTTGCATGATTTTGTAATGCACGTATAAGATTAGTAATTCACATACTATAACTGCACATATTATGATCTGCACATTTTCTATAGCACTTAAAAAAAGTATAAAACACAACCAATGAGGGTGAGGATGAGGTGTCATGTGATGAGGAAGATGAGGGTCATAGTGACAATCTGGCAGGGAGTGAGGGTGAGGGTGAGATTGAAGATGGAGATGAAGATGAAGATGGATGTGATAACTTCATGATAACTTGATATGATGGTTTGGTAATACTTGTGTTCGACGATGGTACAATGTTGCTTGAGAGCAACAGCTGAATTTGATATGTTACTTTTTATTAAATATAACATTTTTAATACATTATAAACTGGATAAATGTGTTTGTTCAGGTGTCTGGTTAAAGAAATGCATGTTTGTCAATAAATATATTTTTTCTACATGCAAATGTCAAATGTTTCAATTTTTCCGTTGTGGTACAATGTTGCCTTGAGGCAACAAACTTACAAAAAAATAAAAAAATAAATTATGAAAATGTTTATTATTATAGTGTCTAATTTTAAGCTGGAAAAACATCATTTTTTTTTACTCCTTGAAATCATATTGTGGACCACGGAGGGTTAAATAAATGAATAGATAATACACATTAAAAAATATTAAAAGAAGTACAAAGAGATATTTGAAATAATCCAACATAAATATTACCTGTCTACGACTTACTGCTCATTTTAACATTCTATAATCAAAGATATCACTGGTAGGTTTCCACCTAGAAATATTCATCTTGTAGTCTTAGATGATGATTCTGAACAACTAAATGATTCTACTATTATGCCAAGGTGATAAATCATCATCTCTTACCCGCTAATATTGTCTCATACAGTGACAGATTATTAGGCCTTTGCTAACTGCGTTTAATGTGCCTCTCTAACTAATTACAGACATTTCAAACCAATTGGCATAGCATTAAAAACGACAATGTTGTTGTCCTTAAAAATGCTGCTTTTCAAGCCATGATAATGTTTTTGAAGGATTGGATATCAGTCTGTTATGTAGATATTCATCTGTAAAGTTAACGTGTTATCTTAGTGCACCCGCACAATTAATTAATTCAGTGATTTCTTCACACAGCCTTACCTCTGGCTTTTTCGCGTTTTTCCTTCTCTTCTTTTCGTTTTTTCCTTCCTTGCGCACCAGATAATTTATGAGGTCGTTTTGACATGTCACTTCGCCCCTCACTGAGCCGTTACAGAAAGTAAACAAATTGTCACACAGGGCCTGGGTGGGTCTCACTCACCCGCCATCCTTCAGGTGTCAATCAATTGTGGTGCAGTAATGCCCTTATTTTGGATTTTTATATAATACAAATTATTAATACTAATTCGAAGTTTAGTTTGCTAAAGATATCAGCAGTTTGGTTATGTTTGTAACTTAAAAAATAAATAAAAATATTATCCCTTGGCCTCTTTGGCGCCCCCTAGCGAGATTGCGCCCTTAGCATTTGCCTATACTGCCTATATAACGGGCCGGCTCTGTTGTTAACACTGCATTGCAATGAGCCCTATTAGAAATATGATATTATATTCTATATATTTTTTAATTCTTTTGAGAAGACCATGAAAAAAGGGTGAATAAAGACTGGGAGTCAATGTTCAGAAATTATTCCTTATTGTTATATTTTTAACGATGCTGTGCTGTATTAAGTGATGTGTTTGTTGTCAAACTCAAAAATGTGTATATTTTTAATGATTAAAAAATGCCTTTTTATTTCAAAAATTTAATAATTGTATTTTATTAACAAAATATTTTAGTTTTTCTTTTTTATATGATAACATTTTAAGCTGTTATGTGGACATACTACCCCACCTATGGGGCATGTTGTCACATTTCACTTCCATTCTTTCAAAACCACATAATTGTATTAGACGTTGAAATTAATGTAGGGGAAAAATACTCTGAACCCCAAGTTGATTCACGCAAACTGAAATATTAAAAATCATTAGGTTGTGCCCTGCTCTCCCCTATATAAATAATCTAATGTGGATAATTGCATATTTTGTATTTTCTCCTAAGGACGTGTTTAACTGGGTTAGCTTCTGGCTGATTTTAAACACACCTTTATAAATGGGCATTTCATTTAAATGTTT
Organism: Gobiocypris rarus; assembly: GCA_023029165.1. NCBI lineage: Eukaryota > Metazoa > Chordata > Actinopteri > Cypriniformes > Gobionidae > Gobiocypris > Gobiocypris rarus. The sequence goes on along the minus strand of CM040914.1, from coordinate 28,579,885 downwards.
ACTAACTGTATAGTTTAACATATTGATGAACTAAAATCGTTCAAATGCACAATTTAATACATTTATTTACCTTTTTTTCTAACTGGCTGAATTAAGTAATATAGGCTAACTCCTTTCACGATCCAGTATAAGAGTCCTACTATATTAGCCTACATGTTGTAAATAAATATACTTTTTTTGTGGAATTTAAAGGGATTAACTGGCAAAAACACATCTCCATCATCAGTCCTCCTCACTGAACGAATTGTTAACGCACAGAACTTACTGAAATTACATCAATTTAGAACATTGAAGGTTTTTTTCGTTAACTGGCAAAACTTCAGACTACACGCGCTGACGTCACGTATCTTCTCAGGCGAGTATGTGGGCGACGAAAGTGTAACGCTTCTTATCACACGTCATTGGTCACGGCAAGGTACGCGACGATCGACACGATTGATTGCTTAGTTAGCAAAGCATGGGCGGCGCTAGGGAGGGGCTAGCAGGTGCTTCAGCACCCTCAAGAAGGACCAAAGCACCCCCATAGCACCCCAAATATTTTTTGCTGGAAGTAATTATATACAGGCTGTATTCTAATTAATACAAAAGTAAATCATTTAAAACAATAAATAAAAAAGTATAAAAAACATTTTACTCATTAAGCGTGTGTAACATGTCACGTGGATTATAGCTATACGCTGTTGTGCATTTCATTCACAAAAAAAATGGAGCGGTTCCTTCTGTGAAGTAAGCGGTCTCGTTATTCAAATTAAGATCCTAGTAAAAACGAGAAAATAAATTGGTCTCAGCTAGAAGTTGAGAACGGTTCAGATGATTTTAAGGAGTCTGATACGGAGGAGTCCACTGACGCGTTTGCTGCTGAAACTGAGTTTCATGTATTTTCCCTCAGTCACAACAACCGTTGCATCGCCCTGATGTGAGACTGTAAATAGGCTAACGCCCGCTTTCAGACATACTCCGCTTTGCAGTGCGTGTTGCGTGTGTGTATGCGTTGCCGGAGCCGCACGCCTCTGTGCTTTCACATATGCTGCGTTTGCAGTGCGCAACTGATCCGCTGCTGTAGTCTATACCACAAACACAGCTTTTATTCATTATTTTTTATTTAAAATCCAAAAGTTGTTACTGAACATGGCTCGTCAGAATTGCAATTCTCTTCGCTTACACTTTCATAGATGTCAGGTTTTAACGCACTACATTTAAACAACGTTTATTCAATCCAGTAATTCATATTTATATAGCTTTACTTTAGATTTAGCTCACACAAGTGGCAAAACATTCAAACATAGGTAAGGCTAGCCTAAAATCACAAACATTTTAAAATAGAAACTTAGGCTATTCAAAAACAGCCGGCTCTCGTCTTTTCTTCGCTTTTAAACCCTTTTAAAAGAGATCCTGCAGGTCATGAAGAACTTTATTTTTCCACCTCCAAGAAAGGACGAGTGCTATCCATTATGTCACTTTTTTTTTTAACCTAAATGCCAGGTAAGGTGTCGTTTCCATGCTTTACCCGAGAAAAAGAAAAAAAGCCATGTGTTGACTTTGAAACAAGAGTATATTTTAAATTATAGGCCCATATCTGTGTTGAAATTACTAGATTTTCACGTCAGTATATGTTTAATTTAATGCGAACAATGCTCTGTCACTTTAATGCATCAGTGCAGCACAGCACAGCAAAAAATAGACTCGGTACGGAAACGATCATTGCACTGCACCTGGAACAGACTGACGGACAGCATCCGCGTGCAGTGTGAAAGCTGTAATCCGTTAACATGGGTACGGAAAAAAATACGCACCGCACACGCACTGCAGACGGAGTATGTGTGAACGGGCGTAAGTGTCGCCAATTAGGTGAATACTATACTGATATTTCCCCTGTGCTATGGGTGCTTTTTGATGGCATAGCCTATTGTCCTCAACTGAATTTTTGTTCAATTAATTTTAAGAATATTTGATTGTATAATGAATTTTGTTCTTGTTCAATTTAATACCGTTAAAACTTAAACTGTGATAAATAAAATACTTGAATGTTAAAAATTGAGTGGCCAAGTTTTGCTCATATTTATTAATAGTATTTATAAATAGGCTATATAATTGGCGCTATGTAGCTCCCCTGTCAATGATCTAGCGCCCCCTCAGCACCTGCGTTCAAAATTCTCTAGCGCCGCCCCTGTAGCAAAGTAAATATATAAATCACACCCCATATACACATACACGCGGAATCACAAGGCGTACACATACACGCGGAGATGATGGTTCGTTTCGGCGTACACATACACGCGGAATCACACGGCGTAGACATACACGCGGATAGCTCAAAATGCGTACAGATAACACGCAATTTTTGGCTTTAGAAAGTGGCATGTATGTTTACACAAAGTAATGATGTCATGTTGCAATAATAGGTATTTGCAGTCAAAGCGGTTGATTTAGGAGTTTTTTTGGCGTCTCCGTGTGGTTCTGTTTGGTATCGCAGCTTGAGAGGTCTACATTTAAATGTCCGTTTTACACAAAATGTCTAAAATGAAAACAATCTCGTTGTTGTTGCTCTGTACACATACAATACACTGTGATGAATTCTGTAAAGGTTCTTTAGTAATGTTTTTTTTTCATGGGTGCTTAAATTTGTTATATAATATAATTATATGGAGTCCTTATATTTGGTTATTTGGTTTCCTTATGGAGTCTCCAATGATCCTTGAAGCTTGCAGAAAATTTTTTGTGCAAGTTTTGTGAGAATCACCCTTCAATCTTATTGTTTACGTTGGATTAGGGCAAATCATGACAAAACTAATGTGTTTAATATGATAAATGGCGACTGCTTAATTTCACAATAAGCATGCGATTAATCGTGATTAAAAATTTGAATCTATTTACAGCCCTAATATATATATATATATATATATATATATATATATAGCAGCACTTGACAATGTTCTTACCTGAGTTGACCCAAATTATAGTGTTTTGTCTCGCCATTCGTGGAGCATGTGACACACAGAGAGAAGAAAGGCTGTAACTGTCTGAGTTCCAGCAGCACGATGGCCAGGTAGTGGATAAAGAGAAGAGCATCCACTAGTGAAACAGCGTACTGCACGATCCCCTGGTAGTCATCATCCTGGGATAGATAAATAGACAGAGTCAGTGCATGTTACATACAGTAGAGCAGTGGTTCCCAAAAGTTTTCTGCTGGGACCCCTTTTGTAGAGAACAATATTTTCAAGCCCCCCACCTACATGCACCCACATAAAGACATGACACTGCTTGCAAAATCCTGTAGGATTTATTTTTAAACATTGTAATTCATACAATACTACAACTTCTTAACTTCAGTGGGGTTCTCTTGAATAAGGCTTCTGCTTGTGATGTGAAGTGATGTCTTAACTTTTTCGGCTTCATACTGTCAGAAGTTAATATATTGAGGGACATAACACATGGTCTCTCTTCATTATCCACCATTGTACTGGTGAATCTGCGGGTAAAATATGACCTGTCATATTTTCGTCTTTAAAAACTTCTAATTTGGACACGACAAAGAAAAAGTAGCAATTCAATATGTTCTTTGTTTAAGAAGCAGCATAAGCACTTAGAGCATGTCAGAAATAAAACAGGGTATCAGTAGGCCTGTCGCGATAGTCAAGAAGTCAATTAATCGCACGATAAAAAAAACGAGCTCGATAATTTTTCCGGCCGCGATAATTTCCATTTTTCCGCCCGTTTTTATATCCATTTTTGCCGAGCGTTACATTATGATCACGCTCTTATACATGTAAATGCAAGACACAAGAGAATGCGGTGTATGTCAATGTCCTCTCCTGTCTGTGTGGCTGCGTCTCATGTCAGCTAATCCAGGGACACTCCGACACACACACAGAGACGCGTCAGTCTCCTGCTCACATCGAGTTCTCTTTTGCTTATTAACAAACAATAACAACAACAGAGATCATTTTGAGTATTCTCATATTAGGAGTCTTAAATTAGTTAAATAACGTCTTAAATAAACTTAAAGAGTTGTGAGGAAATGAGATCCGCGTCATGTTCGGCAGCGGCTGTTCTTAAAGTGACAGGAGCACTGATGATGTCATTAATGTTCATCAAAGAACAACGGGAACAGAGAAAATTTTAGCTTTAATGATGATTCATCTATATTTAATTTATTATTTATGCAGGTAAGAAAGGTGTTTGATAACTATTATATTTCTGTATATGTCTAACATTATAAGGTAAAATAATATTTATTTTAATTGGGTTATGTAAAGATTGTTTTAAGTTCACTTAAATTAAAATTTTTTTTTAAAGACTAATAAATGTTGAAATTGGTAGCTTTCATTTATACTCTAATATAACATCATTAATGTTTCAAAAAAAAATTTTAATAGATTCCCAGGACTATACCTAAAACACAATCATCCGTTGCAGTTTTCCCAGCTGTTTAATCAAGTGCATTTTTTTGTTAACAGACTGAGAGTCCATTGCTTTGTTTGTTTTGTTCATTTATTGTGGATATTTAAAATGTTTCCATTTCAGAGTAAAAATAGTCTTTAGAAATAAAAGTTTATTGATCTTTGAAAAGGTGTCCCTGCATTATAATGCCATTATCATTATTTTAGATGAAAATGGTCTCAGAACGACAATATTATCGTTTATCGCAATAATTTCTTGGCCAATTTATCGTCCAGCAAAATTTATCGTGACAGGCCTAGGTATCAGACTGTCTGATTTTTCATTAACTGAATTGATTCTATCACTCTATCTCCTCTCCACCTATAGCTGTTGTGTGGTGAGCACACTGGCACTGTTGTAATGTGGCTGCCGTTGCATCATCTAGATGGATGCTGCACACTGGTGGCCGTTGAAGAGAGACCCTTAACATGATTGTAACATGGCAATCACAGCAATCACTGTCTCCGCATGGCGGTTTGGATATGTTGAGAAAGCAATGCGACACAACGCATCACAATTTTAACCTCTCACCTGTGAATCCAGGATGCGTACTCCATAGAACAACCAATATGAAAGCACAAACAGTAGCACCAATGTGGCCAGTAGGGCTTGAAAGACGAAGATTCTTGGCAAGCTGGCCCTGGGTGGCCTGAAGAATAAAGCCCATACTGCCAACAACAAAATCAGAAGTTTAAATGCCACGGATATAAAGAGACCTTCACAGGCTGTTCCACAGGCTCTCAGTCTATCAGGCCAGAGGATGTGAGGCAGGATAAGGAAGGCAAGTGGAGTCAGAAAGACCACCAATCCCAGGATGACAGAAAGAGTGACACTTAGATAACGTTTGCAGTCTAAGCCCACGCTGTCGTCGAGGTCCTTGCTGATACGAACAATGTCCTCCTGGGATAAAGAGTGTTCTGAGGTGCCAGTGACAGCTGTTGTAGTCTCACCCCAGTTATCATCCTGGAAAATAAGGGAGGAGGGAATGGGGGGGGGGAGGGAGAGAGAGAGAGAGAGAAAGAGAGAGAGAGAGAGGGAGAGAGAGAGAGAGAGAGAGAGAGGGAGAGAGAGAGAGAGAGAGAGAGAGAGAGAGAGAGAGAGTGAGAGAGAGAGAGAGAGAGAGAGAGAGAGAGAGAGAGAGAGAGAGAGAGAGAGAGAGAGAGAGAGAGAGAGAGAGAGAGAGAGAGAGAAAGAGAGAGAGAGAGAGAGAGAGAGAGAGATTAGACTCTAGTCAATAGTTTAGCTTCAATTGCATGTGGAGGGGTAACCACTGAGACACGACTGATAAGAGCTAGAGAGAATAATATAATATGTGAATCTTTCTTCAACTTTGGGCACTTTTGGCCCAGACTTTAAGAAAGTAAATACCCATAACTTGGAAATTATGTTATTGAAAAAGGCACACAAAGATGGTCTTCCCTGTTGAAAAACAACAACAACAACAACAACAAAAAAACAGCATATGCTGGTTAGGTATGTTTTGAAGCATGGCAGCTGGTTTGATGCTGGCTTAGCTGGTAATGAGCTGGTCCTGAGCTGGTTATAAAATGGTCCGGAGCTAGTTTCTGAGGACCAGCACTTGAGCAGCTTAAACCAGCTCATGACCAGCTAAGCACCAGCTTAAACCTGCTGCCATGCTTCAAAACTTATCTAACCAGCATATGCTGTTTTTTTCAACAGGGTTGCTAAGACTAATATCACACTTTTTGCATAAAAAAAAACAGCTTTATTATTTGCACTGCTGTTATGATCAATGAAGCTAAAAAAGTATGTAAACCGCTTGCAGAATCTGTGAGAATGTGAATAATTGTAATTAAATAAGAGAGATCATACAGAATGCATGTTATTTTTTATAAATAATATATTTTACATAAAAAATGTTTACATATAGTCCACAAGACAAAACAAATAGCTACATTTATTAAAATGACCCCGTTCAAAATTTTATGAACTATTGATTCTCAATAATGTGTGTTGTTCCCTGGATGATCCACAGCTGTTTTTGTGGTGGTTGTTCCTTGTTTGTCCTGAGCAGTTTGAGTTTTGCATATTTGAACCCTCATTAACTGGATATTTTGAGATCCATTTTTTCACACTGAGGATGATTGAGGGACTCAAACACAACTATTAAAAAAGGTTGAAACATTTTGTGAATGCTCCTGAAGGAAACACGAGGCATTAAGAGCCTTTTCATTTTTTGGTAATCTGAAAAGGTGTATATCTGGATCAGGGTGATCCAATCCGATTTTGCTTTAAAAAAAATCAGCACAAAAGTAATGATTATCTGATCCAGGACAGCAAATCATGGCATTCCCAAATCCAGATAATTCTGGTCCAGATACAATTTATACAATTTTTGGAACAACTGGCACCTGGAGATTAAGTTAATGTGGATTGTCTTCACCTAGCGAGATGGCAGACACTTTAAACCAGGAGTGTTCTAAGTCGGTCCTGGAGGGCCGCTGTCCTGCAGAGTTTAGTGCCAACTTGCCTCAACACACCTCTCTGGAAGTTTCAAGTATGCCTAATAAGACCTTAATTAGCTGGTACAGGTGTGTTTAATTGGGGTTGGAGCTAAATTCTGCAGGACAGTGGCCCTCCAGGATCAGGATTGGACACCCCTGCTTTAAACACTGAGCATTACACATGCTGGAGTATGCTTGTAGTAGACAAAAATGCACTGCTAATTTACTTAAACCAAAAGTGTACTTTTTTTTTTTATGCCAGCATATGCGAACAGTTGAAAAAACAGCCTGGGAAAGTATCCTTCTTTTGACTCATGTACACAGGCGTTCGACGCATGGGCAGTTATGAGCAATCTCTTGTCCACGTGGTTACAATAATCCGGCAGTGAGAATAGTCTTCTGATGACGAAATTCGCTGACCCTCGTGTACACGTAAAGAGTATACTTCGGGCTCTAGAGACAAGCAGAACCCATATTTAAATAGCAGTCTTTTGTTTTGTATGTATCACAATTTGAATTAGTTTAATAGTTTAACCCTATTTTTTATTTATTAAACCATAATTTGCCAAATTCTCTTAAATTTTTAAAAATATATCATTAAATAAATTAGAGATGGCTAACCCCATAATTACATTTAATCTAAAAGCAAAAACATTTACATAATTGCAAATTAATTATTTTCTAGCGTAGCTATTGCATCATAGTTCCCTGAGAGAGGTCTCTTGTATTGCGTATGGAAAAACTCCTTTTCTCGAGAATATGAAGCAAAAACTTTATTCTACAAAGTGTCTATGTAAAACGCAGTGCGGCTGCACAGCAGATAGAACAGAGCGAGCTGCGCGCTGGTTGGCTGTGCTGCGGCAACTGCAGGAACCTATGGAGAGGCGGCTGAGAGAGCGAACCAAAAGGGGTCGCTAGAAAATCCCTCCGAACAAGGTCGCTAGAATTAGCATATTGAGGCAATAAAAGACCGTTTTCTGCCATAGGAATTCAGATTTAATCTCCTTCAGCGATACCTTCGTTGACCTTTGGAATTTAAGCCCCGCCGTCGAAAAGCACTCAGCGGAACTTCTCTGCAGCCCTGAGGATGGTGGATTCCCGCCTGGTCAACGCCTTCAGCCGCCTGCTGTTCCAGCTGCGCCATCCGCCGTTAAATATCCTTTATTCTGTTGGGGATTGTTTTTTCAGTCGACCAGAAAGATGCCTACTTCCACATTCAGATGGCATTTCTGGGTATGGTCATAGACTCAATACAGATGAGGGCGCGGCTTACGTCACAGCGCGCCCTCTCTATTCAGAACACGGCGTCGTTATTCAAAGCTGGCATGTACGTTCCTCTCAAACATTTTCAGAGGATGCTAGGTCTTAAGGCCTCGGCATCGGCAGTACTCAAGCTGGGTCTATTACACATATACCCCCTTTAACGCTGGTTGAATTCCCACGTTCCGGCTCGCGCATGGCGATCAGGCCAGTTTCGCATCAAAGTGAACCACAGCTGTGTCAAAGCTCTGGCTCCTTGGAAGGCGACCACCTGATATCAGACAGGTGTGATTATGGGTACAGTAACGAAACGGAAAGTGGTCTCAACAGATGCATCCAACCTAGGTTGGGGCGCCCTGCACGAGGAAAAGCTAGTCTCTGGCCAATGGGCAAATTCAGAGAAAAGGCTGCACATAAGCTGTCTAGATATGAAAGCGTTCATACTATCGCTAAGAGCTTTCCTTCCATGCATAAAGGGTTACCATGTCCTGGTCCGAACGGACAACATGTCGGTGGGTATCCTACATAAATCGCCAGGGCAGTCAGAAATCAGGTTCTCTACATTACATGGCGAAACACCTCCTTTTATTAGCAGAGCACTACCTGAGCTCCCTGAGAGTGGCTCATGTGCCAGGTATCTTGAATCAGGGTTCGGATATGCTATCCAGAAGCGCCATTCCCCGGGGGAATGGTCCCTTCACTCGCATACAATTCAGTTGATTTGGAGCACCTTCGGCAAGCGAAAATAGATATTTTCGCCTCAGAAGACAATGCTCACTGCACAATATTTTTCTCCAAACACAGGGATGCGCTGGCCCATGTCTGGCCCAGACACCCTCTGTATGCTTTTCCTCTGATCGCGATGTTGCCTTAGGCCATCAAAAAGATCAGGGAAACCGAATCCACAGTGCAATTAATAGCCCCGTTGTGGTAAAACTGAATATGGGTCTCCGAACTGACTCACATGTCAGACACAGCCCCATGGCCGATTCCGCTAAGGAAAGACCTCCTCATGCAGTCTAGAGGGAAAATCTGGCATCCTTGTCCCGAACTGTGGGCCCTCCACGTATGGCCCATCAAAGGATCCCCGGGAACCTCTTTGAAAGAGTTCTGAATACTATTCTGAAGCTAGAGCCCCCGCAACTAGGCGGCTCTATGCACTGAAATGGTCGGTATTCTTTAACTGGTGTACAGCATGAAACCTAGATGCACACTTGTGTGAGGTGGCAGAAGTGCTCGCCTTCCTTCAAGAGCTAATGGACGCGGGTCGTTCCCCCTCCACGCTCAAAGTATATATTGCCGCCAAAGCAGCATATCACACTCGGGTCGCGGGACAATCACTGAGGAAAAGCAAGCTTATTGTACGCTTTCCCTCAGTCCCTAAATGGGACCTTGCCACAGTATCAGAAGCTATGAAGGGCTCCCCCTTTGAACCGCTTCAGTCTGTGAGCATAAAGCACCTCTCACTCATTCTGCTGGTACTGGCCTCAGTCAAGCAAGTGGGTGATTTACACGCACTCTCCGTGAGCCCTTACTGTCTTGAGTTTGGGCCTACTGAGTCCAGGGTCGTCCTCAAGCCAAGACATGGTTATGTTCCTAAAGTGCTTTCCACTTCCTTTAGGGCACAGGTCATTTCTCTATTGGCCCTGCCTGAGTCACAAGACGCGAATCTGCTCTACTCAGTTAAAGCACTGAGACTGTATCTAGAGCGTTCCGCCCTTTTCAGGCAGTCGGAACAGCTCTTCGTGTGCTTCAGTGGCTGCACTAAAGGTTATGCTGTCACGAAGCAGAGACTGTCACACTGGATTGTAGACGCCATCTTACTGGCTTATAAGTCTAAGGTCTCGTTTGCCCTATAGGCACTAAAGCCCATTCTATCAGAGGCATGGCCTCATCGTGGGCATGGTCATGTGGCATACCGTTGGAAGATATCTGTGCAACGGCAGGCTGGGCCTCTCCGTCCCCTTTTATCAGATTTTATAATGGGGTTCCCATACGCAATACGAGAGACTTCTCGAAAGGGAAGGTACTCGGTTACTCACGTCACCTCGGTTCCCCACGTAACCTCGGTTCCCTGAGAGAGGGAACAAGTATTGCGTAACATGCCGTGCTTGTGCTTTTCAGGGTATTGCTTCAGTCGATTTTAAACCTGAATTCTTATGGCAGAACACGGTCTTTTATAGCCTCAATATGCTAATTCTAGCGACCTTGTTCGGACAGATTTTTCTAGCGACCCCTATTGGTTCGCTCTCTCAGCCGCCTCTCCATAGGTTTCTGCAGTTGCCGGAGCACAGCCAACCAGCGCGCAGTTCGCTCTGTTCTACACTTTGTAGAATAAAGTTTTTGCTTCATATTCTCGAGAAAATGAGTTTTCCCATACGCAATATGAGAGACCACTCTCAGGGAACCAAGGTTACGTGAGTAACCGAATACGTTTTGTTTACTTTCCCCCTCACTGAGTATAAAATAAACAGCCTACATTTATGAGATCCCATCAGCACAGGCTGAGCCCAGAAAAAAGAAAGTTGGCTAAAGTTATAGTGGTGTGGTAAATACATGAGTGCAAGGGAAAGTAAGTTAGAAGGAGGGTATCTGAACAAATTAAAGGGGAAGTTTTTATCATGTATTCAAATATGCTCAGAGGCTGAGTGATTTAAAATTAGACTGCTGGTTTAATTCATCAGATCTATATAATTCAGAATTAATGTATATTAAATTCATTATCTGCAACCCTACATACGACATATGACTGTTTGAAGAATGGATGAATGCAGTGGAAAATCCATTACTGTCAGGTAATGCAGCAGACACAGATGAATATGAACCCAATTAAAATGTGAATTTAGAGAGTACTTTATTGAAGGTTTTGCAGAATAAACAGAGCTGCGATTCTCAACAGCATTCAGAGATAAATTGATAGTATAACCATTAATGGCACTAAATGTTAAGTGCTGCAATTTCTGTTGTGTATGAGAAACATTAAACAGCAAATATGGAAATAAACAGAGCTGCCACACAGAACACTTATCAGCTTGGCTCAAAACACAGCAGCATGAGTTTATACTAGAGCGAATGCATTTACTCGCTGACCATCTCAATCACACGACCACTAACAGTGCTGTGAGATCGAGTGAAAAATGTTCCAAATCGACTCTCCCATACAAACAATTTGGCCGCTCTTCTCTCTAGTAATTTGGCATATAGTCTTTGAGCTAAACCTTGACCCACTAGGGCCCAGGTCAGGAAGCAGACGGACTGGCTTACCCGACCACCTGCTAGCTGCCTCCCATTACAGAAGTCAGACAAATCCCAACACATAGACACTCTTTTACCTAGATATTATCACATAGAGACTGTGTCTGTTCCCCGAATTAGTAACTACAAAAAACCATCAAAATCATTCAACAGTAATAATGTAATTGATGTCCAACAAATAAACAACAGATATAATACAGATGATCAAATGATCGACTCTCTTAGAAGAAAACAAACACTACCCTAGGTAGTTATACAGTTAGTAGTTCGATACAGTTAATCAAAAATAAAGCTTCAACTTCTGATGTTTGTAAACATCACAGCAGTAATGACTTTATGAACTTTACGTGTAAGATTGACACTATTAGGAAGAAAAGTATAACCATGCAGCTGTCTACTACAGTATCACATCAGACAGATCATTGTAGTGTCACTGAGGAAAAAATACACTCATTCACTGCTATAGGAGAGGAAGAATTGGCTAAACTCGTGAAATCATCTAAAACAACAACAAGTATGCTCAACGCTGTACCGACTAGGCTATTAAAAGTAGGGATGCACCGAATCCATATTTTTGGGGTTCGGCCGAATACCGAATCCACTGGCTAAGATTCGCCCGAATCTGAAACTGAATACCGAATCCTTCTCCCATCCTCAGTCCATCATCACAGTAAACACATTAACGAAGTCAGTACTGTCGCAAGGGCTGTGCCAAGTGTGCGACCGCACGGGGCCTTGCGCAAGGTAGTGACAGCTGACTTGATGTAAAAAGCTAGTTAAAGTTTATGTCCTTCAAAATACTATAATAGTTAAAAGACATAGCCTAGCTAAAAAGTGCACCACGATGCTGTATTATTCTGCTGGTTAGATTTGTATTATTCAGTAGGCTAACTTACTATATTTTTCTTTGCGCGAAACTGCGCATGTGACAGCGATTCACGCGCATATATGTCACTTAGTGCGGCACCGCACATCAGGCTCGTAGAGAGCTTTATTCAGGCCATTTAAATTCAGATTTTTGCTGCCTCTGAAACTATAGATATTAGACTACTTAAGACATTCAAGTAAATAGGCTACACTAGAAATCCGCGCTCATTGAAAAACGGAACGAATAAATCATGTCTGACCGACCCCACTCCATGTCTCCAGACATGCGCATCTTACATATAGCCAAGGCCTATCTTGCACATGCTGCTCACTTTTCATAATCAACATACGACATTTAAAAAGTAATATTATAGGCCAATATTTAAACATAGCCTAACTAAATACGTGGCCGAAGCTTCTGATAGACATTTGTTGACAGCGGATATAATTCACAATACTCCATAATTTTTAGCCATACAGAAAAGTGCAAGACATAATTATAAACTATAAACTGTCTATTTTTATTTGTGTAGGCCTACAGTCACAATAACAAGTCAGTTAATTCAGGGAACAGATTATGTAGCGTGCTCCAAACTTTTAATTTCAAAAAATTATTTTAGATATTAAACGCAAAGTTTTTAATTTCAAAATAATTTCTAAATTCGGTTCATATTTCTAACAAACGAAATTCAAGGCCAATGTAACGAAATGGTTAAAAAAAAACCTTGCAAAGTCAAACATTTCGCTCTTTTAATTTAAATTAATGCTTGAATAACATGCTGCCTCCTTTCATTAAAAATAATGGCTATTTGGGTGGGTGGGATATACATAAATCTACCAACTTACGTGCATGGCATACTTTTTGGAATGACTTATCACGAGTGGAAAAAAACGTTTATTGTCGCCTAACCAGTCCCTGCTCCCATAACGCGCTGGACGTAGGACACCAAGTGCTCAGAGGGGGGGGGGGATTGGGGGGATCACCACAACCACATTATCTCAGCACCAAGTGATGGTCATTCACCATCAGCAAGTGATCGCGCTTAGGGCATCACAACCGGCCAGCGACGGCACTGCGCATAACATCGGTTAATGGAAACGCGCCGCCGTTTCGCAGAAGCCTAGTTTTTATTGACATTCAGTAGGCTAGAATAACGCAAAAGCAAATATGTAATGAAAACGCGGTTACTGAGAGAGTAGTCCAAAATAATTCAAGTGAATAGGTACAGGTCGTTTGACAAACGCTTTTTACCAATTCATAATTTAGAACATATAGGCTATTTAAGCTTCAAAATAGGCGCACTGTGCAGTTCAGTTACAGTTTAACTTAACTCATTGCTGTTAAAATGGATAGGCTATAAGATTTTTTATATTTTTTTTTATATTCACATAAACAACATATTTTTCGTCACTACAGCAACTGGCCCCGGGCCTCGTATATCACGTTCGCACAGGGCCTCGCATCCCCCTTGCGACGGGCCTGAACGAAGTAGGCTAAACAACGTCCACAGCAGTGTAACGTTAGGGATGCTATTGACCATTTAACCGTTAACCGACAGTAAGAACTTCGACAGATAAATACTACCAGTTAAACGGTTTAAATGTTTTTAACGCTTTTGTTTGTTTGTTTTTTGATGCATGGTTAAGAAAAATATGCTGTATAGCGTTTTTTGTTCACTCACGGAGCGCGTCGACATGTGCAACCACAAACCAGATATATCTCGCAAAATAAAGCAATGGAAAAGCTTAATGTGTGGGACCATTTCGACAGAAAAATACAGAAGAAGTACAAGCTCCTGACAGCCCCTTAAAGCAAATGAAAGGCGCTTCCCGAGGCAGCACATCTCGTATACTCTCGGATGTTTCATATACGCAAATGATTTAAAAGCGGCTAATTGTTTAGGGTCCTTGTCATCACGAGACAAATCGGCATTGCAAATGGAACATGTAGCTCGACTTGAATCGCTTTTTTTTTTTTTACTTAAAGTAGCCTACTGCCACGTTTTCTGTTCATGAGTTCCATTTTCACTTTCAAAGGCGGCGTCATTACGTTCGACCAGTGGGGCGCACATAGAGCAAGCCTAGGGTTCGGGTTCGGTGGAAAAAAATTCTGAGATTCGGCAGAAACCGAACCCCGTCAAAAAGCCCAATATTCGGCCGAATCCGAACCCGAATCCTGGATTCGGTGCATCCCTAATTGAAAGAGATGCTACCAGAGGTCATGGATCCTCTTCTTAATATAATGAATTCATCTTTGTCATTAGGATATGTACCAACATTTTTTAAATTGGCTATTATTAAACCACTTATTAAAACACCACAACTTGATCCTACAGAATTAGTCAATTACAGGCCAATCTCAAATCTACCCTTTCTGAAAAGGCAGTGTCTTCACAATTATGTTCCTTTTTAGAAAGAAATGGTCTCTGTGAGGATTTCCAGTCAGGATTTAGACCGTATCATAGTACTGAGACTGCTCTCATCAGAGTTACAAATGATTAACTCTTATCATCCGATCATGGTTGTATCTCTATATTTGTGTTACTCGAACTTAGCGCAACATTCGAGACTATTGACCACAACATTCTTTTGAATAGACTCAAAAATGATGTAGACATTAGTGGAATTGCATTGGCATGGTTTAAATGATGCCTATCTGACACGCCGATCACACCGATTAGATGTCACACCAATCACAAGTTCAGTATGGAGTACCGAAGGGCTTAGTGCTAGAACCGTTGCTTTTCATCCTGTACATGCTACCATTGGGAGATATCATTAGGAAGCATGGCGTTAGTTTTCATTGTTATGCTGACGATACTCAGCTCTATATTTCTTCATGCCCTGAAGAAACAATTCACAAGATTAATGGAATTTATAGCCGATATAAAAAATTGGATGACCAGTAATTTCCTGCAACTTAATTCAGAATTTTTTTTATTTTTAATCATTGGACAAAAAAGCTCCACAAGTAGTGACCTAGACCTATCTAACACTTGATGGCTGCTCTGTCAAGTCCTTGTCGTCAGTGTGGAAGCTGGGTGTGCTCTTTGATACCAATCTTCTGTAAGCTACAATTCCAGCATCTGTAAAACTGCATTCTACCATCAAATATATCTAAATTACGGCACATGCTCTCAATGCAAAATGCTGAACAGTTAGTACATGCGTTCATGACCTCAAGGCTAGATTATTGTAATTCTCTACTGGGTGGTTGCCCTGCTCTCTTAATAAACTTCAGATGGTCCAAAACGCAGCAGCTTGAGCTCTTACTAGAACCAGGAAGTACACATTAGCCCGGTTCTGTCAACACTGCACTGGCTCCCTATTAAACATTGCATACATTTTAAAATCTTGCTTATTACTTACAAAGCACTAAATGGTTTATCTCCCCAGTACTTGAGTGCACTCTTAACACATTATACTCCATCACATCTACTGCAGTTTCAAAACTCTGGCCAGCTGATAATACCTAGAATATCAAAATCAACTGCAGGTGGTCAATCCTTTTCCTATTTAGCACCTAAACTCTGGAACCGTCTTCCTAGCATTGTTCAGGAAGCAGACACACTCTGTCAGTTTAAATCAAGACTAAAAACACATCTCTTTTCTATGGCATACACATAAAACACTTTTTCAATTAAATGATTATTAGGCTGCTTTAACTAGGTCAGCCGGAACCGGGAATACTTCCCATAACACCTGATGTATTCGTTTCATCATCAGAAGAATGGCATCTACGCTAATGTTAGTCTCTCTGTTTTATCAAGAGGTCTACTGCAGTGAAAGAGTAAATTCTGGAATTCACTGTCGCTTCAATATACCTGTAAATAGCCGATTTAAATTCATCAAGTCAAGTTTCAAGTTTGATTTATTTATATAGCACATTTAAACAGCAAACAATGGCTGACCAAAGTGCTGAACAATACACAAGTTAAAGAAACAAGGACATAGCACAACATTTATGACATAGTATCACAGTGAATTAAAAGCTATAGAAAATAAGTAGGTTTTAAGAGAAGATTTAAAAGTTGTTACAGACTGAGCCGATCTGATATAATCCGGAAGGCTATTCCATAGCCTAGGGCCGGCAATAGCAAAGGCTCTGTCTCCTCTGTGTTTTACTCGAGATCTGGGGACAGATAAAAGTCTCTTATCACCAGACCTCAGATTTAGTGTGGGATTGTGTGGACAGAGTAGCTCATACAAATAGCTCGGTGCCAGGTTATTTAACGATTTAAAAACAAAGAGTAGAATTTTAAAATCAATTCTGAGATGCACAGGTAACCAATGTAGTGATTTAAGAATTGGAGATACGTGATCAAATTTACGCTTTCTTTTGAGGAACTTTGCTGTGGCATTCTGTACTAGTTGAAGTCGAGCAATAGAATTTTTGTACATACCGTAGTACATAGAATTGCAATAGTCCAACCGAGTTGTAATGAGCTCATGGATAGCAATTAAATTCATAATCAAAGCCTTAAAGGAACTGTATGTAAGAAATGTATTTCAATTAATCATAAAATGGCCCTGATATGTCACTAGACATTAAGAAATCATGTTAATTTCAAATACTTATATCACTGACAACAGTATTCCGGCCAGGATATTGTCATTTTAAAAGTGAAGTTGCAGCCCTCAACTGATGTTGATGTTGACATGTTGTGTTTTGGCCTGAAGTGCCACCCTCCACCGATCTACCAATCACGAAGTCAGTAGTGTTTCGGCATCCGGGTTACCAGCTCTGCTCTAGTTACCACAGCTGCAGCTACATACTTTTTGGATAAAAAATGTCTAACTTTACGAAACCTAAAAGACCTCTCATGAAGCATAAACATAATTGACAGGAAAAAAAACAAAAAACATACTGTGTAGGACTCGTCACTTGCCATTGGAAGCTCCATGTAGCAGCCTACGTTCCTGCTGTATCCTGCAGCGTATCTGGCCACCTCGAGTCAGGGGGGAGGGGGAGAGGGGATACACCGCTCTACAGTCATTTGAAAGTGATTGCAGTACCAGTTTTGGCCACAATCCTACATATAGGTATTTTAATTAATATTTATCCTCCTATTTCTAATGATTAAATCCAGTTGATTTTACTCAATAGAACCACTGATTGATTGTTCCTCTTTTATGTTTTTTAAAAAGTTTGTATTTGGTCTTTGAGTGGCGTCTGGCCTAGGGATGTGTGATGTGTCACTAAACACTTGAAAGCTACATGTTGATGTGTGTTTGGATTTTGGAGGTAATACATGCCCCTAACATTAACATGCTGGGAGTGCAGTAACAGTGTTTGCTCACTTAGCCCGGATTCCAGAGATTAAATATGGATTTGTCTTTAATTTTTATGATATTTCATACTAAAGAATCAAGATGAATATGGCCTGTACTATTGTTTGTACCTCTCACTAAGAGAAAGCACATGCTATCAGTATGTTTTGGGAACATTTTGGATTGGATCTTAATTAGCTCCAACCTTGAAGAGACTGTGTATCTGCGCAATATTCTGTGTTACAGATCAGTATTGGAGGTGGAATACAGGCCTCCTAAGAGACGGGTGGATTTGTTGTTCGGGACAAACTGGCACCTGTTCGGGTGAAAGCATCAACAGATGACATGTATGGACATGTTAACTGACAATGTGTGGAAATTTACCATGACTGTGCATTTTCTCTGAGCCAATCAGAATCGTACACCTTGCAATAATGACGTGGTTAAGCCTTGAAAACAAATATAACTGTTGGGACAATTGTATGTACGGTACGGCGAGACTGGTAGAGGGGGAGTGTGGCCTATGAACTACTTGTGAGACTTGAAGCTGGCTTCTGCTGATGAAACTGCAAACTAGGGCTGAAACGATTCCTCGAGTAACTCGAGTTACTCGAATTGAAAAAATCCTCGAGGCAAAATCATCTGCCTCGACTCTTCGTTTAGTTCATTTAACTACACACGGATGTTGCAGAAATACTTTTTTTGTGTGTGTAAGGACTCGGAGTATGCGCGGATTGCGGTTAAATCCGCGGTTCAGGTGGGTAAACATCCCAGAAATTGCGGGTGGATGAGAGGAATCATTGTGTTGATTTTAATTAAGATGCGGAACTCATTTCACGGTAAAACGCAATGAATGTGTCGCTCTTTAACTTTCATTTTCAGCTCATGTGGAGATTAAAGACCGCAATGCAAGAGAGCTTGGCATCAGCACTGCTAATATAATTTAGTCTCGCTATATTTAAATGAAGACAACTGTGTGTTGAGCTTCAGGATACGACACTGAACATTTAGGTTTCACTTGTGGCAGTTTGCGCGGCAGCTGAGGAGATATGAGCAATATTTATAGCAACTAACTTAATAAAACAAGCTGTGTTACAATGATGAATATGATTAGCTCAAAATATAGATCTGTATATGCGATGTACTTTATCTGAATTAAACACAAACGCATCTCTCGCGTTTGCTCATGTTCCAGCAGTTACTCTTCCGTGTGATGTAGAGGTTGTCAACCCGTTTAGGTTATTTAAAACATGTAATTTTGGCAAAGAAGATTTTTTTAAAGCACCCTACTTCAGTGTAGCTAATATGTGACGATAGCATCGCGCTTACACTGAGGATTTGAGTTTATGACGATCGGGTGCGGATGGATGGTTTGTTTTTAACAGCGGATTCGGTGACGCTGATCCGTGCATCTCTAGTACGACCATCTCTACTCTTGTTCTTATTTCAAGTTTCCTTCCTGTCCAATATTTTTTGCTTCTTAAAAAAGCCACACAGCCTTCTGAAGAAAGCCTTATGTCATGCCTGAACTGAAGCTGAAACTTTAAAGTTAAGCTTTAAACATATGTGTAATGAAGTTCGTTGGTGGAAGGAAGGAGGCGGGAACCGGCGAACATTCAACACATTTTAATAAAATAAATAAACAAAACAAAAGCAAACCGCGGGCAGCCCCTCACGGACGACTGCCCGCAAACACACACACACACATAATAAAACGTGGGCAGCCCCTCACGGACGACTGCCCACCAACACAACACAACCAAACGTAAACAAAACATAACATAAAATCCAGGCCTGGTCCTCTTCCGCTGCCTTCGCTCCTCCTTTTATGCTCCCGTCACTCGGCCGCGAGACGAGACCGGTGTGACGCGCAGCTGGCACTCATTATCACTCGTCACCGGTCCGCTCTCGCGGTCCCTCGCCCCGCTGCTTGCCACAATATGGAATGTTAAGGGATTATTGCTATTTATATTAATATTATTTTGGTTTATTGGTTGTAGGTTTAGTTTTAGACTGAACTATGTTTTCCTTTTTAAAGTAATTTGAAATAGATTTTTTATAATGTGGCAATTGAATGCATTAAAATGGGTTATTTTCACATTAATGTATGCAATTTCAGCAATAAAACTTAATTTTTCTAAAAAGAAAACAAATTAGATGTTAATTTTAAGATAACTGTCTTATTTTCTCTTATATATTTAGTATTGCTCTTTAATAAAGAAAAAAGTAATTATTATCCGATTACTCGATTAATCGATGGAATAATAGGTAGAATACTCGATTACTAAAAGAATCGATAGCTACAGCCCTACTGCAAACTATTCTTCAGTAAACATTTTCTTTAATTAATTTCACTCCAGACTCTTGGTCTTCATTCTTCACTACTGGTCTCTGAGTCTAAACTGTTATACCCCTAACAGCAGTCAACTGGATCCAGGCTGTCTCCAGATCAGATGGTGGACCTGCACCCAGACGTGACCAACACCTGAAGTGTCTGCACAGACCGTGTCAAATTAGACTCCCCCTTAAACTGCCTCATCGACACGGCATCCTCAATAAACCCGTCTCCAGCGTGTTGCCACCGATCTTTCAAATATTACACTTTAGTAATTGTTTAATCAATACGGCATCCTCAATAAAAACCTGTCTCTGGCATGATGACTCCGAAATTTCTATTATTTATATTTAATAATTATTTAATCAACACATCATCCTCAATAAACCCGTCTCCGATCTTTCAAATATTCTGATCTATTATGACCTCTGACCTGTAAAACAGCCAGAATAATAATAATACGTTAATTAATAAATACGTTTGTTAATTGGCCAAAGGAGAACTGGCACCCCGACTGAGCCTGGTTTCTCCCAAGGTTTATTGTTCTCCATTAGGTCACCTGATGGGGTTTTGGTTTCCTTGCCACTGTCGCCTCTGGCTTGGCTTGTTCAGTTGGGGACACCAAATTTTTCAACTAAATTTCAAAATAAATTTAATTATTAAACTAAATTAACCATAAAAACTAAATTACGGATCTAAAGCCCACATTGTCACTGTATGATGATTGAAATATATTCTGTTGCATTATTTTCCTGTTTAACACTGTGAAGCTGATTTGAAACAATCTGCATTGTTAAAAGCACTATATAAATAAAGTTGACTTGACTTGAAAAAACACAAATCAAATGCTTCATGATTTAAACTAGTTTAGTACAATGCATGGTTTTACCATAACATGATCCACATATTATGAAATACCAAATTTTATCCTATACAATTTTACTCTATAATAATGTGGTTATCACAATTTTCACAGATGTTATAGTTTTTGTTAATGAACATAAATTTACATCTGCACCGCAAGCTACTGCTACTCAACTTAAGGTACTATCATATTGTGTATTTCCAAGAAACAAAACATGTCATATTCATTTGTGAAATGTTCATGTGTTTGACAAGTTTATCATATTCTGATGATAAACCACAATTAACTGTCTGGTTTCTACAGATTTGATGCAGGAGCAAAAATCTGCATTTAAACTCGAATGAAATTAAGATTTGACATTTATCGGGACAGTTATCGACATTGAAAGATATGAAGAATTTGATCATGATTTTTTTTAATGGACTTATTGCCCAGCCCTAGATTAAAACACTTAGCATTGTAATAACTAAGTATATATTTGCAGGACAGTCAGACAAGAGAACAAACAAACAATGGGAAAAAAAATGACTTGAATAGCTTGCAATAATGAACCATACAAATCAACATCAGGCAATTATTAATGAAGTATAAGGAAAACTTTTGTTCAATGTTGTTTTTAAGTAAAATAAAGCTGAGCACCTTATATATTTGCAAATAAAGTAATTATGAGATGAGCCTAGATTCTAGTCTAGAGGTACAAGATGAAGTTAACTCTAAATGATGCTGCAACTCTTCACATTTTTCTACTGTGACATGTTTAGAGAAATACCATGTACTTATAATACAATCCAGTCATTCATAAATATGTAAGTGCTTTATAATATGAGGAAAATGTCAAAATATGACTAGTTTTACATCAAAGAGCCTTCATTTGTCTTTCACTTTCTATTACTGTATATAATATTCAGTAGAGTTTATGTATAAAGCAGGGATATATTATACAGGGATTGAGGAATATGGAAAGATAAAGAGGGAGGGAAAAAGAGTAGCTTGCATGGCTTGAGACAATTTGAGATCAGATATACAGTATACTAATATAATAAATCCATTACTAGAATACACTTTAACATGGTTTCCACAATCATACAATCTGCAGAGTATGACTAGATCAGGGTTCTGTGCTGGGAGCCCTGTCTGTGTTCCACGTTTCTGTTTGCTTTGTGTCTAAGCACATAGCTTTGTCTTTGTTTGTATCGGCCATGTGCTCCCCTTGCCCTGCTTCCTGGTTTCCCTTTACCACGCCCCTGTTTAGTCCTTAGGTGTGTTCGACTTGAAGCAACGCTGTGCAGACCTCTCTCAAGACCATCAAAGTACCATGTGAGTGATTAGAGAGCAGACGGCTCTGTATGATTTCGAATCATACTCTCGCAGTACTATGATTCCATACACTGATCGGTCTGCACAGCGTCGAACACACCTCTTGTCTAGTCCTCATTCCTTTAATTGTTCTCACCTGTTCCCTATGTGATTTCCTCCCTATATGTTGTGCTTACTTTCCTCTGATGCTTGCTGGTTTGTTTTGTGTCTCTCTGTTTCCTATCTCTGGATTTTGCTGAGCTGTTTACGAGTGGTTTGACAGTAGCAACAACCCTTTTACGGCCTTGCAGATTGGAGCTCTTTGTTCAGAGCTAAAAGAGGTGCACTTTACAGTATCAAAGAAAAAAGAGAGAGAGAGAAGGATGTAGGAGCTTTCAGATGAAAAGATATTAACATATATAGCACAAAAAGAAGAAAAATAAGGACAAGTTTCCACAAAATTACATAATTCACCCACTGCAATCTCTTAAACTAACAAACGTGTCAGAAATGTGATACAAGGTAGTAACTAGTTATGTGACAGCCAAAGGTTAAACAATTTTTTACATATGCAAGCAGTCCTCAATCATATTCACAATTTTTTTTCCCAACAATTTCAGAAGATAGATAACCTATAGTGTTCTACCATTTGTGCTTGTTTAAATGCATCAATCTAATGGATATAAATTAATGTACATTTGACTGCCTTAATTTAGAATTCTAATATTACCTGTAACCAGGTTACCTGCCTTTGGGGTCATACAGAAAAAAATACACAGTGACTCACAGTTCTCTATAAAAGCATTGTTGCCAAACCTTAAACAGTCAAGAGATTTCAGAGCAGGCATATTCTCAACATACTGTAATTTCTACTGAGAGCTACATGGAAATCGATTTGTCCTACCTGACAAGGTTCTCCAGGCAGTGATCTCTGCTGTTCTGAAGGTGCACTCTCTAATACCAGTTCTTCCATATTGATCTCAGTCAACCCAGGTTATTCAATTACAATGTAAAGTATTTTTACAATCATGATTTTCCACTCTCTGAGGTAGAAATCAAAAGCAATGTCAAGCGAAGCAAACACTCGGAATCTGCTCACTGACTTCATTGCTTTTGTCTCAATGCAAAAAGTTACCCATCATGCAACCTAAGCTGTTTCATGCCCATGTGCTGAGGTTCAATAAAAAGGTTTCAAAGAGATGAGGGAGGTAGGTCACATGTTATGTCCGAGGAGAGAAGAGAGTGAAGCAGGGAAGAAATAGGAGGGAGGCAAGTCCATTAAATAAACAATTCTGCTCCCCAGGGAGAGAGGGCAAACAACAAAACCGACCCATTAGAATTGCTTAAGCGCCACTTTGTCACTCTTCCTGTTACATCCAACACTCCCTTATTTGCAACTAAGCAGGTGCCGGTATCAATTTTTCATTAATTGCTAAAGCTTTTATCACGGTATACGGTATTATCACGATATTGAAATAAGTTGCAAAAAAAGTGTTGTAATAGTATAACAGGTTTAAGAACTCTTTTTGTAATAAAAAAATTAACTCTGAATGTTTAAATACAATAATACAATGCACCAAAAATATATAAAAGTTACATTTTAAGTGCAAAAGAATTATATAAAGAACAACAGGTAACATTAACTAAGATTGAGCAATAGCTACATTTGTTACAGAAAGTTTTTTTTTAAAGTTAGTTAAGAAATACAACTGTTTGGTAATAATGAATTAACATGTTAACTAATGAAGCCTTATGTCTCAAAGTTTTACAAAACAATAACAAATAATCAGAAAATGTCTAATCATTAGTGTCACATGCCTGTCCTGTCTTGTGTGCACATGTGGGTTTGTTAGTGTGGCCATGTGCCTCTGTCATTGTCAGATCCCACCCCCTTGTTATCTCGTTATTGGTTAATTTGCCCCACCTGTGTTTGCCTCACTCCCTGCTTGATTTCTCCCCTTTATAAGCTCCTGTGTGTTTGCAGTCCTTGTCGGATCGTTGTCTTGTCTACGTCTCCCGTTTCCCCGTGTCGGTATGTGTTTGAGTATTTTGTGTTTTTGATTATGTATTTTTCCCCCTCGTGGGTTTTGTTTTGCGTTTATGTTTTGTTTTGTTAATAAATTCCCCTTATCACTGCACTTGAGTCCTCGCACCTGTTTGTCCCTTGTTAACGTGACAGAACGATCCGACCAGGACTGCAAACACACAGGAGTTTATAAAGGGGAGAAATCAAGCAGGGAGTGAGGCAAACACAGGTGGGGCAAATTAACCAATAACGAGATAACAAGGGGGTGGGATCTGACAATGACAGAGGCACATGGCCACACTAACAAACCCACATGTGCACACAAGACAGGACAGGCATGTGACAATTAGGGCATGCTGTAGTCCAAATTTAATAAAAATGTTTAAGTTTGAAAATAAATAGCCTGTTAAGTCTTTAAGCATTAAGTATTTGGTGCTGTGATGAACAACATTGAAATTACTAAAAATGAATGGCTGTTTGGAGCATTTGAAAAACTTCACTAGCGCAATTGCTTTGTTTGTGGGGTTTCCGGGGTAACCGCTGCATTCTGCAGTTCCATCAGCGCCCTCTGCTGTCATTGAAAGTGCACTTCATTCAGCGTGTGCGTCTCCCCACATGCTTCTCATGCACTTAGGGCTTATTTACATCTGAGCGCGTGTCCCTTTGACGCAGAATACAGCGGTGTTGAGCATTTTATACGGTTGATGGGCAAAGTATTCTTTAATGCATTATAAAATAATTTATTTGTTAATAAATTTTTATTTACGGTATTTCGAAGTGCCCACGATAACAATATTGTGCATATTCATTATCGTGATATATCGCATTACCGAATATCGGCACATGTCTATTTGCAACCCTTGCTGATGGTGAGACAAACCCTCTAAGGAAACATTTCTACATTCATCCCTTGCTGTTAATTTTCTCCTGTTAAATTCAGATAAGACTGAGGTATTACAAAGGAGGGAGAGCGTTTTCGGGTTTAGTTCTTAAACTCTGGAATAGCCTTCCTGATAATGTTCAGGGCACAGACTCACTCTCCCAGTTTAAATCAAGATTAAAGACACATCTCTTTAACCAAGCATTCACATGATGCATCTCATAAACTTGTACTCCAGTTATATCAGAGCACATGATTATCTTAATGTTATGAACAGCAGCTACGCTAATTATTTTTCTTTTGCTTTACTGTTTTGTCTCAGGACGCCCATCCCAAGGTAACTAGATAATCTGTCAGCTCCAGTCTGGACCCAGCCTCTTATGAAGACTACAGATGACCAACATTTGTGAAGAGTTGACTCCAACTCCTGCGAGGACTTCAGATGATGCTGCTCTAAATCAACATGAACCAATTTTAAATGTATTTTTCTTTATATCCTAATCAGGGCTTGACATTAACTTTTTTGCTCGCCAGCCACTGTGGCTAGTGGTTTTCCAAAGTTACTAGCCACTCAGCAATTTTACTGGCCAAAATTTTGTTGTTGGCTATTTGTACACACCCAAATCAAGTCTTAATAAGGTTGTGTGTAAAGCTCCTTAATCTAGACAGGGAAACACTAACAGTTGCTCGTCTAAAAAAAAAAAAAAAAAAAAAAAGATTTATGGGTGTAAATATAATTCATTCTCAAGATATATTGTTATTAGTGTTCTATTAGCTATGACATATTTAAATCTAGCATATTTTGCGTATGAGCCCGCCTAGTGAGATACATATCCATATTTTCATGTGATTTGACAGTTTATTTGTATTAAATATCAAAAATCTAAAAAGGTATGCATCATACCTGACAGCTAGATGAACAATTCACAGTTGGTCTTATGGCTGTAAGTCATTCTCTTCAAATGCTATAGAAGTTAGAAACGTGTATACCAATGTTGTGTCTAAATATGAGATGGCCCCTAAATTTGCGTGTATCAAACGTCCAAAGTCAAGCCAATTTTATGCCAGTCACATCAGATGCGCTAATGGTTCTGCTGTGAAACTATTTATGCTGCTGAAATAGACAAAAAAACTTTCAATCAATGTATGATGAATGAATCTCATGTGTACATTGCACATTAGCCTACATCTCTGCTTTGTTGTTTATGATGTAAGTGAGAGAAAAAAACTCTGGTGTTTCAGCGATGACTAATCTGAACGCCTCTGATTATTAGATTTCACATTCATAAACTCAACAGAATTGCGTGTGATTGGTTATAGGGCAAGGCAAGTTTATTTATATAGCACATTTCATACACAATGGCAATTCAAAGTGCTTTACATGAAAATGAAATTAAAATAGTGATAAGAATTAAGAATACCACGTGTAAGACTTAAAAATAAAACAGGATAATTAAAAACAGTTGTAAAGAGAATTTTTAAAATAAGAAGACAATAGAAATATATAGTTGTAAAGATATTTAAAAAGAATAAAATTATTACAGTGTATATATAGATAAAAAATAAAATAAAAATAAAAATTAAGATGATGCATAGACTAGAATAGGTGCAATCAGTCGGACGTACAGTGGCACAGTGCTCATTCAGTAAAGGCACAGCTGAACAGATGTGTTTTGAGTCTAGATTTGAATGTGGCTACTGTTGGAGCACATCTGATCTCTTCTGGAAGCTGGTTCCAGCTACGGCTGGCACAATAGCTGAACGCAGACTCTCCTTTCTTTGAGTGAACTCTTGGTATTTCTAGCTGACTTGATCCTGATGATCTGAGTGATCTGATGGGTTTGTATTTAATCAGCATATCTGCAATGTATTGAGGTCCTAGGTCATTGAGTGATTTATAAACAAGTAATAATATTTTAAAATTGATCCTAAATGTAACTGGAAGCCAGTGTAAAGACCTGAGGACTGGCGTGATATGGTCATATTTTCTTGTTCTGCTCAGAATCCTGGCCGCAGCATTCTGTATGAGCTGCAGCTGTCTAATGGTCTTTTGGGAAGGCCGGTTAGAAGACCATTACAATAGTCCACCCTGCTGGTGATGAAAGCATGAACGAGTTTCTCTAAGTCTTGCCTGGAAACAAAGCATCTAATTCTTGCAATATTTTTCAGATGATAGTAAGCTGATTTAGTTATTGCTTTGACATGACTATTGAAACTCAGGTCTGACTCCAAAATCACACCAAGATTCCTGACTTGATTTTTGTTATTAGACCTTTTGTCTCAAGATGCGTTCACCTTGAGAATTTCATCTTCGTTTCCAAATGTAATGATTTCAGTTTTGTTTTTGTTTAACTGGAGATAGTTTTGGCTCATCCAACTGTTAATTTCATCAATGCATTTGCACAGGGAGTCAATGGGGCTATAGTCATTAGGTGATAGTGCTAAGTAGATCTGGGTGTCGTCAGCATAGCTGTGGTAAGCCATTTGGTTCTCTCTCATTATTTGGCTCAGTGGCAGCATATACAGGTTGAATAGGAGTGGTGCTAGAATTGACCCTTGTGGGACTCCGAAGTCATGGATGTCCAGTCAGACTTATGGTCACCTATACTCACATAATAACCTCTCCCTTCTAAGTCGACCTGAACCATTTAAGGACCATCCCAGAAAGTCCGACCCAGTTTTCCAGCCTGTCAAGAAGTATGTTATGGTCAACAGTGTCGAATGCGGCACTGAGGTCGAGTAGCACCAGAATTGATGTTTTGCCTGTATCTGTATTGGCGAATATCATTTATGATCTTTATGAGCGCTGTTTCTGTGCTGTGATGTGGTGAAACCAGATTGAAAATTGTCAAAGTATCCGTTTGAGCTTAAGAATTTGTTCAGCTGACTGAAGACAACTTTTTCAATGATCTTGCCTATGAAGGGAGATTTGAGATTGGTCGGTAGTTGTTCAATATGGAGTTATCCAGATTTCTCTTTTTCAGAAGAGGCTTAACTACTGCGGTTTTAAGGGAGTTTGGAAAATTCCCATTGAGAAGTGATGAGTTTACCACTTCTAGCAGATCTGCTTCTAAACAGTTAAACACACTTTTGAAAAAGAAGTGGGAGTGTGTCAAGGAGGCAGGTTGATGTTTTAAGGTGCTGCACCGTTTCTTCTAAAATTTTATAATCAATTGCTTCAAAATCAGACATAGTAACTTTCCGAGGTTGTGGTCTGATCTGACTGACCCCAAAGCAACTCACGGATGTGCTGATCGCCTTCCTGATATTATTTATTTTCTCTGAGAAGAAGGAAGCAAACTCACTGCATTTGCTGTCAGAGAGCATTTCACTGGGAATGTGACTCGGGGTTTGTCAGTCTCTCTACAGTAGCAAAAGAGTGCGCGTGTTGTTTATGTTTCTGTTTATAATATTTGAGAAGAAGGTCTGTCTAGCCTTGCCTAGTTCCACATTGAAATCATGAAGGCTGTCTTTATAGATGTTATAATGGATTATAAGTTTTGTCTTCCGCCACATGCGTTCAGATTTCCTGCATTGTCTTTTCATTATTTGCACTGCCGTTGAGTTTCTCCAAGGTGCTTTCTGTCTTCCACTCTTTTTCTTGACTTTCTCAGGAGCAATATTATCAATTACACTCTTAACTTTTGAGTTAAAGGAGTCAAGGAGAGAATCAACAGAGTCTGCAGATATGCTTGGTGTTAGAGATATAGCCTTCATAAATAGCTCACTAGTGTTCTCATTTAAGCTTCTCTTTTTGACAGCGACAGATCTAGCTTCAATGGCAGGAGAGATTGAAATATCAAAGAAAATACAGAAATGATCAGACAATGCTACATCTTTAACAACAATTGATGAAATGTTTAGACCCTTGCTGATAAGTAAGTCTAGAGTGTGTCCACGATTGTGTGTGGGACCATGTACATGCTGTGTCAAATCAAAAGTGTTAATAACAGTCATGAGCTCTTTTGTTGTACTGGATTCAGCATTGTCTATGTGAATGTTAAAATCCCCAGCAATGGCAAAACAATCAAACTCTGAGGAGATTATTGATAACAGCTCTGTAAAGTCCTCAGTAAAGGATGGAGAGTATTTTGGAGGCCTGTAAACAATGATAAGCAGGATGCGTGGAGCACCTTTTAACACAATACCCAGATATTCAAAAGACAGATAGTCACCAAATGACACTTGCTTACATTGATAGACATCTTTAAAAAGAGCAGCAATACCCCCACCTCTTCTAAACGCTCTGGACATACTCATAAAAGTAAAGTTAGGAGGGCTGTTTCATTGAGGACTGTTGCACTGCAGTTTTCTTCAAGCCAAGTTTCATTTAGAAGCAAAAATCTAGGTTGTTTGTGGTTATTAAGTCATTGACTAGAAATGATTTGTTCTTAAGTGAACGGATATTTAAAAGTGCTAACTTAACAGTATTAATTTTTTCCCCCACAGTAATCTTAGTTTGACATGTAATAGGCAGCAGATTAGATGGGTTTGCTATACGGTCTGAGAAGGTCTTACACTTTCTATCACGTAACAGAACTGAAATAGAGAAAGAGACAGGCACACTGGGTTCCCGCTCGTTCTGTAAACATTTGATAAAGATACTGTTAACATGGCGGGGACCCAACACACATCACTGAGAGCTGGTATCAGTTGTTTTGGGTTCACCTACAACAGATGGAGGAGGGTGTTGGCCCTGGCGTTGTGACCGAAGAAATCTCACAGGAGGAGGCTGAGAGCGAGCTGGGCCCACATGCACAAGGTGAATACAATGCACAAGGTGAATACAACGTGTACATGTACAATTCTGAAATCTTGGACACTGATAACAAATCACAAATAAAGTTTGCAGCCTGAGCTGGAGGTGAGTTGTAAATTATGCATGCATTTGTTAAAGATGTTCCACTTGAACTTGTACTTGTCTATTTTCTTTGTCTATAGTATATCTAGTCAAAGGAAGCCCGATTCAAGAGTCGTAAATATCAAACATGTTATGATATGAGATATGAGATCAGGGACACTCCGACTCGATCGGGAGCAGGTAAATAACGGTAATGACACCACACAATTGAGTATTTTTTGGACAAAAAGTTGTTTGCGACAAGCCTTGAATCGGGCCACGCCTTTGGCTTTTGGCTTGCTCAGTTGGGGACACTAAATATTCAACTATATTACTGATCTGTCTGCATTGACACTATACAGTGGGTACGGAAAGTATTCAGACCCCCTTCAGTTTTTCACTCTGTGTTATATTGTAGCCATTTGCTAAAATCATTTAAGTAATAAAAAAAAAAAATCTCATTAATGTACAAACAACACCCCATATTGACAGAAAAACACAGAATTGTTGACATTTTTGCAGATTTATTAAAAAAGAAAAACTGACATATCACAAGTTCCTAAGTATTCAGACCCTTTGCTCAGTATTTAGTAGAAGCACCCTTTTGATCTAGTACAGCCATTTTTTTGGGAAAGATGTAGCAAGTTTTTCACACTTGGATTTGGGAATCCTCTGCCATTCCTCCTTGCATTTCCTCTCCAGTTCTGTCAGATTGGATGGTAAATGTTGGTGGTCAGCCATTTTCAGGTCTCTCCAGAGATGCTCAATTGGGTTTAAGTCAGGGCTCTGGCTGGGCCATTCAAGTTGTTGTGACGCCACTCCTTTGTTATTTTAGCTGTGTGCTTAGCGTCCTTGTCTTGTTGGAAGTTGATCCTTCGGCCCAGTCTGAGGTCTTGAGCACTCTGGAGAAGGTTTTCGTCCAGGATATACCTGTACTTGGCCGCATTCATCTTTCCCTCGATTGCAACCAGTCGTCCTGTCCCTGCAGCTGAAAAACACCCCCACAGCATGATGAGCAGTGCCTGGTTTTCTCCACACATACCGCTTAGAATTAAGGCCAAAAAGTTATATCTTGGTCTCATCAGACCAGAGAATCTTATTTCTCACCATCTTAGAGTCCTTCAGGTGTATTTTAGTAAACTCCATGCGGGCTTTCATGCGGGAGAGGCATCCGTTGGGCCACTCTGCCATAAAGCCCCGACTGGTGGAGGGCTGCAGTGATGGTTGACTTTCTACAACTTTCTCCCATCTCCCGACTTAGGAACCTTAAGTGCAGCATAAAGTTTTTTGTAACCTTGGCCAGATCTGTGCCTTGCCACAATTCTGTCTCTGAGCTCTTCAGGCATTTCGTTTGACCTCATGATTCTCATTTGTTCTGACATGCACTGTGAGCTGTAAGGTCTTATATAGACATGTGTGTGGCTTCCCTAATCAAGTCCAATCAGTATAATCAAACACAGCTGGACTCAAATGAAGGTATAGAACCATCTTAAGGATGATCAGAAGAAATGGACAGCACCTGAGTTAAATATATGAGTGTCACAGCAAAGGGGCTGAATACTTCGGATCGTGTGATATTTCAGTTTTTCTTTTTTATTAAATCTGCAAAACTGTCAACAATTCTGTGTTTTTCTGTCAATATGGTGTGCTGTGACATTAATGAGAAAAAAAAGAACTTAAATGATTTTAGCAAATGGCTGCAATATAACAGAGTGAAAAATGTAAGGGCGTCTGAATACTTTCTGTATTTGAACTGAGCTGGATGACATCACCGAATCAAATCCTGCTGCATTATTTTCCTGATAACACCTCTGATTATTAGACATCACATTCATAAACTCAACAGAATTGCATGTGGTTGGTTACAATGCACTGTTTTCTGTTAACACTGTGAAGCTGCTTTGAAACAATCTGCAATGTAAAAAGCGCTATATAAATAACGGGTGACTTGACACTGCTGACACCCCTTTAATTGAGCAGGAAACACAATTAAAGGGGTGTCTTTTTGGACTTGGCTCAGCTCTTCATGGACTATTTGTTTTTGTAGTCTTTTAGTGCAACATATTGTTGTGGAACTGTGAAAAGTGACTTTCACTGAAGATGATAGATTTTTCATTTAAAACATGCAGTTTATTGCAATGTATTCCCTGAAAATCCAGAGACCTCAGGTTTTGCTGAGAAAAAAAACCCAAAACAGACCAAGTAGACTTAAAATAGATGACAGTAAAGGTATTGGTTTGAATGCAGCTCTGTCATGGTGCTTGTTGCACAATATTTTTCTTATTTTTAAAGTTAAGGATGAGTTTGACTGATGATATTATATATGTATTTTCCCCCAGCATATCTATAGATATTGCAATATTTGGCCATGATAATTGTGCAATGAAAATCTAATGTTGAGACTGCCCTAACTTGACATAAGACAGCACTATGGGGTTAGTTTGAAAAACTTTAACAAAATATAATCCTGTAAATAATAGTAAATCTCTCTCACCTGAACCTCTTCTCCTCTCACTGACTGGTCTCCTAACAGTGGCTCTGCTGTTGGAGCGTTGATAGTGACAGACTTCTCAGAGCGACTGCTCCCCTTACTTCGGGATTTGTGGCGGTCCCGGCTACGCTCTCTGAGAAACATGGACACAACAGTAAATGTCAAAGAGATTAATTTTCCTTTAAAAAAAGGAATAGTTCACCCAAAAATTTTAATTCTGCTAGACATTGCACTTAGGATGGGAACGAGATATACACTCACCTAAAGTATTATTAGGAACACCATACTAATACTGTGTTTGACCCCCTTTCGCCTTCAGAACTGCCTTAATTCTACGTGGCATTGATTCAACAAGGTGCTGAAAGCATTCTTTAGAAATGTTGGCCAGTATTGATAGGATAGCATCTTGCAGTTGATGGAGATTTTTGGGATGCATATCCAGGGCACAAAGCTCCCGTTCCACCTCATCCTGAAGATGCTCTATTGTGTTGAGATCTGGTGACTGTGGGGGCCATTTTAGTACAGTGAACTCATTGTCAAGTTCAAGAAACCAATTTGAAATGATTCAAGCTTTGTGATATGGTGCATTATCCTGCTGGAAGTAGCCATCAGAGGATTGGTACATGGTGGTCATGAAGGGATGGACATGGTTAGAAACAATGCTCAGGTAGGCCGTGGCATTTAAACGATGCCCAATTGGCACTAAGGGGCCTAAATTGTGAAAGAAAACATCCCCCACACCATTACACCACCATCACCAGCCTGCACAGTGGTAACAAGGCATGATGGATCCATGTTCTCATTCTTTTTAACGCCAAATTCTGACTCTACCATCTGAATGTCTCAACAGAAATCGAGACTCATGAGACCAGGCAACATTTTTCCAGTCTTCAACTGTCCAATTTTGGTGAGCTTGTGCAAATTGTAACCTCTTTTTCCTATTTGTAGTGGAGCTGAGTGGTACCCGGTGGGGTCTTCTGGTGTTGTAGCCCATCCGCCTCAAGGTAGTGCGTGTTGTGGCTTCACAAATGCTTTGCTGCATACCTCGGTTGTAACGTGTGGTTATTTCAGTCAAAGTTGCTCTTCTATCAGCTTGAATCAGTCAGCCCATTTTCCTCTGACCTCTAGCATCAACAAGGCATTTTTTCGCCCATGGGACTGCCGCATACTGGATGTTTTTCCCTTTTCACGCCATTCTTTGTAAACCCTAGAAATGGTCCCAGTAACTGAGCAGATTGTGAAATACTCAGACTGGCCCGTCTGTCACCAACAACCATGCCACGCTCAAAATTGCTTAAATCACCTTTCTTTCATATTCTGACATTCAGTTTGGAGTTCGGGAGATTGTCTTGACCAGGACCACACCCCTAAATGCATTGAAGCAACTGCCATGTGATTGGTTGATAAGATAATTGCATTAATGAGAAATTGAACCTAATAATCCTTTAGGTGAGTGTAAGAAAATAAGTATTTGAACACCCTGCTATTTTGCAAGTTCTCCCACTTGGAAATCATGGAGGGGTCTGAAATTGTCATCGTAGGTGCATGTCCACTGTGAGAGACAATCTAAAAAAAAAGAAAAAAAATCCAGAAATCACAATGTATGATTTTTTAACTAATTATTTTTTATGATACAGCTGCAAATAAGTATTTGAACACCTGTCTGTCAGCTAGAATTCTGACCCTCAAAGACCTGTTAGTGTGCCTTTGAAATGTCCACCTCCACTCCTAAATTAGATGCACCCGTTTGAGGTCGTTAGCTGCATAAAGTCACCTGTCCACCCTATACAATCAGTAAGAATCCCACTACTAACATGGCCAAGACCAAAGAGCTGTCCAAAGACACTAGAGACAAAATTGTACACCTCCACAAGGCTTGAAAGGGCTACAGGGAAATTGCCAAGCAACTTGGTGAAAAAAGGTCCACTGTTGGAGCAATCATTAGAAAATGGAAGAAGCTAAACATGACTGTCAATCTCCCTCGGACCGGGGCTCCATGGAAGATCTCACCTCGTGGGGTCTCAATGATCCTAAGAAAGGCGAGAAATCAGCCCAGAACTACACGAGAGGAGCTGGTCAATGACCTTAAAAGAGCTGGCACCACCGTTTCCAAGGTTACTGTTAGTAATACACTAAGACGTCATGGTTTGAAATCATGCATGGCACGGAAGCTTCCCCTGCTTAAACCAGCACATGTCCAGGCCCGTCTTAAGTTTGCCACTGACCATTTGGATGATCCAGAGGAGTCATGGGAGAAAGTCATGTGGTCAGATGAGACCAAAATAGAACTTTTTGATCATAATTCCACGTGTTTGGAGGAAGAAGAATGATAAGTACCATTCCCAGAACACCATCCCTACTGTGAAGCATGGGGGTGGTAGCATCATGCTTTGGGGGTTGTTTTTCTGCACATGGGACAGGGCGACAGTACTGTATTAAGGAGAGGATGACCGGGCCATGTATAGTGAGATTTTGGGGAACAACCTTCTTCCTTCAGTTAGAGCATTGAAGATGGGTCGAGGCTGGGTCTTCCACCATGACAATGACCCGAAGCACACAGCCAGGATAACCAAGGAGTGGCTCTGTAAGACGCATATCAAGGTTCTGGCGTGGCCTAGCCAGTCTCCAGACCTAAACCCAATAGAGAATCTTTGGAGGGAGCTCAAACTCAGTGTTTCTCAGCAACAGGCCAGAAACCTGACTGATCTAGAGAAGATCTGTGTGGTGGAGTGGGCCAAAATCCCTCCTGCAGTGTGTGCAAACCTGGTGAAAAACTACAGGAAATGTTTGACCCCTGTAATTGCAAACAAAGGATACTGTACCAAATATTAACATTGATTTTCTCAGGTGTTCAAATACTTATTTGCAGCTGTATCATATAAATAAATACAGGTCCTTCTCAAAAAAGTAGCATATTGTGATAAAAGTTCATGTAATGATACAAATTTAACATTCATATATTTTAGATTCATTGCATACCAACTGAAATATTTCAGGTCTTTTATTGTTTTAATACTGATGATTTTGGCATACAGCTCATGAAAACCCAAAATTCTTATCTAAAAAAATTAGCATATTTCATCAGACCAATAAAAGAAAAGTGTTTTTAACACAAAAAAGTCAACCTTCAAATAATTATGTTCAGTTATGCACTCAATACTCAATAGTCGGGAATCCTTTTGCAGAAATGACTGCTTCAATGCGGCGTGGCATGGAGGCAATCAGCCTGTGGCACTGCTGAGGTGTTATGGAGGCCCAGGATGCTTCAATAGCGGCCTTAAGCTCATCCAGAGCGTTGGGTCTTGCGACTCTCAACTTTCTCTTCACAATATCCCACAGATTCTCTATGGGGTTCAGGTCAGGAACCCCATAGAGACCTCAGTGGGAAGTCTGTGAGAAGGAAAAAGTGTGGCAAAAAACGCTGCACAACGAGAAGAGGTGATCGGACCCTGAGGAAGATTGTTGAGAAGGACCGATTCCAGATCTTGGGGACCTGCTGAAGCAGACGACTGAGTCTGGAGTAGAAACATCCAGAGCCACCGTGCACAGGCGTGTTCAGGAAATTGAACACGCCTGTGAGTTGGCAGGCCAATTGAGCACAGTAATACCATGGTCAGTAAACCATTTACCAGTGGTTTTGGCACTGTGAGCAGGTGCCAGGTCGTGCTGAAAAACAAAATCTTCATCTCCATAAAGCTTTTCAGCAGATGGAAGCATGAAGTGCTCCAAAATCTCCTGATAGCTGCATTGACCCTGCCCTTGATAAAACACAGTGGACCAACACCAGCAGCTGACATGGCACCCCAGACCATCACTGACTGTGGGTACTTGACACTGGACTTCAGGCATTTTGGCATTTCCTTCTCCCCAGTCTTCCTCCAGACTTTGGCACCTTGTTTCCGAATGACATGCAAAATTTGAGCAACAGTCCAGTGCTTCTTCTCTGTACCCCAGGTCAGGCGCTTCTGCCGCTGTTTCTGGTTCAAAAGTGGCTTGACCTGGGGAATGCGGCACCTGTAGCCCATTTCCTGAACACGCCTGTGCACGGTGGCTCTGGATGTTTCTACTCCAGACTCAGTCGTCTGCTTCAGCAGGTCCCCCAAGATCTGGAATCGGTCCTTCTCAACAATCTTCCTCAGGGTCCGATCACCTCTTCTCGTTGTGCAGCGTTTTTTGCCACACTTTTTCCTTCTCAGACTTCCCACTGAGGTCCCTTGATACAGCACTCTTGGAACAGCCTATTCGTTCAGAAATGTCTTTCTTTGTCTTACCCTCTCGCTTGAGGGTGTCAATGATGGCCTTCTGGACAGCAGTCAGTCTTACCTATGATTGCGGTTTTTAGCAATGAACCAGGCTGGGAGTTTTTAAAAGCCTCAGGAATCTTTTGCAGGTGTTTAGAGTTAATTAGCTAATTTAGATGATTAGGTTAATAGTTCGTTTAGAAAACCTTTTCATGATATGCTAATTTTTTTAGAGCTGTATGCCAAAATCATCAGTATTAAAACAATAAAAGACCTTAAATATTTCAGTTGGTGTGCATTGAATCTAAAATATATGAAAATTAAATTTGTATCATTACATTATGGAAAATAATGAACTTTTATCACAATATGCTAATTTTTGAGAAGGATCATATATTGTGATTTCTGGATCTTTTTTTTTTTATTATAGCCCTATTCGGGGACATCTGGTGATTTGTAATAATTGTAGAGAATGTCTGTGATCTTAATCCCGTGCGAATCGGCCATGTCTGTAATTTGTGATGTAAAATCCCCAAGAAATTACCTACCACATTTCGCCAAACACCGAGGTACTATGATAATAGTAGCCCAGTGCGAATCGGCATCTCTGTGATTTGGCCAGGATTAGGCGGATCGTATATCATTTTTGCAAGGTTTTTGTTTCCTGTGCACATTTCTATCTTTATCTTTCACGAAGAATGGAGGCTGCATTCATAATACGCACGGTTATGAATTACTGTGCGGCTGCATGGATTATGCTTTCACTTTAGAATGAGACCAATTTGGGAGCAAATTGCTTGAATGGTGTGTTTAATATTAATTTCAATACTATTGAAAAATGAAAAACATAAGAGAACAGTACAATAGCAAGCTCACTTAAATGGGCGCTTTTACATTTTGAAACTGAATCTTCCGCCGTATAGTGTCAGCTTCTCATTAGTGATAAATTAATTCTAACTCCTGCCGCTGGTCTGTGCTCAGTTCAGTTTTTAATTGTAGCGTCTGTTCTCTAACTGAACTATTTTTATTACTACAAAACAATCAAAACAATATCGGTATGTGACTGTTTATGATTTCATACAGCAATATCTATAACGAAAAAACATTTACAAGTCTTGACATCATATACGGGAGATAAGTCAGTAAATTTGAGTAAAATCACAGGTTTTGCTTGTCCCGTGCGAATGAGCCACACGAAATTCAGATGTGGGGTGGTAATTTTGAAACCACACAAGGTCCCCAGATAATACTAATCCCTTACGAATAGGGCTTATGTCTTTCACAGTGGACATGCACCTACGATGACAATTTAAGACCCCTCCATGATTTCTAAGTCGGAGAACTTGCAAATAGCAGGGTGTTCAAATACTTATTTTCCTCACTGTATGTATATATAAAAAAATTCCCACGATAATGATACATATCACAATAGTTATTTTTGCTTAATATAAGGTTTTTTTGATGTTAAAATTTTCGGCATCAATAGTAATATCACAAAAAACTAATACTAGCCTAACTAACATAAGTAAAACTACAATAGAACAAAAAGACAAATGAAATAGAACCTGAAAAACCTCATGCACTACAAATAAGAAATACAACATAAATTGTATACAAAAATTGTATACATAAAATAATCAAATGTCCAAAATTTCTTGCTTAGTCTTCACTGTGTAAATTAAATATACATATATTCTTATTAAAATGTCCCTTTTTGTCTTTTGTTGTTTGATTAAGAGTAATGATACATTATATGCAGGTATATTAGGCTGATGTCACTTTAAGACTGAATGCAGGGATCTTATACCGATACACATGGGTACATATGCATTTACCGAAATGTTATTTTTCGCTGCTTATTGTGCTTCAAACCACAAGGCTTAAAAGCACATTCAAATGACAAGCTTTTGTGATGGTGCAGCATGGCAACGTCACATAAACATAACCGCGATAGAGACGATAATCAGAAAAATCTACCGATTGACAAATTTCTTTACATGTCTACTGGTATATTGCCCCCCCCCTAACACTGACTTGCAATAGTTAGTTCGTTTTGCCATGGAAGTGAATTTGGTTATGTGTATATAGCGTGGGTATAGTATTTATATACATTTGGTGTAGACACATTAATGTGGCCAAGTGTAAATGGAACGTGCATACCCAAAATCAGACTGCACCCTTTCTCATGATGCAGTGCCCAATTGGCCAGTCTTTTATCTGTCACCCTGATAGATTCCTATACACTGAACTATCTGTAGATCCATAAAATCTTAGCCCCTTCCCTCTAATTCACTAAGGACTTCCTCAGACTCAGTCCATTATCATGTCATAAGCCAGATCCCCCACCCACCACCTCCAAACTTCATAAACCACTTCAGTCTGGAAAAACATCCAACAAATCCAAAGCAATTTTTAGCTGTGCCGTCTTTATACCCACAGTCACCATATGCTCAGAGCAGACAGCCAGTCATGTTCTAATCCTCATGCCCTGCACAGACACTCCCGTCTCAGCACATGTAAAGCTAGAAATATAATCGTAATGATGAGAGCTGCTATCACCCATCCTTTGGATGAGATGCTAAAACAATGTCCTGACTCCCTGAAAAAAAAATTAACTCCTCATTCTTGGCTAGTTCCTATCCCAGCCAGGGATACAGGGGGAGTACTCTGGGTTCGGGCCAAATTCTGAGCTTAGAGCCCTCTCCTCGGATCTGATTATTTTAAAGTGTGAACTCATGAAATAAACTATGGATTGTTATGAATGTAAAAATGGCAGCAACAGGAAATCCTGATGTTTGGCCTGTAAGGAGAAAAATATAATGCTATTGGTGTTCTGACCATGTACATACTGTGAACACACCATGCCAGTCTCTCTAAAAACATAACCCTCAACCCTTTAGTAATATTAGCAATGGCAAGCTGTGAAATTTTTGTGCCAGTATGTTTTAACATCTCCCATGCAACACACCCTTTAGATGCTACATAGCAACAGCACATTGACTTGCAACAAACTTAGACACAGTCCAAAATCAGAGATGAAAAATAAGAACGATTTAAAGGTGCAGTGTGTAGCATTTATGAAGATCTATTGACAGAAATAAAATATAATATACATAACTATGTCTTCAGTGGTTTATAAAGACATTACATACTGTAGTGTTATGTTTTAATTACCTTAGAATGAGTCATTTCTATCTACATACACCATGGGTCCCCTTACAGTGCAATCACCATTTTGTGTGTCATGTGTCTACAGTAGCCCCAAACTGCTCTACAGAGTGCTAGTCACTCTCTCTCGGGCTCCTGCCTGATCGATTGCTCCTGATCGATTGCTTCAGTCTCCTGTCTCCAGTCTCCTGTCTGCCTCCTGCTCAGCTAGTGTTTGTAGCTCTGTACAGTCTTGCCTTTGAATCTCTATTTGATATATTTTCTTTGTTCTACTGCTAAATATAACTTACTCATCACCATATATTGTTTAAATATTGCCAATCACATTAAATTTGACATCACTAGCTTTTAAAATCACCATCACACATTAGCATTTCGCTAGCCTGTTAGCTTGTCATCTGTTTTCTGAGTTCATTAAAAAACTGTGGTGAGTTGGAATAGTAAATAGTCTCCAACAAACCATTGTGGTAAGTTGGATTCATCAACAAACACCGTGTAAGATTGACAATATTAGGAAGAAAATTATAACCATGCAGCTGTCTACTACAGTATCACATCAGACAGAGCATCGTAGTGTCACTGAGGAAAAATTACACTCATTCACTGCTATAGGAGAGGAAGAATCAACAACATGTATGCTTGACCCTATACCGACTAGGCTATTAAAAGAGATGCTACCAAAGGTCATGGATCCTCTTCTTAATATCATTAATTCATCTTTGTCATTAGGATATGTACCGAAAACTTTTAAGTTGGCTATTATTAAACCACTTATTAAAAAAACCCAACTTGATCCTACAGAATTAGTCAATTACAGGCCAATCTCAAATCTACCCTTTCTTTCAAAAATACTTGAAAAGGCAGTGTCTTTACAATTATGTTCCTTTTTAGAAAGAAATGGTATCTGTGAGGATTTTCAGTCAGGATTTAGACCGTATCATAGTACTGAGACTGCTCTCATCAGAGTTACAAATGATTTACTCTTATCATCCGATCGTGGTTGTATCTCTTTGTTAGTGTTACTCGATCTTAGCGCTGCATTCGACACTATCAACCACAACATTCTTTTGAATAGACTCGAAAATTATGTAGGCATTAGTGGACCTGCATTGGCATGGTTTAAATCATATCTGTCTGACCGTTATCAATTTGTAGCAGTAAATGAAGAGACGTCACACCGATCACAAGTTCAGTATGGAGTACCGCAGGGCTCAGTGCTAGGGCCATTGCTCTTCACCCTGTACATGCTACCACTGGGAGATATTATTAGGAAGCATGGCGTTAGATTTCATTGTTATGCTGATGATACTCAGCTCTATATTTCTTCACACCCTGAAGAAACTAACCAATTCACAAGATTAACGGAATGTATAGATGATATAAAAAATTGAATGATCAGTAATTTCCTGCAACTTAATTCAGAAAAAAATGAATTTTTAATCATTGGACAAAAAAGCTCCACAAGTAGTAACCTAGAATACTGTCTAACCCTCGATGGCTGCTCTGTCAAGTCCTCGTCGTCAGTTAGGAACCTGGGTGTGCTCTTTGATACCAATCTTTCGTTTGAAAGCCATGTTTCTAGCATCTGTAAAACTGCATTCTACCATCTTAAAAATATATCTAAATTACGGCACATGCTCTCAATGCAAAATGCTGAACAGTTAATACATGAGTTCATGAGCTCAAGGCTAGATTATTGTATTGCTCTACTGGGTGGTTGCCCTGCTCGCTTAATAAACAAACTCCAGCTGGTATAAAATGCAGCAGCTCGAGTTCTTACTAGAACCAGGAAGTATGAACACATTAGCCCGGTTCTGTCAACACTGCACTGGCTCCCTATTAAACATTGCATACATTTTAAAATCTTGCTTATTACTTACAAAGCACTAAATGGTTTATCTCCCCAGTACTTGAGTGAGCTCTTAAGACATTATACTCCATCACGTCTACTGCGGTCTCTAAACTCTGACCAGCTGATAATACCTAGAATATCAAAATCAACTGCAGGTGGTCGATCCTTTTCCTATTTAGCACCTAAACTCTGGAAAGTCTTCCTAGCATTGTTCGGGAAGCAGACACACTCTGTCAGTTTAAATCTAGACTAAAAACACATCTCTTTTCTATGGCATACACATAAAACACTTTTTTCAATTAAATGATTATTAGGCTACATTATCTAGGTCAGCCGGAACCGGGAACACTTCCCATAACACCTGATGTACTCGTTACATCATCAGAAGAATGGCATCTACGCTAATGTTAGTGTTTCTGTTTTATCCCGAGGTCTACTACATTCAGTCAGCCGGATCCAGGCTGTATCTAGATCAGACGGTGGACCTGCACCCAGATGTGACCAACACATGACCCTGAAGTGTCTGCAGAGACCGTGTCATTTAGACTCCCCCTTAAGCTGCCTCATCGACACGGCATCCTCAATAAACCTGTCTCCGGCGTGATGACTCCGATTGTTTGAATAGTCCTAGTTGATAATTCTTTAAATCGATATGTCATCCTCAAAACAACCCGTCTCCAGCGTGTTGCCGCCGATCTTTTGAATATTACACTTTAGTAATTGTTTAATCAATACGGCATCCTCAATAAAAACCTGTCTCCGGCGTAATGACTCAGATATTTCAAATTATTTATTTTTAATAATTATTTAATCGATACATCATCCTCAATAAACCCGTCTCCGGCA
Source organism: Gobiocypris rarus (assembly GCA_023029165.1). Taxonomy (NCBI): domain Eukaryota; kingdom Metazoa; phylum Chordata; class Actinopteri; order Cypriniformes; family Gobionidae; genus Gobiocypris; species Gobiocypris rarus. Next base: position 28,537,487 of record CM040914.1, on the reverse strand, counting down.
TGTTGCCTCAGATCTTTCGAATATTCAGATCGATTATGACCTCTGACCTTTAAAATAATAATTTTAATAATAATACGCTATTTGTTAATTGGCCAGAGGAGAACTGGCACCCCGACTGAGCCTGGTTTCTCCCAAAGTTTATTTTTCTCCATTAGGTCTCCTGATGGGGTTTTGGTTTCCTTGCCACTGTCGCCTCTGGCTTGGCTTGCTCAGTTGGGGAAAAAACTATTTTTCAAATATATTTCAAAATAAATCTAATTATTAAACTAAATTAACCATAGAGACCAAATTACTGATCTAATTACTGATCTAAAGCCCACATTGTTACTGTATGATAATCAAAATATATTCTGTTGCATTATTTTTCTGTTTAACACTGTGAAGCTGCTTTGAAACAATCTGCATTGTTAAAAGCGCTATATAAATAAAGTTGACTTGACTTGACTCTCTGCTCTCTCAGACGACAACATTTTTATCCTGTGTCTGCCCCTGTAGCTTCAAAAGGGAGGGGTGAGCGGTGGGTGATTGCAATTCACAACCTCATCCCCAGATGCCGCTAAATTCGCACACTGCACCTTTAAAAGTATGACTAATTTCTCACCTATATTAGTACATATTATTTACATGTGGAACAGGACAGTAAACTAAAGTACTACCGGTGACACACCAATTGTCATCTACCTTACTGGTAAATCTACAGGGCAGAAACCTTTTTAGACAAATTGCATCGCAGATCACACAAGAGACTGTTCCAGGGTGTAAAGTGAGAGATATTATTTCATGGTTTCACAGCAGTTCTCTCTCTTTTCTGTTGAACTAACATTTTCTCAGGTTAAACTATACAGACACATTCTTAACTACATGTTCCAGCAGGCAAATGGGTAAAAGAAACTTTAAAGGAGGGTGGAAGTGGTCATTAGAAAGGTTTGTTTATAATCAGTCATGGTACAAACGTTTTTTCCCCCTGAAATTTGGTTCAGCGGTTTTTGATTTTGGTTATATGAAAATTGTGATACCTTTTTTTTAACAATATCTGCTAAAAATCACAAAACAAAAATGCCTGTATCATTGTAAGACTGCTGAATTCGCTCCAATGGGGGTAAAACGAAGAGCGGGTTAAGGTATTTGCGCGTTCGGTGTTCTCAGCTGGGCAAAATGGATTTTATTCCAATTCCTCTGTATCTGACTCCATTTTATCATAATTTCGAATTTAGATTAGAATGTCAATTGGTTATTTTGGTAATTTATATTTAATAGTTAACATTTAATTATTCTGTTTAACCTTTTGTTGAAATTATACTAATTTATAACCTCCTAGTGATCGTTAATAATTCCAGAGTAAGTCAGAATAAATCAAATTGTAACTATTTATTAACAGTCAAGTAAATGTATAATGCCAATTACATAATCAATTCAAATTTACATCATACATAACACCAAATACTCCGAAGTAAAGAGTGGGAGATGCATTCCTGACTTTCTGAATGCTACGTAATGCTAGGTTTGTCTTAAGACATCCAGCATTACGGGCGAACCATGGTTATAGGATTGCACCACAAACTTTCTGCCACATCTCATTAAGTATTCAGACCAGACAGTCACTTCTTTCAAATGGAAACATGTGTTAACAAAGGGAATTTCAAACGGTATCAAACACATATAATATTGTATAGTGAGAATTGACATTTAAATCAAATAGATTTTAGATGTTTCATGTGATCATAGCATGAGGGGGGAAGTAGGATGGGGGGAGTTTCAGGTGAAAGAAATACATGTAAATTAAAGCCATTCTCAAATGATTCACTCAGCGTGATGACGTCTGCAAAAAGTGTCCTTTGTCCTCCCAGACAATCTGCCGTTGCTTTTTACAGCCTTTCATCATCATAGCAGTTATGTTTAGCTTCAGTGTGTTTTAAATTGGTTCTCCCTGCAGTTATTTGCCTGTTCTTGATCATTGTTTGTTACCTTTTGAGAGTACTCTTGTATTGCGTTTGCTAATGCATATGGGGAATTTCCTTTCCTCTAGAATATGAAGCAAATTTTTATCCTAAAAATTACTATGTAAAACCCAAGTGCAGCTGCACGGTGCATCAGCAGGGGGCAGCAAGAATTTGCATAGTGAGGTTCGTCAGATTATTTTTCCTTCAGCAACTCACCTCGCTGAGCTCCGGAATTGAAGCCTACCGTCAATGGGAACCCAGCGGAACTTCTGCAGCCTGAGGAAGTTGGACTCTCTGCCTTCAGCTCTGCCATCCAGCTGCGCCATCCAGCACATATCCTTTCAATTACCAGTGTGTTTGCCGTCGCTGCACACTTCTAAAAGAGCAAAACGAGCGTTGTTACAAATGTCTCGTTCTTCCTGTGCCTTATGCAGAGGTCCTCTCCTGCATATCATCTGCGTCTCCTGTCTCGGACGAGACCACACGCAGACCGCACTTAACCAGAACGGCTGCACGGAGTGCGACGAGATGGTGCAGCTTCGACCTGGATCCCGCCCCCTGCACTCAGCCTCTCGACCCGCGGAAGAAGAAATGCCGCGACCAGAGGCCCCCGGAGCGTTCATGTTCACCGAGGAACAGCACAGCTCCCCTCGCTTGCTGGCTGGCATTGTTTCCTTTGGCGGACCGGAAGAGGATGAGGATGACAGCCTTTCATGGCGACCCAAGTAAAGCGTGCTCCTCCCATCCCGTGCACGCCTCCTCTCACAGTGCCACTAGCACAATGCATCCGAGGCCTGGCAGGCTATTCCCCTGGCGTTTCGACATGGGTTTTGAACATAATAAAACAAGGTTACCCGCTACAGTTTGCCCGCAGACTGCTACGCTTTCGCGCCATGGTAGAGACAACGGTGAGAAGCGTCATGAGTCACATGCTTCGAACAGAGTTATCAAAACTGTTAATAAAGGGAGCAGTGGAAGCCGTGGACCCCTTACTGAGTGAGTCAGGCTTTCCCAGTTGCTACTTCCTTGTACCAAAGAAGGATGGTGGTCTCAGACCCATTCTAGATCTCAGACATCTGAACAAAGCTCTCATGAAGTGCCCGTTCAGAATGTTGAAAATGAAACAAATCCTCGCGCACATTTCACTGTAGATCTAGAGGATGCTTATTTCCACATCCAAATAGCCCCTCATCACAGGCCATTCCTGAGATTCACCTTCAAGGGGTAAGCCTACCAATACACAGTCCTACCGTTTGGTCTGACCCTAGCGCCCCGCACGTTTACGAAGTGCATGGACGCGGCATTAACCCCGTTGAGACTGATCTCGTTGAAACTATCTAGATCGTAGCACAATCAGAGATGCAGTTGTTAACCCATGGATCATGGCTTCTCAACCATTTGAAATGCTTGGGCCTCAGAATCAATGTGGCAACGAGACCATTGTCTCCCACACAGAATGTTTCGTTTCTGGGAACGGTGTTAGACTCACTACAGATGAGCGCGCGGCTGATGTCACAGCATGCACTCTCTAATCCGAGCCAAGCAGCCTCTTTCAAGGCCGCTATATGCACTCCTCTCAAACGTTTTCAGAGGATGTTAGGTCTCATGGCTTCGACACAAGCGACCTCTACAGCGCTGGCTGAATTGCCACGTTCCAGCTCACACATGGCTTTCGGGCTGATTACGAATAAAGATCAACCACAGCTGCATATTAGCTCTGGCTCCTTGGAAAAGTCCCGCATGGTATCGAACAGGCGTGAGTTTGGGCATTGTTACGAAGTATAAGGTCATCTCAACAGATGCATCCAACCTAAGTTGGGGAGCCCTTCACGAGGGCAGGCCAGTCTCCGGTCTCTGGTCAGACTCCGGCAGTCCGGTTACGGCAGTTGCCGCAGCACAGCCATTCAGCACGCAGTTGCGTGCTGCTAATGTGCCGTGCAGCTGCACTGCATTTTACATAGTAATTTTTAGGATAAAAATTTGCATCATATTATCGAGGAAAGGAAATTCCCCACATGCCTTAGCCGAGGTTACGTAAGTAAACAAAGTGTTTCCTTGCTTAGTTAGTTCTACACCTGTTCAGTTTTTTATTCAGTTGATTACTCTCTGCGTATTTAAAACCTTTGTTTGTCTCCATTCTTTGTGTGTAGTACTTCTGTGTTCCTAGTGTTTTTTAAAAATGTAGTTAGTTTGTAATGAATTTCACTACTGCTAAACCCTGAAACAAACAGTAATACTCTGCTTCAATATGTTGATGATTTATAGTTGTTGTGAAGACATTTAAAGGTGCCCTAGAATTAGTTGAAACAATATTTTAAATTGTTCTCTGATATCTACATATGTGACTTATTTAAGGGCAAAAATTGTCCAGATACCATTTTACAGGTCCATTTACAACCCTAGAAATTGTCCCTAGAATTAAATTCTGTCTGTTTTTCCCTTATTTGGAAGGGTCATGAATAGTAATGTGGAGTTCTGCTCTGATTGGCTGTTTCCCTGCACAGCTCATTTCGGTAGCTCACAGTGACAGCAAACACATCTCTACTGTCCGGCATGACAATGCAGAGATTAGGCATCCAACCTTATATGTTTGAGCCTGTTTCTGACGTAGATGCAGATTTCGAGGAACAACCAATTGTTTTGAGTTTGGAAATGGACTCTTCTGAGTGGTAAGTCTTTATTTTCAGTAATTTTGTTTTTAGCATTGTAAAAACATTTTAATTATTGTAATGTCAGGGTTCTTCCCTGGCAGCCTTATCTGTGTTGTGTCTGAGCACAAGGCTTTGTCTTTGTTTGTGTGTACCATGTGATTCACTTGCTCTGCCTCCTTGTTTGCGGTGTACCACGCCCCTTGTTTAGTCGGTCTAGTCCTCATTTCACTTTGATCCTCAAGTGCCACAGCTCCACAGTCAAAATGAACTACAGAAGAAGAGAATTCCCTGATCCTCACTGAAAAGGATTTTTCCTTCAAATAAGAGGAAAACCATTTTCAAATAATCCCTCGTACAACATGCTCTAAGTGCTCAATGAGAATATCATGATCATTTAAATCAAAAGCTGCACTAAGGTCAAGCATAAATAGAGCTCCTTGATTACCTGAGTCCCCAATGAGTAACAAGTCATTGATAACCCATAATAAAGCTGATTCTGTGCTATGTCCTGCCCTTAGCAAAAAAATTACTCAAACAAACTAGTAAACAGAGAGGTAGAGCGATGGCGGACCACTACACTGGTCGGCATCATCTTTTGAATAATTCTCACCAGAGCATTAGTTTGTCCAATTCCTATGCAAATTGGCTCAGATGATCTTTGGACTGAGCCACACAGAAATTTGTGTAAATCTTACACAAATTTGTGACATTTTCTGAGACTAATCGAATGTGATCATATTAATAATTACGTGGTGCATTTATATACAAAATCTTCATTTTGAGTTGATTCTCACTTCAACTATGGAACTTTGGCATCTGGGTGAAAACCTGTCTTCTGAGTTTTGCAAGGAGACAAGTGACAGGCATTTGACCCAGAGATTGTGGGTTTGTGTCCTGTGTGAAAAAAACATTGTAAAATTGTGTGTAATTGTTTTCATTTCATTCTCACCTTGGAAGCAACCTGAACAAGTGTGCTCTGTGTGGTGCAGTGTGTCAAACCACAAACTCTGTGGAACATGCTCAGACTGCAAGTTGTTCCACATGTTGTGTCTTTCTGAGAATGACCTAATCTGAATTTATTAAATATAACATGCATTTCATTTATATACAAAATATGAAAAGTGTCGCACGGTGATAACCAATGAACACTTGACTAGAAAGTTGGGGGCTTAAATCTAGAGCCCTGCACTGGCCTCAAATCTAGGCCCTAGCCCGGCCAGTGTCCAACAGCTTATCAAAATTCTCGGACCGAGTCTGACTCGAGCCCGTGATTAAAAAAAAAAAAGGAAAGTATCCTTCCTGTTACACATTGTTGCAGCCATTAAAATAGTTCGTTTTTTTTTACGTCAATATAGTTGTATTTTGTTTAGTTTCGTTATTAAGTTAATTTAGAAAAATGTTTGGAGCATTTTTTTGTTTGTTAAATTAAAGTTTTTGTTTTTTAAAGGGACGCCCAAGCATCTAGCGGCCGACAGTGAGTTAACCATGTTTGATCAATTTAGCCTCTCAAATCAACGCTTCTTTGCTCATAATAAAATGAATAGATATAAAACACTTTAAGCATATCACGTTAGTTTAAGGTTTACTATCACCACCACAGTAAAAAGGCTTTTTAGACAAGCTGAGGCGGCGCTCGCAAACGAAACGGGCTGCACAATCTAAACAAATAAACAAAATACAAATAAATAAAAAAAACATGCAGGTTGTCTTACTTTACACCTCTCCGCAAAATGAATATAAATCCGATCTTCAATTCCCGGTCTATATGCACATTTAATGAGTTTACGGCAATGAAAGCAAAAGATATGAGCTGCATTTTATTTATCATCAGCCAATTTAAAGATCAAAGACCACAATATGAACCTAAGCGCTGGTAAGGTCATTTAGTCTCATTAGTTTTAATGAAGATGATTGTGTTTTTGAGCATCTAAGACTATACGGCTATATGCCCAGTTGGCTTGCTTTACTCATTTGCGGTGACTGCAACACACTTCTCACACTTTATTTTTTAACAATTTGCCAGGAGTAAAATTTACATATGTGGTTTAAACAACCAGATGCATTTACACTTAATAGGTTTCGTCTGAAATGCGTTTTTTTGAGTGATCAGATTTAAATCTGTCTCAAAAAAATTCGGAAGGCATTTACTCCTGGTCTCTTCACAATCAGATAGATATCTGGTCAGAGAAAACGAATGAAGGGACCAGTTGTAAAAAGGCCACAACTCACTCGCTGATAGGCTACTGCTGCTGGCGCAGCCGCGGACTCTAAACACCGTGAGAGACAGTCTTGACAGTCACAGTATCATGGGGTTACCGGTAGTCTCAATCAGCTCCCTAGTTCAGTAGTCAGGGCACTGATCAGGGAGTCAGCCCATTGACTTATGTCCTGATCAGTGTCCTGACTACTGAACCAGGGAGCTGATTGACATGGTCTCACCTTGTTTCCACCAGAGCAGCACATCTAATTGTTTCTTTTAATTAATGAATATCTAAAATATAAAACGAAGGAGAAGCCAAAGAAAGGCCCGAAGCCCAGCCCGCATTTGGGGTATGACATTATAATTTACCCGAAGCCCAGCCAAAGGGGCGTAAAAAAGTCAGGGCCCGTCGGGCTCGGGCAGAAATGCAGATTTCTACTTACATCCCAAATGGTGAAATGTCCAAATTGTTACTGATATACCAAGTGTGCAAAAGTTTCAAGAGTTTTTGAGTATGTTAAGGCCACAAAATGGCTGTTAACACAAAATCTATATATTTTTGGTGACATGGTCTGAAGATGATCTGAATTGATTTTTGTGAAAATTGGACTGTCTAGGAGGAGGTCAAAAAGTTTTAAAAAGAAATAAAAAATTGTGGAGAGCAATTTCAAACAAATGTGGCATAATTGCTCTCAGGGAATTTATCAAGACCAGTAAAATTTTGCCATTAAAATAGGTCAAATAAATAAAAAGCTATTAGCATTTTATTTTTATTTCATTATAAATTCTGAACACAAGGTGGCACAGTCCCAAAACTTTTTCAGTCTTTTAAGTGCATGGTGCCAATGAAACATACCTAAATTTCTAACTATACACTAATGCATAAAATATAGCATTTTACAACAAAATTCTAAATGGATGATATGAGAAAATTGGGTATTATTGAACTTGGTATGCTGCAAAAGAGACCAGCTTTATAATTTTTGGGGCAAAAAATAGCCATTTTTCATATCTCCTGACCAGAAGGTGGTTCTGTGCCGAAACTCTACAAATAGCCTCAGGTCATGCTTATGATCAGGGATCAGGAATAAGATATAAAAAAAATTCTAGCATTTATGGTTCAAAAGTTGTTAGTGTAAACATAAGTGAAACTTTGAGCTGTTGGTGCCGCTTTGAGACAGATACTCCAAATCTGATGTAGTTAATGGTGTCCTCTATCTGTGTGCCAAATTTCATAACTTTCCCGCAAGCAGTACTATAGACAGCCATAGATTCAAGAATGGAAGAATTCAAGTAAAGCGATTTTATTAATATAGTGCTCTATACAAAACAGATTGTTTCAAATTAGCTTTGCAGTGATAAACAGGAAACTAATTATAAAAATATTTATATATACTATATTCAGTTGAAATCAGTTCGGTGTTGATTCAGTCCAGTTCAGTTCTCATCCAAAAGAGTCAGTGAATTCAAGTCAATAATATTGCAGAATATTACATGGCCCCACCTAATCAAGCCAGAGGCAAGGAATCCAAACTCCATCAGTGACAGAAATGGAGTGGGGAAAAAAACATTGTTAGACACCAGGCTCAGTCAGGGGGCTTTTTTTTTTACCTCTGGACAGACAAACGTACATGTTGTAGTTTAATTCCAGGCTGCATCACAAGTCAGATTGTGGATTCACATCATTCAGAATATTTCATCCAGTGACTTCTGCTTGAAGATCAGGATAATGGCAATATTTGGTGTGAGGGGAGTTGAATCTAGTAGGAGTAGGAGTAGGAGTAGGAGTACGAGAAGGAGAAGGAAAAGGAGAAAGAAGAAGAAGAGGAAGAAGAAATAGAAAAAGAAGAAGAGGAAGTACGAAAAGCAACAGTTGCAAATCCAAGTCAGTGTAAAAAACAAGCAGTAAATAAATCAAGCAGTTTTTACAAATAATAATTCGTAGAGATCTGTCAGAAGAAGAAGCTATGATGAACAGACGATTTGTACGTAGGAATATTATGACCAAATTACATTGGAATGTGTGAGCCCAGAGCAGGTTGTGTTCAGATTGCATGTTATTAGCGAACTGTATCATAAAATTAATTCAAACCGTACCCAGACTACCTCCCAAGATGATCTTGGTTTGTTCACTTTAAAGGGAACTCTCTAAGGACATTATAGTTAAATGTAATTTTCAAAGGAAATGTCCCAAAGAAAATAGGTAAAATCTTATACGTTTGCGGCAATCATTTTGCACTTGACTGCTACACAAACAAGGGTCTTTTCTACGCTGGATTTTCAAAAAGGCTGATTTTGAAAGATGGGTCAATACCAACGCTTTGTGCGCAAACTTCAGTTTGAACATACAAGGCTGAACACCGCTACTGACAGTTTCTGACATTTTCAATGAGTGAGATTGTCCTGTTTTGTTGTTGGTGGTATGCTGGAGCATACCCGGAGCTTGACCAGCTCATTTGCATTGAAAGAGACACACAAAACGGCATGTTTTTGCTCACCAGTGGCAATTTTAACATGGTATAAAAATTATCTGTGGGGGTATTTTAAGCTAAAATTTCACATACACACTTATTTTACATCTTGTAAAAAGGGGCAAAAGAGGTCCCCTTTGGCTCTCTGAAGTTAGCAAAGCACCAGCGCCTTCACCTCGTTTTTCTTATCAATGTGAAAGAGACTCAAAATACTCAAGTCGATTTTGGTCATTCAGGCAAGTGTTATACATCATTATAATCCGTTAAATTTTGACTTTTATTTGTGTATACTCACAATAAAAACAAAATGTTGTGTTTTTCGCAAAATAAAGAAAACCAACATGATGCGTGATTTGCAGGCTCTATCTCAATTAAGGGGGTGGGGGGTTAAACACTCAGTTTCTGTCAATCTCATGTCAAGCTTGAGTACCTATAGAGTAGTATTGCACTCTTCATATCTCCAAAAAGTCTTTAGTTTTATTATATTTATAAAAGAAAGATACACTGTTCCGAGTCTTTCTGTAAAAAAAAAAACGAGCGGATGGAGGCGTATCCTGTGGGCGGAGCTAAAGAGCCACGAGTGCTTGCAGCTATTGCGTTGAGAGCGTCTGAAAGCTGTGACATCCTTTAAACGTGGAAAAGAAAATGTTATCCTATATAAACCATGGCTATCAATCAGAATAAACCATACATATATGATCCAGAATCAAAAATTTAACAGAAGCAGAAACAACAGCAGGACGTCTCTATGTGGTATGTAGCCTACTGTAACTGTATTTGCTTAGCGGCTTGTCGCGAGTTTTATAACATTTGTGTGTGTTTCCTTGTGGTTTATGAGGACATTATTTGGTTTATGGACTATTGTATGCGACTAAACGTTAGCAGTAGCAAGCTGTTCCGGTTTGCACGTCAGACTAGTGTTTACATAGAGAAACAATGAAATAGTTGAAAAGAGAGAGATGTCAGTCGTTCACCAGTCTCTTCATTTAGTGTTAATGTGGCCATGCCCTTACCTACACTTGTGAGGTAAGTTTATTCTGTTAGTGTCTGTGAATAATAAACCGCAAAAGACAGTTTAAATATGAAATTCCCCCCCATTTCCCACGCGCCCTTCCGGGAGAAGTGCCCGTACAAAGAAACCCCCCCCCCATTTGACGCGCTAGGTTAACTATGTTTGGGGTGGTTTTACAATAAACAAACAGACACCTATAGTGGTCAGCTAAACAAATTACATGCTTCATTGATAAATTAACTATACGCAATGTGTACTTACGTGCCGATAGCCAATGACAGACATTTGAAGCAGTTTCGTCACCGAAAAACAAATTCCATCCACTGTCCCATTAATGCTGGGTTCTTTGGGAAACTGTACAGGGTTGTCTTGCCCTGACAACCAAAAACACACTTCTTTGACTGCAGCGCAGCCGGCTTCCCTAAAACCTAGAAAAGCGAGTTAATGGGCGTGCATTTGCTCTCTAGCTCTGGTTGCTCGCTCGCTCGCTCCCACGCGCCCTTCCGGGAGAAGTGCCCGTACAAGGAAATTCCCCCCCATTTGATGTCACACAGACCTATACTCGGAAAAAACTTTCCGAAACTTGTGAGAAACCAGAAGGAGTATTTTTGACACAATAATACTAAATAGTTATGTGCAACAAATACTCCATCAAACGTCCAACTTATTTTTTTAAACTTTGTCCATGTTTAGCATGGGTATCCAAGTCTTTAACAGTGTAAAAAGCTCTGTATGCATCAAACAGCATTTCACCCCCCCCTGTTAATGCGGCCATGCCCTTACCCACACTTGTGAGGTAAGTTTATTCTGTTAGTGTCTGTGAATATTAAACCGCAAAAGACAGTTTAAATATGAATCCTGCTGCAACATAAAATGTCATAGTGCAAGACTGTTAAGACAAGATTTCTTTGGTCTGTTTTGGACAGATTATGAAGAGTTTATTGTAAAATAGCCTAGTGTCACATCAATAAAGCTTTTGTTCACAAATTTCTGCTCAGATGCTATAAATGTAGTACCAGTCAAACCCATGGAGTGGGTCAGACATGATTTTGACCACTTAATTAAGTTTTGTTTTGCATAATCGTTATTCTCTAAAAAATACAAACATGTACATACAAGTTGCTCATATATTACTGTAGCCCAGTTTGTGATGAATACAGTGTAATGACATTTTTGACATTAATATGTTTATAAACAACTGAAAAAAGCACAAATGTCTGAGCATGTCAAAACTTCTAAAGGGCCCCAAAATTGTGCAGACCTATAAGAGTTAAGCAGAAAATGAAAGGTGTTATCTGATTTAAAGGCAGGCATTGCTGAAGATTTGCTAAATGAAAGTGTGCAGACTATTTTCGTTGCAACCAGCTTGACGAGGGTTCATCACACAGAAGCATCGTGTTTTTAATGCGCTGTGTCAAGTTAAAATCATTATTTCTAAAGATCTTGTCTCAAGATGCAGCTGTCTTTCCCATTGATTCATCTTTCTTGTGCTCTCTCTAGAGTGAATGGGTCCTGTGTGTGTTGTTGCTTCCTTGCTAGTTCTAGCTTAAGTAAAGCGCATCTTCTATGCGCAAATGTGTCACTTCAATGTACTCGTCCACATTCATGGTACTACTAGTAAAATGTATTATATTTAGCTAGCTAGTGTTATGTTATAATGTTTAATATTTAAAACTACCTAATAAATTAATTAAACATTTTACTTTTTTGGTATTTAAGACTATACTTTTTAAATTTAAGGTTATAATTTACAATGATTATGAAGAAGAAGAACATTCTTGAGAAAAGTTTTTGGGAATAAAAATTATTCTTATATTTTTTAGATAAGAATTAGAAAATAAGATCTTGGCAGTTAAGAAGAATTTACTTCTTAAGAATGTTTTGTGAATCCGGCCCCAGGCTGAAACCATAACCAACCCCCCATTTTTTGCTGACAGAACACATTTAAACCTTTTTGAAATATGACAGTAAATCAATATGTTAAAATGCTCTGAAGTCTGATTTCTGAAAAACAAAAACAAAAAAAAAACAACTGCCATACAAAAATCAATAAATGAGTAAAATTTAAGCATCTAAAAAGGCCAAAAGCAAATTATTATCTATAATAATTACATGACAGCTGATTAAGTCAACTTATATATATATATATATATATATATATATATATATATATATATATATACACTATAATGATGGCTTATAATTTTATGTAATGCTGCATAATCTAAAGGAACATTGTGTGCATGTGAGTCAATGATAATATATGGGCTATACCAGTTTGGTGACAAGTCATTTCATATTTAAGTCAGTCGAAACCACCTTCTGTCTCAAAAATTATCAGGCAATAGTATGTGGAGCCCATAAATAATTCTTACTGTGTTGCACTGCACATGTGCATTGTGTGTAAGTAAACGTGTGTGTGTGTGTGTGTGTGTGTGTGTGTGTGTGTGTGTGTGATCTTACAGCATGCATTAGTGAGTTTGTATCTTCTGCAGACTATGAATCAAAACTTGGCAGGGTGACAAAGGAGAAACCAGGATAACCAGTTTCATGTTTCAAATGCAGTCTACTCCCACCTAATCTGGTATGACTCACAGATTATCAGTGTAATGACTATCATTCATGATCACAGCATTCACTAATAGTTGAGCACATTTAACTACAACTACAAGTGTATTTAATAGTTATACCATTGTGTATGCACTGAAAAAAACTTTTTTCTCAGGATGAACCATTTTACAGTTTGGCTGATATATGAAATACAAAAAAAAGATAATATTTTAGGCTATGAGCAATGTTTAAACAGCAAGAACAAAACATTACATTTTGGTGGTTTGAAACTCTGGATGATGCAAGCTGATAGATCTTTAACTCAATCTGCTAGCAAATACACTGTTTTTTTACTTGGTGCAGCAGATTGGTTTGTGTTTCAACTGCAGCCAATGAAATTGCTGCTTAACATTTAAATACTTGGTCAGTGTTTGCTGTAGCCTTTTATAACATGCTTTCAGAAAGAGTTTGAGGCACACGTCCAGAATTCCTCTGAAATTCAACATCCAAGATGTGAGTGAATTCTCTTTTAGTCCATATCACCATGCATGATAGCGTGGTCTGCCTTTTATCTCCTAAATGAGCAACCTTAAACAATTTATTACATTAAACCATGGTGAGATTTTTTTTCTCTGTCACACAAACTTTCAACACAACACAGTTTTTAACAGCGCACATTGCAAGCTTATACTAAATTCAAACAAATTCCAAACAAGTTGGGACACTGTACAAATTGTGAATAAAAAAAGGAATGCAATTGTCACAATTGACCAGTGTGAGTGACCGCAATCACCACCAGAGGGCACTCCAACCCGGACTGTTATTCTATCATAGACTACATCTCCCATAATCCTTTGCCCGGACTCATTAGCACTCATTGATTACATCCACCTGCACCCCATTACCTTGTTAGCTCACACTATATAAACCATGTTCACTCTGTCATGCACTGCGAAGTCTTGTTTAGTGTTATACTGCATTTCTGAGCGTTTCCCCTGGTTTAATGTCTCTTGGTTCGTTGGATTTCTTGCCTGTCTCTGTGGATTACCCTTTTGCCTGTCATCTCTGTTTTGTTTGCTGGATTGGTCTGATTGCTTGTGTATGACCTTCTGCCTGTTTTCTGATTACGATTGTGGATTACCCTCTGAATAAAGCTGCGTTTGGCACTCCAACCTTCTGTCTCAGAGCAGTCGTTATAGCAATAATTTACAAATCTCATAAACTTATATTTTATTCACAATAGAATATAGATAACATATCTAATGTTGAAAGTGAGACATTTTGAAATGTCATGCCAAATATTGGCTCATTTTGGATTTCATGAGAGCTACACATTCCAAAAAAGTTGGGACAGGTAGCAATAAGAGGCCGGAAAAGTTAAATGTACATATAAGGAACAGCTGGAGGACCAATTTGCAACATGATTGGGTATAAAAAGAGCCTATCAGAGTGGCAGTGTCTCTCAGAAGTCAAGATGGGCAGAGGATCACCAATTCACTGAATGCTGTGGCGAAAAATAGTGGAGCAATATCAGAAAGGAGTTTCTCAGAGAAAAATTGCTTTTGTTTGAAGTTTTACAGTGCATAATATCATCCAAAGATTCAGAGAATCTGGAACAATCTCTGTGTGTAAGGGTCAAGGCCAGAAAACCATACTGGATGCCCGTGATCTTCGGGCCCTTAGACGGCACTGCATCATATACAGGAATGCTACTGTAATGGAAATCACAATATGGGCTCAGAAATACTTCCAGAAAACATTATCGGTGACTACAATCCACCGTGCCATTCGTCGTTGCCGGCTAAAACTCTATAGGTCAAAAAAGAAGCCATATCAAAACATGATCCAGAAGTGCAGCCGTTTTCTCTGGGCCAAGGCTCATTTAAAATGGACGGTGGCAAATTGGAAAACTGTTCTGTGGTCAGACAAATCAAAATTTGAAGTTATTTTTGGAAAACTGGGACGCCATGTCATCCGGACTAAAGAGGACATGGACAACCCAAGTTGTTATTAGCGCTCAGTTCAGAAGCCTGCATCTCTGATGGTATGGGGTTGCATGAGGCGGCAGTGGCTCAGTGGTTCATGTAGATTGTCTACAAACCGGAAGGTTGGTGGTTCGATCCCCGGTTCCACCTGTCCAAGTGTCGAGGTGTCCATGAGCAAGACATCTAACCCCAGCTGCTCCCGACGTGCTGGATGGTGCCTTGCATGGCTGACACCGCCGTCGGTGTATGAGTGAGTGTGTGAATGGGTGAATGTGAGGCGAGATGTAAAGCGCTTTGGATGGCCATTGGTCTGTTAAAAGCGCTATATAAATGCAGTCCATTTACCATGAGTGTTTTTAAACACAATTTGTACAGTGTCCCAACTTTTTGGGAATCGGGTTTGTACATGAAGAGTCAATGTTCAAGGCAAGTACATAAATGGGACTGGGTATTCCCCGCATTATGAACATGGTACTAGCAGGAGTCATTAACATTGTACTAAGGATGCACAATATATGGGCAACATATCGTTATCCGATAAATGATTATTAGGGGTTCAAGCACGAAGTGCTGAACACCTATTGTAATTGTACCGGTTTTTATTATTATTATTCTCCGGTAAAACGCATCGTGCAGCCCAAACCGTAAATGCTGGAGCGTTGAAACTTTGTCAGATGGTAGTCTTCAGCCTGGGACGAACCTGAGAAGCTATGACCCCAATTCGCCAATAGGTGGCGCTACAGCGACCAAAAACGCAAAATTGCTCATATCTCCCAAACCGTTTGTCACAGACTCAAGTGTCTTATATCACTGGAAAGCTCGGTGCTTGCCAAACAAAACGTATATCTTCGATTTAATTTCCGTATGCAAATTTTTCCGCCATTTTGAATTTTGTTGAAAACCTACTTTTGCGAACTAGTCTGGATTTTTGCCTGATCAGAACCAAACCAGTGCAGAAATGTTCTATGGAGTCTAAATATCAATAATTATCGAAAAAAAGTTGAAATTTCGATTCAAGGTCGTTAAGGGGCGTAAAATTGTTTGTCAGGGCGGAGCCAATTTTACTAAAATGGCTATAACTCAACAACTAAATGAGATATAGTCACCAAACTTGGTACACATGTGTATGGGCTAAATTTGAGGTCACAGTAAAAAAATGAGAAGATTGAGCTCTAGGTGGCGCTATAATGTGAACAAAACATAAAAAAGACTATAACCACCTGACCGTTAGTCCGATTGACTCGAAAATTGGTATGCAGTGTCTTGGTCCAAGGCCCCATGTATGTCTATGAGAACATTGGCATATCTCAAAAAACATGGCCGCCATCAACCAATTAAGTTTGAGCACCTATAAGACAAGGTTAACAGAGGCCGATCGAATGAAACTCAATGGGCATGTTCGACTCATGGCCCTAGAGGTCTGTAAGAATTTTGAAAGAAATCGGCCACTAGTTGGCGCTAACAAGTTTTATGGCTCTGTAATCACATGGTGTTGCGCACATCCACAAAATGTGCATATCATATGATAGATCTCCTCATGCTGAACAACTTTGCCTATAGAACCATTGCTGTCAATCAAATCGTTCATTAAATATTCGCGATTAAGTTAAAAACCTACTTTTGCGAACTAGTCCCTGGTTTTTTGCCCGATCGGAACCAAACCAGTCTAGGACAATTCTCTGGACTCTCTAGATCAATAATTATTGAAAAAAAGTTGAACTTTACCCTTTGGGAAGCTATAACAGGGTCATTTAGAAAAGAGGCGTGGCAAAACATGCTCAAAAGCCTATAAATCCTAAAGGGAAACTCAAAACTTCAGAAAATTGTTGGGTATATGTGGCATAACATGCTGAAGAAGCATGCAAAGTTTTATGAAGACCAAACTATAGGTGGCGCTATAACTGTTAAAAAGCTTTAAAACCATGCATTTCCTATGGAAAATTGCCTGTATTAGCTGCAAATGGTATTTTCCATCTGTTGCAATATAATGTTTAAATAATTTGTTAGATCTGCTCATTCTGACTCTCTACGTCAATAATTATATAGAAAAAATAACTTTTACAATTGGATGGCTATAATAGTCATATCAATATGAATTTTGACCAAATGTCCCCCAAAAGCCTTTAACTCCTCATTGAATGTTTAGATAATCTCAAAAGAGAAATCGTGTGACACATGACTCTAAACAAGCATACAACATTTCATGGAGATCAGGCAATAGATGCCTCTATAAAAGTTTAAAAAGTGACAGTGTTTATATTGGTGTATTACATTAAATTGCCATAAAGCCACCAGAGGGCAGCAGAAGACCACTTATTGGTTCATTCTGCTCACTAAGCATATATAAACTTTATAAAATCATTATAATAACATTGCAAATCACATTTTGACAATGTTTATCAATTAATTTGTTCATTTGATGTGTTTTTCACAATATTACATTACAATTCAAAATAACACCTGAAAATATGTTTTAAAGGGGAAAACATAGAATAAGTAATTTTATATACCCTTTATTAAATTCAAATATCTATATCTGCAACAAAATGTGTATGTGAGTTAGCACATTTGAAGGCATTCACCCGGGAAAATGTGCCCATTAAATGAAAAACAGACATTTAAAATGAAAATGAGCTAATGAGTGGTTCTCTGCTGCCACCTGCTGGTTTTAAAATGTCATTTTGTCATACTACTTGATTATATTGCTCTATAATTCATATTTAGACATTATAAAACCACTATTTTAACATTTACAATCACATTTTGACAAATTCGATCAATTCATTTTTATTTAAACAGTGGTATTGACAATTCTGCCAAACAATGATGGTATGATTAATGTGTAAAAATTACTACAAGACTAGGAGTAAGCATTGTGTTACTAATAATTTATTTAAAATATCTACATGTAAAACAGAAGTGTGTGTGTGTCTGTCTGTCTTTCTGTCTCTCTCTCTCTCTCTCTGTATGTGTGTGTGTGTGTGTGTGTGGCCAATATCTACTCAAGAAATGCTCAGACTTTATTCAAATAAGCAGGTGACACATGACATTACATTTGGCAATAGTTTTTTGCTTTAAAATTCATATCTAGGCATTGTAAAAATCATTATAATAACATTTCATATCCCATTTTGTCAATGTTTATCAATGCCATAGACTTGTGCTGGTTCTAATGCTAATGTTGTCCTATAGAGGGGGCTGCAGGATCAGAAATATACTTTCTTGTGTTTCCACAGGTTAAAATTAAATGTATAGGCTAGAATCATGGTGAATCAAACCTCAATGGGGTGAATCATGGTAAATCACATTAGAATGTGGTAAATCATGGTGAACTATGGTAAATAATGCTATAATCATGGTGAATCATACCACAATGTGGTAAATCATGGTAAATCATATTAGAATGTGGTAACTCATGGTAAAACATGGTAAACTATGGTAAATCAGGCTAGGATCATGGTAAATCACACTACAATGTGGTAAATCATATTAGAATGTGGAAACATGGTAAATCATGGTAAACTATGGTAAATCAGGCTAGGATCATGGTAAATCATATTAGAATGTGGCAACTCGTGGTAAATCATGGTAAATCATATTAGAATTTGGCAATTTGTGGTAAATCATGGTAAATCATATTAGAATGTGGTAACTCGTGGTAAATCATGGTAAACTATGGTAAATCATGCCAGGATCATGGTAAATCATACTAGAATGTGGTAAATCATAGTAAATCATATTAGAATGTGGAAACATGGTAAATCATGGTAAACTATGGTAAATCATGGTAAACTATGGTAAATCGGGCTAGAATCATGGTAAATCATACTACAATGTAGTAAATCGTGGTAAATCATATTAGAATGTGGAAACATGGTAAATCGTAGTAAACTATGGTAAATCAGGCTAGAATCATGGTAAATCAAACTGGAACAATCTGGACTAAATCAATGTAAGCTATGGCAATTCATGGTAAAATATGGCGAATCACGGTAAAGTATGGTAAATCACTAACACGGGGAATATCATGGTAAATCAGGCAAGAACATGGTAAATCACACTAGAACATGGTAAATCATGGTAAACTATGCTAGTACATGGTAAATTAGACCATAGGTGGCGCTATAACTGACAAAAAACTTTGAAAACCACACATATCCTATATTAAATTGCCTTTATTGGCTGTAAATGGTCATTTTCATCTATTATGTCAGTGGTTAAATGCTTGCTAAATGAACCTTGGTGTCTTTTGATGCTTTTATGCTTTAAGTCCTTAAAGGCCTTAAATGCTTGAACCCCGCTAAATGCTGCTTGCAGCTTTAATTTTTTATGTTATCATTATCGATTCGATAAGAAAATTTTACTGATATACAGGTCCTTCTCAAAAAATTAGCATATTGAGATAAATGTTCATTATTTTCCACAATGTAATGATAAAATTAAAATGTAATATATTTTGGATTCATTGCACACCAACTGAAATATTTCAGGTCTTTTATTGTTTTAATACTGATGATTTTGGCATACAGCTCATGAAAACCCAAAATTCCTATCTCAAAAAATTAGCATATCATTAAAAGGTTCTCTAAACGAGCTATTAACCTAATCATTTGAATCAACTAATTAAATCTTAACACCTGCAAAAGATTCCTGAGGCTTTTAAAAACTCCCAGCCTGGTTCATTACTCAAAATCGCAATCATGGGTAAGACTGCCGACCTGACTGCTGTCCAGAAGGCCATCATTGACACCCTCATGCGAGAGGGTAAGACACAGAAATAAATTTCTGAACGAATAGGCTGTTCCCAGAGTGCTGTATCAAGGCACCTCAGTGGGAAGTGTGTGGGAAGGAAAAAGTGTGGCAAAAAATGCTGCACAACGAGAAGAGGTGACCGGACCCTGAGGAAGATTGTGGAGAAGGACCGATTCCAGACCTTGGGGGACCTGCGGAATCAGTGGACTGAGTCTGGAGTAGAAACATCCAGAGCCACCGTGCACAGGTGTGTGCAGGAAATGGGCGGCAGAAGTGCCTGACCTGGGCTACAGAGAAGCAGCACTGGACTGTCGCTCAAATTTTGCATATCATTCGGAAATCAAGGTGCCAGAGTCTGGAGGAAGACTGGGGAGAAGGAAATGCCAAAATGCCTGAAGTCCAGTGTCAAGTACCCACAGTCAGTGATGGTCTGGGGTGCCATGTCAGCTGCTGGTGTTGGTCCACTGTGTTTTATCAAGGGCAGGGTCAATGCAGCTAGCTATCAGGAGATTTTGGAGCACTTCATGCTTCCATCTGCTGAAAAGCTTTATGGAGATGAAGATTTCGTTTTTCAGCACGACCTGGCACCTGCTCACAGTGCCAAAACCACTGGTAAATGGTTTACTGACCACGGTATTACTGTGCTCAATTGGCCTGCCAACTCTTCTGACCTGAACCCCATAGAGAATCTGTGGGATATTGTGAAGAGAAAGTTGAGAGTCGCAAGACCCAACACTCTGGATGAGCTTAAGGCCGCTATCGAAGCATCCTGGGCCTCCATAACAATCAATCAATCAATCAACTTTATTTATATAGCGCTTTTACAATGACGATTGTTTCAAAGCAGCTTCACAGTGTTAAACAGGACAACATTGCAACAAAATTTGATTTGGCTAGTTTAATTTGGATAGTTTATAGAATTATATATGACCAAATTAATAAATTCTATTTGTATATTTAGTTGAGTAACTTGGATCATAATTTGAGTGTCCCCAACTGAGCAAGCCAAGCCAAAGGCAACAGTGGCAAGGAACCAAAACTCCATCAGGGCATGATGGAAAAATAAACCTTGGGAGAAACCAGACTCAGTCGGGTGCCAGTTCTCCTCTGGCCTATTATTAACAGTGTATAATTATTACTCTGGCAACCTTGCAGGTCATAAATCATATTAGATAGGAATATTCAAAATTTTGGGTATCACGCCAGACGGGTTCATTTAGGATGGCGTCGATTACACAAGAATATGAATACTTGAAAGATCGGAGTTATTGCGCGGAGGCGGGTTAATTGAGGATGACGTGCGGTGAGGCAAATTCAGAGGAGACACTAATGGACACGGTCTCAGCAGACACTCCAGGATGAGCTGGTCATGTCCAGATGCAGATCCACCATCCGATCCGGACACGGCCTGGATCCGGCCGACTGCAGTAAACCTCGGGATAAACAGAGAGACTAACATTAGTGTGGATGCCACTCTTTTTATGATGTAACGAGTACATCAGGTGTTATGGAAGTGTTCGGTTCCGGCTGACCTAGTTAATGCAGCCTAACAATCAGTCATTTGATTTGAATAAAGAAAGTTAAAAATGTTCTATGTGTATGCCATAGTAAAGAGATGCGTTTTTAGTCTAGATTTAAACTGAAAGAGTGTGTCTGCTTCCCGAACAATGCTAGGAAGACTGTTCCAGAGTTTAGGTGCTAAATAGGAAAAGGATCGACCGCCTGCAGTTGATTTAGATATTCTAGGTATTTTCAACTGGCCAGAGTTTAGAGACCGCAATAGACACCTCAGCAGTGCCACAGGCTGATTGCCTCCATGCCACGCCACATTGAAGCAGTCATTTCTGCAAAAGGATTCCAGACTAAGTATTGAGTGCATAAGTGAACATAATTATTTGAAGGTTGACTTTTTTTGTATTAAAAACACCTTTCTTTTATTGGTCGGATTAAATATGCTAATTTTTGAGATAGGAATTTTGGGTTTTCATGAGCTTTATGCCAAAATCATCAGTATTAAAACAATAAAAGACCTGAAATATTTCAGTTGGTGTGCAATGAATCTAAAATATATGACATTTTAATTTTATCATTATATTATGGAAAATAATTAACTTTTATCACAATATGCTAATTTTTTGAGAAGGACCTGTATTCAAGCCGATAGATAATGTATTATTTCCTTCGGCTGAGACACTTCAGATGCGCTGTCCGCCATGATGGGTTTGAATTGCTCGAAATATGATTGGAGTCACTTCGAAAAGGAAAACAGTTATGTGCAACATGTGCAGCTCAAGTCTAACATATACGCTACATAAAATTATGAGAACACGACTGTAAAAGAATGTTGTGTTTCAATGCGTTTGTTGATGCAAGAGAGCGTCCACAGAGTTACACCTTCATGACAAGCAGTCAAGTTCGCTTGTGCAGTCGCAGCCTTTTGTGCCATTGTAAGTTGTAATATTATATTTATTCTGTGTATATAATCTCATAAAGGATGCGTTTGGTTGAGTTCATTAACGATGCAGTAAAGCGCTTCATTGCACCGGTAGCTTCAGTGCGCCCATTTCAAACAGAAAAGCACAGCATTAATAACTAATGGGACGGTCATATGCATAATACTGTAATAATGTTTTTTTTTGTAATAAAACATTGTAAATTCTCTGGGTTTAGCTGTTGTGTTTCAGTGCGCTGTTGTGAGAAGAGCGTGTCCACAACGCATTCTGACCAGCACAGTCAAGTTTGCTTGTGCATTTGGGTCACTATAAGCATATACATTCACCTAAAGGATTATTAGGAACACCATACTAATACGGTGTTTGACCCCTTTCGCCTTCAGAACTGCCTTAATTCTACGTGGCATTGATTCAACAAGGTGCTGAAAGCATTCTTTAGAAATGTTGGCCCATATTGATAGGATAGCATCTTACAGTTGATGGAGATTTGTGGGATGCACATCAAGGGCACGAAGCTCCCGTTCCACCACATCCCAAAGATGCTCTATTGGGTTGAGATCTGGTGACTGTGGGGGCCATTTTAGAACAGTGAACTCATTGTCATTTTCAAGAAACCAATTTGAAATGATTTGAGCTTTGTGACATAGTGCATTATCCTGCTGGAAGTAGCCATCAGAGGATGGGTACATGGTGGTCATAAAGGGATGGACATGGTCAGAAACAATGCTCAGGTAGGCCGTGGCATTTAAACGATGCCTAATTGGCACTAAGGGGCCTAAAGTGTGCCAAGAAAACATCCCCCACACCATTACACCATCACCACCAGCCTGCACAGTGGTAACAAGGCATGATGGATCCATGTTCTCATTCTATTTATGCCAAATTCTGACTCTACCATCTGAATGTCTCAACAGAAATCGAGATTCATCAGACCAGGCAACATTTTTCCAGTCTTCAACTGTCCAATTTTGGTGAGCTCGTACAAATTGTAGCCTCTTTTTTCTATTTGTAGTGGAGATGAGTGGTACCTGGTGGGGTCTTCTGCTGTTGTAGCCCATCCGCCTAAAGGTTGTGCGTGTTGGGGCTTCACAAATGCTTTGCTGCATACCTTGATTGTAATGAGTGGTTATTTAAGTCAAAGTTGCTCTTCTATCAGCTTGAATCAGTCGGCCCATTATCCTCTGACCTCTAGCATCAACAAGGCATCCTCATCCACAGGACTGCCGCATACTGGATGTTTTTCCCTTTTCACACCATTCTTTGTAAACCCTAGAAATGGTTGTGCTTGAAATTCCCAGTAACTGAGGAGATTGTGAAATACTCAGAATGGCCCGTCTGGCACCAACAACCATGCCACGCTCAAAATTGCTTAAATCACCTTTCTTCTCCATTCTGACGATCAGTTTGGAGTTCAGGAGATTGTCTTGACCAGGACCACACCCCTAAAGGCATTGAAGCAACTGACATGTGATTGGTTGATTAGATAATTGCATTAATGAGAAATTGAACAGGTGTTCCTAATAATCCTTTAGGTGAGTGTATAAGTCGTAATATTAAGTTGATATAGTAAAAACATATGATTAATCTCATATAGGATGTGTTTCGTAACCCACAGTGCTTCATTGTTCCAGTGATCCTCTTCAGTTTCAGCGCACACTCTCAAATGGGGAAGAGCGCATCCACAGGAGTTATTGGCCTTCTGACTACGTAACCTAGTTCACCTGTGCGTGATTTTGTGCCAATATAAGTTATAAGTAATATTATACTTATTTTGCATTAATATCTGATTGTTCTCATATATGATGTGTTTAGTTGTTAATTAACCTTCTAAGTGCTTCAGTTTACGGTTATTTATTTCTCCAGCGTGCACTATTAAACAGAAACACTATTTGAAACAATATACTAATATTAAAGTTTACTATTAGTGTAATATTTAAAAAAGTGTAATTTTAATAACTAGCACTTTTATTGTTCTCGATTTATTTTCATCAACAATATGGTTTGATTAAAACCATTTCCTTATTGTCCGTGCGGAAGCTATTTCATGCATGGCACATGCATTTTGATTCTTTATATGTGTAGTAATGTTCGTGGAAGGAAGGAGGCGGGAACCGGCGAACATTCAAAATACTTTAATAAAATGAATAAACAAAACAAAAGCAAATCGCGGGCAGCCCCTCACGGACGACTACCCGCACACACTCAACAAACCATAAACAAAACTCAACGTAAAGTCCAGGCCTGGTCCTCTCTCCCTTTGCACTGTCGTCACTCCTCCTTTTATGCTCCTGTCATGCTCCTCCATGAGGCAAGACCGGTGTGGCGCACAGCTGGCGCTCATCCTCCTGATTCGCCACCGGCCCGCTCTCACGGTCCCTCGCCTCGCTGCTTGCCACAATATGCAGCCTAAGTAATGCTGTCCAATGACTTTGCATCATTAAGGATTTTTTGTTTTGTTTTTTTGTTAGGCACTAGAATTTTTGGTAAAATTTTTATGAATAAGGTCTCATTGGTTAATGCATTAATTAACACTAACAAAGGTTATTGCTTTCTGTTTGTTTATGTTAGTAATAAAATGTTTGTGTTTATTAACAGTCCATTGCATTACCTAATGTTAACAGACACAACTTTGGATCTGAAAATGTTGAGATTAACATGATTAATAAATCATGTAGAAGTATTGTTCATTCATTGTTGGTCAACTAATGCTAAAAAAAAATGAAACCTTTTTGTAAAATGTTACCATTTTTTAATAAATAAGTTGGCCATAGGAGTGTAAAATTTATTTGAAAAGTTAAGGAATCATACAATGGTCCGAATAGGCTACTGTTCTGTATAGGTTTGATTCATGTTAAAGTGTTTGGGACATGGCTTTTAATGGTGAGCCTTTTGTTGTTGTAATCAGGCTCTCAAAGTTTATTTAAATTTGTATTTAAATTTATCGGCTTTCAAATATAAATTAAGCTGCGAGCAGCGATAATGGTCCCAAGCCGGTGGCACTGCCACCCCGGTGGCTTCAGGGCAACTGTGCATGACAGGCAATATGCATTTAAACAGGAGAAATTTTTAAAAACGCTCAAATATGCCACTATGACCACAAGGCACACCTTTGATGTCATTTAAATATAGATTAATTTTAATGTCATAGGATATAATCTTCTGGACGTGTGTCGAGTTTCATGCAATTTCAAGCATGCTAAGAGTCTCAAAAACACCCCAAAAGAGAATTAAACTTTGACATGTTGCAATGGCAACAGTATATCAATATATCAGTATATCAGCGTCCGGACCGTCTGTTAAAATGATTCGGTTCAGAGGAGTCATTAGGTCACGAATCGGACATTAGCAGAGTCAGACGCACTGTGTGTGAATCCGGGCTGTTAGAACATCGCGGAAGATTTGACAACACAGAAAACACTTCATAACTGGACAGGATTTTTTCCCATTATTGAAAATATGGATATTGTCAGCTGCTCAGAGAAGAGTCAACGTTTTTTGAGCGCAATTCACACGCAGCCGTAATTTAAGAAAAGAGTTGTCCGAATGCTCCATGTGCAACATGGATTCGGTCTTTCGGCCATTTGATTTTGATTAATATGGGAATTTGAGAAAGCGCTAAGACAGTGGTGCTTATTGAAGACAGAAAGTGCGCGCAAGGAGCTCTGCTCATCTCACTGTCACTCAGTTATGCGCCCTATCACAAGCGCAGCCGTCATCTATCATTCATAAATCACAATAACTCATCAAATAAGAAAAAAAAACAAATGGCAACTTCTGATGGTCCATTTTGAATATTATGTTGACTATAAGTAACTTAGCATCTACATGTCTTCTAACTCTCTTTAGAGATGCCTAGACTGTCTGCTTAATATCTGCTAACTCTTTATAATGGTGATCCCTAACAGACACTCTAATGACTATAAGTAACTGTGCAACCACATGCCAACTTATTCCAACCATAAGCCTTCCAGTCTACTATTACTCTACTAAAGCCCCGTTCACACCGCCAGCGACACGCAGCGACAAAGCGACACGATCCCATTCATTTCAATGGAGCACTGGCGACTTCCGGCGACAGTGACCGTTGGCGACAGAATGTGGGCGTGTCAAGCGACTCTGAACGACAAAGTTCAGATATTTCAACTTTATTCAAATGAGAAGCGATTTTCGCGAGCGACAACCAATAGGAGTGAAGTCAGTGGAGTGCACGTCATCTGTCTGCTACTGCGGTGTCGTGTCAAGATGGAGGTGAAGTTGATTTTAGCGGTTAGCATTTTCCCTGTTATTTAGGATATGTCTCTGTGTACATACAGAGACACATTTAAAAAAAAAGATGATGCATGGAAAAACGTGTCTGGGATTGTGGGGATATCAAGTAAGTTTTGACTAAACAGCATGCAATATGGTCTACCTATTACAGTACAGTGTGTATGTATTCAAATAACTTGCAGTGTTCTGCAAAACTCTACCAATAAAAACGGTACTATAAGCTCGGCGGTAGTTTGTGTTCTCCTTTGCAATCAACGGGCCAACTCTCCGCAGCAGCACATCAAACTGGGTCCTGTCCAGCCTGAAGTACTGCTGGAACCGGACTTCATCCAGCCGCAGTTCCTGCACCAGCGGTGGTACTCGCCGTGCTGACTCGAGCCGAATGGTTCCGTGAACCCAGACAGACACGGCGTTTGTGCATTCGCCGCAGATATGTAGCTGCAATGGCAAAAAGCAGGCGTTGTTCCTCGTTCATTGTTAACATATTAAACACTTAATGCACTGATTTATATTAAGTAATTTACCTCCAAAATGTTTGTTTTTAGCAGCAAAACGATGTCAATAATGTAGGAGGAGGGTGATCTGTTAATGACGTTTATAGGCAACCCGTGAGTGGAGCGCCCACTAGCGACATGAATCTCTGGTGCTGGCGACATCCAGCGACAAAATCGCTGGCGGTGTGAACGGGGCTTAACACTCCAATGAGAGTTAGACATGTAGGTGCAATGCTACTTATAGTCAACAGAATGTGTTAAAGGGACCATCAAAATAAAGTGAAACCAAAAAATTAAATGCCAGCTTTGGCCCGGCCCTGATGGCCGAGCATTCCCAAGTTTCAAGAGTTTTCGAGCCCGTTTCTGAGGCTTTGGCCATGTCTTCTTACTGACATCTCTGATATGTGTGTGGAGTTCCACGCAACTTCAAGCATACTAAGATTTTTAACTTTAACACATTGCCATGGCAACAGTATTTCAGATATCAGGAATCCATTCATATGTCTATATCTGCCATGTTTTGACATTATGCTGATGAAGTTTGAAGTAAATCGGGTGAAAATAAGATGGTGATTCAAGGCATTTTTGAAAGTGACACACTTCCTGCTGCCAGTTTGTGGCGCTATAACTTTGACTCACAAAAGGCATATTTATGTGATCGGCCTCTTACAATGAACACACAGCTGAAGTTTCATCCAGATCGGTCAATGTATGCTTATAATACACAGAAGTTATAATACACTTCCTGTTTCCTTTTTCTCGCCATAAATTCGTTGCTTCGCCACGGCCAAACCGTTCGACATATCAAAAATCCATTCACAATTTAGCATCCTCAAAATAGTTTGACGCTAATTGGGTGAATCGCCTAGGAGGAGTATATCAAATTCCCGAGCATGCTTTTTCCGAACAACTTTTATGTGTTGATTGTTTTTATTATTATATATTTTTATTATATTTTTGTTATTTTCCCTTGTAGCACTTTGAGATTCTTCGGAATGAAAAGTGCGTTATAAATAAAAAAAATATATAGTACAAGATGTGACTGTTCTTCACAGCATGTCAGCATTTGAAAGCAGCCACCTGTCAGACAGAAAGTGCACGGGTACCAAATTGAGTTAGTACTTGGCAATACGAGTACTACAGCAAGGCTGTTATTATAATATTTTTTTACAATTTTTGTTTCACACTTGGTACTGAAGAAGATACTTCTCACATCATTAATGCAAATATACTATACTGATCTTGGTTGCCCATAATGCAAATCACACTTAAGATAATCTCAATTATTTTCACATTGCATTATGATGAAATTACACATGTAAATAAAATCATGTAAAAACCATGTAAAAACATTCCAAACATCTTATACAAAAATGTTATAAAGCATTTAAACTATATTTGTTTAAATATTTGTGGTATATTAAACTTCAAAATGCAAGTTTAGTGAACTTGGATCTATAGTGTGTAAAAGCATTATTATTAAGTTGAGTAAACTTAAAAGGCATTCTGATACTTACAGTGCACAGAAGGATTAATTTGATAATTAACAAAAATGTAAGCTGAACTGGTTCTTCTCCACTTGCATCACCAAACAGAGTTGTAAAAAATAATGGTCAAATAATGTTTAAATTGAATCAGAGCAATTTCAAAGTCAAAAATACAGTTTTTCCTCCAAATGTATCTCTCAATGTGGTGACACCGAAGAATAAGAGTGTGACAGCAACAGACTTGAGGGAGAATAACACTTGAAGGAGTGGATCTGCTGGACCAATTTGTGTTGCATTCCATGTCAAACATTCAAAGTGTTAGGCAAAAGAGACCCTAAGTGAGCCTTATAATAAGTAACCAGATATGACAGAGGGAACTAGAGATTAGACGGAAGATGAATGAGAGGGCAAAGACAAAAGAGTGACAAAGATCTCATAAGATGAAAAAGGAGGCCATGGGGGACAGTATCCAGTGACCTGCTGAATATCATTGTAGGCTCTTCAGAACTTGCCACTTAACATCCGATAGACAAAAAGATCTCTCATGGAAATTCTTACCCGTGCCTTTGAGATCCCCTCGATCGGCCTGAGTAGTACGAGTAGCCAGAGTAGGTGGACTCTGTATCCATGGTGATGCTGTTTTGCCCCAGCGAGTAGCTGAGGGCTTTTTAGATGTTGACAGGTTGAAGAGCAGGAGTTTTTGGGCAGTCTTATCTGAAGGAGGAACTTACTCAGTAGAACAACAAAGAGACCAGCCAGCTATCATTCCTGGACGTGTGCAAGAGGGCTCTAAGCCAGCAAAATTCAATCTGAAAAGACAAAGAATTAGATTTCAAATTAGGGATAGGCGATATCTTATAGTTTGCAACATACCGATAAAAATTCTCCCCACGATAAGAATTTGTCTTCCCGCGATAATAACGATAAAGCCTAGTTGATGACGCATCTCACATGCAGAGCAAAAACCACTATGGCAAACAATATTCTTTGTTGTATTTTCCTGTAAAATTATGTGAAATAATGTGGAATTATTTAGCCTTTATAAACAAGAAGAAACTAATGCTCAAATGGCAATGATTTCAGCAAATCAGTTTGAGCGAACGCAGACAACATGATTAATATTACTATTCATGAACCCAGCAGCTCATCGTGGTTTATTTTTTATTAGTAGTAGAATTCATAGTATTATCTTATCAGTATTGTTTTTTGCAGAAACACTGAATGACCAACCTTGTCAACCAACTTTTTTGTAATCTGAAGACATGGTTGGAATTATTAGTATTACTTATGCTGTTTGCTCCATGAGAATATGAATAAATACAGAAGCTTATGTTTACATTTCAAACTTGTCATTGATTTGAATTATTATTGTTTGTATTGTGTGATACTTGTTCAACACTATTCAACACTAATAGTTGCACTATTTAAACTTTACATGCACTTTTACAGAAGTTTTTCCATTTCTGAAAAGGTGTGGATTTTTAAGTATATATATATATATATATATATATATATATATATATATATATAGTAAAATATACACATCATCAAATAGGCTCCTATAATATATATACATATTTATTTATCTTTTATGAATTATAGGAGCCTATTTGATGATGTGTATATTTTACTTTAGATCATTGTTTTTCGTAGGCTCTCAAGAATGCATGCAGCTCGCACTTGTAGCTAAAAACATGGGGAATGGGGAAACATTTATTGTCATATATATATACAGTGAGGAAAATAAGTATTTGAACACCTTGCTATTTTGCAAGTTTTCCCACTTAGAAATCATGGAGGGGTCTGAAATTGTCATCGTAGATGCATGTCCACTGTGAGAGACATAATCTAAAAAATAAAAAAAAATCGAGAAATCACAATGTATGACTTAATGTATGATCTTTTCACAATGTAACTATTTATTTGTATGATACAGCTGCAAATACGTATTTGAACACCTGAGAAAATCAATATTAATATTTGGTACAGTACCCTTTGTTTGCAATTACAGAGGTCAAACGTTTCCTGTAGTTTTTCACCAGGTTTGCACACACTGCAGATGGCCCACTCCTCCACATAGATCTTCTTTAGATCAGTCAGGTTTCTGGCCTGTTGCTGAGAAACACGGAGTTTGTGCTCCCTCCAAAGATTCTCTCCTTAATACAGTGCAGTCGCCCTGTCCCATGTGCAGAAAAACACCCCCAAAGCATGATGCTACCACCCCCATGCTTCACAGTAGGGATGGAGTTCTTGGGATGGTACTCATCATTCTTCTTCTTCCAAACACGTTTAGTGGAATTATGACCAAAAAGTTCTATTTTGGTGTCATCTGACCACATGACTTTCTCCCATGACTCCTCTGGATCATTCAAATGGTCATTGGCAAACTTAAGACGGGCCTGCACATGTGCTGGTTTAAGCACGGGAAGCTTCCGTGCCATGCATGATTGCAAACCATGACGTCTTAGTGTATTACCAACAGTAACCTTGGAAACGGTGGTCCCAGCTCTTTTCAGGTCATTGGCCAGCTCCTCCCGTGTAGTTCTGGGCTGATTTCTCACCTTTCTTAGGATCATTGAGACCCCACGAGGTGAGATCTTGCATGGAGCCCCAGTCCGAGGGAGACTGACAGTCATGTTTAGCTTCTTCCATTTTCTAATGATTGCTCCAACAGTAGACCTTTTTTTCCCAAGCTGCTTGGCAATTGCCCTTTCCAGCCTTGTGGATGTGTACAATTTTGTCTTTAGTTTCTTTGGACAGCTCTTTGGTCTTGGCCATGTTAGTAGTTGGATTGTATGGGGTGGACAGGTGTCTTTATGCAGCTAACGACCTCAAACAGGTACATCTAATTTAGGATAATAATGGAGTGGTGGAAATTTTAAAGGCAGACTAAAGCTGGGCATACACTGTGTGATTTTCGTCCGATTTTGAGCCGAATTCTGATTCGTGCGACTCTGTTTTGGGTCGGGCCGATTTTCAGCTTTATCGTGCGTCGTTTGTCGCGAGGTGTTCGTGCAGTGTACAGGGGGAAACGAGAGGCGACAAACCTCTCCCGATCGGCAATCGGTTGGTCGGATGAATTTCTGGCGTGTCAGAAATTCTGATCGCCCCTCGTGAGGATATCGCACAGCTGAAGCAGAGCTACGAACTGATTGCCCTATTTCCCCCTCACTGAGCCTGCGCGAAAGCAGAAGTTAAACCATTTCATCTTTAATGCAGCAAGAAAGAAATCGAAAAGAGGGAGATCTTTAAGTTCTGTAGGCAGCTATCAAACATTAGAAATTTAGCAAACTGTTGCTCCACCAGTTTGTGTTGTAAAATGGATAATCCAAGTCTTCCAAACCACCATAGCCGTCTCTTTTAATCATTCAGCAACTTGATCATTAATTCACTTTTACTTTCACACTTTATTTATTTATTTACTACCATTATTTAATATTTACTTAATTTTATGATCGCGGGAAACGTGAATCGTCACAAAATGTCATCATGTCACATTATTGTTTTTTTTCTTCCCCTTTTAAATCATGAAGGAGTCAGTGGATATCACGCATAGCGTGAAAACTTAAATGTGCAAAGCGCAATGCTTGTAGAAAGTCGGTGAAGTCTCAAACCCAAATATTCACTACAGAAAGTGAAAGTAAAATCTGTGAGCTTTGGTGCATAGGCCTATTATCACAGAGACAATGAGAGATAATGGCTACTTTAACATATGCTGATTACGTCGTAGCCTAACTGTCTTAATTTATTTTCTTAATATTTATCTTGTGGTAGTTGGAAATTGTTCCTACTTTTCATTGAGACTGATATTATCTATAAATAACCCATAATTCCTTGTTTAATTGGACTAAATGTTTTTAAATAATGACGATAGGCCTAAAATAATCTATCTACAGTATTATTTTATTATGCAGCGTGTCGGCTATGCATCGATGCGTTATGAAATTGTTGCGGGAGCAAATTAAATGTAATATCAATTTAATAATAAAAGTAGGCCTACTTTTATTATTAAATAGATATTGCATTTAATTCATATTTGTATACATGCATTGGAAATGCTAAATCCTCTTGATAGCGTTAGCTGGTGCATTTGATAGGCTATCTATAATAGCCCATGGTCTGTCATTGCAACACGGGGGTTTATTGCGCATATTCACTCGTACAGTGAGAGCAGTCAAGTCGCGCTCGACAATCGGACCGCACAGTGTGAGCACATAAACCGTGAGCTTTGGCTTTAGATTGCATGCGATCTACTCGTACAGTGTGAGTAGGCAACCTTTCTGAAATCGCACAGAAATCGCACAGTGTATGCCCGCCTTAACAGGTCTTTGAGGATCAGAATTCTAGCTGATAGACAGGTGTTCAAATACTTATTTGCAGCTGTATCATACAAATTAATAGTTTTAAAAAAAGTCATATATTGTGATTTCTGGATTTTTTTTTTTAGATTATGTCTCTCACAGTGGACATGCACCTACGATGACAATGTCAGACCCCTCCATGATTTCCAAGTGGGAGAACTTGCAAAATAGCAGGGTGTTCAAATACTTATTTTCCTCATTGTATATCGTTATCACAATAAATACCAGAAATATAAATGTGATACATTTTTAAGGTCATATCGCCCATCCCTAATTCAAATCAATAAATATCCTTTAGAAGTCACAGTTAACTTTCCCAGATTTGTATGTTTCCTTGATTATGGTGTCTAAATGCATGTGCGTCTGTGTCTCTTGGATACAGCCACAAATGGCAGCAATAAGGTTAAATAGGGTCCAAATCGTTTTGTGATCTGATTCATTAAATCAAGCTCTTTCGGAGTAACTCATGTATAGTCTGCATATGCCGATATAGCAAAACTATAAAATCTTGTTTTGTTTTTTCAGGAAGGTTCACCATCCATGATTTTGTCACAATTTAGTTTTTGTTTTTTTTTGTTGTTGGTTCATATTATTTTGTAAGTTTGAAAGTAGTATAGAAAAACTAATTTCCCTATTTTAAAAACGTAGCGATACAAGGTAACAAAATATAAAATAAAAAATGGTAAGGCCAAAGATGTCAACCAAAATCTTATTTTATTTCCTTATTTTATCTTTATTAAAAATAAGAACAAATATGCAAATTACAAATAAGGCAAATACAACATACAAAACAAATTAAATAAATAAGTGCTTAAATGTCTATTTATGTAATTAAAGGGATAGTTCACCCAAAAGTGAAAATTTGATATTTATCTGCTTACCCCCAGTGCATCCAACATGTAGGTGTCTTTGTTTCTTTAGTAGAACACAAATGAATATGTTTAACTCCAACCATTGCTGTGTGCCAGTCATATAATCATGTGAATGGGTAACAATTCTATGAGAGCAAAAAAAAAAAACATGCTTAGACTTCATGCACAAAGAGCCCTGTGGCTCATGACAACACATTGATATCTTAAGACACAAAATGATCAGTTTGTGTGAGAAATCGACCCGTATTTATATCATTTTTTACCTCAAATACAACACTATATCCAACAGTCTGGAACGCGCTTCACTTCCGGTAAGGTCAATATACATGCTCTGGGTTAGGGCTGTCACTTTTTATTCGATATTCGAATATGTATTTAAATATGACGTGAAATATCCGTAATTGAACTATAAATAAACTATCCGGTTTTTAGAGTGCCATGTAGCACATTTTTTACAGTCTATGATTAGACCGTTTGTTTTTTTATTTAATTGTTTGCCATCTCATCCAATAGAGGGCACTCTAAACGTATTGTAGTGTAGGCCCATGACCAAATCAAGCAAATAATACCCAGTCTGTTTTTAAAATGGAAGAGAACTCTCAGAACGGCCAGCCTGAGCGGACACCCTTCGCAGCAAGTTTGATTGACAGTAGATCTGAGCAATCAAATCGCCGAATTTGTCGTTTTGTCTGACAAATTAGTCAGGAGATTAACGTTGGAGGAGTTGAACTTGAAAAACGGTGTGTACTGACGTCTTTCTGCGGCTGAAACAACATTTCTTTTAATGTTTATTCATGTTTATTTGATGCTTATCAATGAACTAGAAGAAAGAGATGATCGGTTCATGAGCAGCTTTAACTGAGGCGTTACAGTGATCAAGACACATTAAATAGCCACAAAACGGTATTTATTGTTCACATTACTTTAAAAAGCGACAATTTGAAAGTTGAGACTTTGTTTCGTATCAAAAGTAACTTGCTGTCCTGTCTGTCGGCGTGTTGTCAGTGTCCTTTGCCCCTCAATGTATTTTCTCAACATGAGAAAGTGTGTGGTGTGAGAGCGCCACGGCTTGTCAGGCATAGCAACAGTAACTAAAGGGGGCGGGTCTTTGCGAACGGTAGATATTCGAATATATTTGAATATATTCGAATACATTTCTTGATATTTGATATCTGTTCGAATTAGATTTTTCTCAAAAATGACAGCCCTACTCTGGGTATATGAGCTTTCACGCGCTTCACTTCCCGTAATGTCAATATACGCTCTGGCTCATATACCCATGACTGGCACACAGCAACGGTTGGAGTTAAAAATCTTAATTTGTGTTCCACTGAAGAAACAAAGACACCTACATGTTGGATACACTGGGGGTAAGCAGATAAACATAAAATTTTCATTTTTGGGTGAACTAACCCTTTTAAGTAGCATTTGAGTAAGAAATTGAATAAACAAAAATAAAATAAAACCTATACGAATCAAAGATTCATTCATAAAATGAAGTCTATGTAAAGACAGTTAAAGGGTCATGAAACCCTAAACCAAATTTTCTGAGATTTTAACAGAAGTATGTGTGTTGAACATCATGGATGACAATGCTACCATCTGTTAGTTTTGAATGTGGGAGAAAACTAGTTAATTTTAAACCTTTTTGCTCTATTTTTAACTTCCTGATTTAAATTTGTCTTCATGCCAACGTCATAGGCTGTGATCCTTTCTTGTACTATAGTACATCGATGTCTCATAATTATTCACGAGACTGCATGTCTTTTTCCATTGAGAAGACACATTGCTTAAAGGGGTACTTAAGCGCTGGGAAGATGAATCTGTTTTTAACTGGGTCATTTATGTAGTAGAAATGTGAAATTATTTTTGAATTTGGTGCCTTCTACACCGAGAAAAGACAGAACATTTATTTTTGTCTCATGGGGATGAAAGACAATAACTCCCCGAATGCACTTTCTTCAGTGCCCTACGAGGCCACTCTAGACACAGCTACTGGATTACTGGATCACTTGCCCACCGAGTTCGTTTTCATAAAATCAGTTCAGTTAGAAAACACTACAATTAAAAACGTACTCGGTTACTTTCGTTCCCTGAGAAAGGGAATGAGTATTGCGTATGGGAAAACTCCTTTTCTCGAGAATATGAAGCAAAACTTTATTAATAAAGGTATCTATGTAAAGCGCAGAGCAGCAGCACAGCAATAGCCCAGCGCGAGGAGCGCTCTGATTGGCCGGGCCACGGCAACTGCAGGAACCTATGGTGAGGCGGCTGAGAGGAATGAACCAATGGGGGCTTATATTAGTATACAGGAGGCTATATAAGACCTTGATTCGCCATAGGTGTCAGGTTTTAAAAATCGACTGAAGCGACACCTGAGAAGCACGATCACGGCGCGGAACGCAATACTCGTTCCCTCTTTCAGGGAACTGAGGTTACGAAAGTAATCGAGTACGTTCCCTTTCGAGAGGTTCCTCTTGTTGCGTATGGGAACACAATGTAAAACGCCGTGCGTGGTGACTGACCCAAGATCCCCAACTGAATGAGGGAAAGTCAAAAAACCTCTAGGCAGACCGACACAGGCGAGCTTCATAAGGAGAATGAAAGAACCGGAAGAGTCGGTTCGTTTGAACACCCGACCGGGCATAGTCGGATCTATGGTCTGTAGTGGTGCTTATGAACGATTGTGTATAAGCGGAACGCAATATAAGCAATCGTGTTGCCAGGGCTGCAGATATAGCCCTTAGATGGAGAAAAGCACTGATTGTAAAGCTGGGACCTCCAAATTGTAGAATCTGATAAAAGTGGGCGGAGAGGCCCAGCCTGCCGCTGCACAGATATCTTTCATGGAAGTGCCACATGACCAAGCCCAAGACGAGGGCATGCCTCTAGTGGAGTGGGCTAAAATGCCTATAGGACAGGTTAGGTTCTAGACCTATATGCTAGTGAGATCGCATCCACTATCCAGTGTGAGAGTCTTTGTTTCATGACAGCACAACCTTTAGTGCGACGACCAAAGCAATGAAGAGCTGATCCGACTGCCTGAAGCGGGTGGAGCGCTCTGGATACAATCTCAATGCTCTGACTGGGCAGAATTGGCTCACGTCTTATTCTCTCTGAGACGCGGGTAAAGGAAGCAGTGTAATGACCTGCATACTGAAAAGGGGTTGATAGCACTTTGGGTATAAAACCATGTCTCGGTTTGAGCACAACCTTGAAGTTGCTGGACCCGAACTCAAGACAGGAAGGGCTCACGTTGAGTGCGTGTAAGCCACCCACTTGCTTAATCGAGGCCAAAGCTAGCAGAAAAGCGGTTTTGAGTGATAAGTGCTTCAAGCTCGTGGTCTGAAGTGGTTAGGAGGGGGGACCCTTCACGGCTTCTAAAACCCCGGCGAGGTCCCAAATAGGGACTGAGGAAGGGCGAGGCAGCTTTAATCTCCTGGCCCCTTTAAGAAAACGTACAATAAGATCACTTTTCCCTAGTGAATGACCGGAGATCTGAGCGTTGTTAACTGCTATGGCGGCAACATAAACTTTGAGCATTGAGGGGGAACGACCCGCGTCCATTAGTTCTTGGAGAAAAGCGAGCAGATCTGCCACGTCGCATGAGTGTGCGTCGATGTTTCGTGCAGCACACTGATTAGAAAACCACTGACCCCTTCAAAGCGGAGCCCCCTGATAGCGGGGACTCTAGCTTCCGAAATAGTGTTCATAACTTGTCAGAGAGGTTTCCGGATACCCGTTGATGGGACATACATGGAGGGCCCACAGCTCGGGACTGGGATGCCAGATCTTCCCTTCGCCGGCGTGAGGAGGTATTTCCTCAGCAGAATGGGCCATGGGGCTGTGTCTGACAGCTGAATCAGTTCGGAGAACCATGTGCGGTTCTTCCAAAGTGGGGTTATTAAAAGCACTGTGGATACTGTCTCCCCGATCTTTTTGATGGTTTGCAGCAGCATCGCGATCGGAGGGAGCATATAGAGGGAGTCTGGGCCAAACATGGGCCAGGGCGTCCCTGCGTTTGCAGAAAAATATTGGTCAGCGAGTGTTGTGCGTGCTGAATCGTTTGCGGGTGAAGAGACCCTGGGGGAATGGGTCCTCTGGATAACATGTCCGGACCCTGATTCAGAATACCTGGCACGTGACCCGCCCTTAGGGAGCTCAGATTGTGCTCTGCCCATAAAAGGAGATGCTTAGCCATGCAGTGAAGAGAGTCTGATCTCGGCCGCCCTGGCGATTTTATGTACGTTACCAAGACGTGGTGGTTCTTATGACGTAAGCCGCTCGTTCATGAGTCTTGAGTCTATGACAGTGCCCAGAAAAGATACTGTACTGATAAGCCTGCCCCTCGAAGGCGAATCTCAAGAATGGCCCGTAGTGGGGAGCTATCTGAACGTGAAAGTATGCATTCAGATCTATTGTGAAAAACCAATCCTCGGGGCGAATGTGCGCGAGGATCTGTTTCACCGTCAGCATCTTGAACGAGCATGTCATAAGTGCTTTGTTCAGATGTCTGAAAAATGGGCCTGAGACCGCCATCCATTTTCGGGACGAGGAATTAGCTACAGTAAAAACCTGACTCGCTAGCGTCGTGTGCACTGACTCGCTAGCGTCGGGTCCACCAACAGTTTTACCACCTCAGCGAGAAGCACTTGACTGACCCTGCTTCTCACTGAGGGCTCGACCACGGCTTGAATCGGGGGGGTCTGCGAGCAAAACTGTAGTGAGTAACCTCGTTTTATATGTTCAACACCCAATTTGATATACCAGGAATGGCCTGTGCTCATGAAGCAAGGGGGTGAATTAGATTCAGGGGCGGGCCGCTTAGTAATAGGGGCCTGTTAACCCGGTTGCTTGTGCTGTAACACTCAGCTTGTTACACTGTGGGGATAGTGTTTAGGTTTTGGCGGCGCCGGCTTTGCAGTGGGCCACATTTATATTGCTCGTGGCGCGAGTGCGCTTTGTGAAAAGTGCTTGGGTGCAAGAGTGCAGACTGTAAAGTGGGCACATTTCCTACATAGAAAAAGCTCTTTTGTGTCGTTGTAAATAATGTGCAGTGGCGCGCCCTGTGTAGTGTAGCTTGGCAGTAAGCGCGCGCTGCATTGAGAACGGCTGTGACGTAAGCCGCGTTCTTGACATATCCAACAGCCCGAGTTCGCTCGTCTAACTTACTCTAGTATTCTCTGTCCGCGGTGCTTCTTCAGCACGGCGGCATAGTGACGAGAGCTTTGGTTTGAGTTTGTTTATTTACTCTAGTATTCTCTGTCCGCGGCGGTTCTTAGCGCGACTGAACGAGAGAGGATGAAGAGTGAGGAAAACTCTGTCTGTCCGCGGTGCTTCTTCAGCACGGCAGCATAGTGACGAGAGCTTCGGCTCGAGTTTATTTACTCTAGTACTCTCTGTCCGCGGCGGTAACGCGACTGAACGAGAGAGGATGAAGAGTGAGGAAAACTCTGTCTGTCCGCGGCGCTTCTTCAGCACGGCGGCATAGTGACGAGAGCTTCGGCTCGAGTAGTTAATTTACTCTAGTATTCTCTGTCCGCGGCGCTTCTTAGCGCGACGGAACGAGAGAAGAGGAACAGTGAGGAAAAACTCTGCGGCGGCGAATAAAAAATAAAAAAAAGAGCGGCGGCGGCAACAGAGTGAAGAGAGCTTCGGCTTGAGTTTGCTCATGTCCTCTAACATTCTCTCTCCGCTGTGCTTCTTCAGCACGACAGAACGAGAGAGAGGGAGAGTGAGGAGAACTCAGTCTTTCCGCGGCGCTTCTACAGCGCGGCGGAACGAGAGAGTCCTCGCATAGAACAAGCCTGTAAGCTCTTTGAAGTGGCGTTGCAGCATGCCGGATGGCGCAGCTGGAATGCAAGTGGCTGAAGGCGGAGACCCGGTGGGAATCCGGCGTCCTCAGGGCTGCAGGGATGTTCCGCTGGTTGCTTTTCGACGGCGGTTTGCTTGATTCCGGAGGCCAGCGACGATGTCGCTGAAGGAGATAAAATCTGACACCTATGGCGAATCAGGGTCTTATATAGCCTCCTGTATGCTAAAATAAGCCCCTTTTTCGGCGGTCTCTCAGAAGCGCTCCCATTGGTTCATTCCTCTCAGCCGCCTCACCATAGGTTCCTGTAGTTGCCGCGGCCCGGCCAATCAGAGCGCTCCTCGCGCTGGGCTATTGCTGTGCAGCTGCACTGCGCTTTACATAGATACCTTTATTAATAAAGTTTTGCTTCATATTCTCGAGAAAAGGAGTTTTCCCCATACGCAATACGAGGAACCTCTCGAAAGGGAACTCAGCAACCCAGTGTGTCCGCTTTGCGTCTTATATCAGCAGTGTCACTGTGTCCTCGTGAATGCGGATTCAAACAAACGCGGAAGAGAAGACAATGCTGAATAAAGTCATAGTTTTAGTTATTTTTGGACCAAAATGTATTGTCGATGCTTCAAAAGAGTCTAGCTAACCCACTGATGTCACATGGACTACTTTGATGATGTTTTTCATACCTTTCTTCTTACCTTTCTGGACACGGACTGTAGAGTGTCCATACACTTTCAATGGAAGGACAGAAGGCTCTCGGACTAAATCTAAAATATCCGGAGATGAACGAAGGTCTTACGGATTTGGGACGACATAGGGTGAGTCATTAATGACAGAATTTTCATTTTTGGGTGAACTAACCCTTTAAGTTTAAAGTGTTAGATTATTTCGTTCAAGGGTTTTCAGATTTTTTCAAAATAAAAAGCAGTAAAATGTATTCCCGTTTTTTAAATTTTTGAACAGTTCAGTTTATTCCCCTCATATTTTTTTTTTTTTTTTCCAAAATGGCGCCGCCGTGTTCGGACGCCGTTCAGGTCGCTCCGCTAAGACTTTGCTTTTATTTATTATTCTACTCTCTTTTATTCTCTATTTTTTCCAACGGATACTCTGCTTTGATCTGTTACGACAGCGAAACACTTCTGGAAATTGGTTACCGCTACACTGACCTGTTTCAGGACACTTTCTCCAATCTTCCATCTGAGATTCGCCGGGATGCCGAGTTGAACAATGGCCACTCGAGTCGTCGGCGAAGATTCAAAACACCGCGGAAACGCGCTGGGATCCATAACAGACTGAGAAAAGAGCATTCAGTCCTCCTCTCCCGAGCATTCTGCTCGCAAATGTCCAATCCTTGGAGAATAAGATGGACGATCTTAGAGCCAGGATAAGTTTTCAACGGGACATGAGAGACTGTAACATCTATTGTTTGTCAGAAACATGGCTCACTTCGCGGTCCCGGATACAGCCGTGGCGCCGTCCGAGAACTTCTCTGTTTTTCGGATGGACAGAACAGCCGATACCGGTAAATCCAAAGGCGGTGGAGTGTGTTTCATGATCAACAAGAAATGGTGCGATCCTAGGAACATCTCCATTCTTTCGCGATCCTGCTCGCCTCACTTGGAACATTTAACAATAATTTGCCGTCCATTCTATCTGCGAGGAGTTTCCTCGGTCATCGCCACTACCCGTTTATATTCCACCACAGGCAGACACGGGCTGGCATTATCTGGCCTCCATGATGTGACCAGCGGCTTTATAAACAAACACCCGGCGCTGCTTTCATCGTCGCGGGTGATTTAACAAAGCAAACTTAAAGAAAGTATTGCCAAACTTTCACCAGCATGTCTCCTGCCCCACACGAGGAGCAAACACACTGGATCATTGCTACTCTCCGTTTAAGAACGCCTACAAAGCTCGTTCACAGCCAGCTTTTGGCAAATCGGACCATGCCGCCATTTTCCTCACACGGAATATAAACAGAGGCTCGTTCAAGAACCCCGGTGAGGAGGATGTTAAGCGCTGGTCATCCCATTCAGAGTTCGCGCTACAGGCAGCTCTTGATGGCGTCGACTGGGACATGTTTGCGCGAGTTCTGATGGCGTCAGCGAGTTCACGGATGTGGCGCTCTGCTTTATCAACACACTGACAGAGCAAGCCACACAAACAATAACTGTAACGTCCTTCCTAATCAGAAACCGTGGGTGGACAGTTCAATCCGGCTGCAGTAAACACACGCACTGCAGCCTATAATGCCGGTCTCCTAACAGGGGATATGAGGAGTACAAAGCATCATGTTACGCCCTCCGGTAGCGCCCGTCAAAGCCGCATAAAGCTCCGTTATAAAGACCGAGTGGAATCTCATTTCCAACTCAACGACTCTCGGCGGATGTGGCAGGGACTTAGGACCATCTGTGCTTTTGGAACTAAATCCTCTGCAGAGGTGAGAGCTGATCCGTTGCTTGTGAGCAGTTAAACTCTTTCTACGCTCGCTTTGATTGTAATGTCGCGGCAGCGCGACTCCGCCCAGTGACGCGTCAGAGAGAGTCCCTCAGAGCAGCAACAGTCACGTGATCTCTGTCTCGGAGGACGAGGTTCGGAGGGCACTCAAGCGTGTGGATGTCAGGAAAGCTCCTGGGCCAGATGGTATTTCAGGTCGTGTTCTACGGTCCTGTGCTGATCAGCTCGCTGGGCTCTTTACATCCATATTTAATGAGTCCCTTGCTACATCTGTTGTCCCCACCTCCTTCAAAAAATCCACCATCATCCCTGTACCTAAGAACAGTAAACCCTCTTGCCTAAATGACTATCGTCCAGTGGCTCTCACATCTATAGTCATGAAGGTCTTTGAGAGACTCATCAAAAACAACATTTGCTCCTCCATTCCTGACACTTTGGACCCTCTTCAGTTTGCCTATCGTCCCAATAGATCGACTGAAGATGCCATCTCTCTCCTTCACTCCTGCCTTACTCACATCGACAGCAAAAGTGGGAACTATGTCAGGCTGCTATTTATTGACTATAGCTCAG
The DNA here is from genome assembly GCA_023029165.1 of Gobiocypris rarus. NCBI lineage: Eukaryota > Metazoa > Chordata > Actinopteri > Cypriniformes > Gobionidae > Gobiocypris > Gobiocypris rarus. Next base: position 28,495,154 of record CM040914.1, on the reverse strand, counting down.
CCTTTAACACCATAGTTCCCATTAAGCTAACACACAAACTCCTGGATCTCGGCCTGAATTCTTCTCTCTGCCTCTGGATTGAAGATTTCCTCACTGGCAGACCCCAGGCGGTGAGTAGGCCAGTTCACCTCCACCTCCATCACCCTGAGTGTGGGAGCTCCACAGGGCTGTGTGCTGAGTCCCCTGCTCTACTCTCTCTACACCCATGACTGTTTGTCCACACAGCTCCACCTCTATCATCAAGTTTGCTGATGATACTGTTGTCCTGGGTCTCATTTCCAACAACAATGAGACGGCATACTTGGACGAGGTGGAGCAACTGACATCATGGTGCCAGGACAACTGTCTCTCTCTGAATGTTAGCAAGACCAAAGAACTGATTGTGGACTTCAGGAAGAGACAGCAACGGTCATACTCCCCTCTCATGATCAGCGGGACACCGGTAGAGAGAGTGAACAGCTTCAAGTACCTGGGTGTGAACATCTCCGAGGACCTGACCTGGACTGCACACATCCAGGCTCAGGTGAAAAAAGCCAGGCAAAGACTGTACCACCTGCGCCAGCTGAGGAAATTCAGGGTCTCACCAGCTATCCTGAAAACTTTCTATCGAGGCGATAGAAAGTGTCCTGACTCAGTGCATCACAGCGTGGTTGCGGGAACAGCACCAGTCATGACTGCAAAGCCCTGCAAAGAGTTGTGCGCTTATCCGGCGCATCTCAGGGTCAGCTCTCCGCCTCTGCAGGACATTTACACCAAACGCTGCAGAGGTAGAGCTGCTAATATCATCAAAGACATTAACCACCCTGCAAAATCCCATTTCACCCCACTGCCATCTGGTAAGCGCTTTGAGCCTGATGGCAAAACTGAAAGACTCAGGAGGAGTTTCTTTCCCCAGGCCATCAGACTCCTGAACTCAGTCACGTGACTTCACTTCACCCACACACATAAACATCCAGTTTAACATTAACATCCACATACTGTCATTGCACTGCACTTTATGTTCTATTGTTACTGTGTAACAGCCTGTTATAAACCTGTTTGCACATTATACTTCTGTTTGCACATTACATTATACCTATTGTTTGCACATTATACTTTATATATATATTTTTTATCTCCTACTTGATTATTTATAACTCTACATATGTTTAGTACTTTTTTTATTCTATTTTTATTCTATTTCTATTTTAATTTCCTCCTTGTGTTTTCTTGTAACTGTTATTTGCACTGTCTTTAGAGCGGACCTGTTTACATTTCACTGCCAGTTGTATATTCTGTATATAACTGTGTATGTGACAAATAAAACTCTTGAATCTTGAATCTTGAATCTATTGATATGGATGTTTACAGAGCAGATTACACCTTTCTTTAATTACAAAGGGAGAGACAGACTTTTGTCTTTATTATTATTTTGTGCTGTATTATTTGGTTACAGTGTTTTTTCAAGTTCAAAAGGCAGCAGAAAATAACACTTTAAAATATAAAGAGTGTTCATGTGATTTTATACATTGTTGTGAAATTAATAAATGCATAATAATCGAGATAATCATGAAACCGTGATTATTTCTCAGACTATAATCGTACCAACAAAATCTTTAATCGTTGCATCCCTACTTGAGGGTGAGTAAATTATGGGATCATTTTCATGTTTGGGTGAACTAACCCTTTAAGCCTAGTCACAGACTAAAATGCATTTAAAGAGCACCTATTATGGCATTTTAAATGTTCCAAAGATTGTTTTAGAAGTCCCCATCAACAGTTTTGCATGCATGCAATGACAAAAAAGACTTTTATAATATGCATTTATTTTTACCTGTTTTGACAGCGATTCTCAAATGATTTGTTTAGTGATTCACTTTTCAAAACTTTACGTGACGCTAATCTGCGGTGATTGGTCTGATGACCCAGTCTGTTGTGATTGGTATAGTCTGTGCAGATATTTTCGGAAACGGAACACCCATCACCATAAATGGTTTTCGGTTTAACAAGTTTAAACGCGTATAAAGTGTATGAACAAACATGGCATCAATTTTACCCTATCAATTCAAGCCTGAATATGATGGGGAAACGTCAGGAGATGCGAATGATCAAACTCAATCGCAAACACCACGACTGGAGCAGGATATTTCTCAATGGTAAGCATCAGTGTAACGTTAGTTGTCACTTCAGGCCAAAGGAGCGTTAACTCGATGCATAAACAAAGTTTTTACCAAAAAATAAATAAAAATGCAGTAACGTGACGTTACTACGAGGTATGACTCTATTCTTAAAGAAAACTCAGAAAACAACAACAAACAATTCACATATCTCAATACAATTGTCATTGAAGACCTAGAAGCTAAACGGTGCTTACACAACAAACCAAACAATTATTAAGCATGCTACATAAAAGCAACAATTATTAATAACACTTACAGTTTGTGATACGGAGGAGGAAGCTGATGCAAATACACTTGGAACTGAACCTTCCTTCAATATCAGCCGGCTCGCGAATCCAAGTTTAATTGCATTTAAGTTGGTAAAGCAATCGTCTTCAAAATGGCGTGAACAAAGCACAAGGCTCGGACTATACTCCGGTGGTACAGTTGTATATATGAATTGTAGCCACTTAGTCTTCAAATTCTCAGATGAAAAAAGTTTGCTTTTGAGTAGCACTTGAGAACACAGCGTCTCGTTGCCATGATGTTTTCTAGTTTTCACTGGCGTGCACAATAAGTGGGCGTATCGTATTCAAATAACTTGACAAGTTGACCTCATCTAGTCAGAGAAAAAGCTTCGGTCTTCTAACGATTCATAAAAATGACTTACTATTGAAAGACAATAACTTTATATACGGTGCACTGTCATATTTCAAACTTTGCAGGATGTTTTTGTTCACTTAGATCTATGTTACACACTACATGAAAGGTACATTTCAAAATTCCATGATAGGTGCTCTTTAAGATGTTTTAACTGAAAGCAATTTGTACTTACATATCTTAAAATATTGCCATTGTTTTGTATCAAGATGCAAACCAGTTAATGTTCTTTTTTCCTATGATGAGTTTATAAAAGCTACGTAAATGTCCTAATTGAATTCTGGCCTAAACCACCTAAAGTCTCTAAACCCTGTCTGAAACCTGTGAAACCAGGCCTATGAGATTTAAAACTGCAGTTAAAGAGGCATTTCATTGCTGTTTTTCAAAAACAAAAGGGTGTAGCCATCATTAAATTGTTTTGAAATTGTAGAGGCATGACAGGTTACCTATCTGACATTTTCACAGTCCTGTGTAATGCTGTGTTAAACTGTACTATAATCATGCCATTTCTAGCCATCAGAGGTTCAAGCGCACAAGTAAAATCTATATTGAGAGACAGTGTTAAATAATTAATAGGATGGTGGGAAATAATCTGGTTTTAACTTTGGTGGCAGGTTGTGCATGGTTTACACATTACCACAGTGTTTTTCTGTATGACAAGCTACAAAGCATTGAGCTTCAGGAAATGACTGCTGGAGATCAAGTAAATAAAACACAGGCCTGATTTGACTTGTAAAAAGTTCATTTGAAACAGAACTGACTTGAGTTCTATTCAGTTTCTGGAAAAATAATAAAATTGTGTATATATATATATATATATATATATATATATATATACACACACACACAATTGGAAAAATAATAAAATTGTGTGTGTGTGTATATATATATATATATATACACACACAATTTTATTATTTTTCCAGAAACTGAACAGAACAAAGTCAGTTCTGTTTCAAATGAACTTTTTACAAGTCAAGTCAGGCCTGTGTTTGATTTACTGAGGAGAAACTCATAACTGTTTGTTTGCCAACTCTCAATTGTACCTGTAGCCTCACGCAGCTCATACAAATGGCGGGCGCTGTAGGAAAAACCCAGGTCTGTTCAAGGCCTCAAGCGTCTTGCCCTACTCCAACCATAAATCATATTATAAACACCCTTCGACTAACCGACTGTAGCCAAATCAAAACCCTTCCCAAGCAAGAGAGTATTAAGTTTGGAAAGGAAGAAGCGACTTTCAGCTTGTCACGTAAGAAGCGTGTCAGCGACACCTGTGTTTCTCCGATGTGCCCAACAAGTATCCACATAAAATTGTATCGTTGTAACAATACTGGCCCAAAAGAGATACATTTAGGATCTGTAAAGTCGCACAGAGAAGGCTTCTGCAAAGCTGCACATTCCACAATATATTTCACTTTAACTCTAACTGTGAGAACTTGCTGCAAATAAAGCACGTCATTTTCAGCCCTGTAAAAATCACTGTACAGCGTATATGGGCAGTTGTGTTTGCTTTTAGCTGGTGGCCAACAGAATGAGACAACTGTCAACAAATTAATCATGTGCGTACCTAGACAGAGTAAGACTGATAAAGAAATAAAACAGTGTACGGGGAAAACTTTAATAGTCAGTTAAGGAGAGGATATTGAACAATACAATGTTGACAATTCACAAGTGTCATAGCACTTCTATAACTAGCTAAGCTCACAGCGGCAGAATGCTTGTCGTGATCACTGAGAAAGCATGCTGGATAACGTCTATATAATAAACAACTCACCTTTACCGAATCGTTGAATTCCGATGGAGATGCATGGAGCAACGAATTTCTTTTATATTTAATCCGTGGACACGTCCCACACTAAAAGTGAACGACATTCTTGAGGTAGAATCAGCTTGATACATTGGGATTTGCTGAGGGGCAGTGCTTCCTTTAGAAGTAAGAAGAAAGTGCAATACGAAAATTACGCACTAGGGGGAAAACGGTGGCCAACTATAACGCCTGCTGTGGGTAACTAGGAATTCAGAATAGAATAGAATAGAATAGAATAGAATAGAATAGAATAGAATAGAATAGAATAGAATAGAATAGAATAGAATATGCGGAATTAAAACAATACACTACCACCACTGTATACTGCGCCAAACTACACACATGAATTATAAACAACATGTATTCCCTGTGTTCTAACATGTTTGTGAAAAATAATGATATATATATGTAAAATGTATTAAAGCAAAAAATTATGTTAAAAATATGACACCATAGACTATAAATACATACAGAATGGATGATCAAACCTCACTTTGAAGCTCAGTTGAACTTTTCAACCAAATGTTCTCATAAATAAGTAAACAAGGATACAAAACTAAAACTAGCAGCAAAATCAACAAAATTCAGGTAAGGGCTGCAACAAGACCCTACATACATACACACACTTATTCATACAGAAATCTGTCATTTTATGAAATTGTACTGTTTTAACTGTACCAATGTCCAATATAAAATAACATGAAAAACATGAATAAACATAAAATTAAAACATTTTCAAATAAAACTGTTAACATTCCAGTTACTCAGCATGAATCGTTGACTCGAGCATTTGATTTGAACGAGGAGTGAAATCTAAAATCCAGAAATAAGCGGCTGCTTAGGGCCCCCTTGACCACCAGGGGGCCCCCAAGTGCACATAAAATGACATTTTGCGAGTGCAGTCTGGACGATCGGGCGGGGCTCCGCCTACACCAAATTTCATTGGTTTATAACACAGCAAATCTTATTGGCGTAGACGCTTGAGGCATGAGCATGCATTCCTTTATGTATGTCTTTAAAAATGATCTACCTACGGGCTACCTCTCAGTGTTGCCAAGTCCGCAGTTTTCCCGCGGAATTGGGCTACTTTAACTAGGGGTGGGCCAAAAAAATCGATATGCCGATTTATCGCGATATTTCCGGCCGCGAGACGTTATCGATACGCTGTCTCCAAGTATCGATATTTGATCCGAATATTTAAATTCATATCTACATTGTGGCTGTTTACCGCTTTGGCTTCCCGGAGTGGCAGTACCTCCAGACTTCATGTGGTGGCGGCGTGGCGCTTCACCGAGCGCGAATACAGCGTCAAAATTATGGCGCTCGCTTTGTGTCATTTCTTTCCTAACCACGCGTCATAAAACACCACTCTGCCTCTTTTCATTTTCATAAAAAAAATTAAGCATTAACAGCCACACAAATGTGGTACAGCCAACGCACTACCTGGATTGTCTTCACTGCAAAAAAAAATACATTTAAAGTTATGAAACTTTACTTTGCCCTCAGTCAAAATGATTTGGTAGACAACAATAGATTCATTAGACCAAAGATCGCCCATTAGATTTACACAAGACGAATTATATGTCATGTTTAACCACTACAGAGACATCCGAGCCAGCGGCAAACGCTAGAAGGACTGGCCGAGAAGAGGCAGCTCTCGCTGGGGTTAACGAGCGCTGAGCGCCGCTGATCGCCTGGAGCTCACAACTCCAGCGCAAGATTATTATAAATACAATATATTATAAATAGGCGCTGTCTTTACAAATCAACCACATAATTTCGCTTTAAGCAACTACGTTATCAACTGAAAAGCATTAAAACTACATTTAGTGACAAAATATCAGTATCTTTAGTTATGCAGGGTTTCTCCTCACGTCACTTGACCACGTGACAGCAGCAAGCCGGCTCCTGATTGGTTAACGCGCTTGGTACTCAGATGTGACAACAATTTATTATATAAGGTTTTATACTGGGTGTTTTTTCACATGTGTCTATTTTGCAATTTCCAAATATGAAATGTTGCTGCTATGAATAAGTCAGAGATAGTGACTTTTCTTTATTATAAATCATTTAGTCACATAAAACTGTTCTCTCATGTCTGTTTGATGGCTTTATATGCACTTACTGAACTTTAATGCTATTTCAAAAAAGATTAAATTATTTAGTTTTAATAATGAAATACATGATCATATGACTTTTTTGACGTTTTTTCCATTTACAAAATGATATCGTGATATATCATGAGAGATTTTCTTGCAATATATCGTCTGTCACAGAATCGCTGGTATCGTGATATTATCGTTATCGTGGGCAAAATATCGTGATATTATCGTATCGTGTGTTGACCTGTGATTCCCACCCCTAACTTTAACATCGTTGCCGCGGGCTGTTTTTCATGTCCGCGGGTTGAAGTGACACCAAATATGTTATATTTAGCGCCGGAAATACTCGATTTAGCTGGGAACCCTGCCATAAACATATATTTTACCTCCGGGAATGCATTTTTTTGACCAGGGAACCCCTGAAAAACCCGATTGGGCTCGTTTTGGGCTAGTTTGAGTTGCAATTGGGCGGGTTTTGTTGTGAAAACCTGGCAACCCTGCTACTTCTGTATGTGTGTGGGAAACAACAAACGAGCAGCAAAACTCCATCTCTTGCTGTTGTTTTCGCTGTTTTCCATAAAATCACAAAAGTAATACACACTACTGTTCCTGACACTTTTCTTACCTGTACCTGACACGATTATGTTAAAATATTTACTTTAAAGAAAGGTTTAAGTGTCTTCAAAGAATCTCAAACATTTTTAGAAGAGGTAGGCTAACTCTTGTTTATGAAGGTTTGGGCGTTTAATCACATTTTATGTTTAGATGAGAGGTTTTGATAGTTTTGAAAAAATATGCTGATAAATTTGTCAATGAATGATTGGATGTAACTTAAGCACATTTATTTAACCTAACGTGTAAACTTATGCGCTGTAGGTTACTGTAAATCGGTGACATCACAGAAAATCAAAATAGTTGAAACATGTTCTGGTCTCTCATGGTAAACATTGATAAAATGTTCTGTGATTTCAGGAGTGACAGATACAAATACAGTTTGTACACACAGTAGCTCATGCTGTACATGTAGCATTTATATTGCATCTATCTATTAACTGTAAAGTTTATTAGCCTTACAGAAATACAGGTGAACTGAAAAAGCTAATTAAATAAATTAATATAATTTTTTCACAATATATAGATATCACTATGCATCTGTAAATTTCTTATGAAAATGATATATATTTTATTAATCATTTTAAGAAGGCTTTGACATCCAAATGTCAAACAGTATGTACAGTGACACTGTATGAGCAATACTAAATTAGTAAACCTAAAAAAAAAACATAAATTATGTTAATTATGTTTTGTATATTCTATACATTATTATTTATTTATTCTGCATTTCACCTCTGCTCTAGCATGTTTTCTTCTGATAAACCTGACATTTTATAGGAAATATTTTGGCACTTTGACAAATTATTTATTTTTTTCTAGATTATTCCATGCTGATGGACTGCAGGTCCTATCTCCAAGATCCTATGAACCATATAACTAGTATGTAACATCTCAAACATGCACTAGTACCATTCAAAAGTTTGGGGTTATGTTTTTTTAATTAGTTACATTTATATAGCGCTTTTCTAGGTTTCACCTCCACCACTAATGTGCAGCATCCACCTTGATGATGTGACGGCAGCCATATTGCGCCAGAACACCCCAGCTTATTGGTGGAGAGGAGACAGTTCTTTTTGTCAACATAGTATTTATTGATGTCTTGCTCTGGTAGCAGTCTCATGCAAACATAGTCATAGATCCTGCAACATCCATTTTTGGATTAAATCAATGCTCTGTTTATAATGAGGTGGATGTTTTAAGATATGAAACTTGCAGAATGTTTTAATGGTACAAAATACCTTGGATGTCAAAAGATCAAGACTAATTTGATTTATCATGTCATGACTTTTTTAACACTAATTCAATTTGCAGTACAAGGCATTAAAAAAAAGACATTTACTGTAGATACAAATAACTTAACCAGAACCACCTCAAGTGAACACTGTCTAATCCAAATGTTTTTATCTTCTTTTTTGTTTCAGATGCTGCCATAGAACGGCATGAGAAGGCAACAGTTTGGTAGAACTGAGGTTCCAATATAAGAGTATGCACATGATGTCACAGTAGACGGCATGTTACTGTATTACACCAACTGAGTGGCAAAAACCCTGAGTGGCAGTATTGGTGTTCAGCGTGAATGCTGCAAAAAAACAACAAAACAAAAAACACCCAAAGTCGATTGCACATTCAACAAGAAATCAGAGCTATCTTTGTACAACCTTGAAAGCTACAGAAAAGACAAGCAAATACATTGCTGCTATTCAAAGAAACAACCTGAATCCAGGCAGCAAAACATTTTATGTCAGATATGTTGAAATTTGGGTAAAAATCATATACTATAGGTCATATATTGTATTAGCAACTCATTAATTAAATATTTATATTTTTGTCAGTGTTTATTAAAAAACATCCATTGTAATGAGCCTTGTGTTCTACAAAGGTGGATGGTTAAATAGACAAACCCAGTTTTCCTTACAAAGCAAATGTATATAGGTTATAGCACCATTACAGTGCAGAACTCTGTATTGTCTGCCTCACAGTAATAGCTTACAGTTATCTAACTTTAAAAATGTCTACAAAATATAGTGAAACAACCAGAATATACATTGATGCCCTCAGCACTTTAATTTCACCAACAAATCCCATCTCAATCCATCCCATCCAAATCGGATGTTATGTCTGTAATACCTTATTGCTTTAACAATTTTAAGGCCTGGCCAATATGACGATTCTTTGGCAAGTTGTAAGAAATACTGTTGAATCCTATTACATTTCAATTTCTCCTGCTCCAGGATGTTTTGACACTTAGTCCGGCTGAGGGGTCGTGTCCCAGCGGGAAAGTGACATCAGTGCACACCCTCTATTTAAAAAAAGAGACATAGGCCTGTTGCAAAATTTACATTAAAGCTTTGTATTTTGATTTAAAGTCTAATATTTGTGTCTGGATTTATATACATTTTATTTTGTGCAGTTACGTTTATATATGCTCTCTGTAATTTTTGCTTTTTGTTAACATTGTAAGGTTAAAATTATACAATATACTAATATAATTTTTACTCACTCTCGTGTTTCCCGCTGAGAAAAACAACAACCACTTTTCTTTCAGCCAATCAAAAAACACCAAGATGAACGCTGAAGTAAAGCAAGTTTTTAACAAGAACACAGATTCCAGACTTTAAACCTTTGTCTCCCTTTTATACATAAATCTCCAAATTATACAATATACTAATATATAATTTTAACCTTACAACATCAATAAAAATCACATATTATGTTGTTGTAGCATGTGTTCCCTACAAACTATTTGGATTATATCCATTGGGTCAACATTTTTGCATGGTCTGGAAAATGTGGAATTTTGACTTTTTCATTACAAATGTATTGATGTTCATGTATGTGAAATATATAAAAAATGAGCATTAATATATAATTAAAAAGATTTACATGTATAGAAAACTAATATATTAACACATATTAGAAATTAAAATATGAACATATATTGCAAATTAATGTATTATCATATGTATATCTAAACTTATTTACATAGAAAGTAAATAAATCTATGCAACATGTAAACATATTATTTACATATGTTTCATATATGTAAAAAAAATATATATATATATTAAGGTGCCAAAATCAAATATTTAAATATATTTTTAATATATATTTCAAAATAGTTTTACATATATGAATAAAACAAATCTGATTTAATTTTAATTTAATTGTGATTTAAGACAAATATACAAATCTATTAACATATTTCAATCGTTGTGACTTCTGTGTGGGTATTTATTTATGTGCTCAAGTGCGTATTGCCATAAATGTTCATATCACTTCTCTTCTTGGTATTTACTGCCTCACATCCTTGTGTTGCACAGATTTACAGGAGTGAAGTTATTTTCATCCCGTTTGTACAAGGATTATAGAACGCACAATGCGAGGGTGGATAAATAAATAAATAGATTGTTAATATCGGATGTCACAGTACAATAAAATGGGGCCCTTCAAAACTATAATAGACCTATAGGCCCACATATTGTATTAACAGGGAAAGACTTTATACCACTTTAGCACTTTATACCAAGTAGGCTAATGCAAGCATTGAACAACAATCTCGTTTAAATTGTCATGCTTTAAAATAAAATCAGCTGTTTGCGTTCGGGGGTGTCCGATACAATACTACAGTTAATTATCATTTGCGTAAAATTAGGATTTGTGTTGATCCACCGAACCATATGAAGAAGCCAAATGTAAAACAGCTCTATTAGCCTGAATTATACCCGAGGTGCCGTCACCAAGCGCTCTTTTTAAAACAATAACTTAATCTATTCTGTCTTTAGTTCATTCATAAAGGAATGCGCATGCGCAGGCTTGAAGCGTCTACTCCAATAAGATTTGTTGTAAACCAATGAAATTGCATGCTTCGCCCCATCGTCCACATTGCAGTCTGAGGTATATTCTTTTTGCTGCATGTTAGCCTATTTCATGATGATTGAAGTCGCGAAATGGCCTTAAACAATTACTAAATAAACTGTTAAATGTTTTCAAATGTTTATTTAAGTTTTCTAATATATGCACGGATTGATTCTGACAGCACTGCACGAGCTCGCGGCGCCATCGGCCCTATTCGCTTGTTAGCCAGGGTTCAAAGTATAAAGCGCGTGATAAAATGTTACTCGAATGTTACTCGTCAGTTGCCCGGTAACCTTTTTATGAATGGATTTGAGAATGCGCTATGTTTAGTTCGAAAATCTTGTCTGACATCCAGCTAATACATTCATAAATAACACTAAATCATTAGAATAAATTGTATGTTGTAGTATAATGACGTAATTATTAAATAAAATGTACTTATTTATCACAATAAAACCATGCAAAAAATTATTTATCATTGACTGATTTGTTCATTATTATATTTGGTATTCATCAGGGATGTATTAATGTATTATACATTTCTTAAGCGGTAAAAAAAAGAAAGAAAAGTAATACACATAATAGCGTAATCAGCTCTGCAGCACATGATTAATTCTGTAAATTAGGACTGCTGGAACTTTGTATTGCTAATGATCTGTCAGTCCTGTGTACAGATAAGTTCTTTGTCTTTTATCTTAGTATTTTATCTGAAGCCTCTGCAGAGCTTTGTGAAGATTTTTTAAAACATTTTTCTCATTTACTTAATTATTTATATTAGATGCTCCATTGTTTACTCTGAACCGTGTCAATTGCAACAGCTCATCATCTGCACATGTTTTGTGTGGTGTGCCCCATTTTGGGACCTTTTTTGTTTTCCCTTTATATGCTTCCCTTGGCCCTAATTTTTCAGAAATACAACATTTCATATCACTGTTATGCAGACAATTCCCAGTTTTACCTACCAGTAAGGCTGGACACCACTGGTTCATCTGATGTGTTAATGAAATGTGTAAATTACATCAAGAGGTGGATGGAAAATATTGTTTTGCTGCTAAATGATGTTTTATTAACAAAGTTCGGGAGAAGCACGTTCAGATAATTGACACAGGTGGAGGAGCATGTTCAGATAATTGACACAGGTGGAGAGTACTCAGCTAATCAACAAAGAGGTGTATATATACGCAGCCGTCTCACCTCCATTTTGTTGACAGTTCATCAGCACAGATGGCATTTCTTGCAGTTCGCTCCACCCGCCTCCTATTCACGCTGTCTACACGGATCTACACGCGCTCAACGCATTTCTACAATGATACAATCTTTATAAGCTACCTAAAAGCGGCCGCTCCATCAGCATTCGGGGTAAAATATTCTTTTTCTGAGATGTAATTGTGTTTGACGATCCACAATCGTGAGTGTCTTCTAACAATTCTAATCGATTCACAAACTTCAATAAGTGATGCTTTGTAACGTGGTGCATTGGCGCCATGACGATAGCGTCAGCTGCGAGAGCAGTGCAACAGGGAGAACTACAACAGTCCCTGTTTTAAGATAACGTATATTGCACACATCAAGCTTTTCTTGATGTCTTTTCTCTGTGTACAAACGTTACAGATATCCAGACAGATACTTCGTCACACAAGAAGTGTTCACCAAGGACGCGAACGGGGTTGCCGTGATAAACAATAAATACACGTTGCGGGTAAAGCGAGTGACAGTATCGTGAGGCTAAATCACTAAAATGATGCAGTGCAACAGTACACGTTATGCCAAACAATCAGCCATTGGGATCAGCTGAAAATCACTGCATTGGATTCAATATTTCTCAACTTGATGCTCACATAAGCTCGGTCACAGCGCGACCATACTCGCATTGCGACTATAAATATATATGTGCAAACTGTACAATGTATTTGGGAGCTCCTGTTTTTCTTAAATGTAACATCAATACCTACAGTAGGCTATTGTATAACAATTGTATCAATGATTATTGTATGCCATCTTATATTTTGGGGATGAAAAAACCATAATTCACAACACTGCAGATTCAAAGGCTGATTTCATTGAATAATGTGAGATCTCACATTTCAAAATCTGAATTTGGTGCAGTTTTGCATTATACTGGCTTGCAAAATCAGTGCTTCAGAATGCTTCAGTTCAGAGCATTTGAACCAATGAATAAGGCACACTCATGCAAAGCATTTTCTTCACCGTGGTTTATATCATTACATGTTATATAATTTAAGTTTGTATATTATATCCCACATGATTTTGAATGAGCCTCCTGCAATAATAAGGCATGGACATTTCAAAATAAGAGTCCCATTCGGTTACACAAATATGTTTCTCCATTTGTCCATCTAACTTTCTCCTTTCTCTCCCGCAGGCGCTCAGTTTCTCCGGCTAATTTTCTTTATTGCCCCAGCGGTGCTGTTCCTTCTGCTCCCACAGGAACTCAGGTTCTCTGGATAATTTTCTCCACTATTACAGCAGTGCTGTTCCCTCTGCTCCCACAGGAGCTCAGTTTCTCTGGCTAATTTTTCCACTATTACAGCAGTGCTGTTCCTCTGCTCCAGGAGCTCAGTTTCTCTGGTCAATCCCTCCACTACCACAGCAGTGCTGTGCCCTCTGCTCCAACAGGAGGTCAGTTTCTCTGATTAATATCTCCAGTGCCGTTCCCTCTGCTCCCACAGGAGCCCAGTTTCTCTGGTCAATTCCTCCACTACCACAGCAGTGCTGTTCCTTCCGCTCCCGCAGGAGCTCAGTTTCTCTGGCTAATTTTTCCACTATTACAGCAGTGCTGTTCCCTCTGCTCCATGAAACTCAGTTTCTCTGGTCAATCCCTCCACTACCACAGCAGTGCTGTGCCCTCTGCTCCAACAGGAGGTCAGGTTCTCTGATTAATATCTCCACTGCTACAGCAGTGCCGTTCCCTCCACTCCCGGAGGTCAGTTTCTCTGATTAATATCTCCACTGCCTAAGCAGCAATGTTTCCTCCCAGAAATCTCCAATTCTACCTGACCTTCTTTTCTCTCCATGCTCCCAGCCAGACAGACCACCAATTAGACTGGAGATTTCTATGTTACCCTTAAAACCAGAAACATACATTTATCCTGGGTTCAATTGCCTTTCTCATTTTACTGGAATTATCTGCTCCGCTTTCCCCCACAGGTGGCACAAACTAAATGATTACCTGGCAAGCATAGCCAAGCACACGCTATCCAATAGGGGAGGGCATTTCTACGTACCATACATGTTTTATTTATTTATTTTTCAGCTAAAAAGTGCCATGTGAGTCACACAGTAGAACCAGTACACATACTGCAGGTCAGGCGCTAACATGAGGCTGCATCTGCTAGCTGCACAGGCCAATCATTTCAACAGTTTTATCCAACAGGTTATAACCCCACCTACGTCCAGTGGCCTGCAGCTCCAGTGGCACAAATAAGCACAAGCCTTTCTCTGCTTAAGTCCACCTAAGTAAAAGCCCACATTTTTTTTTTTCCATCATCCAGCTAACTTTTCTTTCCAAACCACTGAGGAAAACCCAAGTGTGAGGCTGCCGCCGACATCCGCAGCCCGGTTTATAACCCTCCCACCTCCATCTGCAATACAGATGCCCGTGCCATCCAACGACCCTGGCCATGGAACTGCCACCAGTGTCCCAAAACATCCGCGCACAGATCCTCGCTGAAATTCAGGAAGTTGGCTGACCAATTCCCAACTCCAGTACCTTGCTATTCGCAAATTTTTTTCCGTAACCCTCCTGTTAAAACCCCTCCTTGAAGCATCGCTCGATACCATTGTCCAAGCAGTTTCTCTCAGGTCCCTCCAATCCTACGTGTCCATTTTTCTCTCCTTTCAATTACCTCGTTCATTTCTTATCTTAACAACATCAAGAGCCTCCAAGTAGGGTTCATCAAAGGTTACCTGAGCGGCATTCATTTTTCCGTTAACTCCTCTCTCTAGATAAATAATTCTCAGACCTCCTCCAGATCAAGGGATCCGAAGATCCCAGCCAATCCGTCCCAATGCTAGACATCCTCACTACACACATCCTCGCACAGGGTACCAGCCTCTCAGTACCACTCGACACCATGTTTGTCTTAGCCTTCTTTGGTTCCCTTAGATGTTCGGAACTCGCGATCACATCAAAATTCGACCCAAAAAATCCACCCCACCATCTCCGACTTATCATTAATAGATGGGGAAACATTCTCTTATCTGATCAAGCAAAGTGAGACTGACCAAATAAAAAAGGGTAATTTTATCTAAATTTTTAAACTCTCATCACTGATCCAACCATACCAGTCAGTTCTGACATATCTTCAATGGAGAAGTTCTCAAACAAAATTGCCCCTGTTCACGGATGAATCCAACAAACCCGTGACACGCTTTTGGTTCCAGAAACATCCCAAATCTGTTCTCCAACAGTCAGGCCGCAAGCTCAGCAGCTCAAAAAGGCCTCTCCCAACAGCAGATCCAAGCTCTTGGGAGATGGTCCTCAGATACTTTTCAAAATCCCCTGGGTCCGCTCCACCGAGGATTTGTTTCTGTCCAGCCAACATGTAATCTCATGCTTTTCCTTTCTGTTCTTAGTATTTCCAGGAGAAATTGAAAGGTTCCACGCAGTGAGCCAACGGAAAGGTTCCACGCAGTGAGCCAACGGAAAGGTTCCACGCAGTGAGCCAACGGAAAGTTGCCACGCAGTGAGTCAACGGAAAGTTTCCACACAGTGATTCAGTGGAACGTTTCCACACAGCGAGTCAGCGGAAAGTTTCCACGCAGCGAGTCAGCGGAAAGTTTCCACGCAGCGAGTCAGCGGAAAGTTTCACGCAGCGAGTCAGCGGAAAGTTTCCACGCAGCGAGTCAGCGGAAAGTTTCCACGCAGCGAGTCAGCGGAAAGTTTCCACGCAGCGAGTCAGCGGAAAGTTTCCATGCAGGGAGTCAGCAGGAGGTTTCACACAGTGATTCAATGGAAAGTTTCCACACAGTAGGCCATTGGAAAGTTTCCACACAGTGGGCCAGTGAAAAGTTTCCGAGCAGTGAGTCAGCGGAAAGATTTTACATTGAGTCAGCGGCAAAATCCACGCAACAAGAAAAGCAAATAGATTAAGACGTCCACGCAATAAGATACTGGACACGCAGTAAGAAGTTGCCCATGCTGTAAGATGGTGGATAGTCGTCCACGCAGTAAGATGGTGGATAGTTGCCCACGCAGTAAGATGGTGGATAGTTGGCCACGGAGTAAGATGGTGGATTGTTGTCCACGCAGTAAGATGGTGGATAGTCGTCCACGGAGTAAGATACTGGATAGTCGTTCACGCAGTAAAATACTGGATAGTCGTTCACGCAGTAAGATAGTGGACAGTCGTCCACGCAGTAAGATAGTGGACAGTCGTCCACGCAGTAAGATAGTGGACAGTCGTCCACGCAGTAAGATAGTGGACAGTCGTCCACGCAGTAAGATAGTGGACAGTCGCCCACGCGGTAAGATAGTGGACAGTCGCCCACGCGGTAAGATAGTGGACAGTCGCCCACGCAGTAAGATAGTGGACAGTCGCCCACGCAGGTAAGATAGTGGACAGTCGCCCACGCGGTAAGATAGTGGACAGTCGCCCACGCAGTAAGATACTGGACAGTCGCCCAGGTAAGATACTGGACAGTCGCCCACGCAGTAAGATACTGGACAGTCGCCCACGCAGTAAGATACTGGACAGTCGCCCACGCAGTAAGATACTGGACAGTCGTCCACGCAGTAAGATACTGGACAGTCGTCCACGCAGTAAGATACTGGACAGTCGTCCACGCAGTAAGATACTGGACAGTCGTCCACGCAGTAGGATAGTGGACAGTCGTCCACGCAGTAGGATAGTGGACAGTCGTCCACGCAGTAGGATAGTGGACAGTCGTCCACGCAGTAGGATAGTGGACAGTCGTCCACGCAGTAGGATACTGGACAGTCGTCCACGCAGTAGGATACTGGACCGGCGTCCACGCAGTAATATACAGGACAGTTGTCCACGCAGTAATATACAGGACAGTTGTCCACGCAGTAATATACAGGACAGTTGTCCACGCAGTAAGATACAGGACAGTTGTCCAATCAGTAAGATGGTGAACAGTCTCCTCAAGCGAATAAGTCCAACTAAGTGAGAAGTAGAAGATTCCACAGCGAGATAGTGAATACGATTATTTTTTATCTTATTTTGAAGAGTCAATGCAGCGAAAAATGTAAGATTACATGCAGCAAGAAAGTGAATCGTTTTCCACACAGCGAGAAATAGATAAACACCGCAAGGAAACGGATAGTTCCCTTTCGAGAGGTCTCTCGTATTGCGTATGGGAAAAACTCCTTTTCTCGAGAATATGAAGCAAAAACTTTATTCATAAAGTGTCTATGTAAAACGCAGTGCGGCTGCACAGCCGATAGACCAGCGCGAGCTGCGCGCTGATTGGCTGTGCAGCGGGAACTGCATGAACCTATGGCGAGGCGGCAGAGAGAGAGCGAACCAGTAGGGGTCGCTAAAATTCCCGCCGAACAAGGTCTCTAAAATTAGCATATCTGAGGCTATATAGACCGTGTTTTGCCATAGGAAATCAGATTTAATCTCCTTCAGCGATACCTTGACCTCCGAATTGAAGCCCCGCCCGTCGAACAAGCACTCAGCGGAACTTCTCTGCAGCCCTGAGGACGCCAGATTCCCCTTGGTCTCCGCCTTCAGCCGCCTGCCGTTCCAGCTGCGCCATCCGGCGAGTGAAGCCCCGCCGTCGAAAAGCACTCAGCGGAACTTCTCTGCAGCCCTGAGGACGTCGGATTCCCGCTGGTCTCCGCCTTCAGCCGCCTGCCGTTCCAGCTGCGCCATCCGGCATATATCCTTTATTCTGTGTCTGTGCTATTTGTGTGTTGCCGTTGCAACTATTTCTAAAAGAGCGAGCGTTGTTGCAAATGCCTCGCCCTTCCTGCGCCTCATGCCGAGCACCTCTCCTCGCGGCGACCGCCACATCATCTGTGTGGCATGCCTCGGACGCGACCACGCGGAGACTGCACTCAACAGGGGCGGCTGCCCCGAGTGTGACGAAATGGCTCTGCAGACCCTTCGGGCTCGCCTCGCCAGCCGATGTCTCCGCTCCCACCACGCTCCTCGGACGCGCAAGAAGAAGCGCGCGACCAGAGGCCTCCCGGCGTCCGAGCGACCGACGCCGAGTAACTCTCCACGTGCCTCGCTCTCGCCGGTCGAGTTCATCCAGGAGGAACAGTGCCACTCACCTACTGTGGCCTGTTCCGTTTCATTTGGTGGACCAATAGCGGAAGAAGAGGAGGGGACAGCCTTCGTTGGCTGCATCTGGCAGCGAGTGGTCAGACTCTGTCTCGGAGCCCGCCGACGCAGACTGCCACTACCGCCAAAGCCAGCTTTGACACGGAGATGGTCCGGTGCTCACTAAGGCCGTGGAAGACCTCGGGCTCGAGTGGTCCCACCCTACTGAAGCGCCACGGAGTAGGCTGGACGAGTGGTTCCTACAAGGTCGCCGCTTTCTTCTCCTCCCAAGCCCGCCCCTTCTTCCCGGAGGTACACGACGAGATGACGAAGGCTTGGAAAGCCCCTTCTCGTCGCGCGCTAAATCCGCCTTTTCTCAGCGCTCTCCTCGGTTGGGCGCGAGGGAAAAAGGATACGAGGGTTTCCTCCTCGAGGAAGCAGTCGCCGCAAGCACCTTTGTCCGCCCTCCTCCAGAGGATGGCAGGCCAAGGCTCAGCACCCTTCAAGCCATGTCGCTCTACATCAGCTTTCGCCAGTCGAGCATACGCCTCGCTGGCCAGGCTGCTTCAGCGCTCCACACCATGGCCGTCCTCCAGGTATATCAGGCCAAACTTCTCCGCTCTCTGGACGAGTCTGTTCCTGATTCTGAGGCCTTGAGGGACCTGCGCAGCGCCACCGATTTAGCCCTGCGGGCAACCAAGGCTAACGCACAGGCTATCGGTAGGACCATGGCCAGCCTGACTGTTCTGGAGCGCCACTTGTGGCTGAACCTCACCGACATGAAGGACGTGGATAAAGCCTCCTTTCTGGACGCTCCCATTACCTCCTCTGGGTTGTTCGGTCCGGCGGTCGTTGGCTTCGCCGAGCGTTTCACCGAGGCTCAGAAAGCCTCGCAGGCCATGAAACACTTTCTGCCCAAACGCTCCAACTCTTCCTCTGGCCGCCACAAAGCGCCACCCAGCCCGCTAAAGCAGCGCCGCCGTCCTCTCGGCCACGCTCGGGATCCAGGATCCGGCAGCGCCACGCTCTGCAAGCCGGCAGGCAGCCCGAGTCCCGGGACCTCGACCCAAAGCCGCGTTGAGACCCGAGCCACCGGCCGCCCTAGCCGCAAAGAGGAAAAGAAGGTGGCCAGGTCCCGCTTCGGCTGGACCCCCACCCCACTCTCTCAGTCTCACAGTTCCCTGCAATCAGGTGACTGCCGACTCAGTTTTCGCAGTCAACGAGCCCTCTATCAAAAGTGCTCGCCTGCACACAAACGCCGTTCTCACGGCGACCCAAATAAATCTCAAAAAGAGCTCTTTTTATGTAGGCAATGTGCCCACTGTACAGTCAGCACACCTACGTTCAAACACCCCCCACACAGCTCACACGCTGTCCTGTGCCAAAAATGTAATGCGCGCGCCCACTACACAGTGCACGCCGCCATACATAAACACTATCCCCACGGTGTTGCAAGCACAAACACACGGGTTACCGGGTCCCTATCACTAAGCGGCCCGCCCCCCATCCAAATTCAGCCCCTGGCTTCACGGGCCCAGGCCTGGCAGGCCATCCCCGGCATATCAAATTGGGTGTTGAACATAATAAAACGAGGTTACTCGCTACAGTTCGCTCGCAGACCCGCGCTTCGCGCCGTGGTCGAGACCTCAGTGAAAGGCAGCGCGAGTCACGTGCTCCGCGCCGAGGTATCGAAACTGTTGGAGAAGGGAGCGGTGGAAACCGTGCACCCCACTCAAAGCGAGTCAGGCTTTACAGTCGTTACTTTCGTTCCAAAAAGGATGGCGGCCTCCGGCCCATCCTAGACCTCAGACATCTGAACAAAGCGCTTATGACACGCCCGTTCAAGATGCTGACAGTGAAACAAATCCTCGCGCACATTCGCCCGGGGGACTGGTTTTTCACGGTCGATCTGAAAGATGCATACTTTCACATTCAGATAGCACCCCGTCACAGGCCATTCTTGAGATTCGCCGAGGGTCAGGCTTATCAATACACGGTTCTGCCATTCGGCTTATCCCTGTCACCCCGCACTTTTACGAAGTGCATGGACGCAGCCATAGCCCCGCTGAGGCTGAAAGGCATGCGGATACTCAACTACCTCGACGACTGGCTTGTCATAGCTCAGTCAGAGGCACAGTTGATGACACACAAGTCCTGGCTCCTCAACCATCTAGAATGTTTGGGCCTCAGGATCAATATCGCCAAGAGTTCAATGTCTCCCAGCCAAACTATATCGCTTTCTGCACGGTCATAGACTCAATACAGATGAGGGCGCGGCTTACGTCACAGCGCGCCCTCTCTATTCAGAACATGGCGAAGTCTTTCAGAGCTGGTGCTTACGTGCCCCTCAAACGTTTTCAAAGAATGCTAGGTCTTATGGCCTCGGCATCAGCAGTACTCAAACTGGGTCTGTTACACATGCGTCCTGGCTAAACCCTCGCGTTCCGGCTCACGCATGGCGATCAGGCCAGTTTCGCATCAAAGTGAACCACAGCTGTGTCAAAGCTCTGGCTCCTTGGAAGGCGACCACCTGGTATCAAACAGGTGTTATGATGGGTACAGTCACGAAGCGGAAAGTGGTCTCGACAGACGCTAACCTAGGTTGGGGCGCCCTACACGAGGGCATGCCAGTCTCTGGCCAGTGGGCAGTTACAGAGAAAAGGCTACACATAAACTGTCTAGAGATGAAAGCGGTCATCCTATCGCTGAAAGCTTTCCTTCCGTACATAAAGGGCCACCATGTCTTGGTCGAACGGACAACATGTCAGTGGTATCCTATATAAATCGCCAGGGCGGGCTGAAATCACGCTCCCTACATTCCATGGCGAATCACCTCCTTTTATGGGCAGAGAACTTCCTGAGCTCCCTAAGGGCGGCTCACGTGCCAGGTATTCTGAATCAGGGTCCGGATATGCTATCCAGAGGCGGTATTCCCCCCGGGGAGTGGTCTCTTCACCCGCATACGATTCAGTTGATATGGAGCATCTTCGGCAAAGCTAAAGTAGACCTTTTCGCCTCAAAAGACAATGCTCACTGCCCAATATTTTTCTCCAAACACAGAGACGCGCTGGCCCATGTCTGGCCCAGTCTCCTCTGTATGCTTTTCCTCCGACGCGATGTTGCCACAGGCCATCAAAAAGATCAGAAACCAATTCCACAGTGCTCTTAATAGCCCGTTGTGGAAGAATCAAATATGGGTCTCGAACTGGCTCTCATGTCAGTCACAGCCCCATGGCCGATTCCGCTGAGGAAAGACCTCCTCACGCAGGCCAAGGGGAAAATTTGGCATCCCCACCCAGAACTGTGGGCTCTCCATGTTTGGCCCATCAACCAATACCCGCGAACCTTTCTGAAAGAGTTCTGAATACTATTTCTGAAGCTAGAGCACCCTCAACCAGGCGGCTCTATGCACTGAAATGGTCGGTATTCTCTAACTGGTGTACAGCACGGAGCCTCGACGCTCGTGCGAGGTGGCAGAAGTGCTCACCTTCCTCCAAGAGCTAATGGGCGGGTCGTTCCCCTCCACGCTCAAAGTATACGTTGCCGCCATAGCAGCTTATCACGCTCAGGTCGCGGGACAATCACTGGGGAAAAGCGAGCTTATAGTGCGCTTTCTTAAAGGGGCCAGAAGGCTGAACCCGCCGCCTCAGTACCTATATGGGACCTTGCCACAGTGTTGGAAGCTCTAAAGGGCTCTACCTTTGAACCGCTTCAGTCTGTGAGCCTAAAGCACCTCTCGCTGAAAACCGCTTTTCTGCTGGCTCTGGCCTCAGTCAAGCGAGTGGGCGATTTACACGCACTCTCCACGAGTGCTTCCTGTCTCAAGTTTGGGCCTAACGACTCCAGGGTCGCCTCAAACCTAGACATGGTTATGTTCCTAAAGTGCTTTCTACTCCCTTTAGGGCGCAGGTCATTTCTCTTTTGGCCCTGCCCGCGCGCAAGGCAAAAGGACGCGAATTTGCTCTGCCCAGTCAGAGCGCTGAGACTTTATATAGAGCGCTCCGCCCCTTCAGGCGATCGGAACAGCTCTTTGTGTGCTTCGTGGCCGCACTAAAGGCTATGCCGTCACGAAGCAGAGACTGTCACACTGGATAGTGGACGCCATCTCTATGGCTTACAAGTCTAAAGACCTAACCTGCCCCCTGGGCATTAAAGCCCATTCTACTAGAGGCATGGCCTCGTCATGGGCATGGTCACGTGGCATTCCGCTACAAGATATCTGTGCGGCGGCAGGCTGGGCCTCTCCGTCCACTTTTATCAGATTTTATAAACTGGAAGTCCCCGCTTTACAAGCCGGGATTATCCCCATTTAATAGGTATAGACCCGATGCGTCCGGTCTCCCTGCTATGCATACATGATAAGCTCTCACAAGCACGAGCTTTCATAATATGTCTACACTTAACGTTATATATTAAGGCCCGACTATGTCCGGTCTTAATTCTATCATATGGCCCGATGCTATCCGGCCTATATACTCTTATGTCCGCTATAGGACCCACTCTGTTGGTCTCCTGTGACTCACTGTTACCCATCTTAGTGCCTCAGGCCACTTGGGTCAGTTAAGCACGCACGGCGTTTCAAATTGGGTTCCCATACGCACATGTCGAGAGACCTCTCGAAAGGAACGTGCTCGGTTACTCACGTAACCTCGGTTCCCTGAGAGAGGGAACGCAGTATTGGCGTAACGCGCCGTGCTTGTGCTTCTCAGGGTATCGCTTCAGTCGATTTTTAACCTGATTTCCTATGGCAAAACACGGTCTATATAGCCTCAGATATGCTAATTTTAGAGACCTTGTTCGGCGGGAATTTTAGCGACCCCTACTGGTTCGCTCTCTCTCTGCCGCCTCGCCATAGGTTCATGCAGTTCCCGCTGCACAGCCAATCAGCGCGCAGCTCGCGCTGGTCTATCGGCTGTGCAGCCGCACTGCGTTTTACATAGACACTTTATGAATAAAGTTTTTGCTTCATATTCTCGAGAAAAGGAGTTTTTCCCATACGCAATACTCGTTCCCTCTCTCAGGGAACCGAGGTTACGTGAGTAACCGAGTACGTTTTTCCACAGCAAGAAAGCGGATACATTTCACCCAGCGAGGAGTGGACAGTTTTCCACACAGCAAGAAAGTGGATAAAACCGTCTAGATTGATAGTTTGCACGAGTTGAAAGTTTCCACTCAGTAAGGAAGTGGACCAATTCATAGCAGCAAGAAAATGGAAAGTTTCCATGCAGCAAGGAAAGGGTAAGTGCAAAAAAAAAAAAAAAAATCTCTAAATCAAGATCTCATTTCTTTTTCCCATTTTTCCTTCAGGTGGTCTCCCACATACAAGACCACACCCTGCTCCTGTCAAGAACCATGTGATTGTGAACAACAAGGGCCGCCCATAGGCGACACAAGCCGTTAACTGGCCCTCCGAATCAAATAACCAGGCCCCTCTCTCATGCCAGCCGCCAAGCTCGGCACTTCTTGGGGGGGTATTTAGCAGGCGGCTGTCCTATGCTTTCTAGCTTTTGGGGGGTACTCTGGGTTCGGGCCAAAGTCCGAGCTCGAAGCCCTCCCCCCGGACAGCACGCCAAATACGCATTCAATTTACTCCATGAATTATATGTAAGTGTGAACTCGTGAAATGAGGATTAAACAGAGGTTTTAATTCTAGTTCTCGGTTGTCCTGCAAATTCCTCCCCTGCTGTGGAAGCCCAGTTAGGTCCTCTCTCAACAAAGGTACACAAACAAATAAAAAATCGTGGAGTGATCTTTGACTCTTTGCTATTTTTTGAAAAACAAATTAGTGCTGTTATTAGAGGAAGCTTTTTCCTTTAAGGTCTATTACAAAATTGAAGCATCTCCTTTCAAGCAAAGATTTAGAAGTTGTGATTCATGCTCTTGTAACATCACGATTAGATTATTGCAACTCTCTTTATTCTGGTCTCAGTCTTTATTATTACGTTTGAAAGTTGTTCAAAATGCGGCTGCTAGACTACTGACTGGGTCTAAAAAGAGGGACCACATCACTCCTATTTTAGTATCTCTTCACTGGCTTCCCATTAAATTTAGAGTTGAATTTAAAATTCTTATGTTTGAATACGGGTGTTGTCTGGACGTGCACCAAGCTATATAAGTGATCTTTTTGCACCATACTGTCCTGCTAGGGCATTTAAATCTTCTAATCACTTGCTCTTAACTATGCCTCGGTGTCGCTATAAACAGTGGCGCAAAAAGTGGGTATGCGCTATATGCGGCGCATAGGGGCGCAGCACCTTGGGGGCGCCAAAGCGATGGTATATATTATTATTTTTTATTTCCCTTAATTCTCTAAATGTAGATGCTGTTGTGCGTTTCTAAATCATTTCTGTATTTCCTCAATATTATATAACATTTTAGAGGACTAACAGGCTAGAGTAGGCGCCCTCATAAGATTCCATAAAATAATTTGGGATAATAATGGAATATCGCGAGTGGGCGCGGCACCCCGTGAGCGCGCTGAGCGACAGGAGTACAGTTGTCATAGTACTATACGCAAAGTTGTTGAAAGATGGATAAAGCAAAAAAGCTGTCGGGGGCTAAAAATAGAAAAAGAAAGAGGGAAAAGGAGATGGCATGTCAAGGGATGCGACAGCAGCTTAACAAGTGGATAGTGAAAGGCAACAGGTAGGATTTAAAGTGTGGCGTCTGTGCTTGGAGGCTTGCACATATTCATGTTAACAGACCAGCAAGCGTTTGCTAACACTAGGAATGTAGCAGCCAAATGGGGGATTAAATTAAGGCTAGTTTATATGCAAAACGAGGTTGCTGAGCTGAAAACTGGAAAATATAAGGTAGCAGGCCATGTACAATAAATTACATAAATTTGGAAAACAACTAATGCAAAACAATAACTGGTAAATATAAGGAAGCATGCACAATAAATGACTAGAAGCTGGAAAACACAACTTATGCAATATGTCCGGTTTACCATTGAATCATTAATAGATTATATATATATATATATATATATATATATATATATATATATATATATATATATATATATATATATATATATATATATATATATATATATATATATATATATATATATGTATATGTATATATATGTATATATGTATATATATGTATATATATATGTATATATATATATGTATATATATATATATATGTGTGTGTGTGTGTATATATATGTATGTATTTATGTCTGTGTGTGTATGTGTGTCTGCCATATTTGTACTTTTTAAAATCCAAAATGTGAATGTAATTTCAAGAGCAGCACAACCTTACTGCATAATAGTTGTCTTATCTGATGCCACACTAGGCTGATTTAAGAATTGAATTTAGGCTGCTATATTTAACAGTGAGTTCATTTCATTCAGGTGTGAGGATGGTGGATCAGGAAAGACAGGGGAAGGAAACAGGTAGGTCTAACATTAGGTGGAAGTGCAGCGGGACCACTTGATATCAACAGATTAATTTCTTAATATTAAATAATATTATGTTGCTGAAAATTAAAATTAATGTTGCTGCATACCCCTCTGGCACTGGGTAGTTGCGCCCCTGGCTATAAATCAAAGGGTGATCGGGTCTTTTCGGTGGCTGGGCCCAAGCTTTGGAATGGTCTCCCCTATCATGTGAAGTGTGCTCCTTCATTGGACATTTTTAAATCTACTCTTAAATCATATTTTTATTCTTTAGCGTTTGAAAACCTGTAATTATTTTTGTGTAGATCTGTTTTGTATGCTGTACAGCACTTTGGAAATCCATATTGTGTTTAAATGTGCTTTATGAATAAATGTTGTTGTTGTTGTTGTTGTTGATGTTCCAATTCAGAGGCTGTATCCTTCAAAGGGCTCGTTCAGAGGACGATTGCGTCACCGTGGTGCATCGAAGCCTGTCCAAATTCGAAGGTTCCTTCAAATGTTCATTCCACCAAATGAAGGATACAACAGTCGGATCCTTCACAATCTTGCTTTTTTTTTTTAAAGAGAGAGGAAAATTGTGTCTTTCGAAGGCATGGACTGGAAGGATGCAGCCTCTGTATTAGGACACAGCAGAGGTCAGTTTCTGTGTAAATTTATGTTTAGTTTTTTTTCCACTTCTGATGTCATTTCTAGTGAGAAATTACTAGTGTTGTAATTACATATTTGTTTAGTTCTCACCAAAGTGTGCTTTTGCTGTAGATCGTTACACTGCCTCAGAAGTCTGTCCGAAATCTTGAGGCACCTTAGTTTGTGCGCAAAGTTAAACACTGCCTAGAAAGTCATTGCCTATAAGGCAGCGAGGTAGTCAATTTTTCCGACTCGGCCCATATTCAGTTCCTGAAATATTTGGTTCCACTGGGTGGCACTCTCTTGAATGTTCAGGATACCCCCCTACTGTGGGCGTGTCCTTGAGACAACACACAAACAAATGGAACTGAAAATATCGGTACAAGGCACTCTCCTCAAATTATTTCGAAAATGTAATAAAAGTTACGTTATAATGTTAAGCATAAACTGCAACAGTTTACGTGTTCAAAACAATAGTTTTTTTGTAATATGATAAATCTATTCCATTTTGCCTGATTGATTAGGTAGCAAACTGACTTAGAATCATCAAAGAAACAATGTTGGTGATAATGTTCGTCTGTGGATGTTTTCTTCCGCCAGATCCACTGGAGGAGGAGATACAATCGTCAGCAGGAGGAGGTACAATTCCTTCCTGGGGAGGAAGGAATCAGAGGGTCAATGAATAAGAACCCAGACCAATTTCTTTTTATAGGAAAATTATGGGGCATATAAAACAGGCTTAATGGACCACTTGTATCATGTTTCTGCAGTTGTTTTTGAAATACAACCCCTCCTTGTGAAAGATCTGTAATGTTAAATATATGTGACATTGGGTGTTTATGATAAGTTTTTATGTTACATATGTTACATGGGGCATTTATTTCTCAGTAAAAAATAAATAAATAAAACATTTGATCAGTTTTTTTGCTAAATAATAGTTTTTTTCTGTTTATTTTATTTTCCACAACATTTATCAAAAGTATGAATTTTATAAAAAAATTAACAAAACATATTAAGCCAAATGACAAACACTTATCCCCTCCTTGCCAATTTTACGAATCATTGTTGTCAGTGAAATGTAGACATGCTAGCAGAGTCTGAAAACGGTTGTGTGACATGTTGCCAGCCATCATGGGACACCTTGTGTCATTTTCCCAAGTATGCACGATTTCATTACATTTTGGTGCAGACCCATGCGCAGAACAATACCAACATATCAATATTTCCATTTCATTAACAGTGCTGTTAACATTCTTCTGAATTCCAGATTTATATAACACATAGAGAAAGTATATAACACACACACCAAAAAAAAAAAAATTATAAGTTAAATTAATTGAGCAGCTTGGAGTAAGGATTGGAGTGAGTAGAGCAACAGGAACTCTCTGGTTCGGTTTTCTTGTGAGCTTGTAAACTTTGCAAAAGGCAGACACAGCAGATTTTATACCAGGCCAGGAGAAGTACCTGTAAACTCAATAGAATGTCTTCGTCACTCCCAGATGACTGGACATTACATGTTCATGAGCCAGTTTCAACACGTATGCGATGGCCAGAAGGCAAAATTATTTGCTGTACCTCCTGACAATTCTCAACATTAACGTCTGGTTTCCATCTGTACATCAGCAGTCCATCATCCCAGAAATATATCAACCCTGAATTAGACGTTTGCCCAAGATCTGCAACTGTAACACTTCCCAGATAGCAACATTGTGTTGGCCCAGATCCGGCCCACATGTTGGTCAGATTGTTAAAGGAGAACTCTGGGGAAGTTTTAAGTTAATCTTGATCGTTATACCTTTGTGAGTATTGTC
This sequence comes from Gobiocypris rarus, assembly GCA_023029165.1. NCBI lineage: Eukaryota > Metazoa > Chordata > Actinopteri > Cypriniformes > Gobionidae > Gobiocypris > Gobiocypris rarus. The sequence continues at coordinate 28,466,874 of CM040914.1, read as the reverse complement.
TATAGAAAAAAAACAATCCTGATTGGTGCTTGCAACACGGAGCTGTTACAGTTAATGCCCAGAGCTCCCAATCAGCTAAAACGGCAAGTGTCTTTGTGCATCTTAACAGACACAAAATACAATTAAAATGTCTGTCCAACATGAACAGGGCCCTTACATGACAACAAGATGCGTTTAGCAACTTAGCCATTGTTTAAATTCACCTAAATAGGGATTTAGACGGCTAGCTGTAATCTTGCACTGAAGTCCCGTGGGAACTCAGTTGTAACCGGAAAAAGGTAAATAGTCCATGTGGGAGGAGCGACGTGTGTGTGAAGAGTGATGATCGGCCCACAAGTGTCCCCGCTGTGTTGTGTCTGTAGTCATCCTTGTTAAAGTGTTTGCTGCAAATGCGGTAATCTTTATCGTGTAGTACTTTTATGGGAGTTTGCACATCAAGTTGAAGTACAACTAGCCACAACCGCAGTATCTCAAGGTCATGAAAATGAAGACGATGAAAATGTAAATTCTTGTATTTTCGCATTGTGTTGCCACAATTCGTAACGGCACAAACGCAAACCATTTCTTCTTCACTTGTGAGCCGATAGCTCGCCATGGGTTGACATTTCATTTAGTAACATTAGATCGTTTTGATTTATATATTTTTTAATGTTGATGATCACGTTATTTTACATATGCATCTGCTTATATACGATCGCTTGTTTTTTTGCATCTTCTTCGAAGACACATAATAACCCCCTAACCATGTTTTTAAGCCAAGTCTTTGTTTATTATGTACTTTGTTCATGTTCATCGAATAAAACTGCACATGGGTACTAAACTACAACTCGGCTTCAGTGGATTTATGTGACAGCTGCTGTCACTTTAAGAACTGCAGTAATGCACTAAACCAAATTCCAATATACTGATACTGTTACGTTCCCTCCAGAGCCATATAGAGTTAGAGTTGCGACAACGGAAGTTTAAAACGCTTAATAGTCACGTGATTCATGTAGCCCTCGAATAGTTCCAGGAAGTGCTTTGGCGGGCAATTCAAATTGATAGTCACAGTGACAGAACTGCGATTTTTGGTAATTAATAGTCAATAAATGCATTGATTTTCAATAATTTTATTGCATATCAACATGTGTATGTAGCATGAGTATGTGGTTACAGCGATGGTGTTTTTAAAAGATAAAATCCGCTAATATTTGAGAATTAGAGTGCACAATTACCATAACTTTTGCCTCGTTAACATAATTTAGGCTAACGTTAGCTTGGATTGAGACGGGTTGCAATTGTTTTTTTATGTTACGTCATATTTATTTGTTTTCACTAATCTCATGGTTCTCAACTAATGTCATCTTTATGACTTTCAGATAGACAGGTTACAGGTGATTGTCAGCACCACACAATGAGACACTGAACTAGCAGCAACAGCATGATGTCAAGTGTGATGTCTTCATCCATTGCCAATACGTGAAAAATAGAATTAACGTTAAGTGAAATTAATCTTAATGTTTGCAATTCTTATTATATATAGTAATATATAATTCATAAGTCTTATATATATATATAATGCTGTAGTGCTTAATAATCCAGAAGTGTGCTTGTTCTGTTTTTTGACATTTGCAAACATTTTATTAAATATTTAACATATTTAATATGCAAATTTCTAGGGTCTATAATTTATCAATATGGCCAACACTGCTGAAAAAGCTATCGTACACAATCTACTTAATGCTTATGAATAATCAAGTTGCTGTAGTACAGTAATTGTATTCCTTACATTTACTTAAAAAGTATGAACTATCAATCGGAGTATAGAAGGCATGAAGTAGATTGTGTACAACGGTTTTCAGCAAAGTTTTGTTCATATTGATAATTTATTTGCCCTAGAATTTTGCATAATAAATATGATACAGTAGACAAATGTATTAATAAATAAGCATTATACTTACTGTTCAACAGAAATTTTCAAAAATGTTTTGCTTTAAGTTCTGGCTTGCCAATTGTTTTGCCAAACAAGCATTTTTTTTAATTAATTTTTTTCCAATTAATTCATACCGACAAAGGAGCAACGTATGCTGGAGATACAAATATTAAAATAAAATAAAAATTTTATTATCATGACATTTTATTATACTGGGATACAAACATTAAAATAAAAATTTAAAGTCATATTTTGAAAAAAATTAACAAGTTGCATTATTTGTGTCCCAATAAGCTGGAAAATAGCAATACATTATTTTTCTGATGTCTCTTTATGGTCTTGCCATTTTTATAATATATCATTCTTACAATACTTCTTCATATATGATACATAAAATATTCAAGTTTAAAACAACTTAAACATCTGTTTGTACACTTATATAAATGCATATTTTGTGTGTTTTAACTATTTACAGCAACTAATTTATGAATACATTTCTAATAAACTGAATAGCATGCCAAGTGTCTTTCCTCCAAGTTGTCCTTGCATGATCTCTGCCATGGTTTGCTGTGCTGCATGGGGATTCTCCAATCGCTCGGAGAAAAGAGTGCGAATGTTTGGCTTCCCCACTGGCATGGAGCGGAGAAAAAAAATGGCTGGCTCAAATCAGCAGGAGCAATCTGAATATAAATCTGAATATAAAATTTCAACAACAAAAAAACACTATAGCTGATGATCACAGCTATAGTGTTACAGGTGACACATATATATATATATATATATATATATATATATATATATATATATATATATATATATATATATGGTTACAGTAATGTTTATCTTCGTTAACATAATACAGTTGTTCATGTTAGTTCACAGTGCATTAACTAATGTTAACAAGATTTTAATAATGTATTAGTAAATGTTGAAATTAACATGAACAAAGATTAATAAATGCTGGTAAAGGTAAAGTTAATTGAATCACAATGCCTAAAACACTGAATGTATATCGGATGCATTTTATCATTAAAGAAATGTATTCTTAATACACGTGTAGCCTAATAAGGAACAAACTTGGTATCCTCATTTTACCACTTTAGACACACCCGCTGTCACACGCGCCCAAACGTTATAATTAACTAATATGTAACTTTCCATACCTTGCACACCTTTTCTCTAATTCCAGAACGATGGATGAAACGGAATTAAAATAACAGATTTAACTATTAATACGGTGTTCGATAATAACTATCCAGTAGCCGATCCAAGACTAATCTGATAACACTATAGTCTAATATAATCTAATTTAATGATGAATAATCTACACAAGCAGGCTTTAATGTACAAGTTATTTTGATTAAGATCTGCTGATAATTTAAAATCTTACTGATTAGACGTCTTAGCCTTTAAAAGTCCATCACAAACAGTCTGTTCTGCTGTAACTCTATGGCGCGGCTGCTACTTCTGGGAACTATTGAGAGTCTCCACGAGCCGCCATTGCTGTAAAAAAAAACGTTCCATTGGAGTCTATGGAGTTGTCGCGACTCTCACTCTATATGGCTCTGGTTCCCTCCTCAGTCTAGTGGTTTGGGAAGGGAGTAACCAGGAGAAAACATAAAGATGTGGCTAAAAAAAGTTGACCTGTGCACAGGCACAAACATTCAAGGAAGTGGTGGATCTGACTGATTCATTTCCAGTCCCTGACACTACCCAATTTGAGTGTACACTGTCTATAGAGCCTGAGCTTATGCCTGAACCCAGTTCAGAGTCAAAAGTGAGTCAAGAACATTTGACCACTGTGCAAAGAGAAGACCCAACATTAGCTAATGCTGAGTTCAGACAAACTTGTCGGATCACTGCTCTTTTCACACTGCATGACTATATGGGGTAGCATTCAGTTGCTGCTGTGTGCACACTGCACGATGGATCGACGTCAGGGGTTTTTACATTGCATGAAGTGATAAGGAAACAACGCGAGGGTCAGACCAGAGTTCTTGTGCGAGACTGGAATTGTTATTAAAAATTATAGACTGCAAATGGCCTGTGTGTTGATTTGCATCCAAAATGAGAAAAAGAAAAAAAAGATTATGGAGGAGGAAACGGTTGGGGAGACACAGGGATCAATGATTGTGTTCTGCAAAGAGAACTGGAGGTAAATAAATAATTTTGCAATGTGCTGCTGTTGCGGCCGGTCAAGCAAATGTTTGTGCTTTGTTTCTGTTTTGTAAATATATCTATTAAAATAGTCAAGTCAAGTCAACTTCATTTACCAGGCATGTGATTGGCTAAGGACAAAAAAGCAAGAAAATATACTGAGACCAAACCCTCAACTTGGACAGTCTCCAGCAACCAGCTCCATTTAAACCGATTCTTGAGCCCCTGTTCGATAGACTTTAATTCAGGGCTGTTCAGTGCTAGCTTGGAGAGTGCTACCATGAGTCTGTGTATGCTGGAAATCAAGAATAATGGAAAATTTTCATTAGAATATAAGAATCCATATCAGAAAATATATTCATTTTTACATGTTTGACTATGTACTGTATGTCTATCCGCTCTTCAGAAAGGTTGAAAACTAGAGCAGAGGTGCGCGAGCGCAGAATGGAATAACACTTGCTATAGCTTAGAAAGTTAATACTTTCCATGTCTGCTCTGCCATTAAACTATATTGGATCCGCGGGGTCACTGGGCTCCTCATGCGAACAAACAGGCACAGAAGTGCTGCGCGATTAAACTAAAACACCAAACAGACTTATGTCCCTCACATTAACCCTTAAATGCATACCTCGGGTCGTTAGCGACCCGAGACGTCATTCACTACCCTGGTCGTCATTCATTTTTTAAAGTTAGACATCTTAGTATTCCTCAATCAATCCATTTTAAACAATATAACAAGAAACAAATAATAGAATTATAATTGAATGCCTGTTTTTTCACTATTTTTTTGTCAAAATGTATAGGGTCGCTAATGATCCGAGGTGTGTAGGATTGTACGTATATTTTTTTTGAACAATGATAAATTAATCTATAATGACGAAATAGGGTGCAATTCACCTTTATTCCACAAGGTGATACACCTGATACACAATGATGACGTGACGTTTCACTCATAGTTACCTCTGACAGAAAACTAAACAATAATAATTGTAATCTGCAAAACTTGAAATGGCTAAGTGCTTTACTGCAGAGAGCAAGTACTGAACACAATCAAATATTAGTATCACTGTCTCTGATGATGGATGTGGTCAAGAAGCTGTCAGGGAGCAAAATATTGATTTTGAAGACGTTGAAAATGAGTTGGAGAATATGCGTGAGATCGCGAATATGAGGCAGATGATGATGGTATTAAAAATCTGCTCAAACTGAACCCTTCCAAGCTCCAAAAGGTAACGAAATACGTTTTATTTTATAATCGGGTCACCGGGTCGCTAACGACCCCAATATGTAAGAATGTTTGGCGAAACAGTCATGCATTTAAGGGTTAAGCTATGGAATGGCTTCAGATGACTTTGTCACCCAAACTGACGTGAAAAAAGCAGGGGGCGCCGAAAAGTGCGCTGTTTGCATCCCTATAGCTATATAGCTATAAGTAACGTTAGCTGCTAAGTTAATGTTAAATGCAGCTTAAACATCCTGCCATAGTTGAAAATCGATCATCTAATCATTCGACAACAAAGTCAAATTAGTAACTTATAGGTTATATATATACACAAGCAATAATACATACCCAGATCATCCGATCCGGCGATGTTCTTGTCACGATACAGTCCTTGTTGTGCATCCTCACGATCAGGTTCCGTCTCTGTGCATCCCAAGATCGTGGTTCGCCCCGGTTAATTTTTTTGTTGACCCCTTTTTTTTTACAGATCTGCATAATTCACGTAGGTCACATTTTCAGGTCGGAAAATCCGGAATTCCGGATTAATCCGGAAAAATCACATCCCTGATTTATAAAGCGCTTTTACAATGACTATTGTTTCAAAGCATCTTTACAGTGTTAAACAGGAAATTATTGCAACAACACTTTATTCGGCTATACGTTTGCTTTAGAGAAACCAGTGATGTCATCAGCTCATTTCATTTTATCATATGATAATGTGGGCAGATCAGAGATAAAGTTGATATAGTTCTTTATTTTAGTAATTAATTTTATTTGGATACTTAGTTGAAAATGTAGACCAACATTTTAGTGTCCCCAACTGAGCAAGCCAAATCAGAGGTGACAGTGGCAAGGAACCAAAACTCCATCAGGGCATAATGGAGAAAAATAAACATTGGGAGAAACCAGGCTCAGTCGGGTTGCCAGTTCTCCTCTGGCCAATTAACAAACAGTGTATGATTATTATTCTGGTAACCAGATCAGAAATCATATTAGAATCGGAATATTCGAAAGTTCGAAGCATCACGCCAAAGACGGGTTTATGTAGGATGTCGTGATGGGTAAACAATTATTAAATAGGAATATTCAAAGGATCGGAGTCATCACGCCGGAGACGGGTTTATTGAGCATGCCATGTCAGCGAGGTGCATTCAGCATAGTGCAGAAGAAGAGAAACTAAATGACATGGTCTCTGCAGACACTTCAGGGATGTGTTGGTCATGTTCGGGCGCAGGTCCACCATCTGGTCTGGATATGGCCCGAATCCGACTGACTGCAGTAAACCTTGGGATAAACAGAGAGACTAACATGTTTCTTTGTTCAAGTTTTTCTGAAACACCGTGTTTCACCATGGTTTAAATTTTTTAAACATCACCATTCTTTTTCGTGCGTAATTTTAATTACGTGCATATTTGTTTTCTTTTACCGTTTTCCCTTTACACTTTGTGTGAACTTTGTTCAACTCTGTGTGAACATTTAGCTACCTCTCTAGAAATGTCTTGGTGAAAAAAACTTCTCTTGGTGTTCTCAACATCTCTTTGTTCTTATGCAGCATTTGGTTAATTTAATAAAATGATGCATTATAGGCCTACCACCTTATTCACTTTAATCATTTACATTGTATATAATCCTAGTTTAAACTACCTTAAATATGTTTTGGAGGACAAAGAATGCGCCGCGAGGTTCTTTGAAACATTTTGTTTTGGATGTGTAAATCTATTTTTAATGAGCTCGGACACCTCCATAAAAACATCATCAAGTTAAGTGATTCAGCCTTTTATTTCAACAATATGTAGGTTGAATATACATTGTAGTAGTGAAGTAAATGATAAAATGGCATAAAGTAAAACAATAAAAATTACATTACAAGCGGTCTAACAAGAAAAGAAAATCTCTGCATGCTATCATGTTTTGGTCTAGTATGTAGTTGAGCAGCATTTCAACAACTTCACTGATGGTGCTATCGTCTGCAATTTTTGATTCCAGTGACACACATACATCTGATACATATGTACACATACAGAGTATTTCTGTAACTCCTAGCTCGTCGCTACAATCACTGATCACATCCAGAACTTTTCGGAGAAATACACAGACAAGCTCTTCGGTTTTATGACACACACTAGTCATATCAGGCCATGATTTTGTCAGGTCTCTTACGTCGTCCGTTTTATTTTTTGAGATTTGTTTGTTGTCCCCTGAGCAGTCATCATCCGGTTTGCGTGCGGCTTTGATAATTGTATGCATCAATCCGACCATCTGGCCTCTGTAAAGGTCTTTAAACATGGAATCTATGAAGTTCTTTCGGCTGCATACAGTCTCCATGTTACTGGCGTCTTGGTTACAGTCCAAAAGCTTTTGCGCCGCCATTTCAGAAATCCGCAACGTTGAACACACTTTCTTCAGAACTCAACATCGTGTATGGTATAAACTTTGTCCCCTATTCGGTGCTGGAAGGTTCTAATAGTTCCTGGAATCTCGTCTGAGTCCGTCTTTGCAGCACATTTGTCCTGGCCTTGCGCATCAACGCTCTGAAGTTTGGGTTTTGGGTCTGAACCCTCAAAGTGTGAAATTGAAGCAGAGCAGTGTGCGTAAGGCTCAGACAAACAGGAATGTTGACTTTGGAGGTCAGTACTAGACAGTATTCCTTCAACTTTTGACATTGCTGTAGCTCAACCGTTTGCACCGAAGTAGTTGTCAAACCTGATATTGAGCGCTGCTCTAGAATCCTTCGGGTAGGAACCAGGTTGATTGCGGTAACTGAGCTCTGCGCAGAGTTTATCAGGACGACCGACTGGGGACCGCCCCCAACCCCCCTTCTTCGTAGGGTGTACGGGGCAGTCTTCAGTAGTAAGACTTTCCTGAATGTCTCTCTAAATATTTTTTCTTATTATTAATAATAAAAAAGGGGTATGATCATTCATGCTTTGTACTGTAACTGTAACTGCAACCTTTCAATGGGGTAAAGTGCTGAAACCCTTTAATATTTTAATGGAAAATATATTAACTACTCAAAATTGATTTAACTAAATGACATTGAATTAACCTTACGTAAAAAACTTAAGTTTACTGAAATTAACAATTTTAAATAATTTCAACATAACCCAATTACGTGGAACCTGTTGACATAAAAAAATAAGTAAAACCCACGTATCATTTTTTTGAGTGATGGCTTCATTAACAGACCAGATGCAAGAGAGTTAAACTTTATTTACTGACTGATTGATTGCATTATAAATATAATATGTCCTTACCAGATACTATATTAACTTTATTTTTATGGAGCTGTAGCTACTGGGAAAATGAGAATACATATTGCTATAGTTCACCGCTACACTATAGTTACCTCTATACTTCCACTAAATCTATGTTTATCCAACCACAATTATATCACTGTCCATTAAATAGTTGTAACTAAATTCAAAATTGCTTCATGTGGCTTTGGATGAAAGATAAATCACTCGTTCATATCCGTAAGCAATCTCTGCTTACACGCAAAGGTAGCAGGACTCAGGTCAGGAAGGATGTCACGTGAAGCGAGCCACTAGCTCTTAACATAGAGCTCTGGAAAAAATTAAAGAGACCACTTAACATTGAGAAAAATGTTATTTTTTTATTAAACCCTGTGGATCGTGCTGACACATTGATGTCTTAAGGCACGAAACGATCGGTTTCTGCGAGTTTCTAACACAACAGTATTTATTTTTTACCTCATATCATATGAATCTCATCTAGTATTACCTACCCGGCTTCATCATTACTTCCGTCAAAGAAGGTCAAAATCCTGGCCTAATCATACAGTTCTCAATAAAATATTGAACCATTTGCGCTTGTGAATTGCGGTTTTCCAGGTTTTGCAATGTCGTGGCAATAATTCAAGTCAATCACTGAACAAGAGACAAATCTTTGAATATAATAAAGATGATTTATTTCCTTGCAAGGAAAGAGTACACTGTCGCACAGCCACACATGACTGTATGAGAGCGGCCTAAAGACTAAACAATCAGGTTCCCTTTTATACCATTTACAAGGTCAGAAACACAGACAAGTGCTCCTGTAAATTTCCACCCATGGTAAAACTTCAGTTCTCACACAGAAATAACCCTTTCAGTTAAATTCTAAGGACATGTAGCAAACTACATGTTAAGCATACTACAATAATGATTATATGTGTTAAAATAAATTCATACATATTGTTAAAATCACTCTCCTCTATGATTATATTTTCTTCTATTGATTAAATATCCAAACACACGACACCTCGTTGCTATCAAGCGTTTAGTGATTACACACACACCCAGACCATCAGTCACCACTCAGAGACTAAACACACTTTAGAAAACATTCAGCTTTCATGTCCCCAGTTTCTCACTACATCATATTCTAATCAACCTTCCTCCAGTCTGTTGTTTCTTCAACATTTCATATTCAATACCAAAATCACATCACAAATTTTCAGGTCATGTTATACAGTTTAAAGTACTCTTTAGGCGTAAGTTCTAAACAACCAAAACCTTAACCTCATTTGGCAGTGACACAAATCCTCACTATCCTTTCTTTGCCACTTACACTAAAATTGTCATAATTTTACCAAGACCTTACAAATTTCTTCCATATTACATCGTAGTTCAATATATTTTAACCTAATTTGACTTCAGGTGTTCAGAAATCCTGTCAGAAATCCACATTAATCTTTTTACAACGTTAATATTTGTGGCTATTTCTCTGGTCACATTATTCCTCTATCAAGTTCCACTGTTTCCGTACTATTTATCTCTACTGCTCTACAGAAATCCAAAATATTATTGTCTTCATATCTCAATGCCAGTCACACAGAAAGCCTCACAGCCTCTTGTTTTGTTTTTTTTCTTTTTTCGTACATTTAGTTGTAGTTCTCTATATAAATCAATGTCCTACCTCCATTTAATGGTTTAAAACGCACAATAAAATTTTTCATTTGAAAGGTTATATTCCTTTGTTCGCCCTCTGGCCTTTCATAAATTTGATTGATTCTCTGGATCATTTAAATAGTGACTTTAACCAATTTGTCACTTTGTCTCTATGCACGTTTACAATTTTAACTAATCCAGAGTCTAATTCACATCAGCATCTTAAATGACATAAGTAGTCATAATTACCAGTAACGGACAGAGCTGGATACCAATCCACTTAAAGCTTGTCCCATGTTCTGGATCATCTTTTCACCAGATTCTCAGAATTATCAGTTTGTCGTTTGACTTTACCCGTCTGTAATGATAAAACACTCATTCCAGAGGTTAAATACACCCTACATTCAATCAGGACACGTAAATATGAACTGCTCATTCTCCAAATTCTACATTTTTTCCATTACAATTTCTCCCTTTTTATCATTCATTGATAACTTCACAATCAAAAAATGTATCCTTGTAAAAATAAAATTCAAGTCTTTACATCACATTTATACTCTTCATCTTTGCTTTTCATATAAATGATCAGTCTCTTGAACTCTTGAAGGAAGATAGTTAAAATTGCTAAGGCTGTTTTTAGGGGTATAGTCCCTTTTTTACTGCAAGCAAAACATATAGATAGATAGAACCTCTAAAGATTCTTTAAAGTAAGAAAATCATTTAACCTCTGTCACTCCCACAGATCGCATCATCATCGAACTCATCTCTCGAATTATCACAGTCATAGATCAATCAATCAATCAATCAACTTTATTTATATAGCGCTTTTACAATGACGATTGTTTCAAAGCAGCTTCACAGTGTTAAACAGGACAACATTGCAACAAAATTTGATTTAGCTAGTTTAATTTGGATAGTTTATAGAATTATATATGACCAAATTAATAAATTCTATTTGTATATTTAGTTGAGTAACTTGGATCATAATTTGAGTGTCCCCAACTGAGCAAGCCAAGCCAAAGGCGACAGTGGCAAGGAACCAAAACTCCATCAGGGCATGATGGAGAAAAATAAACCTTGGGAGAAACCAGACTCAGTCGGGGTGCCAGTTCTCCTCTGGCCTATTATTAACAGTGTATAATTATTACTCTGGCAACCTTGCAGGTCTTAAATCATATTAGATAGGAATATTCGAAATTTTGGGTATGGCCTTGCGAGGCGGGCTCATTTAGGATGGCGCGTCGATTACACAAGAATATGAATACTTGAAAGATCGGAGTTATTGCGCGGAGACGAGTTAATTGAGGATCACGTTCGGTGAGGCGAATTCAGAGGAGACACTAATGGACACGGTCTCAGCAGACACTCCAGGATGAGCTGGTCATGTCCAGATGCAGGTCCACCATCCGATCCGGACACGGCCTGGATCCGGCCGACTGCAGTAAACCTCGGGATAAACAGAGAGACTTACATTAGTGTGGATGCCACTCTTTTTATGATGTAACGAGTACATCAGGTGTTATGGGAAGTGTTCGGTTCCGGCTGACCTAGTTAATGCAGCCTAACAATCAGTCATTTGATTTGAATAAAGAAAGTTAAAAATGTTCTATGTGTATGCCATAGTAAAGAGATGTGTTTTTAGTCTAGATTTAAACTGACAGAGTGTGTCTGCTTCCCGAACAATGCTAGGAAGACTGTTCCAGAGTTTAAGGATCGACCGCCTGCAGTTGATTTAGATATTCTAGGTATTTTCAACTGGCCAGAGTTTAGAGACCGCAATTGGCGTGATGGAGTATATTGCGTTAAGAGCTCGCCAAGTACTGGGAGCTAAACCATTTATTGCTTTATAAGTAATAAGCAAGATTTTAAAATTTATGCGATGTTTAATAGGAGCCAGTGCAGTGTTGACAGAACTGGACTAATATGATCGTACTTCCTGGTTCTAGTAAGAACTCGAGCTGCTGCGTTTTGGACCAGCTGGAGTTTATTTATTAGGCGAGCAGGGCAACCACCCAGTAGAGCATTACAATAATCTAGCCTTGAGCTCATGAACGCATGTACTAGTTGTTCAGCATTTTGCATTGAAAGCATGTGACGTAATTTAGATATATTTTTAAGATGGTAGAATGCAGTTTTACAGATGCTAGAAACGTGGCTTTCAAATGAAAGATTGGTATCAAAGAGCACACCCAGGTTCCTCACTGACGACGAGGACTTGACAGAGCAGCCATCGAGGTTAGACAGTATTCTAGGGCACTCTTTGTGGAGCTTTTCTGTCCAATAATTAAAAATTCAGTTTTATCTGAATTAAGTTGCAGGAAATTACTATTCATCCAATTTTTAATATCAGCTATGCATTCCGTTAATCTTGTGAATTGGTAAGTTTCGTCAGGGTGTGAAGAAATATAGAGCTGAGTATCATCAGCATAACAATGAAAACTAACGCCATGCTTCCTAATGATATCTCCCAGTGGTAGCATATACAGGGTGAAAAGCAACGGTCCTAACACTGAGCCTTGCGGTACTCCATACTGAACTTGTGATCGGTGTGACATCTCTTCATTTACTGCTACAAACTGATAACGGTCAGATAAGTAAGATTTAAACCATGCCAATGCAGTTCCACTAATGCCAACATGATTTTCGAGTCTATTCAAAAGAATATTGTGATCGATAGTATCGAATGCAGCGCTAAGATCGAGTAACACTAATAGAGAGATACAACCACGATCAGATGATAAGAGTAAATCATTTGTAACTCTAATTAGAGCAGTCTCAGTACTATGATACGGTCTAAATCCTGACTGGAAATCCTCACATATACAATTTCTTTCTAAAAAGGAACATAATTGTGAAGACACTGCCTTTTCTAATATTTTTGATAGAAACGGTAGATTCGAGATTGGTCTGTAATTGACTAATTCTTTAGGATCAAGTGGTTTTTAATAAGTGGTTTAATTACAGCCAACTTAAAAGTTTTTGGTACATATCCTAATGTCAAGGATGAATTAATAATATTAAGCAGAGGATCTATGACCTCTGGAAGCATCTCTTTTAATAGCCTAGTCGGTATAGGGTCAAGCATACATGTTGTTGATTGTGATGATTTGACAAGTTTAGCCAATTCTTCTCCTCCTATAGCAGTGAATGAGTGTAATTTTTCCTCAGTGAGACTACAATGTTCTGTCTGAAGTGATACTGTAGTAGGCTGCATGGTTATAATTTTATTCCTAATGTTATCAATCTTACTAGTAAAGAAGTTCATAAAGTCATTACTGCTGTGTTGTTTACAAACGCTGTAGTTGAAGCTTTATCCTTGTTAATTTAGCCACTGTATCGAATAAATACCTAGGTTGTGTTTGTTTTCTTCTAAAAGAGTTGAGAAATAAGCAGATCTAGCAGTTTTTATGGCCTTTCTGTATGCAATCATGCTCTCTTTCCACAAATTGCGAAAAACCTCCAGTTTTGTTTTCTTCCAGCTGCGCCCCATTTTTCTGGCTGCTGTTTTAAGGGCCCGAGTGTGCTCGTTGTACCACGGCGTTGGATTATTTGCTTTAATCTTCTTTAAGCGCCGAGGAGCAACTATGTCTAAAGTGCTAGTAAAGAGAGAGTCAGTAGTTTCTGTTGCAACATCAAGTTCCTCTTGGCTATCTGTAATTCTGAGGAGATGGAACTGATGAGGAAGATTATGTATAAAGCAATCTTTAGTCGCAGCGGTTATAGTCCTGCCATATTTGAAGTAGGGGATGGCTTTGCAGCCTTAGCTATATTAAGTATACATGATATTAGGTAATGATCTGAGATGTCATCGCCTGCTGCAGGATTTTAATGGTATCAACATTTAGTCCATGTGACAGTATTAGATCTAAAGTATGATTAAGGCGATGAGTGGGTCCAGATACGTGTTGTCTAACTCCAATAGAGTTTATAATGTCTTTAAATGCCAATCCCAATGCGTCTTTTCATTGTCAACATGGATATTAAAATCACCAACAATTAGTACTTTATCTGCAGCCAGTACTAACTCTGATAGAAAACCAGCAAATTCTTTGATAAAGTCTGTATTGTGCCCTGGTGGCCTGTATACAGTAGCCAACACAAATGTCAAACGGGATTTATCATTTACACTACACAATGTTACATAAAGCACCAAAACTTCAAAGGAATTATATTTGAAACTAGACTTCTGAGTAATACTGAAGTTATCATTATAAATTACAGCAACACCTCCCCTTTTCCTTTCAGACGCTCGTGTTTATAACAATAATCTTGGGGAGTGGACTCATTTAAAGTAATGTAGTCGCCAGGTTTTAGCCAGGTTTCTGTCAAACACAGCACATCTAGGTTATGATCTATAATCATATCATTAACAATAAGCGTTTTTGGCGAAAGGGATCGAATATTCAGCAACCCGAGATTTATCAATTGTTCATCCGTATTATATCTGTTGTTTATTTGTTGGACATCAATTAAATTTTTACTGTTGAATGGTTTTGATGGTTTTTGTGTATTTACTGATTCGGGAACAGACACAGTCTCTATGTGATAATATCTAGGTGAAAGCGCCTCTATGTGCTGGGATTTAGCTGACTCTGGTGACGTGAGACAGCTAGCAGACGGTTGGTTTAGCCAGTTTGTCTGCTTCCTGACCTGGGCCCCAGTGAGTCAAGGTTTAGCTCTAAGACTATGTGCCAAATTACTAGAGAGAAGAGCAGCACCAGCCCGGTAGGATGAATGCCGCCTATCTTCAACAGGTCGGGTCTGCCCCAAAACTTTTCCAATTGTCTATGAACCCTATGTTATTTTATGGACACCACTTAGACAACCAGCCATTGAGTGATGATAATCTGCTAACTATTTCATCACTCCTTTTAACAGGAGGGGCCAGATAAACAGACCGGTGACATCGTACTTGCGAGTTTACACACCTCTTTAATGTTAATTTTGGTGATCTCCGACGGTCGAACATCATTAGTGCCGGCGTGAATAATAATCTTAGAGAATTTACGATTAGCTTTAGCCAGCACTTTTAAATTTGCTTTGATGTCAGGCGCTCTGGCTCCCGGTAAACATGTGACTATGGTGGCTGGTGTCTCTATTTTCACGCCCGTAATAGAATCGCCAATAACTAGGGCACTTTCAACAGGATCCTCAGTGGGTGCATCACTGAGTGGGGAGAACCTGTTTGATGTTCTAATCGAACGGAAGAGTGGTTTTAGATCCGCGACTATGCTGTCTCACAGTCACCCAATTGCCCTGCTGCGGGGGCTCAGCGGAACCAAACAATGAGTGTTCACTAAGCTAGTCGCATCCAAAAGAGTATCTAAAGCTGTACCATTCTCACTACTCTCACATAAAGTCTGGATGCGTGTCTCTAAATCTGAAATCTTCTCCGTCAGCCTGATTAATTCCTTACATTTAACACATGTGAAGCCCTGTTCGCCAACGGAGATAGATATGCTAAACATGTAGCATGCAGTGCAAGTGACAATGACAGGAGAAGAAGACATGGCTTACCGTATTTGTTGATGAATCCAAAACTTACCACACAACTTACTCCACTTACTTTGTTTGATGGAGTCTATTTAATAATCCAACTCACCACAGTTGTCTAATGAACTCAGAAAACAGGAGACCCGGGTGCCGGGATGGAAAGCTACCAGGCTAGCGAAAAGCTAACACGTGGTAGTGATTTAGATTAAAAGCTAGTGATGTCAAATTTAACTTGATAGGCTATATTAAACAATATATGGTGATGAGTAAGTTATTTTTAGCAGTATAGATAACAAAGAAAATATATCAAATAGAGATTCAAACGCAGCTATACAGAGCTACAAACACTGACGCATGCAGTAGCAGCAGTAGGTAGACTGGAGCAATCGATAGATAGATTAACCATCCAATAGATAGATTAACCATCTGATTTGACATACTGGTGTTCTGAAGAAAACACGGGATACACATTAATATTACAACTACAATTCCCAAAATTGGTACCACGGTAAATCCCAACCAGTATCCCCATCCCTTCAGATTCCTTAACCACCCAAACCATGAATCATCAGCTTTCTCAGGTACTTTCAGAGCCATTCTCATGTGAGTGATAATGCTGGTGATATTATCACTGTAGTCTGGAATATGAAAACAACAAGACAGTCCTAACATCTTACAGACCCCTCCCTTTTCTGCTGTTAGTATGTCTAAGACTAATCTGTTTTGGATCACTGCATCTCTGATTTGCCTCATTTCCTCCTTTACCATTGTAAACGCATTTTCTGTACTGTTAGCCATAGCTAGCACAGTCTATGCTAGCCCATTGATCTTGTTAATTGACACCGCTGTTCCCACCCCTAGTAGAACAGGACAGGTGAAGTTCGTCGTCATGTTGCTGTTGCTTGGGCTGATAAGGCACCTGTTGTTTAAACATGTGACTCAGCTGCCTTCCTTCCTGCTCCGTCTCCTGGATTGTTGCAGCCTTCAATGGCCGTCGTGAACCCATGTCGCCCTTTCTCACAGCGGTGTGCAAGAAAGGTCCTGGCCCCTTTTTGCCTTCCAGCTCTGTATGATCTGTAGTCCCGAATCACCACAAAATCACCTGGTTTGATGTCATGTAAAGGAGTCCCTTAACCTACACATAGACCTTAGACAACAGAGTAGACATTTCTTTGCAGTAATTCAACATGTCATGTTCACAGCTGTTGTTTAACCCCTTCCATTCCTATGAATGGTGATCCAAAATCAATTTCAAATGGCTCAGATTTGCTCTAGGCCTTTTCTCGTTCCTTTGTTTTCAATCATTAATTCTTTTCCCCCTTTTGGCTGCAACTGCAGCCAATTATCATAATTTCTCTAAGAAATGTCTTGTTAAACAACAGCTCATCCATACACCATTCATCATAACGGTTTAGCCACGTTACTCTGCTCCCATGGCAAAATCTGCTTCTCTGTAACAAAGACAAAACATTAGTGTTTGTTTCGGATAATAAAAGACATTCTGGTCCTTCGATTGCGTCCATTGCCGCAACCTTGGCAGCCGCGTCGGCTCTGGAGTTTCCTATAGAAACAAGGTCTTGTTTGTTAGTATGCGCTGCACATTTACAGATAGCAACTTGCCTTGGCAAAGTTATTGCATCTAGAAGTGCTGATACCAAAGAAGCATTCAATATTGGGCGCCCATCGGACTTTAGAAATTTCCTGTGCTTCCATAAGGCCCCAAAATCATGCGCCACCCCGAACGCGTATCGCGAGTCTGTGTAAATCCTTACACTTTTCGCCTCCATCAGCTTGCATGCTTCAGTTAGAGCCAGGAGTTCCGCCGCCTGCGCAGAATAATTTGCTGGCAATCTGCCAGAAGTCAAAACATCGAATTCTGTAGTTACAGAGTAACCAACCTTATTTAGGCCTTGTGGGTCTCTTGTAGCAGAGCCATCCACAAACAGGACATTTTCGCAGTTTTCGAGTGGTGTGTCCAAAAGGTCCGGTCTCGGTGTACACACCTGTTCTAACGCCGTGACACAACAATGATGTTCCTCCCCATCCTCCTCTGTCGGGAGGAGAGTGGCAGGATTCAAGACCGTACAACGCTTAACAGTGACATTTGGCATATTAAGCAAAATCGTGTGATACCTCAGCCATCTGGCTGTAGATAGGTCAGACGTTCTCTGCTCTTGCAGTATCATCAACACTCCGTGTGGGACCATCAATGTTAAATCAGAATACCCCACATATTCCCTCGATGCGAGTACCCCAATTCTGCAGCTGCTACTGCTCTCAGATATCGCGGTAAGCCTGCTGCTACCGGATCCAATTTGCTCGAAAAATACCCCACAGGTCGCAGTCTGTCCCCATGATGCTGCAAGAGAACAGAAGTCATAAATCCATTCTTTTCATCTACCATTTGAACAAACGGTTTTACAGGTGTCGGTAACCCCAAAGTTGGGGACCCAATCAATTGTCTTTTCATGTTTTCAAAGGCCTTCTTAGCCTCTTCTGTCCAATCAAGTTTATCACATGACTTCAAACCCTTCAAGTTGTCAGGGCTACAAGCTCCAATCAGAGAGTTTCTAAAAACAAATGATAACGTGCTCTCCCTCAGGGAGAGGTACAGTATCACAGGTAATATTCATCTGGATTCTTTAGTGTTTCAGTGAATTAAAGACGAATCCATATTTAATATCTGGAAGTTAATATCTAAGTGAGCAAAACCCTGTTTCTGCTCTCCCGACATGTTAGGTTTGTGATATCTCCCAAATCCAAACACACGACACCTCGTTGCTATCAAGCGTTTAGTGATTACACACACACCCAGACCATCAGTCACCACTCAGAGACTAAACACACTTTAGAAAACATTCAGCTTTCATGTCCCCAGTTTCTCACTGTACATCATATTCTAATCAACCTTCCTCCAGTCTGTTGTTTCTTCAACATTTCATATTCAATACCAAAATCACATCACAAATTTTCAGGTCATGTTATACGGTTTAAAGTACTCTTAAGACGTAAGTTCTAAACAACCAAAACCTTAACCTCATGTGGCAGTGACACAAATCCTCACTATCCTTTCTTTGCCACTTACACTAACATTGTCATAATTTTACCAAGACCTTACAATTTTCTTCCATATTACATTGTAGTTCAATATATTTTAACCTAATTTGACTTCAGGTGTTCAGAAATCCTGTCAGAAATCCACATTAATCTTTTTACAACATTAATATTTGTGGCTATTTCTCTGGTCACATTATTCCTCTATCAAGTTCCACTTTTTCTGTACTATTTATCTCTACTGCTCTACAGAAATCCAAAATATTATTGTCTTCATATCTCAATGCCAGTCACACAGAAAGCCTCACAGCCTCTTGTTTTTTCGTACATTTAGTTGTAGTTCTCTATATAAATCAATGTCCTACCTCCATTTAATGGATTAAAACGCACAATAAAATTTTTCATTTGAAAGGTTATATTCCTTTGTTCGCCCTCTGGCCTTTCATAAATTTGATTGATTCTCTGGATCATTTAAATAGTGACTTTAACCAATTTGTCACTTTGTCTCTATGCATGTTTACAATTTTAACTAATCCAGAGTCTAATTCACATCAGCATCTTAAATGACAAAAGTAGTCATAATTACCAGTAACGGACAGAGCTGGATACCAATCCACTTAAAGCTTGTCCCATGTTCTGGATCATCTTTTCACCAGATTCTCAGAATTATCACGCATTATACTCCATCACGTCTATTGCGGTCTCTAAACTCTGGCCAGTTGAAAATACCTAGAATATCTAAATCAACTGCAGGCGGTCGATCCTTTTCCTATTTTGCACCTAAACTCTGGAACAGTCTTCCTAGCATTGTTCGGGAAGCAGACACACTCTGTCAGTTTAAATCTAGACTAAAAACACATCTCTTTACTATGGCATACACATAGAACATTTTTAACTTTCTTTATTCAAATCAAATGACTGATTGTTAGGCTGCATTAACTAGGTCAGCCGGAACCGGGAACACTTCCCATAACACCTGATGTACTCGTTACATCATAAAAAGAGTGGCATTCACACTAATGTTAGTCTCTCTGTTTATCCCGAGGTTTACTGCAGTCGGCCGGATCCAGGCCGTGTCCGGATCGGATGGTGGACCTGCATCTGGACATGACCAGCTCATCCTGGAGTGTCTGCTGAGACCGTGTCCATTAGTGTCTCCTCTGAATTGGCCTCACCGGCACTTCATCCTCAATTAACCCGTCTCCGGCGCAATAACTTCGATCTTTCAAGTATTCATATTCTTGTGTAATTGACGCGCCATCCTAAATGAACCAATGTCTCGTGCGTGATACCCAAAATTTTGAATATTCATATCTAATATGATTTATGACCTGCAAGGTTGCCAGAGTAATAATTATACACTGTTAATAATAGGCCAGAGGAGAACTGGCACCCCGACTGAGTCTGGTTTCTCCCAAGGTTTATTTTTCTCCATCATGCCCTGATGGAGTTTTGGTTCCTTGCCACTGTCGCCTTTGGCTTGGCTTGCTCAGTTGGGGACACTCAAATTATGATCCAAGTTACTCAACTAAATATACAAATAGAATTTATTAATTTGGTCATATATAATTCTATAAACTATCCAAATTAAACTAGCCAAATCAAATTTTGTTGCAATGTTGTCCTGTTTAACACTGTGAAGCTGCTTTGAAACAATCGTCATTGTAAAAGCGCTATATAAATAAAGTTGATTGATTGATTGATTGAATTATCAGTTTGTCGTTTGACTTTACCCGTCTGTAATGATAAAACACTCATTCCAGAGGTTAAATACACCCTACATTCAATCAGGGCACGTAAATATGAACTGCTCATTCTCCAAATTTGCTTTTACATGGTCTCTTAACCAATTTCAGATCATGTCTGTTCATTATTCATTTGTTTTTATCAAAGTCAGCTGACATTGCTTTGTTTTGTCTCAGCTTTAGCAGGATGATAACAGAGTACAGTCCCTGCAGCTCTCTCTCTCACTCTCTCCAAACAGCCTCCTAAGACTATAACTTATGCAAATGTAATATTAAATTTATTAACCTTAATCCTTTACTTTCAAATTAGAACATCTCCAATAAGTTACACTATGAAATTGTTTCAAGTTATAATACCTTTGTCCTTCAGACCTTCCTTAAACTTCAAAAGCCGTCCTCTTAAAGACTTCACCATGTCTCTGAATTAAGCCTGCTGAAGTAAACTCATAATAACATTAATTCAGTTTTACTGATACAAATTAATACATTTTGTTCTGGTCTCCACACAAGTTAAATGACAAGCACTGCATGGTCTCAGCCGGCTCTTGAATGCCCCTTACCATCATAACTCTTTCGCTCAGGGTCTTTTTCCCCTGGCACTCAATTTCTGCGGTTATTGGTGAGCGGTATAGAGGAGCATAATTAGGGCAGGCCCTGCTGTGTCCTGTCTGGACTCTCGGCCCCCACAAGCAGAGCTTCCCCCCTTGACTGATGCTGCTGGCCTCACAGACAACGCTCCACTCTCATACACACCTCACATAAAACCCCAAGTGGGGTCCCAAGTGACTTTACGATGATTTCTCTGGCTTGGGTTGTTCCCCGCTGGCCAAAAGAGTATCTTACCCGTCTTCGGGAAACCACCTCGTGCCCACTTGGTCATCGCTTGAGTTCTTTGACCCTCGACAGGATCCAATATTTTCTGGAGCCTTTTTTGGAAAGTGCATTCAAGAGTCACCAGAGCCAATTAGTCTTCTTACTATAGGTAGAACATGGAGACAGGTTAATCATCACACTTAATCACTAAAATCATCAGTGAATTTAGCCAGAACAACTATCCATTCAATTTAATGTTCTGCTACCACTGTGACCAAGGCCATCAGTTCTGTACATGGTGAAGGCTAAGATTAGACACAACCTGCTCATATAATACATAAGTAAAAACTTCAGTTAATTTAAAAGTCACCATATTTTAAAACATCCTTTTTATCAAATGAGAGCGACTCTGAGGCCTTCAGGACGGTAAACTGCATTCATAAACAGACACTCTTCACTTTAGCTCAGCGTCTGATCTGGCTAGAAATTAAAATTGTTTTCAAATGAACATCAGAGATTTTCCCTTTAACTCTATCCTCTATCCTTAGACAGTGATCACCATCTCCAATAATCATAATTTTATATTCGTCTTTTGCCCCTTATAATCAATTTTGAATTAATTTCCACTCAGATTGAGCCTGTGTTACTCAAGTTAGGCCACAGCACCAGAAATGACATGGTGGGCCAGATTCAGATAAGCGAATTGTTTTATTACAGCTCAGCACCAGCTTATCTTTTGAAACCAAAATATCAGCTTATTGGGTTTCCAACCTATAGTTATTTCAACAACCCAATATTCAGAGTTTTGCAAAAGTGAGAAGAGCAAGAACATATTTATGAAATTATTTGTTTATCTTAAAACCCTCTCAACCTGATTTATATGTCTTTTCAAAGTTTTATCATCTTTATCTTTAATTTTAAACTCATATTAACTAAACTTCACTAAAGACTTTATTTTTTTCCTTGTTCTTTTCTCCCTCTAAGTCAATATTTAAATATACATCCTCAACTCACGTTTTTCTGTCATTCTGTAATTTGTACATCTGCCTGTATTAAAATATTGTATATCTTTCCTTCAAAAGGAATTCCTTAACCTTATTGTTATCTTTTTTTTCCTTAGACTGAGTGTAAATCTTGTCTCTGTTTCTTTCTTTTTAATGGGTTTCATTTACAGGATTTAGCCTGTTGGCCTGATTTACCACACCTTATGGGTGGGCGGTTACAGTTACATGCAAAATGGCCCGCTAACCACAATTAAAACACTCTCTGTCCTCTGGTGGAGCAACACCTCTGTTCTCCAATCTCAGTCTAGTTCCCAGTCTCTGGGCGATGCCTAAATTGGCAAACACTCAGACAGTCTCAGAAGAGAGCTCAGGGTCCAATAAAACCTAAAATGGTTTGCATCTTATTTTTCACAACCCTCACATTTGTTTATCAAATTGTAAAATCTCTGTTACTAATCCATGAATAAGCACAAGCAATTTGAATCTTTTCTCTATTCTCTCTCTATTTGTAGCCAGTTAAGTTGCTGTTTAACTTTCTAAACAGAATTAAAACATTTGTTGCCCATTTTCTTTAATTAGTTCTTCAAATTTCTTCAACTTGCGGGCTTCAGAGCGGAGCTGCTTACAGCGTTTGCTCTTTCGTCTCAATATCTTTATCCGGACTGATCAAGTTACTGATCATATCACTCAAATCATTTGCCATAATTTAGTTATCACAAATTGTATATTCATAGTTTAATCAAAGTTCATACTCACCAGCGATCTTTAAACAGCTGCGGCTTCTGTATGATCAGACATCATTTTCCTTTCCCTGCTATGCTTCTTTCACACAACACTCGCATTTCACACACACATTTCCCACCACAGCCCTTCAATCCTTATCTCCTATTTTCAACTGACCATCCGTGCTACTCAGCGTTCCCTCATTTGGGGCAATCATTATATTTTATTCACTTCTCTACACCTTGCATGCATTTTTGGCCATATAATTTTCTCATTTGACAAAATACCGGTGCTTCATATTTGATCTTGCTCTGGGACTTCCCCATCCTGACAGTCTGTCTCTGTGGATCTTCCTAGCGCTAGGTTTTTTAGTCTGTCGGACGTCTCCGTTCAGACCCTGTCTTTCACCCAAGATGGACGGGCGGACTACCCTCCTCTGTAATCCTTTTAAGACCAGCTCTCAGCACGGTCCGACCTGGCCTCGCCTGGTCTTTTACTCTTTTTCCCCCTGGAAAACTTATCTCACAATTTCCTCCAGAAATTGTCACAATTTCCTCCAGAAATTGTCTCCCCCAGAGTCAGCTGTCAGCTATGGTTCCTCCAATACCCTCAATATTTTCAATATTTTTCCCAAATCATTCAGATTTTTTACAATTCTCTCAATATTTTTTTCCCCCCAAATCATCCAGATATTGTACAATTTTAACCAAATAATTTTCAAATCATTCCGAAATTCAATAATCATTTATTTCCCCCTGAATTTCTTAATTCAACAAAAATCTGTCTCTTACCAGAAAGCTCCCGTGCCACCTCGGGTTCGTTTTCCAGTGGTCAGACACTCCAGACCCCCAGAGCAGTCGGCCCTTCTCCCTCAATCTGTCAGGGTAAGGCTGTGACTCTAACGTCCAGGATGATCAGTCACCATCTGCTCTCGGGGTCCAGAAGGCACATCCAAGGAATCCCACTTAACTGACACCAAAATTGTCGTGGCAATAATTCAAGTCAATCACTGAACAAGAGACAAATCTTTGAATAAAATAAAGATGATTTATTTCCTTGCAAGGAAAGAGTACACTGTCGCACAGCCACACATGACTGTATGAGAGTGGCCTAAAGACTAAACAATCAGGTTCCCTTTTATACCATTTACAAGGTCAGAAACACAGACAAGTGCCCCTGTAAATTTCCACCTATGGTAAAACTTCAGTTAATTTTATAAATGATAAAATTAAAATTTCATATATTTTAGATTCATTGCACACCAACCGAAATATTTCAGGTCCTTTATTGTTTTAATACTGATGATTTTGGCATACAGCTCATGAAAACCCAAAATTCCTATCTCAAAAAATTAGCATATCATTAAAAGGTTCTCTAAATGAGCTATTAATCATCTGAATCAACTAATTTACTCTAAACACCTGCAAAAGATTCCTGAGGCTTTTAAAAACTCCCAGCCTGGTTCATTTCTCAAAACCGCAATCATGGGTAAGACTGCCGTCCTGACTGCTGTCCAGAAGGCCATCATTGACACCCTCAAGCGAGAGGGTAAGACACAGAAAGAAATTTCTGAACGAATAGGCTGTTCCCAGAGTGCTGTATCAAGGCACCTCAGTGGGAAGTCTGTGGGAAGGAAAAAGTGTGGCAAAAAACGCTGCACAACGAGAAGAGGTGACCGGACCCTGGGGAAGATTGTGGAGAAGGACCGATTCCAGACCTTTGGGGACCTGGAATCGGACCTAGTAGAAACATCCAGAGCCACCGTGCACAGGCGTGTGCAGGAAATGGGCTACAGGTGCCGCATTCCCCAGGTCAAGCCACTTTTGAACCAGAAACAGTGGCAGAAGCGCCTGACCTGGGCTACAGAGAAGCAGCACTGGACTGTCGCTCAAATTTTGCATGTCATTCGAAATCAAGGTGCCAGAGTCTGGAGGAAGACTGGGGAGAAGGAAATGTCAAAATGCCTGAAGTCCAGTGTCAAGTACCCACAGTCAGTGATGGTCTGGGGTGCCATGTCAGCTGCTGGTGTTGGTCCACTGTGTTTTATCAAGGGCAGGGTCAATGCAGCTAGCTATCAGGAGATTTTGGATCACTTCATGCTTCCATCTGCTGATAAGCTTTATGGAGATGAAGATTTCGTTTTTCAGCACGACCTGGCACCTGCTCACAGTGCCAAAACCACTGGTAAATAGTTTACTGACCATGGTATTACTGTGCTCAATTGGCCTGCCAACTCTCCTGACCTGAACCCCATAGAGAATCTGTGGGATATTGTGAAGAGAAAGTTGAGAGACGCAAGACCCAACACTCTGGATGAGCTTAAGGCCGCTATCGAAGCATCCTGGGCCTCCATAACACCTCAGCAGTGCCACAGGCTGATTGCCTCCATGCCACGCTGCATTGAAGCAGTCATTTCTGCAAAAGGATTCCCGACCAAGTATTGAGTGCATAATTGAACATAATTATTTGAAGGTTGACTTTTTTGTATTAAAAACACTTTTCTTTTATTGGTCTGATGAAATATGCAATTTTTGGGGGTTTTCATGAGCTGTATGCCAAAATCATCAGTATTAAAACAAAAAAAAAGACCTGAAATATTTCAGTTGGTGTGCAATGAATCTAAAATACATGAAATTTTAATGTTATCATTACATTATGGAAAATAATGAACTTTTATCACAATATGCTAATTTTTTGAGAAGGACCTGTATATATATGCCTGCGTGGATCGGTCGGAATCTATGTACAGTATTGTTCAAAATAATAGCAGTACAATGTGACTAACCAGAATAATCAAGTTTTTTTGTATATTTTTTTATTGCTACGTGGCAAACAAGTTACCAGTAGGTTCAGTAGATTCTAAGAAAACAAATGAGACCCAGCATTCATGATATGCACGCTCTTAAGGCTGTGCAATTGGGCAATTAGTTGAATTAGTTGAAAGGGGTGTGTTCAAAAAAATACCAGTGTGGCATTCAATCACTGAGGTCATCAATTTTGTGAAGAAACAGGTGTGAATCAGGTGGCCCCTATTTAAGGATGAAGCCAACACTTGTTGAACATGCATTTGAAAGCTGAGGAAAATGGGTCGTTCAAGACATTGTTCAGAAGAACAGCGTACTTTGATTAAAAAGTTGATTGGAGAGGGGAAAACCTATAAAGAGGTGCAAAAAATGATAGGCTGTTCAGCTAAAATGATCTCCAATGCCTTAAAATGGAGAGCAAAACCAGAGAGACATGGAAGAAAATGGAAGACAACCATCAAAATGGATAGAAGAATAACCAGAATGGCAAAGGCTCAGCCAATGATCACCTCTAGGATGATCAAAGACAGTCTGGAGTTACCTGTAAGTACTGTGACAGTTAGAAGACGTCTGTGTGAAGCTAATCTATTTTCAAGAATCCCCATAAAGTCCCTCTGTTAAAAAAAAGGCATGTGCAGAAGAGGTTACAATTTGCCAAAGAACACATCAACTGGCCTAAAGAGAAATGGAGGAACATTTTGTTGACTGATGAGAGTAAAATTGTTCTTTTTGGGTCCAAGGGCCACAGGCAGTTTGTGAGACGACCCCCAAACTCTGAATTCAAGCCACAGTACACAGTGAAGACAGTGAAGCATGGAGGTGCAAGCATCATGATATGGGCATGTTTCTCCTACTATGGTGTTGGGCCTATTTATCGCATACCAGGGATCATGGATCAGTTTGCATATGTTAAAATACTTGAAGAGGTTATGTTGCCCTATGCTGAAGAGGACATGCCCTTGAAATGGTTGTTTCAACAAGACACTGGCCCAAAACACACTAGTAAATGGGCAAAGTCTTGGTTCCAAACCAACTAAATTAATTTTATGGAGTGGCCAGCCCAATCTCCAGACCTTAATCTAATTGAGAACTTGTGGGGTGATATCAAAAATGCTGTTTCTGAAGCAAAACCAAGAAATGTGAATGTGGAATGTTGTTAAAGAATCATGGAGTGGAATAACAGCTGAGAGGTGCCACAAGTTGGTTGACTCCATGCCACACAGATGTCAAGCAGTTTTAAAAAACTGTGGTCATACAACTAAATATTAGTTTAGTGATTCACAGGATTGCTACATCCCAGAAAAAAAAAATGTTTGTACAAAATAGTTTTGAGTTTGTACAGTCAAAGGTAGACACTGCTATTTTTTTGAACACACCCTTTCAACTAATACCCCAATTGCACAGCCTTAAGAGCGTGCATATCATGAATGCTGGGTCTTGTTTGTTTTCTGAGAATCTACTGAACCTACTGGTAACTTGTTTGCCACGTAGCAATAAAAAATATACTAAAAACCTTGATTATTCTGGTTAGTCACATTGTACTGCTATTATTTTGAACAATACTGTAAATATATCTATTTTTGACCCGGCTCTCTCTAGTCTCGGTCTCGACTCGGACTCGACCCTTTTTGAACTCTGTCTCGACTCGGACTCTACCCTCTCTGAACTCGGACTCAACTTGGACTCGACCCTCTCTGAACTCGGACTCGACTCGACTACAACATGTGTGTTGGTTTGTGGAACTATTCTGTCCTGATGGAGTGTATGGTGTCATTAACTTCTGGAATGAGTATTTATCATCACAGATGGGGAAAATCAAGTGACTTTTGACTCTTTCTGTGTGATGTAATACTTTGGTTTCTGCAGAGCAGTAGATAAGATAAATAATAATGAGCACATTGTGCATCTGCAGACTTTGATAGAGGGATATTACAAGCAAGTTAAAACAAGAGAGACATGGCCCAAAGACATGTTGTGACAATATAACTTTTGACAGAATTTATGAAACCTGAAGATTAAATAAATTAGGTTAACATAAAGTGAACTATGAATGCTTTTCAAAATACAGATAGTTTAAAACAGCTTTAAAGAAATTGATGATGACTTCTAGTACAAAGTTAAAATACTACGGGAGATTATGAGAATTTGTTCTTGGTAAAATTATAACAATTTTTTGTGTAAGTGGCGAGGTAAGGCTAGTGAGAATTTGATGATAAGTATCACTACCATATGACATGAATTAAGATGTTTAATATTTTAGTCATTTGGAGCTTACACCTAAAGAGTTTAATGGACAAGACACTGAGAAAAATATACTTTAAAGGAAATCATAATTGATTGATTTTGAGTGTTTGTGATAACATGAGCTGAAAACGCCTAGGTTACGACTGTAACCCCGTTTCCCTGAAGAGGGAACGAGCGTTGCATCGAATGATGCTATGGGAACGTTTGCGTGATGATGTCATGAAGCACATGTGAAATAAGTCCAATAGGGTACGGCGACGTCAGAGGCGGTGACGTCACGGATCAGGAAGTATAAAGCCTGCCCAAAACAAAGCCGCGCTAGCTTCGCAAGTCTGAAGTAGCCGCTCTGACAGGCACGTAGGAGGTATGGCAGGGCGATGCAACGCTCGTTCCCTCTTCAGGGAACCGAGGTTACAGCCGTAACCTAGGGAACGACCGTTGCATCGAATGCCGCTATGGGAACGTCTATACCAACGCCACCATAACGAGAATTGCCTGTCCCATGTGAAGAAGCATGCTAGGACGAAAGCACCGATGACCCTGGGGTAGACCCTACATCCAAAGCGTAGAATCTCACAAATGTGTGCGGTGAGGACCACCCTGCCGCATCACAAATATCTTGAAGAGCCACCCCTGACATAAAGGCCTTAGATGCCGACATACTCCTGGTAGAGTGTGACCGGACAGCCAAAGGTGAGGGCTGTCCGACCAACTCATAAGCGAGTGAAATGGTCTCCACCACCCACTTGCTCATCCTTTGCTTTGAAGCCGATGCCCCTCTGCTAGGACCCCAAAGCACACAAACAATTGCTCGGACTTACGCCACAGGGCAGCTCTGTGGACATAAGCGTCTAGTGCCCTGACTGGGCACAGCAAATTACTTTTCTCCTGATCCGCGTTGATGAAAGATGGAGGACAGAAGGCCTGCAGCACAATGGATCTAGCTACATTAGTAGGCACCTTGGGAATGTAACCTGGCCTAGGGTGAAGGAAGGCCTTAACCATACCCGGTGCAAATTCCAAGCACGAGGGAGCAACAGAAAGAGCTTGAAGATCTCCAATTCTCTTCAAAGATGAGATAACAAGGAGTAACAAAGCTTTAAAAGTTAAGAACTTGGCAGGAACCTCCTCCAGAGGTTGGAAGGGAGCCTGGTACAGGCCCTGCAGGACCGTGGCCAAGTCCCACGATGGCACCCTCGTGCGAGCTACAGGCCTCAGCCTCAAAGTACCACGAAGGAAACGAGACACCAAGGGGTCTTTACCCACAGTCACTCCACCCAACAGGCTGTGGTAAGCACCAATGGCTGCCACATAAACCTTTAAGGTGGACGGGGATAACCCTGCAGTGAACCGCTCCTGCAGAAAGTCCAGTACTGTACCCACTGAGCAGTTAACCGGATCCTGCCGGCGACTAATACACCATGATGTGAAAACCTTCCACTTCAAATTGTAAAGTTTCCTAGTGGATGGAACCCTGGATTGTAGAATGGTCTCCACCACCTCAGCCCTCAGGGGCCAGGCCCACAGGTTCCACAGCTCGGGCCGGGGGTGCAGGAAGGTCCCTCCTGACGGGTAACTGTAGTGGCGACCCGTCGAGAAGAGACACCATGTCTGGGAACCACACTCTGCCCGGCCAACGCGGGGCTATCAGAATGAGTTGAACTTGGTCCCTGCAAACTATATCCAGCACTCCTGGGAGCAGAGCAACTGGGGGAAACGCGTACAGACGTAGCCTCTGCGACATCTGTACCATAGCATCCAGCCCTAATGGGGCTGGATGTGAGAGGGAGAACGAGAGTGGACAGTGAGACATCTCTCGAGACGCAAACAGATCCACTTGTGCCCGGCCAAACTTCCTCCATATCTGCTCCACCACCTCGGGTTGGAGCCTCCATTCCCCTGGCCTCAGCCCCTGTCTCGACATAGTGTCTGCTCCTATGTTCTGGGTCCCAGGGATATAAGCTGCTCTGAGAGAAAGAAACTTCCCCTGGGACCACAAGAGGATCTGATGTGCCATTTTGCAGAGCTGACGCGAGCGCAGACCCCCTTGGTGATTTATATAGGCGACCACCGATGTGTTGTCTGACCGAACAAACACATGATGGCCCCTGAGGTCTGTGAGGAAGTTCTTGAGGGCCAAGAACACTGCCATCATCTCCAGGCAGTTGATATGTCATGAGAGATGATGGTCTCTCCACAGACCTTGAGCCGAGCTACCATCTAGGATCGCTCCCCAGCCCGTGAGGGAAGCATCTGTCGTTAGCATTTTGCGACGACCAAACGCCCCCAGCATGGGACCCTGGGACAGGAACCATGGTTTTTTCCACATAGCCAGAGCACGTAGGTAGCGCCGCGTGACCCTGATCATGTGAAAAGGGTTGCCCCTCGGGGAAAACCCTTTGGTCCTGAGCCACCACTGTAGGGGCCTCATGTACAGCAGTCCAAAAGTAATCACATTGGATGCTGCTGCCATCAAGCCCAATATTCTTTGAAAATGTTTCACAGTGAGTGGCTGGCCTAGCTTTACTCTCTTGACTGTAGAAAGGATAGAATCTATGCGTGCCGGAGACAGGCACGCCTGCATCGACACTGAATCCCATACCACGCCTAGAAAAGTCATTCTCTGTAAGGGAGAGAGAACACTCTTTTTGGCATTCAGCCGTAACCCCAACTCCTTCATGTGCACGAGAACGACATCTCGATGCCGAACCGCTAACTGATGCGACTGACCTAAAATCAACCAATCGTCGATGTAGTTCAAGATGCAAATCTCTAGTAGGCACATGGGCGCCAGAGCTGCATCCACGCATTTTGTAAAGGTGCGGGACGATAAATCTAGACCGAATGGAAGAACTCTGTATTGGTATGCTTCTCCCCTGAAAGCAAACCTCAGGAACTTCCTGTGATATGGAAGGATGGATATATGGAAGTATTCATCTTTGAGGTATATCGTGACAAACCAGTCCTCGGACCTGATTTGTGGCACGATTTGTCTCAATGTCAACATTTTGAACTTCAACCACATGACCGCCTCGTTCAGCAGCCGAAGTTCCAAAATGGGACGCAACCCCCCATCCTTCTTCGGAACTATGAAATACCGGCTGTAAAATCCGGTCTCCCTGTCTGAGTGAGGTACACGTTCTATGGCCCCTTTCTCCAACAGAGCTTTCGCCTCTTGTTCCATTATCAGAACCTGCTCGGGGCCCACCGCTGTAGGCAGGACCCCCATAAATCTGGGCAGGCGAGACCCGAACTGAATTTGATACCCTTTTTGTATAATGTGCAGGACTCATCGAGAAACGTTCGGCAGTAGTTTCCACGCTGCCAAAAATGTCTCTAATGGTACCATACTCTCGAGAATGGCTTCTGGTTTTTGTTGCGCTGTCAGTCCAGCGCCCTGTAACAGCGAACCGGCAGGGAACAGCTGAACTGACTGCTCTAGGACCCTCCTTGGAGGGAGCGAGCATCCCAGGACCACTACGTTTCCGGGTGGACCCCGAGATTTTTGCTCGCTGGAGACCACTGCGCCCTGTAACACCTGAGGTGGCAGGGTTGGCAGAACAGTCCCCTGAGGCCACCGAAGGGAGGCAGGCACCGTATAATGAGGTGTGTACTGCTTCTCTTCGGAGGGGACTGCCCTCAAAGGCCTGACCCCTCGGGCGTCAGGACCTCTTCCCCGCAGCCTTCTTGGAAATAATAACGGTCCTCAGATCCGTTTTACCCCTCGAAGGCTGTGGCAGATTGTGCTTCCCCTGTCCCCAGCCCCTCTGCGGGGGAGCACGGGAAGCCACACGTTTTTGAGTGGCACGAGGTGATGAACTGGCTTTACTGGATGTTTGGGGCTGCTCTCTAGCAGCAGCCTTGGAGATATGTGAACGGCGGGGGAGGAGCTTTTGGAATGCAACCGCCTGCTTAGATGCCTCCTGGTATCGATCGATGACCGAATTAACAGCGTCGCCGAACAGACCTGAGGAAGACAGCGGTGCATCCATAAGAAAATTTTTATCCTTCTCCTTAATAGAACTCAAATTTAACCAGAGATGTCTCTCAGTAGCTACCAATGCTGCCATAGAGCGGCAGCAGAAAAGCGGTCTTTAGTGACAAGAGCTTTAAGCTCACAGAATGCAGAGGCTCGAATGTAGAGCCTTTCATGGCATCCAGGACCGTAGACAAGTCCAATATAGGGACTGAAGGGGGGCGAGGAGGGTGAAGCCTTCTAGCCCCTTTAAGGAAACGCACGATAAGATCGTTCTTTCCTAGTGACAGTCCGTTCACATGAATGTGGTGCGCTGCTATAGCGGCCACATAAACTTTGAGCATGGAGGGGGAACGACCCGCGTCCAACAGATCTTGTAAAAAAATGAGCACTTCTGACACTTCACAATTATGTGGGGTCAGGCTTTGTGCTTTACACCAGTCCGAAAAGACTGACCACTTGCCTGAATAGAGCCATAGGCAATAGAGCAATAGTGTTTAATACATTTCCAGAGAGGATCTCATGTACCCGTTGATGGGCCAGACATGAAGGGCCCATAGATCGGGACGGGGATGCCAGATCTGCCGTTTCGCCTGCATGAGGAGGTCTCTCCTCAGCGGAATCGGCCACGGAGCAGTATCTGACATTTGACTTAGCAGTGAGAACCATGGTTGATTTCTCCAAAGCGGGGCTATTAAAAGCACAGCGCAGTTGCTCTCCCTGATCCTCTCTATGACCTGAGGTAACATTGAGACTGGGGGAAAAGCATAAAGAGGAAGGTCGGGCCATTCGTGGGCCAACGCATCCTTGTGCTTGGAGAAATATGCATTGTCTTGTGAGGCGAAACGATCCACTTTTGCCTCCCCGGACCTGCCCCAAATTGTCTGAATCGTATGTGGGTGAAGAGACCACTCTGCTGGGGACACTTGTCCCTGGACAGCATGTCTGGACCCAAATTCAGAATGCCTGGCACATGAGTCGCCCTCAAAGAACTAAGGTTGCGCTCTGCCCATATTAAGAGTTTTTCCGCCATTGTGTGCAGATTGATAGATCTTGGATTTATATAGGCTACCACCGACCTGCTGTCCATTCGGACCAGGACATGGTGGTGCTTTATGTACGGGAGGAAAGCTCTTAGCGATAACATGACCGCTTTCATCTCTAGACAGTTTATGTGGAGGCTCTTTTCCGAGTCTGACCAGAGACCGGAGACTGGCCTGCCCTCGTGAAGGGCTCCCCAACCTAGGTTGGATGCATCTGTCAAGATAACCTTCCACTTCGTAACAGTGCCCAAGCTCACTCCCGTCTGATACCAGACGGGATTTTTCCAAGGAGCCAGAGCCAACACACAGCTGTGATCTACCTTGATTTGTAATCGGCCCGAGAGCCATGCGTGAGCTGGAACGCGGCGATTCAGCCAGCGCTGTAAAGGGCGCATGTGTAACAGACCTAGTCTGAAAACTGGTGCCGCCAAGGCCATGAGACCCAACATCCTCTGAAAGTGTTTGAGAGGAGTGAGTGCACCGGACCTGAGGGAAACCACTCGGTTCTGAACAGAGAGCGCGCGCTGTGACGTCAGTCGCGCGTTCATCTGCAGTGAGTCCAATACTGTTCCCAGACACAAAATGTTCTGTGTGGGAGACAATGAGCTCTTTGCCATGTTGATTCTGGGGCCCAAGCATTTTAAATGGTTGAGAATCCAAGATCTGTCGTTAATAACTGTATCTCTGACTGAGCTATATGAGCCAGTCGTCGAGATAGTTGAGAATTCTAATTCCCCGAAGCCTCAGCAGGGTAAGCGCCGCTTCCATGCACTTCGTAAACGTGCGAGGTGCCAGAGATAGACCAAAGGGTAGCAACCTGTATTGGTATACTTTCCCTTCAAATACGAATCTCAAGAATGGCCTGTGATGAGGGGCTATCTGTATTTGGAAATAGGCATCCTCTAGATCCACAGTGAAAAACCAATCTTCCGGGCGAATGTGCGCGAGGATTTGTTTTCGTTCTCAACATTCTGAACAGGCGCTTCATAAGGGCTTTGTTCAGATGTTTGAGATCTAGGATGGGTCTGAGACCACTGTCCTTTTTTGTTACAAGGAAGTAGCGACTGTAAAAGCCCGACTCGCTCTGTGAGGGGTGTACGGCTTCCACCGCCCCTTTTATTAACAGTTTTGATATCTCGGTTCGAAGCACGTGACTTGTGTCGCTTCTCACCGTTGTCTCTTCCACAGTGTGAAAGCGCGGTGGTCTGCAAGCAAACTGTAGCAAGTAACCTTGTTTTATTATATTCAACACCCATTTTGAAATGCCGGGAATGGCCTGCCAGGCCTCGGCCTTCGAAGCCAGGGGCTGAATTAATTTGTGGGTCGAGTCGCTGAGTAACAGGGACTCGGTGGCCGATAATGTTGCATTAGAGTGGCACTTATGAGGGAATTGTTTCCCGCCGCCTGAGTACAGGGGGCCGGGGGACATAGAATATTGGTGCTTGTGTACAGGCGAGCGCGTTTGAGCACGGGCTCGTTGACTGTGAGGATAGTGTTTCCAGCCACCTGATTGCAGGGAGCCGGGGAACATGGGGGAGTGATTGAGTGTAGGGGTACATGCTTTAATGCTGGCACACTGCCTACAGAGAAAAAACTATTTTCGTGGCCCATATGGGTCGCCGTGAAAACGGGGTTTGTGTACAGGCGAGCGCTTGCTTGCGGGCTCGTAGGCTGTGTATGTGATGTTCCCAGCCACCTGATTGAAGGGAGCTAGGGAACGTTTTGGAAGAGAGCGAGGTGGTAAACCGGCCGAAGCGGGTATTATCCACCTTCTCTTTGTGCCTCTGGCTAGGACGGCTTCGGCGGCTCAGGTTTCGACACATTGCTGGGTCGGGAACCTCGACGCTCCGGCGGTCTGCTGTGGCTCGTAGAGCGGGAACGCTGTCTGGGCTTAAAAACCACGCGAGGCTGGTGAGCTGGTTGCGCCGCCTTGGTGGGCTGGGCTGATCCAGCTTTAGCGTGACGGCTAGCGGAGGAGCTGGAACGCTTGGGCAGGACATGTCGCATTGCCTGCGATGCCTTTAGCGTCTCTGTGAAGCGTTCCGTGAACCCAACCACGGAGCAACCGGTTATGTACCCATGGCTATGCAAATTCTGTTGCCCCTTGCGGCGGGAATTTAGAAGGACCTGATTGGTCCGTCCCGCCCAGCGGTCTCGCCATAGGTTGCTGCAGTTGCAGCGGCACAGCCAATCAGCACGCAGCTTCCTGCTGAGAGTGCAGCTGCACTGCATGTTATATGGTATTTTTAGGATAAAAATTTTGCTTCAATATCTCGAGGAAAGGAATTCCCCGTAGCGTTAGCAAACGCAATACGAGAGTACTCTCGAAAGGGAACCATGGTCCTTATAATTCATAATAGAGGAATACTGTGATGTTTGTGCATTGTAAACTCTATATGAAACCGGTTTCTCCCACGATCTCGCCACCTCAGTGTGGAGATCGGGGAAAAATGGTAAGCCCCTGCGCTGAGGTTGTGATCGGGACGGCAGAAAACGTTCATCTAATTTGCTCTTAGAGCAAATCTGATGGCCACTCAATGTTTAAACGTTCAACAGCCCGAGTCACAACCTCAACCAGTTCATCATATGCATGTGACAAAGGTGGCCAATCCTCACTCTCTCTGATACTGACACTCTCCAGCTCCTCAGAACTAGAGAGCCGCATCAGAGGTGCTTCAATCGGGACAGAAGTAACTGCATTGCGTGCTTCATAGCCTCGAGAAAAAGCACTGGACCTATCAGGTGAAGGCAGAGATAGGGCTGGGCCCATCTCTAACCCCGCTGATAGACCCATCTGTGAACCCCAAGACTGCGATCGCCACTGTGCCTCGGCAGCAGCGGGACCGGAGCCCTGAGGAACACAAGCCTGAGCGTCCTCGCAAAAGAACGCCAGGTGGATCGGAGTTTCCGCAAGGGAAGCACTTCACAGTGCTCACAGCCACCGCTCTCGAGCGCTGACCGTGCATGCTCCTCTCCCAAACATTTCACACAAAGAACATGTGTGTCCCCTCCCGTTATAAACCGAGGGCAGGGGTGCACACATCTTCTAAACTGTTGCTGAGTCGTCATAGTGTTTGTTTTTAGAGTTACTTTACTGAACTAGGAAAAACACTGAAAAACCGATTTGAACAGACCACACAAAGAGCGCTACTGAAGACACAGAAGCTGGCTTTGTTTTGGGCAGGCTATATACTTCCTGGTCCGTGACGTCAACGCCTCTGACGTCGCCGTACCCTATTGGACTGATTTCACATGTGCTTCAAGACATCATCACGCAAGTGTTCCCATAGCGTCATTCGATGCAACGGGAGTTCCCTTGAAAGGTAAGTGAATTTGCTAAATAATTGGTTATTGGCTATTGTTAAGCATAACGTCACAAGAAAAAAAAAATGAACAAGCTGATTGAATATGATACGAATTGATGATTATGGAATTTTGTTTTAATGTTTTTTTTTTACATTAAGAATTTTATGGTTATGTTCATTTAAGTTAAAAATTATGTGGGCTATGATGAGTGAAAAATGGATTTGATGGAAATAGCAAGTTTGACAATAAGGTTCGATGTTTTATGACAGGATGTAATTAGATGGATTATTCTGTCTATTTATTTTTTGTTGTTGTTTATTGTGGCGAGGTGGACGAACGAGCGACATGGGAGGAGCGAGTCGAGACCGGTGTGTGACTGATAATGAACGTCACCTGCAATGAGGCACACCGGTCTCGAAGTCCTCTCATGAGGGAGCTCGGAGGCATAAAAGGGCTGGCGATACCGGTGAAGGTCGAGAGAGGACCAGGCCTGGACTTTATGTTGAGTTTTGGTTATGTTTTGGTATGTGTGTGCGGGCAGTCGTCCATGAGGGGCTGCCCGCGATTTACTTTTGTTTTGTTTATTCAGTTTATTAAATGATTTTTGAATGTTCGCCGGTTCCCGCCACCTTCCTTCCACAAACTTTACTACATTTATTTTTTATTTCAGACCATTATTGAACATGAAAAAGGTCTGTGTTTTGGAAGGAGTGTATTTGCAAATACCTATTTGGAATGATATATTTTGGGTATTTATGATGACATAGGGTTAATTTAGAATGTCCTTCTGAGGATGAATATGTGCTTGTTTGTAACCATTCAAGCCAATGATAAAAGCTAAATTATCCTAGATTAATAAAATTAGTAATGGTTGAAGTTAAATCCTTGAAGAGGATATTTTCTGTTTTTCAAAATTATAACCTGACAAGGGGGAACATGAAATTATGTAGCGGCCAAAATTGGTTGCCCAAAATGTGGGGGTGACAGGACCCCAAAATTGGAATAAGGGGGGAATGAAAGGGGGAGTCTGAAATCCCCTGCTGCTTCAATATACCTGTACATATCTTAATCAGACTCATAATCAAAGCCTTAAATTAATATTTATCCTCCTATTTCTAATGATTAATTCCAGTTGATTTTACTCAACAGAACTACTGATTGTTTGTTCTTTTTTATGTTTTCTAAAGTTTGTATTTGGTCTTTGAGTGGTGTCTGGCCTAGGGCTGTGTGAGGTGTCACTAAACACTTTATAGTTGTGTGTTTGGATTTTGGAGGTATCACACACCCCTAACATGCTGGGAGTGCAGTAACAGTGTTTGCTCACTTTGCCAGGCTTCCATAGATTACATATGAATTTGTCTTTCATTTTTATTATATTTTATTCATTTTATATTTCCTTTTACTGCAACACTAAAGAATCAAGATGAATATTGCCTGTACTATTGTCTGTACCTCTCACTGAGAGAAAGCACATGCTATCAGCATGTTTTGGCGAATTTCACATGATAATTCGAATTTAATTACAGGCATGTCTGATCACAATTGAACTTTAGAAGTTAGAAAATTGATTAAAACAAGGTGCAAGAATGAGAATCAAATTAATAGTAAAATGTATATTACATTCATTCCAAAGAAAGATTTACAACTGGTGGAAAAAGATTTAATACAAACAAAGTGGGAAGACATCCTGGAGAAAAAATCTTGTGAACAGGACTGTCATGATCTTATGTGGGCTGTAAATGACATATTAATCAAATATACAAAAAAGAATCAAAGAAAGCGACATTCAAAACGAAACTTGCCATGGTTCAATAAAATTATTGGGGATATGATGAAAAAGCGAGATATGGCGCTGAAAACATTTCTTAAATCAGGACAAACAACGGATCGATTCGTCTTTACAAGTCAAAGAAATAAAGTTACAGCTGAGCTTAGAAAGGCCAAAGCCAGTTTTTTTCTTGAAATCATTAGAAATGCACAAGGTAATAGAATAATATGGAAAACTACTGATAAACTGATAGAAAAAGAAAAGTCAGTATGTGAGTATATTTGTCTCAATATAGAGGGACAAATTATTGATGATTCTTTTGCAATAGCATCAAATAATGATTATTTTTTAATTTTATGATTATTAATTTTAATCTTAGTTTATTTACTAAAACTAAAGTTGAGAAGATTATTACTGTGCTAAACAATAGCAAATCAAAAGATATTTATGGACTTGATACTTATTTTCTTAAACAATATAAGGACATCTTTTCTGATCCGTTGACAATAATGATTAATCAATCGATTAGTGAGGGTATTTTTCCAGCAGCCTTAAAACCTGTGATTGTCACTCCGATATTTAAGTCTGGGAACAAACAAGACATGAACAATGATCGTCCAATAAGCATCCTCCCAACTGCGTCAAAAGTGCTCGAGAAGACCGACATCAGTGTGTACAAGTGAATAATATCCAATCTGCATTCAGAGCCACCTTGATGGGGGTGCCGCAAGGTTTATTTTGGGACCCTTGCTTTTTAGTATCTATATAAATGACCTCCCTGCAGTGTGTTCGGATGTTGAGATAATCATGTATGCTGATGACATGGTTATCTTCACTTCTGGGGTAAACGAGCTGGAGGTTGCTGACAAATTATCAAAAGAGATGCAAAAAGTTGCACAATGGTAACCTATGTCTTGTTTGACTTTAAACGTTGAAAAAACGGTCTCAATGTTTTTTTTCAAATAGACGTAAATTACAAGTTACTCAAGAAATTCGAGTAAATGGACAAACAGTTAAAAATGTAAATGAAACAAAATATTTAGGTCTAATAATTGATTCGAACCTTGGTTTTAAAAGTCACAAAAAATCTTAGTAATAAATTGAAATTTAATTTGATGAACTATAAACATATTAGAAATTCATTAACTACGGATGCCTCAAATATTTATCTCAACACTATGATTGTTCCACATCTTCTGTATTGCATGTCCAGTTGGTCTCAGGCATGTAAAACATTGTTAAAATTACTTGAATCATTGTATAAAAGGGCCATAAAAATTAATGATAAGAAGCCTCGCCAGTACCATCACTGTAAAGTACAAAGTAAATATAACATCTTGAGTTTTGAAACTCGTATTAAATATACTCAAATTTCTGCTTTATTTATAATTATCAATAACACTGTTGCTCCCCCATTGAGAAAATTTGTCACATTAAATTCGGAGTGAATTTCTAGAGCCACAAGATCGACAGTCAGAGGAGAGTGCAGAGTTCCAAAATGTAGAACCACATATGGTCAACAATCATTCTTTTAAAAAGCAGCGAATCTTTGGAATATTATTCCAAACGAAATTATTTTGTGCACAAATTATAGTACATTTACACGCCTGACCAAACAGTGGTTATTATTAAAGCAAACTTGTACGCACTGAATTGACTATTATATGAATGATGTATATGTATA
Source organism: Gobiocypris rarus (assembly GCA_023029165.1). NCBI lineage: Eukaryota > Metazoa > Chordata > Actinopteri > Cypriniformes > Gobionidae > Gobiocypris > Gobiocypris rarus. The sequence continues at coordinate 28,427,037 of CM040914.1, read as the reverse complement.
GTGAGTGACTGAGTGACTGAGTGAGTGATAGATTCCTGAAGTGGAGTGTGTTTTTATGATGTGAGTGAAGTAATGATTTTATGTATTATTCTGTATAGGTTTTATGAACTTCTGTATGTAGGGCCTATAACATCTACCTGTCCAGGGACTGCGGGTGGAAATTAGCATTTTTTGCTATAACCTGGCACATGACATCTCTTCTTTTTAGACTAATGTTTTATCTGTGCATTGTCCCTGATCAAATAAATAAATTCAAATTCAAATACAGCATAAGCAAGCATACAGTATAAGTAACGAGTGCAATATCACACAAGTTCTGTTTTTCTGTCCAGAAGAGACGAGTGCAAATGTGATACTGATCTTATACAACATTTTAATAAAATAAATAAGTTAATATTGTGTTGTTTTAATTTTGCCAATGAAAATAAAGACAAAGCAGAACTGTTCATCTCTGAGCAATACACAGTCGCATTTCATTTCTAAATCATGTTCTGAGGCATGTTTGGAACGAATCGGGTGAACCAGTGATTCAATGGACTATAAAGAGAACCATTTTCATTTACCATTTTCATAAAGGGAACCATTTAATTCTCCTGTCCTGAATGAATCATCCGTTTGAATCAAATGAATGAATGACTCACGACTTACTCAATTGGACATTTACCTTATTTAGAGTATAATTTCATTAAAAATTATAAAATTTTTCCATATTAATTTAAAAACAAACATTCAAAGTATAGTTCACCCAAAAATATTTCTTTCTGAAGGTAATTTTTGTAATGTCTACGTGATTTTTTACACAGCAATCACTATTAATTGGATTAATTAATCGCCATATCATGTAATTAATTTGATTAAAAATTGTAATCGCTTAACAGCCCTAATATATATACACTGATCAGGCATAACATTATGACCCTAATATTGTGTTGGTCCCCCTTTTGCTACCAAACAGCCTTGACCTGTTGAAGCATGGACTCCGGCACCAAGTATCAAGTATGTGGTATCTGGCACCAAGATATTAGCAGCTAATCCTTTACGTCCTGTAAGTTGCGAGGTGGGGCCTCCATGGATCTGACTTGTTTGTTCAGCACATGAGTTCTTACTAGAACCAGGAAGTATGACCATATTAAATATTGTATGTATTTTTAAGTCTTGGTAATTACTTACTGTAACGTACTGCTTTGAGACGCAAAGGCTGAGGATCCAAATGCAGCTTTATTAAAAGGTAATCCACAATCGTAGTCAAAAGCACAGGCAAGGTCAAAACACAGGCAGACAGTCCAAACAAACAAACAAACAAACAAACACAACAAGGTAAGGAAACTGGCAAGTAATCCAAAAACCGAAAGACATAAAGAAAGCTCAGAATTGCTGTGAGTGCACAAGAGATAGACAAGGTTTTGATAGGGTGAGCTAACAAGGTAAATGAGACACAGGTGGATATAATCGGGAATGATGTCTGTGGGTATTGTGAGTATTGTGGGTAATGTAGTCTGTAGTGATATGGCAATAGTCTGAGATGGAGTGGCCTCTGGTGGAATACACGGGCACTCTCACTGGTGATCGTGACATACCCCCCTCCAAAAACCCAGAGAGAAGTGGAGCGGAAATAAAAATTAACCCCGGAGGGAGGTGGAGTGGAGGCAGACCCGGGGCCGGGATGGAGGGCCTGGAGACTGAGGCAGAGTAGGTTTTTCTCCATTCTGTCATCTGAAGGAGTTGTGGTTCCTTGCTACTTTCGCCTTTGGCTTGCTCAGTTGGGGACACTACATTCTCAACTAAACTCACCTTAAGGATTATTAGGAACACCTGTTTAATTTCTCATTAATGCAATTATCTAATCAACCAATCACATAGCAGTTGATTCAATGCATTTAGGGGTGTGGTCCTGGTCAAGACAATCTCCTGAACTTCAAACTGAATGTCAGAATGGGAAAGAAAGGTGATTTAAGCAATTTTGAGCGTGGCATGGTTGGAGTATTTCACAATCTGCTCAGTTACTGGGATTTTCATGCACAACCATTTCTAGGGTTTACAAAGAATGGTGTGAAAAGGGAAAAACATCCAGTATGCGGCAGTCCTGTGGGCAAAAATGCCTTGTCGATGCTAGAGGTCAGAGGAGAATGGGCCGACTGATTCAAGCTGATAGAAGAGCAACTTTGACTGAAATAACCACTCATTACAACCGAGGTATGCAGCAAAGCATTTGTGAAGCCACAACACGCACAACCACCGGGAGATGAGAGCATGTCGCAACTCCATTTTTCAACGCCTCTGGCTTTAACATTATGCCACATTTATTGTATGAATTTTGCATTAAAACTATTTAAAGCTTTGCTTTGTTTAATATCAAAAGCAGGTTTGGCAATTTGGTGTGAGATTAAGTTTGGCAGAGTTAGACCGTGAGCAACCCTGCCCCCCCCCCTCTGGCTCGCTCCATGTTGCTTCAGGCATGCAACACACGTGAAGCTAACGAATGATGTAGGTTCTGCTGCGACGAACAAAAAAAAGAAGAAAAAAAACCTGGATCGGCCATTGGATCTGTTAATTTTTCCGATCCCGCTAATTTGTCAGTATTGCGGCCGATCGGTGCACCCTACCATGTACCCATCCTCTGATGGCTACTTCCAGCAGGCTAATGCACCATGTCACAAAGCTCGAATCATTTCAAATTGGTTTCTTGATCATGACAATGAGTTCACTGTACTAAAATGGCCCCCACATTCACCAGATCTCAATCCAATAGAGCATCTTTGGGATGTGGTGGAACGGGTTCTTCGTGCCATGGATGTGCATCCCACAAATCTCCATCAACTGCTAGATGCTATCCTCTCAATATGGGCCAACATTTCTAAAGAATGCTTTCAGCACCTTGTTTAATCAATGCCACGTAGAATTAAGGCAGTTCTGTAGGGGAAAGGGGGTCAAACACACTATTAGTATGGTGTTCCTAATAATCCTTTAGGTGAGTGTATATTACTGACAGAGGTGGAAAGAGTAACAAAATATTCTACTCAAGTAAAAGTACTGTTACAATGAAATTTTACTTAAGTACAAGTAAAATTACTGGTCTAAAAATTTACTCAAGTAAAAGTAAAAAGTAGCTCATTTAAAATTTACTCAGAGTAAAAGTTACTTAGTTACTTTTTTAACAGTGGGGGTGGGGGACTCTCCCCTGTAGGGTTGTGATAGAATGAGATTTTCACGATATGACAACTATCTCAGAAAACATCACGGTATTAAACAATTATTTAATAAATAAACTTTACCTATTATTAAATTATGGTTAGTTAAAATGATGTTGAATGAAGATGATTTTTTTGGTTGAACAAATGCTTTATCATAACAAACTTAAAACCATTTGTTTGTTTTGTTTATTAAAAATTCAATAAAACATGTCTAATGAACTAAATTCAATAAATGATTATGAGTTAGATTAACAACTTAATTTTATAATTAATTCATTAAAATGTTTAAGAATAATAGAGTCCTGTATGTAGTAGACGGAGCAGCTCATTCACAGAGACAGAACAAGCAGATCTTATATTCATATAGCAATGTTTTGTGCTTTAATATTTACTGACCATGTCGCGATTTGATGTATTCTTTCGAGTTATTCGTTCATCCATCAGTTTGTGTATATGACGTGAATCCTACGTTATAATGTAAAGGTAATGTTCATGACTGAATACCGGGATTCCCTCTGCATCACAGAAATAATTCGGCCTTAAGTTATAAACATACCTTTATCTGCACAGAGGGATGTGTGCCCGAACATGTTCTATGTGTTTCTTCATTTGCGTCCACATTTTATATCCTCCAAGACAACACCACGTTATTTTTTTCAATATCCAAAGTATTTCCATACTGGCCAGGGGCTCACGACTTTCAGCTGGGAAAGCAAATGGTCTTGTTCGTCTCCATCTGATATTTGCGCGCTTGTTCTCTTCTGCGTCCCGCGCCCCTCTATTCAATATAGTCGTTTCCGTTTCCGGATCGCGTTTTTTTCCTCGTCTTTGCATTAATGATTTATTTTTACTCAGTAACGGATGTGGTTTAAAATGTAGCGAAGTACAATACTTCAATCAAAATGTACTTAAGTAAAAGTAAAATTACAGCTTTTTAAAACTACTTAAAAAAGTAGAAGTACACAGAAAAACTACTCAATTACAGTAACGCGAGTAAATGTAATTTGTTACTTTCCACCTCTGAATACTGATCTGTCTGCATTGACACAATGTGAAGTTAATAAACGTAATTTCGGGAGGAAGTACGCCCATCTAATCTTCCAATTAATACCAAGGTATAAAACCAGCAGCCTACCTCTTCCCATTTGTTAGTTCTTGCAGCATCCCTCCTCCTCCCCGGCTCCTCCCCTTTTTTGAAAAAATGTGCCTGTTATAGGGGGGCAATCGGAGCTCGGGTAGAATATCCTCTCCGAGCCCCTCTATAGCAGACAGCAAGCCAAATCTGTTTACCACTTTTACTAAGATTATATGGGCACACAAACTCGTGAAATGATAATTGAAATGAGTGGGATGACATCACCGTTTTCTCGAGAACAGCTGTACAGCCGAATCAAATTCTGTTGCATTATTTTCCTGTATTCAACACTGTGAAGCTGCTTTGAAACAATCTGCATTGTAAAAAGCGCTATATAAATAAAGGTGACTTGACTTGAGATTGCTTTTATCACTAAAGAGGCGAAACAGTATGACACAACAGATCAAGTGATTGATCAACTCTGGAACATCAGAGTCATGCACAGAGTGACTGCAGAAAAATTGCTGCAATGTGACTGTGCCGGAAGGAGAGAGGGCGGGCGGCCTTCTGTCAGACATTTTTTGGGGGAGATGCTCAGTGCTGAGACTGTCATCTGTCATCGTATCTGTATTCGTTTTATAATTTAATAAAACAAGATTCGGTTTTCTCTGTGATATTTTTGTCCTACTTTGTAAACAGTAAATATATTAAAATGACACAGTTGAGACAAATAATGTAGCCATGTGACTTTCTGGAAAGCGGGATCACTACAGGTGGACACAGCTGAAAATAGAAGCGAGAGCAGGCAGGTCACAGGTGTGGGAGAGAACCTGGTTGGATAATCATGAAAATGTTTTAATGGGACTCGAGTGGACTCGGGAATAAGTTCAATTCCTAATATGTTCGAGTACGAGTCAATACCAAATCCGAGTCCGAGTCTCGAGTACTACAACATCGTCTGTGAAACTTGGTGACGGCAAAGTAGTTGGCACCCTAGGAGTTAACGTTAAGCAGGGAATGACATTCAAAGTTGATGATGTCAAAAATGTCACAATGTTTGATGTGCTGTATGTTCCACAGTTATTTTTCGGAGACTGAAGTTATCATGAAAACTGACTGTCGATGCTACTATCGATGAGACTGCTAGAGAAGGCGGCAGAATCAGAAATGCACCCAAGAGATATGGGTATGATGAGTTTGCCGACACGGTGACTGTTGATCATTATGCTGGTGTTTGTTGTGTTGCAGAACCAAGCACACTGAAAGAGGCAATGATGAGTCCTAATGCAAAAGAATGGCAGGATGCAGCTGACCTGGAATATGAATTGCTGCTGGAAAATGAGACGTGGGATTTAGTGGAACTACCAAAGGATCAGAAGGCCATCGGATCAAGAATGGTGTTCAAACCCATCAGAGATACAAGTGCTGACTCGTCGCTAAGGGATACACACAGATGGTGCTGACTAGGATGAAACTTTTCCACCCGTGGTAAGATTTAGTTCAATTCGTACGTTGCTGTCCTTCGCCGTCTAGAATAACCTATGTGCATCAGATGGATGTGGTAACTGCATTTCTAAATAGACTCCTGGACGAGGAAATCTATATGGAACAACCAGAGGGATACATTGACAAGGGGAGGAAAGTTTGGTATACCGTGGGTCCCCTTACAGTGTTGTACATCATGAAATCACTCTCTGCTCTCTCCGACAACATCATCTTTGTCCTGTGTCGGCCCCTGTAGCTTGTCTATGTGCTTCGAAAGGGAGGGGTGAGAGGTGTGTTATTGCAATTCACAACCTCACTGCTAGATGCTGCTAAAATTCACACACTGCACCTTTAATAGCTACAACAAGTATAGTAGTCTACAGTACAGAAAAAGTTATGTTGTTTTACTGGTGAGCGGTTCATGAGTGGAGCATGCCTGCATAGAGAGCAATATTGAGCTGAACGTTTACCCGCTCTGCTTCACTCATTACAGGCTCATAACACGTCAGAACCAAAGCGGAATGTAGCTTTTGACTAGGGATGGCTGACGCGAAACTGATGTTTCGACGCTGTGTCGAGATCCCGAAGCGCAGATGTTTCGAAACACTGCTCCGAACTGTGATTCGACACACCCATGTCACGTGATTACAGCTAAACGAAGCACTGAAATGTTTCATCAGGTGCGCCTGTCGAAACTGCTTTGATTGAAAGAGGCGGGAACAAACCACACAGTCACACATCTGTATGAACCTAATTCCCCACGGTTTAAAAGTGAAGTTAATCCATCTTCACCTCGTGGGTTTTGTGAGAGGAGATACATTTTGTGATAGCAGTGATTTTGTGATATACTTGAGATTTATAGTAAGCTTTGGTTAGTTATATTTAGGCTAGATTTAAATTAGATATACTGACTGATAGGTATAGACAGTGACAGATAGTATAGATATAGGCTAGTGACACATTCATATAGGCAAAGTTAGATAGTGACAGATAGCACAGCATAAGATATAGATATAGAATTATATAGATATAGATTATATAGATATATATTCATAGTTGATAAATATAGATATGGAGGCTCCACATAAGAGATGCCGTACATCTGTGGTGTGGGAGCATTTCCATTTGGAAACGCCTAATAAAGTGAGATGTATGATTTGTGATAGGCAGCTAGCCTACTGCAACAATACATCATCCATGATGCGCCATTTGAGCAGCACTAATCCTGCTATTTTGGAGGGTGCAGAGGATGGTAACATTCCCCCTGTACCTAGGCCTGCTACTGACACTGCTGGGCTGTCTAAGCAAGGTATGCATTGTTTGAAATATAATTCAGATAAAGTCACAAAGTGTTGTTGGGACACTGTTTAGAAAGTCTATAGTTTTAAATAGGCTAAGTAATGTCCCAATCACAACTCCCAATTGTGTTAAACACAGCTTCACTGTGAATATTGAAATATATCACTTCACAAACTTAGCTACTGTATAAATTGAAAAACATGTATAGGCCTACATATGATTAACCTATTGACAGCCAGCCAGCCCTAATTGTTGTAGTTCAATATTCAGTTTGATCTGTATCTGTCTGATCATAAACTTTAGCAAAAATAACTGGTTTGTTTAGAAAGGTTTCCAAATAATGAACCAGTAGGCTATTTGTAATAGCTGTGCACTATTTCAATTCTTCCAAATTATTTTTCTTCCAAATTATGTCTTGAAGTACGTTTCATCTTTTATCTTTCTTCTTTTAAAAGGCAGACAGAGGGAATTGGATGAGGCTCTTGTAAACATGGTGGTGAAGGATTTGCAGCCCTTCACCGTCATGGAGGATGAGGGTTTCATGGCCTTTGTGAAGAAGCTTGATCCAAGCTATGTTCTCCCATCCCGGAAGGCGCTTAAAACGATGGTCACTGAAAGGTACAACGACACCAAGAAGAAGACCATGGAGGTCCTAAAAAAGGCAGAATTTGTTAGCCTTACGGCTGACATGTGGTCCTCCATTAATATGGACGGATACCTTGGTGTAACTTGCCACTACATAACACCAGAAGCAAAGCTGGCGACTGTTGTACTGGGTGTAAGGAGGTTTTACCAAACCCACACAGCACAGCATCTCATGGAGGCTAAATCAATGCTAATGGCTGAGTGGGGGATAAGCTCCAAAGTTCTGTGAATGGTGACTGACAATGCATCCAACATGATCCTAAGTGCCGAGCTACTCAACCTTCGACGTGTCCCATGTTTTGCCCATACTTTGAAATTGATTGTGAAGAAGGCCCTAGATCAAACCCCAGTCATCAATGAAATACGGCAGAAAGCCAGAAAGATTGTGGGGTTGTTTAGATCCAGCTGCAAAGCAAAGGACAAGCTTGTGGAGATGCAGGGCTTGATGGGCTGACCAACTCTGAAGATGGTACAGGAGGTTGAGACGAGATGGAACAGCACTTTTGACATGATGCAACGATTGTATGAGCAACGAGAGCCAGTGGGTGCTGCGCTTTCCAATTTAAAGAGTGATGTTGCTCCTCTGACAAGTTTTGAGTATGACATTATTGAAGAATCATTGTCACTACTGCAACCATTTAAACTAGCAACAACAGAGTTGTCAGAGGAACAGAGGGTGTCAGCTTCGAAACTTATACCACTCTACATGACGTTGCAGCACAAGCTTGCACAGAAAAAAAGGACATGCAACACAGGAATCAACTATACAATTAGGTAGGCCACAATGACCATTATATGTAATTGCCTATAAATGTCATATTGTTGTCAATAATATAATTTATATGTTCTGCTCATGTTTTGAACAGGCTCATATCTGCAAGAAGGTCTACACTCCAGATGTGGGGGTATGAGTCCTTCAGAGCCTTGGCACTTGCCACACTGCTGGACCCAGGGTTCAAAAATGTTGCTTTTGGAAATGCTGCCAAAGCCCAGGAGGCTGAAAAGAACATGACACTGGAGTGTACTTCACTGATGCGTTCAAACACAGCAACTACTGGTGAGCAGTTTCAGTCTTCATCTAACTTTATGGAGATGTCATGTGAATAATTATTTCACTTATACTTCATATATGCTGTCAGTTTATGCTTTGTAACTAATTGTTGATTTAATTTTCATTCAGAGCCACACATGTCAACACCAGGCCCATCATCATCATCATCAACATCATCAACACCAACAGAAACCCAAGACAGTTTATGGGACCTGTTTGATAGTCGTATCTGTGAAACCCAGACGACACAAAGTGCTACAGCTGATGCAACAGTAGAAGTGAAAAAGTATCTAAAGGATGCGTTTTTGCCCAGAACGCATGATCCACTCACTTACTGGAAAGAGAGAGCAGTAATTTCCCCTCATTTGTATGTACTTGCTACAAAATATTTGTGCATGCCAGCAACAAGTGTCCCTTGTGAGAGGATTTTTTCAAAGGCTGGAGAAATTATATGTAAAAAAAGAAGTCGACAAAGTCCTTCAACAGCAGAGCAATTAATATTTTTGAATAAAAATATGATGTAAAAACTGACACACTGTGGCTGTATTTATTTTATTAATCCTCATTTTTCATTACAAAAACACTCAAGGTATTCACATCGAGAAGGCTACAGGTTACAAAATCAAGTAGTTGTCAGACAGATGTTACTTTTTTTTATTTTTATTTTACATGGATCACTGTCAAGGTTATTTCAGAACAATACATGCAAGTGTCCACTAGATGGCGTAATGGAGACGGGTGTCGGGTGTTGTTTCAAAGCTTCGGCACATTTGCTTCAACTGTTTCAGTGCTTCACGAAGCCTCGGTCTGCCCATCACTACTTTTTGACCACGCTACACCACTACTTGCTGGATAAAGTAGTTAGCTACTGGAAAAGATACACTGTTTTAAAAATAACTGAGCTACTGAAAAACGTAGTTAAAGTTTTGCTACTTGTAGCTATAGCTATTGCCCAACACTGATACTTACTCTCCTTATCAATTTTTGACTTCACATAACTTTTTTATATTAACTTTCACTAATATTTTTGTGAAATTAACTTGTTTTTAATTATGTTTAAGTTAATACTTGTTCAAAACAGTTAATTTAGCAAAGTTTGTACTACTGTTTATTTTGATAAATATGTTTTATTTTTATTCAATAAATTTGCTTTCATTAAAATGTTAATATAAATTTTAAAATGTTAATATAAAAATATATTTCAAAAATACAGAAACAAAATTAATTTAAAATAAAGATTCCGAAAGCATTTAAGTAGCTCCCATAATAATTTAATATAGATTTACAGCAGTAACAATATGATATATATATATATATATTTATATATTTTTACAGCAAATTTTTACAGTGTTGTGATTGTATATATATATATATATATATATATATATATATACACACATACACATGTACAGTCCCTGACAAAGGTCGTGTCGCTTATCTATTTTGTAGAAACACCTGCTATTAACCTGACTTTTAATTCATCAATTGGTGTTAGAAATAGCTCATATGAAAAGCTAAAACCCTCCCAAATGATGTTTAATGCACTGAAATAAATTAGTTTCACTGAAAAAAGATTTATCGTTTAATCAAGACAGAAAGGTCAAATTTTGGCAAGACAAAAGTTTTGTCACCTATACAGAAATTGAACAAATTTACTGAAAATACAAAAATATGTCAGCAAATTAAGTAGTGGTGCTGTGAGATCCAAATTTAATATCTTGTATGACTTCCATGAGCTTGAAGGACTGCATACATGCGGTTTGGCAAGGACTCATACAATTTATTGATGAAGTCATCAGGAATAGCAAAGAAAGCAGTCTTGCATGCCTCCCAGAGTTCATCAATATTCTTTGGTTTCGTCGTCATGCTTCCTCTTTCATCCGACCCCACATATGCTCAATGATGTTCATGTCTGGTGACTGGGCTGGCCAAATTCTGGAGCATCTTGATCTTCTTCGCCTTAAGGAACTTTGATGTGGAGATGGAAGAATGCGATGGAGCACCATCCTGCTGCAGAATTTGGCCTCTTATATGGTTGGGAATATAAGAGGTAGCTAAGATGTCTTGGTATTTTAGACTATTGAAGTTGCCTTCCACCCTGCAGATCTCTCGCACACCCCCATACTGAATGTAACTCCAGACCATGATTTTCCCCCACCAAACTTCACTGTTTTCTGGGTGAATCTCGGATCCATGCGGGCTCCAGTAGGTCTCCTGCAATATTTGCGGCGACTGTGGTGTAATTTAATAGAAGATTCATCTGAAAAATCCTTCTGCCACTTTTCCAGCGTCCATCCTTTTAGCAGGCTGTGGGCTTTGGCAAATGCCACACGGTTTTTCAATTGTCTTTTGTTTAGTGCTAGCTTCTGGGCACTGATTCGACCACGGAGGCCATTTCGAGACAGAATCCGACAAACTGTTCTGGTTGACACAGGGACTTCAGGTGACCAGGTCTCGTGGAGCTCTGCTGCAGTGGAAAATGGGTTGGCCTTGGATTTTTGAGCCAACAAACGGTCCTCTCGAGCAGTTGTCTTGCAGGGTCTGCCTGACCTGGGTTTGTCATAAACGTCTCCAGTCTCTTCAAATCTTTTTTTTATCCTCTGTACTTGACGGTGAGACACTTTGAAGGTGTCTGCCGCATCAGCTGTGGCTCTGGTCTTCAGCCTCTTGATAATCAAAACTTTAGTCTCAGGGTGAATCTTAGGCATGTTTGCAGAGGTCTATTTGCAGTTGATGTGAAGATCTAGTGCACTGGGGTTCTTTTTATACACACCTGAGATCTAATTGATCCATTATTAGTCACAGGTGAAGCTCATATGACAAGGCAACAACACTTATGTCTTTGCAAAAATTGACTCAACGGGCTTTACTAAGCTGTGAATATTACAATATTTTTTGACAGTTTCATTTTGCACTGAAACATTATTACAAAAGCTGTTGGGATTAAAATGAGGCATTTCTTGTAAAGAAATCTTGATAAGAAATATATTTCAGCGGCACTTCAGTTCAGTTTGTACACAAGCGACAAGACTTTTGTCAGGGACTGTATGTATGTAAATATATATACACATGTATATATATATATATATATATATATATATATATATATATATATATATATATAGTACTGTGCAAAAGTCATAGGTATGTTGGTATTTTCACACAGAAAATGTTATTTATATATATTTTACTGTAGTGTGTCATTAGGAAATATCAGTTTACATTTTCAAACATTCATTTAGCAATTAATTGTAATAATCCAGTGAGATTTAAAAAATCTCTAAAAAATGTATGCACAAGAAGTCTGACAGCAGCCTGTATGATCTGATCTCAACATCATTGAGTCTGAAAAAAACTGTGACAGACTAAATCCAGAAGAACTGAGGCAACGTCTCCAAGACATTTGAAGAAACCTACCTGCAAAACTACAGTACTGTGAAAAGTTTAGAAACTTGCCAGAATGCTTTAAAGTGAGAATGCTGTCAAAAATAATGTCATAAATAGCTTTTATTTATGAATTAACTTCTATTAACTAAATCAAATCAATATTTGGTGTGACCACCCCTTGCGTGTAAAACAGCTTTTGTCACCTGCACATTGTTTTTCATGTAGTTTTGCAGGAATGTTTATTCAAGTGTCTTGGAGACGTTGCCACAGTTGTTCTGGATTTAGTCCATCTAATTTTTTTTAAATATTTCTTCATGTAATCACAGACAGACTCAATGAAGATGAGATCAGATCTCTATGTGGAGCATACGGACTATTGTCAGACTCCTTATGCATACAAAAATCTCACTGGATTATTACAATTAATGGCAATTAATTTATAAATTTAAACTGATATTTCATACTGCCACACTACAGCAAAATATATAAATAACTGGCTTAAACCCTTTTTTTTGTGCGTGAAAATACTAGCGAGCCTAAGACTTTTGCACAGTACTGTATATATATATATATACAGCAATTTTTTTGACATACACATTAAGCATCATTTTAAAATTGCCACTTGATCCATAACAATAAAGCAATAAAGTATATAGGGAGTTTACTGCTGTAGGTGTTAATGTATGCGTGTTGTGTGTACAGATGGCCTGAGCATGAGCTTGAATAAGACAGAGCCTATCCGACACTGATGTATTGTGAGCGTGTCGCTCTCAATATGCGAGGTAATGAGAACAGACTGACTTCTTTTTTCTGTATACCCTTTCTACTCTTCTCTCCTTCTCTCTCACTCTCTCTACTCTAGTGTATTTCCATCTGTTTGGAGACAAAGGGCCATGAGCCAGCTCCAGCCTGGGTCCCTGCTGGTGAAGTGGGCAAGCATAATGTGGCCCATCCTGGGGGCCACATTTCAACACATGGATCTGCCTTTGTACCTCACTGCTAGTGCAACACACATATACACTCACTCTACAATGCACACCTCTGATAGATATCAAGGGAATAAGTGAAAAAGGGTAGGCTGAACATTGAAGGTGTATTGGGAGATGGGCTTTAGGCATTGAAGACAGAGCACAATTAAAATGGAGGAAGATGAAAGACACAGACACTCCCTTCTGCTTTTTAAGTGCTAAGACCTGTGGACATATGGCTGCCTCTTGTGTTTCTCTAGTCAGAAGAAGCTTCACTTGGCACACATGTAAATGTGTGTCATATGTATGTTGTCCCATTCTGAATTCTAAAAAAGTGTACCTGAATTATGATGGTGTGAGAACACACAAACAGGACAATAGTGAATAGAATTCTTGGCCATCTGTACACGTCCTGACATATGGTCACTTGTAGGTCTTTGCCATTACATAATCCATGGTGAACAGAGAGGCAATATGGCTTTTTCTCATAAACAAACACACATGTGCTGGCTACATTCACAGTCTGTTACCCACTCAAAACAGGGCTACAGCTGGCAGTTTTAGCATGCATGGGCAAAAATTAACTGACTGGCCCTTCTCTATAAAGTCACAACTATTTTAAAATAAAATGTTTTTATTTAGTGTTTTGCATTTAATTAATTTAATTGTAATAATTTTAGTCAAATTTAAAACATCATTGGCGAAATTAAACCCAATCAATCCACACAGAATAGTAGCATTAATAGCAGCTTTGACAAAAAGCTAATTACTCACTAGTGTTTGATCTTAATCTTTCTGGCATAAATGTATTGGATAGCATGACAACTCTCTTCATTCTTTGCTTCTGGAATGAACACTACTACATGACAAATTAACAGGTAATTAACAATACCAATTAATAAAATGGACAAAAAGATTTTCATTGTTATGCTGCTCTGTTCCCTTTCGAGGGAACTTCACACTGAGTCCACTAGGGACAGCTCTGGGAACGCCCACAGCGTGATAGCGTCTGATGCACGTATGTCAACTCAGCCAATGGCGAGAGTGAGCGTCACGGGCGGGTGACGTCGCGTCCAGGAAAGGATAAATATACCTCCGGTCCAATCGCACTTCAGCTTTTCTGCTTCAGCTAAGCGATCTGTGTGAAAACACAATAACACAATAAAAAACACAATAATTCTCAGTTTAAAAATGGAGAATGCATCAGTATTCAAACAGTGTACTCCTCTGTGTCCCCGTTTCCTTACGGATGGAGATACACATGATTTGTGTGTGATGTGTTTGGGAGTGGAGCATGCTCTGTCAGCCTTCGAGGGGGCTGATTGTGAGCATTGTGAGAAGCTGCCGCTTCGCATGCTCCGCTCCCGCCTGTCACTCTTCGAGAAGGGTGATCAGGATCGCGTTCCCTCTGGTTCTGGACACGCTGCTGCCGAGGCACAGCAGAGAAGGACATCATGGGGATCGCAGATGGATCTCTCGGCGGGGTTTGAGATGGGCCCGAGCGCTCTTTCTCTGCCTTCACCCGAGAGATCTGTCACTCAATCTCTGGTGTCGGAAGCCCGCGCTGCGGCTTCTTCCGGCCAGAGTGAGAGCCCATCGTTTCAACACTCCAGCTCTGAGGAGGTGGAGGCGTTGAGCATCGGATTAGGGGAAGATGATTCGCCATCTCTTTCCTCAGCACACGAAGAGCTGGTGGAGGTGATTACTCGCGCTGTGGTGAAGTTAAATATTGATTGGCCAGCCGAGAAACAAGGCGCTCATCCGAAAAGCAAGTTCGACGAGCACTTTTTGTCATCAAATGTGTCACCTTCACCACGGGGTCTTCCTTTCTTTCCTGATTTATCACGTCTTTTCAGCCCTCAAGTAAAAACATATAGTGATATAAGGGGGCTGAAAGAATATGGTTATGGGGCGATGCCTAAAGTGGATCAGACGCTTGCTAGTTATCTAGCCCCCGCTTCGGCATCGTCCCTGAAGGCCCCCACGCTCCCCAATAAACCTTTAAAGACAATATCAGGGCTAGTGGGGAAAGCGTACACGGCAGCAGGACAGGCTGGTGCGTGTTTGAATAAAATGAGTATTTTGCAAGCGTACCAGGCTGAACTGCTGGGGGATTTGGATGGCGGTGAAACAGTGAGCCCTGAGGCGGTTCGCGAACTGCGTCAGGCCACAGATTTATCTCTGAGAGTCACCAAGGAGACCGCTAGAGCTATTGGGCGGTCTATGGCAGCCTTGGTGGCAACAGAGAGACATCTGTGGCTCAATTTATCTGACATTAAGGATAAAGACAGGGCTTTTCTCCTTGATGCGCCAGTTGAACCCACTGGTCTGTTCGGCGACGCTGTAAATGAAGTCTTCGACAGATTTCAGGAGAATAAAAAACAAGTGGAGGCTTTTAAAAAATATCTCCCACGCCGCAACCCTCTGGGGCTGCTGGGCGTGAGCAGCCCCAGCCGTCTAGCTCTTCGTACAGGCAGCAGCAAAAAAAAGAGTGTCGCATCTCGTGCTCCACCTCAGAGATACGGTGGGCCAGGTCGGCACTCTCAGCCGAAGCCTTCTAAGCCGAAGACCGACCTGAGGGTCGTGCTTCAGGCGAAGAAGGCTTCAGGCCAAAAGAGGCCAGTCAGGTCTCCGAGGGCGCCCCCCGTGGGGTGGATTGGTGTTCACCTCAGTATACGGTGCCCACTCCACTTCGTTGCCCTCAGGGGACCGTTTTGCCAACCCCGCCACCCTTGGTGCTTCGGGGCGCAGTGGTTTCCAGCGAGCTCGTTACTCGGCGTCCACAGGACAAGGTGTTACACTCGCAGACTCCAAGGAGGTTAGAAACGCAGCCAGATCTGTTGGGTGCTGCCAGTATGCTTTAGGCCACCAAGATGGTTGCAGTGGAAATATCAGAGACCAGCCTCAAGAGGCTGGTTCCCTTAGTAGATTTTCTGGCAGAGTGGAAACGTCTAACAAATATTTTGCTATGGGTCCTGCAGACGGTAGAAAAGGGGTACAGAATTCAGTTTGGGTTCCATCCACCTCGTTTCAACAGAGTGCTGGTAACATCAGTACGTCCCGAGCAGGCTCTGATAATGGAACAGGAAGTAGAAACCTTGTTAAAAAAGGAGGCTATAAAACAGGTCCCTGTACAGAACAGAGAGTCAGGTTTTTACAGCCGGTACTTCTTAGTTCCAAAAAAGGATGGAGGGTTGCGCCCCATATTAGATCTTCGTCGTCTGAATTGTACAGTCAGAAAACTAAAATTCAAGATGCTGACGCTAAGTCAAATCAGATCCGAGGATTGGTTTGTCACAATAGATCAGAAGGACGCATACTTCCATGTCTCCATCCTTCCAAAACACAGGATGTTCTTGAGGTTCGCTTTCGGGGGCAAAGCGTACCAGTATCGGGTTCTTCCATTTGGTCTAGCTCTCTCACCCCGCACGTTCACAAAATGCGTAGATGCAGCTCTGGCCCCGCTCAGGCTGCAGGGCATACGCATTCTGAACTATATAGACGACTGGCTGATTCTGGCACAATCCACTTTTCACAGAGAACCACTTTTCTAGGTGTGGTTTGGGATTCCGTAGAAATGTGGGATTCTGTCAGCTGTACAGAGAGTAAAACTAGGCCAGTCATTCACTGTCAAGTAGTTTCAAAAGTTTCTGGGGTTAATGGCAGCGGCGTCCAACGTGATTCCTTTTGGCCTGCTGTACATGAGGCCTTTATAGTGGTGGCTCAGGACCAGAGGGTTTTCCCCGACGGGGAACCCTTTTCGTATGATCAAGATCACGCGGCGGAGTCTCCACACCTTGGTCATATGGAAGAAAGTCTGGTTCCTGTCCCAGGGTCCGGTGTTGGGGGCACAATGTCGTCGAGTCACCCTGGCGACAGATGCCTCTCTCACAGGCTGGGGAGCGGTAATGGAAGGCCGCTCAGCTCAGGGTCTGTGTGGGCATTATCATCTTTCGTGGCACATCAACTGCCCGTACGGACAACACATCGGTGGTTTCCTATGTAAATCGTCAGGGGGGTCTGCGTTCGCGCCCACTGTGCAAGCTAGCGCAACAGATCCTCCTGTGGTCTCTAGGGAAGTTACTCTCCTTGAGAGCAATCTTTATCCCGGGGGCCCAGAATATAGGAGCGGACATCCTGTCGAGACAGGGGCTAAGGCTAGGGGAATGGAGACTTCACCCCGAGGCCAGGCGGAGGTGGATCTGTTTGCGTCTCAGAATACAACGCACTGTCCACTCTGGTTGTCTTTGACACATACAGCTCCTCTGGGACTGGATGCCATGGTGCAGACGTGGCCGAGGCGGCGTCTGTATGCATTTCCCCCAGTTGTTCTGCTCCAGAGAGTTCTGGAGAAAGTTTGCCGGGAGGGGATAAGTCTAATGCTAGTAGCTCCTTACTGGCCGAGCCGGATTTGGTTCTCGAACCTCGTAACACTGCTCGATGGCTCACCTTGGAAGATTCCGATCAGGAGGGATCTTCTATCTCAGGCAGAGGGCTCAATATTTCACCCCCGCCCAGAAATGTGGAACCTGTGGGTTTGGCCGCTGAGGGGGCCGAGCTCAAAGAGTCTGGTCTCTCTACCGAGGTAGTGGAGACCATGAGGGGGCCGAGCTCAAAGAGTCTGGTCTCGCTACCGAGGTAGTGGAGACCATTCTTAGCTCCAGAGCTCCATCCACGAGGAGACTATATGCCCTGAAGTGGAGGTTGTTCACTTCTTGGTGTCAAGAACGACAGTTAGATCCAGTCAACTGCCCTGTTTGTTCAGTGCTAGATTTTCTACAAGAGCGATTCTCTTCTGGGTTGACCCCTCCTACACTAAAGGTGTATGTTTCATCTATTTCTGCTTACCATGCCCATGTGGATGGTATTAATGTGGGGAGGAACCCGTTGGTAACTCCTTTCCTTCGTGGCACTATGAGGCTGAGGCCTGTGGTGCGCAATAGAGTTCTTACTTGTGATTTGGCTATAGTGTTGGAAGGTTTATCTGCGGCTCCGTTCGAGCCACTTGACATCATCTCAGAAAAGTTTCTGACTCTGAAAACCATCTTCCTTCTTGCCATCTCTTCTATTAAGAGAGTAGGAGATCTTCAGGCCTTATCAATATCCCCTTCGTGCTTGAAGTTTGCACCAGGGATGGTTAAAGCTTTCCTTTACCCTAGATTAGGGTATGTTCCGAAGGTGTTAACCAATGTTACACGGCCTATAGTGCTGCAAGCTCTCTGTCCTCCTCCATTTGTTAATCCAGACCAGGAAAGATTGAACCTTGTATGTCCAGTGCGAGCACTGGATGCTTATGTCCACAGAGCTGCCCTGTGGAGGAAAGCAGATCAATTGTTTGTTTGTTATGGACCTCAGAACAGGGGTCTCCCTGCATCCAAACATACAATGAGCAAGTGGATAGTCGAGACCATCTCACTGGCTTATGGGTCTTCTGATCAGCAGTGTCCATTAGCTTTCAGAGCCCACTCTACTAGAAGTATAGCGGCCTCTAAGGCCTTGGTATCGGGGGTTTCCCTCAAAGAAGTCTGCGATGCGGCCAGTTGGTCCTCGCCTCTCACGTTTGTGAGATACTATGATCTTGACCTGGAGTGTGCTCCAGGTTCTTTAGTGCTCTTGTCTTGAATGTGCCACAGTTTCACACGACAGGCATTTGGTATTATGGCGTTTTGGTATTTCGTTCCCAGAGCTGTCCTTAGTGGACGCAGTGTGAAGTTCCCTCGAAAGGGAACGTCTCAGGTTATAACTATAACCATAGTTCCATGAGAAGGGAACGAAACACTGTGTCCCTTTGCCATACTCCCTGCATCCCTGTGATCCCTTGCTTCGGCAGTTTAGCTGAAGTGCCATCGGAAGGTATACTTATCCTTTCCTGGACATGGCGTCACCCGCCCGTGACGCTCACTCTCGCCTTTGGCTGAGTTGACATACGTGCATCAGACGCTATCACGCTGTGGGCGTTCCCAGAGCTGTCCCTAGTGGACGCAGTGTTTCGTTCCCTTCACAGGGAACTATGGTCATAGTTATAACCTGAGACGTTCTCTTTCCATAATTTGATTGAAACTGGTGTTTATTTTATAATGCACTACTACTTGTACTGCCAATTTTTAGAGACAGCAGCCTACAATAAACATAAAGCTAATTATTGTCGGGAAAAAGCATGTTAAGCCTTGGATTACAAGGGACACACTTTTAAATCCTTTCTGGTGGTCTCAAGACATTAAAAAGTTGCATTAACCACCATCATTCAATCACTGAGCCAGTGTGTGAATTTGAGTGCTGCTGTGTAAGTGTAAAATGTTTTGCTATCGTCAGAAGTGAAGAGAAAATATGAATTAAACAGATACTATACCAAAATATTTGATCAAGGAAAGTGATGCTTCTAAAACCACTGACTGCATAGTGTTGTACATTTACATAACTGACAGACACTGTGGTCAGAGCCTGAGAGACCTTAGGTTTTGAATGAGTGCTAATCCAAACATGTATTCCCAGTGGTTTACTTGAGAAACCACTGTACTTACTCTAAAAAAATGCTGGATTGTTTCAACCCATGTTTGGGTCAAATATAGACAAAGCCAAACATTGGGTTTAAATATTTGGAAACCCTTTAGTTTAGGATCCAATTCTCACCATTAACCATATTTTCTTATTAGCATACATATTACTAGGATATTGGCTGTTTATATAAAGCACATATAAATGCCGTATTCTGCATGACCATTTTCTACATCTCTTAATCCTTCCGATTAACAACTACCTTTCTAACTATAAATAAGCAGTCATTTGGAGTTTGTTGAGGCAAATGTCGTAGTTAATAAAGATAATATTGAAAATGTAACCCCTAATCTAAAGTGTGACCAAATATTTAATTTTAAAAAATGTAAACCAACAGTTGGGTTTGTCCATATTTGACCCAACCATGGGTTGAAACAATGCCCAACCATGGGTTGAATTTTTTTGTGTAGTGGTAACTATGCTAGTTTAAGACTGCTCTTATGAGAATACTGGACCCCAAAAAAATGTGTGTGTGTGTGTGTGCGTATATATATATATATAACTCAATTTAGCTTATTGGGGTTGATTTAGCTTATTTGGGTCAGTTAAAGACATGAGATTGGAAGTTATTGGAAGTGTGGGTTACCTGCTCTTTAAATTAAGGCACACTGGCAAATCTGTTCTTCTCAAAAAAAAGTAGCCTATGTTTCCCAAATGTATTGAGAGCTAAGTTGATCCTAGAGAACATTGATGACATGGTCTCCACGATCATGGTCTTAACGATGCTTTTAGGGAAACACAGCCCTGGTTAGTATTTTGACTTGATCTCAAGAGCTTTCAAAGGACCTTTACCGAGTCCCAGAGGTGGACAAATTACACAACTCTATTACTTAAGCAAAAGTAAAAGTACTACTGGTCAAATATTACTCCGTTAAAGTCAAAGTTCTAAAAACAGATTTTTTACTTAGGTAAAAGTACAGAAGTATTTTCTTTTAAAACTGCTTAAGTATCAAAAGTAATTTTCCTTTTTTATGTCAATGCATTATTTTGTTGTTGTTGCATTGTTGTATAAAAGCACATTATGCCATCATGGTGGTTTATGCCAGTCAGTGATGCTCCATCCAACATGTTGCAATACAACTACCATAAACTCATTTCAATACTTGTATAAGAGTTACAAAGCTCTTTACAAACTGCTGTCCCCCAAATCATCCACTGACTTTCAAAGCTGCTACAGAAACAACTTTTGACTTTGATGACATTGATAGAAATGGAGTGGAGTAAAAAGTATAATATTTAGCTTTCAAATGTAGTGAAGTTAAAGCAATAAGTTTCCAGAAAAAAAAATACTCAAGAAAAGTACATATACTCAAAAAGTGTACTTAAAGGAACACTCCACCGTTTTTAGAAATTGGGCTTAATCAACATCTAGATAATGTGGGCAAATGCATTTTTTGTATCAGTGCATGCATTGTTTTAGTTTGGCAGGGTCGCCGCTAGCTTAGCTTAGCATAATGAATGGAATCCTATGTTGCCAGCTAGCATGTCCCGAGTAAAAGTATATATATATATATATATATATATATATATATATAAACCCACATCTAATTACTTCTTGTGGCCTGCGGATTCACAACGAATACAAAAAGCGATGCAGATTAAGACTATAGAGGCAGATTAAGGCGATTTCCTAGCTAGGCAGATATTGACTTGGGACTATATTAGGGTGAAGCACAGGCGAAGCCCTGCTACTTGGGCACAGAGATATCACGCAACACATGAAATGTATGTTGATGGAAGTTGTGGGATTTCATGTGTTGCGTAATATATCTGCGCCCAAGTAGCAGTGCTTCACCTGTGCTTCCCCATAATATAGGGAATATTATTTTTTTATCACTTTTAATCGGGACATGCTAGTTGGCAACATATGATTCCATTCATTATGCTAAACTAAGCTAGCGGCGACCCTGCCAAGCTAAAACAATGCATGCACTGAGACAAAAATGCATTTGCCCACATATCTAAATGTTGGAAAGAAGTTGAATAAGCCCTATTTCTAAAAACGGTGGAGTTTTCCTTTAAGTACAGTACTCTCTACGAACTGTACAGTTAAGTCTAGTTACTGTCCACCTCTGTCTATGATGCTCAAAAAAGACCTGGTTGTTCACGAATCCACTGTTAAATACCATGTCTGCAAATGTATACAATTCTGAACTGTTGCTACTCTAGTTATGAGAGGGC
This sequence comes from Gobiocypris rarus, assembly GCA_023029165.1. Taxonomy (NCBI): domain Eukaryota; kingdom Metazoa; phylum Chordata; class Actinopteri; order Cypriniformes; family Gobionidae; genus Gobiocypris; species Gobiocypris rarus. The sequence goes on along the minus strand of CM040914.1, from coordinate 28,405,200 downwards.
ATCCTGCACAGACCACTCTAAGAACAACTCTAAGAACACAACAGATAATCCTGAAAGAGGTGAGAAAGAGCCCCATGATAACAGCAGAAGACCTACAGAAAACTCACAAACTGTGAAACTCTTTGTTCAGCTTTGATAATATTGATAATATTTTTGTATATAAAATAATAATGTATATATTCTCAATTTTTCATTTTTAAAACATAAAAAATTACAGATAAACCATGCTAATGGTATAATTGCTTACGTTTTAGGTTTTAGCATACTTGTCAGTATTAAAATATGCTTGTTTTAACATACTTATGGCATATGGAATTTCTCTCTCTCTCTCTCTCTCTCTCTCTCTCTCTCTCTCTCTCTGTGTGTCCACAAAGATGGCAATATCCGAAATTCTTGAAAATGCTGAAAAATTAAGGTTAGGGTTACAAATTATTATGTATTTATATGTCCCTATAAAACATGAAACGTGTGCATGCGTGCGTGCGTGCGTGCGCGTGTGTGTGTGCGTGTCTCCCACGGGAGGTGCCAGACGGCCAGTAATTTGGTTGTCTTGGCTCGTCTGGAGCAACACCTGCCCCCTCTCTGGGGAAACGGCCTTTCAGCCAAGAGGGAGAACAAGGAGCAAACTCACGTAATGCAAAACCCACACTCCAATGCTTCGTCACTGACCACTCTTCAATCATTTTCCACTGATGCAAATTTATCTGTATTTAATCTTATTCAAGTGAACAAAAATACATTCTTTTATTTTATTAGCTATTCGCCATTTGTGATTAAAGAATCAACATGTTTTGATTGTTATTTTATTTAAAAAAGATAAACGAATAAACAACAAAATATGAAAAACAAAACCTACCGGCGCTACCGGCTGTCACAGCGACTTTACTATAAAAAATGTGCATAAAGCAATAAAGGGCACGACCCTGAAAAGTCAAGAAAGATCTTTGGATAGCAGATATGTTTTCACTAAAAAATAACTTACTATGTAATGTAACGTATTGTATAATTTCACTGTGGTTATGAATATAAACATCTCAGACATCAGCACGCCAACACACGTGAAAGAAAATATAGTTATGATGTATTTTTGGTCATGCAACGAATTGCCGGTCTATTGTCTCATAAATCATAGGCCTACAATTCAATCGAGATTAGTGGACCATTGATTTAAATAGCCTACTTGTTATTCAAAAAAAAATATATATATATAAGGATTTCGTTTTAATAAATTCGTTGTTAATGCATGACAAGCTCGTGAGGAAAACAACATATTTATCTAACTAATTGCATCACAAAATATAGATTAATGAAATAAATAAACACTAAAGGTGCAAGTTGATGCTTACATTTTTTCTTTCATACTGAATTACTGAATGACAAAAGTCTAACACACGATAACTTTTCTTTTAGCTACATAGTCTACAACCAACGTACATTATTCTAGACAACAATCTTCCAACAACAAAAAATAAATAAATAAAAAAACAAAACACAAAAATGATGTGATTCATATTCCTAAATCAAAACATATTTAACAAGTAATAAATAAAAAATAAATATTTAAATACGAGTGGTTTAGGTCACGATGTCATAATTCAAGTGGCACTTATACGTCATTTCCTCCTGATTGAACAACTACTAATAAGATCTACAGAGCAGCTATTAGAGGAGAGGGGCTGTTTTTTCTCCTCACTGATACAGAGTGATGTTACGGCTTATCTCTGTACTTAGAAGAAAAAAAAAAAAAAAAATGCATCGGTTTGTCGATATAGGCCCTACACATATAATAACATAAGTTATTCAATTTGTTTTAAGTCCCTCTTGACCTTATTGCATCATTTATTCTGTGCCTGTAGCTTGAAGCAGGGACCACAGTCTTAAATGGTTCACAACTCTTTGAGCAATCACCATTTTGGTTAAAGGGGGTATTATTTTCGCTCTAAGCTAGCCTACTAGCCTATCTCATTAAATTAATCAATAACTGTCTAATGAACACTTGGGTGGTAGCCATCTTATGTAGGCTAGTTTCAATCTCTTCCAATTGCACTTACAATGCAGATAGCGCAAAAAAGCCAAAAATGTCAGACCACAAACTGCGAAATTAGGATACTGTGTTGTTTGCCGAAAATAGCCCCCTACATGTCCTTAGAGTATGTACATAAATTGGGACCTTCTCCTAAACATCCAACACATGATTTAGATATGAAATGTAACAAATAGCTAGTCTCAGAATTTCAATCTTTGACAGCTTTTTGTCAGGGGGCAGGGTAGGTAACAACTTTCTCAGTTCGGCAAAGGCAACATTGAAGGCTTCAACCCGGATTCTCTCGCGGGTGGCATGGGCTGAACGGTATTTGGCTGTGGCCCGTCTGCGCCTCCTCTTTTCCTCCCTGCTGAGGGTTTGCGGGGCCAGAGACTTCGTCTTGCCCTCTCCCTCCATGGGCTCATCCGTGATGCATCCAACCTTGATATCGTTCAGAATAGTTTCAGCGTCTGACTGGCTCCACGGCAGATCTGAATCAGTTTGTTCTGGACTCAGCATCATTTTCGGTTTCAACCAGTTTCTCCTTATGTATCAGTTTCACAAAGTCCTAAAACACAAATATGTCATAGCCTACTTAATTACAATTAGGTCAATAAAAAAACAACAACAAACACATTTTTTACAGTTATTTTCCCCAATAAATAATATTTATCTTCCCCAATATTTTCTCTTCTTTGCACACTCTTTTGGTTATCTTTGGTTGTCACTTAAGAAAAAGATATTTGCTGGATAAACAATAGCATTTTCATAACAGCTCTAACAAAAATTCAATGGTCGTGGCACTGTAGAACTTGCATTTTAATACATTTTATACCACTACTACAGTTATTGGGAGAAATGCGCGTTTCAAGTGTCTAAAATTTGAATAAAATGTTTTTTAAAAGAGGCCAAAATCATTATTTTATTGTTAAAATATAACAGTTTTAAAATCAGTTTAAAATGGACCTCGCAAATGCACAACCTTTTTTATGTCTATTTCAATATGTTTTCAGAACCTTCCTATATAGGAATACAATATTATGTACAAATATGATAATTCTGGAGTCATGTTCTACAATTAGAGTCATCCATCTGTCACACTAACGCTTGGCACGTGCTGCCTGACAGGACAAAACGGAACCAGAATAATAAATGGTTCAAAAGGTTAACATCTGTTGTGAGAACTTTGCTTTTAGATCACCATACATTCTCGCTCACAATTTATAATGGACAGCCACGGTAGTTATATCCTAAATATTTACAACATCTACATGTTTCATTTAGCCTATTTAAATGAATTGTTTAAGATGTTTGTTAGTTAAAAAAAAAATTTAAAAAAGCTCAATGGAAAAAGGCAATGGAAAACTTTAATGACTGGCTTGTGAACTATATTTGTACAGTGTAACTAAAACGTATAACTAAATAGAAGAAAATGTGTAAAGCAACAGTTGTACAAAGAATGGTTAATGCATTTGAGCGGAACAGTTTTCAAAATAATTTAACCTAACTCAAAGTTCTAAACATTTTACAAACAGGAATATTAAAATGACTGGATAACCTCTATATAAGCTATACTAAATCTTACCTCATACCTTTCAGAGAATACAAGTATAAATAATATGACAGTTAAGTATATAATTTACACGAATAAATGAACAAACCGTTTTATGCACTTGACACCTCCAGAAAGAAGAACATGTACAAGCTGTCCAACTGTTTACTCTATCCTCGTGTCTTTATGTAATTTCTTTCATTAAGCATCGTCCCGTCGTGTTGTGCTATATTTCTTCATTTACTTTGAGATCCTCCGATAACAAAATTATATCTGTTTCTGTCAAAATTGTGATGCTGAGCAATTCTGCCTTTCACCGTTTTTCGTTTGTAAAAATAATGGATGGTGCCTTCGATCTTGAGATAAAAATCTGATGCATCGTGACCCCAGACTCTAGACAATAGAGATTGCTCTGCCGATAAGATTGTAGAAAAAGTAATTAAATGTTGTCAGTCCTCTTGAGAGAGACTTCGATTACTTGAGAATGAACTGGCGGTAAAACAGCCCTTTAATCGAAAACCATCTCCGTTAAATCCTCTTCTATTTCGCTAGAGCTCCGTCGCCCGATCAGAGTATAATGGATCAGAGTATGAGAGAATAGTTCTAAGTAAAAGCTGCTCAGAATGACAGAAGGTTGGAATATATTTGTGGGATGGTATTGTCTAACACCGCCCCTTCGCATCATACCTTCCAGTCTGCCCCTCTCCACCCATCTCCTCCAGGTTCGCAAAAAAAAACAAAAAAAAAACATGCTTACTATATTTACCACTCACACCCACATGCACCTATAGCAATAACATAGCCTATATGTAGCTACAGCATATATTTTAGCTTTTTTAACCTTTGTAATTAATACAAATATTAATGTTAGTTCACAATGCAAAACATTTTAAATCATACAATTTTGAAAAAAATAAATAAATAAATTTGTAGCAAATGTCAATGAACCCTAAAATAATAAATGCCGTATATTTGTGTGTGTGTGTGTGTGTGTATATATATATATATATATATATATATATATATATATATATATATATATATATATATATATATATATATAAATATTAGATTAATCTCACTGTGATCTTGGAATTAATCTAGATTAATCTAGATTAAAATGGCTCATTTGAATTCTGCCAAAGGCATTCAGAATGTGTGCTACCCAAATAATGACTTGGTGCTTTCACACTTGGTTCGATTGCCTGGACCTGACCCGAGTTCGATTGCTTCCCCCTCCCCCTGCCCCCGCTGGACCGTGTTCATATTATATTATTTGGATCCGAACCGGGGAGCGTTTGCGTCATCAAAGCAGCAGCTGTTTACCCCATTACGACTGCGAGCGAGAAGGTGGCAAAATAAATAGCGTTTCTCACCTCACTTTTATATTTTTGTTTTTGAACCGTTGGTTTTGTTACCAAAGCTTTAATAGGGTAATGGCACTTGCTTTTATCGGCCGCTAATGTACTGCAAATGCTCTAAAGAACGCTGACAACGAGCAGAAATTAGATCTACAGCACTCTGTTTACAGTATGTCAGTCACGCTCCTCAGGAAAATGAGTGAAACACATTTTTATCAAATCATACGTCATTAATAGCGGTTCACTTCCGCGATTTAGTACTATTGTGTTCAAATCTGCAGTGAACCCTACCGAAGGACTCGAGTACGGTTCGCGGGTGAGTTCAGAAGACAGCGTTCACGTGTGATGTGGTAATTTCACAGTAGGCATACACTAAGGTTCGAAGACTCGTTCTCACTCCCTACAGTGTGTGCTAAAATATCACAGTGAATATCATCATAGCTTGCGTAGTATAGACCCAGCTCCCAACCCAACTTTGAGAATAGATTAACGGCGATATTTTTTTTTATCGCCCGATACGTCTCTCACCATAACGGTCCAACACTATATATATATATATATATATATATATATATATATATATATATATATATATATATATATATATATATATATATATATATTTAACTGTTTTATTTATTTTTTATAAAATTTCGGAAGACCTTGAGTGGGTCAGAAATGATTTTTACCACTTCATTAAGTTTTGTTTTGTAGAAAGCCTTTCTTTAGGGTGAATTTCGTTTGGTATAGATTGTATCTTAATTTTAATCAATGTTACATCAACCAATTGCCTGGATTTCATAAATAATAAGCAAATATAGCAGACGAGCAATCACCTGCATTGTGGGTGAACTGGAGTGCATCTCATAAATGAACCGAAACTCAGCATATAGGCTACTTGCCTCACAGACATGAGAAATATGTCAACAGAAAGCTTGAAATGTCTTTTAATCGAAACTTTTAATCATTAAAAATGAAAAGAAATAGGCCACTCTCTGATTATGTAATCTGTATGAAATGTGTATTTCTCTCTTGGCTCGTTCACTACCGTGGAGATGCAAAGCCAGCGTCTTCAACATCATCTTTGCAGCTGACACTGACACAGAAAACACTAGTTTACCTATTAATAAACTGGTAACACTTTACAATAAGGGTGCACTAATATGCATTAATTCATGCTTAACTAATGCACAGATAATGAGTTAATGTGTTACTAATTGTTAACTAGCCCATTTATTAATGATTACTGCATCAGCAACTAATAAAGATTCTACATGATTAATAGATTAAGGAATAATTAAATTGTTATTAGTTAAATGTGTCATAATGTATTAATTCCTTAATAACATATTATATGAACTAATAATGTAAATTAATGTGTTAATTACCACAACAGGTCAAAGCCATGCATTTCAACTTCCAGTGGTCTGCTTTAATTAATCATTAGCTAATGATTTACAAATGTGTCATTATGTTATGACTTTACTTGTTGGGGCACATGACTATTAACTAATTAAAACTTAATTCAAAACCAATAACCACAATTACATATAACTTAATCAATTAGTTAATAGTCATGTGCCCCAACAAGTAAAGTCATAACATAATGACACATTTGTAAATCGTTGATTAGGAGATCAATTCACCATAACTGCAAAACATGGTCCTGGGTCCAAAAATCAAATAGCTGATTCTCTCTCTTGTTTTGATTTCAAGAAATTCAGGCTGCTGGCACCAGATTCCCGAGCCCAGTACCTCACTAGTCAGAGCTGATATTCCCATAAACTACCCATTGAAACCCCTCCTTGATGTCTCTTCTAATTCCATTATTCAAGCCGTTTCCCCCAGAACCCTTGAATCCTACCTAACTGCATAGAAGTGTTTCAAGTCTTTCCACTCCACATACAATCTGCTTTTTCCCGTTTTTTCTCTGCTCACCATCACTTAATTCATATCTTATCTCAACAGCATCAAGAACCTTTGAGCCAGCTCCATCAAGGGTTATCTAAGCGTAATCCAATTTTTTCACAAACAAATTTTTGGTTCGCCCTCCTCAGAAATAGCCAATCCAGAGACATCTACCCAACCCACCAGCCCAGACGCTAGACAACCAATAACTTTAGACATACTCACTAAATGTATCTCCACCCTCCGCAGAGGCTACCACTTCATTAATACCACTCACACACTGGACGCAGTGTTCATCTTCTCTCCTCCTTCTCTACACTTACTGAGGCAGAAGTATCCAAAGTTTTCCTCTCCAGCCATCCTAACACCTTTCCTCTAGATCCTATCCCCTCACACCTTCTACAAGCAATCTCTCCTACACTCCTACCAGCACTCACACACAAAACATCTGTCTGCACCGGCTTTTTCCCTACCACATTCAAGCAGGCTCGGGTAACCCCACTGCTTAAAAAAACAAACACTAGACACATTACTTGTAGAGAACAGCAGACCTATTTCTCTCCTCCCATACTTAGTGAAAACACTTAAACGAGTTGTTTTCAACCAGGTTTCATTTTTCCTCTCACAGTCTAATCAGCTGGACGTGAACCAGTCATGTTTCAAAAAGGGCCTCACTGAAGCCCTGCAGTTGGCAAAAGCTGCTTCCAAATCATCAGTCCTCATGAACCTTGATCTATCTGCTGCCTTTGACATCGTGAATCACCAGATTCTTCTGTCCACCCTCTCATCACTGGGCATCACAGGGATTCCCTCAACTGGTTTAAATCCTTTCTCACAGGTAGGTCTTTCAAGATTGCTTGGAGAGTGGAGGTATCCAAAGCACATCAACTGACCACGGGGGTTCCTCAGGGCTCAGTGATCGGACCTCTTCTCTTCCCCATTTACACTACATCACTGGGACCCATCATACAGGTGCATGGCTTCTCATACCACTGCTATGCTAATGACATACAACTCTACCTTTCATTTCAACCAGATAGATGGACGAATCTCAAGCTGTCTGGCAGACATCTCGGCATGGATGAAAGAACATCACCTGCATCTCAACTTGGCAAAGACTGAGCTTCTCGTCTTCCCTGCCAATCCGACTCTACAACACGATTTCACCATCCAGCAAGGTTCATCTTTGATTACCCCTTCAGTAATCTACCCCTTGACGACCAGCTGTCCTTCAAAGACCAGATTTCAAAGAGCTCGGTCATGCAGGTTTGCGCTGCACAACATCAGGAAGATCAGACCGTTTCTTACAGAGCATGCAACACAGCTTCTTGTCGAGGCCCTGGTCATTTCTATCTTTGACTACTGCAATGCTCTTCTGGCTGGTCTTCCATCGTGTGCAATCAAAACACTTAAAATGATTCAGAACGCTGCTGCACGTCTTGTCTTCAGTGAGCCCAAAAGGGCTCATGTCACATCTCTCCTCATCTCACTGCACTGGGCACCACTCGCTGCCCACATCAAGATCAAGGCTTTGACGCTTGCTTATGGATCCACCACAAGCTCAGCACCTGCATACTTCGACTCGCTCCTACGAGTCTACACCCCCACCAGAAGCCTTCGCTCAGCTAAGGAGCGTAGGCTTATGGTATCATCACAGAGAGGCATGAAATCCCTCTCCAGAACTTTTTCATTCACCGTTCCCGGCTGGTGGAATGATCTTCCCACCTCCATACGGATGGCAGAATCACTATCATCATTCAAAAGACAGCTAAAAACTCATCTCTTCCATAAGCACTGAATCTTATCATAAAAAAATGTAAAACAATCTTCTTTTTCCTCTATTTCTCTTCTATTCCCTCCCTATTCTAGCTTAGGCTACTCTGAGTAATGTCCAAAACTTGGTATTTAAGGCGTTTTTTCTCTTCATGACTGATCGCTTCCTGTACTCCTCAGTTGTAAGTCGCTTTGGATAAATGCATAAATGTAAATGTAAATCTCCTCCCCTTCCAACAGGACCCAATTCTCTGTACAACTGGCTCATTAGATAGATGGAAGGCATGTTGAAAATGGCTAGCCTCCACTGCTGCAGCAGTATCATCAACTCTGCTACTGCAGAAGCTCTGTTACTCTGTCCAAACACGCTCGACTGCCACAGCAGTGTTATCTATTCTGCTCCCGCAGGAGCCCAGTTCTCTGTACAATTAGCTCATTAAATAGTTGGAAAGCAAGTTGGGAATGCAAGTTGTTTCCACTGCCACAGCAGTGCTATCTCCTCTGCTCCCATAGGAGCTCACCCATGTGCAGCCATCCCCAGATGACTACCAGCAAGGCTCACCCTTCAGATGCCATGACCATCAAATCTCATGCACACCATCAGCTTCATGCTCTGCAACTTCTGGCAGGGTACCAACATAGTTTTCTGGCTGCTGTCCCAAATTAGTTTGCAACCTTTTGGGGAGAGTTCTCTGGGTTTGCTAAAAAGTTGTGAGAAAATGAGATACTTGTCACTGCGCGTCAAATCCGTTATGTGCAGCAGCGGCAAATCTTAAAGTCACAGCAGCCGAATTAAACAGTTGCTGTGATGTCTGTCATTAATGTTAATCAAAGAACAAAAGTAACAGAGAAGATTGTATCTTTAATAAGAATTAATCTAAATTGTATTTATTATTTATGCAGTGCAGACTGTTTGATTACTTTATTCAATTTCTGTATATTTCCTACCTGTTGGGCAGGTTTATTTATGTGAAGACAGATTAGTTTATGTGAAGATTGTTTTACATTCACTTTTAATAATTTTTATAATATATAATTATAATTAATTTTAATATAATTATTTTTTAAAGCCTAATAAATGTTGAAATTGATATAGCTTTCAATTATACTGTCTATCATTAATGTTTAAAAAAACATTTGTGTGTGTGTGTACTCCAATGAAAGCAGTGCATTAATATAGAACGGTAATTAAACTGACTGGAACTGCCTGTGCATTAAATCAAAAACGTATTAAACTTTTTTTAAACATCTGGATTTTATAAATTTTTGAAAGTCTTTTTATTTAAATCTTTTAATGAACATAAACTAAACCATGACAGATCAAATAATTGTGCACAAGAGGTTATGTGTGACATTTGCAAATTTTATTTTAGATTACAGAGTGGACAATGGACAGCACATCCACAGAGGATGTAAAACTGTTGGAACTGAAGCAAAATGTCAATCATGGAGAGAAATGGGTACAAAGTGGGCAATGGGGACTGGGGAGGCTGGGGTAGGGGCAGCTGGAGGGTCCAGCTGATACTGAGGAGACCCTGCTGGAGTTGTGGCCATGGGGAATCAAACAGGCACGTTCTGATGTATGATAACAAATTCAAAAATATACTATGAACAATTACCCTAAACATTAAAACAACAAAGAAGTAAAAAACCCAATTGTGGAAAAACACCATTACTTTACGGTGCAACATCCTTGCCATATACTGCCAACAAAAATATATTTTAGAGATATTTATATAAAATGTATTAAATAATGTTCTGTTTTTTATATTATAAATTAATTTTTACAGAAACCTGAAACACTGAGCTTTCTTCACAATATAGTAAAATGGGTATGTGGCTCTTGTGTCACACTATTCCCAGATCACCAAGAAGGATCACAGAAGTATGTGTTTGTTGATCAGGCATCTGCGTTGTGGTGACCAACCATGCCTAACAAGCTGATTAAAACGATGAAGGAGGCTCCACTGACTTGCTGTGGCCCTGAGCCACAAAATGGAGGGTGGGGAAAGAGGGCTAGTTGCAACTTGCTTCATAGTGCCAGTATGGACCATGGGGGGATGTGGCAGAGTGAGGGTATAGACAAAGAACTGGTGGTGGTAACAGAAGAATGGGGTGAGGGAGGTTGGGGGGTGGGAGGTATTGTGATAGACAAGTCGCCTTAAGCCATGTGTCCAAGTTGATGTGACTTTGTGTCTGTGTGCATGTGTGTATCAGAGGCATGTCATATAACAAAGGAAGGGATATACTGACAGGAAGCACACAGGGAGTCAGTCTAATTGCACCAGGTCAGAGGGGCAGACAGAGACCTCTTGTCCTGCAACTAGAACTCCAAGAGATCTATGTCAAAGAAGAGCAATTACAGAACACATACAGCTTAACAACAGATGAATTACTCTTTCTCTGACTAGAGACCCCAGTGGTGCGCCAACCTATGATTTAAGCTAGTGAGTTCACTTTTACTCTCTCTGCAAGTTCCCTTTTTCATCTTGTACCAACACGTGTTTTCTTGTGGACATATTTTTGCAATGTTTAATAAATACATAGAGATACTTATAATCTACTAATCTAATAAGATAAGGTAGTTTAATTATAAATGGTGACCTAAACACAACAAAAATTAAAGCAGTGAGAAAACAGCAGTTAATTAACACATCTAATCATAGTGATGTGGATATGTTTGCACCAGATCTGCAATTTGGCACTCCAGTCAAGTCATGTAACATTTGTTTATATAACTGTAATGTTATTCACTGAAGGTGAGTAGAGTTTAGAACCCATGTGCAGTTTAATGAATACAAAACAAAACAAACTAAAACATGGTATAAAATTGAGTACTAGTACATGACTATATCAATTGACTTTACTTGTCAAAAGCTTTACTTGTCAGTCAGAACCCAATTTGCCTACTTATACTACGACCTAAAAGTATATACTCTTTTTGTGAAGAAAAACTAGATACTTCTGCATGTATCTGAAGAGCATGCATCTGGGTATCTTTGGAATACTCATTTCAACATAGCCCTATATGATTTGGGACGTAGGCCTACTAATTCCATTTTTGAAGGATGGATAGTATGCGGATATCACAGATTTTTTTTAGGACGGATAGCCTAGAATTAAATAAGACACACCTGAAAGCAATCAAACAATGAACCAGTCAGAGCAAAACACATACGTAGGCTAAACAAGGAAACAGATGTCCAGATCACATGAGGGGAACAGGGAATAACATGACAAAATAGGATACATGACTTTGAGAAACTACAAAATATCACACATGAGAATGAACAAAAACAAAACCAAAAACAAATGTGACACATCAAAACAAAAAAAAACAAAGACACCTACCTATTACGTAATCACTATGGGTCAATGGCAGCTTAAAGGTAATTGCTGCATTAAATTTTGAAGTAAAATCAATCTATACATAAAATCAGGACCTGTTACTGGCCCTATTTAAAACTAAGGCCCTAAATGCACTTCCAAACTGCATCTAAGGAGATGGCTTTTATAGCAACTATAGTTGTAATTTAAGCCACATAACCATATGTTGTGCATGTGTGTTATAATGGATTGGCACATCATTTGCCATATATTCGCTGCCCCTGGCTTGGCGTTTACAGGGGCAGCAGGCTGTGGTAATGGCAGTGGAGCTGGCCAGTAGCGAACAGGAGGTGTAGGTGTGAGATCAGGGGGCCTATGGTCCCATGTGAAATTGTGACCATCACTGTGGCCCTAGCCAGCCCCTTCTACCATCTGTAGTCTCAGCAGGGAGCCCCCCACACACATGCACACAAACACATGTAATTAAATATAGAGCGAGGCTCTATATTAACATCCACAAGGGTATCTAGCGCCTGTATGCCACATCATCCTCATTTACTTATTTGACAGCTTTTTACAACTGCTCATTACTGTTTGCCAAACAGTTGAATTAATTGTGAAGTTTGAGTCAACAGTATGTCCAATTTACACATATAATAAAGCCAACAAAATCATTGGGGAGAAATCTCAGGCAAAGCATGGGATATGTGTTGGAGTCTGAAGGCCCCATTAGTCACTTAGTAATTCAGGTGGGTGCAGATGTCTAAGCACCTGGAGGTAACAGTGCATGTGCTCCCATTTCTTACTTCTCTCTACATCCATTCCAAACACCTCCACTTCAGCTTTACCCTTTAGTTTACCTTATAATTATATATATATATATATATATATATATATATATATATATATATATATATATATATATATATATATATTAACATTCACTCCTATCTCTGCATGTCCTGTTTCACCTAGTCTGTCTCTTCATATTTTCAACTTTTAACCCATCTTTATTATAGCTTCTCAAAAGATTCAGTCTTCTTTTGTCATGCCTTTGCCCTTTTGCCCTTGGCTTGCCTTCCTTCTCTTTTTGGCCCTTTGGCTTGAGATACATATAACAGAATGGATCACCCCTTTCTCTCTCTCTCTGCACTCCTCTTTAATGGACTCTTGTCCTTTTTACTCCAGCTGGCTGATGGGTTCATTAAACTCATCACCTTGCCAAGTCTCTATGATGCTTTGGTTAAATGAAAGGGATATATGAGCAAGAGTGTATGTGTGGTTTGCGGAGGGGTAGCTTGCTACTCCCTTGGCATCTATTTTGCTACTTCAACAATGAAAGGGTACAAAATGTGGTGTAAGGGGTCCATTGTATAGTGTTATGGAACATGCCTTCAGCCTCTTATGTTGTGAATCTACTGAAATGTGCGTCTATTATGTTAGTGTAAACATGTGACTCAGGTACTGGCAGTCATAATCAGCCAAGCAATACTAATTAACTTGCACAACGAATGTGATCATAAACATAATGGCAGAAATCAACATTATACTAAAACTAGCAACCGGACTGATGGTGACTGCAGTTATATATATATATACAGTATATATATACAGTATTGTTCAAAATAATAGCAGTACAATGTGACTAACCAGAATAATCAAGGTTTTTAGTATATTTTTTATTGCTACGTGCTTCAGTAGATTCTCAGAAAACAAACAAGACCCAGCATTCATGATATGCACGCTCTTAAGGCGGTGCAATTGGGGTATTAGTTGAAAGGGGTGTGTTCAAAAAAATAGCAGTGTCTACCTTTGACTGTACAAACTCAAAACTATTTTGTACAAACATTTTTTTTTTTCTGGGATTTAGCAATCCTGTGAATCACTAAACTAATATTTAGTTGTATGACCACAGTTTTTTAAAACTGCTTGACATCTGTGTGGCATGGAGTCAACCAACTTGTGGCACCTCTAAGCTGTTATTCCACGCCATGATTCTTTAACAACATTCCACAATTCATTCACATTTCTTGGTTTTGCTTCAGAAACAGCATTTTTGATATCACCCCACAAGTTCTCAATTGGATTAAGGTCTGGAGATTGGGCTGGCCACTCCATAACATTAATTTTGTTGGTTTGGAACCAAGACTTTGCCCGTTTACTAGTGTGTTTTGGGTCATTGTCTTGTTGAAACAACCATTTCAAGGGCATGTCCTCTTCAGCATAGGGCAACATGACCTCTTCAAGTATTTTAACATATGCAAACTGATCCATGATCCCTGGTATGCGATAAATAGGCCCAACACCATAGTAGGAGAAACATGCCCATATCATGATGCTTGCACCTCCATGCTTCACTGTGTACTGTGGCTTGAATTCAGAGTTTGGGGGTCGTCTCACAAACTGCCTGTGGCCCTTGGACCCAAAAAGAACAATTTTACTCTCATCAGTCCACAAAATGTTCCTCCATTTCTCTTTAGGCCAGTTGATGTGTTCTTTGGCAAATTGTAACCTCTTCTGCACATGCCTTTTTTTTAACAGAGGGACTTTGCGGGGGATTCTTGAAAATAGATTAGCTTCACACGGACGTCTTCTAACTGTCACAGTACTTACAGGTAACTCCAGACTGTCTTTGATCATCCTGGAGGTGATCATTGGCTGAGCCTTTGCCATTATGGTTATTCTTCTATCCATTTTGATGGTTGTCTTCCGTTTTCTTCCACGTCTCTCTGGTTTTGCTCTCCATTTTAAGGCATTGGAGATCATTTTAGCTGAACAGCCTATCATTTTTTGCACCTCTTTATAGGTTTTCCTCTCCAATCAACTTTTTAATCAAAGTACGCTGTTCTTCTGAACAATGTCTCGAACGACCCATTTTCCTCAGCTTTCAAATGCATGTTCAACAAGTGTTGGCTTCATCCTTAAATAAGGGCCACCTGATTCACACCTGTTTCTTCACAAAATTGATGACCTCAGTGATTGAATGCCACACTGCTATTTTTTTGAACACACCCCTTTCAACTAATTCAACTAATTGCCCAATTACACAGCCTTAAGAGCGTGCATATCATGAATGCTGGGTCTCATTTGTTTTCTGAGAATCTACTGAACCTACTGGTAACTTGTTGTCCACGTAGCAATAAAAAATATACTAAAAACCTTGATTATTCTGGTTAGTCACATTGTACTGCTATTATTTTGAACAAGACTGTATATATATAATAAAATTGGTGTATATATACAGTCGTGGTCAAAATTGTTGTCACCCCTGGTAAATATGATCAAATATGGCTGTAAAAAATATAAATCTGCTTTGTTTTTCCTTTTGATCTTATATTTAAAAAAATCACAAAAATCTAACCTTTCATTGAAGTAAAAGATTTGAAAATGGGGGGTAAATCACATTATGAAATAAATGCTTTTCTCCAAAACACGTTGGCCACAATTGTTGGCACCCTTTTATTAAATACGTTTTGCAACCTCCTTTTGCCAAGATAACAGCTCTGAGTCTTCTCCTCTAATGCCTGATGAGTTTGGAGAGATCAGATCCCATTCAGATTCACAGATCCATGGTGCTTCTTCTCTTCAGTTCATCACTCATTCTCTATAGGGTTCAGGTCAGGGGACTGGGATGGTCATGGCAGAAGCTTCATTTTGTGTTCAGTGACACATTTGTGTGTTGATTTTGATGTTTGTTTTGGATCTTTGTCCTGATGGAAGATCCAACCACAGCCCATTATAAGATTTCTAGCAGAGGCCGTCAGGTTTAGATTTTTTATCTGTTGGTATTTGCTAGAATCCATGATGCCATGTGTCTGAACAAGATGTCCAGGACCTCCAGCAAAAAAATAGGCCCTCAACGTTAAAGTTCCAGCTGTATATTTAGTTGAGGGCATGGGGTACTTTTTATCCCTGTTTGCACAAAACCCTTCTGGTAGATTTGCTGTCAAAAAGCTCTTGTTATAGGTCATCTGACCACAGAACCAGGTCCCGTCTGAAGCTCCAGTCATGTCTGACCACTCAATATGCTTGAGTTTGTTTCTGGATGAGCGAGGAGGATTTTTCTTGAATCCCTCCCAAACAACATGTGGTGATGTAGGCGTTTGTTTGATTTTTTTTTAGGCTTTCTGACCCCAAGACTCAACTAATCTCTGTGATTCTCCAGCTGTGATCCTTGGAGAGTCTTTGTCCACTCAAACTCTCCTCCTCACCGTGCATTAGGACGACACACACACACACACACACACACACACACACACAACACACACACACACACACACACACACACACACACACACACACACACACACACACACACACACACACACACACACACACACACACACACACACACACACACACACACACACACACACGTCCTCTTCCAGTCAGATTCATAACATCTTTAGCTGACTGGATCTTCTTAATTATTTCCCTGATGGTGGAAATGGGGTTTTTCAATGCTTTAGCTGTTTTCCTACAGCCACTTTCTATTTTGTGGAGCTCAACAATCTTTTTCTGCAGATCAGAAGTTACTATATTCTGTGGTTTTACTCATCGTGATGAATGATTAAAGGAATTTGGCCTCTGTGCTTCCTTGTATTTATACTCCTGTGTAACAAGATGTCATAGCTGGACAATTTCATGTTCATAGTCACCCTGGTGTGCTAAAAAATGTAAATATTAATGGGAATATACTTCTGAGATATTTTACTCATAATATTTTTTAAGGGGTGGCAACAATTGTTGCCAATGTGTTTTGGAGAAAAGCATTTATTACATAATGTGATTTACCCCCCATTTTCAATTCTTTAACTTCAATGAAATGTTAGATTTTTGTGAATTTTTTAAATAAAAGATCAAAAGGATAAACAATGCAGATTTATTTCCTACAGCCATATTTTATATATATATATATATATATATATATATATATATATATATATATATATATATATATATATATATATATATATATATATATATATATATAATGTATGGAGAGGTTGCTTCTAATCAATCAGATCGAAAGTAACTAGTAACTAACTACTTGAGTAGTTTTCATCCAATTCTTTTTTACTCTTACTCAAGTAACTATTATGATTGTTACTTTCACTTTTACTTGAGTAAATATTTCCATAAGTACTTGTACTTTTACTTGAGTACAGATTTTGGCTACTCTACTCACCTCTGGTAACTTGTTTGCCACGTAGCAATAAAAAAATATACAAAAAACCTTGATTATTCTGGTTAGTCACATTGTACTGCTATTATTTTGAACAATACTGTGTGTGTATATATATATATATATATATATATATATATATATATATATATATATATATATATATATATATATATATATATATAATGTTGCACCTTGGTGTGTGAATTACATCTCTATCACATTATGGCATGAGTTGTAGGCTATCACTCAAGACAGACTAACAGTGGAGAGAGATGTGTACAGAGCTAAACAAGTGGGACACAAAACATTATTTTAGCGTCTTGGATGAATAAGGCTGCAGTGTTTTTCTTTATTTTTTTTACTTGTTTGAACAAATTCATTATAATGAGAGTGCATCTTTGTTTGCCTCGCAATCAAAAAGACAGCTACAGTGATTTTAATGCCAGCGATCTTACTCCCTTTCTGTATATCATATTTTTCATGCTGCCAACCACACATTGCAAAGTTTACATACTGACAACCATATCTAAATGTGCAATTGAATCCGATAGACAGTGATAACCATGGCAATGTCTTTGTTCTTCTTTTATTTCAATCAAATAGAGAGAAAAGCAGCTGGTTATGTCTGTTCGTGTCTGCCTATATCTAGCGGGGGTGAGATTCACTCTGTGTCGGTTCGTCATTCTTGTCTGTGTGTTCTTACCAAGTCTGGTGCTGTGTTGACTGCCAGAAGTGCTCTCCTCGATCTCGTCTGCGTTCCAGACTTCTGGAGATCGTTTGAGAAGTCCTTCATCTATTTCCAGTCAACTCCACGCTGGATCTGTGCTGCCCAGTCTTCCTCATCAGGGATTGTGTGCCCAGGTCACCCGCCTACCAAACGTGGTGTCCGGAGTATCATACCCAGTTCATCTGTCATTCTCTTCGGAGATGGACTTCCAGGTCGCCCGCCTGTCTAACGTGGTGTTGGAGTATTTCTTGTCTCACTCTGTCATCCAATAAACACTGTTTGCTTGCATTTGGATTCAAGCCTCTCATTGTGACAGAACGAACCGACTATAGATGTATCCAGCAAGCATGGTGGAATGGTCTCTAGCAACAGGAGGATCAGACGATAACCACAGGTCACGCCATACAGACCTTAATCACCCTAGTGTCTAAGCTAACGAAACAGGTACAGCATCTCAAGGGTGTGGTTGCCGCTTCTCAACAACACAGAGCAGCTGATCCACCGACTCCAGTGATCCAGTCAATGCCTTCCACTGAACCTCGCCGTCCGCCTCCTGCATTCTACTCTGGGGAATCTCAGTTGTGTCATCCTTTTCTGGCCAAATGCTCATTATACATCTCTCTTCAGCCATCCGCATTTCCTACGGTGGAGTCCAAGGTGGTTTTTGCGGTCACTTTGCACACGGGAAGACCAGGCAGCTGGGGAACGACTGTGTGGGAGCAAGGACTTCTGTGTTGTGCTTCCTTTGAATTTTGTACATTGGCGGCAGAGTGTGGCTGGAGTGCCGAAGCTCAATGGGACATATTTCTTCACAGACTTTCTGAGTAGATAAAGGACGAGATTTACGTTTTGGAATTACCCGCTGGAGTGGATAAACTGATCGATTTGGCTATTCAAGTGGATACTAGGCTTCGTCGACGGGATCGTCGGCCACCGCGAGTCAGGGGTTTAAAACTAACAATGATTGTTGTTTTGTTATAATACAACAACCACTACTGGGCTAGGTTGTAACAGATAGACAAAATGCACAAAAAAACAAAAAAAAACAAAGGGTACTTAGAACGGAGGTTACTGACGGACGGCATCTCTCTGAAGAAACCCTCATCTGCGACTCTCCTCCTGGTGAGACTGCAATGGGCAGCCTCGTCTCACCAGTGTCAGGCTTTATTGGACTCAGGGGCCGAAGGTCCCCTCACTCCGCTCACACACACGATTTCAGTCAATGCACTAGATGGCCAAAGACTTCCGGACATTTCTTTCAATTCATGCACCATCACCCTCATCACGTCAGGGAACCACACGGAGGAGATGGACTTTATGGTTTTATGGTTGGTTCCCATGGTCCTCAGTCATCCCTGGTTGCAGGATGAGTCTGTGAATTTGTCTAATGTGCCCCTGGAGTACCTCGACCTGAAGGAGGTGTTCAGTAATACGCGATCAGCTTCTTTACCTCCTCATCGTTCATATGACTGTGCTATAGATTTATTGCCAGGTATGTCTTGGCCTCAGGGCAAGTTATATTCACTTTCTGCTCCTGAGAGGGAGGCCATGGAGAAATACATTTCTGATTCTATAGCAACCATGTTCATTCGCCCCTCTTCTTCTCCAGCGGGGGCGGGGTTCTTTTTTCTGGTTAAGAAGTATGATACTCTGCGACCTTGTATTGATTACCGAGGGTGAATAACATCAGAATACCTATCCTTTGCCGTTGATGTCTTCAGCCTTCAAGAGGTTGCAGGGAACATCCGTCTTCACAAAATTGGATTTACGAAACGCTTATCATTTGGTTCGCATAAGAGCGGGGGATGAGTGGAAGATGTCGTTTAATACCCCCAGGGGCCATTTTAAATACCTTGTCATATTTAGGCTGTCCAACTCCCCTGCGGTCTTCCAAGCACTCATCAATGATGTGCTGAGAGACATGGTAGATCAGTTAATTTATGTCTACCGGCTCACTTAAAATGTTGGGTTAAAAATAACCCAACAAGTAACCCAACTGTGGGTTGGTATAGCACCTTCCCAATGTTGGGTTATTTTAACCCAATGCATTGGGTTAAAAAACAGTTGGGTTAAAAGCAACCCAACAGTTGAGTTAACATTTTATTTTTATTCATGTCATTATCTTAATAAAATACACTTTGTTTTAAAATACAGATGGTTTATTTGTATAAAACAATACATGTTTTTTAAATAATATATATATACATATTTTTTAGAGTCTAGCATTTAATGTAAATATACATAAATGTGTACATATTAAATTTAAAATACAAAGCAGACATAATACATTCAAAACTTATTACAACAATTACAAACAGAACACATTCAAAACCTATATTTAAAACCTACACAAAAAATTACATAGAGTATACATACAATGTGTAGATGACAACAATTCAAAATTAACAAAAATTTTAAAACTACACAAAAGTGTACAGTAATATTAAATTCAAAACCCATACAACAGAAGAGACAAATTCATCATATTAAATCCTTCCAGAAATAAACAACTTTATTTAAAAATCTACACGCATTGATGTGTTGTAAATATACCTTAAGTAGCAAAACAAATACAAATGATGATGATCAAAGCTCTTAATGAAGCAGCATTGTGTTGAAGGAACTCTGGATATATTCAAGTTTGTGCGCTGCAAAAACTCCCAAATGGGGGCAGAGGTCTTTGGATAGTTTATGTCATAGATGTATAAAAAATTCTGAAACATACATCCAGTGCTTTAAATAAGGTCTTCTGTTCAACTGCCTCCACACGGAAAATGAAAAACACCTGCGAGTTCTCTTTGTCCCCAAGCATCGTGATGTGGATCCTGGCTTCTCTCACTGTTCAGCTAATGCTCCATGTTAGTCCAACCTTAAAAAATAAATAAAGTTCAGTTGGCATGCAATGTGACAACAGTAGTGTTAAACGTTTACATAAGTGTTACAATAAAGCAGTGATTTACTGAATTAAAAAATTGTCACTCTAATTAGTCATTTCTATCCCTTAACCATAATTTACCACTTTATTTACAAAATATTATTAATCTCAACACATCTTCACGAGAGCACCTTGACGCATGCGTGTTGTGTTGATGAGAGAGCAGATGTTGTTGTGTCATTTTTATTTATTTTTTTGCATAAAGCACAAATTAGTCCATAATTTACTCACCTACATGCCATCCTAGTGTATATGACATTGTTCTTTCAGACTAATACAATCTGATTTATATTAATAAATGTCCTGGCTCTTCAAAGCTTTATAATGGCAGTGAATGGAAGCCCAAAAAAGTGCATCCATTCATTATTAAATTAATCCACACGGCTCCAGGGGTTAATAAGAACCCATTGAAGTGAATCGATTGGTTTGTGTAAGAAAAATATTTATATTCAACACGTTATAAAGTAAAATATCTAGCTTCCAGTGGACCGCCTTCCATATTCAACTTCCGAAAAAAACGTAACTGGCGTGACGATGACGTCCGACGTAGCGTAAAATAGCGTAACTGCCGTGACGATGATGTCGGACTTAGCAAAAGCGTTTTGAAATGCGCAAGGAGTTACACTTTCTTTGTAAGTTTAATATGGAAGGCTGTCTGCCGGAAGTTAGTTATTTTAGTCTACAAAGTTTTAAATATTGATATTTTTCTTACACAAACCCATCGATTCGCTTCAGAAGGCCTTTATTAACCCCTGGAGCTTTGTGGATTACTTTTATAATGGACGGATCCTCTTTTTTGGGGTTTCAAATTTTGGGCTCCTATTCACTGCCATTATAATGCTTGGAAGAACCAGGATATTTATTCATATACAGTAACTCTGATTGTATTCGTCTGAAAGAAGAAAGTCATATATGCCTAGGATGACTTGAGGGTGAGTAAATTATAAGATCATTTTTGGATGAACTATACCTTTAATGACAGAATTTTACTTATTTGGGTGAACTAACCCATTTACAAGCAGAATCACTAAAGGAAAGAATAAATTAATGCATATGAGCCACAGAGCAGCAGTGTACTTTATCAAAGCTAATTTGATAGTGTTGTTTTTACTTACAGGCTGAATGTCATTAAGCTTCTCTTCATTTCAGCATATGTTGGACACACAGATTTTCCCATTTGTGAGGTATGGCGATGATGGCAGCATGGCAGGAAGGGTTTTAAAGGCAATTCTCCATAATCACCTTTTGAAAGACAAGTTTACAGTTTTCACTTATACCACATGCATGAGCCTAATTTCACATGCACAGACACAACCAAAACAATTTTTCCAAAAGAAGACATGCCTACCTGAGACAAACTCACCGTCCCAGGATAGTCGTGAAGTCAGGCATGTTCTACTTATTTTATTCCAGAGGATCAAATCCATTTAATCAGTCAATCATCAGACAACTCGTACTCTATTGAAATTAAAAACATATTATATGAAAATGAGGGAAGACAGCTGAAAAAACAAATAAACATATATAAGTAATAAACAGGCCCCAGCACATCACATTTGGGCTGTCTAATCATTATTAAACTTACCAGCTTGTTAGTAGAGAGAAATGTGCATCAGATAAGGAAGACGTCCAAATTGTGTACTATTGGGGGGGATACTCCAGCTGCATTAATCTTTCATTCACTCCTTCCTCTGCATTAGAATGAACAACAACAACAAAAAATCTGAAAAGTAAACTAGTCTTTAAAAATAAAAACATTTTGCATACAACTTATTTCAATACTCACCTTTACTCAACTTTAATTAAATGGAAGAGGTTCAATTGTTGTAGTCTTTGGTTCACAAATGAATCAATTTGTCTAAAACAGATATAACACATTTAAAATAAAGGCAAAAACTGTCATAGCTTCATAAGAAAAAATACTATAATTGGACGCTTTAGCTATTCTTGTAATACATTTAATAGTCACATGACCAGAGGTGGGTAGAGTAGCCAAAATCTGTACTCAAGTAAAAGTACAAGTACTTACGGAAATATTTACTCAAGTAAAAGTAAAAGTAACAATCATAATAGTTACTTGAGTAAGAGTAAAAAAGTATTGGATGAAAAAACTACTCAAGTAGTTAGTTACTAGTTACTTACGATCTGATTGATTAGAAGCAACCTCTCCATATAATATATTATATATATATATATATATATATATATATATATATATATATATATATATATATATATATATATATATATATATATATATATATATATATATATATATATATATATATATATATATATATATATATATATATATATATATAAATACAGTAGTGGTCAAAATTGTCGGCACCCCTAATAAATATGATCAAATATGGCTGTAAGAAATAAATCTGCATTGTTTATCCTTTTAATCTTTTATTTAAAAAATTCACAAAAATCTAACCTTTCATTGAAGTTAAAGAATTGAAAATTGGGGGTAAATCACATTATGAAATAAATACTTTTCTCCAAAACAAGTTGGCCTCAATTGTTGGCACCCCTTAAAAATGTTATGAGTAAAATATCTCTGAAGTATATTCCCATTAATATTGACATTTTTTAGCACACCAGGGTGACGAGGAACATGAAATTGTCCAGCTATGATGTCTTGTTTCACAGAAGTATAAATATAAGGAAGCACAAAGGCCAAATTCCCTTAATCATTCATCACAACGAGTAAAGCCACAGAATATAGTTCTGATGTTCAGCAAAATATTGTTGAGCTTCACAACATAGAAAGGGTGCAGTAGGAAAACAGCTAAAGCATTGAAAACCCCTAATTCCACTATCAGGGAAATAATTAGGAAAGATCCAATCAGCTATAAAGATGTTATGAATTTGACCGGAAGAGGACGTGTGTTTATTTCGTCCTAATGCACGGTGAGGAGGAGAGTTTGAGTGGACAAAGACTCTCCAAGGATCACAGATGGAGAATCACAGAGATTAGTAGAGTTTTGGGGTCAGAAAGCCTAAATCAAACAAACCCCTATAATCACCATATGTTGTTTGGGAGGGATTCAAGAAAAATCCTCCTCGCTCATCCAGAAACAAACTCCAGCATATTCAGTGGTCAGACACGACTGGACCTTCAGACGGGACCTGGTTCTGTGGTCAGATGACCTATAAAAAGAGCTTTTTGGCAGCAAATCCACCAGAAGGGTTTGGTGTAACAAGGATAAAACATACCCCATGTCCACGGCTAACTATACAGCTGGAACTTTAACGCTGAGGGCCTATTTTTTTGCTGGAGGTCCTGGACATCTTGTTCAGACACATGGTATCATGGATTCTAGCAAATACCAACAGATAAAAAATCAAAACCTGACGACCTCTGCTAGAAATCTTATAATGGGCCGTGGTTGGATCTTCCATCAGGACAAAGATCCAAAACAAACATCAAAATCAACACACAAATGTGTCACTGAACACAGAATGAAGCTTCTGTCATGGCCATCCCAGTCCCCTGACCTGAACCCTATAGAGAATGAGAGGCTGAACTGAAGAGAAGAAGCACCAACATGGATCTGGGAATCTGAAGGATCTGGAGATCTTTTTTATGGAGGAATGGGATCTGATCTTCAAATTCATCAGGCATTAGAAGAGAAGACTCAGAGCTGTTATCTTGGCAAAAGGAGGTTGCAAAAAGTATTTAATAAAAGGGTGCCAACAATTGTGGCCAACGTGTTCTGGAGAAATTATTTTACTTCAATGAAAGGTTAGATTTTTGTGAATTTGTTTAATATAAGATTCAATTCAATTCAATTCAAATTTATTTGTATAGCGCTTTTCACAATACACATTGTTTCAAAGCAGCTTTACAGAAAGTGCATTTTATAAATGTACATTGAAAAATGTTAGAAAAAGTTAATCAATCATGTATTATTTTAGGCCGCTATAACAGCGCTGGCGTTGAGTCGTCTCTTCACAGGCGTCGAGTCGTCTCATCACAGGTGTTGGGGCATCTGAAGTCTCCATGAGAGGCTGGATACAAACTGGAGCTGACCAACTATTTACCTCGGGACTAGTGTCCCGAGATAATAACAGAAAAGCAGATGGGAAATAATTAGCATAGCTGCTGTTCAGAATATTAATTCTTTCGATCCGATTTAACTGTAGTATAAAAGGTAATTATAATGTGAATGCTTGGCTAAAGAGATGCGTCTTTAATCTAGTTTTAAACTGGGACAGCGAGTCTGAACCTCGAATAATATCAGGAAGGCTATTCCAGAGTTTAGGAGCTAAATATGAAAATGCCCTCCTCCTTTAGTGGACTTAGATATCCTAGGAACGACCAGAAGCCTCGAGTTTAGTGATCTTAAAGAGCGCGATGGATTGTAGGGCGATAGAAGATCCATTAAATACACTGGAGCTAAACCATTTAGGGCTTTATAGGTCAGTAGCAATACTTTGTAATTGATAACTTAATAGGTAACCAGTGTAGAGATGATAAAATTGGTGTTATATGATCATATTTTCTTGACCTAGTAAGAACTCTAGCAGCTGCGTTTTGGACTAACTGTAGCTTGTTTATTGAGGATGCAGGACAACCAGCTAATAAAGCATTACAGTAATCTAGTCTTGAGGTCATGAATGCATGAACTAACTTTTCTGCATCAGAAATAGATAGCATGTTACGTAGCTTAGCAATGTTTCTAAGGTGGAAAAATGCTGTTCTTGTAACATATGAAATATGATTTTCGAAAGACAAGTTGCGGTCTAATATAACACCCAGGTCTTTTACTGTAGTGGATAAAGTGACAGGACGTCCTTCCAAGTTTAAGTTGTATTGTGAGAGGTTTTGTGGGCCGTTTTTTGGACCAATAAGTAATACCTCTGTTTTATCTGAATTTAATAGCAGAAAATTACACGTCATCCAGTATTTAATATCTTCAACACACGCTGTCAGTTTAGATAATTTAGCGTTTTCATCTGGTCGTGATGAGATATATAATTGAGTGTCATCAGCATAACAGTGGAAATTAATTCCATGTTTTCTTATAATATTACCAAGTGGCAGCATATATATTGAGAATAGCAGAGGGCCTAACACAGATCCTTGCGGCACCCCATAGTCTACTGACGTTATCTTTGATTTTTCCCCATTTAGACAGACAAAATGGTAGCGGTCTGATAAGTACGATCTAAACCAGTTTAATGCCTTTCCCTGAACACCAGTGTAATTTTGAAGTCGATCTAAGAGTATTTTATGATCTATAGTATCGACGCAGCACTAAGATCGAGTAGAACTAGTATTGAGATACAGCCTTGGTCAGAAGCTAGAAGTAAATCATTTGTGATTTTAACGAGCGCAGTTTCTGTGCTATGGTGTGGTCTGAATGATTGAAATTTTTCATAGATATCATTTTCTTGCAAGAAAGAGCACAATTGAGCAGACACAACTTTTTCTAGTATTTTAGACATAAATGGAAGATTTGAAATGGGTCTGTAATTTGCTAGGTTATTATGATCCAATTGTGGCTTCTTAATGAGAGGTTTTATGACTGCCAACTTGAATATTCTTGGAACATGACCTAAAGATAAAGACGAGTTAATAATATTGAGAAGAGGCTCTTCCACTACAGGTAACAGCTCTTTCAGTAGTTTAGTGGGTATTGGATCTAATAAACATGTTGTTGGTTTAGATGCAATGATAAGTTTATTTAGCTCTTCCTGTCCTATAGTTGTAAAGCGGTGTAGTAGTTCTTGAGGGGCGATAATTGAGGTTGAATCATAAGACATCATTAAAGGTTGTACATTTACAATTCTGTTTCTGATGCTTTCTATTTTCTCAGTGAAGAAATTCATAAAATCGTTACTACTAAACTGTAACGGAATATTTTGCTCAGGCGATGCTTGTTTATTTGTTAATCTAGCCACGGTGTTAAATAAAAACCTTGGATTATTTTGGTTATTTTCTATTAGTTTATGGAGATGCTCAGCCCTGGCTGCTTTTAGGGCCTTTTATAACGTGACATACTATCTTTCCACGCGATTCTAAAGACCTCTAAATGAGTTTGTTTCCATTTACGCTCTAAGTTACGAGTTTCTCTCTTGATAACATGTGTAGCACTGTTGTACCATGGTGCTTTAGTTTTCTCTCTAACCTTTTTAATCTAATTGGTGCAACATTTTCTAATGTACTAGAGAAAATGGTGCTCATACTGCTAGTCATTTCCTCTAGTTCATCTGTTTGTTTGGGTTCACTAAGCAGCTGAGACAGATCAGGTAAGCTATTTGAGAATCTATCTATAGTGGTTGGAAGGATCGTTCTGCCTGGTCGATAACGTGGCGCAACATGACAGATTTCAGCAGTACGCAGTATGCAAGTTACCATGTAATGGTCAGTGACATCATCACTTTGTTGTATAATATCTATATCGGTTGGGTTGGTTCCATGTGATATAATTAAATCTAGTGTGTGATTAAGACGATGAGTCGGACCAGTGACGTTTTGCTTGACCCCAAAGGAGTTTAATAGATCTGTAAACGCAGCCCCTAACGCATCATTTGTGTTATCTACGTGTATGTTAAAATCTCCAACAATTAATGCTTTATCGACATTGACCAATAGATCTGAGAGAAAGTCTGCAAACTCTTTTAGGAAATCAGCATAGGGCCCTGGAGGTCTATATACAGTAGCCAAGGCTAGAGATAAAACGGTTTTCTTTCTTACATCTAAGAGCGTCAAAAGGATCAAAAGGATAAACAATGCAGATTTATTTCTTACAGCCATATTTCATCATATTTACCAGTGGTGCCAACAATTTTGACATATATATATATATATATACATATACACACACACACACACACACACACACACACACACACATATATATGTGTATATACGTATGTGTATATGTGTGTGTGTGTATATATATATATATATATATATATATATATATATATATATATATATATATATATATACATATATACATATATACATAGGCCTATATACACACACACATATACACATACGTGTGTGAGTGTGTGTGAGAGTGATTAATGGTTAAACAGTGTAAATTAATGGTGTGCTGGCTAACCAGAGCTCTTTTTAAATAATACTTTGTTCTTATATCTTTATAAGTATGCATTCTTTAGGTAGGAATAAAATACAATCCCCTTTTTATTCGTACACTCAAAAAAATGATTCATGGCATAGTTTATAATTAAGTATTTGCATCCTTTTGATTTTATTTAAATTATGTGTTTTTTAAAATGTATGTAGCCAGATTGCTTAAAGTCAATGTAAATTTGTTAATTGTGCAAACTATTAGATTTAATCAGTTAAAAAGTATGAATATGGTTTAAATAGAGCTAGCTGTGGAACGAGCCAGATTCAGTTAGTTAGATTGTATGAGATTGGTTTGCATAAAGTTTAGTTTATGGAAAATGGAAATTATGCCGATCCATACTCCAGTCGGTAGGTGGCGGTACTGCACATAGACGTGTCTATGGTAATAATCCTGCAAAGAAAAAGCACCAGGAGCAGATGGAAAAAACGTTCTCCTCTAATCTTTCATCAGACCATGGTAAGTTACATCTGAGTTCATTGTATTTTGTTTGACTGTTTTCATACATGTGTTATTCGTACTGTTTATATTGTATTACACTAATACCAATGAACTGACTATCACATTTTCGTTTAGTCCACTAGATAGCTAACTTGCATATGGTGCTAATAAATAAAAGCTAACTTTAGCATCTTTTTTTAGCTAAAAGTCCTTCATCATTGGACAGTGTTACACGTAAACTAATTAAATCTAACAGGTATGTCATTTTTGTCTTGTGTTTATATGAATTTCTGAATTTTCCATGAGTGAGCGATGCTTTACAACAGCTTAATGTAACTTTACTCAGTACGGTTGCATTATTTTTTCTCTTTTTACCATTTTGAAAATGTATGCTCCGCATTTTTGTCCTTTGGCAAAACATGTGCAGTTACTTTGTAGACCAAACATAATGATAGTAGCCTTTAATAATTCTCCAAAAAAATTAGTTCATTAGCAACAGTATGCATTTTGTTTCTAACTACAACAATTTTTTATTTCACAGATACCTAAATCACCCTTTCTTACATATGTATGGTGGACAACCTCCTAGACCTTGTATGTATGCTACAAAGATTGATATATAATGCATAGAAAATTCAATACACTAAATTACAAACAATGAATCGCATTTGAAATTTTGATTCAATAAAAAAGAATAATATAACACGTAATCTGGTCCTTTTTCATCTTTCAGGTCAGCTTCATGCATATAACTACGGTTTCACTGACATCAAAATTCATCGGTCAACTGGACAAATACAGTGATGACTTGATAAGGGTTTTCCATCGCAAAGGAGGATATGCTGGACAGAAAAAAGCTAAAGTAAGTGTGTTTTTATGTATTGCATCATATATTACACTGGTTACTCTTTTGTCTTGACATTTTGTCTTTTTTTATTTTATCTAAGAACTTTCTGTCGCTACATAAACTGCTATGCACCTACCACTTTGACGCTCCAAAAATGTGTAAAGAGATCAAAAAACGAACTCAATATGAATCAAAACTAAATTTTCTGAAGATTTTATTCACACATATACGTTCAACAATGCACACATCAGTTGTAGTTAACAGAAACTGAAGCATGTTAGCTTGAAGTGTGAGAACCAATGAGATTCATTCTTGTGTTACGCAGCACATTTGAGCTTCTCAAGAACAAATGAGGTTCATTCTAGTGTTACGCAGCATGTTTGAGCTTCAGCAAGAACCAATGAGGTTCATTCTCATGTTACGCAGCACGATTGAGCTTCAACAAGAACCAATGAGGTTCATTCTAGTGTTACGCAGCATGTTTGAGCTTCAGCAAGAACCAATGAGGTTCATTCTCATGTTACGCAGCTCACGATTGAGCTTCAACAAGAACCAATGAGGTTCATTCTAGTGTTACGCAGCATGTTTGAGCTTCAGCAAGAACCAATGAGGTTCATTCTGGTGTTACGCAGCACGTTGGAGCTTCAGCAAGAACCAATGAGGTTCATTCTCATGTTACGCAGCACGATTGAGCTTCAACAAGAACCAATGAGGTTCATTCTGGTGTTACGCAGCACGATTGAGCTTCAACAAGAACCAATGAGGTTCATTCTGGTGTTACGCAGCACGATTGAGCTTCAACAAGAACCAATGAGGTTCATTCTGGTCTTAAGCAGCACGATTGAGCTTCAGCAAGAACCAATGAGGTTCATTCTGGTGTTACGCAGCACAATTGAGCTTCAACAAGAACCAATGAGGTTCATTCTGGTGTTACGCAGCACGTTGGAGCTTCAGCAAGAACCAATGAGGTTCATTCTGGTGTTACACGATTGAGCTTCAACAAGAACCAATGAGGTTCATTCTGGTGTTACGCAGCACGATTGAGCTTCAACAAGAACCAATGAGGTTCATTCTGGTCTTAAGCAGCACGATTGAGCTTCAGCAAGAACCAATGAGGTTCATTCTGGTGTTACGCAGCACAATTGAGCTTCAACAAGAACCAATGAGGTTCATTCTGGTGTTACGCAGCACGTTGGAGCTTCAGCAAGAACCAATGAGGTTCATTCTGGTGTTACGCAGCACGTTGGAGCTTCAGCAAGAACCAATGAGATTCATTCTTGTTACGCAGCACGTTTGAGCTTCAGCAAGAACCAATGAGGTTCATTCTCATGTTACGCAGCACGTTTGAGCTTCAGCAAGAACCAATGAGGTTCATTCTCATGTTACGCAGCACGATTGAGCTTCTATAAGAACCAATGAGGTTCATTCTGGTGTTACGCAGCACGTTGGAGCTTCAGCAAGAACCAATGAGGTTCATTCTGGTGTTACGCAGCACGTTGGAGCTTCAGCAAGAACCAATGAGGTTCATTCTGGTGTTACGCAGCACGCTTGAGCTTCAGCAAGAACCAATGAGGTTCATTCTCATGTTACGCAGCGTTGAGCTTCAGCAAGAACCAATGAGGTTCATTCTCATATTACGCAGCACGTTTGAGCTTCAGCAAGAACCAATGAGGTTCATTCTCATGTTACGCACGATTGAGCTTCTATAAGAACCAATGAGGTTCATTCTGGTGTTACGCAGCACAGTTGAGCTTCAACAAGAACCAATGAGGTTCATTCTCATGTTACGCAGCACGATTGAGCTTCAACAAGAACCAATGAGGTTCATTCTCATGTTACGCAGCACGATTGAGCTTCAACAAGAACCAATGAGGTTCCTTCTCATGTTACGCAGCACGTTTGAGCTTCAGCAAGAACCAAAGAGGTTCATTCTCATGTTACGCAGCACGATTGAGCTTCTATAAGAACCAATGAGGTTCATTCTCGTGTTACGCATCACGTTTGAGCTTCTCAAGAACCAATGAGGTTTCTTCTCATGCGCCAAGCAAGTTAGTTTGAGCTTCTGTTTATGTTCGCTGATGAAAATGTTGACCAAACCACTCAATTCATATGTATTTTACGATCTCTTTATGAACTTTTTGAAGCATCGAAAAATAGCATTTTCATTTTTGGGCGAACTATCCTTTTAAAATTCAGCCTAATTTAAACTAAGTTAATGACTACCTTCATGTTTTTTTTCTTATTCTTAAGTTTATCTAAGAATGAAGACATAGACATCAAGCGTGATTGTATCATAAGATGCCTAAGTGTCTACCTAAACGAAGACACAGAGACACTCATCAAAGAATATGTGGTAAGTGTGTGTCAACCTTCTCTCTTTGTTGTAAATGTCTTATTGATATATATACATTGATAGTTATGTTAATGTACAAAGTAAGGAAATTGTGAAATAAGAATCATTAAACATTGGTGTAGATAGGGAAATTAATACATAATTCATGGAAAAACTATAACAGTACAACTATCACTTCAATTACATGAGTTGACTGAATCAATAGGAAATAAACCGTCTTGCTCCAAAAGCAAGTTTAAATAGATAGTTCACCCAAAAATGTAAATGTTGTCATTTACTCACCTCCAAATTGTTCGAAACATGTACAAGTTTTTTCTGTTGAACACAAAAGAAGATATTTTGAAGAATTGTGGTAACCAAATGGTTGACTGTAGGCATTGACTTCCATAGCAGGAAAACAAAAAAGTACAATGGAAGTCAATCGCTATCATCCACTGTCTGGTTACCAGTGCTTTAAAATCATCTTTTGTGTTCAACAGAAGGAATGCATTCATACAGGTTTGGAACAACATGAGGGTGAGTAAAAGCAAAAATGGGTGAATATTTGGGTGAACTATCCCTTTAACTTGAAAACTGAATTTTGCAGCAATTAAACCACTTTGATGTTTTTCTGCAAATTAAGCCAATTGATCACAATAACTAGAACTGTGATGCATTTAGATTGGGTTGGCTTGCAGGTTTACAAAAGTATTTTAGTAATTTGGTGGCAAACTTTAAGGGCTTTGGCTAGCTATCTGGATTTTTTTTTTCTAAACTGGATGGTTAGACAAATAGGTGATTTGTGTTCAAGTCTTTCTGATTGTATTTATACGTTTTGAAAAGCGTTCCATTTATTTTTACGTGTTTACATTTGACTGAGTCTACATATCTGAAATGTCAGTTAACAAAACATTGTGCCTTTATATTTCTGAATATAACACTATGACTGGCATTGGGACACAACTCATTATCTTTGTCTATTCTCCAGGACTGTGAAAGTGAAGAGGCTGATATGGGATAGCACAGACAACAATGGGAATATATGCCTTTCGGGCAGAGGGACCTTCAGATGTTGGCGTTGTTCTGGAGGGTTTGTGTGAAGTATCACATTTGGATGTGTGATGCCTTGTGGACTGATGAATGCCCTTAATATTGTAAAAAATTATTGACATGAAAAATGAAAAAGGACAAGATTATGTGTTATGTTATACGTTTTATTGAATCAAAAATTTCAAACTGAGATTCATTGTTTGTAAGTATTCAGACCCCCTTAAATTTCTCACTCTTTGTTATATTGCAGGCAGCCATTTGCTAAAATCATTTAAGTTCATTTTTCTCATTAATGTACAGACAGCACCCCATATTGACAGAAAAACACAGAATTGTTGACATTTTTGCAGATTTATTAAAAAAGAAACACTGAAATATCACATGGTCCTAAGTATTCAGACCTTTTGCTCAGTACAAGCTCCCTTTTGATCTAATACAGCCACGAGTCTTTTTGGGAAAGAAGTTTTTCACACCTGGATTTGGGGATCCTCTGACATTCCTCCTGGCAGATCCTCTCCAGTTCTGTCAGGTTGGAAGGTAAACGTTGGTGGACAGCCATTTTCAGGTCTCTCCAGAGATGCTCAATTGGGTTTAAGTCAGGGTTCTGGCTGGGCCATTCAAGAACAGTCACAGAGTTGTTGTGAAGGCACTGCTTCGTTATTTTAACTGTGTGCTTCGGGTCATTGTCTTGTTGGAAGGTGAACCTTCAACCCAGTCTGAGGTCTTGAGCACTCTGGAGAAGGTTTTTGTCCAGGATATCCCTGTACTTGGCCACATTCATCTTTCCCTCGATTGCAACCAGTCGTCCTTTCCCTGTAGCTGAAAAACACCCCCACAGCATGATGCTGCCACCACCATGCTTCACTGTTGGGACTGTATTGGACAGGTGATGAGCAGTGCCTGGTTTTGTCCACACATACCGCTTAGAATTAAGGCCAAAAAGTTCTATCTTGGTCTCATCAGACCAGAGAATCTTATTTCTCACCATCTTAGCAAACTCCAAGCGTGCTTTCATGTTACTTGCACTGAGGAGAGGCTTCCGTCGGGCCACTCTGCCATAAAGCCCCGACTGGTGGAGGGCTGCAGTGATGGTTGACTTTCTACAACTTTCTCCCATCTCCCGACTCCATCTCTGGAGCTCAGACACAGTGGTCCTTGGGTTCTTCTTTACTTCTCTCACTAAGGCTCTTTAGGACACGTGTGCTTTTAGGAACCTTAAGTGCAGCAGAAATTATTTTGTAACCATTGGCAGATCTGTGCCTTGCCACAATTCTGTCTCCGAGCTCTTCAGGCAGTTCCTTTGACCTCATGATACTCATTTGCTCTGACATGCACTGTGAGCTGTAATGTCTTATATAGACAGGTGTGTGGCTTTCCTAATCAAGTCCAATCAGTATGATCAAACACAGCTCGGCTCAAATGAAGGTGTAGAACCATCTCAAGGATCAGAAGAAATGGACAGCAGCTGAGTTAAATATATGAGTGTCACAGCAAAGGGTCTGAATATTTAGGACCATGTGATATTTCAGTTTTTCTATTTTAATAAATATGCAAAAATGTCAACAATTCTGTGTTTTTCTGTCAATATGGGGTGCTGTGTTTACATTAATGAGAAAAAAATGAACTTAAATGATTTTAGCAAATGGCTGCAATGTTTCAAACTTTCTGTGTGTGTGTGTGTATATATATATATATATATATATATATATATATATATATATATATATATATATATATATATATATATATATATATATATATATATATATATATATATATATATATATTTGTGAAATGAGCTTGTTTGAGGCAAAAAAAATTTTATTAAAGAATATATATAATGTGAAACAATGTGGTATGCCCATTTTTTATTATATGTTGTGATTGGGGAGTAAAATGGAGGAAACATATTTAAAATACATAAATATGTCTTTAAAATACATTGGGTTTATAATAAAAATTACTTAAACATAAAGCATTTTAAGTAAATTGGGTTTATTACATAATAATACAAAATCCTGTTTCTTATTCATTTAAAACTAATTGGATTTATTGATGCTTTTACATAAATATTATTCTTACTTGTTAAATTTATATATGACTTACACATATATATTACATAAAGTTTATTACTTTTTTTATGTTAAAAATATGTAATCAAAATGGATGGAAAATTTATATGCAATCAAATTACATAAATCTTATTTATTGGGCCTAAATTTTTTTTTGAGTGTATGCATTTTCTACATGTAACCCCTCCTGTTCGAACCGCCCCGCTCCAAGCGGGACTCGAACCCAGGTCCGCTGGCATGAGAGTCGGACGCTCTAACAAGGAGGCTAAAGGCTGCAACCTCTAGCGTCAGTCGCTAGAGCGTCTCTTGAGATCAGAGGAGTGAGGTTTACTCGCACAGCAACGACTAGCTGGCCTCCGTTACACTCACCCCCCTAAACCTCACTCCCATCCGGGTCACGGCACCAATGTAACCCTCCTGTTCGAACCGCCCGCCCAAGCGGGACTCGAACCCAGGTCCGCTGGCATGAGAGTCGGACGCTCTAACAAGGAGGCTAAAGGCTGCAACCTCTAGCGTCAGTCGCTAGAGCGTCTCTTGAGATCAGAGGAGTGAGGTTTACTCGCACAGCAACGACTAGCTGGCCTCCGTTACATACACTTCAGACAGGTGTCTGTCCGGATTTGTGTATTTGCAAGACGTCACATTAGGCTATTCAATTTGCTTCGTTTTGTGAAAAAAATGGACATGTAAATGAGCAGATGTGAACGTTTGTTCGTGGACGTGTGTTTGGAGGAAACGATCTTTCATTGCTTGCTTGCACAGAGCGCATATAAGGAAAACACTCGGACGGTGTGTGAAATAGCATTACAATAAGGGAAAAGTGCCCATAGTTACCAAATTTCCATTAATAGTGTTGAAATATAGGCATCATTGTGACACTTACCGCTACATGTTTTTTCAGGTTAAAGCTGGAATTATTTTATGCTGACTTGATGAGATGTCAGTTTGTTTCGGTGCACACAGCATGCATCGCATTATAATACTATTCTGTGAAGACTGAACTTGAGGCCACGGGTGATCTGCCTCCCGTAGCTCACACACATCTTCCTCTGCCTCGGCCATCATCTTCCGACTAAACGCACGCAAATTATAAGCGGGTGATGCGTAGCCACCTCTCGCGAAGCCGCGCCTCTATGGGATGATTTTAGACTCAAAATGATTAATGCATGCACACACAATTATCCATGAACTTTTCACTATCCACAAACAAATGCCTTTCAACTTGTATGTGCAAAACACAGAATTGCATGAATGTGCTGCAGTTTGTACAAATAGAGACATTTGTTTGAATACAAATGTTTTATTTTGCATTAGTGTATCACATGCAACAAATAAGATGTGCATTTGTGGATCATGTGACGCGTGTGCATTTATTGACGTATTTTCTGCATTGATCTCATTTTATTCATTTGGATTTTGAGACTTTCATTTCGCGTTTTCAAGCATTTCGCGTTTTCAAGCATTTCACAAACCACACACAAACAACTACCAGTGAATGCGCCTGGTGGTGATTATTAATGTATGCACAACTACCAAATGTGCATTTCTACATTAAAACTTTACAACTTGTATGTGCAAAGTCCAGATTGACATGAATGTGCAGTATTTTGTACAAACAGAGACATATTTGTGAATACAAAAATTCGATGTTGGTCAGAATTTGTGCGTGCACCGAGTACGATGTGCATTTGTGGATCCGGTGACGCGTGTGCATTCATTGACTCGTTTGTGAGTCGATCCTATTTGATTCATTTGGATTTTGAGACTTTCATTTCGCCAGTTTGGCCTTGCACGATCCACACACACAGCTGTCTAAGAAAACCTGCTACCACTAGATGGCAGTATTCTGCCGAAACAGACAATGGAATCGGAAGCGTTCTTCTGCCTATAAAACACTTAATGTTTCCTCATTATAAAGACGAGAAAAACGCTTAACAGTATAGGCAAGCAGATTAAGTTATGAACACAACATTTATCTCAATATTTTTCTCCTATAGAAAACCAATATAAAATGCTTAATATGAAATATAGCGCATAAAGTGTAGCCTACTCAGTTTTAATATCATCGTCTTACTGCATTAAGCCACATTAAGCGCTTTCTTTTATAATAGGCTGATTAGGCTCTATGGGAGAAAACGCTTAGATATTAGATCCTAATATTTAGCACCAGGCGCATTCACTGGTAGTTGTTTGTGTGTGGTTTGTGAAATGCTTGAAGACGTGAAATGCTTGAAAACGCGAAATGAAAGTCTCAAAATCCAAATGAATAAAATGAGATCAATGCAGAAAAGACGTCAATAAATGCACACGCGTCACATGATCCACAAATGCACATCTTATTTGTTGCATGTGCAAATTATGATACACTAATGCAAAATAAAACATTTGTATTAAAAAAATGTCTCTATTTGTACAAACTGCAGCACATTCATGCAATTTTGTGTTTTGCACATACAAGTTGAAAGGCATTTGTTTGTGGATAGTGAAAAGTTCATGGATAATTGTGTGTGCATGCATTAATCATTTTGAGTCTAAAATCATCCCATACGCCTCTCCCACGTTTCGCGAGACTTACGAACAAGTCATTAGGCTTGTTTGAGATGCGCCTCGCCTCGCCTGAAATGATGGCGAGACTAGGCGGCTGCAGTGAAGGGAGGAGTGAAAAAAGTGCAGGCAAGACGGACAGTTCTGTCTTCTCGTAGTGGATCAGACACCTGCGAGATCAAAGGCGGATATCGCGGGATTCACACTCATGCACTGCGTTGCTGATAAACTGGATGTAATTTAAGTTCTGATGCTTTTATATGAAAATTATTATTATGAACAAGACACTCAAAGTTTTTTTTATTTATTTCCATTCGAAAGACGTGTTTATAATCATTTTTACTTTAATTACATACATGTTTTTATATATTTTTATAAATATGACAACAATCACATAACCCACTGACAGGTCGCACTGTCGCACAGTTTGGGAATATTCACACATAATTTATAGACATTAAAACATGATATCAGAGTTTTAAAATCAAACATTTAAAAAAAGAATCACATGTCACGTTTGTTTAAACCAATGAGCATTAAGCTGTGTCGTCAGTAAGCCGTTTCCCATCATGCTTTTGCTCAGCGCAGTCGGTGGAGAGCAACTGCGGAATCCGACACATCCGCCTTTCGCTCGCAAGAGTTCTTTGACATACGTCAGCATGACATCACAGGAAGGCGGACCGCCCTCGGACACATTTCTAACCGGCATGCATCTCGCGCTGATCACCGGTGATCGGTTCTGCGCAGATTTTGCTCATCTCAAACAAGCCTATTATTTGACAGTAGCGGAGGAACGCCACCGAATGTAACGAAGTAAAAGTACAGTTTTTACACAAGAAATGTACTCGAGTAAGAGTAAAAGTACCCAACTTTAAATATACTCTAAAAGTACTAGTTACCCAAACAATTTACTCAGGTAAATGTAACGAAGTAAATGTAATTCGTTACTACCCACCTCTGCACATGACTATATTCATATGACAAAATTCATTATGTATATACCACATTTCTGCCAAAATAGTTGCAGTTGTGTTACTACAATACAACTAGGTAACAGGGTTGGATAACATTCTAACTGTCGTGGACTAATTGTTCATTGGTTGCACAATATTTCTCCTGTTGCACAATATTTCTCCTGTTTTCTACGTCAATGTTGTAGGGAATAGCTGCACTCAGGGCCGGATTGGGACTAATTTTCAGCCCTGGAGTTTCATGCCTTAGACCGGCCCACTTTAGATCACGACTGACTATATTAAAACAATGTAATTAAAACCTCAGAATGCAAGTCTGCAATAGGCGCATCTCTACAGCCTTGTAATTCTTTGTATTTTTGAAAAATATCATACTTTCCAATTCAGTGCGAAAACAGTAGCCTAAGTTTTGCTTCATAGTGAAGATTTATTAAAACAGTAAATAACAGGACAGTATCAGAATCTTTTCTTTAAGAATTAGTATTCATAAATATCCAAACATTGAAATGAAGACAAAATCTAACAAAATAAATATATAAAAAATAAAGATTAAAATAAAATGTATTGCACATTCTAATGACAGTAGCATCTCCTTTTCAAGGAAACAGCTGCTTTACAACTTCAAATATTTTTCACAAATATGAGAACATTAGTTAAAGAATTAAACAAGTATTGCACTGTTATCTGACTTTTTTTACAGTATAACTTTCTAATGATTGTTTCATCTCTTTTTCCTTTGCAGTTTAGCTTCAAGGAAACAAGGACAACCCTAAAACATTAATAAACGCCTGAGCAGAGCACTGGTCTCTGCAACTTTATCTATCACAGTGTCATTGTCCAAAGACATGAGAATTTCTTTCTCAGTGCACATGAGCATGAATGCCTCAAAGTTCTTCTGGGTTAAAGTGCTCCTGAGCCTGTTTTTTATGAATTTCACTGTTGAGAAGCTTCTCTCACAGGCTACTTGTGTAATGGACAGTGTTAATACCAACTTGTAGGCGAGTCCAATCACATGGTAGGCATCAGTTAGTAGATTGTACTGAGAGAGAATGAGATGAACACAAATGACACAGGAGGAACAAGTTTTGCTCT
Organism: Gobiocypris rarus; assembly: GCA_023029165.1. Classification (NCBI taxonomy): domain Eukaryota; kingdom Metazoa; phylum Chordata; class Actinopteri; order Cypriniformes; family Gobionidae; genus Gobiocypris; species Gobiocypris rarus. The sequence continues at coordinate 28,365,942 of CM040914.1, read as the reverse complement.
CTAGTTCGACATCCAGCTGTTCCATGGAAGGATCCTCATCACCTCCTTGTGGGATTTCACTAGCTGTCCTGACAATGTAACCCTCCAGAGGGGACATCTTTAGTCTATCCCACTGAGATGCAAGGCTGTACAGTTCACCACATAATGTGCCAACTGTAGCCCTGTCATCAAACTTAAGCAGACATTTGCTTATTTCTTCCAGAGCTGAGCTGGGGAGTCCATTTTCCCTCACATGAGCAAAGTTTCTAGGGTCTAAACAGGCAAAATCTGAGCAAAGTTTTGCATTAGCAGAAAACCTCCTTTGGATACTGCCTATTACTGTGTCTACAATGACATTGTGTATTTTTACCTCAAAGTCAGTATCAGCTGATGCTAATTGCTCATCTTCTGCTAGCTCTCCTGGCATTCTTTTCTTTTTTCTGATCCTTCTCTCAGAAAAGGCAGCCTGCACTACAAGCTCACACTCTTCCTCCTCTTGCAACTTTCTATTAGCCCACTTCACAAACTCATCAGCTGCACACTTAACTCCATCAAAGTCCCTTGCACACTTCTGGAGACCCTCCTCTGTCCCCTCAACCAGACGTTGAGCTGTGATGATATCCATTCCCTTTGACTGTAAGTATTTTGAAAGGGGGGATGTAAGCTCAAAAATGCTAAGGAAGAGTTGAGCAGTGACCACTGTCTCATACTTCAAAAAGCCTTCTATGAATCCTTTTGCCTTGGCCCTCACAGTTGGCTTTTGTGTACTGTCATGTATAATAGTGTCTAAAGTCATGAGCACTTCAAAAAACAAGCCTTCCTCAGGATTCCCGAAGCACCCAAACACTTTACTTAGTGCTTGATCCTTAGCCCACCACCTAGTTGGCCCTATTGGGCACAGTCGTCTGTGATGCTGGCCCTGACTCTTCTCCTCCCACTTCTGCATGCGCTTGTATGACTCTCTTAAAAAAACTGCTACATCGTTAAGCAGTGAAAACAGAGACGCACTTTCCACAACACTGCCTGTTGTCTCTGCCAGTACAAGATTCAAAAGATGTGCATAGCACCAAATATGAACTTGATTGGGGGAATGCTCAGAGAGGAGTGTAGAAAACCCCCTAAACTGACCCTGCATATTAGCTGCACCATCTGTTGAGTTGCCCACACATGAGCCAATGTCAATATTAAGGTTCAGTAGCACTTTTTCCAGAAGCTCTACAAAATTCTGGCCAGTAGATGACTCACAGTCCACCATAGCAATCAGTCTTTCGTGAATGACATCTGTTACATATCGAAGTATGATTGAACACTGGTCTTTGATATCTTGAGTTGTGTCAATTTGAACTGAAAACATGCCAGCTTGTCTCACTTCTTCTGCTATAGTCACTTTTATCAGTTGGCTAATGACATCCACAACTTTATTTATGGTCTCTTTTGACAGCAGAGTAACTAGAGCTCCTCTGCCTTTTTGCTGTTTTCAATGCAAGTGTTAACATGCTGTTGGAGGCAAATGTCATATCTACTCAAGAGTAGAATCAACTCCAGGACGTTACCATGATTAACAGCAATGTTTTCTAAGCTAAAGGCTCCCTCTTCTTTATCTCCCCTGTAGCTCAGGCCACATTTGCCTATGACTTTAACAACATCCACTATACGCTCCATCACCTGCCTTTTCTTTTTCACTTGCTCAGCACGTAATGACATTTGGTTGCCAGTCAACAGGCTTTTCACATCTGCCTTTTGTATTTTAAGAAAGTAAGCATCTGCACTATCTCTGTGTGTCTTACTTTTTCATGTTCCACTATCCTTTGGTGAATGTGTTTCCAGTCTTTCATGCCTCCCTTTATGAAAGGGCCATCACTTACCAAAGGTGCAAATGCTAAACAAACTGAACAGTACAGAGATTGTTTTTTTTCACAGTAAGTTAGCCACTTGCGGTTTGTTCCATCTTTGCTATTGAAAACCTTTGGTATAGGAACATTTGGGATTTGATGAGGATAATAAGAAAAAAATGTATGTATATCTTGTGACTGAGGTCGGACAAAGTAATCAAAACTATCAACAGAATCCTCTTTCTGCTGTTGAGCTGTTGACTCTGCTATTTGTCCCTGAGTCGACTCTGCTCTCCCTTTCACACTTCCTTCTGTATCCCTAGACTCGAGTGCACCTGTATTTAATCACAATAAAAGCCTATTGTAATCTTTAACATATTTGACATGGAAAGCACGTTCAAATTAAATTGAATTATATCAAAGCAAATAAAATAAAAAAAAATCCAATTGGCAAAATATGCAGGCTTAATTCATATTATTTTTCTCCTATTCCCTTTCAGTCGTGGGCTTTGTATATTCACTATTGTTTGATTATAACATAATGGGTCACTAGTAACACTTGGGCATAGAAAGTTGTTATATTGTAACTAATGTGATCACTGAAAAAAAATGCTTCTCTTACTTAGTATTTTTGTCTTGTTTCCAGGCCAAATATCTAAAAAAAAACTTACATCAAGATACATTTACTAAACAAGTATGAAAAAACTACTCAAAATTAAGTGATTTTTTGCTTAAAACATGCTATATTATCTGCCAATGGGGTAAGAAAAATAATTATTTTAGATTTAGCTTGTTTTAAGCAACAACAACAACACAAACCACTTAATTTTTAGGGTGAGGGTGTTAAGAGAATTTCTTATGCCATTTCACTTGTCTAGTAAATGTATCTTGAATTAAGAATATTTAGATATTTGAACTGGAAACAAGTAAGATACTAAGTAAGAAAAGCATTATTTCAGTGAAAATGTTTGCTTATTCACACACTACGGTACAATAGCAGCTTACCTGTGTCTTTCACAGTGAGAACATTAGTCTCTTCACAACTGGGTCCTGGCTCTCTTTCTGACACTAAATGAAATTTGTTACATTTATTTCTCACCTAAAATTTTACAAAGCTTTCAAATCAAGTCAAGTCAGTTTCATTAATGTATTGCTGAATCATCAGGTATCATTAATTATTTCAGGGCATTTTTCATTGAGCAGGGCTCTTCATTACTATCAGTTCTTCTAAATTACAAATTCCTACCTGCCCATTCTGGTGTGTTGGGCTCATCACTGGAGCTTGGTAATGTTACTGGGCCTTGCTCTTCTTCACTGTTAGCAGCAAACCGGACTAGAGGCGGCTGCTGCTGAAGAGCTACAAGAAAAAGTTTGATACATGAACGTTGTTTTTATTTGAATGAATATTTTATTATTATTATTATTATTATTATTATTATTATTATTATTATATATATATATATATATATATATATATATATATATATATATATATATATATATTTAAATTCACTTGCCTCATGCAGTCATTGCGTCATGTGATCGACTTCGGGCCTTCCCGCGCCTTCTCATTTGAAAAAAAACAACAACAACGGTTGCCGTCGGCAAGCCAGCAGCAGGCGCTTCAGAACGTCCTACTACACTCGAAACTGTCCAGGTAAAATATGCATATTTAATTTGATCTTAAACCATTTTTAATGTTGTTTGTAATATACCGGTAATGGTATTTTTTTTGTCAAGACTTCGAATTTTAACCAATTTAGGGAAGCAAACCGCGATAGAACTAGGGCGACTAAGTTACGTTACGCAGCTGTAATAAAAGTAAAAATGTTAATTTTGGCCGTGAACTAAGTCAGCAAGTTTTCTGAAATTAATTATGGCAAATAATTATAACATTTTCCACGTTAGTCCCTTAAAAGAGTAGAGGGAGTGATGGAGGGAGAGAGAGCGCCATTATAAATTAATCCACACACAGCGAATAATTATCTATGTTGTCATGTTGTGAGATGTCAAACTCACACAACTTTATTGGAAGAAGTGCTTGAAATGGGCTGGTATGCACGCAAGTAGTTGATATACTGGACCAACTGTCAAAAAACGACTGATTGACAGGTGGGCGGGGCTTCCGGTGGGCGGGACTTCCGGTATAGGCGGGACTTCCGGTGGGCGGGACTTCCGGTATAGGCAAGACTTCCTGTATAGGCGGAACTTCCTGTATAGGCGGTACTTCCTGTATAGGCGGGACTTCCTGTATAATAAATCATGTGATTGACATTAGGTTTTGATGTTTTAGACAGGTGATTTTTGACCTATTGTCCCTGTAATAATAAATCATGTGATTGACAGTAAGTTTTGATGTTTTTGACAGATGGTTTTGACAGTAAGTTTAGATGTTTTGATGAATTTGACACAAGGTTTTTTTTTGTTTTTGAATGCGGTATAAAAAATCATGTTATTGACAGAAGGTTTTGTCTTTTGAAGTCGCTGTTATCAGGAAAGGCACAGGGCACGGGTGTCTATGTGTGTGTGCGTGTCTGTGCGTAACAGGCACGGTCTTTAGATCTCTCCTATTTTATTTTTACAATTACAATCTTTTTCGATAGTAGTTCTTCCGCAGGGAGTCGTCCTGATTGTGACAGTTCGGCGTAAAATATGGCCCCACGTCTCTGATGTTTCTCAGGTCACGGACGCGTCGCGAGATAAGGTACCAAAATGCATAGTGCAATGGCGCCATTTAGCATTGATTTTTTAAACATTCATGCATTGGTACAGTGTTTTAATCATTGAGTCACCTCTGGTCTATCAGCTATAACTAAAATCTGCATTATTGTTTGAAGCTATTGGTGTTTTAGGCATTTATGCATGGTTACAGTGTTTTCTGTAACTATGTTCTCACTCTCAAGCTCTCTGACACACACACACACACACACACACACACACACACACACACACACACACATACACATTTGGTTGTATAAAAGGAATACATTTCTGTGATGAATGTATACAAACTGTTTATGTATAATAACAAGTATCTTACTAAAATGGACTGAAAATATAAATCAACTTTTCAGAGATCAGGATATTTTAGAATGTTTTACAAAGAAAATACAGTTGAAAATCATTCTCTCTGTCTCACTGACTTTCCAAGAGAGCAGCTCACACCCCATTTGGTGCTGTGAAATCTGACCCACAGTCACAGCAATGTAAGGCTTTCCAGAGAAAAAATATTGTTGCAGACAAAATAGTTCAAACTATTTTCATAAAAGTTTAAATTAGCTTAAAATAAAATCTTTAATTTAAAGTTTCAATACAACCATAGTTTTATCATCTTCCTATAAGACCGATGTATAAAGACAACATCTGATCCCCATGATTTTGGTTTAATCTAACATAAAATATATTTTTACTAATCATCATCTGTTTCAACACTATAGTAGTTTTAAATGTAAGATCTTAGAGCTTATTTCAAATAACATTTTAAATAAATCTTTATATAAATTATTATACAAATACGTTTGTGTGTTTGACATCAACAATGCTATTGTTTAGTGTTTTCTATCTTTAAGGAATTAGGAAGGAATTATTACACTCAGATAATAACAAGCATCTCACTCAAATTCTGTAAAACACATTTAATCAATTGGAAGTATAGTTAAATGATCATATAAAACAACTTACATTTTTCAGAGAGCAGACAAAACTGGTACTTATGCAACGAATATGCATATATATTTTGAATGAAAAGCACTATATAAAATCTCTCTTACTGACTTTCTAAGAGACCAGCTCACGAGTCCATGGGTGAAATGTGACACAGTCAAAGCACTGTGACAGGGAGCAACCTCTGGGACACTTCCACATGTTCCTCCATGTGTTATTGGGGCTTTCCATAGACATAATGACTTTTGTACTGTAACTTTACATCCCAGGCACCTAAACATAGGGCCCTCGCATTTTTACATTTTCAAAATACTAAATCATTTAATGCAATTTATAAGCTGTTTTGCACATGGGTCAAATTTTGATCAGGGGAATACCTGAACCACACACACACACACACACACACACACACACACACACACACACACACACACACACACACACACACACACACACACACACACACACACACACACACACACACACACACACACAAACACAAACACACACACGCAATTATTTTTTTATAAAAGTAACATCTCTATTTTAAATTAATTGTTTATAAATAAAATATAATACATGATGAATAATTAATATGTTACTAAAATTATTTGAGCACTTTAAGTTATAGTTTTAGCTAAATATAATAATAAAAATAAATATAAAAATACCTTACATTTTCAGAGAGTTGAAGAAGATAAAAAGCAAATAGTTTAAGTCCAAACTCCCTCAGATCCTCAGGGATAAACTCCAGTGTGACTGCTTCAGAGCCTCTCTGGACAGGAGGGGTTACAGCTGAGACTGTGCACCATGGCAGAGCACATGTTAAGTTAGTCTGCCAACGCCTTTCTAGAGCCAATATTTTGTTTGTACTCATTTTATTTCAAAGTATAATCTTTAAAGTTTAAATGAGATCTAAATCAAATCTTTAAAGTTTTAATAAAGTCGTATCTTCTTTGTTTTCCAACTGTATAACATCTGATGCCATTGTAAGCATGATTTTCCTTAAAATCAACCTAATTTATATTCTTATTAAAATCGTCTGTTCAAAAACTTTAGCTTGTTTAAAATGTTAAATATTCAAGCAGGTTTTGATTAATAACCATTAACAATGGATGAACCCATGCAATGAAACATGTTTGTCACAAATCTGTATGTTTTTTAAAAAATACAGATTTGTCGAACGAGGACTTAACATCTCTCTCATTTAGTTTTAAGAAAATCCCCAGACAGGTCCTTCACAGTCATTAATGCAGCTTCAGGCTATAGTGATGGGGTGATTTGGAGACCAGATTTTTCTCTTTGGTCAATGAAAAACATGAGTAGTGTTTGTCTTGAGTAAATAGTTGACTCTAATGATTTTGCAGGTTGTTAAAGACCCCACAAGGTTTGTCTGTTTGTTCTTTTATTCAACCGGAATGATTCTTCAAATGCAAAGTCTTCAGAAGTCGTGACTTCAAGTTATTCTGTACTTTTATAAATGTCATAGGTTCATGCTACTTTCATCAGCCTGATAAATATGCAGTTAATACATTATGAAACAAGAAATATATGCTGCCAAATGCGTTTGAATCAATGATTTTAAGAAAAAGCGATGTTTTAAAACGCAACTAAACCAGATTATTTTCTCTTTTGACATTAAGAAAATGTAGAGTGTAGAGATCTGTTAAGAAACAATATTTTCTCTGTGGTGCTGGAATAGTCTTTTTTTAAGTATATCAGGCATGTTACAATCATGCAGTACAATGATGCAGATGAAGCTTCTTATCAAACAAAGAAAATAATATTTATTTTTCACTTATGAGTATGTTTCAACACGAGTTATACAATATTTGTATCACACTTGCCATTTTTAATAGTCTTTACGATTGCCTTATGCATCACAATCCAGCTAAGTTATCAGTGGTTTCAGCTGTTTATGACTTTTTCCTTTATTATTTTTGGCTCAATTAAATAGATATCAATTAAAGAATATTGTCATTGCTTCTTCCCTATACAGATACAATCCAAACGTGTTCTTTGTAGGTATTATGTGGGCACACAACTCTGCGTAAATTCAAGAGGCCTAGAGTAAGAAAGCAGTGACACTGTATGAGAAAAAATTTCCACTTTATTGTGATATGCATTTTCCCCCATTGCCTATTCTTAGTCGTATGATCAAGATTACTGTTCACATTTTATTTGTCGGTCTGTATATGTTTTTTAGGTAAATGTTCCTATCTGGTTGTTGTCAGTGCAAGTTTGTGCAAAACATTTTAAGCATCTTTATTAAATGTATGACTAAACTTAATTGTTGTCTTCTACATTTCAAACGATTTGCCTCCAATGTTTCACAACCACAGGGAAAACACATTGTTTGCGATACTCATGAAACCTAATCTTGGTGAATTTTTCATACCTAGAACACAAAACTTTGTTCATACCAAACAGGTACTTTGTTAAATATGTTGACTCTTTAACTATTTTGTAGGTATCATGACATTTTAGAGGATTTACTAAAAGATTAAATGCACCAGAATCACAGTGTTTGCAATCATGTTTTTACTACTCCAGATTGATCGTATTTAGTCAGATTTCAGAAGACCATTTTGTTTGTTTTTAGCAAATACTCTTCTTTGAAAACCATCAACATTACAGGAATACATGAAAATTAAGAAATTACGTGATGAGAGCTCATGCTGATGACTTATAACATATACGACTGTTGCATACATTAAAGTTTGAGCTTGTTAAACTCTCTTTGTAAAGGTTATAGACACATTTGAACATTAGCCTTATACAGGTATTATCTATGCACAAGTCCCTATGTAATTCAAGAGGTACATTTACGAAAGTACCATTTTATAATCAATTCAGGAAACAAACAATCACAAGCGCTTGAAAGTTTGTCATTTTGGATTTGTAAATAATGATTTTTACTACTCCACTGGATAGTCATCAGATTTAGATGATTTTAAATGTGTAACCATAATCTTCATTTGACAAACCAACAGTTCAAATTATTGTTTTCTTTCAACAACCCTACTTGAAGATTGTGACATGTTTTCAACTATCATCGACAACTGACCCTGATGTACTACACATCAGTTGTAATAAATTTGTACCACATCAACATAACCTGTCCCTTGTTTTAGGTAAATCTTTTGCAACAATTAGTACACACACACAATTTACTACAAAAGTGTACTGCGGTTAAGAAAAGAGACAATTAGCTATAAGTCATAATAGAGAAATCCTCTCTTCTGATCTATTGTAAAAGTTTGTAAAGTAGAATGTAAATGATTTTTCCCCACCAGTAAATAGCAGTTTTACATTTTGTTTCAAACATGCATAATACAGCATAAGAATTATTTTCTTTTAGGTGGTCTGTCTACATAATGCGTCAACATGAAAAGCGAGTCTTGATGTTTTTCTGTTACATTTACACTTATTGTGCTTAAAACACGTCCATCTATTACACTTAGTTACATAATGTGGTAACACTTTATTTATTTTTGTACGCGTCTTTAAACACGACTCTGATAAAGTGATTTTACTAGTTATTTTAAGTGAGAGGTTAGTTCATTCAGGCAGTTTTATTTTGTCCGCGCCAGATGTCTTTTAGACATCTGTCTTTTAGTTTGAATCCATGAAACAATGTGTTGTCATGGTTGTCTCAATAATTTTTCAATAATACCAACCAGAATACCAAAATGGGTTAACATCCCTTAATTTATTATTTTTTACGATTTTAAATATTTGTTCTACTTAAATATTAGTCATTTACAAAGCTGTCAGGCAGGATATTTGATTAATCATTTTGATTAATTATTAAACAACTAAACCTGTAAGCGGTAAAAACGTAACAGTAAACTAGAGACGTGATTAGGTCGCTACTCAAGCGTTCCTCTGGTTGTCTGTTAATAAAACATTTCAGCACAAACTCAGTAACGGTATTCATAAATACGGTGAAACAGATCTAACCATGCAAAACTTTATTATGGGAATAGGTAAATAAAATAAAGCCTAATATCATATACACATAAAAATTCCTTGTTCTAACTCTTTCACATGCCAGACTGATCCAGGGATAAGTAAACCTCAAATACCTAAATCACACAATAGTTATCTTGACTTTAACGGCGCTACCGTTCTTGTCCTCCTGCACACATAAACCACACATTTTTCATTGCGGTAGACTGAGCGAACCAATTTTAGGTTTTTTTGTTCAAGTTTTTCTGAAACAGTTCATTTTTTGGTGTAATTTTAATTAAATGCATGTTTGTTTTCTTTTATCGTTTTCCTTTTACACGTTGTGTGAACTTTGTTCAACATTGTGTCAACATTTACCTCTCTAAATTGTCTTGGTGAAAAACTTCTCTTGGTGTTCCTGACATCTCGTTGTTTGTATGCAGCATTTCAGCCTGGTCTCATCGTTAATACGTAGGTATTAATACGTTACTTTCAAAGAGACAAAACGTATGTTTTAGAACGTTTGGAGAAGTGCTAAAATGTAGAATATAGACGTATTTGCAACATTTAAACGTAGTACTATTAAATTTTTACAGCTAAAAAATGTAAAATATTTACAAATCCATAATGAAATCTTTTTTTTTAAGAATACAAAACTTTATACTGGTAAAAACATTTTTTTTTTTTTGTTATATCATAAAGATATCTATATAATTTCCCTTTGACCATTTTATTGACTAATGTAAGATCCCTTAACACTACCCCAAACCTAAACATACCAATTTAATACAGAATATAAAGAAAATAAAAGGTAAAACGTTGGAAAATGACGATTTTGGTAACAATATAGCATTAAACAAATATTTTGAATGGCTAATCCTACACCTACCCTAAACCTACCCATTAGCATTTATTAAAACAATGTACTGTTATAAATAAAAGCATAACAGGCAGACCAGTGTAATCACAATAACTTATTTATTGTAAAAATGTGAAAAGCGGTACCAAAAGTAGTTCAAATGAGTGTTGCAGGCGCAGTCCTCTCTGGTGGTATATAATAGTTTTGTATGAGGTACAGAGCAGAATGTAAGTTATTAAGTTAATCAATGAAAATATTAGGCTTGTTTGAGATGAGCAAAATCTGCGCAGAACCGATCACCGGTGATCAGCGCGAGATGCATGCCGGTTAGAAATGTGTCCGAGGGCGGTCCGCCTTCCTTTGATGTCATGCTGACGTATGTCAAAAACTCATGGCGAAAGGCGGATGTGTCGGATTCCGCAGTTGCTCTCCACCGACTGCGCTGAGCAAAAGCATGATGGGAAACGACTTACTGACGACACAGCTTAATGCTCATTGGTTTAAACAAACGTAACATGTGATTCTTTTTTAAAATGTTTGATTTTAAAATTCTGATATCATGTTTTAATGTCTATAAATTATGTGTGAATATTCCCAAACTGTGCGACAGTGCGACCTCTCGGTGGGTTATGTGATTGTTGTCATATTTATAAAAATATATAAAAACATGTATGTAATTAAATTAAAAATGATTATAAACACGTCTTTCGAATGGAAATAAATAACAAAAACTTTGAGTGTCTTGTTCATAATATTTATTTTCATATAAAAGCAACAGAACTTAAATTACATCCAGTTTATCAGCAACGCAGTGCATGAGTGTGAATCCCGCGATATCCGCCTCTGATCTCGCAGGTGTCGGATCCATTACGAGAAGACAGAACTGTCCGTCTTGCCTGCACTTTTTTCACTCCTCCCTTCACTGCAGCCGCCTAGTCTCGACATCATTTCAGGCGAGGCGAGGCGCATCTCAAACAAGCCTATTATTCCGGCTTCTCTTCGTGAAGTTGCGCTTTTCCCATTTCAAATACAAATCGACTGAAACACGGCATGTCAAAATCTGTGACGAAGCAGGCGAGAGCCAATGAGCGTTCGATGCCACTGCCGTAAATCATGTCGTAACGCTTCATGAGGGCGCGTTTTTTGAATTTGACAACGAGCGCGCGATTTGATGTTTACGGTCGCGCTACTGAGAGGAGATGAAGACTAATGGAAGGCGAATGGTGATGAAGATCACTGGATAAAGGGCTCAATTTGGATTTGTTTCTCGCAAACATATGGATTCTAACGATTTGGATTACAGCGAACGAATAAAGTGTTGTGTTTTGTGAATTGATGTTGTGTTTTGGTATATCTTGTGATCGCCAGTTGCTGAATAGGAGAAAACGCCTTTTTATTTCTCACGGCAAACAACAAGCTAAATACTACAAAATGGTTGGCAATAATGTTATTCATCTTAAGGTTTTAAAATGCAGTCTATTTTTAACATTATAGTCATCCGAAATGAGTTTGTAGCAGAAGTCACGAACAGAGCAAAATGGTATTTTATATTTCTGTTATTTTATATTAGGTAGATTAACTTAGTTAATGCATTTAATAAATGCGACTGAAAACATGTATTGATGTGACTGGCTATAAAATAAACAATATTAATGCCACGATTTTGATATTAATTCATATGTCTATATTGTACATTTTAGTGCTGTTAATAAGTCAGTATTGTACGTTTTATTGTGTGTGAAAACGTAAGTAAATGTACGTGTAGTAGAATCACACTTTACGTAAAAATACTCACGTATTTTCATGAGATCACGTTGAGCATTTGGTTGATTTAATAAAATTATGCATTATAACAATTTTTTCACTTGAACCATTTACATTGTATATTATCCTAGTTTAAACTACCATAAATATGTTTTGGAGGAGAAAGAATGCGCAGCGGGGTTCTTTGAAACATTTTATTTACGTTTTACCATTCACAGTACAGGGCTAGAAGCTGTGACATGATTATTCTCACTGGGTGTGTTAAAGCGGTTGTTTAGGAAACAGTCTGCAGCTCTAGCATTACAATGGCTACTGAAACATCTGTGATGAGTGTAACACCGACAAGAAGTTATGTTGAAACGGAAGAAAACATTCCTTACGCACTACAGAAAAAAACAGAGGATCCATTTGACCAAGTTTCTTCATGAAGATGAAGAGTTTGTGAAGCAGGAATTTCTGCTATAGGTGATGTTTATATTGGCGGATTTGTTTTTGACAAGGCATCACACACGGTCAAACTCTACGCTATGGAATTTTTTGAAGAAGAATTTACTTCGGAGACACCTTGTGTGCTTTTCCCCACTAAAGACTGGTCATTTTTCTACAATCGTGTTTGGAGCGATCTTAATGGGGTTGCTAGTAAAACCTTTTACATCAACGAATGGGATGGAGCGATGCCGAATGTGAGGTACGAGGTGACGAAGGAAAGTAAGGAACCAAAACCTGATGATTGTGTACTCATATCAACCTGCAGGAACAAGACGCTACATGAACAAAACCTCCTTAAGTTGCGTAAATGCTATGAGGAGGCCGAAATTCGAAATTCAAAGTATTGGCTTCAAAGCAGCAGCGATTCCGACTCTGACAGTGACTTCCCAATTCCAGAGGACTACCCTTTCGATTGCTGTACAAAGAGTCTTGTCCTCTTGTGGAGTGACATGCCTATGTTGCACACTATATTCTTTAAGCTGAGTTGAATTGAATTAATTTTAAGTCATGCATGGTGATATGCCATGCATTGAACAGGAGCATACATTATGACAAAAACACTATTTGTACAATTATATTGCAATGTACAATGGACTGACTCACACGAGATTACGGGAACTATTAGAACCTTCCAGCATCGAATAGGGGACAAAGTTTATACCATACACGAAGTTGAGTTCTGAAGAAAGTGTGTTCAACGTAGCGGATTTCTGAAATGGCGGCGCAAAAGTATGTGTACATATGTATCAGATGTATGTGTGTCACTGGAATCAAAAATTGCAGACGATATCACCATCAGTGAAGTTGTTGAAATGAGGGTCAACTACTTTTCTTTTCTGGTTAGACCACTTGTAATGTAATTTTTATTGTTTTATAAAATGCCATTTTATAATTTTCTTCACTACTACAATGTATATTCAACAACATATTGTTGAAATAAAAGGCTTAAATCATTTAACTTTATGTTGTTTTATGGCGATTTCCGAGCTCATTAAAAATAGTATTACACAACCAAAATAAAATGTTTCAAAGAACCTCGCTGCGTATTCTTTCTCCTCCAAAACGTATTTATGGTAGTTTAAACTAGGATAATATACAATGTAAATGGTTCAAGTGAATAAAGTGTTGTAATGCATCATTTTATTAAATCAACCAAATGCTGCATACAAACAACGAGATGTCGGGAACACCAAGAGAAGTTTTTCACCAAGACATTTTAGAGAGATAAATGTTGACACAAAGTTGAACAAAGTTCACACAACGTGTAAAGGGAAAACGATAAAAGAAAACAAACATGCATATAATTAAAATTACACCAAAAAAGATGATGTAAAAAAAAAAAAAAACGTGAGAAGGGAACGAGACACTGCGTCGTAAGAACGACACTTATGGGGAACGCCCCCAGCGTTACGTGTCTGAAGCATGAATGAAACTAAGACCAATCTTGATTGGTGCTACGTCATGACGTAGTATGTGACGGCATACCCGGAAGTATAAAGGGACGCCGTTTCACAACCGCGCTAGCTTTTTCGCAATTAAGCAAGTTGCTCCCAGACATGGAGAGGTGTGGCAAGGCGACGCAGTGTCTCGTTCCCTTCTCAGGGAAAAAGGGTTTTAGTCATAACCCGAGACATTCCCTTTCGAGGGAACTCCCACTGCGTCGTAAGAACGACACTTATGGGGAACGAGTACCCACTATGCCACCACGAACCATGTCTGCCCTTGTGTGAAGCTGGAAGCCAGGCACACTTAGGACGAGAGCACCCTAGCGCCGCAGGGAGATGCAGACTATAAAACCTAATGAAAGTGTGTGGGGTAGCCCAGCCGGCTGCCTCACAGATCTCCTGAAGCGGGACCCCCATTTGAAGGGCCCGAGAAGAGGCCATGCCCCTCGTGGAATGCGCCCTCAAGGCCAAAGGTGAAGGCAAGCCGCGCACCTGATAGGCCAAGGCAATAGCCTGGACGATCCAATTACTGACCGTCTGCTTGGTCGCGGGCAGACCCCTCTTAGGAGACCCGAAACACACTAACAGTTGGTCCGACCTTCTCCACTGCGAAGACTTCCGCTGATAAATTTGCAGTGCTCTGACCGGGCAGAGCAGATGAAGTCTCCCCTCTTCAGCCGACACATGAGGTGGAGCATGAAATGCCTGCAGGACCGTAGGCCGTGCCACACTAGATGGCACCTTAGGCACATAGCCCGGCCTAGGATGCAAGATGGCCCTAACCCCGCCGGGGGCAAACTCCAGGCAAGTCGGCGTTATAGCCAAGGCCTGGAGGTCCCCCACCCTCTTAAGCGAGGTGATCACCAGAAGCAGCGCCACCTTGAACGACAGAACTCGATCTGTCGCCGACTCGAGTGGTTCAAAGGGGGCCTCAGCCAGCCCTTCAAGCACCACCGCCAGATCCCAAGTTGGAACTCTGGGGCGAGTCGCAGGCCTCATCCTCCAGGTACCACGGAGGAAACATATGACCAAAGGGTGCCTCCCCAGAGGCCCATCACTTACAGGAGCGTGGAAAGCCATAATTGCATGTACATCACTCTGATAGACGATAGTTTCCCCTGGGACCATAGGAGGATCTGATGCGCCAATCTGCACAGAGGGCGAGACCTCAGACCCCCTTGATGGCTCAGGTACGCGACCACTGACATATTGTCGGAGCGCACCTGAACATGATAACCCCTGAGATCTGTCAGGAAGCTCCTCAGAGCCCTGAACACAGCCAACATCTCCAGGCAATTTATATGCCATGAAAGATGATGATCCTGCCACAGACTCTGGGCAAAGCGGCCGTCCATGGCCGTGCCCCAACCAGTGAGGGAGGCGTCTGTCGAAACGGATTTCCGGCGACATGACGCTCCCAACACTGGCCCTTGGGACAGAAACCAAGGTTTCTTCCATATTGATAGGGAACGAAGGCATCTGCGCGTAACCCTGATCATACGGAATGGATTCCCCTTCGGGGAAAACCCCTTGGCCTTCAGCCACCACTGCAGGGGTCTCATGTACAGCAGGCCAAAAGGTATTACGTTGGACGCAGCTGCCATGAGCCCCAGCAGTCTTTGAAACTGCTTTACAGTGATGTTGCGACCTAGCTTTATGCTGGAGACCATCGCCCGTATGGACTCGATGTGCGCGGGAGACATATGTGCCTGCATCGTCGTCGAGTCCCATACCACTCCCAGGAACGTGGTCCTCTGGGAGGGCGTCAACACGCTCTTCTTCGTGTTGAGTCTCAACCCCAAGCTCTGAATATGGCCAAGGACGACATCTCGATGCCGAACTGCCATCTCTCGAGACTAGTCGTCGATATAGTTGCCCTGGAATCTCAGTGGAGCCAGAACTGCATCCATGCACTTGGTGAATGTGCGAGGGGAGAGAGCTAGGCCGAATGGAAGAACTCGATATTGGAACGCTTCGCTCCCGAAAGCGAACCTCAGGAACTTCCTGTGAGAAGGACTGATGGAAATGTGGTAGTAAGCGTCTTTTAGATCTATCGTGACAAACCAGTCCTGGGACCGAATTTGATTCACGATAATAGGTATTGTTAGCATCTTGAACCTGAACCTCCTCAGAGACCGGTTCAAATACCTCAGATCTAAAATCGGACGCAGACCTCCGTCCTTTTTGGGAACTATAAAGTACCGGCTGTAGAACCCCGACACCCTTTCTGGTGGAGGAACACGTTCTATGGCTTCCTTTACCAGCAGGGAGTGTACTTCCTGTTCCATAACCTGAGCCCGCTCTGGGACCACTGCCGTCCAGACCACCCCACTGAATCTTGGTGGGCTGTGGCCGAACTGCAGTCTGTACCCCCTTTCTACAGTGCGCAGGACCCATGGCGACACACAAAAAATCTACCAAGGGAATCAGCCTCTCGAGGCTGACCTCGGGTGTTCCTTGAATACCATTCTCGACCCCCTGAAGCGGCTGCCCGGCAGGGAGAGGTCGTGGACGATTTTCGGTGTGCGAACGCCATCGCTGCCTGCCCGAAACCCCTCGGGGCGGACGAGGTAGCGCGCGTACGCTGGAAATCGATGTGACCCGAAGCGTCATTGATGGCGGGATTACCACATCAATTTCCAGAGGGCACCGCGGAGAAAACGGCCTCAGCCGCTTCTCCCCGGAGGGGACAGCCCTCAGAGGTCCTACCACGGCTAGGACCTCTTTCCCAAAGCCTTCTTAGCCTGAATGACGGCCCTCAGGTCGCCCTTCTGCTGAGCCGGCTTTGGGCGAGAACGCCGCCTTTGTTGCCAAGCTCCTGGGAGGGCTCTGAGGCGACGCTCTCCTTTTGTACCTGCCGGTACGAGGAGCTCGACCAGCCCCAGCCCCTTTAGACTTGGAGCGGCGAGGGATAAACTGCTGGAACGCCGCAGATTGCCTCTTCGCCTACTGATACCTGTCGACAACCGTGTTGACAGCGTCGCCGAACAGGCCAGAAGGCGAAAGAGGAGCATCAAGGAGGAAAACCTTATCCTTCTCCTTGATGCCCGACAGATTCAGCCATAAATGCCTCTCCGTAGCCACCATAGCTGACATGGAGGGGCCCACAGCGTGGGCCGTCTCCTTGGTGACCCGGAGAGACAAATCTGTCGCTCTGCGGAGCTCAGCCACATCCTCAGGTGTGGGTCCCTCGCCTTCATCCAAGTCTTTTAATAGGTCGGCCTGGTATGCCTGCAATAATGCCATAGTATGCAGACATGCACCAGCCCGACCTGCCGCCATATATGCCCTGCCCACCATCACTGATGTATCTCTACACGGCTTGGTGGGCAGCACCGGGGTTTTTAGGGAAGACGCTGCATCGGGAGAAAGATAGCCTCCTCCACCCGCGGCATCCTCACATAGCCATTCTCTCCTGCCCCCATGATATTACTATAATCCAACACTGTTGCATTAGAGAGGCAAGAGGAGTGTGGTCTGTTCCACGATTTACACAACTCGTTGTGTAAATCTGGAAAAAATGGCAAACCCCGGTGTTGAGGTTGTGCTCTGTGCTGCAGGAAGCGCTCATCAAGCTTACTTTTAACTACTGTCGCTTCCTGCTTTTCTGATGGCCAGCTTATGTTTAATCTGGCCACCGCACGAGTCACAACCTCAACGAGCTCCTCATAAGCGGGCAAATGAGGTGACGAGTGAGCCTCAACGTCACCCGCCTCGATGCTGAGCACATCCACATCCTCAGATGCAGACAGCTCAAGCATCAGACACTCTCCTCGTGCAGAAGAAGCCGCATCGCAGTGGGAGTTCCCTCGAAAGGGAACTTGAGCAAAGAAACCTAAAATTGGTTCGCTCAGTCTACCGCAATGAAAAATATGTGGTTTATGTGTGCAGGAGGACAAGAACGGTAGCGCCGTTAAAGTCAAGATAACTATTGTGTGATTTAGGTATTTGAGGTTTACTTATCCCGGGATCAGTCTGGCATGTGAAAGAGTTAGAACAAGGAATTTTTATGTGTATATGATATTAGGCTTTATTTTTTTTACCTATTCCCAAAATAAAGTTTTGCATGGTTAGATCTGTTTCACCGTATTTATGAATACTGTTACTGAGTTTGTGCTGAAATGTTTTATTAACAGACAACCAAAGGAACGCTTGAGTAGCGACCTAATCACGTCTCTAGTTTACTGTTACGCTTACAGGTTTAGTGATTTAATAATTAATCAAAATGATTAATCAAATATCCTGCCTGACAGCTGTGTAAATGACTAATATTTAAGTAGAACAAATATTTAAAATCGTAAAAAATTAATAAATTAAGGGATGTTAACCCATTTTGGTATTCTGGTTGGTATTATTGAAAAATTATTGAGACAACCATGACAACACATTGTTTCATGGATTCAAACTAAAAGACAGATGTCTAAAAGACGGTACTGGCGCGGACAAAATAAAACTGCCTGAATAAACTAACCTCTCACTTAACTAGTAAACTATAACTAGTAAAATCACTTTATCAGAGTCGTGTTTAAAGACGCGTACAAAAATAAATAAAGTGTTACCACATCATGTAACTTAGTGTAATAGATGGACGTGTGTTAAGCACAATATGTGTAAATGTAACAGAAAAACATCAAGACTCGCTTTTCATGTTGACGCATTATGTAGACAGACCACCTAAAAGAAAATAATTCTTATGCTGTATTATGCATGTTTGACTGTGCTCAAGGAGTAGTCTTCATCTAAAAACTGTACAAGGAAACAAAATGTAAAACTGCTATTTACTGGTGGGGAAAAATCATTTACATTCTACTTTACAAACTTTTACAATAGATCAGAAGAGAGGATTTCTCTATTATGACTTATAGTTAATTGTCTCTTTTCTTAACCGCAGTACACATTTGTAGTAAATTGTGTGTGTGTACTAATTGTTGCAAAAGATTTACCTAAAACAAGGGACAGGTTATGTTGATGTGGTACACATTTATTACAACTGATTTGTAGTACATCAGGGTCAGTTGTCGATGATAGTTGAAAACATGTCACAATCTTCAAGTAGGGTTGTTGAAAGAAAACAATAATTTGAACTGTTGGTTTGTCAAATGAAGATTATGGTTACACATTTAAAATCATCTAAATCTGATGACTATCCAGTGGAGTAGTAAAAATCATTATTTACAAATCCAAAATGACAAACTTTCACAAGCGCTTGTGATTGTTTGTTTCCTGAATTGATTATAAAATGGTACTTTCGTAAATGTACCTCTTGAATTACAAAGGGACTTGTGCATAGATAATACCTGTATAAGGCTAATGTTCAAATGTGTCTATAACCTTTACAAAGAGAGTTTAACAAGCTCAAACTTTAATGTATGCAACAGTCGTATATGTTATAAGTCATCAGCATGAGCTCTCATCACGTAATTTCTTAATTTTCATTTATTCCTGTAATGTTGATGGTTTTCAAAGAAGAGTATTTGCTAAAAACAAACAAAAGTCCAACAAACAAAATGGTCTTCTGAAATCTGACTAAATACGATCAATCTGGAGTAGTAAAAACATGATTGCAAACACTGTGATTCTGGTGCATTTAATCTTTTAGTTAAATCCTCTAAAATGTCATGATACCTACAAAATAGTTAAAGAGTCAACATATTTAACAAAGTACCTGTTTGGTATGAACAAAGTTTTGTGTTCTAGGTATGAAAAATTCACCAAGATTAGGTTTCATGAGTATTGCAAACAATGTGTTTTCCCTGTGGTTGTGAAACATTGGAGGCAAATCGTTTGAAATGTAGAAGAAAACAATTAAGTTTAGTCATACATTTAATAAAGATGCTTAAAATGTTTTGCACAAACTTGCACTGACAACAACCAGATAGGAACATTTACCTAAAAAACATATACAGACCGACAAATAAAATGTGAACAGTAATCTTGATCATACGAATATTATTTTCTTTGTTTGATAAGAAGCTTCATCTGCATCATTGTACTGCATGATTGTAACATGCCTGATATACTTAAAAAAGACTATTCCAGAACCACAGAGAAAATATTGTTTCTTAACAGATCTCTACACTCTACATTTTCTTAATGTCAAAAGAGAAAATAATCTGGTTTAGTTGCGTTTTAAAACATCCCTTTTTCTTAAAATCATTGATTCAAACGTATTTGGCAGCATATATTTCTTGTTTCATAATGTATTAACTGCATATTTATCAGGCTGATGAAAGTAGCATGAACCTATGACATTTATAAAAGTACAGAATAACTTGAAGTCACGACTTCTGAAGACTTTGCATTTGAAGAATCTAAATTTGATTTTCTTAAAACTAAATGAGAGCGATGTTAAGTCCTCGTTCGAAAAATCTGTATTTTTTAAAAACATAAAGATTTGTGACAAACATGTTTCATTGCACGGGTTCATCCATTGTTAATTGTTATTAATCAAGACCTGCTTGAATATTTGTAGAAATAAGATCTAAGATTTAACATTTTAAACAAGCTAAAGTTTTTGAACAGACGATTTTTATAAGAATATACTTTAGGTTGATTTTAAGGAAAATCATGCCTACAATGTGGCATCAGATGTTATACAGTTGGAAAACAAAGAAGATACGACTTTATTAAAACTTTAAAGATTTGATTTAGATCTCATTTAAACTTTAAAGATTATACTTTGAAATAAAATGAGTACAAACAAAATATTGGCTCTAGAAAGGCGTTGGCAGACTAACTTAACATGTGCTCTGCCATGGTGCACAGTCTCAGCTGTAACCCCTCCTGTCCAGAGAGGCTCTGAAGCAGTCACACTGGAGTTTATCCCTGAGGATCTGAGGGAGTTTGGACTTAAACTATTTGCTTTTTATCTTCTTCAACTCTCTGAAAATGTAAGGTATTTTTATATTTATTTTTATTATTATATTTAGCTAAAACTATAACTTAAAGTGCTCAAATAATTTTAGTAACATATTAATTATTCATCATGTATTATATTTTATTTATAAACAATTAATTTAAAAAAGAGATGTTACTTTTATAAAAAAATAATTGCGTGTGTGTGTGTGTTTGTTTGTGTGTGTGTGGTTCGGGTATTCCCCTGATCAAAATTTGACCCATGTGCAAAACAGCTTTTAAATTGCATTAAATGATTTAGTATTTTGAAAATGTAAAAATGCGAGGGCCCTATGTTTAGGTGCCTGGGATGTAAAGTTACAGTACAAAAGTCATTATGTCTATGAAAAGCCCCAATAAAACATGGAGGAACATGTGGAAGTGTCCCAGAGTTTGCTCCCTGTCACAGTGCTTTGACTGTGTCACATTTCACCCATGGACTCGTGAGCTGGTCTCTTAGAAAGTCAGTAAGAGAGATTTTATATAGTGTTTTTCATTCAAAATATATATGCATATTCGTTGCATAAGTACCAGTTTTGTCTGCTCTCTGAAAAATGTAAGTTGTTTTATATGATCATTTAACTATACTTCCAATTGATTAAATGTGTTTTACAGAATTTGAATGAGATGCTTGTTATTATCTGAGTGTAATAATTCCTTCTTAATTCCTTAAAGATAGAAAACACTAAACAATAGCATTGTTGATGTCAAACACACAAACGTATTTGTATAATAATTTATATAAAGATTTATTTAAAATGTTATTTGAAATAAGCTCTAAGATCTTACATTTAAAACTACTATAGTGTTGAAACAGATGATGATTAGTAAAAATATATTTTATGTTAGATTTAACCAAAATCATGGGGATCAGATGTTGTCTTTACACATCGGTCTTATAGGAAGATGATAAAACTATGCGGTTGTATTAAAACTTTAAAGATTTTATTTTAAGCTAATTTAAACTTTTATGAAAATAGTTTGAACTATTTTGTCTGCAACAACCATTTTTCTCTGGAAAGCCTTACATTGCTGTGACTGTGGGTCAGATTTCACAGCACCAAATGGGGTGTGAGCTGCAAGTTGTTCTAATTCGTTTTAGTAGTAGATATCCCTTTAAGTGTCAGTTTAGACATTTGAACAGAAATATTAAGTACTGGCATGGCTTTATCATAATCATGTATGCTTTTTAAGAGATTGTTCTTGTTAATGTTTTGATTACTTTCATTACTGTTCTTTAGAAATAAAGCTGATGGGTCTGCCCAATCCCAGGAGTGATGAACTGAAGAATTTGTCAATACTCATGTCCTGTGTGATTTAACTTTTTTTTTATTTTCTTGTTTTTTCTTATTATCAATAAAAATGTGATTTACAAATTCTGAGTTGAAAGTAATTTTCTTCACAGTAGAAATATTTTTTCATGTAATTTCAATTATTAAGGTCAGGTACAGGTTTAGTAAAACATAGATTAACTTAAAATTGGCAGGGTTTAATAGTTTATTTTACAAATCAGCACATTAATTTCACTTACAGGAATAAAAAGAAATATAAATGGGGCCCAGTTCTCACCCACTGGGGTCCCACAAAAAAAAACCCATAGAGGGGATATTTGTGGGCCCAGTGGTATCACCACCCCAGTGAAAGATTGAAAGATTGTCACCCCAACGCTGACTTTACTGATTATTTACTGTCTGGTCTGAAGCACGGTTTCAAAACTGGCATTGAAAGCTTCCCCACTCAAAGTATCATATGTGACAATCTCCAATCCGCTCTCGCTGAGCCTGACACAGTCGACAGTCTAATTAACAAAGAAATCAAATCAGGCTTTATGATCAGTCCCTTTGACACTCCCCCTTTCGATTGTATCCGCATCAGCCCTATTGGAGGGGCCACTAGAAACTTTTCAGGAAAAAAACGCTTTATAAACGATCTCTCTGCCCCACACAACTCCCCATTTCCAAGCATAAACAGCCTAATCTCGCTCGCGGAATTCTCCCTCAATTACCACAACATCGACCAAGCTATAACCTTGATTCAAGATGTGGGTTGTGGCGCTTGGCCCGCCAAAGTCGACATCACTTCTGCATTCAAAGTGATGACAATCCACCCAGATTCATAGCATTTATTCGTACGTTGGCAGGGAAAATTCTACTTTTCCTTACGTTTAACTTTCGGCTGCAAAAGTAGCCCCAAGATTTTTGACATGCTGTCAGAAGCAATTTGCTGGATTCTTTCCAACAACTACTCAATCCGTTACATAATTCACTTGCTAGATGATTTCCTAATCATCTCACCACCCAACTCCTTACCAGCTGCACATCTTCTCACAGTTCAAAAAGTCTTTGCAGAACTCGGGATTCCAATCGCCCAAGACAAAACCCTGGGCCCAGCCACGGCCATTGAATTTTTGGGCATTAACTTGGATACAGTTAACTTCCAAGCCTCCCTGCCCAAGAGAAAAACTGACAGGATAATTCTGGTTGCATCCACCCTCCTAGAAAGTCCAAACTGTACTAAACATGAGCTACTATCTTTGCTTGGCCACTTGGCCGCATCATCCCACAAGGCCGCCCTTTCATCTCACACCTCCTCTCCCTCACATCTTCAGTTTACGCACTAGAGGACCAAATCTCCTTAACTAATTCATGCTGCAATGAGCTCAGTTTATGGACAACATTTCTTAAACAATGGAATGCCCTGTTTTTTTTCTACAACAATATGGTTTCTCTCCCCGTGGAGATTCAACTGTTTACCGACGCCGCTCCCTCCATCGGGTTCGGGGTTTTTTTACCAAGGCCGTTGGTTTGCATCTTCATGGCAGACCCAGCTGTTAGAATCCCCTCAGTCATTAACATCCTCAGCACTGTTCGAGTTGTATCCTCTAGTTGTAGCAGCTTTGTTGTGGGGAAGAGAATGGTCCACTAACACATAATGGTGCACTGTGATAACGAAGCAACTGTGCATTGCATTAACAAATGAAGTTCACATTCACCCGCATTAATGCCTCTCCTGAGACGCCTCATTTGGATTTCAGCCTGTGACCAATTCATCATAACTGCAAAACATATTTCTGGGTCCAAAAATCAAAAAGCTGACTCTTTCTCTCGATTTGCTTTCCAGAAATTCAGGCTGTTGGCGCCAGAGGCGGACCCATTCCCAACCCCAGTACCTCACTATTCAGAGCTAATATTCCCAAAAACCACCCATTGAAACCCCTCCTGGATGCTTCTATTAATTCCATTCTTCAAGCTGTTTCCCTCAGAACCCTCCAATCCTACCTAACCGCATGGAAGAGTTTCATTCATATCTTATCTCAACAGCATCAAGAACCTCCAAGTCAGCTCTATCAAGGGTTATCTAAGTGGAATTCAGATTTTTCACAAACTCGCTTTTGGTTTGCCCTCCACAGAAATAACCAATTCACAAACTTCCATGCTCATCAAAGGTATCCAAAAACCCAACCCACCCACCCAGACGCCAGACAACCAATAACTCTAGACATACTCACCAAATGTATCTCCACCCTCCGCCGAGGCTACCACTCCACCAATACCGCCCGCACTCTGGATGCAATGTTCATACTAGCTTTCTTTGGTTTTCTCAGAAGCTCAGAACTCACCAGCACGTCCACCTTCAACCCAAAGCTTCATCCCACACTCAGACAATTCAGTACTAGATGACGAAACAATCTCTTACTTCATCAAACAAAGCAAGACGGATCAAATGAAAAAAAGGCCATTTCATTTACATTTCCAACTTCCCATCACCAATCCAGCCATACCAATCCCTTTTAGCCTACCTACATTTCAGAAGTTCGCAGACTAAAATCCTTTCTGACCCACTCTTCACAGACGATTCTAACCGTCCTGTCACACGTTTCTGGTCCCAAAAACACCTCAAGTCCATATTGATTCAATCCGGCATTCCAGCAGACAACTTTGCCAGCCATTCATTCCGCATGGGTGCAGCAATAGGTGCACAGCTACCCAAAAAGGCCTCTCCCAGCACCAGATCCAAACACTTGGTCGCTGGTCGTCAGAGGCTTTCAAGAGATACATCCTTTCCAATCGCTCCCACATCAAAGAAGCCCAACAGACCCTCATCAGCTAATTTTGTTCAAACTTTCAGCCTATTTCCATACACCCAAAACCTACAGGATCACAGCGTACGCTTCAATTTAAAATCACCAATTTTCTGAGGGAATCAATCATATTCACTACCGTAGCAGCATCTCTGCAGTTTCTCCCGCAGGAGCCCACCTCAATCTTTCACTGCCACAGCAGCTTTATCACCTCCGCTCCAACAGAAGCCAGTTTCTCTACCCAAAGGCCTCCACTGCCACAGCAGTAATACTGCCTCAGCTCCCGCAGGAGTTACGTATTTCATTTCAACTTGCTTATACTGCCGCCGTAGTGTTATCACCATATTTTCACAGGAGTTCAGTTCTACATCCAACCCGACTCACCGGATATTTGAAAGCAAGATGGAAACGGCTCGTAGCAGTATCGACAACTCCGCTCTCGCAAGAGCTCGGTTACTCCATCCAAACTAATTTCAATGCCACAGCAATGTCATCATCGACATTCCCGCAGAAGCCCAAAATTCTCTGTACCACCGTCTCTTTGGATGGTTTGGGAAACTGCTAAAACCGCTCGTCTACACTGCCGCAGCAGTGTCGTCCACTCCGCTCCCGCAGGAGCTCGGTTACTCCATGCAAACCATTCCATTACCACAGCAGTCATCTTCTTCACTCCCACAGGAGCCAAATTCTCCATACAACTGGCTCTTTGGATAGTTTGGCAAGCATGCTGAAACAGCTCGTCTCCACTGCCGCTGCAGTGTCATCAAATCCACTCCCGCTGGTGCCCAATTCTCTGAACAACCGGCTCATTGGATAGTTGGAAAGCACGTTGAAAACAGCTCGTCTCCACTGCCGCAGCAGTGTCATCAACTCCGCTCCCACAGGAGCCCAATTCTCCGTACAAACCGGCTCATTGGATAGTTGAAAAGCAGTTTGAAAACAGCTCGTCTCCACTGCCGCACCAGTGTCATCAACAACGCTCCCGCTGGAGCTCATTTACTGCCACAAGCTTGTTTCACTGCCACAGAAGTATCATCTCTTCAGCTCTGGCAGGAGCCCAATTCTCCATACAACTGGCTCTTAGTCAGTTTAGAAGCAATTGGGAAAGGAAAGAATTAGTTGCCGCAGCAGTGCTATCTCCTCTCGCCCTCGTACAGCTATTCCCAGCTGACAACCAACAAGGTTCTCCATTCTGATACCACGACCATCATAACCTCAGACAATAACCTCCCGATCCAGTGACTAAAACCCTCCTTTCGATTGGCACAGCATCAGTTTGTGCTCTGCAATCAACATCATTTACTGGCTGCTGTCCCATGATAATTGCCTTTTTGGGGGGAGTACTCTGGGTTCGGGCCAAATACCGAGCTCGGAGCCCTCTCCTCGGACAGCACGCCAAATACCATCTATTCTACTTAACTTATTTGTAAGTGTGAACTCGTGAAAATATGTTTCTTAAAAAACTAAGTTCGGGAGGAACACTTTCAAATGATCTACCCAGTCATGATGTCATCCCAACCTGCTGTCAGCTATCAGTAATCAACATGTCTACAAATCAGCTCAAGTGGAGGATCACATAAATAATCCAGTCAACTCACCAATGTTCCTCGACAAGTTTTGCAGCATCCCTCCACCACCCCTTCTTCCTCACACGCACCTGGTTAACTTCCTAACCAGAGATACGGGGGGAGTACTCTGGGTTCGGGCCAAATACCGAGCTCTGAGCCCTCTCCTCGGACAGCACGCCAAATACGCATACCATCTATTCTACTTGACTTATTTGTAAGTGTGAACTCGTGAATTGGAAACAATGCACCCAAAGCTATTGAACCATAGGAAATTGTTAACAGACATAATGAAAGACCAAATGCAGTGAAAACCTGACTTGGATGGGTGGCTATGGTCTTCTTATAGACAGTAGCATCACAGGCAAGAGTGGCTTTCCTTATGTTACTGCAAACAAAATTTGAATATAAGAAGTAATGATACAACAATATAACCATGTCTTTAACAAACTTTCAAATGAAAACAACTTGGAAGACAACTTTATCATTTGAAGACAAAAAAATTACGCAAGATGGCAGAATAATCAATTTTCTGAGGTAAATTCAAGGCTTCTTCCTCCCCAAACTCGATGAAAAGCTGAAAAGGAAAGACGAAGCTTGATTCTTTGTTTTGAGGTGATGGTTACAGGCTTACGTGGATGATTAGTGAGTGAATAAGCTTGCACATGAATAGGCTGCACGTGGGTGTGGTCACATTACAAAATAATGTGCAGGGATGTGAGAAACTGTACCTCTCGTTGGTTTCATATGAATTACACAAACAGAGAATATTTGTTTTTTATATTTATGAATTATTTAATTTAAAAGTAGACACCTCAGGCTTTCTAAAGACATGTCTCTCATGTGTGGCAAGTATTCGCTAAGTTACAGTTAATTTTCCTGCGTGTTTCGGAATATATGACACGTATACGTACATGCCTTTGTAAAAATACAGAGTATTTTTTAATCTCTTTCGCAATGATACGAAAAAGACAGAGCTGACCCCTTGGGGGGTTGTTATGGTACAGAAGGGTCGGAGACAAGAGATACAAGTTAGTGAGTTTATTGAACAACCAGATGAGTGAACGGGTGTGCAGGTGAGTAGTGATGACGTTCCGGAGAGAATGGTGATGAGATCCTGGATAACACAGTCCTTAAACTTGCAGGTAAAGATCGCTGGAGAATGTCTGGCGGAGGAGGATACGAAGACGACATACACACAAGACGCTGGAGACACACTGGAGACTTGGAGGTAACAACGGGTTGGAGGTAAGTATTATCAGGGGAGTCCTTGAAGTAAGCATAAAGGTAAGACAGAGGTCAAGTTACACATATACGTTCTAATTGTTTGATATCAGTTGTTAAATGTAATACAAGTTTGTTGGAGTTGTTGAAACTTGGTGGCGTATCTGATTAAAACACAAGACAAACATCAGTCCTTTGATCTCTTTTAAGATCAGGATGCTTAAGTCTTGATTCACATGACATGAAGTTCATAGATTCACATGAATCAGATTGACAAGATGTAAATGGACAGTTAGTGACTGATGAACAGAATGGTCTTAAGTCAGTAAATAATACAAGGAAATCATACTCCTATAATTCATTAAGAAACATATCAAAAATATATTTGTACCCAGGGGACTCTCATTACACTACTTACCTGTTACTTTTTTAAACATTAGTTAGCGTTAGTTTTCATTGTTATGCTGACGATACTCAGCTGTATATTTATTCACGCCCTGAAGAAACTAACCAATTCACAAGATTAATGGAATGCATAGCTGATATAAAAAATTGGATGACCAGTAATTTCCTGCAACTCAATTCAGAAAAAAAATGAATTTTTAATCATAGGACAAAAAGCTCCACATGTAGTAACCTAGAATACTGTCTAACACTTGATGGCTGCTCTGTCAAGTCCTTGTCATCAGTTAGGAACCTAGGTGTGCTCTTTGATACCAATCTTTCATTTGAAAGCCACATTTCTAGCATCTGTAAAACTGCATTCTACCATCTTAAAAATATATCTAAATTACGGCACATGCTCTAAATGCAAAATGCTGAACAGTTAGTACATGCGTTCATGACCTCAAGGCTAGATTATTGTAATGCTCTACTGGGTGGTTGCCTTGCTCGCTTAATATACAAACTCCAGCTGGTCCAAAATGCAGAAGCTTGAGTTCTTACTAGAACCAGGATGTATGATCACATTAGCCCAGTTCTGTCAACGCTTCACTGGCCCCCTATTAAACATTGCATACATTTTAAAATCTTGCTTATTACTTACAAAGCAATAAATGGTTTAGCACCCCAGGACTTGAGCGAGCTCTTGGCACATTATACTCCATCACGTCTACTGCGGTCTCAAAATTCTGGCCAGTTAATAATACCTAGACTATCAAAATCAACTGCAGGCGGTCGATCCTTTTCCTATTTAGCACCTACACTCTGGAACAGTCTTCCTAGCATTGTTTGGGAAGCAGACACACTCAGTTTAAATTTAGACTAAAAACACATCTCTTTTCTATGGCATACACATAAAACACTTTTTCAATTAAATGATTATGAGGCTGCATTACCTACGTCAGCCAGAACTGGGAACACTTCCCATAAAACCTTATGTACTCATTACATCATCAGAAGAATGGCATCTACGCTAATGATAGTCTCTGTTTTATCCTGAGGTCTACTGCAGTCAACCGAATCCATGCTGTATCCAGATCAGATGGTGGACCATGCACCCTGACATGACCAACGCATGACCCTGCGGCATCCTCAATAAACCTGTCTCCCGCGTGAAGACTCTGATTGTTTGAATATTCCTATTTAATAATGGTTTAAATCGATATGTCATCCTCAATAAAACCTGTCTCCGGCGAGTTGCCTCCGATCTTTCATATATAGTAATTGAATAATTGTTTAATCAATACGGCATCCCCCAAAAAAAACATTTTCCGGCGTGATGACTCCGATATTTAGATTATTTATATTTAATAATTATTTAATTGATACATTGTCCTGAATAAACCTGTCTCCGGCGTGTTGCCTCCGATCTTTCGAATATTACGATCTATTATGACCTTTGACCTGTAAAGTTGCCAGAATAATAATAATAATAATAATAATAATAATAATAATAATAATAATAATAATAATAATAATAATAATACGCTGTTTGTTAATTGGCCAGAGGAGAACTGGCACCCCGACTGAGCCTGGTTTCTCCCAAGGTTTATTTTTCTCCATTAGGTCACCTGATGGGGTTTTGGTTTCCTTGCCACTGTCACCTCTGGCTTGGCTTGCTCAGTTGGGGACTACATTTTTCAACTAAATATCCAAATAAATCGAATTATTAAACTAAATTAACCATACAAACTAAATTACTGATCTAATGCCCACATTGTCACTGTTTAATAATTGAAATATATTCTGTTGCATTATTTTCCTGTTTAACACTGTGAAGCTGCTTTGAAACAATCTGCATTGTTAAAAGTATTCGATTGCTCCTGTCTACCTGTTGCTGCTGTGCTCGCGTGTGCTCTACTTGTTTTGAATTTTTATTTGATATAATTCTCTGTTGTTTAACTGCTAAATATAACTTACTCATCTACATATATTGTCTAACATTGTCTACCACATTAAATCTGACATTGCTAGCTTTTAATATAAATCACTATCACACGTTAGCTTTTCGCTAGCCTGTTAGCTTGCCATCTCTGCACCCAGGTCTCCTGTTTTCTGAGTTCATTAAAAAACTGTGGTGAGTTTGATTAGTAAATAGACTCCATCAAACAACTTTGGTAAATTGGATTAATCAACAAATACGGTAAACCATGTCTTCTTCTGAAGATTTCAGAATTAGAGACATGCATCCAGACTTTATCTGAGAGTAGTGAGAATGTAACAGCTTTAGACACTGCTTTGGATGCGAGTAGCTTAGTGAACTCTGTACATTGTTCGGTTCCGGCTGCAGTGCCCGCGCAGCAGGGCAATTGGTTAATGATGAGGCGGCATAGTCGTGGATAAAAAAAACACTTCCGTTCCGATTAGAACATCAGACAGGTTCTCCCCACTCAGTGATGCACTCATTGAGAATCCTGTTGAAAGTGTAGTTATTGGCGATTCTATTACATGGAACGTGAAAATGGAGACACCAGCCACCATAGTCACATGTTTACCGGGAGCCAGAGCACCTGAAATCAAAGCAAATGTAAAAGTGCTGGCTAATGCTAATCGTAAATTCTCTAAGATTGTTATTCACGTCTGCACTAATGAAGTTTGACTTCGCCAGTCGGTGTTAAGCATACTTGAATAGGTATAAGTGGCAAAGCCATGTTATAGTCTACGCATTGACGTCATTGAAACGTGCGTGCCTCGTGCGCTGTGTATGTTGTGAGCATGCGTAAAAAATAAAAAAATAAAAGAGAGGAGTGCGCTGCTGTGAGTTCAACAGATGATGGTGGTCTATCTGATTTTTCTCCCGTGAATAAGTTAATCATTTTGGTGACTGTGATACATGATCGACTGCTGCAGTCGGGGATCACCAAAGGTAACATTAAAGAGGTGTGTGAATTTGCAACTATGGTGGCAGATGCTGTTTTTTGTTCTGGTCCGCTCCCTGTCAAAAGGAGTGATGAGATACTTAGCAGACTATCATCACTCAATGGCTGGTTGTCTAAGTGGTGTTCGCAAAATAACATAGACAATTGCAAAAGCTTTTGGGGCAGACCTGACCTTTTGAAGAAGGACATAATCCATCCTTCTTGGAGTGGTGCCTCTCTTCTCTCTAGTATTTTGGTACATAGTCTTTGTCAACCTTGAGTAACTAGGGCCCAGGTCAGTAAGCAGACGGACTGGCTTACCCGACCACCTCCTAGCTGTCTCCCGTTACAGAAGTCAGGTAAATCACAACACAAAGAGACTCTTTCACCTAGATATTATCACATAGAGACTGTGTCTGTTCCCCGAATTAGTAAATACAAAAAAACATCAAAACCATTCAACAGTAAAAACTTAATTGATGTCCAACAAATAAACAATAGATATAATACAGATGATCAAATGATAAAGCTTGGGTTGCTGAATATTCCACCCCTTTCCCCATTACAGATAATAAATGCTGTTTCACTAAACGAGGTTCGGGAGGAACATGTCAAATAATTGACACAGGTGGAGAGTACACAGGAGCTCAGTTCTCTGGCTAATCTTCTCCACTATTACAGCAGTGCTGTTCCCTGTGCTCCACAGGGGCTCAATTTCTCTGGATAATTGTCTCCACTGCCAGAGCAGTGCTGTTCCCTCTGCTCCCACAGGAGCTCGGTTTCTCGGAATAATTTCCTCCACTATCACAGCAGTACTGTTCCCTCTGCTCCCACAGGAGCCCAGTTTTTCCGGATAATTTTCTCCATGGTCACAGCAGTGCTGTTCCCTCTACTCCCACAGGAGCTCAGTTCCTCTGGCTAATTTCTCCACTATCACAGAAATGCTGTTCCTTCTGCTCCCAGAGGAGATCAGTTTCTATGGCTAATTCCTCCACTATCACAGCAGGGCTGTTCCCTCCGCTCCTGCAGGAGCTCAGTTTCTCTGGCTAAATTCTCCTCCACCAAGCAGCGATGGGCTGTGCGAGTCGCACAATAAAACCAGTGCACAAACTGCAGTTCAGAAGCTAGCGTGAGGCACCATCCAGCTAGCTGCACAGGCCCAATAATTTCAACAGGTTATAACCTCACCCACGTCCAGTGGACTGCAGCTCCAGTGGCGCAAACAAGCGCGAGCCTGCCTCCGCTTAAGTACAAGTCACACCTTAAGTACAAGCCCACTTTTCTACCTATCATCCAACCAACTTTTCTCTTCAAACCATAGAGGAAAACCAAGCGTGAGGCCACCACCGACATCTGCAGCCCTGGTGTATAACCCTCCCACCTCCCTCATGCAAACCCATTGGACACATTAAGAAATCTCTCGGTCACACACTCATGTTTCCTTCATGTTTTTCAGTGCTCTATGAGAAGTGGAACGTTTCCAGGCAGTGAGAGTGCACGTTTGCACATAGCGAGTCAGCAGGAAGTTCCCATGCTGAGCGAAAGAGTGGAAAGCTCCATGCAGCCAATCAGTGGAAAGTTTCCACGTAGCAAGAAAGTAGAAAAGGATCCACATAACATTCCTGAACCAATGGAATGGCATATCCTTTTCTATAGCAATCTCGTTCCGTCCCCTACCGATATCCAGTTGTTCACAGACACAGCCCCCTCGATCGGCTTTGGGGGATTTTTACCAAGGTCGTTGGTTTGACCAAGGTCGTTGGCCAGGACATAAGCCCTCAGGGCTATTCGAGCTTTACCCACTAGTAGTAGCGGCTTCACTGTGGGGGAAGAATGGGCCACTAGCAGCATTTTAGTGCACTGCGACAATGACGCAACAGTGCATTGCATAAATAAAGGATGTTCCAATGCACCTGCCATGATACCACTTTTAAGGCGTCTCTCTTGGATTTCAGCTTGCGATCTCGACCCAAAAATCCACCCCACCATCTCAGACTTAACAGCCATGGATGAGGAAACAATGTCATACCTGATCAAACAAAGTAAGACTGACCAAACCAAAAAAAACACAACATCAGCAGCTCAAAAAGGCCTCTCCCAAAAACAGATATAAGCTCTCGGGAGATTGTCCTCAGATGCCTTTCAAAGCTACATCAGGACCAACCGGTTCCACATCAAAAAAGCTCACCAAACTCTCTTTGCTTAAAAATCCTCGGGGCATTCACTGGGGAATTTTCACCTGTCCAGCAAACATTGAGTCTTACGTTCTTTCCTGGTTCTTCCTGAGTTAGTGGAAAGTTTCCACGCAGCGAGTCAGTGGAAAGTCTCCACGCAGCGAGTCAGAGGAAAGTCTCCACGCAGCGAGTCAGAGGAAAGTTTCCACGCAGCGAGAAAGTGGAAAGTTCTGTGCTTTTTTGTCAATATGAGGTGCTGTGTGTACATTAATGAAATTAAATGATTTGGAGTAATTCTTTTTCAACCAACTTTTTACTTCTACTCCTTACATTTTTACACTATTATCTGTACTTTCTACTCCTTACTTTTTAAAAATAGCCTCGTTACTCAAAAAAAAAAAAGAAAAAAAAAGAATTATACAGATAAATCGCGTCATCCGGATAGTGTGAATTTGATTGTGGTTGGATGGGAAGTGTAAACATACCATTCCAACACCCTTATGGTTACTACGCGATCCATCGCGCCTGCACATGACACAAATCACATACAGTGTTGCCAGATTGGGCGGGTTCTCATGGACGAGCACGCACTTTCAGCCAATCAGCGATGAGCAGGCAGGACAGCCAGGTTTTTAGCGCGATAACTCGTAGCTGTATATTCAAGTGATCACTATGCCAAAGTGGCATACATACACACACACACACACACATATATATATATATATATATATATATATATATATATATATATATATATATATATATATATATATATATATATATATATATATATACATACAGTAAGCTGTATTTACAGTAAAGAGTGGGAGAGTGAACCAACTCTCAAACGTGGATTACACCTGTGACTCGAAGACTCTACAAATATAACCATGATTCCTGTCCATCGTCATATACACACTTAGGACATCTAGTTTTGACTGGGCTAAGTGTGTGTTCTATGAACTTCACGAATGTACTGTAGTTTTGTCAGAGAAAAGTGCAACACAAAGCACTTAAAGTGGCTTATTCAATAAAATAATATGACATTATTTTGCAGTAAAAGTTTTGGTGTTTTTTTGGGGGGGAGTGGGCAGGTTTTGGTGAGCTTTGAGGCCTGCACGGTCCTCAATTCTAGGCTCTAGCCCGGCCTGAGTCTGATTGGAGTTTTTTAGTTTATTTTTAATCCTCCCTATTACACACTGCTGCAGCCATTCAAATAGTTCATGTTGTTCAGCATTGGCTCCCCATTAAACATCGAATACATTTAAAAATCTTGCTTATTACTTACAAAGCACTAAATGGTTAAGCTCCCCAGTACTTGAGCGAACTCTTAACGCATTATACTCCATCACGTCTATTGCGGTCTTAAAACTCTGGACAGTTGATAATATCTAGGATATCAAAATCAACTGCAGGTGGTCGATCCTTTTCCTATTTAGCATCTAAACTTCGGAACAGTCTTCCTAACATTGTTCGGGAAGCAGACATACTCTGTCAGTTTAAATATAGACTAAAAACTCATCTCTTTACTATGGTATACACATAGAACATTAGCAATTTTTATTATTCAAATCAGTAAATGATTGTTAGGTTGCATTATCTAGGTCAGCCGGAACCAGGTACACTTCCCATAACACCTGATGTGCTCGTTACATCATAAAAAGAATGGCATCTACCCTAATGTTAGTCTTTCTGTTTATCCCGAGGTTTACTGCAGTCAGCCGGAACCGGGCTTTATCCAGATCAGATGGTGGACCTGCGCCTGGACATGACCAATGCATCCCTGACATGTCGACACAACATACTTTATAAACCCGTCTCTGGCACGACGACTCTAATATTTCGAATACTCTTTCGAATATCTATTTATCTCATATGACTTCTGAACTGTAATGATGCCAGAATTATAATCATACACTGTTTGTGTGTCGGCCAGAGGAGAACTGGCAGCCCGACTGATCTTGTTTTCTCCCAAGGTTTTTTTCTCCATTCTGGCCCTGAAGGAGTTTTGGTTCCTTGCCAACGTTGCCTTTGGCTTTTGGCTTGCTCAGTCGGGGATACATTAATTTCAACTATATTACCGATCTGCCCGCATAGACACTATATGATAATTTAAATTAGCTGGATAACATCACCGTTTTCACCAGAGCGGCTGTTCAAATTCTGTTGCATTATTTTAATTTTAACACTTTGAAGCTGCTTTGAACAGTTGGACTTGTTAAAAGCGCTATATAAATAAACTAGGGCTGTCAATATAATTTTGTTAATCTCGATCACCATTTATTTTATTAAACACATTAGTTTTGTCATAATTTCCTATAACCAAAGTAAACAATCAGATTGAAGGGTTATTCTCACAAAACTGTCTTTTCTGCAAGCTTAAGTCAAGTCAAGTCAACTTTATTTATATAGCGCTTTTAATAATGCAGATCGTTTCAAAACAGCTTCACAGTGTTAAACAGGAAAATAATGCAACAGAATATATTTTGATTATTATACAGTGACAATGTGGGCTTTATATCAGTAATTAGATCAGCAATTTAGTGTCCCCAACTGAGCAAGCCAAGCCAGAGGCGACAGGAGAATTGGCAATTGAGAAAATTAAACCTTGGGAGAAACCAGGCTCAGTCGGGGTGCCAGTTCTCCTCTGGCCAATTAACAAACAGCGTATTATTATTATTATTATTATTATTATTATTATTCTAGCAACTTTACAGGTCAGAGGTCATAATAGATCAGAATATTTGAAAGATCCGAGGCAACACGCTGGACACGGGTTTATTGAGGATGATGTATCGATTAAATAATTATTAAATATAAATAATTTGAAATATCGGAGTCATTACGACGGAGACAGGTTTTATTGAGGATACCGTATTGATGAAACAATTACTAAAGTGTAATATTTGAAAGATCGGCAGCAACATGCTGGAGACGGGTTGTTTTGAGGATGACATATCAATTTAGGCAAGGCAAGGCAAGGCAAGGCAAGGCAAGTTTATTTATATAGCACATTTCATACACAATGGCAATTCAAAGTGCTTTACATAAGAAATAAGAATACTATGTGTAATAATTAAAAATAAAAACAAGGATAATTAAAACAGTGTAAAGAGAATTTAAAAAATAAAAAAAAAATGTGGATAAATAGATCCCTGTCTGCCTGATTCTCTAAATGCGGTCACCCCTATCTGAGATGGAAGAGATGGAGCAAGTTCGCAATGTCTCCTGGACCTTACAAGTCGGTCCAGGACGGGCTACTGTAGGGGACGTTACCTATGCCCCATAGATTTAAAGAATTATTAACTAGGAATATTCAAACAATCGGAGTCATCACACCGGAGACAGGTTTATTGAGGATGCGATGTCGATGAGGCAGCTTAAGGGGGAGTATAACTGACACAGTCTCTGCAGACACTTCAAGGTCATGTGTTGGTCACATCTGGGTGCAGGTCCACCATCTGATCTGGATACAGCCTGGATCCGGTTGACTGCAGTAAACCTCGGGATAAAACAGAGAGACTAACATTAGCGTAGATGCCATTCTTCTGATGATGTAACGAGTACATCAGGTGTTATGGGAAGTGTTCCCGGTTCCGGCTGACCTAGTTAATGCAGCCTAATAATCATTTTATTGAAAAAGTGTGTTATGTGTATGCCATAGAAAAGAGATGTGTTTTTAGTCTAGATTTAAACTGACAGAGTGTGTCTGCTTCCCGAACAATGCTAGGAAGACTGTTCCAGAGTTTAGGTGCAAAATAGGAAGAGGATCGACCACCTGCAGTTGATTTTGATATTCTAGGTATTATCAGCCATACAGAGTTTAGAGACCGCAGTAGACGTGATGGAGTATAATGTGTTAAGAGTGCACTTAAGTACAGGGGAGCTAAACCATTTAGTGCTTTGTAAGTAATAAGCAAGATTTTAAAATGTATGCAATGTTTAATGGGGAGCCAGTGCAGTGTTGACAGAACCGGGCTAATGTGATCATACTTCCTGGTTCTAGTAAGAACTCGAGCTGCTGCGTTTTGGACCAGCTGGAGTTTGTGTATTGTAATGAGGTTCGTTGTGGGTGGAAGGAAGAAGACAGGGTCGGCTTGACTGGGACTTACACACTTTTATTTTCTCACGCACACACAGACGCTCTCTGGCGTATACACTCAAAATCCACGATATGGGTCGCCCCGTTTCACACCGGCACACCGTAGTGGCTCGTACCCTCAAGTTCCACGATATGGGTCGCCCCGTTCAGTTCTCAGCAATAGCAGTTTCTCTCGTTCACTCTCAGCAGCGTGCGTGTAGTCCCAGTCCAATTCTCTCCCTCTCACTCTCTCCCGGCAGCGGCTTATAAGCGCTCTCTCCACGCCAATTACTGTAATCAGAGACAGGTGTTATCATCTGCTTGACCTACTTACCGACCGCTCTGCTCCGCTCTCTTTCTCCCGCTGCAGCTTCATGAACCACGCCTCTGCCACATACCCCCACCGCCCGACTCAGGCCGGGAGCCATCCGGCCTGCAGCCAGCCTCCCCCTCCGGGAGAGGAAGTCAGCCGCAGCCATCTGAGCACCCGGCCTGTGGACCACCTTGAACTTAAATGGCTGTAAAGCTAGATACCAACGGGTGATCCGCGCTGGTATCCTTCATGCGGTGGAGCCACTGCAAGGACGTGATCCGAACAGAGGGTGAACTCCCGCCCCAGGAGGTAATAGCGAAGGGTGAGGACGGCCCACCTGATGGCCAAACACTCCTTCTCTATGGTGCTGTACATCGTCTCTCTCTTAGAGAGCTTTCGACTGATGTACAGCACCGGCCGCTCCTCACCCTCCACCTCCTGGGCCAGGACTGCGCCCAACCCCCTGTCCGAGGCGTCCGTCTGCAGCAAGAATGGGAGAGAAAAGTTAGGAGCCTGTAAGAGCGTCCACCACACAGGGCAGCCTTTAACTGGGTAAAAGCCTGCTGGCACTGCTCCGTCCACCGAACTGTATCTGGTTCTTCCTTTTTAGTTAGATCAGTCAGCGGGCTGGCGAGGTCCGAATAATTAGGTACAAACCTCCTATAATATCCCGCCAGCCCCAGGAACTGTCTAACCTCCTTTTTGGTCTTGGGTCTTGGGCAGGCCGCAACCGCTGCGGTCTTATTAATTTGGGGACGCACCTGCCCATGACCCAAGTGGAAGCCCAGATATCTTACTTCCACCCGCCCAATTGCACACTTCTTGGGTTGGCCGTGAGCCGCGCCCTTCTCAGCGACCTGAGGACTGCTCGCAAATGCTGCATATGACGCTGCCAGTCCCCACTATAAATGATGATATCATCGAGATAAGCAGCGGCATTTGCAGCATGCGGCGAAGGATTCGGTCCATCAGGCGCTGAGTTGCGGGTGCCCGAACAGCCCGAAGGAAGCGTAACGCAATTGGTGCAATCCAAACGGCGTGGTGAAAGCGGTTTTCTCTTTGGTTACTGGAGACAAGGGGATCTGCCAGTAACCCTTTGTCAAGTCCAGTGTCGAATAAAACGAGCAGTACCCAGCCGATCAAGCAATTCGTCAATCCGTGGCATGGGATATGCATCAAATTTCGACACGCGTTGACTTTTCTATAATCCACGCAGAACCGGACCGAGCCGTCAGGTTTTGGTACCAAAACGATCGGGCTCGCCCAGTCACTGTTGGATTCTTCTATTACCCCCATCTCTAACATTGCCTCTAATTCGGCCTGAACCACTTCTTTCTTGTGTTCAGGCAACCTATATGGTCGGCTGCATAACGACGCCCGGCTCGGTCTCAACGTGGTGTTGGATGAGGTCTGTCCGACCCGGTAGGGCGAGAACACGCCGGCGAACTCCGCCTGTAATTGTTTGAGGTCTATGAGCTAGGAGGGTGAGAGGTGATCTCCCCCCGGGACCAGAGCGGGAGATTGTGACTTTTGAACCGCCTCTGGTCCGAGATCATCCTCTCCACTCACTACCGTCGCCAGCATCACAGCCTCGGCCTCAACCCATTTTTTTAATAAATTGAGATGGTATATCTGACGTGCCCGTCCCTGTCGGACGAATGACCTCATAGTTCAGATCCCCTACTGTCGTGGTGACCTCAAACAGTCCTTGCCACTTGGCGAGTAATTTGGAACTAGAGGTGGGGAGTAACAGAAGTACTTTCTCTCCCGGTGCAAATTGTCGTAATCTAGCCCCTTTGTTTTACAGCTGTCTCTGTTTGTCTTGAGCCTGTAACAAATTCTCCATCGAAAGCCGCCCAGCGTGTGGAGTTTTGTCTCAGGTCCAATACAAACTGAATTTCGTTTTTACTAGCGGACGGTCCGTCCTCCCAAGCTTCCCTAATGACATCCAAAACCCCTTGGGGCTGGCGGCCATATAGAAGCTCGAAGGGGGAAAACCCCGTGGAGGCTTGGGGACCTCGGACAGCGAACAAGAGAGGTTCTAGCCATTTGTCCCAATTTTTGGCGTCTTCGTGAACAAATTTACGAATCATTGTTTTCAACGTGCGATTAAATCTTTCTACCAGCCCGTCTGTTTGTGGGTGATAGACGCTGGTCCGAATAGACTTAATGCCCAATAATCCGTAAAGTTCGCGGATTGTCCGTGACATAAACGCCGTGCCTTGATTGGTGAGAATCTCTTTCGGGATTCCCACCCGGGAGATTAGGCAGAACAGTGCACTCGCAACACTTTTCGCCGAAATGTTACGCAGTGGCACTGCCTCCGGATATCGCGTTGCATAATCCTCTAGGACTAATGCAAAGCGATGTCCGCGGGCTGACCGCTCTAATGGCCCGATGAGGTCCATCCCAATTCTTTCGAAGAGGACCTGCATCAACGGGAGGGGGCACAATGGTGCTTTTGGTTGGGCCGGTGGATTTACCAACTGACATTCACGACAAGACGCACACCACCGGCGTACATTCTCGTGAATGCCCGGCCAAAAGAACTGGGCCATGAGGCGGTTTAGTGTCGCTATTTGCCCTAAATGCCCGGCCATAGGATTGTGATGAGCCGCCTGGAAAAGCATTTCCCGACGGCTTTTAGGAATTAACAACTGGGTTGTAGTCTGCTTTGTTTGGGCATCTTGGGTTACCCTATACAACCGGTCCTTTATCAGAGAAAAATAAGGAAAAGTGAGCGGTTGATCAGGACGGAGGGGATGGCCGTCGATGGCACAGACCTGATTGAAAGCATTTTTGAGCGTTTCATCCTGGGACTGTTCCAGGGGAAAGTCATCGCGTTCCGAAAACACTGGCGTTTCCGGAGCGCTTAGTTCCCCCGTATCAGTGCCCAGTGGTCCCGGTTCCACCTCCCCCGCCTGTGCAACCGCCACCTTCCCTGTCTCTTTTTTTTCCCAAGAGGCACCCACACACAAACATCCCAATAATTCATTAAAACCTGGCCAATTTGTCCCCAAAATCAGTGGATGCCGGAGGTTCTGGTTAACTGCCACCTCAACTCTATGGTTTTTTCCCCTGAATAGAAAATCCATTGGCACTAACAGGTATTCTCTCACCTCCCCGTGCACACACCTCACCATAACCATGCGGCGCTTATCCCATGCCCCGGGCTGAATCAGGCTCTGGTGTACAGAGGTCTGGTTACAACCTGAATCCACCAGAGCCTGATACGTACCCCCCTTGATACTCACGGGTATTTGGTACAGTCCAGCTTGATCGGGGGCAGCGTGGGGCGCGTCCCCACAACGCCAACACGCCGGCCCAGGCCTCCCCGCCGCCCTAGTGGCTGGAAGCAGGCCCGGGAATTGGCGTGGAGAGATCGCGGGGCGGCCCGCCAGCGGTGTCGGGTCTGGAGCTCCTCCTCCTCCTCCTCCTCCCCTCGGTGCTGACTGGGTGGTCGCGGGTGGTTCTCCTGAACCACCCATCCTCCATCTTGGGGCCGGCCTGGGAGGCACCCCCCCCCCGCGATACCTAGGAAACGGGACAGGTTTTGAGAGAGACGGGGAGGGGGAAGGAGAAGAGAGAGAGAGAGAGATGCTGATGGTAGAGGTTAGCCGACCCCTCGGCACGCCACCATCTCGTCCTCCGCCAGTTGGATGGCCTGGTCCAGCGACGTCGGGCGGTGGCACTGGACCCACTGGGCAGTCTTCTTTGGCAGCCTTGCCACGAACTGTTCCAGTGCCACACGGTCAATGATCTCCTCGACGCCGCCGCCATCAGCCACTTGGCGGCAGGAGTCCCGGAGCTGGTGCGCAAACACTAATGGTCGGCCGGACTCGCCGAGGGTCAGGTGCGGAACCGCTGACGATGTTGTTCCGTGTCCGCCGACCGCTGTAGAATGGCACGCTTTAGATCGTCGTAGACCAGGAGATTCTGGACTGGCAGTTGGTGTGCGGCTACCTGAGCTTCTCCCGACAGCAGTGGAAGTAGCCGCATCGGCCAGTCCGCTTTGGGCCATTCCCGGAACCCCACCCGCCCTCTCGAAGAGTTCTATAAAGGAGTCCCATCTTCGACAGCGGGGCGGCCGCGGCTGAGTCGGTGGTCTGTCTCTGGGGAATGGCCCGGATCTCCCGGTCTATCCAGCCCCGGAACAGCTCGCGGTCTTCATGCTGGGCCGTGAGGAGAGCTTCGAAACGTCGCTGTTGCTCCTCCCTCACGGCCAGCAGATCCTGATGGTGTTCCTGGTGAAGACCGGCGAGCGATTGGACGATGTCCGCAAGCGGCGTCTTCGGCGGAGATGACATGGCGGCGGCGATCTTCTCCCTTCCCGGTTTTCGGCACCAGTGTAATGAGGTTCGTTGTGGGTGGAAGGAAGAAGACAGGGTCGGCTTGACTGGGACTTACACACTTTTATTTTCTCACGCACACACAGACGCTCTCTGGCGTATACACTCAAAATCCACGATATGGGTCGCCCCGTTTCACACCGGCACACCGTAGTGGCTCGTACCCTCAAGTTCCACGATATGGGTCGCCCCGTTCAGTTCTCAGCAATAGCAGTTTCTCTCGTTCACTCTCAGCAGCGTGCGTGTAGTCCCAGTCCAATTCTCTCCCTCTCACTCTCTCCCGGCAGCGGCTTATAAGCGCTCTCTCCACGCCAATTACTGTAATCAGAGACAGGTGTTATCATCTGCTTGACCTACTTACCGACCGCTCTGCTCCGCTCTCTTTCTCCCGCTGCAGCTTTCGCAGAACCACGCCCCCTCCGCCACATGTATTAAGCGAGCAGGGCAACCACCCAGTAGATCATTACAATAATCTAGCCTTGAGGTCATGAACGCATGTACTTACTGTTCAGCATTTTGCATTGAGAGCATTTGCCGTAATTTAGATATATTTTTAAGATGGTAGAATGCAGTTTTACAGATCCTAGAAACATGGCTTTCAAACGAAAGATTGGTATCAAAGAGCACACCCAGGTTCCTCATTGACGACGAGGACTTGACAGAGAAGCCATTAAGTGTTAGACGGTATTCTAGGTTACTACTTGTGGAGTTTTTTTGTCCAATGATTAAAAATTATTTTTTTTCTGAATTAAGTTGCAGGAAATTACTGATCAACCAATTTTTTATATCACATATACATTCCGTTAATCTTGTGAATTGGTAAGTTTCTTCAGGGCGTGAAAAAATATAGAGCAGAGTATCATCAGCATAACATTGAAAACTAATGCCATGCTTCCTAATGATATCTCTCAGTGGTAGCATGTACAGGGTGAAAAGCAACGGTCCTAGCACTGAGCCCTGCGGTACTCCATACTGAACTTCTGATCGGTGTGACATCTCTTCATTTACTACTACAAACTGATAACGGTCAATTAGGTATGATTTAAACCATGCCAATGCAGGTCCACTAATGCCTACATAATTTTCGAGTCTATTCAAAAGAATGTTGTTGTTGATAGTGTCGAATGCAGCGCTAAGATCGAGTAACACTAACAGAGAGATACAACCACGATCGGATGATTAGAGTAAATCATTTGTAACTCTGATGAGAGCAGTCTCAGTACTATGATACGGTCTAAATCCTGACTGGAAATCCTCAGATAACATTTCTTTCTGAAAAGGAACATAATTGTGAAGACACTGCCTTTTCAAGTATTTTTGACAGGAAGGCAGATTTGAGATTGGCCTGTAATTGACTAATTCTGTAGGATCAAGTTGCGTTTTTTTAATAAGTGGTTTTAATAATAGCCAACTTAAAAGTTTTCAGTAAATATCCTAATAAAAAAAGATGAATTAATGATATTAAGAAGAGGATCCATGACCTCGTAGCATCTCTTTTAATAGCCTAGTCGGTAAAAGGTTGAGCAAACATGTTGTTGATTTAGATGATTTGACAAGTTTAGCCAATTCTTCCTCTCCTATAGCAGTGAATGAGTGTAATGTTTCCTCAGTGACACTACATACGTCTGATGTGATACTGTAGTACAGTGGTTTTCAAACCTGTCCTGGAGGACCACCAGCCCTGCACATTTTGTGTGTCTCCCTCATCTATCACACCTGCTTCAACTCATCAGCTCATTACTAGAGACTGCAAGATCTGAAATGGGTGTGTCTGATATAGGGAGACATACAAAATGTGCAGGGCTGGTGGTCCTCCAGGACAGGTTTGAAAACCACTGCTGT
Source organism: Gobiocypris rarus (assembly GCA_023029165.1). Lineage (NCBI taxonomy): Eukaryota > Metazoa > Chordata > Actinopteri > Cypriniformes > Gobionidae > Gobiocypris > Gobiocypris rarus. Next base: position 28,322,138 of record CM040914.1, on the reverse strand, counting down.
AGTAGATGGCTGCATGGTTATAATTTTCTTCCTAATATTGTCAATCTTACATGTAAAGAAATTAATTAAGACATTACTGCTGTGCTGTTTACAAACATCAGAAGCTGAAGCTTTATTCTTGGTTAATTTAGCCACTGTATCGAATAAATACCTAGGGTTGTGTTTGTTTTCTTCTAAGAGACTCGAGAAATAAACAGATCTAGCAGTTTTTACGGCCTTTCTGTATGCAATCATATGCTCTTTCCACGAATTACGAAAGACCTTGTTTTCTTCCAGCTGCGCTCCATTTTTCTGGCTGCTGTTTTAAGGGCCCGGGTGTGGTCGTTGTACCATGGCGTTGGACTATTTTCTTTAATCTTCTTTAAGCGCAGGGGAGCGACTGTGTCTAAAGTACTGGAAAAGAGAGAGTTAATAGTGTCTGTTGCAACATCAAGTTCCTCTAAGCTATCTGGAATGCTGAGGAGATGATACTGATGAGGAAGATTATTTAAAAAGCAATATTTAGTTGCGGCAGTGATAGTCCTGCCATTTTTTAAACCAGCGGACGGCTTTGCAGCCTCAGCTAAATTAAGTAAGCATGATACTAGGTAGTGATCTGAGATGTTGTCGCTCTGCTGCAGAATTTCAACGGTATCAACATCTATTCCATGTGACAATATTAGGTCTAAAATACCTGACACATGTTGCCTAACTCCAATAGAGTTTATAATGTCTTTAAATGCCAATCCCAATGTGTCTTTTTCATTGTCTACATGGATATTAAAATCACCAACAATTAGTAATGTATCTATGTCCAGAACTAACTCTGATAGAAAATCAGCAAATTCTTTGGTAAAGTCTGTATTGTGCCCTGGTGGCCTATATAAAGTAGCTAACACAAATGTTATACAGGATTTATCATTTACACTACATAACATTACATAAAGCACCCACAATTCAAAGGAATTATATTTGAAACTAGACTTCTGAGTAATACTGAAGATATCATTATAAATTACAGCAACCCCTCCCCCTTTACCTTTCAGACACGGCTCGTTTTTATAACAATAATCTTGTGGGGTGGACTCATTTATAGTAATGTAGTCGTCAGGTTTTAGCCAGGTTTCTGTCAAACACAGCACATCTAGATTATTATCTGTAATGATACCATTAACAATAAGTGCTTTTCGGGAAAGGGATCGAATATTCAGCAACCCGAGCTTTATCATTTGATTATCCGTATTATATCTGTTGTTTATTTGTTGGACATCAATTAAATTATTACTGTTGAATGGTTTTGATGTTTTTTTGTAGTTACTAATTTGTGGAACAGACACAGTCTCTGTGATAATATCTAGGTGAAAGAGTCTCTAAGTGTTGGGATTTACCTGACTTCTGTAACGGGAGGAAGCTAACAGGTGGCCGGGTAAGCCAGTCCGTCTGCTTCCTGACCTGGGCCCTATTGAGTCAAGGTTTAGCTCTAAGACTATATGCCAAATTACTAAAGAGAAGAGCGGCACCACTCCAAGAAGGATGAATGCAGTCGTGTTTTAACAGGTCAGGTCTACCCCAAAAGCTTTTCCAATTGTCTATGAACCCTATGTTATTTTGCGGACACCACTTAGTCAACCAGCGATTGAGTGATGATAATCTGCTAACTATCTCATCACTCCTTTTGAAGGGGAGTGGACCAGAACAAAAAACTACACCTGCCATTGTACTAGCGAGTTCACACACCTCTTTAATATTCATTTTGGTGATCTCTGACTGGAGAAGAGAAATCGGTGAGTTCCGGGATTTCAGTAACTCTATTAGCTACAAAAAACTTTGTAATGGCAGGAGAGGAAATTCAGCCAAGACAAGACAGTTGTCGAATCAGACCAGAGAACTCTCTGGATGTAATTTGTTTTGAAGGTAAACCCCTTCTAAGGCCGTCTTGACCTTCGACTCGATCTCCCATGTGAGTGTGGAAACAATAATTTTCCCAGGTAAAATGCACTTGGGAGTGGACGGGCGATCAGAGCGGTCAAAAACGTGTGACAAAGCATTGGGTTTGATGTTCTTAGACCCCGGACGGTACGAGAGAGAAAAATCAAAATGTCTGAAAAAAAAGAGCCCACCGAGACTGCCAGGAGTTAAGTCTTTTAGCAGATTGGATATATTCTAAATTCTTGTGATCGGTCCAGACGATAAAGGGAACCCCCGACCCCTCTAACCAATGACGCCTCTCCTCCAATGCTAATTTGACAGCCAACAACTCTCTGTTACCAACTCTCTGTTACCACCTGAACGTAGTTCGGGAGGAGGTCAAGGATGTCAGAGGAGTGGCTAGAGGGCTGAAATTGCGAAGGAAACGCCGGTAAAAATTGGCAAACCCCAGAAACCTCTGCAGGGCCTTGCGGGAATCTGGAGTTGGCCAATCTACCACAGCCTTAACCTTCTCGGGATCCATGCGCATTCCCTCGGATTAGATGATGTATCCCAGAAATGGAACCGACTGTGCATGAAAAGCGCATTTCTCCGCCTTGACAAAAAGCCCATTCTCTAGCAACCTCTGGAGCACTCGTCTGACGTGCTGAACCTGTTCCTGGAGAGAAGAAGAAAAAATCTGTATGTCATCCAGGTAGACATAAATGAACTGATCTACCATGTCTCTCAGCACGTCGTTGACGAGTGCTTGGAAGAACGTGGGGGAGTTGGACAGCCCGAAAGGCATGACAAAGTATTCGAAATGACCCCCACTCATCCCCCTCCCTTATGCGGATAAAATTATATGCATTACGTAAATCCAGTTTTGTGAATATAGATGATCCCTGCAACCTTTCGAAGGCTGAAGTCATCAACGGCAAAGGATAAGTATTCTTTACCATGATGTTATTCAACCCTCGGTAATCAATACAAGGTCGCAGAGAACTATCCTTCTTACCCACAAAGAAGAACCCCGCCCCCGCTGGAGAAGAGGAAGGGCGAATGCTCGAAAGCTAGAGAATTAGAAATATATTTCTCCATGGCCTCTCTCTCCGGATCCGAAAGAGAAAACAACTTGCCTTTAGGTGGAGACGTACCTGGCAGTAAATCTATAGCACAGTCATAGGTACGATGCGGAGGTAGAGAAGCTGCCCGGGACTTACTGAACACTTCCTTCAGGTAGAAGTACTCCCTCTGCACATTTTACAAATTCACCTGCTCATCCTGTAACACAGAACAACACAGACGTACAAGCAGACACAAGACAAGAGGCGTAACACTGATTACTCCACGCAGACACGAAATTGCGGCTCCAGTCCACCCTGGGGTTGTGCTCCGTTAACCAAGGGTGACCAAGGACAATGGGAATCACCGGAGAGTCAATAATCAATAACTTAAGTCTCTCAGTGTGATTCCCTGAAGTGGTGAGCGTGATCATGTCTGTGGTGAATGAAATGTCAGGGGGTTCTTGTCTGTTGAGTGCACTGACTGAAATCTTGTGATGAAGTGGTGTGATTGGAATGTGATGGTGAAGTGCAAAAGTCTTGTCCATGAAATTACCTTCTGCTCCCGAGTCCACTAAAGCCTGAAAACAATGAGAGCTGGTTGCCCATTGCAGTCTTACCGGGAGGAGAGTGGTGGACGAGGATTTACCCAGCATTGACCCACTCGACAGTAACCTCTAACCTACTGCTGGGCTTGGTCTTTTGCTGGGCAGGTGTTCAGAAAATGTCCCGCCGCCCCACAGTACAGGGGCGATTGATGCAGGATATGATTGTTGACAGGTGGTTGCCTGAAGTTGGATTTTTTCATCTGTCTTTAAAAATGTGTATTATATCTATAATTCTTTACGATGTATTGCCAAACAACATATTCTTCTGATAGTTTCTCATTCTCCTTAATTTCTGTGTGTAACTGAATTAGGGCTGGGCGAAAAAAAAAAAAAAAATTATATCTCGATATTGTCAACATTTTTACGATATTCGATATATATCTTGATATGTTTGCAATTGCTTTTAAATAAAATAAAAACATTTCACCCATTAAAAACAACAAAAACTATTTAGATAGAACCAAATTAAATATAAAATGTTCACGTTTACTGAACGGGTTGGGATGACCAAAATCTTAAATCATGATACGGGTAATGAAATATTTTTTTAAATGTACTTTTATAATTACACTATAGATTTTTAATTTGATCTTTTTCTTTTTTTTTAAATAAGCAAAACATGCAAATTACAAACAATATGACAAAAACAGTGCTTTATGTTCAGCCTCAGTAGGTCTATTTAACAGTAACAAGTCAAGAAATACATCAAAAATCAAATATATATAAAAAAAAAACTGCTCAGTCTTCACTCTATAAATTAACTATAGGCTACACTGATTCTTAATAAATATATTTGTTGTTTAGGCAAGTATGGGGTGGTTTTCTCTTTTTCATTGTTGTTTGATTAACATTAAATCACACAGAATATGAGGTCCGGCCCTTTAAGAGCTCCACGGACCAAATTCATTGTAACACACGATTTCTCACTAGACTCTGTGAACTCTGTTCACTAAAGACATATACTAACTGTGTTTATCTGAATACTCGCCAGGACGTACATTTTTGCATTTGTTTGACCATTTAAACCCAATAATCCATGAAAGAACTGAATCCCGATTGTATGTTGTCTGAAAGGCATGTGCGCTCGCTTCAGGTCAGAGTCTGGCAGCGGGAGCACATCCCGCGCCGCGCTTTTATTTCTCTTGTGCGCGTTTGTTTCTGTTGCTTTCTTTGTCATGCGCTGTGCGTATATATTTAACTCTTCTGCTTCCAATGTCTAGTGAATGGTGGAAGCAGACCTCTGCGTTATCTGGTAATGTTTTTTGGGAAAGTATGCATGTTGAATTTGAAATATTCAATATTCACGATATTCTCAAATTTTACATCGTTGTCAAAATTATTGCGATATTATCGCTAATATTCGATATATTGCCCAGCCCTAAACTGAATATCTATACAGGGCATTGGAAAGAGCTATGGAGGAATAGCAGGCAATGGCACAGTTTGGCTATAGTTCCTCTGATCCATTCCCATTGATTGGGCTAATTGCGTACCTATCCATCCTATACTGCGATTGTATCCTTGAGTATTTTTCCAGCATTCAGAAAATACATACCTAGTAGTGTGTGATTCCTTATGCCCTTTTAATGTTGCCCAGTATACAGTAGACAACTTTTGACGTCTCACAGCTAAAGGCATTTCACCCACTTCAACTTGTAGAGCTGCAGCTGGGGATGTTTTAAACGCCCCACAACATATTCTAAGTGCCTGAGTTTTTACAATGGCGGACATGTGTAAAACGCTGTGCGTGCAGATCTCCACACTATAAGGGCATGCAGACACTACCACCCCGTATAGGGAGAATGAACCACTCGGAGCCGACCTCGGTGGGCTTCTGAAGGGTAACCATAGCGTTTTTATAGGCCGGGAATAATCGGGCCTTTTAAAATTGTCACCTGACGTAGTCGGGCTTATAGTATAGTATGCTTGTGAGTACATAAGTGCTTATAGTACATCATATGGAGAGGAAACTCGCTTGCAGAGAGGGAATGTCTAGCTTATAGAATCTGATAAGTGTGGACGGAGAGGCCCAACCTGCCGCCGCACATATCCTCCAGTGGTATCCCACTAGACCACGGCCCATGCCTCTCGTGGAGTGGGCTCTGATGCCTAAGGGGCAGATTAGACCCTTAGACTGATAAGTCAGCGAGATCACGTCCATCTTGACAATCTCTGCTTTGTGACCGCACTACCTTTAGAGCGGCAGTCAAAGCAAACGAAGAGCTGTTCCAATTGCCTAAAAGTCACGGAATGCTCTATATATGTCCTGATCGCTCTGACTGGACAGAGCAGGTTTCCGACTTCTTTACTATCTGAAGGTGGCAGCGCCTATAGAGTAATGACCTGTGCTTTGAAGGGAGTGGAAAGCACTTTCGGTATATATATCCGTGTCTTGGCTTGAGGACGACTTTGGAGTCGTTTGGCCCAAACTCCAGACAGGATGCACTCGTTGAGAGTGCCTGAAGGTCCCCTACTCTCTTTACAGACGTATAAGCTGGCAAAAAAGCAACTTTTAGTGAAAGGTCCTTCAGACTCACTGACTGTAGTGGTTCGAATGGAGATCCTTTCATAGCCTGTAAGACTGTGGAAAGGTCCCATATAGGAACTGACGTGGGGCGAGGCTGATTTAGCCTTCTGCCCCTTTAAGAAAGCGCGTTACGAGCTCGCATTTTCCCAGGGTCTGGCCCGTCACTTGAATATGGTATGCTGCTATTGCAGCCACATATACTTTGAGCGTGGAGGGGGAACGACCCACGTCCAGTAGCTCTTGCAGGAAATAAAGCACTTCTGCCACCTCACATGACTGTGGGTTCAAGTTTCGTGCTTTACACCAGTTTGAGAAAACTGACCATTTCAAAGCATAAAGTCGCCTGGTTGTGGGGGCTCCGGCCTTGATATGGTATTTAGCACTTTCTCCGGGAGGTTCCCGGATAGCCGTTGATGGCCCACATGTGAAGAGCCCATAAGTCGGGTCTGGGGTGCCAGATTTTCCCTTTCACCTGCGTGAGGAGGTCTTTCCTCAGCGGTATCGGCCATGGGGCTGTTTTCTGAGTCAGTTCTCCATACCATGGCTGATGGGGCTATTAAAAGCATTGCGTGTTTGCTCTCCGCAATCCTCCAGATTACCTGAGGTATCAGCGTGATCGGGGGAAAAACATACAGGGGAAGTCTGGGCCATTCGTGGGCCAGAGTATCCTTGTGCTTGGAGAAATATATTGGGCAATGAGTGTTGTCTTTTGAGGCAAAAAGGTCTACTTCTGCCTCGCCAAAGACCTTCCATATCAACTGAATCGTTTGCGGGTGAAGCAACCATTCCCCTGGGGGAATGCTGCCTCTAGATAGCATATCCGGACTGTGATTCAGGATAATCTGGCACGTAAGCTGCTTTCAGCGAGCTCAGGTTGCGCCTTGCCCATAACAGGAGGTGTTCCGCCATGGCATGTAGGCCGCGTGAATTGAGGCCGCCTTGGCGATTTATATAAGAGACCATTGCCTTATTGTCCGTTTGGACTAATACATGCTGTCCCTTTAAGCACATAAGGAAAGCCTTCAGCGCTAAGATGATTGCTTACATCTCTAGACAGTTTATGTGCAGCCTCTTCTTCGATACTGACCAAAGACCGGAGAGTGGCTTGCCCTTGTGTAGGGCACCCCAACCTAGGTTGGATGCATCTGTCGAGATTACTTTCCATCTCATGATTGCACCTGTGCTCACGCCGGAATGGTACCAGTCGGTCGCTAACCAAGGAGCCAGAGCTTTGATACAGCTGTGGTTAACTTTGATGCGTCACCAGCCCGAACGCCACATCCAGGCTGGGACGCAGCTCTTCAAACAGCATTGTAGAGGGCGCATGTGCAACATACGCTGCTAGACTCTGAATGGCGCATGCTGGATCTGATGTCGGCCACGCTCTCCTTTGTATTGAGTCTATACGTACTCCCAGAAAACACGTATCCTGGGTTGGAGAGAGTGTGCACTTTTCTCCATATTGATCCTGAGACCCAAACATTCTAGATGGTTGAGGAGCCAGGATCTGTGAGTCATCCACTGAGTCTCTGATTGGGCTATGATAAGCCAATCATCAAGGTAGTTGAGAATGCGCATTCCCCTTAGTCTCAAGGGAGTTACCACTGCGACCATGCATTTCGTGAAAATGCGGGGTGCCAGAGATAGTCCGAATAGCAGTACTGTGTACTGATAAGCGTGCCCCTCGAAGGCGAATCTCAAGAATGGACTGTGATGGGGCGCTAACTGAATGAGAAAGTATGCATCTTTCAGATCCAATGTGAAAAACCAATCTCCCGGGCAAATGTGCGTGAGGGTTTGTTTCATGGTCAGCATTCTGAACGTGCCCTTCATCAGTGCTCTGTTCAGCTGTCTGAGATCTAGGATGGGTCTGAGCCATCCTTCCTCGGAATGAGGAAGTAGCGGCTGTAGAAGCCTGACTCACTTTGCAGCGGGTTCATGGCTTCTATCGCTCGCTTCTCTAGCAGCCTCATAACTTTGGCGCGAAGCACGTGACTCACGCTGCTTCTCGCCAACGTCTCTACCACTGCGCGAAAGCGCGGGGCTCTGCGAGTGAACTGCAATGAGTAGCCTCGTTTTGGCCGGGATGCCTATAAACATGTAGCTAGGGATTGAATCATATTCAGGGATGGACCACTTTGTAAAAGGGGGCCGGTGGCCCTAATTGTCTTGTGTTTGTGACACCCTGGTCGTATTGATAATGTTTTGCGGCGTGCACTGTGTGGTGGACGTGCACATTACAATCATAGCACTCATAGCGTGGGACAGCGGGTGCTGTGTGTAAAGTGTTCACGTGTAGGGGTGCAAACTTTGTAGTTGGCACCTTGCCCACTGAGGTTGGCACACTGCCTACATATGAAAAGCTCTTTTTGTGATTTACACTTGGCGGCGTGCACTGTGTAGTGGGCTTGCGCCTCACATTCAGAGCTCCCGTGGTGGGAGTGCGCTGTGTGAAAAATGCTTCGGTGCAGGGGTACAGACTGTAAGTGGGCACATCTCCTACATAGAAAAGCTGTTTTTGTGCTTTATTTAGGTTGCTGTGAAAACGGCGGCGGTGTACAGCCGAGCGTGTTTTATAAAAATTGAAGTCTCCAGTCACCTGACGGCAAGGGACTGAGAGACGCGGATTGAGAGAGTGTGGTGGCGGCCCAGCCGGCCAGCGCTATTGTGCAGACAAACTTATTTAACAATTTATTTGACTGCAATATTTACATCTCCGGCCACGTGAATAACGGGGGACTGGGAAAACGTAAAGGAAGTTATGGTGTTAATCCGGCCGCGGCAGGACTTTTGGGTGATTTTGCAGCGCTGAGTTAACCGTGCTATTTGCAGGGTGCGCACTGTATCGTACACTGCCTACAGTATAACAGAGGAAAAAACTCTAAATTGAGACTCACTGAGAAGCATGTGAGAGCAGGGCTCGAACCAGCAACCCTGTACGCGAAAGTGCACCGGCTCATACCACTGTACCAGCAGCTCTAAGCTTTTATAGGATCCCCGTTAATACAGTGTTATGTGTGCAGGCATGCGTGTTTCATAACAGGCATGTTTACTGCAGTATATAACCTCTCTAGTGGCCTGCGTAGAGGGGACAGGGAGAAGTGTAGAGAGTTAAAAACAGGCGTCAGGCTTAGCCGCCATTTTAGTACGCTGCAGTGAGAGGAGGCTGTGATGTAAGCCACGCTCCCCGACAGAGTGCGCTGCGGCGTAGGCCACGCTCCCGACATCTCCAGACGAATTGAGAGTGTGCGCTGTATTAACCTGGCCGCCATTTTATGTACGCTGCAGAGCGAGGAGCCTGTGATGTAAGCCGTTCTCTCCACCTCTCCAGCAGCCAGCGCTTTGGATGGGTGCGTCGCTTTTACTGCCGTCCTCTAGCGGAGGGCGGGCAAAATACGGTGTCCCAAAGGGCATGACCAAGTTTTAAAAATGGCCTGGGGGTATTAAATGCCATCTTCCACTCATCCCCAATTCTTATATGAACTAAATGATAAGCGTTCCGTAAATCCAATTTTGTGAAGACCGATGCTCCCTGCAACCTCTCGAAGGCTGAAGACATCAACGGCAAAGGATAGGTATTCTTTACCGTGATGTTATTCAACCCTCGGTAAGACAAGTTAAGACGGTTAGACAAATTCACTGACTCATCCTGCAACACAGAACTAGACACAGACGAACAGGCAGACACAACACAAGGCATAACACTGATCACTCCAACCCGAGATGAAGTTGTGTCTCCAGTCAACCCTGGGATTATGTCTCACCAATCAGGGATGACTGAGGACCATGGGAACCAACGGAGAGTCAGTGATAAATAAGTCCATCTCCTCTGTGTGGTTCCCTGACGTGATGAGGGTGATGGTGCATGTCTTGAAAGAAATGTCCGAAAGTCTTTGTCTATCTAGTGAATTGACTGAAATTGTGTGTGTGAGCGGAGTGAGGGGAATCTGAAGGTGAAGTGCCAGTGCTCTGTCCAAAATTATCTTCGGCCCCTGAGTCCAATAAAGCCTGATACTGGTGAGACGAGGCTGCCCACCGGGAGGCGAGTCGCAGATGAGGGTTTCTTCATAGAGCATCCACCCGTAAAGCCAGCTCGACTAAACTGTCGAGGCTGGTAGGCAGGTCCAGAGTGTAGATCTCTGGTTGGATGTGGTCAGCCAGCCCATGCAGGAACCTGTCCCACTGTGTCTCCTCGTTCCACTTCGATTCGGCCGCGGTCTCCTTGGTGCAGATCGGCGAGCTTCCTAGCTGCCTCCCGTCCGACAACCGACCGATCGAACACCCGCTTAATTTCCTCGGACAGGACCTGGAACCTTCGATCGTTCGGTAGCAAATCTCAGTGGCTGGAGAGAGAAGAACACTGAGCACTTGGTTAGAAATGCTATACAATAATTGGGCTAATCCGAATAATGTTCTGGTGGAGGCAAATGCGGCTTGTGCCTTTGATGGAGGAACGGGGGTTGGTGGGGGATGGGGAACGGTCGGTGAGTCTGGTGCAGTGGTTGTTGAATCCTTTTGGTGAGCTTGGACACCTGCGCTATCAAAGCCTGTACTGCTTTACCCGTGACCACCATCTGCTCCTCCTGATGATCGAGGCATGCAGGTTGGATGCACTTTCTGAATCCATGATTGGTCAGATCGTTCTGTCATAAAACAGAGACGAATTCAGCTGCGAGTGAAAGACAGTGTTTTTATTACTCAAAGCACAGATCGTGATAACAGAGGTGGTCAGAACAAAAGCAGGCGATGTATCAGGTGGTGCAGGGACGCAACAGACAGCCAGATCCATGAGACAATCCACAATTGTGAGAAATCCTCAGAACAGAACAGGACAGAACAGAACGGGACGGGACGGGACGGGACGGGACGGGACGGGACGGGACGGGACAGGACAGGACAGGAACAACCGGAACAGCGAAACACCAGGGAATAACGGATGGAAGACAGGCCTGGACCACAGGAAACACAACCAACGATCTGACAAACACAATGTGGTTAGCAAGACATTAAGTAGACCAGGTAATGAAGAGCAACAGGTGGTGATGATGATCAGATGAGCCGGTAATCAGTAGCCACGCCTCCCACTCCCACTCACAGAGAGAATGAGCCAGTGAATTCATGAAACGTGACACTCTGTCAAAGACTTTGCCCACTTTTAATCAGTTTGTTGACTGAACAAAAAGACGAGATAAGACCTTGGACCTTTTGTATGCTAACGTTAAAGATGCATACAAATGTTCAGCACTGCCCCCACTTGGTCGATCTGATCATTATATGACACATCTCTCATCCACCTATACAACAGTTGTCAAAAGGCTGCCTGTCATTAACAGAACATGAAAACATTGGTCAACAGAGGAAAAAGAAGCCCTGAAGTACTGTTTTGAAACAACAGATTGGGATATTTTCTGTGAGGATTTTGGGGATGACATTGATGGTTTAACTGATTGCATCAAACATTACATTAAATTCTGTAATGACGATATCATGCCCTCCAGAGAGATTAACTGTTTTCCCAATAATAAACCATGGGTGACTAGCAGTCTTAAGGTACTGCCTAATGAGAAGAAAAGGGCTTTCAGAAAGGGTAGCAGGGAAAAAGTCAAGGAATTACAAAAAGTACAGGTCCTTCTTAAATAATTAGCATATTGTTATAAAAGTTCATTATTTTCCATAATGTAATGATAAAAATTAAACGTTCATATATTTTAGATTCATTGCACACCAACTGAAATATTTCAGGTCTTTTATTGTTTTAATACTGAAGATTTTGGCATACAGCTCATAAAACCTAATCATCTGAATCAACTAATTAACTCTAAACACCTGCAAAAGATTCCTGAGGCTTTTAAAAGCGGTTCATTACTCAAAACCGCAATCAGGAAAGCGTGAATCCCAGGTGTGTCTCTGCCTTGGCGACATAGTCTGACTGAGGAAGGAGCTTGGTGATGGCCGCACAAGGTCGCGGTCGGGGCGGTGGCAACAGCTGGGTTGAGAGTGGAGTGTGCATGGTAGGAAACGCAGGGGATTCTGGAAGCGATCCAGAAATGGAGGAGGAAGTGTCAGGCGTGGGAAATGGAGGTAATGAATGGAAGGTAGTTGAAAATCGAAAAAGAAAATCAAACTGGGGGCAGTATTCAGATTCTGATAGTGATAAGGGAAAACATCAGTTAAGGAGAAGAAAGGAGGAATATAAGGTAATGATACAATTCGTATCTGAATCTGATTCTGCAATAAATCCGCTGAAATTAACTAAAGCAATTAATGACGAGATAGGGCAGATTGATAATGCTAAAATGGTGAGAGGTGGTAAGGTGTTATTATTTTGTAAAGATAACAAGCAACAGAAAAAGGCACTAGGAATGAAAACTTTACTAGGGAAAAAAGTAACAAATTCAATTCCAGAAGAGAAAAATTGGGTAAGAGGAGTAATAACAGGGATCCCGATTGACATGACAACAGAAAGAATCAAAAATAATATCTCTGGAGCAGAAGTGAAGGAAGTAAGAAGACTTCAGTATGTCAAAGACAAAGAAAAGAAGGATAGTTTATTTGTGATGATACATTTTGATGAGAATAAATTACCTGAAAGGGTATATTTAGGATACATGAGTTATATAGTTAGACCATATGTACCTCCCCCATTAAGATGCTTTAAATGCCAAAGATTTGGCCATGTTGCGGCAGTTTGTAGAGGGAAGCAAAGATGTGCAAGGTGCGGAGGAGAGCACGATTACGGTAAATGCGAACAAGGAGTAAATCTCAAATGTTGTAACTGTGGGGTAGAGCACAGCGCAGGGTACGGAGGATGCGAAGCAAGACAAAAAGTTCTGAAAGTACAAAATTTAAGAGTGGAAGATGGGTTAACATTCGCTGAGGCCCTGAAGAAAGTGGAACAGGAAACAAAAACAAAAGAAATGAAGAAAGCTGCACCTCAGATAATGAACAAAGGCAAAGAAGAGAATGAGAAGGATCCAGTGGAGATTGATAAAGTGTCTTTTGTAGCATTTATAGTTGAAGTGGTGAATTGCTCAGCGCAAACGGAAAGTCGGACAGAGAGAATTAAAATTATAGTGAGAGCAGCAGAAAAGTATTTGGATATTGAGGGAATTAATGTGGAGATGATCAATGAAAAACTAAAAGTACCGGTAGGAAACACCCAGACAGCATGTGGTGGAGGTTCGTAATGGTTTACTAATATTACAATGGAACGCAAGAAGTTTGATTGCAAACGGACAGGAACTTTATTTTAAAACAAGAAAGATGCCCAGATATAATGTGTTCAGGAGTCTTGGTTGAAACCATGTCTTAATTTTACACTATCAGGATATATCGCAATACGTAGAGACAGAGCAGGTGGAAATGGAGGGGGGATAGTAACTTTCATAAAACAAGATATAGGATACAGGGTTGTAGAAATTAATGAGGAACATGAGGTAATAGTAGTTGAAATATGGGAAGGATCAGAAAGTATAAAAATAGTGAATCTTTATAATCCATGTAAGAAACTAAATATAGGAGATTTGGAAAAAAATAGATGAGAACGGGAGACAAAAGATGGTGTGGTGTGGAGATTTTAATTCTTATAATACATTGTGGGGGAGTGAATATACAGATCATAATGGATTAGTAGTGGAATAAATGTTAGATTTAAGAGGATTAGTGTGTATAAATGATGGGTCGGGCACTAGAATAGATGTTGGAAGTGGAAAGATGTCAGCTATAGATTTAACTTTGATATCAGAAAATTTAGCAAGGAAAAATACTTGGAAAGTAATAAATCACAACAATATAGGAAGTGACCATTTTCCAATATTATGTCAAATAGGAAAAGATATTCAAAAAGGAAAGGTAGAGAGAATACAAAGATGGGCATTTAAAAAGGCAAATTGGGAGCAATTGAAGGAGATAAGTGAAGTGTATTTGGAGGGTTTTCTGGGAGAAATAGATGATGTAGACGAGATTAATAAAAATATTTGTAAAGCAATATGGAAGGCTGTGTTAGAAGCAATAGGAAAAAAGAAGTCAGGAAATAGAAAAAAGGTGGTTCCTTGGTGGAATGAGGAATGTAGTGAAGCAGTATATATAAGAAATAAAGCTCTAAGAAAAGTAAAAAAAAGTATTAATTTTAATGATTTAATAAACTATAAAAAAGCACAAGCAAAAGTGAGACATGTAATAAGAATAGCTAAGAGAAAATATTGGAGAGAATTCTGTGAAAGTATTGGTGAAGATATTGAAATTAATAAAATATGGGGGATGATTAGAAAGATGAGTGGAATTCAGAGTTATAGTAGCATTCCAGTTTTAATAGATAAAGGAAAATCAGCAGTTTCAGATAAAGAAAAAGTAGAAGTATTAGCAGAAACATTTATAAAGGTGCATAGTAATGAGAATATTACTGAGGAAATGAAAAGACACAGGAGACAACGCATTAGAGAAAACCCAAACATTTTAGAAAAAAGAGGGCAGTCAGGTAGTGTAATAGAGGAAACATTTACGATGTATGAAATGAAGAGAGCAGTCTCAGGGGTAAGGAAAACTTCTCCAGGAAAGGATGACATTTGTGTAGAATTGATACAAAATTTATCAGAAACATCATTAAATACAATTCTAGGATTGTTTAATAGAGTATGGGAAACAGGGAAACTTCCTTATGAGTGGAAACATGGGGTCATAGTACCAATCGGCAAGCCAGGGAAAGACAAAGCTCAACCAAGCAGCTATAGGCCAATAGCTCTGACATCTAACTTATGTAAGCTAATGGAGAGAATGGTAATGTCAAGGTTAGTATATTTTATTGAGAAAAAGGGGTTATTTTCACAATACCAGAGTGGTTTTACGAAGGGGCGTAGCACTATGGATTCTGTAGTTAGTCTGGAGGCAGCAATAAGGAAGGCTCAAGTAAATAAAGAGGTAGTAGTTGGTGTGTTCTTTGATATGGAGAAGGCATACGATATGTTATGGAAAGAGTGTTTGTAAATGAAACTGGATAAAATGGGAATTACTGGAAGGATGTATGATTGGATCATGGACTTCTTATTGAATAGGACAATACAAGTTAGAATAGGGACAACATATTCACAAATATATACAATAGACAATGGAACTCCCCAAGGTAGCGTGTGTAGTCCAATACTTTTTAACATTATGATTAATGATATATATACTCAAATTGACACAGGAATAGGGAGATCACTGTACGCAGATGATGGTGCACTATGGAAAAAGGGAAGAAATGAAATATTTGTAGTAAAAAGTCTGCAGGGAGCAGTAAATAAGGTAGAAAATTGGGCAAATGAGTGGGGTTTCCGGTTTTCAATTGCAAAAACGCAGGTAATTTGTTTTAAAAAAAAAAAGGAGGAAAAATAGTAGAGTAAGTATAAAAATGTATGGTCATGAATTGGAACAAGTTAAAATGTTAAGATTTTTAGGTATGTGGATGGACTCTAAATTAACATTTGGCATTCACATTCAAAAACTAATAGATAAATGTAAAAAGGGAATTAATGTAATGAGGTGCTTGGCTGGAGTAGAGTGGGGTGCGAGTAGACAGTCTTTAAGAAGAATATATAGTTCATTAATAAGATCGGCAATAGATTATGATAGTCTGATATACTGCTCTGCATCAGAAACATGGCTCAAAAAGATTGAGGTAATTCAGACTCAAGCTCTAAGGATTTGCTGTGGTGCATTTAGAACATCTCCAGTATTATCTATTCAAGTAGAGATGGGAGAAATGCCATTAGAAATTCGTAGGAGAAAGTTAAGGAGGAGATACTGGATCAAAGTTAAAGGACATGATGAAAGGCATCCAGTTAAAAAGGTACTGGAAAACTGTTGGGAGTATGAGTATGGAAATAT
This sequence comes from Gobiocypris rarus, assembly GCA_023029165.1. Classification (NCBI taxonomy): domain Eukaryota; kingdom Metazoa; phylum Chordata; class Actinopteri; order Cypriniformes; family Gobionidae; genus Gobiocypris; species Gobiocypris rarus. The sequence goes on along the minus strand of CM040914.1, from coordinate 28,306,188 downwards.
AAAGTGTACTAAATTCCTTATATGGGTAGCATTTCTATGTGTATTACGTATTTCTGCACGTACTGCGCGCTGACGGCAGTTCTGTTATCGCGTCTTTGTTTACTTTCAGTTTAGTTTCTGCCGCCGTCTTCAATGAGTGATAAATGTGCGTGCATGAATGTAAGTCCATTCATCTTTGTACTTATCTGTTATGTCGCGATATATATTAACCCTTTCATGTCGTGACAGTATATCCGATCGTTATGACTTTGATCATAACGTGATTTAATGTGTCTGAGGCGAGTGATGCACAGTGTAATGCATGTGTGTATGTTTAGCGCCATTTAACGTGCTGTAGATAATACTAACGTATATAGATTATGTATACTGAGGTAAATGTTTATGTTACTGTATGCAGACCGATTCTGATATATAATTTATTTGTTTATTGCAGACTAAACCACACTTTATCACTTCTGTTTCCTAATGGCTGTATGTTCAAGATGTGAATGGTCATACTGACGAGATATAAATAAGTCAAACGATCTTCTGTCTTCTGTCACACTTATTGCCGGAGTTCCGTAGTGGACTAGCACTCCACCTAACAGAATATATTAGTCCTTTACATTTGGTCCTTCGAGCCGGATGCTATAGCCACTACGGTGACATGGAGCCACAGACACCACGCTATTCACCAGATACCACACATCCTGCTCAACTGCAAGCCAGAGCTCGTCAGATCCCTTCGTATTTGCAGGCTTATGAGGTAGCTTTGCCCAAATCCCTTCTGCCAGTTTCTGGGCCATACGATCCATATCAGCAGCCAAAGAAGGACCATGCATCGGCATCGCTGACCCTCAGTGGGAGGGCCGAGCCCGTCTCGACTGGGGTACAGCCGACTAGGCATGAGTTATCATCTCTGCAGTATGGACCAGTTCCTGCTATAGTATATATAGATGTAGTACATATAGATGTATATAGATGTCATGAGATCTCCTTCCTCTTCCCATTACACATCTCCAGTACTGCATCACAGATATAACATACAGTCAGAGTGTGAGTCGTTAAGTAGTGGCACTGTTTCTCCCTTCGGTGAGCGAATGGAACAGGTTCAAGCTTACTCATCACCCGTCGTTAGGCCAAAGGTTACTGCAGCCCAAGCCATCCCGTTACTGGATTCGCAGCCTCTCACTTCATGCCTTGAGGTACCCAGGGATGTCTCCCAGCAGTCAGGATGGCGGCAGACATCTCCTACTACAGCTCGTATGGTGTACAGCACACCCACATCTCAACCCTTTATTCAGCTGCCAGCAGCTACCTACGTAAGGCAGATACCAGTGGCATGTAGTACAACATCCTCTTCTGCTTCCTATAACCTCATAGCATCTTTGCCGCAAACCATCACGTCAGTGAAGCTACCTATATCCACGACTGTACACAATGCTCTGATGCCACCAGTCTACCAATTACAAATCCCTGCACATAGCCAGTTACAGTATCAACCGACACCTGTGCCAGATCTGTATCAGCCTTCACCCATGGTCACGGGATATGATATACTTCACCCCCTCAGTCAGTCTTCAGCGCAGAACTGGTATCCTTCTCCAGCAACACACACTGGGCTGTTTCCGCCATCACACGTACGTCCAGTATGCCAGCTAGCACCTGCAGCACCGGTGCTTCAACCAGTACCAGTCCCATCGCTGCCCAAACTTGTGAATGACAGTGAAAGAGAGTTCACCGATCTGAAGATAGCTCTCGATAATCTGTTGAACCCCCACACTGAGCTCACAGAACACTACAAATACCGTGTGCTGATGGAGCAGTTGGTCCTTGACGAAGCTAGACTGATAGCCCAAGCGTGTCGTCACCACCCTGCACCTTACACAGCAGCGATGGCAGCTCTGCAACGCAAATATGGCCAACCACACCAGCTAGCACAAAGTGAGATTGCAGCTCTACTGAACTTTGCTCTTAACGTTGATCTTCTGGTGGGTATGCTTACATCTCTGGAGGGACCACATGGAAGAGAGCTTACCTGTACCGGTCATGTTGACAGGTTGCTTAGTAAACTCCCTAAACACTACAGGGATAGTTTCATAGAGCACCTCCAGTTAAGGGGAAGACTGACTACAGACAGTCTTAATCTATATAATCTGTATGACCTTTGAGAGTGGTTGAAGGTCAAGGCCGAAGCCCAACATATTTCATCAAAGATGGCTCAACGGTACCACACTGAAAAGGCTCCAGCTCCAGCTTTCCGTTCAGCTCCACGTCCATCTATTATTAATCAATCAATCAATCAATCAACTTTATTTATATAGCGCTTTTACAATGACGATTGTTTCAAAGCAGCTTCACAGTGTTAAACAGGACAACATTGCAACAAAATTTGATTTGGCTAGTTCAATTTGGATCGTTTATAGAATTATATATGACCAAATTAATAAATTCTATTTGTATATTTAGTTGAGTAACTTGGATCATAATTTGAGTGTCCCCAACTGAGCAAGCCAAGCCAAAGGCGACAGTGGCAAGGAACCAAAACTCCATCAGGGCATGATGGAGAAAAATAAACCTTGGGAGAAACCAGACTCAGTCGGGGTGCCAGTTCTCCTCTGGCCTATTATTAACAGTGTATAATTATTACTCTGGCAACCTTGCAGGTCATAAATCATATTAGATAGGAATATTCGAAATTTTGCGTATGACGCACGAGACGGGTTCATTTAGGATGGCGCGTCGATTAAACAAGAATATGAATACTTGAAAGATCGGAGTTATTGCGCCGAGACGGGTTAATTGAGGATGACGTGCGGTGAGGCAAATTCAGAGGAGACACTAATGGACACGGTCTCAGCAGACACTCCAGGATGAGCTGGTCATGTCCAGATGCAGGTCCACCATCCGATCCCGACACGGCCTGGATCCGGCCGACTGCAGTAAACCTCGGGATAAACAGAGAGACTCACATTAGTGTGGATGCCACTCTTTTTATGATGTAACGAGTACATCAGGTGTAATGGGAAGTGTTCCCGGTTCCGGCTGACCTAGTTAATGCAGCCTAACAATCAGTCATTTGATTTGAATAAAGAAAGTTAAAAATGTTCTATGTGTATGCCATAGTAAAGAGATGTGTTTTTAGTCTAGATTTAAACTGACAGAGTGTGTAACAATGCAAGGAAGACTGTTCCAGAGTTTAGGTGCTAAATAGGAAAAGGATCGACCGCCTGCAGTTGATTTAGATATTCTAGGTATTTTCAACTGGCCAGAGTTTAGAGACCGCAATAGACGTGATGGAGTATAATGCGTTAAGAGCTCGCTTAAGTACTGGGAGCTAAACCATTTATTGCTTTATAAGTAATAAGCAAGATTTTAAAATGTATGCGATGTTTAATAGGGAGCCAGTGCAGTGTTGACAGAACTGGACTAATATGATCGTACTTCCTGGTTCTAGTAAGAACTCGAGCTGCTGCGTTTTGGACCAGCTGGAGTTTATTTATTAGGCGAGCAGGGCAACCACCCAGTAGCGCATTACAATAATCTAGCCTTGAGCTCATGAACGCATGTACTAATTGTTCAGCATTTTGCATTGAAAGCATGTGACGTAATTTAGATATATTTTTAAGATGGTAGAATGCAGTTTTATAGATGCTAGAAACGTGGCTTTCAAACGGAAGATTGGTATCAAAGAGCACACCCAGGTTCCTCACTGACGACGAGGACTTGACAGAGCAGCCATCGAGGGTTAGACAGTATTCTAGGGCACTACTTGTGGAGCTTTTCTGTCCAATAATTAAAAATTCAGTTTTATCTGAATTAAGTTGCAGGAAATTACTATTCATCCAATTTTTAATATCAGCTATGCATTCCGTTAATATTGTGAATTGGTAAGTTTCAGGGTGTGAAGAAATATAGAGCTGAGTATCATCAGCATAACAATGAAAACTAACGCCATGCTTCCTAATGATATCTCCCAGTGGTAGCATATACAGGGTGAAAAGCAACAGTCCTAACATTGAGCCTTGTACTCCATACTGAACTTGTGATCGGTGTGACATCTCTTCATTTACTGCTACAAACTGATAACGGTCAGATAAGGAAGATTTAAACCATGCCAATGCAGTTCCACTAATGCCAACATAATTTTCGAGTCTATTCAAAAGAATATTGTGATCGATAGTATCGAATGCAGCGCTAAGATCGAGTAACACTAATAGAGAGATACAACCACGATCAGATGATAAGAGTAAATCATTTGTAACTCTAATTAGAGCAGTCTCAGTACTATGATACGGTCTAAATCCTGACTGGAAATCCTCACATATACCATTTCTTTCTAAAAAGGAACATAATTGTGAAGACACGGCCTTTTCTAATATTTTTGATAGAAACGGTAGATTCGAGATTGGTCTGTAATTGACTAATTCTTTAGGATCAAGTTGCAGTTTTTTAATAAGTGGTTTAATTACAGCCAACTTAAACGTTTTTGGTACATATCCTAATGTCAATGATGAATTAATAATATTAAGCAGAGGATCTATGACCTCTGGAAGCATCTCTTTTAATAGCCTAGTCGGTATAGGGTCAAGCATACATGTTGTTGATTTTGATGATTTAACAAGTTTAGCCAATTCTTCTCCTCCTATAGCAGTGAATGAGTGTAATTTTTCCTCAGTGAGACTACAATGTTCTGTCTGAAGTGATACTGTAGTAGACGGCTGCATGGTTATAATTTTATTCCTATCAATCTTACTAGTAAAGAAGTTCATAAAGTCATTACTGCTGTGTTGTTTACAAACATCAGAAGTTGAAGCTTTATCCTTTGTTAATTTAGCCACTGTATCGAATAAATACCTAGGGTTGTGTTTGTTTTCTTCTAAAAGAGTTGAGAAATAAGCAGATCTAGCAGTTTTTATGGCCTTTCTGTATGCAATCATGCTCTCTTTCCACAAATTGCGAAAAACCTCCAGTTTTGTTTTCTTCCAGCTGCGCTCCATTTTTCTGGCTGCTGTTTTAAGGGCCCCAGTGTGCTCGTTGTACCACGGCGTTGAATTATTTGCTTTAATCTTCTTTAAGCGCCGAGGAGCAACTATGTCTAAAGTGCTAGTAAAGAGAGAGTCAGTAGTTTCTGTTGCAACATCAAGTTCCTCTTGGCTATCTGTAATGCTGAGGAGATGGAACTGATGAGGAAGATTATGTATAAAGCAATCTTTAGTCGCAACGGTTATAGTCCTGCCATATTTGAAGCGAGGGGATGGCTTTGCAGCTTTAGCTAAATTAAGTATACATGATATTAGGTAATGATCTGAGATCTCATCGCTCTGCTGCAGAATTTTAATGGTATCAACATTTAGTCCATGTGACAGTATTAGATCTAAAGTATGATTAAGGCGATGAGTGGGTCCCGATACGTGTTGTCTAACTCCAATAGAGTTTAGAATGTCTTTAAATGCCAATCCCAATGCGTCTTTTTCATTGTCAACATGGATATTAAAATCACCAACAATTAGTAATTTATCTACGGCCAGAACTAACTCTGATAGAAAACCAGCAAATTCTTTGATAAAGTCTGTATTGTGCCCTGGTGGCCTGTATACAGTAGCCAACACAAATGTCAAACGGGATTTATCATTTACACTACACAATGTTACATAAAGCACCAAAACTTCAAAGGAATTATATTTGAAACTAGACTTCTGAGTAATACTGAAGATATCATTATAAATTACAGCAACACCTCCCCCTTTTCCTTTCAGACGTGGCTCGTGTTTATAACAATAATCTTGGGGAGTGGACTCATTTAAAGTAATGTAGTCGTCAGGTTTTAGCCAGGTTTCTGTCAAACACAGCACATCTAGGTTATGATCTATAATCATATCATTAACAATAAGCGTTTTTGGCGAAAGGGATCGAATATTCAGCAACCCGAGATTTATCAATTGTTCATCCGTATTATATCTGTTGTTTATTTGTTGGACATCAATTAAATTTTTACTGTTTAATGGTTTTGATGGTTTTTTGTATTTACTGATTCGGGGAACAGACACAGTCTCTATGTGATAATATCTAGGTGAAAGCGTCTCTATGTGCTGGGATTTAGCTGACTCTGGTGACGATTAAGCCGCACAAACGGGCCATCTCTGTTTATCATGGTAGTAATCAGCCCAAGGAGGTTAAAGATGTACAGCCTGTCATTACTGAGGTTCCTACACACCAGCAACCGCTCAAAAGAACCCAGCGCCTGTGTTTATTCTGTCAAAGTGAAGAGCATTACCTCTCTCAGTGCAGTGAGATTTCTGAATGCCCACCTGAGCGACTTATCAAGTGGATAAAGGAAGGTAAGAGATGCTGGAAATGCGGACGAACCAGCCACAATTGTAATGAGTGCACTTTGAAGAAACCATGTGGGGAATGTGGGGACATACATCTCAGAGTTCTTCACCGCATAGCACGAAAAGGCCCAAGCATCATGCTAGTTACAACACCAAGTGACCGCATCTACGTAACACCAACTAGCCATACAGGACGTGTTTTCCTCAAGGTTACCCCTGTGCTGCTGTGGAAAGGCGGAAAGTCTGTACGAACCTATGCGATCCTTGATGATGGTGCACAGCGCAGCATTCTTCTTCCCGCAGCAGTCCAGCAGCTAGGACTACAGGGGAAGAGGGAGGTTATGGCCCTTCGCACAATCCGGCATGATGTTACCCAGTTGGAGGGACAGTCAGTCAACTTTCAGCTCTCACCCCAGTCCAGACCGAAAGAGAGGTACAACCTTGCTGGAGTATTTTCTGCATCTCTTCTGACCTTGACTGAACAAACATACCCTACCAAGAGGCTTCAGCAGAGCTACTGTCACCTAAAGGGTATTCCTCTTCCATCATTCAGTAAGATTCAGCCCCTTCTCTTAATTGGATCCGATTACCCAAGCTTAATTACTGTTCATACGCAGCTCGGTTGGGTTCTGCAGGGACCGGACGGGCTTCTTCCGCACCAGGTACCACCTCAACAATGTTTGCTTACTTCCCTTTCATCAGTGCAAGATCCTATTTTCCAACAGGTTGAACAGCTGTGGCCGTTGGACATCCTGCCTTACCGCAACGAGAAGGTGATAGTGCGTTCACGACAAGACCTAATGGTCATTGAGCAACTGGAGAGAAGAACTCAGCCTGTGGAGGTGGATGGAATCTGGCGTTATGCTACCCCCCTCATACACACGCCAAATGCACCACCACTGAAGGGTACCAGGGATTCAGTTTTACCCAATCTCAGGAGCACTGAGAATTGCTTGAGCAAAGATCCAGGGAAAGCTAAGGTTTATGAGGCTGAGATCCAGAAGCTCTTAGATGCAGGATATGTAGTCAAGGTCCCGCCCAATGTTCTACATGCAGATAAGGAAACGTGGTTCATCCCACATCATCTTGTCCACCACAACGGCAAAGACAGACTAGTTTTCAACTGTTAATTTGTCTATCAAGGTCTCTCCCTCAACCAGCAGCTCCTTCCTGGCCCTTGCCTTGGTGCTTCATTACTAGGAGTCCTGATTCGATTCCGACAGTATCCAGTCGCTATCATCGGCGACATACGTGCAATGTTTCATCAGGTGAGACTCCTGCCAGAGGACAAACCTCTTCTGAGGTTCATTTGGCGAAATATGCGAAAAGGAGATCAGCCTGATGTCTATCAGTGGGAAGTCTTGCCTTTCGGGACAACCTGCAGCCCATGCTGTGCGACCTTTGCACTGCAGAAGCACGTCAGAGAACATCAGGCCGGTGACGAAGGAGTGAGAAAACTGCCGTCAGCGCGCAGTACGTGCACAAATACGTAATACACATAGAAATGCTACCCATATAAGGAATTTAGTACAGCCGCCCCCAGATTAGCATAGCTAATATGCAGAAGATACACATTTCTTAGTTCTTAACGTTTGTATTATCATCGTCCGGGAATGCTGGGAGTGGAACTAGCTTAGCCACAGGTCGAAGATACAGGTGATCCTTTATTCTGACCTTTGCTGACCTAATATGGCCATCCTCGCTGGGCACCAGACTCTCAATCCTACCAATGGGCCAGTGAGCACGAGGCAGTTGTGAGTCCACCACCATCAGTCTATATAAAATAAGTAAACATGAAGCCGGTAATTGCGATAAATGTGGATGTCCTGAAACTGTAAAGCATATATTATTAGAATGTACAGCATACAATAGAGAAAGACTTGAATTATTTCAGTCAATAAATGATAGGGGTGTAAGCAATTATTCACTAAAGGAAATATTAGGAGAAGGAACAAATTATGAAATACACGAGAAAGTATTAAAATGTATTAAGGATACAGAACTGGTAGAAAAAATATAAAGTTTTTTTTTTTTTCTCTCTCTCTCTCTCTCTCTCTCTCTCCAAAGTGTATTCAACCAAGTAGTGCTCCATACTCCAACCCAGTAGGTGGCGGAAATGAACCTTTAGTTTGTTTGCCAACCGCCATATAAACAACAGAAGAAGAAGAAGAAGCAAGCGCAATCATGGGTAAGACTGCCGACCTGACTGCTGTCCTGAAGGCCATCATTGACACCCTGAAGTGAGTGGGTAAGACACAGAAAGAAATTTCTGAACGAATAGGCTGTTCCCAGAGTGCTTTATCAAGGCACCTCAGTGGGAAGTCTGTGGGAAAGAAAAAGTGTGGCAAAAAACGCTGCACAACGAGAAGAGGTGACCGGATCCTGAGGAAGCTTGTGGAGAAGGACCGATTCCAGACCTTGGGGGACCTGCGGAAGCAGTGGACTGAGTCTGGAGTAGAAACATCCAGAGCCACCATGCACAGGCGTGTGCAGGAAATGGGCTACAGGTGCCGCATTCACCAGGTCAAGCCACTTTTGAACCAGAAACAGCGGCAGAAGCGCCTGACCAGGGCTACAGAGAAGTAGCACTGGACTGTCGCTCAAATTTTGCATGTAATTCGGAAATCAAGGTGCCAGAGTCTGGAGGTAGACTGGGGAGAAGGAAATGCCAAAATGCCTGAAGTCCAATGTCAAGTACCCACAGTCAGTGATGGTCTGGGGTGCCATGTCAGCTGCTAGTGTTGGTCCACTGTGTTTTATCAAGGGCAGGGTCAATGCAGCTAGCTATCAGGAGATTTTGGAGCACTTCATTCTTCCATCTGCTGAAAAGCTTTATGGAGATGAAGATTTGGTTTTTCAGCACGACCTGGCACCTGCTCACAGTGCCAAAACCACTGGTAAATGGTTTACTGACCATGGTATTACTGTGCTCAATTGGCCTGCCAACTCTCCTGACCTGAACCCCATAGAGAATTTGTGGGATATTGTGAAGAGAAAGTTGAGAGACGCAAGACCCGACACTCTGGCTGAGTTTAAGGCCGCTATCGAAGCATCCTGGGCCTCCATGCCACGCCGCATTGAAGCATTTCTGCAAAAGGATTCCCGACCAAGTATTGAGTGCATAAGTGAACATAATTATTTGAAGGTTGACTTTTTTTGTATTAAAAACACTTTTCTTTTAATGGTCGGATGAAATATGCTAATTTTTTGAGATAGGAATTTTGGGTTTTCATGAGCTGTATGCCAAAATCATCAATATTAAAACAATAAAAGACCTGAAATATTTCAGTTGGTGTGCAATGAATCTAAAATATATGAAAGTTTATTTTTTATCATTACATTATGGAAAATAATGAACTTTTATCACAATATGCTAATTTTTTGAGAAGGACCTGTACTGAGGGTGAAAATTAGGGAGGGGAAAGAAGCATGCAGGCACAAATTAGAACAAACGTTGCAACAGAATGGAGTGAAGCTGGTCTGGAATGGTATGAGGAAAATCACAGGAATGAAACAAAAGATTTGATAACCCAATATTTGATAATATATTTGAGAAGATGAGGAGAATGCAGGTGGATTCTTCACTGGTCCTATGGTGTATGGACTACCTGTCATGCAGACCACAGTATGTGCGACTGCAGAATAATGTCTCAAGTACCATCATGAGTATGGACTACCTTAGACGGAGGCACCTCAAGGAACTGTCCTGTATCCATTCCTGTTTACCATCTATACTGCGGACTGTGGATTTTAAGAGAAAGAGGACACAGTCAACTCTGATTACCATCCAGGGTGTGGAAGAGGAGATGGTCTTGAGCCATAGATACATTGGTGTGGATCTGTACAATAAGCTGGACTGGAGAAGCCACATGGAGACGGTTTACAAAAAGAGTTAAAGTCGACTTTATTTTTTAAGGAGACTGACATCTAACATCAGACTAACATCTGCCGTCCACTTCTTTGCACTGTCTATCTATCACTGTAACCCAGTGCTCTTTTCTTTGCCGTGGTGTGTTGGGGAGAGGGTGCATGCACGGGAGATCGAAAAAGAGTCGATAAACTGATTACGAAAGCTAGCTCCATTGCAGGGAATTCATTTGACATGGTCCAGATGGTGGCGGAGCAGAGAATACTCTCTAAGCTGAGATCGATAATGGCTAACTCCTTGCATCCACTACATACTCTTGGGGTGCTTAACACCAGCACCTTCAGTCATAGACTGATTAAATTTACATTACATTTAGTCATTTAGTAGACGCTTTTATCCAAAGCGACTTAATAGAAGCAACCAAGACCAGTCAAGGGCAACAATATGCAAGCGCTGTAACAAGTCTCACGAAACACAAAGGACAGTTTTTATTTTTTATTTTTTTTAATTAAATAACAAACAGAAACGAATAGAGTGATAAGTGCTATTCTTTATTGGTCAAGTGGAAAAGAAGTGTCTTGAGATGTTTTTTGAAAATGGCTACAGACTCGGCTGCTCGAACAGAGACAGGCAGGTTATTCCACCGCGTGGGAACGGTCCAAGAAAAGGTCCTAGTGAGGGATTTCATGCCTCTTTGAGATGGCACCACTAGGCCTCGTTCACTTGCAGAACGCAAGCTTCTGGAGGGAGTGTAAGTCTGAGCAAGCGAGTTTAGGTATACTGGTGCAGAGCCTGCGGTTGCTTTGTAAGCGAGCACCAGAGTCTTGAATTTGATTCGCGCGGCTATCGGCAGCCAATGCAGACTGATGAAGAGAGGCGTGACGTGAGCTCTCTTCGGCTCGTTGAAGACCACTCTTGCCGCTGCATTCTGGATCAGCTGCAAGGGTTTAACAGTGGATGCTGGAAGGCCCGCCAGAAGAGAATTACATTAGTCCAGTCTGGAGAGTACAAGAGCTTGGACCAGGAGTTGAGTGGCCTGCTCTGATAGGAAGGGTCTAATCTTCTAATGTTGTATAGCGCAAATCTGCAGGACCGGGTTTTTGCAGTAATGTGGTCAGTGAATTTTAGCTGATCATCAATCACAACTCCAAGGTTCCTTGCTGTCCCAGACGGAGTTATGGTTGATGAACCGAGCTGAATGGAGAGAGTATGTTGAAGTGCTGGGTTGGCTGAGACCACAAGCAGTTCTGTTTTTGCCAGATTGAGTTGAAGGTGTTGTTCCTTCTTCCAGGCAGAAATGTCTGTCAGGCAGGCAGCGATCCGAACCCCAACTGTGGGATCATCTGGTTTAAATGATAAGTAGAGTTGAGTGTCATCAGCATAGCAGTGATAGGAAAAGCCATGTTTCTGGATGACAGATCCTAGAGATGACATGTAGATGGAGAAGAGAAGTGGTCCAAGCACGGAGCCCTGAGGAACTCCAGTAGCTATATGATGTGACTTAGACACTTCACCTCTCCATGACACCCTGAAGGACCTACCTGATAGGTAAGACTTGAACCAGTGGAGAGCAGTTCCTGAGATGCCCATCTTCATGAGAGTTGACAGGAGGATTTGGTGGTTAACGGTGTCAAAAGCAGCAGACAGATCCAGCAGGATGAGTCTGAGGATTTGGAAGCTACTTTTGCCTGTCTCAGTGCTTCAGTAACCGAGAGCAGGGCAGTCTCAGTTGAGTGGCCGCTTTTGAATCCAGATTGGTTGTTGTCCAGGAGGTTGTTCTGTGCAAGAAACATAGAGAGTTGGTTGAACACTACTCTCTCAAGTGTCTTAGCAATAAAAGGCAGAAGGGACACCGGTCGGTAGTTTCTCCAAAGAAGAGAGGAGAATGTTCTGAACAGTGCGCGAGAGTCAGAGCAGTCGTTGATTTTGTTGTGATAGTATGTAGTTTTTGCAGTGGAGACATGTGCAACGAAGGAAACAAGAAGAGACTGATACATGGTAAGATCAGTAGAGTTCTTAGATTTGCGCAACTTCCTCTCTGCCACCCTGAGTCCAGAGCGATGTTCGCGGAGAACATCAGACAGCCAGGGGGCAGAGGGTGTGGTGCGGGCTGGTCTAGATGAAAGGGGGCAAAAGCTGTCTAAACAAGATGTTAGAGTGGAGCAAAGAGTGTCAGTAGCACTGTTAGTGTCCAGAGCTGAGAACTGAGCAGGTGGAGGAAGTGAGGATGAAACCATTGTGGATAGACGAGAGGGAGAGAGAGAGAGCGTAGATTACGCCAAAAGGTGATCTGTGGAGTAGTATGAGTTGTATCAGGAGTCAGTATGAGGTTAAGAGTGACGAGGAAGTGGTCGGAGGTGTGCAATGGAGTCACTAAAGTGTTGTTGTCTGTAGAGCAGTAGCGTGTGTAGATAAGGTCCAAATGATTACCTGATTTGTGAGTAGCCGTGGTAGATACTCGTTTAAGGTTAAAGGAAGTCAGTAGAGAGGTGAAGCCTGCAGCCTGAGGTTTATCAAGGTGGATGTTGAAGTCACCGAGCAGCACCAGAGGAGTGCCATCTTCAGGAAAGTTGGAGAGTAACATATCCAACTCCTCCAAGAAGTTACCCAGTTGACCTGGGGGGCGATAAACAACTACAACATGGATTTTTGCAGGGTGAGTGATAGTGATTGAGTGTGATTCAAATGAGCTGTTGCCAGAGAGAGATGATATGGGCTCTAATTTCCAATCCTTTGTGATGAGCAAACCAGTACCTCCACCTCTCCCAATTGGACGAGGTGAGTGCGAAAAGGAGAAATTAGTTGAGAGGGCCGCAGGAGTGGCTGTGTCTTCTGGTTTGATCCAGGTCTCAGTTAGGGCCATGAGACTGAGATTTGAATGAGTGGAGATAGCTGAAATAAAGTCTGCTTTGTTTACAGCAGACTGGCAATTCCAGAGACCAATTGGAATGGACAGTAATGTGGTAGAGGAAATCGGTACCATAAGCAGATTATTAGGATTACGGCATCTTGAATACACAGAGCGTGGTTTACGGGTGGTAGTGGTAATAGTACAGATTTGAAACCACATAGTGAATAGGGATCAAATAATAAACAAAGTAAAGAAGCAGAATGCCAAAGGGATAAAGTAAAGGAAAGCTATACTCAAGGGCCTTGTCTGTGTCCTTGCTCGAGATGAGTCGCTGGTCTTTACTCTCTTCGGTCTTCACACGATGAGGGCTTCACGCGAGGGCTGCCGCGGAGACCCGCTCTATTTATACACACTCCTTATTGAATTCAGCTGGCTACGCCTCGTCGATACTGTTAACTCGAGGTACTGTTAGGCCACGTGGTCAAACCGTGAACAAACGCTACTTCACAACACAACACACTACACTACACTACACTACACTACACAGACAAACGTACTAAATAACAGCTGAGTTACAAAAACAAGGAGAACAATGATACAGTACTCACACAGTCTTTGTCTTTCCTGTTGCTCGAATGCTTCTCTCTAACTAAATGTAAACAATGCAATGCTTATATACAACGCTGGCTTAGGCCACGCCTCGTCGATACTGTTAACTCGCGCGAGGCCACGTGGTCAAACCGTGAACAAACGCTACTTCACAACACAACACACTACACTACACAGACAAACGTACTAAATAACAGCTGAGTTACAAAAACAAGGAGAACAATGATACAGCACTCACACAGTTGTTGCCTTTCCTGTTGCTAGAATGCTTCTCTCTAACTAAATGTAAACAATGCAATGCTTATATACAATGCTGGCTTAGGCCACGCCTCGTCGATACTGTTAACTCGCGCGAGGCCACGTGGTCAAACCGTGAACAAACGCTACTTCACAACACAACACACTACACTACACAGACAAACGTACTAAATAACAGCTGAGTTACAAAAACAAGGAGAACAATGATACAGCACTCACACAGTTGTTGCCTTTCCTGTTGCTAGAATGCTTCTCTCTAACTAAATGTAAACAATGCAATGCTTATATACAATGCTGGCTTAGGCCACGCCTCGTCGATACTGTTAACTCGCGCGAGGCCATGTGGTCAAACCGTGAACAAACGCTACTTCACAGCACAACACACTACACTACACAGACAAACGTACTAATTAACAGCTGAGTTACAAAAACAAGGAGAACAATGATACAGTACTCACACAGTCGTTGCCTTTCCTGTTGCTCGAATGCTTCTCTCAGCACCAAAATGCAAGTCTTAGAGCAGTAGGAAGTAATTTCTATTAACTGCTATTAGATTGTTTAATGTGCTATGAATATGACAGGATTTGTCACAGGTCGGAGCGGACCGCGTGAGTGCCGCTCCTCCCTCAATTTCCACCTCGGGGAGGTTCCCAGGGATACCCCAGACGACCAGACACAACGAGGACACTGGAGTGGGGTTTTAAAACAAAAATCTATTAATTTACTTAAAATGGGGAAGGGGGAAGTGAAGGGGGCTAAAATCCAGGGGGACACTGGATGGGTGAGGACGCCGCCTCGGAGCTTGCTGTCCCTGTCACAGGGGAACCTCAGATAAGTCGTCTCGTTCCTTAACTCAATGTCTGGCTCCAATGTCCTTCCGTTGGCTTACTCGTCTCTCTTTCTCTTTTCCAGTTCAGACCTTCAAGGCGTTCACAACACGGCTCGCTCCTTCTCCTGAGCACAGGAATATATATGGTAAGTACTGGGATCGGGGGTGACAGGGGTACCTCTTTTCTCGGGCATGGTCCGGCGGCTTCCTTTAATGATGGGTCAATGGTCCGGTCAGTATCTGGGCAAACATCTCCAGGGCATCCGCTGGATCTGGGTCAACACTGGGGCTTTCGTTTGGTATGCAGGTAAGTATAACTTCGCTCAATGGATATCACTCACAGACTTCGTAGACACGGTTCGTCCCGCTTTCTCTCGCCTCGGGCTTCGTGGTAACGGTGGCGGTGCTGGATCTAGCGCTTCTCCAGGCGACTCCACACAGGTAAGTGTATCCGCCCGGGGTGCGTTTACTCAGAGCATGCGTGAGCGTTTCCCTCTTCTCCACTCAGGCACTCCACACACACACACACAATTTCCTCCAACACAGCCACGTATCAATACAGTTCTTGAGGGGGTTCTTACTTGGCTCCGGTCGTACTATCGTCGTAGAAACAGAGATTAGGGTGATGTTCACAGCATGAATTTATGGGCTCGTTGCTCCGCCAGCTGCGGGATCCTATCCTCCACAGAGAGTAGGTCGGCCTGGAAAGTGGTCTTTGTGACGACACACACACACACAACACAGCACACCACGGCAGATTCCAAGTGTACACTCTCACAGTCAAGACACTGACTCACCCACAGCACTCCACACGCAATCCAAGTGCACTTAAGGTCCAGAGACCACTTTTCCCACGTAGTTATCTCGGGGGATCGCTGAAGCGCTGTTATAGCGAAGGACAGCAAGAGAGACGTCGCTGCTGCGCCACCTCGGCGTCTTTCACTGTCTACTGTCTCTGGCTCTCCCACGCTCACTCTCCGCGATGGGGCCACTCGTGTTCCTAGATCCAACTTCAACAAAGCTCACAGATGATACACTTCCGACGAATTTGCTACTGCATACGTTTCTCAGGGTACTCACACATTGATCAACCCGTGTTCTCGTCCTGTCCTCTCTTCCAGTGCTCGGCTCGCGTCCTGGCCGCTGTGTTCTCTTTCTCCCAAAGGGACTCGTTTATCAGCACTTCCAGTAAGCTGTCTTGCATGTAACTTCTCAGAATTGAATACACACTTGACACTTGAATCACAATGCAAAACACAGTCTGTTTTATACTCAGCCCCGTCTCTTTCTTTCTCTTTGCAGTTCTCCGGATCTTGGTTCGCTCAGTCCACAATATTCTCCACTTGTGGTCCTTCGTGTTTGCCCAGATGCCCAGATCCTCTCGCCGCGACGGCTGGAAGCGGTTACCACCCGTTCGGGCTTAAGCCCGAACCGGAACCAACAGCTGCGGCTGTGTGTGCCCGCTGCAATGACTGCCTCCCGACTGAATTCTGGAAGCCCTCTTTATCCTCCTCCTGCTTCCTCTTCATCCAATCTGGAGATTGCGCCGTTCATTGGTGCACCTGCCGCCGATTAACCCTGATTTTTGGTGCCAGGAGGGGAACCAGGAAGTGGTGGTGTTTGATCCGGGCGGAACCAATCTCTGCCACTATGGTTCCGCCCGAGAAAAAGTCACCCTGGGAACCAGGAAGTGGTGGTGTTTGATCCGGGCGGAACCAATCTCTGCCACTATGGTTCCGCCCGAGAAAAAGTCACCCTGTGACAGATTCATTATTGAAATTGCATATAAAGGTTTTTTACGTGTATATAAGTGCTATTTTTTTGTTATAGTTTTTACTGTATGTACATTTTTAGGTAACATTTCTTTATATTTTTCTTTTTGTATATTAGTGCTTATTTTTCTAGTATTCGTGTACATTTTTAGGTAATATTTCTATTTCCTAAATTTTTTCCTTTTGTACTGCAGATTGTAAGAGACTTGAGAGTGTTGTTGGGTTCTTTTGTGTGTTGAAGCTGCCATGACACAATCATTTCCTGTGAAGGATTAATAAAGTATCAACAAACAAACAAACAAAAGACATGACAGCCCACCTGGAGTTTGCCAAAAGCCACCTAAAGGGCTCTCAGACCATGAGAAACAAAATTCTCTAATCTGATGAAACAAAGATTGAACTCTTTGGCCTGAATAGCAAGTGTCATGTCTGAAAGAAACCAGGCACCACTCATCACCTGGCCAATACCATCCCTACAGTGAAGCATGGTGGTGGTAGCATCATGCTGTGGGGATGTTTTTAAGTATCATCATGCTGGGGGACTAGTCAGGATCGAGGGAAAGATGAATGTAGCAATGTAGAGAGACATCCTTTGAAAACCTTCTCCAGAGCGCTCTGGACCTCACTCTGGGGCAAAGGTTCATCTTCCAATCGGACAACAACCCTAAGCACACAGTCAAGATAACAAAGGAGTGGCTACCGGACAACTCTGTCAATATCCTTGGGTGGCCCAGCCAGAGCCCAGACTTGAACCCGATTGTACATCTCTGGAGAGATATGAAAATGGCTGTGCACCGACACTCCCCATCCAATCTGATGGAGCTTGAGAGGCCCTGCAAAGAAGAATGGGAGAAACAGCCCAAAAATAGGTGTGCCAAGCGTGTATCATCATACTGAAAAAAACTTGAGGATGCAATTGCTGCCAAAGGTGCTTCAACAAAGTATTGAGCAAAGGCTGTGAATACTTAGTCAAGTCAAGTCAAGTCAAGTCAACTTTATTTATAGATCGCTTTTAACAATGCAGATTGTTTCAAAGCAGCTTCACAGTGTTAAACAGAACAATAAATGCAACAGAATATATTTTGATTATCATACAGTGGCAATGTGGGCTTTAGATCAGTAATTAGATCGGTAATTTGGTCTATATGGTTAATTTAGTTTAATAATTAGATTTATTTGGAAATTTATTTGAAAAATTGTGTTTCCCCAACTGAGCAAGCCAAGCTAGAGGCGACTTATACATGTGATTTTTTTTTCTTTGTAATAAATTTGCACAGATTTCAAACAAACTTATTTCACGGTATTGTTTGCATAATTTTGAGGAAAACAACTAATTTAATCAATTTTGGAATAAGGCTGTAACATAACAAAATATGGAAATGTGGAAAGCGCTGTGAATACTTTCCGGATGCACTGTATGTATGTGTAGCAGGTGGCTGATTGTAGTGACCACGCCACCCCGAAATAACGGGGAAATAACCAAAAAACACAGAACACGCAAATACGTTCCACTTAAAGTAGGCAGTAGGCGAGAGTTTCCGTACAAACAATTGTTTTATTAACATTAAAATGAAATACAAAATTTAAAATTGACATCAAGCATCAATATTAAATGGTCTTGGTCAAATAAAAAAAAATAAATTAAATGCAGGGGCTGAGGTTTCCTTAATGAGAAGCAGGCTGATATGATGCATTCAGTGCACAAAAAAAGAGAAAATCCCTCCAATCAGAAAATCCACAAATATCACTGCAAATAATGACCAAATACAGTGACACCGCAATAATGACAATCGATATCAAAGTGAGGCCCGTTCAACCCAGAATCAGCCCACTTCCCGGACCCACTCAGCTCCTGCAAAATACCAGAAAAAAGAAATCACGTTAGAAAACAAACATTTAAATAAAGCAAAACAAAAAGAAAGAAACAAAATCAAGAAGTCAATGTACTAAACGAAACAAAGAACAATCAATTCTACAAATAAATACAAAAAAAACCTAAATAACACAAAACATATATTGTCACGAAAAGATAATGAATATGATAAACTCAGCACTGATCAAGGCTCAAGTTTTGTAATGACCGAGATCACAAATACCGCATAGTGGTAATTAACACTCACTTATAAAGAGCGACTGTTATTTAACAGTCAAAAATAACAAACTGGGGGTTCGTGACAGCAATAACAAATCAATAAACAAAAACAAGAACAGCATACAATCCAAACGAAAACTACTCAAAAGAAATGAAACAAGACAAACATCTGGCCCATTTAGCCAATGGACCAGAAGAGTGGCGCCCAAAGCAGCAGCGCGGCCCAGAGCATGGGTTGGAGAGCAAGAGAGAGAAAGCTGCACGGTGTACGATAAACCCTAAACAGACATCATATTTATTATTGCGATTTAAGACATGCGTTGATTTACCAAAACAAATAAAGTCACTCACCTTATGATTAGACTAGTTGACACTCGCAAACACACACGCATGCACCACAAACGATAATATAGTAGCTCCTTTAGTCTGTTGATTAACAGCTGGTGTTCCGACCTGGCTATTGTGCTGCCATGACGCACGAGTGGGCACTGTAAACACCATACTAAAACGCATAGCTTTAGTTAATTCAAACTAAGCTTTATACAGAACCGCAACACAATGCATTAAAAAAAACGGTAACGCTTTAGATTACGGCCCGGAAAGTACCAGGTAATTAAAGTGAATTTACAGGGTAATTTTTGGTAATTATAGTGTAACTATAAAGTAAGTAGGTGTAGGTATAAGGGAACAATATGTAATATTGGGAGAATAAAGGGGTAACTAGCCCGGAAAGTGATGCGTAAGGAAATCGTATTTACAGGGTAATTATTTTGTAATTATAGTGTAACTATAAAGTAAGTAGCTGTAGGTATAAGGGAACAATATGTAATATTGTGAGAATAAAGGGGTAACTAGCTCGGAAAGTACTGCGTAATGAAATCGAATTTACAGGGTAATTTTTTTGTAATTATACTGTAATGTTGAATGTGTTTAGGCAAAAAAACACAGTTTGGGGAATAAAGGGGTAACAACATGGAAAATTACAAATAAGTATACTGTAAGTATTTCATAACTAAGGGCTAACTATTCTAATATTACATGGTACTTATGGCATACTATACCTAACAACATGGAAAATTACAAATAACTATACTGTAAGTATTGCATAATTGTATAAGTATTGACACTTCCAGATGAGAACACAAAAACATTTTTAAATGATGATGATGATGTAGTTACCCTGTAACTACGTGTAACAAGGGGGTAACAAGCACCACTTTAATTTACAGCCCGCAGATGATGTAGTTACCCTGTAACTACGTGTAACAAGGGTAACAAGCACCACTTTAATTTACAGCCCGCAGATGATGTAGTTACCCTGTAACTACGTGTAACAAGGGGGTAACAAGCACCACTTTAATTTACAGCCCGTAGATGATATAGTTACCCTGTAACTACGTGTAACAAGGGGGTAACAAGCACTACTTTAATTTACAGCCCGCAGATGATGTAGTTACCCTGTAACTACGTGTAACAAGAGGGTATCTTTGCCAGTAATTAATTAATTTAGTCTTACTTGCCTTGAAACATGTATATCAAATCATATAAATTATAGGCTACTGTATATAAGTAGTAAAATGCAAGTGTGTTTTATCGTGTTATATGAATATTTTATTTTCTGGGATCAGCTGAAAAGAGGTAAGCTTATTTTCCACTACATTTCACAGACTCCAATGCCTTTCAAACAGAATAGCAGACCAATTATCTGTAACACTCAGGTAAGTAACCTTGATTCTAAATCAAATCATAGCAAAAACCTTATGAATCTTACGACCTTACTAAAAGTAAACTTTTATATGACACTTATTATTTTTCAAAAAAAGTTATGTAGTGGATGTGCTTTCTAAATTGCTCCCAAATGATGGTTTAGCATGCAATATCTCCATCATGTCAAGTTAAAACATATTTAAATAATGCTTTAAACTATAGGCTACATATTGTTTGAAAGCAGCTTCACAATAATAAACAAATATAAAAGTAATATTTAAAAATGTTTTTGTGTTCTCATCTGGAAGTGTCAATACTTATACAATTATGCAATACGTACAGTATAGTTATTTGTAATTTTCCATGTTGTTAGGTATAGTATGCCATAAGTACCATGTAATATTAGAATAGTTAGCCCTTAGTTATAAAATACTTACAGTATAGTTATTTGTAATTTTCCATTTTGTTAGGTATAGAATGCCATAAGTATCATGTAATATTAGAATAGTTAGCCCTTAGTTATAAAATACTTACAGTATACTTATTTGTAATTTTCCATGTTGTTACCCCTTTATTCCCCAAACTTGACATGTTTTTTTGCCTAAACACATACAACATTACAGTATAATTACAAAAAAATTACCCTGTAAATTCGATTTCATTACGCAGTACTTTCCGAGCTAGTTACCCCTTTATTCTCACAATATTACATATTGTTCCCTTATACCTACACCTACTTACTTTATAGTTGCACTATAATTACAAAATAATTACCCTGTAAATACGATTTCATTACGCAGTACTTTCCGGGCTAGTTACCCCTTTATTCTCCCAATATTACATATTGTTCCCTTATACCTACACCTACTTACTTTATAGTTACACTATAATTACCGAAAATTACCCTGTAAATTCACTTTAATTACGTGGTACTTTCCGGGCCGTAATCTAAAGCGTTACCAAAAAAACTTACCTGGGGGTAAGCAGAACACCACACACACAGCCTTAACGGATCGACGTCACACTAAAATAAGAAATGCATGCAGTCACTGCATAGTACGGAACAATAACGGAGCTACATGGCTAAAAACATGTACCTCCAAAAATCCAACACAGTGAGAGAAAGGGGCGGGCTTTCGACCAAGACGCACTCCAGGGGGCATAAACAACAGGTTTATATACAAAAACGAGGCGGTACCTTATTGGACAGGTATTAAATGAGGTGACGTTTCAAACACGTGACGCACATCACTACATATGTATAATGGTACTTCCCCTTTTAACTTTTTATTATCACTGGAATAAGAGATAGTATACATTCCCTTTGTATATTACCTGCATGCTCACCAACATGAATGTGTGTACATCTTACTGTGTTTTTGGGAATGATTCTGTTGATTGCTTTGCCTTTAAAGGGTTACTTCATCGATTAGCATTAAGCTTTGTATCACTAGAAGCTAGAGGTGGGCATAGATTAATTTTTTTAATCTAGATTAATCTAGATTAATTTTGGAATTAATCTAGATTAATCTAGATTAAAATGGCTCATTTAAATTCTGCCGAAAGTATTCCGAATATGTTTGCTACCCAAATAATGACTAAAAGTAAGTCTTTGAGAACAGGTTTCTCAAGCCAGGTGGCACATTAGACCAGGGGCTCATCTCCTGTTTCCAAAATGCATCACAAACTGCTTGAGAAAGCTGTTCTACTATAATAATTGGTGATGAAAAATTATGTTCAATAAGATGTACTTTTGTTTACAAACTGTTTATTCAGTTAAACATTAATTTTGACCTGTAGGCCTACACAAGAGGTCGTGATTAATTGTTTACAGTCAGTAGCTTTGTGTCAATCAGTCCAAGCTCTATTTTTTCTTCTTCCACCAGTCACTCAGGCAGACCAGCTTGTTCACATTTTCTGGTGACAAACTAGATCTCCTCTTCTGCACAAAATGGCCTGATAAAGAAAAAAGTCTCTCGCATGGGACAGTTGTGGCAGGAGTCCCCAAGTATTTACGGGCGATGTTGGCCATCTTACCATAGACAGCAGTGTGCTCCGACCACCACTTCAGTGGACACTGATCTAGACTGGCACTGAGCTCTACCTTGTACCTCTTGTTGAGAATAAATATTTGTTTGTGCATTATTGCTAACAACGCTTGTAGAAATTAATCATTAACAATAGTAAATTTAAGATAATGTTAGCTTATGAAATGATTTTGCTTTAAGACTATATGTACTTTCTGTTGGGCATAAGAGTCATGAGTGCAACAGCCAGAGGGTTTTGGTATTTATAACAGATCCATATGAGAAGTTGTTTTGCTATGCATTTTGCTGTGCTCTTAGAGTGCTTTTGTATGTGTTAACAAAGAAGCAGTCTTTTGTCCAGGAAATTGGAGGGGTGATGTTGCGAACGAAGCACAGCTGACCAGAAAATCATCTGACTCCCAAAGAAAGACAACTTATGTATTCTTTGTGTATAAATATTGGGTCAGGGAAAGGCAAGTTTGTTGCAGACTGCCTGAACAAACCTTGCATAGGATTGTGTAAATCAGGGACAGTTGTGACCCAGAGCTCTGTATGCTATCTTCATCTGACTTACTTATTCATTAAAAGAGTTAAACTATATTTTGTTCCTGCTCTCCTCATTCAACGAACACGCGGACTCAAGAAATTGATGCCGAGTCCAACACTCTCCACAGTATTGTCTTCTGTCATCTCATCTGATTCTGAGTCTGATCCTATCAGTAGCAGGGCTGTTTTCTTCTTGGGTGGCTCAGGGTTCTCATCCCCGAGTGGCTGCAGAGCAGGTTCTTCTCCCTTCACCAACTCACATAGCTTTGCACACACTGGCTCCCTCTCTGCTCTGGGCAAGCACTTGAGGTCCTTAAATCGTGGATCTAGAGCAGTCACCACCTTTGATGAATAAAAAATAAAAATTATTGATTGATGAAAATTTCACTTTCCAAATCCAACCTCCATATTTCTTCATGACTCATTCATCTATTCATTGACAGATCTACTGGCTTAACAGTCTATAATGGTCAAACAATGCAGTTATCTTCTGGTCAGTCTGACATACCTTAAGCCATTCTAGGTTTATATTCTCCCTCCGCTGGTTGAGGTCCTTGGTGAAGGCAGCCTTGAATCGCACAATATAGGCAGGATCATCATCTGAGATCTCCATCGCGTGCTTGGAGGTGGCACAGGGCAGGTAGAACCACAGAGCAGGATACATACTTATCCCCACCAAGGAGCTCAGTGATGTACCTACACAGACAGACACACAGACACGCATAGAAACAGAGAAATACATAATTAATGACTGATTCATTTAACTCAGATTAAACATTTTTTAAGTGCTTAATCACTTTGCATTTAAGGACACGTGTTTCATTAATACAAAGTGACATTTAAAAGAACTTGTATGCCAATTCATGAACATGCAATCTTTGTAGACCATACCTGCATGGCTCCAGCAGTTTCTCTAGCTTTACCAATTTCTCATATTCAGCATTTGTTGGGAGGGCCAGATTATGCTTCTGCTGAGACAGCGTTTTGTGCAGTGCGTCTCTGTTGCGCCTCACGCGCTCGATCATCTCAAGGGTAGAATTCCACCGTGTTGGAACATCTTGCACGAGTGGCTCCTGAACTTGTCCAAGAGAGGCTTGCTGGACATTCAGCTCGTCTGAGTTGGCCGGACTGTGTTTGAAATGTCCGACCACTTTAAGGCACTTTGCCAGAGCACCATCAAAACCACCTTCCCGAAGTGTCATTACAATAGCTCTCTGTACAACATGCGCAACACAGGGCAAATGCTCGAATGGCAGTATCCTCCCTGCTGCCACCATATTAGGAGCGCTGTCTGTTCCAATAGTGCTGATTTTGTCAGCAATCCCCCACTGATTAGTGACGTCGAGAAACTGCCTGGCACACGCTTCTGCAAAGTGACACTCCAAGTTTTCATCACACCTAATGGACAAAGTAGATCAGAATAAGTTCACTACTAGTAGTAAACAACTAGCAATCATCAAGAAGCAAACATGATGTGGTGGTAATTCTTGGTGTCGTGATAATTAATAGGCTATGTAATTAAATTAAATTAAATTATGTAATTTAAAATGACATAACGTAGCCTACCTAAAGCGAAGGAGTGAAGTTCCCAGCTGGCATCGATGAAGTGTACATTAACGCCGAGATAGTTATCGTTGTTGACAGATGTCCAATGATCCCCAGTCAGTGCTACACACCTCGCCTCTACGATCTTCTCATATTTTGAGGCTTTCTCTGTGGCGTGCTGGTCATGCATTCTCCTCATTATAGTTCGCCTCGCAGGTAGTTTGTAAGTTGGGTCACCTGTGGCCGCCTGGAGAACAAGCTTGAACCCATCATCTTCAACCACGCTGATGGGCCGGCAGCTGGTGGCAATCCACTGAGCAAAGAGATTAGTTAGCTTGGCTGATAGAGCTGTGCTGACAGGCTTGCCTCGGTTGCACTCAAAAATAGAAGTTTGACGACGACTCTTCCCCTGCGCTACATTAGCGCTTGGCCCTGCATCTTCCGCGTTAGCTAAGGGATGCTTTGCGTTTAGGTGGTACTTGAGACTGGAATAACTCCTACAGTAAACTAATTCCGCATTGCACAAGGTGCAAACAACCTTAGTCTTGTCGAACTTTCCATTGGGAAGCTTCTTAAAAATAAATTTTCCCTGAAGCAAACCCAGCGGCTTTTTAACTGCATCCATGTTCTCAGTAGGCATACACCCAGTTTCGAAGACTCGTTCTCGCCCCCTACAGTGCAATTCGGCTAGGTATACATCCACGCTAAACTATGAAGGTGAAAGTAATCATAGCTTGCGTAGTATAGACCCAGCTCCCAACCCAACTTTGAGAATAGATTAACGGCGATATTTTTTTTATCGCCCGATAAGAGTCTCACGTTAACGCAGCACGTTAACGCCGATAACGGCCCACCACTAGTAGAAACCCAGGAGTATATTCAAAATATCGTACTTTCCCCCCTCATATCACCCTGAGATGAGAGAATTATGTATTTTATTTCTGGAAAAATTCCTCCGATGACGCAAATATCGTCATTTTGCGTCATCGGAGGAGTTTTTGTCCAGAGGCTAAAGACTACAGCCAGCAGGAGGCGCTATTTCCACATGTTTTCAACATCGCACTCACAGCGTCAGCACTCAGCTCGGGGAGCTGCGGAGATTCATGTAAACGGAGCGGTGGAGAGCAGAGTGAGTGTTTCAACTTTTCAAATGAACTTCCCGACATGAACTGAAAATGCGCCTGACTGATCACGCGCTGTGAATGTATGCGGCCGCGAATCCCGTGATTACCTCAGCTCATGTGATGAATGCATCTGACTCCTGCTGCGTTTGTGCCGTGATGGCCGTGACACTCAGGCTCACTCACATGATGTTGAACAGACAAGTTCAGTTTTTAATTGTAGTGTCTCTAACTGAACTGATTTTATGAAAACAAATGCGGTGGGCAAGTGATCCAGCCAGTAGCCATGCCTAGAGTAGGAGGGCAGTGAAGTGTATTCTGGGAATTGTTGTCTTTCATCCCCATGAGACAAAAATACATTTTCTGTGTTTTCTCAGTCTAGAAGGCCCCAAATTTAAAAAAAAAAATGTCACATTTCTACTACATTAATTACCCAGTTTAAATACAGATTCATCCTCCCAGCGCTAAAGTACCCCTTTAAGTGAATATGAAGAAGACATGGATGTTGCTTGTTGCAAATTTTGCAAATTAGACATCTATTACATCCTTACACGTGTCCATCAAGTCTGAGACATCCAAATCAGACTCCATTCTTTTTTAGGAAGGTTATCTTCGCCTTGCTTAACTGGCTAATTCATGTTTACCACTGCAGAATAGACATGATAGATATGGATTTCTGGGTGTTAGTAGCAAAACTGACTTTTAAGTTTGGTTTTTATTACTGCTTTGGATTTTGATTTTGTGCTTAAATCTTGCTAATCTCCAAAAACTGGGTCAGAAATTATGCTGGCCTGGGTTTTGATTAAGTGGAATAAGTCAACCATTGCCATTCTTTTTGTCTGCCACCCTTGCAGCTCAAATGCTTTTGCATGCCATTTCTCCCTAAGTTTGTAGGGTAGCTTGAGAGGGAGTTGTTTGCCGGACTCTGCGTTGGCTCAGTACAGAATATGTTGGTATTCATTATTAGTTATATTAGGTACATTAGTTTTTCTATTTCAATTTATCATCGTCATGGTAAATTATTGTGTCCAGCCTGTCAGGACATCGAGTCCACAGGTTTCCTAACAACAACAAAAAAGTTAGGAAACCTGCCTGGGTGGCATTTTGTGCCAGTAAAGAGACAGGACTTCACTTCAGCATCTGCTTAGAAAAATGCAGTGGTCTGTAGCATTCACTTTAGACCGGAGGATTATCATCCCGGTGATATGATGGAGTTCAATACTTTTAACTCTGTGTAAAGCATGATATTAAATGCGGTTTTACTAAACGAGGTTCGGGAGGAACATGTCAGATAATTGACACAGATGGAGAGTACTCTGCTTATCAACAAAGAGGTATATATACACAGCCGTCCTACCTTCATTTTGTTTTTCAGCACGGATGGCCTTTCTGCCAGTTTGCCCCGCCCACCCACCTACACTGTCCACACGTCTTCTTGACTCCACACTGCTCAAAGCAATGCTACAATGCTAAAATCTTTTCTTTCAAATTATATACAGCTTCCATCAGTATTCATGGTAAAATAATTTCTGCTTTTCCTGAGATGTAATTGTGCTTTGCCGCGATTCACAATCGCGAGTATGTCTTCTAACATTTTCGATTCACAAACGTTAATAAGCAATGTGCTGTTAGCATGGTGCGTTGAAGCCATGACGACAGTATCAGCTGTGAGAGCAGTGCTCGGACAGCGTAAAGAGTGCACATCGCACTGACTCACACAACAGGGAGATCTCCCACATGAAAAAATACAATAGTATATTATAGTAAAATTACTCTAGTAAATACTATAGTGTTTTTTGAACCATTCTGTAGTAAATATACTACAGTAAATTAACAAATTGTAGTAAATAATATAATATACTACAATTTACTGTAGTATCTTTACTATAGTTAGGTTCAAAAACACTATAGTATTTACTAGAGTAATTTTACTATAATATAGGCCTACTATAGTATTTTTTCATGTGGGCTACAACAGATCCTGTCTTAAGATAATGTATATGGCACCCATCAAACTTTTCTTGTGATCTTGCAGCCTCCGTGTACTGCAGTACAGACGGATCCTTTACAGTTAACGTTACGAGAAGTGTGTTTATCATGGAGCGTACAGTCGCCGTGGTGATGAACAATAAATATGCTTTCTGGTAAAGCAAGTGAATGTATGGTGAGGCTAAATCACTAAAATGATCGCAATGCAACAGCTTGCATCACGCCATACAATCAGCCACTAGTTGTATCAGCTGATAATCACTGTCTTTGATTCAATATTTCTCAAACTTGATGCACACATAAGCACGGTCGTATTTGGGAGCACCCATTTTTTTAAATGTTACATAAATACCTTACAGTATGCTATTGTATAACACGTGTATCAATGTTTATTGTACAGCATCTAAATCTGAGGTAAAAAAAAAAAAATCACGATACTGCAAAGGTACTGATTTAATTGAATAGATGTGAGCACTCATGTTTCATCTGAAAGTGGCACTGTTGTGCGTTCTACTGGCTTGCAAAACAATTCTTCAGAAGGATTCAGTTTCAGAGCATTTCACAATCAATGAAAAATGCAGTTATGCTAAACAAATTCTTATGAACAATTACAACGTTTTCTTTACCATGATTTATATCATAATATGTTGAATACAGTGTAAGACTATATTTTGTCTCCCTCATATGAATTTAACAAGCATCCCACAATAAAAAGGCAAGGGCATTTCAAATAAGAGTTCAAGCTCAGTTTCTCAGGATAATTTTCTTCACTGTCCCAGCAGTGCTGTTCCTTCTACTCCCACAGGAATTCAGTTTCTCTAGCGAATTTTCTCCACTGCCCTAGCAGTGCTGTTCCCTCTGCTCCCACAGCATCTCAGTTCTCTGGCTAATTTTCTCTACTATCCCAGCAGTGCTGTTCCCTCTGCTCCCACAGGAGCTCAGTTTCTCTCGCTAATCTTCTCCACTATTAGAGCAGTGCTGTTCCCTGTGCTCCACAGGGGCTCAATTTCTCTGGATAATTGTCTCCACTGCCAGAGCAGTGCTGTTCCCTCTGCTCCCACAGGAGCTCGGTTTCTCTGAATAAATTCCTCCACTATCACAGCAGTGCTGTTCCCTCTACTCCCACAGGAGCTCAGTTTCTCTGGCTAATTTCTCCACTATCACAGAAATGCTGTTCCCTCCGCTCCTGCAGGAGCTCAGTTTCTCTGGCTAAATTCTCCACCACCAAGCAGCGATGGGCTATGCGAGTCGCACGAAACCAGTGCACAGTGCAGTTCAGAAGCTAGTGTGAGGCACCATCCAGCTAGCTGCACAGGCCCAATCATTTCAACAGGTTATAACCTCACCGAAGTCCAGTGGCCTGCAGCTCCAGTGGCGCAAACAAGTGTGAGGCTACCCCCGACATCCCTCATGCAAACCCATTGGACACAGTAAGAAATCTTTCGGTCACACACTCACGTTTCCTTCATGTTTTTCAGTGCTCTATGAGAAGTGGAAAGTTTCCAGGCAGTGAGAGTGCAAGTTGCCACACAGCGAGTCAGCAGGAAGTTCCCATGCTGAGCGAAAGAGTGGAAAGCTCCATGCAGCCATCAGTGGAAAGTTTCCACATAGCAAGAAAGTGGAAAATTTCCACACATTAAGTAAGTGGAAAAATTCCACGCAGCGAGTAAGTGGAAAGTTTCCACGCAGCGAGCCAGTGGAAAGCTTCCAGGCAGCAAAAAAGCTGAAAAGATCCACATAACATTCCTGAACCAATGTAATGGCATATCCTTTTTCTATAGCAATCTCGTTCCGTCCCCTACCGATATCCAGTTGTTCACAGACACAGCCCCCTCGATCGGCTTTGGGGGATTTTTACCAAGGTCGTTGGTTTGGCTTCTCCACGGCAACCGCAGCTCCAGGACATAAGCCCTCAGCGCTATTCGAGCTTTACCCACTAGTAGTAGCGGCTTCACTGTGGGGAAGAATGGGCCACTAGCAACATTTTAGTGCACTGCGACAACGACGCAACAGTGCATTGCATAAATAAAGGACGTTCCAATGCACCTGCCATGATACCACTTTTAAGGTGTCTCACTTGGATTTCAGCTTGCGATCAATTCAGCATCATCGTTAAACACGTTCCCGGATCAGAAAATCAAATAGCTGATTCTGTCTCATCTTCTGCTTAAGGAATTCAATACGTTGGCTCCAGAGGCGGACCAATTCCCAACTCCAGTACCTTGCTATTCGGAACTAATATTCCTGTGGCCCACCCATTAAAACCCTTCCTCAAAGCATCGCTCGACACTGTCGTCCAAGCAGTTCTCCCAGGACCCTCCAATCCATTGTGACCGCTTGGAAAAATTTTAGAGCTTTCCACAACTCGTATAACATACCGTTCCCCGATTTCTCTCTCCTTTCAATCACCTCATTTATTTCCTCCCTCAATACCGTTAAGGGCCTCCAAGTCGGGTATATCAAAGGGTATATCAGTTTACACAAATGATCACATGGTGCTCCCTCACCTGAGATAAACAATTCTCAAACCTCTCTACTGATCAAAGGGATCCAAAGATCCCAGCCCACTCGCCCTGACTCAAGACAACCAATAACGATAGACATCCTCACCAAATGCATTCACACCTTGCGTACAAGCTACCAGCCCAGAAATGCCGCCCGAACACTCAACACCATGTTTATCCTAGCTTTTTTCGGTTTTCTCAGATGCTCGGAACTCGCTTTTACATCCAAATTCGACCCAAAAATCCACCCCACCATCTCAGACTTAACAGCCATGGATGAGGAAACAATATCATACCTGATCAAACAAAGTAAGACTGACCAAACCAAAAAAGGTAATTTTATCTAAATTTTTAACCTTTCATTACCAATCCAACCATACCAGTTCGTTCTGGGATACCTCCAATGGAGAAATGCTCAGGCCAAATCCCAATGCAACCCCTGTTCACAGATTTCAGGTTTCAGAAGCACCGCAAATCCGTTCTCCAACAGGCAGGCTTCTCAGCAAATAACTACTCAAGCCACTCTTTCCGCATTGGGGCGGCAACATCAGCAGCTCAAAAAGGCC
Organism: Gobiocypris rarus; assembly: GCA_023029165.1. Taxonomy (NCBI): domain Eukaryota; kingdom Metazoa; phylum Chordata; class Actinopteri; order Cypriniformes; family Gobionidae; genus Gobiocypris; species Gobiocypris rarus. The sequence goes on along the minus strand of CM040914.1, from coordinate 28,275,590 downwards.
TCTCCCAACAACAGATCCAAGCTCTTGGGAGATGGTCCTTAGATGCCTTTCAAAGCTACATCAGGACCAACGGGTTCCACATCAAAAAAGCTCACCAAACTCTCATTGCTTAAAAATCCTCTGGGGCATTCACTGGGGAATGTCCTCCTGTCCAGCAAACATTGAGTCTTACGTTCTTTCTTGGTTCTTTCCTGAGTTAGTGGAAAGTTTCCACGCAGCGATTCAGTGGAAAGTTTTCATGCAGCGAGTCAGTGGAAAGTCTTCCACGCAGCGAGAAGTGGAAAGTCTTCCACGCAGCAAAAAGTGGAAAGTCTTCCACGCAGCGAGAAGTGGAAAGTCTTCCACGCAGCGAGAAGTGGAAAGTGTTCCACGCAGCGAGAAGTGGAAAGTGTTCCACGCAGCGAAAAGCAGAAAGTCTCCCACGCAGCGAGAAGTGGAAAGTCTTCCACGCAGCTAGAAAGCGGAAAGTCTTCCAAGCAGCGAGAAAGCGGAAAGTCTCCCACACAGCGAGAAAGTGGAAAGTCGCAGTGAGAAAGTTGAAAGAAAGTCTTCTACGCAGTAAATCAGCGGAAAGTTCCACGCATCAAGTCAGTGGAAAGTTTCCACACAGTAAGAAACAGGCACGTTTCTAGGCAATAAATCAGTGGAAGTTCCTCGCATCAAGTCAGTGGAAAGTTTCCAGGCAATAAATCAGTGGAAGTTTCTCGCATCAAGTCAGTGGAAAGTTTCCACACAGTAAGAAACCGGCACGTTTCCAGGCAATAAATCAGCGCATGCAGGTAATCAGCGAAAAGTTCCCACGCAGTAAGGAGTGGCACATTTCCACGCAGTAAACCAGCAGAACGTTTCCTCAAAGCAAGAAAGTGGAAAGTTCCATGCAGTAAGCCAGTGGAAGTTTCCACACAGTGAAGCAGCACGTTCCTCACAGTAAATTTCCACACAGTGAGAAGTGGATCGGTTTCAACACAACAAGGAAGGATAAATTTCACACAGCGAGAAGTGGGCAGTTTTCCACACAGCAAGGAAAGGGCGGTCTCCCACATACAAGACCACACCCTGCTCTCACCAAGAACCATGTGATTCGTGAACCAACGCCCATCGGTTACACAAGCCGCTCACGGGCCCTCCCGGTCAAACAACCAGGCCCCTCTCTCATGCCAGCCGCCAAGCTCGGCACTTCTTGGGGGGTAATTAGCAGGCGGCTGTCCTATGCTTACTAGCTTTTTGGGGGGTACTCTGGGTTTGGGCCGAAGTCCGAGCTCGAAACCCTCCCCCCCGGACAGCACACCAAATACGCAATTCAATTAACTCTCTACAAATTATATGTAAGTGTGTACTTGTGAAATGAATAAACATCCACATAATGCTTCTTTCCCGTTGTTTTTACGTGAATCAGTTTCAACATTGATGAATACAAAGTATGTACATTAACACAAATGCAAACAGTCTCACACTTTTTAAAACAGTTGAATCATGTAACTTACTGGTAGTCTAAATATTTTATTTATGCCATGTACATTCAAGTTCATTTAACTACATAGTCATGGCGTCATATACATCCTCACACTATCTGTGAATCGGCACAAAATTAACCCATAACATAAAATTTATGAATAAAGGATAACATGAAACATACAACAATAACACTATACTGTCTGTGTTTCAGCCACCTGTAGGCGATGGTAAGGTCACGGATCCGTCAGACGCAGCTCGAAGAAAATGTGAACTGTGCACTGTAAGTCTTGTTTGTTAAACATTTGCTAACTAACAAATCAGTCGTGATGAGAAACTGCTAACGTTATATCACGTAAGGTTAGTATCACATAACGTTTAGTGTGGACCCCTATACGGATATTTACGAGTGAGACAAACGCCTGATCAAAGCTTATTAGTTTCTGTTATTGTTAAGTATCAACACTCCTGGATGACCAATACCAGCTTTGCTATTGCCTGATACATGATAATAATCTGTACAGTATTGTGATCTGAGCACAGTGTACACATATCATTAGCTAACACTGGTCTCTCACCGAGACACCTGCTCTATTCTCCGCTGGTTCTCCTCACACACAACTCAATAAATCTCCTCTAATCGTTGCTCTGTCTAATCCTGGCCTGTTCCTAATTGTCATAATTATGGTATCAGGTGGTAAATCTGGGTTAAGGTATTCTGTGCCTGCTTATTGTCACGGTGTAAAACTGAAGAATCAGGAGATAGCAAATTGAACAAACTTTAATTTAAACTCTCAAGAACACACGGAAGAACAACACTTGAAACACACTCTGACATAATGATTACCAGACCAAGAATGAAGGGACTTAAATAGCAAACAGAAATGAGATAATTAACTAAACACAGCTGAACAGAAGAAATAATAATGATGGTAACCATGGAAACAAACAAGTGGCGGGAAACAGAACCAAACAACATGTATGGAAGCAAATAAGAGACATAATGCTTTGAAATTTAACAGCCACTGAATACTTTGTTTTGAAATATTTTATATTGAAAAACATGTATCTGAATCGTCTCTCTATGTAGGTAAGGCCGGCTACACACTGCAAGCGTGGCGTGAGCGTCTCAGCTGCGTGGCGTGTCTGTTTTTATTTCAGCTCCCATGTTAACAGGTTAGAGCGTGCAAACTGCCTGCGTGACACAGCTGTGCGGAAAACGCGTGCATGCTAGAAATAGAACCGACGCCTATTTTTCTCGCGACTAGCAAGCGTGTTGGAAGCGTTTCCAGGCAAAATAGAATAGGAATAGATGTTTGTATGTCATTTTGACACAAATACATATTAATAAATTACATTTTAATGTTTCAAAGTCTCTAGGCTTTGACATGAATGCAGATATAACTGTAATTTAAATAAATAATAATAATTATCGATTTTCAATACATGTCAATAAAGAATGAAAATTCTGTAGCTTATTTTGCCGTCAATACCATAAATGCGTATGGTCAATAAGGCCGACGTTGTCTTTGCTGTATCAGTAGGTTATATATTAGGGTTTAACATGAAGTATGTTGCGTGGTATTTTCTATGTCGTTGCATACCAGAAGCGTGACGTACAGGGAAGGCCTACTTCAAGTATACTGCATGTTAAACATAAATATATAGCCTACTGATACAGCAAAGACAACGTCGGCAGTATTGACCATACTATATGGTATTGACGGCAAAATAGGCTGCAGAATATTTCGTTCTGTATTGACATGCAATATTTGAAAATCGATATTATTATTTATTTAACACCTTCCAGATACCCTAATATTTTCCTAAAATACCTAAAAAAATCATACCCAAAGTAAATTGCATGCTGTTCTTGAACCATTTGGAGTATATGCATATTTTTGGTCTCTTTTGAAAGATGACAATCTAAGGCTTGCTCCTAAACAGCCAAATCACTGTAAGTCATACTGGAATTGAATAAAAGAACTTTGAACACACTGAAAAAATTAAAAAGGATTTTTTTTTGTAAAAAGATGCCTGCATATGACTTTAGCTGGGAGCTGTTAGCTGGAAAACACAATGGAATCACAGCATGAAGCCTTACCATTTGATAACAATACCTTTAGAAAATTTGTGTTTTGCACATGCTTATCTAAGTTTATGTCTAGACGCTCCCCAAAAAAAGCCACTTGGAGACTCCAAATGACCCTTTGTAACAATTGACACATACAATGCTGCTATTCTTGAATGCTTTGATGTACAGACATGGTTTTGGGCTCTAAGGAAAGATTACACGTAGAGCTATTCTATTCCTTATCCAGATTTAAAATATTTTTGTGAATAATTTCTGAAACATAAACATTATAGTGTTTTTATGGTTTATATAATAGTGTTTTTCCAATTCTTGAAAGTAAACTTTGTGCAAATAAAGACAAAACAAGTGCTATGGTTTTTATAAAAATCTTTAATATTAAAATTCACACTAATATATAATAAATATAATATCAAACGATTTTTTTTACTTTATATTTCACTCACCCCCCCCTCCGTTTTCAGTGGCTGTTAATTTTTTTAAAGAATTGTGTCTCTTATTTGCTTCCATAAACATGTAACATGCAAAAACACAACTGAAACAGACTAAACATGTGACATTTATGCAGATGGTGAAAACATTTTTATTACTGTCCAAAATTATATTCAGATACTCTGTACTCTGCTTTATGGATGATTCTCTGCAGCCACAGTAAATTTGACAAACATGGACAAACTTAGAAGAAAAGGTTCTATAGGCTCTTCATATTTTAGGAACCCCTAAAATGTTTCATATAGAACCCTTTAGGGTTCTTTGTAGCAAAAAAAAAAAAAATTATTAGGGTTTCCCATCGTGGGATAATTATTATTATTATTTTTTATTTTAATTACATTTTATGAATTAAGCAGCCAATTTAGATGTATGACTAGAAAAACTGAAATAACATTTTTATTTGCATTTACAATCACACAAGCAATATATATATAATAAAATATGTGAAATTGTTTCACATGTTGCAACTTTCCATAATTCTGTTTCCCATGAACAATGGTAAGTTACTGTCACGGAGTGACTTAATGCAGCGGAACCTAAAATGGCAGAAATAGTTCCGCCTGGACCGTTGTCCATGAAACACACAGCCAGTTCCGGTAACTCCGGGCAACCAGGGGAGGGGAGGGGAGGGGAGGGGGAGGGGAAGTTGAAGTTTATTCTGGCAAACGCTGTGGGTGAGACGGAGTGATTGGTGTGTTGGAGGGATGTATGGATGTGGACATTCAGACTGGGCGAAGTCGAAACAGAGTACTGGGCTGAAGAAAACACAGAGTTAAGCATTCCTTTTGAAGTGATTGTGTTGGTGTGTATTATTACCTTGAAGAGATTGTTTACACTGAGAAGTCACCGGAAACATTGAGAAGAGGAAGGAATGGAGAAATTCTTGTACTATCGACCTGGTATACTCCAGACCTCTGGAAGAGAGAGGGAAGTATTAAGTGTCAATGAAACTTGTGAGCGGCCCCACCCGTGAAAAGGATTGGTGGGTGAACTGAAACCAGCTGAGAAGAGGAAGGAGTGTGCTGAAAGGTTGTGGTCTTGACGTTTCCATATGGTCATCCTCCGCACCGACCCTTTCCGCTATCCAGGACCTATTTCCCGGCCCAAAGGTGGTGATCCTGACCCTAATTCACCGTGAGTGTGTGGAGTGCAGTGGGTGAGTGCTTTTGATGTGTGTACACCTGAAGAACTGTTGTGCTGTGCCAATGTTGTCAGCGATCACACCCCAGACAGAAGAGAAAGCCCTGCATTAGAGGAAGTGAATTGGTGACGGTGGGCTGTGACTCCTTAACCCCTTCCCCCACCTGGTGTGGCAACTGTATGAAGTAAGCTTGCTGTGAATATTGTGTGGAGTATCGAAGGAGGGGAAGTTGAAATTGGCTTCTGCGTAGAAGGAGCTTATGTGCTGTCTCTGTGTCTGATTATACGTCTGAGTGCTTTCAGGTGCCCGCCCCTGTCTAGGAAGCTCCCGCTGTTGGAAGAGGGGAGAGGGAAGCGATTGGCCCACTCGAGCAGCAAATCACATGGTGTGGTACCCTACCTCGATCTACCCACCTTTGTAATACCATCTGTGGGTGTGCTAGGCCCAGCGTGCAGCAGCCTCGACCTGTACCTCCATCTGCCCGGCTTGTCAGAAGCGAAGAGGTGTTGTATCTCTCCCTAAATGTTCATGGAAGTATTAAACTGTTAAAGGAACTGTGTGTTTATCTGCCACCAGTTCGCAGGATTGAGCCAAGGGCTCTGTGTCGTCGTGGGACTGTTCTACTACATGTGGGAAGTCAACGTGTTCCTTAGAAGTCTGTCCTAGTGAGGAAGGCTAGAAGTCCGCTGTGTGCAAATTCGTCCTCTCCAGTTACCCGAGCCTTAAATCGCTAAAGCCTGACGTCCGCCTATTTACGGGTCTGTGGGTTGCATCCATTCCAGCTAAAGCGTAGCATACTCACCTGTATACTTGTTTGTACACCCAAAGCTAAGAGCCTAGTGTATCTTCCTGTATACTCACCTGTACGCCCAAAGCTAAGAGCCCAGTGTACCGCCCTGTATACTCACCTGTACGCCCAAAGCCAAGAGTCCAGTGTACCTTCCTGTATACTCACCTGTACGCCCAAAGCTAAGAGTCCAGTGTACTGCTCTGTATTCTCACCTGTACGCCCAAAGCCAAGAGCCCAGTGTACCTTCCTGTATACTCACATGTACGCCCAAAGCTAAGAGCCCAGTGTACCGCCCTGTATATTCACTTGTAATTCACGTGTGGATAAAGAGAGGAAGTTGGGAAGACCTACCTGCACATCCCGTGAGAGTCAGAAGCGGCTCGGATTAAAAGTTCTCCAGTCCCAGAGAGCTAGGCTTTTCTTTTTAAAGTATCCCTTTCCCCCTCCCCATATCCTTTTAAATAAATGAATAATGTTTTAACTTACCTGCTCTCATCTGTTTGGTCATTGGGGTGTTTTTGGGACCTCCTCGGGGTGGAAACTGAGGGAGGACCGAGACTCACGATGGCGGTGGTCTGCTCCGACCTGTGACATTACTGAAAAGGGAGCTAAAAGACTAACTTAACAACAGTAGTACTGTTTTTAAATTAAGAATTAAATAAAATGTAACCCTCCTACACAATTCTATTTGTTTATTTTTTTCCTTTAAGGAGTTATCATGTGCATGGGAAATGAATGTGAGAGGTTACTAGAATTTTAGGATCAGGATTTAATATTAAAAGCAACGAAACTTCGGGCATGTAACTCTGACTTAAGTGTAGAGAGGCCTGGTTAGCTTAAATATAGCTATACTGTGTTTGTTTGTTTGTTTTACTGTGAGCATGAAACTCCCATGCACATGGATTAAACCACTATAACCCTTAATTGCAAAAATAAAACTTAAAATCACACACACAGTTAAATATCAGACCACAACGGTTTGAATATTAAACTCAAAATGTATTTATAGAGTTGTTGTTTTTTTTTCTTTCTCTTTTTTTCAGAACTAGGTGAGTTAACCTTTTAACATGTCCTCATATTCCACAAGAAATACAATGAACAATACCCCGGGGTTTTTTTCTCAGTTTTTGTGGTACCACAACGTTGGCGCGCTTGTTGGAGCTCAGTTGAAACATTCACAATATGATCTGTACTCACGAAACCTCGGCACCAGAAAGATTATAATGACCGTCTATCCAAACTGATCCGTGGTGAGATACGCAATGATGAAATTCGTCCCGAACCTCCGTCCGTCCATGTGCAAATGCAACACCTCCGGTCTGCAGCACGAATCCTGAGCACATCTATTGCAGCAACACGGGTGGCAACATCTGACGCACACTAGCCAAAGTTCACAAAATTGAATGAGATTAACTATATCTTGTCCAAAATGTCAATTTCATTTTAGTTCACAATGTCCATACTCACTCAGAAACTCTGTGGCAAAGTGGCTTTCTGACTACATAGTAGCAATTCGCACATGGCAATGGCGTTTCACTTCAGAAGAATCTCCGTGACTCCTTTTCACCACCTCCAAACAAAGCTCAACTCTCCCATTTTAACAGGGTTACACACTGACAAAACCCAAGAAAATTACCCTCTGGCTCTTGACTTCGATGACCAGAAATATATCACTCATACAGAACTTAGAACTAACTTTAGATCGCCCTCTCTCCGCATTTATTTTTCCTCGTCACTCCTGTTTCCAGTCTCGCTATCTCTTTAGACCCGCCATCAACAACCCGATAGGTTGCCCAACTGCTCTCTGGATGGCATTGATTGGATAACAAAACTAACTGACACCTGGCCACCCAATACAAAACAAACTGACAGAGGGTTCAAAGGTTACTCACAACAGAGGATATTTCAACACCTCCACTTTATAACTGCATTAACACATTATACACATAAAAAAATATATAAAAATTATAATTACACACCAGGGACAATTGAACTGGCCCATACTTCAGAATATCTTGTATTTCAGTTAACAGAACACAAAATAAACAATATATAAAATTAGCAGGGTGCTACATTCTCCCCAAACAAAAAGGGTCATGCCCTCATGACATGTCTAACACCATAAATCACATTCAAGAAAACACATTTTCTTAAAAGATTGTGTTAGGAAGATTATTAACATTCCCCTTAACCATCCACTTGTACAAATAACTTTTATATCTCTTAATAGGAGATGGGGCTAAAGAATCTTTGTTGTCATTAATCTTAACTACGGTAGCACTATGTGTACCAACAGCAACTGACGCGGGTCCCTAGAAAGTCATAAGTTAGTTTGGTTGGAGCTTTCTTTAGTCTCTGAGGTCGAGTTGTCTTGTCATGACTTTCTGTTATACCGCTTAGTCTCTCAGCTATTTCGTCTGACGTCTGTACTTCAGTGTCTCTTTTTTTTCCCATAATTTCTGCAGTCACATTTTGTATCAAACTGTCATCCTCCTCCACTACACCAGGTTCTTCAGCTGTCTCACCCATTTCTGAGTTACTTGCCAAAACAGCCAGATCCAAATCCAGATTAAAAGGTTCACAGTCATCACTGTTTTGAGGTTCTGGTCCTTGTAGCTCGTGATACATAATAGTCATGCCATACACCCATCTCCTCATCTTCAGAGTCAGATGCTACCTCCATCTTATCCTGTTCAGGCACTGATAAGCAAGGAGTATCATAGTTCTCTTTCTCTTTGCTTTGAGCCGCCTGCTGGCTCTCCTTCGTTTCAGGGGCTCCTTGTTCATTGCAGGCCGCAGCTGCACTTCCCGTCCAATCGGCAGAATGTGATTGCGGTGCAGTATCTTTTCAGGGCCATTTCCACTCTCTGGCTTCAGTTTGAACACGGGCAACCCAGGCAGTCGACTCTCCACAATATAAAGAGTATCTTTCCACCGATCAGCAAGCTTGTGCTTCCCTTGTAAACCCAGGTTTCGGATCAAAACCCTGTCACCGGAATCTAATGGACAGAAACGAACTCTTTGATCATAACGTCGCTTGTTCCCTTCATTTTTTTTATCTGCCATCCTCCCAGCCAACTGATAGGCAGCTTGAAGGTCACGTTTCATGTTTTTGACATACTTCAAGTAGGATTTTGTGGAGGTGCCATCACTTGAGACCCCGAATATCACGTCTACTGGCAGCCTGGCTTCTCTTCCAAACATCAGGAAATATGGAGAATAGCCTGTTGACTCATTCACTGTGCAATTGTATGCATGCACGAGATGGCTGAGGTGTTTACTCCATTTACTTTTGTCTTGTGTTTCCAAAGTTCCAAGCATGTCAAGAAGGGTTCGGTTAAAACGCTCAGGCTGTGGATCACCCTGAGGGTGGTAGGGAGTGGTCCTGGATTTCTTTATGCCAAGCATGCCCAACAGTTCATGGATAAGGCGACTCTCAAAATCCCTGCCCTGATCTGAGTGCACCCTCCTTGGCAAACCATAGTGGACAAAGTACTGTTCCCACAGAACCTTAGCGACAGTTGATGCCTTTTGATCTTTAGTCGCAAAGCTTGAGCATATCTCGTAATGATCTGTAACTACGAGCACATTGCAGATATTTCTGGAGTCAGGCTCAATCGTCAGAAAATCTATACAGACGAGATCCATGGGTCCTCACTGTTAAGATGTGACAACTCAGCAACTCTTTTAGGCAGCGTCTTCCTCTGAATACACCTCGGACAGCTCTTGCAGTACCGTTCAACCTGAACTTTCATGCGAGGCCAGAAAAACCTCTCTCGTATCAGCCCATATGTCTTGTCAACCCCCAAATGGCCAGATTGGTCATGCAAAGAATGGAGCACTGTTGATCTGAACTCTTGGGAGCAACAGCTGCTGTCGAGCTGGTTTGTTTGGTGGATGGCTCATTCTATACAACACAGAGTCTTTGACTATTAGCTTATCCCACTCTTTTAACAACAATGACACATCAGGATGTTTCTCTTTGTTGGCATAGTTAGCACTTTTCTGAATGATAGCACGCCACACTTCTCCAATACATGGGTCTTTCTGCTGAGAATTTGAGATTTCTGCTGTGCTCAATTTGGGCAACTGCTGAGTGTTCAGAAAAGACAAGTTGCAATAGGCTCTGGGCACCGCACCTTTGGATGAGCCCATGAGATCTACGGCTCTGCACCAGCGACAATGAAGTACTCTGACTTTAGACATGGAACAGACAGCTTGGACTGTGGTAGCAAGCAGTGTTTCCTTCTCATGTGAAGCATTGTGATTGGCATGAGGCGGCGTGACAAGGCATCCGCATCCACGCTTCTGTTTTCCAGGCCGATACTTCAGACTAAAATCATATGTTGACAATTCCGCCAACCATCGATGCCCTGTAGGCCCAATTTAGCTGTAGTTAAGACATATGTTAGCGGATTGTTATCAGTGTGGACCTCAAACTTGACTCCATAGAGATAATCATGCAATTTGTTGACAACAGCCCATTTTAACGCCAGAAACTCAAGCTTATGCGTGGATAATTCTTTTCTGCTGGGAGAGGCTTCTGCTAACGAAAGCCACTGGGCGCAAACCATTTCCCTGATCCTGATAGAGGACACCTCCCAATCCTTCTCTGCTCGCATCAACATGCAGCACATATGACAGTTTTGGGTTGGCGATAGCCAGCACAGGCGCCTCTGTGAGACTTCTCTTTAAAGCCTCAAAAGCTTTCTCACAATCTTTATCCCACCTAGCCCCAAAAGTCTCAGAAGGATGATACCAAGCTTTTGTTGCTGTGCCTGTTTGTGCTTTCCTCTGCTCTTGGATGTTCTTTTTCTTTGTCACCTTCCCTGTCTTTCCAGCCACAATGCAGCCCTGAAGCAACTGGTTGAGTGGATAACAGACTCGGGAGAAATCTTTTACAAAACGTCTGTAATATCCGCAGAAGCCAAGGAAGGAACGAAGAGCAGTGATGTTTTCTGGTCGTGGCCACGATTTCACAGCCTCAATCTTTGCAGGTTCTGTAGCAATACCATTTCTAGACACAATGTGGCCAAGGTATGTAACAGAGGGGCAGCAGAACTGACATTTATCCAACGATATCTTTAATCCTTCCTCTTTCAATCTGTCGAGGACTTTAAGAAGACGCTGCTCGTGTTCCTCTAAGGTTTTTCCAAAAACAATCACGTCATCCAGATACACCAGCACTTCCAGTAAGTTCATATCACCAACAGTCCTTTCCATAATCCGCTGAAATGTGGCGGGGGCCCCACAAATCCCCTGCGGCATCCGTTCAAACTGATAAAACCCTGCTGGGCAAGTGAAGGCTGTCTTTTCTTTATCACCAGCAGCTAAAGGGATCTGATAGTAGCCGCTTCTGAGGTCAAGCACACTAAACCACTGGCTACCACCCAGGCAGGACAAAGCATCTTCCACACGAGGGACGGTGTACTGGTCCGTAATCGTTCTCCTGTTTAACGTTCTATAGTCCACACACATTCGTATGGTGCCATTTTTCTTGCGAACCACAACTATTGGGGAAGCATAGGGGCTTCTGGATTCTGAAATGATTCCGGCCTCTTTGAGATCATTCAGATGCTTCCTCACATCCTCCAAATCACCAGGTGGTAAACGTCTAGAACGTTCTCTGAAAGGTCTATCATCTGTCACCCGAATGCTGTGTTGTGTGCTCTTTGCACAACCCACATCAAACTCACTGCAGGAGAAAACCTCTTTTCTCTCCATCATCTTTTGACACAGTCGCTCCTTCCACTCCGGTGGCACAGAAGAATCACCAAAGTTGAAAGATTCCGGGACAATTGAGGTGTTGACAGCTTAGGACCCTCCTTCTCAAGAACTGTATTTATGACATCTACAGGGAATAGATTAGCAATAGGAACTCCACGTTTTAATGTCACATTATGACTGGATACATTTCTCATGGTGACTGTGATGCGACGACAGTGAACAGCAGTGGACTTTTCAACAACCGGCATGACCAGAAGCTCTTCAGGAAAACAATCCTCCTCGGACGGTCTATAAGAACAGCTTGGCTAGAGAGACATCCAGGAAACTTTGGAATACCAACAATAGTGGCAGCGCCGCTGGTGGAAGAGTGAAAGGCTTGTCTCGTGAACCAGACTGCTCCTTTTTTATCTCAGCTGTGTCGTCAGTAATTTCCTGAAACTTTTCATAAGCTTCTTTTATTACTGGATGAACAGACAGGGTGTTAAGAAAATGGTCTCCTCCATGTGTTTTGCACGAATGGAACAGTCTTCTAACTATAGAGGTGTTTGTGCCGACCACGACGGAAACATCCCCTTTCATGACCGGATCTGGACACACAAGCACAAGTGTTTCTACAGTCTCAGCTACTCCCACTACATCTCCAGTAAACTCAAGCTTCAAGCACATGTAACCATGATATGGATACTCCTTTGCACTGAGGCCCCAAATCTCCAGGCACTCAATAGGGGTCAAAGGCATGTGCTTCAGATACTTATCATAAAAGGAGCGATACAGTAGGGTAACTTGAGACCCGCTATCAAGTAAAGCTTTGGCGTAAATGCCCTCAATTTGTACTGAGACAATGGAGCTAGGTCCAACTAAACCCTCTGGCAAGTTAGCCATCTTTTCTGGTAGCGTGTCACACCTTGTGGAACGTATCTTCTCCGGAGCGTCAGGCCGTTCCTCTACTGAGCCCCTGGGAAGTTTCCCGTCGGCTGTTTTATTTTCAAGAGACGCTTGTTCACTTTTCTGAGATTTTCTGGGTTTTGGCACTCTGGAAATGACCATCTTCACCACATCTGTAGCAAAAGACATCAGCCCTATACTGAGGTTTGGGAGCCCTCTCCTTCACACGCGTATACGAGTTTCTAGTAGCTTTCTGGCTGGGGTCCTGGTCTACCTGCTGTGCCACACTTGTTGATGCAGTCACAGAGGCAGAAAGGAAGCGTGCAACATCCGTCTTGAGACCTTGAAATTCTTTCCTTAGACTCTCTATTGCAGGATCTTTCTCTGCTACATCAGAAACTGCCACATGCTCTGGCAGTACATGTACAACTGAGGCTGTAGCACACTCTGCACGTCTACCAATAGCTAAAGACGGACCCTTCTTTAAAATCGGTCTTTCTAGAATCATCTCCTCCTCTTCTCTTACATCCCTAAGCAAATCAGTAAAGCTGGGAGGAGGCTTGAGTTTGTAAGTCAGTCTTATACGCAGGGCAACAAGGTCATGCGGCAGAGAACCTCTAGCAACTTGATCAATGCGCGCTCTGTTCATGTCAATCACTTCAATTCCACCTTTACGATGGACTGCATGCAATAGCTTATCTAATCTGAGTAAGTAGGCTGATAATTTCTCACCGTCTTGCTGGAGTGTATTACGAAACCTTACCATGAGATCAGCTGCACTGTCTGTGGTTCCAAAAGCTGTTTCAAGGACTTTAACATAGTCATTTGCAGTGGCCTGGGGATTAGTGACTCTCAAACCGCGGACAATATCTGCTGCTGGCCCTTTAAGACTCTCCGCTACTCTCTGTCTCTTGACAACGTCAGTACATTGCCACTCGTCCAACATGTGGGTGGTCTGTTCCGCCCAAGTGTCATACTCCTCTTCTCCATGTGGAGTGGGTTTCATACCTGAGAACATGCGTAGCTTGCGATAGCCCGGTCCATCTACAGGCGTGGCTTGACATTTTTCAACTAGTGAGGAGATGGCATTCACCAGCTTTGTGTTCAGGTCTGGAGCGAGGGGTGGAGCAGAAGCAGAGGTAAGTAAGCCTGTGACATCAGCTAGTGTCTTCCCTTCATTTGCTAAGAATGACAGCAACTTGGACTGGAAGTCTCCTTTACCAGCTACAGAAACACTCTGAGTCTCAGTAACATTCACTATCCAAGGTCCAAACTCATCCCCAGCTAGTAACTGTTCAGGTATGTCAGTCTTAATGTCATTTTTAGTTTCAACTAAAACTAGCTGACTTTTACTGAAGTGCTCTACACACCGCCCTCTTATTTTACAGGGACCGAAAACTTCAACCTCATCCAGTACCTTATATATAGTCTCATCAGTGACACCAAGAGAGACCCTACTAAGCACAAAGGCTTTCCCTGCATCAACACCTTTGTCTTTACACCATTTGAAAATCTGTTCTGAATCCATGTTATAGTAGCTTTACATAAATAAATAAAAAAAATAATAAAAAAAAACTCTTATACACACATAAGTGGGTATAGGCTATTAAGCTACCTCATTTAACACTGACTTTCCTGTGACAGCAAAAAAAAAAAAAAATTCTAAACCTGCTCACAAAACAAATTAACAGTAAACAAAGATCCCGGACGAGCCCCCACGTGTAACCCTCCTACACAATTCTATTTGTTTATTTTTTTCCTTTAAGGAGTTATCATGTGCATGGGAAATGAATGTGAGAGGTTACTAGAATTTTAGGATCAGGATTTAATATTAAAAGCAACGAAACTTCGGGCATGTAACTCTGACTTAAGTGTAGAGAGGCCTGGTTAGCTTAAATATAGCTATACTGTGTTTGTTTGTTTGTTTTACTGTGAGCATGAAACTCCCATGCACATGGATTAAACCACTATAACCCTTAATTGCAAAAATAAAACTTAAAATCACACACACAGTTAAATATCAGACCACAACGGTTTGAATATTAAACTCAAAATGTATTTATAGAGTTGTTGTTTTTTTTTCTTTCTCTTTTTTTCAGAACTAGGTGAGTTAACCTTTTAACATGTCCTCATATTCCACAAGAAATACAATGAACAATACCCGGGTTTTTCTCAGTTTTTGTGGTACCACAACGTTGGCGCTTGTTGGAGCTCAGTTGAAACATTCACAATATGATCTGTACTCACGAAACCTCGGCACCAGAAAGATTATAATGACCGTCATCCAAACTGATCCGTGGTGAGATACGCAATGATGAAATTCGTCCCGAACCTCCGTCCGTCCATGTGCAAATGCAACACCTCCGGTCTGCAGCACGAATCCTGAGCACATCTATTGCAGCAACACGGGTGGCAACATCTGACGACACTAGCCAAAGTTCACAAAATTGAATGAGATTAACTATATCTTGTCCAAAATGTCAATTTCATTTTAGTTCACAATGTCCATACTCACTCAGAAACTCTGTGGCAAAGTGGCTTTCTGACTACATAGTAGCAATTCGCACATGGCAATGGCGTTTCACTTCAGAAGAATCTCCGTGACTCCTTTTCACCACCTCCAAACAAAGCTCAACTCTCCCATTTTAACAGGGTTACACACTGACAAAAACCCAAGAAAATTACCCTCTGGCTCTTGACTTCGATGACCAGAAATATATCACTCATACAGAACTTAGAACTAACTTTAGATCGTCCTCTCTCCGCATTTATTTTTCCCTCGTCACTCCTGTTTCCAGTCTCGCTATCTCTTTAGACCCGCCCCATCAACAACCCGATAGGTTGCCCAACTGCTCTCTGGATGGCATTGATTGGATAACAAAACTAACTGACACCTGGCCACCCAATACAAAACAAACTGACAGAGGGTTCAAAGGTTACTCACAACAGAGGATATTTCAACACCTCCACTTTATAACTGCATTAACACATTATACACATACAAAAAAATATATAAAAAATTATAATTACACACCAGGGACAATTGAACTGGCCCATACTTCAGAATATCTTGTATTTCAGTTAACAGAACACAAAATAAACAATATATAAAATTAGCAGGGTGCTACAAAAAATTTAACATATGCCTTTAAACAATAAAAATTGACTAATAAAAATTACTGCTCCGCGCTTTGCTCTATCGCTTCTATATTTTCTCATAATTTCAACTTCAGCAAATCAGCACAGTGATCAAACAACAAAGCTTGACTTCAATGATAAAATTAGAAACTCTGGTGACTGGATTACTACAAAAAAGTGCAATATTTTATCCAACCAGCCTCCCACTGCCATCAGCTTACATTCCGGAGAAGGTAAAACACAGCTGCCTACATTCAAAAGAAAATGCCTCTCCTAGTTCAAGAATCTATTTGCTGCACAAACAGCCACAGATTTTTACAAAGGATTGCAGTTCTTGAAACAAAGTCACTTGCGGAACCACCAAACCAGATGAATAACACATCAGAGCTTCATCAAGAGGGCCCACTGCACACTGCCGATGAGTCCCAGAAATGTAGTGCTGTTCAACAGGTAGATAAACAAGTAACTGATCAACACACTAATCGATGGCACAAACAGGGAGCAAGACCCAAAGGCACTCGAGACATCAGATTGTCACGAGCATCACATGACAATGCAAAAAATCTGAACGCATGTGGTGGAAGACAAAACTTGTAGTCCATTATAACATCTATAAATACAGCCTTCATGCTTTCAATGTGGAAGAAGGCAAAGCTAGACAGACCTTCTCAAATATTATAAACAGAAATATAAACAACACACGCACTCTTTTTTGCTACTGTAGAGAGACTAACAAACCTTAAAACATCAACCTGCGCCCTTGACACACTCCCCACTTCTTTTTGAGGGAAAAATATCATGCTGGATATCTATACTAATATAGACTAGGTAATGTGTTATGAACGAAAGGATGCCACATCGTTTGATGGAAATGAAAATAATCAACCTACAGAGGACTGAATTCAAAGACACCCTGAAAATCAAAGTGAAAAAATTATGCTGCCGGCTTTTCCACTTTGCTGAAATTTCATTGCAGCAACTCAAAATGGTACTCAGTAGTTCCTATGGCCTCCGCATGCTTGTAAGCATGCCCAACGATCTGGACCAGGATCAATACGTGCCATTGTTAGAAGGTTTGCTGTGTCTCCCAGCAAAGTCTCAAGAGCATGGAGGAGAATCCAGGAGACAGACAGTTACTCTAGGAGAGCTAGACATGGCCGTAGAAGGTCCTTAGCCCATCAGACTGTCCAGGAGCACTGAGGTGCAACCTAGCGCCGTCGGATGGACAGGAATACAATGTCCCAAAGGTGTTCTTTTGGATTTAGGTCAGGTAAACGTGGTGGCCATTCAATGTTATCAATTCCTTTATCTTCCAGGAACTCCTTGCATACCCTCGCCACATGAAGCTGGGCATTGTTGTGCACCAGAAGGAACCCAGGACCCACTGCACCAGCATAGGGTCTGACAATGGGTCCAAGGATTTCATCCCAATACCTAATGGCTGCCAGGTTGCCATTGTCTAACCCATAGAGGTCTGTGCGTCCCTCCATGGATATGCCTCCCCAGACCATCTCTGACCCACAACCAAACCAGTCATGCTGAACGATGTCACAGGCAGCATAACTCCACGGCTTCTCCAGACCCTTTCACGACTGTCACGTGTGCTCAGGGTGAACCTGCTCTCATCTGTGAAAAGCACAGGGCATCAGTGGCAGACCTGACATTTCTGGTGTTAAATGGCAAATGCAAATAAAGCTCCACGGTGCCGGGCAGTGAGCACAGGGCCCTCTAAAGGACGGTCGGGCCCTCAGGCCACCTTTCTGATTGTTTGGTCAGAGACATTCACACCAGTGGCCTGCTGGAGGTAATTTTGTAGGGCTCTGGCAGGACTCATCCTGTCCCTCCTTGCACAAAGGAGCAGATACCGGTCCTGCTGATGGGCTAAGGACCTTCTACGGCCATGTCTAGCTCTCCTAGAGTAACTGTCTGTCTCCTGGAATCTCCTCCATGCTCTTGAGACTTTGCTGGGAGACACAGCAAACCTTCTAACAATGGCACGTATTGATGTGCCATCCTGGAGGAGTTGGACTGCCTGTGCAACCTCTGTAGGGTCCAGGTATCACCTCATGCTACCAGTAGTGAAACAGACCTTAGCCAAATGCAAAACTGGTGAAAAACAGTCAGAAAAGATGAGTTGGGAAAAAATGTCTGGGGCCTCCACCTGTAAAACCCTTCCTGTTTTGGGGGTAGTCTCATTGTTGCCCATCTAGTGCACCTGTTGTTAGTTTTATTAACACCAAAGCAGCTGAAACATTATGAAGAAATCACTGTATATAGCATGTGTAAACTCATCAGACTGTGTTAAGAAGAGTGAAGACTTGGAGGTGGTCAGAAGTGTTTGAGACAGACTATATGGGATGCTGGAGGCCTCTCTTGTTGACTTGCAGTGGAGGCTTACAGTGGATACATGACTATAGCTACAAATAGACACGTGGCACACCAAAATCCAGCAGTGGGTGATTTTGTGGAATAAAAAAAAAAAAAGGTTATTTACTTATTTATTTATTGTTTTAAGTTGAAAGGACTATTTAATTTTTTTTTAACAGAATGCTTTACAAAGTTCTGAGTTTTTTTTTCTCTTAGCAGTATTTTACAAGTGATCCAAAATACAATTTTCAGTAAAGGAGGTCAGTTAAGTTGGCTGTCTGAAAAACTAGACAAAATAAAATGTTAGGTATGGGTCCAATTAATGCAGAGATGGTACTAAAAGGAAAACTCGAAAACCGTTTGAATTAAGATAGAACATGCCTAATATAAACTGGTCAAAGATATTGAAATCTCTGAAATCTGAAAATTATATGTTGATTTAAAAAGTGATACGATATTGAAGTAAAAAGACAAATGGTTTAATAAAGACATTGTTAAGGCCTCCCCCACCACCCTTTTTTCATTCTCAATCACTCTCTCTCTCTCTCTCTCTCTCTCTCTCTCTCTCTCTCTCTCTCTCTCTCTCTCTCTCTCTCTCTCTCTCACACACACACACAAACACAAACAATTCCATGTTGGTCAGGGCCATGGCCTTCTGTAGTGGTCCTCAGGTGGACAAAAAGAGAGGACAGAAACATAAAAAGAAGGAGACAAAGAGTTATCTTAGCACTGCTTCAGGACCCAGATTATACAATGGACATCAAGTGGAAAACCAACTCACAATCATACTGATGTTCAGACCAACAGCATTAATGCAATGTTGCTTGTATAATTATGTTACGCTAAAGAGTGAAGTGAACAGTGTTTATGCTGCTCTGTTGTGGTTGTGGTTGTGCTGCTGCTGTTCCTTCTGTTTCCCCTAGAGGCCGCGCTGTGTCCCGTTGGGCAACTGCTTAAAAGAGGCCTGCTTGATGTCTGGAAGCGGGGCTAAACTTTTCCACCTGCTCAATTTGGAGGACAGGAGTGGGCGAAAGCTCCGTGGGAGGTTCACTCGTACATCTTGTCATGATCGTGAAAGGGGATGAATTATGATCCTAGAGTTTGAGTTATGTTGAGAGCTGATGGGATTTTGGTGATGGGTCTCATGTTGTTTATCTTATCCATAGTTTAGTGTAGCAGCTAGAGGAACCGGAAGACTCACAACGAACTTGTCTTTTGTTTTGGACGGGAGGTAGGCAAGTTTCATCTTTCTTTGCAGACATGTGTAGTCAGGGTTTTTTTGTTGTTGTTGTTGTTGTTATTCCCACCATGCTCTGTTGGTTAAACTTTAGCTTTCATTAAACTAATTTGTTGCACCGTCATTGCATCTCTATAGTCTCTTTATATGTTATGTTATTCCATTTTTATGTTTATTTAATGGTGACGTAACAAATTATTTATATTATAGTTAATTAATTTATGAGTAACATTTTAGAGTGTGGGCCTCAGTCATTCATATATAAGCAAATTCTGAGTAATTTGCGCGTAAAATTGACCTATTTTACGAAAACTCTCCTCCAGAATCACAAACGCTTTGGACTGCATTGGAACGCATTGGACTCTTCTGGAATTCTTTCTCAGGTTTGGATCCAGTATTTTGCATAAATGTTAAAGAGACTAATTGGCCCTATGACTAGCAATAAATATTAAATGATCGTTTGTCCACCAAAGCATTTTTAGCCAGCTAAATGCCTGGTGCTCTTCTGAAAACGGCCAGCTGGTGGTGCTTGAAATCGCTTTGCAAAGTGTTTTTCCTACTGAGATACTTTGGTTGCTATGATACAGAATACCACGTCAGTTATGTGTTACTAGTATCTAATTTTCAAAAATATTACTGAATTTAAAAATGCAGTAAAAATCGGTATCAACTCCATTATTGTTGTTCAGTCGGTGTACATGTGGGATGATTGGTCGGTGTAGTTTTTGTCCCACCCCTCCTCCACTGTGATTGGAGGGCCTGGTAAAAAATGACGGTGACGAGTGTTGCCTAATACCCAACGTTAAACAGTACAATCAAATAAAAAAAAAGAAGTGGCAAATTAACTCTTGAAATATTATGGTAGGCCTGCCCTGCATAGTGCGTCAAAATGCAATGTCATGTTTGCCTAAATTAGAACACAGAACTTTCAAATGTTTTATGCACCATTTTACTCGTGGTAGGGAGCAGGTGTAAATTTCTTACATACCAACTAACATTTTGAAAATACGAACATTTTTGTGAATCCAAAAAATTTCGTCAGAGAGGCTTTACGAATGATTTACACACAAATTCGTTCTGCTCGTGTTTCATGAATGAGGCCCAATATTGCCAGTTACATCTCTGTAAGCTAAACAGATAAAACAAAGCCGAAGCAGAATTCACTTTGACATGTTTTTCGAAGCAACTCATAACTGCCATTTTTGAGTGAATCTGTGTTTTTGAACAAATCGGTTCAGTGAATGATTCAATGACTCACCCAAAGACATTCCCTTTTCTCCACCTCCTTGTGTATTAACCTAACCTGAAGAAGGAATCAATGAAAACAGACTGACATCCTGTCTTTAAATGTCCAAATACAGGCAAGCTAAGTGATAGAAACAGTAAAATAACTGTTTAATAAAGATAAACAAAATAGAAGTAGTATGCACAGTTACACAGTACATTTTTCCCTGCTCTCCAACACCATCAGAACAATAGGGGACCACTGGTTCAGAATGCTTGACAACTCAATTCAAAAAGAGAAGATTTAAGAAGAGTAAAAAGGGTTTTAGAGCCGGATGCTTTGTCCCATACACAGGCCTGGGGAAAGCTCTATAGGAGAAAGAGAGAAATAACATTGGACAGGGGCAGTGCTGCTTTTTGCCCCTTTCATTCCCCATCCTGTGAGTGTGCCTATGTGTGTGCTTTACCCCTGGGACTGCCCCGGCCTGGCTCGGCCTACACACCATCTGCTGCATAATGTAACAGGATGGAACCCCAAATCCTTAATTTCCACTCACTGCCTGTCATCTGAGAGTGCTGTGTGTGTGCAAAGTGTATACCTTGGTAGGACAGTAAGCATCCATTGGTGTTATCTTTCATTCTTTTTATGACATCATCATTCATGTAGCGTGAGCTCGCTTTCTGGAATGTCTTTGTCTTAGACTAAGATATAATGTATTCCGACCTAAACATGCACATGCAATGTCTTAATAGAAACCTCCCTGGCACTCATAACCATAGGTGCAGCGAATTGTCCCCAGTAATCCCCAGGGTATGCTTAATTTGGCCATCTGTTTTTTTTTTTTTTTTTTTTTTAATAACATTTTCTCCCCTCTTTTCTCACATTCAAATTTTCCTTTCACTTCATTTGATTTTATTCACACCATTTTGTGTATTCACACATCTTTACCACTCTATTGTGTTTGTGATGGCAATTCGTATTTGTCTATTTGTTTGTTTATTTATTTTTTATTCTGCTGCTGTTGGGCTCTCTTTTTTGTCTTGCAACAGCATCAAATTATTTTTTTATGTGCTCACTGTCTGTATGCACAAAACCATACAGTGTACAGTATTTGACAAATACAATATCAATTAATTTAGATTTGTATTTGCATTTGTTACTTGTTTGGTGTTTTCATGGGGTTGTTTTTTAACAGTATATTTTTTGCCACACAGAGAAAACAAAAAACAGACAAACAAAAACAGAGAAAAATAATTGTCATTTGGTATTGTCTTGGTCAGCACATGTCCATGTTTTCTTTTATATTAGATATTCTGCATATTTAATATGTTAAAACACAGTGCATATGCAAGTACCATCAGTGTTTTTTCTATAAATATATAGGCTCAGATGTGTTGCTCTGAACAGGCTTGTTGACTTACACAGCTGGGAATATTTCTGACTGGCTCTTAGTCTGTGTTCAAATAAATTTGTGGCCTTTCGGCCAGATGAAGAAACAACATGTGACATGTCCCTCTCATCAGAGAATAGAGTCCTGCAGGCAAACAGCCACTGAGGCTCTGTGACCTGGCCCACATCCACCATCTCTAACCAATCAACCAACCAACCAACCTGACTCAGTCACTGCCGAAGAGAGTTTTAGTTCACCCTCTGACATTTGAAAAGTCATATTAAGCCAGATGATTTCGTTCATCTGGGTTTGTGTATACTCACCAGTGTAATTGGTGTGATCAGTGTGTATTTGAATTTGAACATTCACTCTCTCTCTCTCTCTCTCTCTCTCTCTCTCTCTCTCTCTCTCTCTCTCTCTCTCTCTCTCTCTCTCTCTCTCTCTCTCTCTCTCTCTCTCTCTCTCTCTCTCTCTCTCTCTCTCTCACACACACACACACACACACACACACACACACACACACACACTATCTTTGTGGGGACTCTCCATAGACGTAATGGTTTTTATACCATACAAACTGTACATTCTATCCCCCTACACTGCCCCTGCCCCTGAACCTACCTATCACAGGAAACATTTTGCATTTTTACTTTTCTCAAACAAAACTCATCCTGTGTGATTTATAATCCTTTTGAAAAGTGGGGACCGCTGGCTGGCCATCAGAGGAAACATTCTGCATTTTTACATTTTTAATGAAACATTGTTTAGTGTGTTTTTAAAGCTATGGTTTACGGGGACACATTAAGTGTCCCTATAAACCATGTTTACGTTGTAATACCCATGTCATTACACACATTTGTGTCCTCGTAAACCACATATACCGGAACACACTCCAGTTACGTAAATAATGTTTTCACATTTGTTTAAATACCTGTTATTTTAGATCAATTATTGTGAAGAATTCATATAATTTTTTCTTCACACCAAAATTCCAATCATAATTTCGCCACACAACACAACCACACTGTTAAGTAGAAGATTTAATCCAAAGTTTGAACTGCATTCTAAGTATAAAATAATAACACTTTGTTTTATAGCACTTCAGCATTGAATTTAAAAAAAGTTTACACTGCTGTGGGGGTCTTTATTATACATTGACTGAGGTAGTGACAGTAAACTTTCTCTCCTCAGACTGCCGTTATCAGTCTATATTTTTTTCTTCTTTTGGAAAGTCATGAAAATGCTATCTGAGATTTTTTATTCGGAGTGTCTATTCACACTAAGTGCAAATAGCGTGCCTTATTGGCAAGTGCTATTCGCACTAGCTCCGTCTACCAATGCCTGGTTGGGCCAAACAAGATTTTAAAAAAGGGCTGAGATTTTAACATCTTCAGTAGTGCAATCAGTAAAGCGTATGGATTAAGCATCTTGATTTTGACACGATTGACGGGGTTCAAATCCGCCTTGGGCAGAGTTTGTTTTTATCTCTTTTTTCATCACAAATCACACCAGAAATGCATTTACTTTCAATAAAAATTAAGAAAATTTTCTAAATGTGGAAATAAAGTGCCTAATGACATGTTTAATAATAATAAAAGCCTTTATTGGGTAAGGTTAGGGGTAGGTGTAGGGAGGGCTTTTATTGTCCCATTCAGGCAGAATCCATATAATAATTTTAATGAATATAATAATTTACACTCAATGTTATTATTGCATAATTTTAATGTACAACAACACTGAGGTGTAAATAGTATGTATCTGTCAAAAAGTATAAATTACATGT
The DNA here is from genome assembly GCA_023029165.1 of Gobiocypris rarus. Classification (NCBI taxonomy): domain Eukaryota; kingdom Metazoa; phylum Chordata; class Actinopteri; order Cypriniformes; family Gobionidae; genus Gobiocypris; species Gobiocypris rarus. Next base: position 28,251,871 of record CM040914.1, on the reverse strand, counting down.
AATTACTATTTACACATATTGCAAAGAACTTCTACTTTTATATGGTGTTGATATATATCAACTTAGTATGCTATTTAACTTAGTAAATAGCATCTACAGCTATTTGCACTTAGTGTAAATATCATCCATCGCTAAGAAAATATGTTATTTTCACTGAGTGCAAATATAATCTATTTGCTATTTACACTCGGTGTAAATAGCATCTATCGCTATTTGCACTTGGTGTAAATAACATGCTATTGCTATTTGCACGTAGTGTAAATGCACGTAGTGTAAATAGCAATTATCATTAAGAAAATATGCTATTTTCACTAAGTGCAAATAGCCGCTGCCTTTTTAAAATTTTTGCTTAAGAAGCAAATGGGCATATTTATATGCAAAAATCATATTTTCTGTAGTTTCCTGTTCACCAGTATTGAAGTTTACCCAACTATGACAACTTCCACTTCTGAGAACCCCAAAAATAGTTATTTCATGATGTAATGAAGTTGGTTGTTGTGTGAAGGAAGGAGGCGGGAACCGGCGAACATTCAAAGACTTTCATTAAAATGAATAAACCAAACGAAAGAAAACCGCGGGCAGCCCTCACAGACGACTGCCCGCATACACATGACAAAACGTAAACAAAACTCAACGTAAATCCAGGCCTGGTCCTCTCTCGTCTTGCACTGTCGTCACTCCTCCTTTTATGCTCCTGTCATGCTCCTCCATGAGGCAAGACCGGTGTGGCGCACAGCTGGCGCTCATCATTATGATTCGCCAACCGCCACCGGGATTCTCACGGTCCCTCGCCTCGCTGCTTGCCAAATACCCCCAACGCCCTTCGCAGGCCGGGGGCTACTACAAGACTGCTCTCTACTCCCCCTCCCCCCTCCCCTGGGGGGGTCCTATCACGGCGGCCACGGCACCTGGGGGTAAAGACAGAGAGGCGAGAGAAATGGAGCCAGGAGCATGAGGAGCGACAGAACGAGAGAGGAAAAAAGAAAAGAAAAAAAAATTCTGGTCCGGTTCCTGGACACACTGCCGCTCGGTCCTCAGCCAGCCGAGAGGCTCTTCCTCATGGTGCCATGTGATGGTACTGGATGCTCGATGGACGGCTCGATCCTCCTCTGCCCCCTGGCGGCCGGCGGTGGCTCCTCCAATTGAGGGCAGCCAGCAGTGAGTCCCGTGCTCCCTGCTCCTCCCCATCATGGCGGATGGCAGCAGGCTCCGGCCCACGGCGAACACCGGCGACTCCTCCGCTCCCTCCAGGATGGCTGCCACCCCACCTTGATCCAGGGGCACGGCAGCGAGCTCTCCGTCCCACTGATCTTCAACCGCTCCAGCACCATCGCCTCGGGCAGCCACTCGGGGTTTTTAAGCATCCGCGCTGCCCGAACTCCTCAGCACCGCAATCCCCCTCAGCAGCGAGGGCTCTTCGACAGAATGTCCCTCCTTCCTCCCGGGTTTCGGCACCAATGTAATGGAGTTCGATGTTGTGGGAAGGAAGGAGGCGGGAACCGGCGAACATTCAAATAATTTAATAAAATGAATAAACCAAACGAAAAAAAACCGCGGGCAGCCCCTCACGGACGACTGCCCGCACACACATAACAAAACGTAAACAAAACTCAACGTAAATCCAGGCCTGGTCCTCCCTTGTCTTGCACTGTCATCGCTCCTCCTTATATGCTCCTGTCATGCTCCTCCATGAGGCAAGACCGGTGTGGCGCACAGCTGGCGCTCATCATTATGATACGCCACCGGCCCGCTCTCACGGTCCCTCGCCTCGCTGCTTGCTACACATGATTTTTAATTGATTTAAATATATAAATATTTAATTCGAAAAATAATACATTACCTTTTAGATTAGTTTTTTTAGTTTACTAGTTCATAAAATCCTTTATTTTTGTCTTTGTACCAGTGTATTTATGTTGTTCATTCTAGAGCTTATTTGATCTATCAACCATTAGATAAAACGTCTAAAAAAAACATATGAATTAATCTGGCTAAAATAGGTGTTGTATTCACTATAGAATACCAGAATGTATTGTATTCACTACACAATACCAGAATCTTGTAATCTTTTTTTTTTTTTTTACTGTATCTCAGAGGTTTAGACCTCAGATGGCATTGATGGCATCGATCAGCATTGTTGCTATGGTTGCATGGGCTTGGGGGGACACGGGTGAGGCATGTGGGTGGGAGGAGGTTTTGTTTGTTAAATCAGTAGAGAGGAGAGAAAATACAGTGTAAAGTGTATGTGTGTGTATGTGTGTGTGTGTGTGTGTGTGTGTGTGGGGGGGGGGCACAAATAATAAATAATAACAATAAATGCCAAATTTTACTTGTAAGGATATGTGTGGCGTTTTGGTGTACTGAAAAAAAAATGTTTTTCTTTTCTCTGTCATTTTATCTGGCCGACGACACAAAGCACAAAGCAATATTGAGATATCATAGGTTCACCACGTGGTAATTTAATTATTAAATGATCTTGCTTCTTCCACATAGTTTTGAGCAGAACCCAACACAGCAGTAGATCTACAATATTAGCCTAAAATCAGTTCACACAGGCTTATCGATGTGTTAGTTGTAGTGGTTACAAGCTACCAAACAATAATCGCTAATATATCAGACTCATGGAAAAAAACATTAGTTATAATATTTTTTTTTTCATTGCTAATTTATTGATTACTCAGCAATATCTGTATTAAAGATAAAATAATCACTTCATCTGATGTTTAAGGTGAATAAAATAGCCTTAACAGCCTACTTACTGGTTTTCCATAACTCCCTCAGATGGGGTGGGTCCTGAAAACTAAGCCTGAAAAGCCTGAAAAAAAATAAAAATAATTATTCCTTAATTATGACCATTTTTGAGGTAAAAATCACACTGACATAAGTACATCCCAGAAAACATAAAATAATAAATAAAAAGAATTTAGCCACAGTTAGTGTAATAAGACATCGCACAGAATTATGTCACCACATCCAAATCAGAGACTGAGGTTGGAAGATACTATTATATTATGATTTTAGTTGCTACAGATGGGGACATGGCTGTTTGCATCTCATCTCATCTAAAGGATGAAGTGGATCGACGAGCATATCAGATGCGCTTAAACTAGCTTGCATATGTCATCGCACGCCCGTCTCACCCTAGCGTGAGCATTCAAACGACATATCGCTCAAACTGGGCATAGAGATATTTGACATGAACAAATTGTATATGTCCCGTAACTGGGTGATATTTCACTTAAACACCCCTTCATTTCCTTTTCTGCTCACTATAAAATAGAATCTTACCTCCACAACCTTCACACCTCTGAGCTTCTCATTTTGTTATATCAATTGTTTGCAAAATAGTTTTCTTGGATATATCCTATGTAGACCTGGCAAATTGTATTAAATTTCTCCTTTTGATTTTTCAGTGGATTAAAAATATGCTGTTTGCTCGCAGTCTCTACACTAGCAAAATTAGTGTCTGATGAATGTTTCCTTTATTTCTCCAAACATTTCCCCCTTTCATATTTCACCAACAGTAGGTTAAGGGTGACTATGAAATGTTCCTGCCTTACATACATTTTCATAGAAATTACTTTGTCATTGTGCTGTCCAATTTACAGAACCACGAGTGTCTCACTGGCATTTTCCATCAAATAAATTGACACCAAGAGGGGCTTCATTTCTAAAAAAACTATATGAAACATATTTCAAAACTTGAATCATAACATGTTCAAGACATCAATACAGGTACACCATGTAGGCACACAAAACTGCATCACGGGTTCAGCCTTGTGTATGTCAAGATATGGTTCACTATCTTTGTGGGGACTCTCCACAGGCATAATGGTTTTTATACTGTACAAACTGTGTATTCTATCCCCCTTCACTAACCTTAACCCTAAACATTTTCAAAAAAATAATTATTTAGGATTTATAAGCTTGTTTCCTCATGGAAACCTCAATTTAGGTCCCCACGGTGACACAACTCCCCATGAGTCTGTGTGTATTCAGACTGAAGTCCCCACCAGGATAGGAAAAACATGCCCCCACACACACACACACACACACACACACACACACACACATACACACACATACACACACACACACAAATGAGTCCACATGAGTCAGTGTCAGGTTGAAATCCTCACCGGGGTAACAAAAAACATAACCACACTAACCCGATCTCATATCAATTTTTACATATTTTACAACCTCAAATTCATACGATTTTTGCTAAATGGTACAGATTTGATGAGTTCCCAAATTCGTATGAATTTGTGCGAATGACCTCCCCCTAACCACGCCCATAAATCTAACTGTCAGTGGGGTTAAGACGAAACATACAAATTTGTATGCATGAAGTCGTACAAATTCGTACAAATTAGCCACGTCGTAAAATATGTACAAATTGGTTGTGAGATAGCATTGGAACAACCACACACACACACACACACACACACACACACACAGATGGGAGTTTTACTTACTCAAACATGTTCTGAGGGCAGAAAGGAAAATTATACTCAATAAGTTCATATCGCTGTATTATTATTAGTGTTCATCATGCTGCCCTCAGGGCAGGAGTACTCAATAGGTTTGTATCACTGTGTTATTATTAGTGTTTATCGTGCTGCCCTCAGGGCAGGAGTACTCAAAAAGTTTGTATCGCTGTGTTATCGTAATGCCCTTAATGCAGGAGTACTCAATAGCTTTGTATCGCTGTATTATTATTAGTGTTCATCGTGCTGCCCTCAAGGCAGATGTACTCAATAGGTTTGTATCGCTGTGTTATTATTAATGTTCATCGTGCTGCCCTCAAAGCAGGAGTACTCAATAGGTTCGTATCGCTGTGTTTTTATAAGTGTTCATCATGCTGCCCTCAGGGCAGGAGTACTCAATAGGTTTGTATCGCTGTGTTATTATTAGTGTTCATCGTGCTGCCCTAAGGGCAGGAGTACTCAATAGGTTCGGATCGCTGTGTTATTATTAGACTTGATTGCATTTTTGCTTGATTGATTGATCACATCCAGGCTGAGATCGATAGCTCCCTGATCGATTGCTCCAGTCTACCTACTGCTGCTACTGCATGCGTCAGTGTTTGTAGCTCTGTATAGCTGCGTTTGAATCTCTATTTGATATATTTTCTTTGTTATCTATACTGCTAAAAATAACTTACTCATCACCATATATTGTTTAATATAGCCTATCAAGTTAAATTTGACATCACTAGCTTTTAATCTAAATCACTACCACGTGTTAGCTTTTCGCTAGCCTGGTAGCTTTCCATCCCGGCACCCGGGTCTCCTGTTTTCTGAGTTCATTAGACAACTGTGGTGAGTTGGATTATTAAATAGACTCCATCAAACAAAGTAAGTGGAGTAAGTTGTGTGGTAAGTTTTGGATTCATCAACAAATACGGTAAGCCATGTCTTCTTCTCCTGTCATTGTCACTTGCACTGCATGCTACATGTTTAGCATATCTATCTCCGTTGGCGAACAGGGCTTCACATGTGTTAAATGTAAGGAATTAATCAGGCTGATGGAGAAGATTTCAGATTTAGAGACACGCATCCAGACTTTATGTGAGAGTAGTGAGAATGGTACAGCTTTAGATACTCTTTTGGATGCGACTAGCTTAGTGAACACTCATTGTTTGGTTCCGGCTGAGCCCCCGCAGCAGGGCAATTGGGTGACTGTGAGACAGCATATTCGCGGATCTAAAAACCACTCTTCCGTTCCGATTAGAACATCAAACAGGTTCTCCCCACTCAGTGATGCACCCACTGAGGATCCTGTTGAAAGTGCCCTAGTTATTGGCGATTCTATTACGGGCGTGAAAATAGAGACACCAGCCACCATAGTCACATGTTTACCGGGAGCCAGAGCGCCTGACATCAAAGCAAATTTAAAAGTGCTGGCTAAAGCTAATCGTAAATTCTCTAAGATTATTATTCACGTCGGCACTAATGATGTTCGACACCGTCAGTCGGAGATCACCAAAATTAACATTAAGAGGTGTGTAAACTTCGCAAGTACGATGTCACCGGCAGTCTGTTTATCTGGCCCCCTCCCTGTTAAAAGGAGTGATGAAATAGTTAGCAGATTATCATCACTCAATGGCTGGTTGTCTAAGTGGTGTCCGCAAAATAACATAGGGTTCATAGACAATTGGAAAAGTTTTTGGGGCAGACCCGACCTGTTGAAGATAGGCGGCATTCATCCTACCGGGCTGGTGCTGCTCTTCTCTCTAGTAATTTGGCACATAGTCTTAGAGCTAAACCTTGACTCACTGGGGCCCAGGTCAGGAAGCAGACAAACTGGCTAAACCAACCGTCTGCTAGCTGTCTCACGTCACCAGAGTCAGCTAAATCCCAGCACATAGAGACGCTTTCACCTAGATATTATCACATAGAGACTGTGTCTGTTCCCCGAATCAGTAAATACAAAAACCATCAAAACCATTCAACAGTAAAAATTTAATTGATGTCCAACAAATAAACAACAGATATAATACGGATGAACAATTGATAAATCTCGGGTTGCTGAATATTGATCCTTTCGCCAAAAACGCTTATTGTTAATGATATGATTATAGATCATAACCTAGATGTGCTGTGTTTGACAGAAACCTGGCTAAAACCTGACGACTACATTACTTTAAATGAGTCCACTCCCCAAGATTATTGTTATAAACACGAGCGCGTCTGAAAGGAAAAGGGGAGGTGTTGCTGTAATTTATAATGATAACTTCAGTATTACTCAGAAGTCTAGTTTCAAATATAATTCCTTTGAAGTTTTGGTGCTTTCTGTAACATTGTGTAGTGTAAATGATAAATCCCGTTTGACATTTGTGTTGGCTACTGTATACAGGCCACCAGGGCACAATACAGACTTTATCAAAGAATTTGCTGGTTTTCTATCAGAGTTAGTACTGGCTGCAGATAAAGTACTAATTGTTGGTGATTTTAATATCCATGTTGACAATGAAAAGACGCATTGGGATTGGCATTTAAAGACATTATAAACTCTATTGGAGTTAGACAACACGTATCTGGACCCACTCATCGCCTTAATCATACTTTGGATCTAATATTGTCACATGGACTAAATGTTGATACCATTAAAATTCTGCAGCAGAGCGATGACATCTCAGATCATTACCTAATATCATGTATACTTAATATAGCTAAGGCTGCAAAGCCATCCCCTCAAATATGGCAGGACTATAACGCTGCGACTAAAGATTGCTTTATACATAATCTTCCTCATCAGTTCCATCTCCTCAGAATTACAGATAGCCAAGAGGAACTTGATGTTGCAACAGAAACTACTGACTCTCTCTTTACTAGCACTTTAGACATAGTTGCTCCTCGGCGCTAAAGAAGATTAAAGCAAATAATCCAACGCCGTGGTACAACGAGCACACTCGGGCCCTTAAAACAGCAGCCAGACAAATGGAGCGCAGCTGAAGAAAACAAAACTGGAGGTTTTTCGCAATTTGTGGAAAGAGAGCATGATTGCATACAGAAAGGCCATAAAAACTGCTAGATCTGCTTATTTCTCAACTCTTTTAGAAGAAAACAAACACAACCCTAGGTATTTATTCGATACAGTGGCTAAATTAACAAAGGATAAAGCTTCAACTTCTGACGTTTGTAAACAACACAGCAGTAATGACTTTATGAACTTCTTTACTAGTAAGATTGATAACATTAGGAATAAAATTATAACCATGCAGCCGCCTACTACAGTATCACTTCAGACAGAACATTGTAGTCTCACTGAGGAAAAATTACACTCATTCACTGCTATAGGAGGAGAAGAATTGGCTAAACTTGTCAAATCATCAAAATCAACAACATGTATGCTTGACCCTATACCGACTAGGCTATTAAAAGAGATGCTTCCAGAGGTCATAGATCCTCTGCTTAATATTATTAATTCATCCTTGACATTAGGATATGTTCCAAAAACTTTTAAGTTGGCTGTAATTAAACCACTTATTAAAAAACCGCAACTTGATCCTAAAGAATTAGTCAATTACAGACCAATCTCGAATCTACCGTTTCTATCAAAAATATTAGAAAAGGCAGTGTCTTCACAATTATGTTCCTTTTTAGAAAGAAATTGTATATGTGAGGATTTCCAGTCAGGATTTAGACCGTATCATAGTACTGAGACTGCTCTAATTAGAGTTACAAATGATTTACTCTTATCATCTGATCGTGGTTGTATCTCTCTATTAGTGTTACTCGATCTTAGCGCTGCATTCGATACTATCGATCACAATATTCTTTTGAATAGACTCGAAAATTATGTTGGCATTAGTGGAACTGCATTGGCATGGTTTAAATCTTACTTATCTGACCGTTATCAGTTTGTAGCAGTAAATGAAGAGATGTCACACCGATCACAAGTTCAGTATGGAGTACCGCAAGGCTCAGTGTTAGGACCGTTGCTTTTCACCCTGTATATGCTACCACTGGGAGATATCATTAGGAAGCATGGCGTTAGTTTTCATTGTTATGCTGATGATACTCAGCTCTATATTTCTTCACACCCTGACGAAACTTACCAATTCAAAAGATTAACGGAATGCATAGCTGATATTAAAAATTGGATGAATAGTAATTTCCTGCAACTTAATTCAGATAAAACTGAATTTTTAATTATTGGACAGAAAAGCTCCACAAGTAGTGCCCTAGAATACTGTCTAACCCTCGATGGCTGCTCTGTCAAGTCCTCGTCGTCAGTGAGGAACCTGGGTGTGCTCTTTGATACCAATCTTTCATTTGAAAGCCACGTTTCTAGCATCTGTAAAACTGCATTCTACCATCTTAAAAATATATCTAAATTACGTCACATGCTTTCAATGCAAAATGCTGAACAACTAGTACATGCGTTCATGAGCTCAAGGCTAGATTATTGTAATGCTCTACTGGGTGGTTGCCCTGCTCGCCTAATAAATAAACTCCAGCTGGTCCAAAACGCAGCAGCTCGAGTTCTTACTAGAACCAGGAAGTACGATCATATTAGTCCAGTTCTGTCAACACTGCACTGGCTCCTATTAAACATCGCATAAATTTTAAAATCTTGCTTATTACTTATAAAGCAATAAATGGTTTAGCTCCCCAGTACTTAGCGAGCTCTTAACGCAATATACTCCATCACGTCAATTGCGGTCTCTAAACTCTGGCCAGTTGAAAATACCTAGAATATCTAAATCAACTGCAGGCGGTCGATCCTTTTCCTATTTAGCACCTAAACTCTGGAACAGTCTTCCTAGCATTGTTCGGGAAGCAGACACACTCTGTCAGTTTAAATCTAGACTAAAAACACATCTCTTTACTATGGCATACACATAGAACATTTTTAACTTTCTTTATTCAAATCAAATGACTGATTGTTAGGCTGCATTAACTAGGTCAGCCGGAACCGGGAACACTTCCCATAACACCTGATGTACTCGTTACATCATAAAAGAGTGGCATCCACACTAATGTTAGTCTCTCTGTTTATCCCGAGGTTTACTGCAGTCGGCCGGATCCAGGCCGTGTCCGGATCGGATGGTGGACCTGCATCTGGACATGACCAGCTCATCCTGGAGTGTCTGCTGAGACCGTGTCCATTAGTGTCTCCTCTGAATTCGCCTCACCGGAACGTGATCCTCAATTAACCCGTCTCCGGCGCAATAACTCCGATCTTTCAAGTATTCATATTCTTGTGTAATCGACGCCATCCTAAATGAGCCCGTCTCGTGCGTCATACCCAAAATTTCGAATATTCCTATCTAATATGATTTAAGACCTGCAAGGTTGCCAGAGTAATAATTATACACTGTTAATAATAGGCCAGAGGAGAACTGGCACCCCGACTGAGTCTGGTTTTTCCCAAGGTTTATTTTTCTCCATCATGCCCTGATGGAGTTTTGGTTCCTTGCCACTGTCGCCTTTGGCCTGGCTTGCTCAGTTGGGGACACTCAAATTATGATCCAAGTTACTCAACTAAATATACAAATAGAATTTATTAATTTGGTCATATATAATTCTATAAACTATCCAAATTAAACTAGCCAAATCAAATTTTGTTGCAATGTTGTCCTGTTTAACACTGTGAAGCTGCTTTGAAACAATCGTCATTGTAAAAGCGCTATATAAATAAAGTTGATTGATTGATTGATTGATTATTATTAGTGTTCATCGTGCTGTCCTAAGGGCAGGAGTACTCAATAGGTTCGTATCGCTGTGTTATTATTAGTGTCAATCGTGCTGCCCTTAAGGCAGGAGTACTCAATAGGTTTGTATCGCTGTGTTATCGTGCTGCCCTCAAGGCAGGAGTACTCAGTAGGTTTGTATTGCTGTGTTATTATTAATGTTTATCATGCTGCCCTCAGGGCAGGAGTACTCAATAGGTTCGTATCGCTGTGTTATTATTAGTGTTCATCGTGCTGCCCTCAAGGCAGGAGTACTCAATGGGTTCGTATCGCTGTGTTATTATTAGTGTTCATCGTGCTGCCCTCAGAGCAGGAGTACTCAATAGGTTCATATTGATGTGTTATTATTAGTGTTCATCGTGCTGCCCGAAGGGCAGGAGTACTCAATAGGTTCGTATCACTGTGTTGTTGTGGTGCCCTCAAGGCAGGATTACTAAATAGGTTCATATCGCTGTGTTATTATTAGTGTTCACCGTGCTGCCCTAAGGGCAGGAGTACTCAATAGGTTTGCATCGCTGTGTTATTATTAGTGTTCATCGTGCTGCCCTCAGGGCAGGAGTACTCAATAGGTTTGTATCGCTGTGTTATTATTAGTGTTTATCGTGCTGCCCTCAGGGCAGGAGTACTCAATAGGTTCGTATCGCTGGGTTATTATTAGTGTTTATCGTGCTGCCCTCAGGGCAGGAGTACTCAATAGGTTTGTATCGCTGTGTTATTATTAGTGTTCATCGTGCTGCCCTAAAGGCAGGAGTACTCAATAGGTTCATATCGCTGTGTTATCGTGCTACCATCAAGGCAGGAGTACTCAGTAGGTTTGTTTCGCAGTGTTATTATTAGTGTTTATCATGCTGCCCTCAGCGCAGGAGTACTCAATAGGTTCGTATCGCTGTGTTATTATTAGTGTTTGTCGTGCTGCCCTCAGTGCAGGAGTACTCAATAGGTTTGTATCGCTGTGTTATTATTAGTGTTCATCGTGCTGCCCTCAAGGCAGGAGTACTCAATGGGTTCGTATCGCTGTGTTATTATTAGTGTTCATCGTGCTGCCCTCAGAGCAGGAGTACTCAATAGGTTCATATTGATGTGTTATTATTAGTGTTCATCGTGCTGCCCGAAGGGCAGGAGTACTCAAAAGGTTCGTATCACTGTGTTGTTGTGGTGCCCTCAAGGCAGGAGTACTAAATAGGTTCATATCGCTGTGTTATTATTAGTGTTCACCGTGCTGCCCTAAGGGCAGGAGTACTCAATAGGTTCGTATCGCTGTGTTATTATTAGTGTTCATCGTGCTGCCCTCAGGGCAGGAGTACTCAATAGGTTTGTATCGCTGTGTTATTATTAGTGTTTATCGTGCTGCCCTCAGGGCAGGAGTACTCAATAGGTTCGTATCGCTGTGTTATTATTAGTGTTTATCGTGCTGCCCTCAGGGCAGGAGTACTCAATAGGTTCGTATCGCTGGGTTATTATTAGTGTTTATCGTGCTGCCCTCAGGGCAGGAGTACTCAATAGGTTTGTATTGCTGTGTTATTATTAGTGTTCATCGTGCTGCCCTCAAGGCAGGAGTACTCAATAGGTTCATATCGCTGTGTTATCGTGCTGCCATCAAGACAGGAGTACTCAGTAGGTTTGTATTGCAGTGTTATTATTAGTGTTTATCATGCTGCCCTCAGCGCAGGAGTACTCAATAGGTTCGTATCGCTGTGTTATTATTAGTGTTTGTCGTGCTGCCCTCAGTGAAGGAGTACTCAATAGGTTCGTATCGCTGTGTTATTATTAGTGTTCATCGTGCTGCCCTCAAGGCAGGAGTACTCAATAGGTTCGTATCGCTGTGTTTTTATTAGTGTTCATCAAGCTGCCCTCAAGGCAGTTGTACTAAATAGGTTTGTATCGCTGTGTTATTATTAGTGTTCATTGTGATGCCCTCAAGGCAGGAGTGCTCAATAGGTTCTTATCGCTGTGTTATTATTGGTGTTTAGCGCTGCCCTCAAGGCAGGAGTCCTCAATAGGTTCGTATCGCTGTGTTATTATTAGTGTTCATCGTGCTGCCCTAAGGGGAGGAGTACTCAATAGGTTCGTATCGCTGTGTTATTATTAGTGTTTATCGTGCTGCCCTCAGGGCAAGATACTCAATAGGTTCGTCTTGCTGTGTTATCGCGCTGCCCTTAAGGCAGGAGTACTCAATAGGTTCATATTGCTGTGTTATTATTAGTGTTCATCGCGCTGCCCTCAGGGCAGGAGTACTCAATAGGTTCATATTGCTGTGTTATTTTTAGTGTTCATCGTGCTGCCCTCAGGTCAGGAGTACTCAATAGGTTAGTATCGCTGTGTTATTATTAGTGTTTATCGTGCTGCCCTCAGGGCAAGATACTCAATAGGTTCGTATCGCTGTGTTATCGCGTTGCCCTTAAGGCAGGAGTACTCAATAGGTTTGTATCACTGTGTTATTATTAGGGTTCATCGTGCTGCCCTCAAGGCAGGAGTACTCAATAGGTTCATATTGCTGTGTTATTATTAGTGTTCATCGCGCTGCCCTCAGAGCAGGAGTACTCAATAGGTTCATATTGCTGTGTTATTATCAGTGTTCATCGTGCTGCCCTCAGGGCAGGAGTACTCAATAGGTTAGTATCGCTGTGTTATTATTAGTGTTTAGTGTGCTACCCTCAGGGCAAGATACTCAATAGGTTTGTATTGCTGTGTTATTATTAGTGTTCATTGTGATGCCCTCAAGGCAGGAGCGCTCAATAGGTTCTTATCGCTGTGTTATTATTGGTGTTTAGCGCTGCCCTCAAGGCAGGAGTCCTCAATAGGTTCGTATCGCTGTGTTATTATTAGTGTTCATCTTGCTGCCCTAAGGAGAGGAGTACTCAATAGGTTCGTATCAGTGTGTTGTCGTGCTGCCCTCAAGGCAGGAGTATTCAATAGGTTTTTTATCGCTGTGTTTTTATTAGTGTTCATCGTGCTGCCCTTAAGGCAGGAGTACTCAAAAGGTTTGTATCGCTGTGTTATCGTGCTGCCCTCAAGGCAGGAGTACTCAATAGGTTAGTATCGCTGTGTTATTATCAGTGTTTATCGTGCTGCCCTCAGGGCAAGATACTCAATAGGTTTGTATTGCTGTGTTATTATTAGTGTTTATTGTGCTGCCCTCCGGGCAGGAGTACTCAATAGGTTCGTATCGCTGTGTTATCGTGCTGCCCTTAAGGCAGGAGTACTCAATAGGTTCGTATTGCTGTGTTATCATGCTGCCCTCAAGGCAGGAGTACTCAATAGGTTTGTATCGCTGTATTATTATTAGTGTTCATCGTGCTAACCTTTGGGGCAGGAGTCCTCAATAGGTTTGTGTCGCTGTGTTATTACTAGTGTTCATCGTGCTGCCCTCAAGGCAGAAGTACTCAATAGGTTCATATCGCTGTGTTATCGTGCTGCCATCAAGGTAGGAGTACTCAGTAGGTTTGTATCGCAGTGTTATTATTAGTGTTTATCATGCTACCCTCAGCGCAGGAGTACTCAATTGGTTCGTATCGCTGTGTTATTATTAGCGTTTGTCGTGCTGCCCTCAGTGCAGGAGTACTCAATAGGTTCGTATCGCTGTGTTATTATTAGTGTTCATCGTGCTGCGCTCAAGGCAGGAGTACTCAATAGGTTCGTATCGCTGTGTTATTATTAGTGTTCATCGTGCTGCCCTCAAGGCAGTTGTACTAAATAGTTTTGTATCGCTTTGTTATTATTAGTGTTCATTGTGATGCCCTCAAGGCAGGAGCGCTCAATAGGTTCTTATCGCTGTGTTATTGGTGTTTAGCGCTGCCCTCAAGGCAGGAGTCCTCAATAGGTTCGTATCGCTGTGTTATTATTAGTGTTCATCTTGCTGCCCTAAGGAGAGGAGTACTCAATAGGTTCGTATCAGTGTGTTGTCGTGCTGCCCTCAAGGCAGGAGTATTCAATAGGTTTTTTATCGCTGTATTTTTATTAGTGTTCATCGTGCTGCCCTTAAGGCAGGAGTACTCAAAAGGTTTGTATCGCTGTGTTATCGTGCTGCCCTCAAGGCAGGAGTACTCAATAGGTTAGTATCGCTGTGTTATTATCAGTGTTTATCGTGCTGCCCTCAGGGCAAGATACTCAATAGGTTCGTATCGCTGTGTTATCGCGCTGCCCTTAAGGCAGGAGTACTCAATAGGTTTGTATCACTGTGTTATTATTAGGGTTCATCGTGCTGCCTCCAAGGCAGGAGTACTCAATAGGTTCATATTGCTATGTTATTATTAGTGTTCATCGCGCTGCCCTCAGGGCAGGAGTACTCAATAGGTTCATATTGCTGTGTTATTACTAGTGTTCATCGTGCTGCCCTCAGGGCAGGAGTACTCAATAGGTTAGTATCGCTGTGTTATTACTAGTGTTCATCGTGCTGCCCTCAAGGCAGGAGTACTCAATAGGTTCATATCGCTGTGTTATCGTGCTGCCATCAAGGTAGGAGTACTCAGTAGGTTTGTATCGCAGTGCTATTATTAGTGTTTATCATGCTACCCTCAGCGCAGGAGTACTCAATAGGTTCGTATCGCTGTGTTATTATTAGTGTTTATCGTGCTGCCCTCAGTGCAGGAGTACTCAATAGGTTCGTATCGCTGTGTTATTATTAGTGTTCATCGTGCTGCGCTCAAGGCAGGAGTACTCAATAGGTTCGTTTCGCTGTGTTTTTATTAGTGTTCATCGTGCTGCCCTCAAGGCAGTTGTACTTAATAGGTTTGTATCGCTGTGTTATTATTAGTGTTCATTGTGATGCCCTCAAGGCAGGAGCGCTCAATAGGTTCTTATCGCTGTGTTATTATTGGTGTTTAGCGCTGCCCTCAAGGCAGGAGTCCTCAATAGGTTCGTATCGCTGTGTTATTATTAGTGTTCATCGTGCTGCCCTAAGGACAGGAGTACTCAATAGGTTCGTATCACTGTGTTGTCGTGCTGCCCTCAAGGCAGGAGTATTCAATAGGTTTTTTATCGCTGTGTTTTTATTAGTTTTCATCATGCTGCCCTTAAGGCAGGAGTACTCAATAGGTTCGTATCGCTGTGTTATCGTGCTGCCCTCAAGGCAGGAGTACTCAATAGGTTAGTATCGCCGTGTTATTATTAGTGTTTATCGTGCTGCCCTCAGGGCAAGATACTCAACAGGTTTGTATCGCTGTGTTATCGCGCTGCCCTTAAGGCAGGAGTACTCAATAGGTTTGTATCACTGTGTTATTATAAGGGTTCATCGTGCTGCCCTCAAGGCAGGAGTACTCAATAGGTTCATATTGCTGTGTTATTATTAGTGTTCATCGCGCTGCCCTCAGGGCAGGAGTACTCAATAGGTTCATATTGCTGTGTTATTATTAGTGTTCATCGTGCTGCCCTCAGGGCAAGATACTCAATAGGTTCGTATCGCTGTGTTATTGCGCTGCCCTTAAGGCAGGAGTACTCAATAGGTTTGTATTACTGTATTATTATTAGGGTTCATCGTGCTGCCCTCAAGGCAGGAGTACTCAATAGGTTCGTATCGCTGTGTTATCGTGCTGCCCTCAAGGCAGGAGTACTCAGTAGGTTTGTATCGCTGTGTTATTATTAGTGTTTATCATGCTGCCCTCAGGGCAGGAGTACTCAATAGGTTCGTATCGCTGTGTTATTATTAGTGTTTATCGTGCTGCCCTTAGGGCAGGAGTACTCAATAGGTTCGTATCTCTGTGTTATTATTAGTGTTCATCGTGCTGCCCTAAGGACAGGAGTACTCAATAGGTTCGTATCACTGTGTTGTCGTGCTGCCCTCAAGGCAGGAGTATTCAATAGGTTTTTTATCGCTGTGTTTTTATTAGTTTTCATCATGCTGCCCTTAAGGCAGGAGTACTCCAATAGGTTAAATGTCGCTGTGTTATCGTGCTGCCCTCAAGGCAGGAGTACTCAATAGGTTAGTATCGCTGTGTTATTATTAGTGTTTATCGTGCTGCCCTCAGGGCAAGATACTCAACAGGTTCGTATCGCTGTGTTATCGCGCTGCCCTTAAGGCAGGAGTACTCAATAGGTTTGTATCACTGTGTTATTATTAGGGTTCATCGTGCTGCCCTCAAGGCAGGAGTACTCAATAGGTTCATATTGCTGTGTTATTATTAGTGTTCATCGCGCTGCCCTCAGGGCAGGAGTACTCAATAGGTTCATATTGCTGTGTTATTATTAGTGTTCATCGTGCTGCCCTCAGGGCAAGATACTCAATAGGTTCGTATCGCTGTGTTATTGCGCTGCCCTTAAGGCAGGAGTACTCAATAGGTTCATATTGCTGTGTTATTATTAGGGTTCATCGTGCTGCCCTCAAGGCAGGAGTACTCAATAGGTTCGTATCGCTGTGTTATCGTGCTGCCCTCAAGGCAGGAGTACTCAGTAGGTTTGTATCGCTGTGTTATTATTAGTGTTTATCATGCTGCCCTCAGGGCAGGAGTACTCAATAGGTTCGTATCGCTGTGTTATTATTAGTGTTTATCGTGCTGCCCTCAGGGCAGGAGTACTCAATAGGTTTGTATCGATGTGTTATTATTAGTGTTCATCGTGCTGCGCTAAAGGCAGGAGTACTCAATAGGTTCGTATCGCTGTGTTTTTATTAGTGTTCATCGTGCTGCCCTCAAGGCAGTTGTACTAAATAGGTTTGTATCGCTGTGTTATTATTAGTGTTCATTGTGATGCCCTCAAGGCAGGAGTCCTCAATAGGTTCGTATCGCTGTGTTATTATTAGTGTTCATCGTGCTGCTGTAAGGGCAGGAGTACTCAATAGGTTCGTATCGCTGTGTTATTATTAGTGTTCATCTTGCTGCCCTAAGGAGAGGAGTACTCAATAGGTTCGTATCAGTGTGTTGTCGTGCTGCCCTCAAGGCAGGAGTATTCAATAGGTTTTTTATCGCTGTGTTTTTATTAGTGTTCATCGTGCTGCCCTTAAGTCAGGAGTACTCAATAGGTTCGTATCGCTGTGTTATCGTGCTGCCCTCAGGGCAGGAGTACTCAATAGGTTCGTATCGCTGTGTTATCGCGCTGCCCTTAAGGCAGGAGTACTCAATAGGTTTGTATCACTGTGTTATTATTAGGGTTCATCGTGCTGCCCTCAAGGCAGGAGTACTCAATAGGGTCATATTGCTGTGTTATTTTTAGTGTTCATCGCGCTGCCCTCAGGGCAGGAGTACTCAATAGGTTCATATTGCTGTGTTATTATTAGTGTTCATCGTGCTGCCCTCAGGGCAAGATACTCAATAGGTTTGTATCGCTGTGTTATTGCGCTGCCCTTAAGGCAGGAGTATTCAATAGGTTTGTATCACTGTATTATTATTAGGGTTCATCTTGCTGCCCTCAAGGCAGGAGTACTCAATAGGTTCGTATCGCTGTGTTATCGTGCTGCCCTCAAGTCAGGAGTACTCTGTAGGTTTGTATCACTGTATTATTATTAGTGTTTATCATGCTGCCCTCAGGACAGGAGTACTCAATAGGTTCGTATTGCTGTGTTATTATTAGTGTTTATCGTGCTGCCCTCAGGGCAGGAGTACTCAATAGGTTCTTATCGCTGTGTTATTATTAGTGTTCATCGTGCTGCCCTCAAGGCAGGAGTACTCAATAAGTTCATATCGCTGTGTTATTATTAATGTTCATCGTGCTGCCCTCAGGGCAGGAGTACTCAATAGGTTTGTATCGCTGTGTTATTATTAGTGTTTATCGTGCTGCCCTCACGGCAGGAGTACTCAATAAGTTCATATCCCTGTGTTATTATTAGTGTTCATCGTGCTGCCCTCAGGGCAGGAGTACTCGATAGGTTTGTATCGCTGTGTTATTATTGGTGTTTATTGTGCTGCCCTCAGGGCAGGAGTAGTCAATAGGTTCGTATTGCTGTGTTATCGTGCTGCCCTTAAGGCAGGAGTACTCAATAGGTTCGTATTGCTGTGTTATCGTGCTGCCCTCAAGGCAGGAGTACTCAGTAGGTGTGTATCGCTGTGTTATTATTAGTGTTTATCATGCTGCCCTCACGTCAGGAGTACTCAATAGGTTCGTATCGCTGTGTTATTATTAGTGTTTATCGTGCTGCCCTCAGGGCAGGAATACTCAATAGGTTCGTATCGCTGGGTTATTATTAGTGTTTATCGTGCTGCCCTCAGGGCAGGAGTACTCAATAGGTTTGTATCGCTGTGTTATTATTAGTGTTCATCGTGCTGCCCTCAAGGCAGGAGTACTCAATAAGTTTGTATCGCTGTGTTATTATTAGTGTTCATCGTGCTGCCCTCAGGGCAGGAGTACTCAATAGGTTAGTATCGCTGTGTTATTATTAGTGTTTATCGTGCTGCCCTCAGGGCAAGATACTCAATAGGTTCGTATCGCTGTGTTGTCGCGCTGCCCTTAAGGCAGGAGTACTCAATAGCTTTGTATCACTGTGTTATTATTAGCGTTCATCGTGCTACCCTCAAGGCAGGAGTACTCAATAGCTTTGAATCGCTGTATTACTATTAGTGTTCATTGTGCTGCACTCAGGGCAGAAGTACTCAATAGGTTCGTATCGCTGTGTTATTGTTAGTGTTCACCGTGCTGCCCGAAGGGCAGGAGTACTCAATAGGTTTGTATCGCTGTGTTATTATTCGTTTTTATCGCGCTGCCCTCAAGGCAGGAGTACTCAATAAGTTTGTATCCCTGTGTTACTGTTAGTGTTCACCGTGCTGCCCGAAGGGCAGGAGTACTCAATAGGTTTGTTTCGCTGTGTAATTATTAGTGTTCATCGTGCTGCCCTAAGGGCAGGAGTACTCAATAGGTTCGTATCGCTGTGTTATTATTAGTGTTCATCGTGCTGCCCTCAGGGCAGAAGTACTCAACAGGTTCGTATCGCTGTGTTATTATTAGTGTTCATCGTGCTGCCCTCAAGGCAGAAGTACTCAATGGGTTCGTATCGCTGTGTTATTATTAGTGTTCATCGTGCTGCCCTCAGAGCAGGAGTACTCAATAGGTTCATATTGATGTGTTATTATTAGTGTTAATTGTGCTGCCCGAAGGGCAGGAGTACTCAATAGGTTCGTATCACTGTGTTGTTGTGATGCCCTCAAGGCAGGATTACTAAATAGGTTCATATCGCTGTGTTATTATTAGTGTTCACCGTGCTGCCCTAGGGGCAGGAGTACTCAATAGGTTCGTATCGCTGTGTTATTATTAGTGTTCATCGTGCTGCCCTCAGGGCAGGAGTACTCAATAGGTTTGTATCGCTGTGTTATTATTAGTGTTTATCGTGCTGCCCTCAGGGCAGGAGTACTCAATAGGTTCGATCGCTGTGTTATTATTAGTGTTTATCGTGCTGCCCTCAGGGCAGGAGTACTCAATAGGTTCGTATCGCTGGGTTATTATTAGTGTTCATCGTGCTGCCCTCAGGGCAGGAGTACTCAATAGGTTTGTATTGCTGTGTTATTATTAGTGTTCATCGTGCTGCCCTCAAGGCAGGAGTACTCAATAGGTTCATATCGCTGTGTTATCTGCCATCAAAGCAGGAGTACTCAGTAGGTTTGTATTGCAGTGTTATTATTAGGGTTCATCGTGCTGCCCTCAAGGCAGGAGTACTCAATAGGTTAGTATCACTGTGTTGTTGTGGTGCCCTCAAGGCAGGATTACTAAATAGGTTCATATCGCTGTGTTATTATTAGTGTTCACCGTGCTGCCCTAAGGGCAGGAGTACTCAATAGGTTCGTATCGCTGTGTTATTATTAGTGTTCATCATGCTGCCCTCAGGGCAGGAGTACTCAATAGGTTCGTATCGCTGTGTTATTATTAGGGTTCATCGTGCGACCCTCAATGCAGGAGTACTCAATAGGTTTGTATCGCTGTATTATTATTAGTGTTCATCGTGCTGCCCTTTGGGGCAGGAGTCCTCAATAGGTTTGTGTCGCTGTGTTATTACTAGTGTTCATCGTGCTGTCCTCAAGGCAGGAGTACTCAATAGGTTCATATCGCTGTGTTATCGTGCTGCCATCAAGGCAGGAGTACTCAGTAGGTTTGTATCGCAGTGTTATTATTAGTGTTTATCGTGCTGCCATCAGGGCAGGAGTACTCAATAGGTTCGTATCGCTGGGTTATTATTAGTGTTTATCGTGCTGCCCTCAGGGCAGGAGTACTCAATAGGTTTGTATCGCTGTGTTATTATTAGTGTTCATCGTGCTGCCCTCAAGGCAGGAGTACTCAATAAGTTCGTATCGCTGTGTTATTATTAGTTTTCATCGTGCTGCCCTCAGGGCAGGAGTACTCAATAGGTTAGTATCGCTGTGTTATTATAAGTGTTTATCGTGCTGCCCTCAGGGCAAGATACTCAATAGGTTCGTATCGCTGTGTTGTCGCGCTGCCCTTAAGGCAGGAGTACTCAATAGCTTTGTATCACTGTGTTATTATTAGGGTTCATCGTGCTACCCTCAAGGCAGGAGTACTCAATAGCTTTGAATCGCTGTATTACTATTACTGTTCATTGTGCTGCACTCAGGGCAGAAGTACTCAATAGGTTCGTATCGCTGGTTTATTGTTAGTGTTCACCGTGCTGCCCGAAGGGCAGGAGTACTCAATAGGTTTGTATCGCTGTGTTATTATTCGTTTTTATCGCGCTGCCCTCAAGGCAGGAGTACTCAATAAGTTTGTATCCCTGTGTTACTGTTAGTGTTCACCGTGCTGACCGAAGGGCAGGAGTACTCAATAGGTTTGTTTCGCTGTGTAAATATTAGTGTTAATCGTGCTGCCCTAAGGGCAGGAGTACTCAATAGGTTCGTATCGCTGTGTTATTAGTAGTGTTCATCGTGCTGCCCTAAGGGCAGGAGTACTCAATAGGTTCGTATCGCTGTGTTATTATTAGTGTTCATCGTGCTGCCCTCAGGGCAGAAGTACTCAATAGGTTCGTATCGCTGTGTTATTATTAGTGTTCATCGTGCTGCCCTCAAGGCAGGAGTACTCAATGGGTTCGTATCGCTGTGTTATTATTAGTGTTCATCGTGCTGCCCTCAGAGCAGGAGTACTCAATAGGTTCATATTGATGTGTTATTATTAGTGTTAATCGTGCTGCCCGAAGGGCAGGAGCACTCAATAGGTTCGTATCACTGTGTTGTTGTGATGCCCTCAAGGCAGGATTACTAAATAGGTTCATATCGCTGTGTTATTATTAGTGTTCACCGTGCTGCCCTAAGGGCAGGAGTACTCAATAGGCTCGTATCGCTGTGTTATTATTAGTGTTCATCGTGCCCTCAGGGCAGGAGTACTCAATAGGTTTGTATCGCTGTGTTATTATTAGTGTTTATCGTGCTGCCCTCAGGGCAGGAGTACTCAATAGGTTCGTATCGCTGGGTTATTATTAGTGTTTATCGTGCTGCCCTCAGGGCAGGAGTACTCAATAGGTTTGTATTGCTGTGTTATTATTAGTGTTCATCGTGCTGCCCTCAAGGCAGGAGTACTCAATAGGTTCATATCGCTGTGTTATCGTGCTGCCATCAAGGCAGGAGTACTCAGTAGGTTTGTATTGCAGTGTTATTATTAGGGTTCATCGTGCTGCCCTCAAGGCAGGAGTACTCAATAGGTTCGTATCACTGTGTTGTTGTGGTGCCCTCAAGGCAGGATTACTAAATAGGTTCATATCGCTGTGTTATTATTAGTGTTCACCGTGCTGCCCTAAGGGCAGGAGCACTCAATAGGTTCGTATCGCTGTGTTATTATTTGTGTTCATCATGCTGCCCTCAGGGCAGGAGTACTCAATAGGTTCGTATCGCTGTGTTATTATTAGGGTTCATCGTGCGACCCTCAATGCAGGAGTACTCAATAGGTTTGTATCGCTGTATTATTATTAGTGTTCATCGTGCTGCCCTTTGGGGCAGGAGTCCTCAATAGGTTTGTGTCGCTGTGTTATTACTAGTGTTCATCATGCCCTCAAGGCAGGAGTACTCAATAGGTTCATATCGCTGTGTTATTGTGCTGCCATCAAGGCAGGAGTACTCAGTAGGTTTGTATCGCAGTGTTATTATTAGTGTTTATCATGCTACCCTCAGCGCAGGAGTACTCAATAGGTTCGTATCGCTGTGTTATTATTAGTGTTCATCGTTCTGCCCTCAAGGCAGGAGTACTCAATAGGTTCGTATCGCTGTGTTTTTATTAGTGTTCATCGTGCTGCCCTCAAGGCAGTTGTACTAAATAGGTTTGTATCGCTGGATTATTATTAGTGTTCATTGTGATGCCCTCAAGGCAGGAGTGCTCAATAGGTTCTTATCGCTGTGTTATTATTGGTGTTTAGCGCTGCCCTCAAGGCAGGAGTCCTCAATAGGTTCGTATCGCTGTGTTATTATTAGTGTTCATCGTGCTGCCCTCAGGGCAGGAGTACTCAATAGGTTTGTATCGATGTGTTATTATTAGTGTTCATCGTGCTGCGCTAAAGGCAGGAGTACTCAATAGGTTCGTATCGCTGTGTTTTTATTAGTGTTCATCGTGCTGCCCTCAAGGCAGTTGTACTAAATAGGTTTGTATCGCTGTGTTATTATTAGTGTTCATTGTGATGCCCTCAAGGCAGGAGTGCTCAATAGGTTCTTATCGCTGTGTTATTATTGGTGTTTAGCGCTGCCCTCAAGGCAGGAGTCCTCAATAGGTTCGTATCGCTGTGTTATTATTAGTGTTCATCGTGCTGCTGTAAGGGCAGGAGTACTCAATAGGTTCGTATCGCTGTGTTATTATTAGTGTTCATCTTGCTGCCCTAAGGAGAGGAGTACTCAATAGGTTCGTATCAGTGTGTTGTCGTGCTGCCCTCAAGGCAGGAGTATTCAATAGGTTTTTTATCGCTGTGTTTTTATTAGTGTTCATCGTGCTGCCCTTAAGGCAGGAGTACTCAATAGGTTCGTATCGCTGTGTTATCGTGCTGCCCTCAAGGCAGGAGTACTCAATAGGTTAGTATCGCTGTGTTATTATTAGTGTTTATCGTGCTGCCCTCAGGGCAGGAGTACTCAATAGGTTCGTATCGCTGTGTTATCGCGCTGCCCTTAAGGCAGGAGTACTCAATAGGTTTGTATCACTGTGTTATTATTAGGGTTCATCGTGCTGCCCTCAAGGCAGGAGTACTCAATAGGGTCATATTGCTGTGTTATTTTTAGTGTTAATCGCGCTGCCCTCAGGGCAGGAGTACTCAATAGGTTCATATTGCTGTGTTATTATTAGTGTTCATCGTGCTGCCCTCAGGGCAAGATACTCAATAGGTTTGTATCGCTGTGTTATTGCGCTGCCCTTAAGGCAGGAGTATTCAATAGGTTTGTATCACTGTATTATTATTAGGGTTCATCGTGCCCTCAAGGCAGGAGTACTCAATAGGTTCGTATCGCTGTGTTATCGTGCTGCCCTCAAGTCAGGAGTACTCTGTAGGTTTGTATCACTGTATTATTATTAGTGTTTATCATGCTGCCCTCAGGACAGGAGTACTCAATAGGTTCGTATTGCTGTGTTATTATTAGTGTTTATCGTGCTGCCCTCAGGGCAGGAGTACTCAATAGGTTCTTATCGCTGTGTTATTATTAGTGTTCATCGTGCTGCCCTCAAGGCAGGAGTACTCAATAAGTTCATATCGCTGTGTTATTATTAATGTTCATCGTGCTGCCCTCAGGGCAGGAGTACTCAATAGGTTTGTATCGCTGTGTTATTATTAGTGTTTATCGTGCTGCCCTCAGGGCAGAGTACTCAATAAGTTCATATCCCTGTGTTATTAGTGTTCATCGTGCTGCCCTCAGGGCAGGAGTACTCGATAGGTTTGTATCGCTGTGTTATTATTGGTGTTTATTGTGCCCTCAGGGCAGGAGTAGTCAATAGGTTCGTATTGCTGTGTTATCGTGCTGCCCTTAAGGCAGGAGTACTCAATAGGTTCGTATTGCTGTGTTATCGTGCTGCCCTCAAGGCAGGAGTACTCAGTAGGTGTGTATCGCTGTGTTATTATTAGTGTTTATCATGCTGCCCTCACGTCAGGAGTACTCAATAGGTTAAATCGCTGTGTTATTATTAGTGTTTATCGTGCTGCCCTCAGGGCAGGAATACTCAATAGGTTAGATCGCTGGGTTATTATTAGTGTTTATCGTGCTGCCCTCAGGGCAGGAGTACTCAATAGGTTTGTATCGCTGTGTTATTATTAGTGTTCATCGTGCTGCCCTCAAGGCAGGAGTACTCAATAAGTTTGTATCGCTGTGTTATTATTAGTGTTCATCGTGCTGCCCTCAGGGCAGGAGTACTCAATAGGTTAGTATCGCTGTGTTATTATTAGTGTTTATCATGCTGCCCTCAGGGCAAGATACTCAATAGGTTCGTATCGCTGTGTTGTCGCTGCCCTTAAGGCAGGAGTACTCAATAGCTTTGTATCACTGTGTTATTATTAGCGTTCATCGTGCTACCCTCAAGGCAGGAGTACTCAATAGCTTTGAATCGCTGTATTACTATTAGTGTTCATTGTGCTGCACTCAGGGCAGAAGTACTCAATAGGTTCGTATCGCTGTGTTATTGTTAGTGTTCACCGTGCTGCCCGAAGGGCAGGAGTACTCAATAGGTTTGTATCGCTGTGTTATTATTCGTTTTTATCGCGCTGCCCTCAAGGCAGGAGTACTCAATAAGTTTGTATCCCTGTGTTACTGTTAGTGTTCACCGTGCTGCCCGAAGGGCAGGAGTACTCAATAGGTTTGTTTCGCTGTGTAATTATTAGTGTTCATCGTGCTGCCCTAAGGGCAGGAGTACTCAATAGGTTCGTATCGCTGTGTTATTATTAGTGTTCATCGTGCTGCCCTCAGGGCAGAAGTACTCAACAGGTTCGTATCGCTGTGTTATTATTAGTGTTCATCGTGCTGCCATCAAGGCAGAAGTACTCAATGGGTTCGTATCGCTGTGTTATTATTAGTGTTCATCGTGCTGCCCTCAGAGCAGGAGTACTCAATAGGTTCATATTGATGTGTTATTATTAGTGTTAATTGTGCTGCCCGAAGGGCAGGAGTACTCAATAGGTTCGTATCACTGTGTTGTTGTGATGCCCTCAAGGCAGGATTACTAAATAGGTTCATATCGCTGTGTTATTATTAGTGTTCACCGTGCTGCCCTAAGGGCAGGAGTACTCAATAGGTTCGTATCGCTGTGTTATTATTAGTGTTCATCGTGCTGCCCTCAGGGCAGGAGTACTCAGTAGGTTTGTATTGCAGTGTTATTATTAGGGTTCATCGTGCTGCCCTCAAGGCAGGAGTACTCAATAGGTTAGTATCACTGTGTTGTTGTGGTGCCCTCAAGGCAGGATTACTAAATAGGTTCATATCGCTGTGTTATTATTAGTGTTCACCGTGCTGCCCTAAGGGCAGGAGTACTCAATAGGTTCGTATCGCTGTGTTATTATTAGTGTTCATCATGCTGCCCTCAGGGCAGGAGTACTCAATAGGTTCGTATCGCTGTGTTATTATTAGGGTTCATCGTGCGACCCTCAATGCAGGAGTACTCAATAGGTTTGTATCGCTGTATTATTATTAGTGTTCATCGTGCTGCCCTTTGGGGCAGGAGTCCTCAATAGGTTTGTGTCGCTGTGTTATTACTAGTGTTCATCGTGCTGCCCTCAAGGCAGGAGTACTCAATAGGTTCATATCGCTGTGTTATCGTGCTGCCATCAAGGCAGGAGTACTCAGTAGGTTTGTATCGCAGTGTTATTATTAGTGTTTATCGTGCTGCCATCAGGGCAGGAGTACTCAATAGGTTCGTATCGCTGGGTTATTATTAGTGTTTATCGTGCTGCCCTCAGGGCAGGAGTACTCAATAGGTTTGTATCGCTGTGTTATTATTAGTGTTCATCGTGCTGCCCTCAAGGCAGGAGTACTCAATAAGTTCGTATCGCTGTGTTATTATTAGTTTTCATCGTGCTGCCCTCAGGGCAGGAGTACTCAATAGGTTAGTATCGCTGTGTTATTATAAGTGTTTATCGTGCTGCCCTCAGGGCAAGATACTCAATAGGTTCGTATCGCTGTGTTGTCGCGCTGCCCTTAAGGCAGGAGTACTCAATAGCTTTGTATCATGGTGTTATTATTAGGGTTCATCGTGCTACCCTCAAGGCAGGAGTACTCAATAGCTTTGAATCGCTGTATTACTATTACTGTTCATTGTGCTGCACTCAGGGCAGAAGTACTCAATAGGTTCGTATCGCTGGTTTATTGTTAGTGTTCACCGTGCTGCCCGAAGGGCAGGAGTACTCAATAGGTTTGTATCGCTGTGTTATTATTCGTTTTTATCGCGCTGCCCTCAAGGCAGGAGTACTCAATAAGTTTGTATCCCTGTGTTACTGTTAGTGTTCACCGTGCTGACCGAAGGGCAGGAGTACTCAATAGGTTTGTTTCGCTGTGTAAATATTAGTGTTAATCGTGCTGCCCTAAGGGCAGGAGTACTCAATAGGTTCGTATCGCTGTGTTATTGTTAGTGTTCACCGTGCTGCCCGAAGGGCAGGAGTACTCAATAGGTTTGTTTTGCTGTGTTATTAGTAGTGTTCATCGTGCTGCCCTAAGGGCAGGAGTACTCAATAGGTTCGTATCGCTGTGTTATTATTAGTGTTCATCGTGCTGCCCTCAGGGCAGAAGTACTCAATAGGTTCGTATCGCTGTGTTATTATTAGTGTTCATCGTGCTGCCCTCAAGGCAGGAGTACTCAATGGGTTCGTATCGCTGTGTTATTATTAGTGTTCATCGTGCTGCCCTCAGAGCAGGAGTACTCAATAGGTTCATATTGATGTGTTATTATTAGTGTTAATCGTGCTGCCCGAAGGGCAGGAGCACTCAATAGGTTCATATCACTGTGTTGTTGTGATGCCCTCAAGGCAGGATTACTAAATAGGTTCATATCGCTGTGTTATTATTAGTGTTCACCGTGCTGCCCTAAGGGCAGGAGTACTCAATAGGCTCGTATCGCTGTGTTATTATTAGTGTTCATCGTACTGCCCTCAGGGCAGGAGTACTCAATAGGTTTGTATCGCTGTGTTATTATTAGTGTTTATCGTGCTGCCCTCAGGGCAGGAGTACTCAATAGGTTCGTATCGCTGTGTTATTATTAGTGTTTATCGTGCTGCCCTCAGGGCAGGAGTACTCAATAGGTTCGTATCGCTGGGTTATTATTAGTGTTTATCGTGCTGCCCTCAGGGCAGGAGTACTCAATAGGTTTGTATTGCTGTGTTATTATTAGTGTTCATCGTGCTGCCCTCAAGGCAGGAGTACTCAATAGGTTCATATCGCTGTGTTATCGTGCTGCCATCAAGGCAGGAGTACTCAGTAGGTTTGTATTGCAGTGTTATTATTAGGGTTCATCGTGCTGCCCTCAAGGCAGGAGTACTCAATAGGTTCGTATCACTGTGTTGTTGTGGTGCCCTCAAGGCAGGATTACTAAATAGGTTCATATCGCTGTGTTATTATTAGTGTTCACCGTGCTGCCCTAAGGGCAGGAGCACTCAATAGGTTCGTATCGCTGTGTTATTATTTGTGTTCATCATGCTGCCCTCAGGGCAGGAGTACTCAATAGGTTCAGACGCTGTGTTATTATTAGGGTTCATCGTGCGACCCTCAATGCAGGAGTACTCAATAGGTTTGTATCGCTGTATTATTATTAGTGTTCATCGTGCTGCCCTTTGGGGCAGGAGTCCTCAATAGGTTTGTGTCGCTGTGTTATTACTAGTGTTCATCGTGCTGCCCTCAAGGCAGGAGTACTCAATAGGTTCATATCGCTGTGTTATTGTGCTGCCATCAAGGCAGGAGTACTCAGTAGGTTTGTATCGCAGTGTTATTATTAGTGTTTATCATGCTACCCTCAGCGCAGGAGTACTCAATAGGTTCGTATCGCTGTGTTATTATTAGTGTTCATCGTTCTGCCCTCAAGGCAGGAGTACTCAATAGGTTCGTATCGCTGTGTTTTTATTAGTGTTCATCGTGCTGCCCTCAAGGCAGTTGTACTAAATAGGTTTGTATCGCTGGATTATTATTAGTGTTCATTGTGATGCCCTCAAGGCAGGAGTGCTCAATAGGTTCTTATCGCTGTGTTATTATTGGTGTTTAGCGCTGCCCTCAAGGCAGGAGTCCTCAATAGGTTCGTATCGCTGTGTTATTATTAGTGTTCATCGTGCTGCCCTAAGGGCAGGAGTACTCAATAGGTTCGTATCGCTGTGTTATTATTAGTGTTCATCGTGCTGCCCTTAAGGCAGGAGTACTCAATAGGTTCGTATCGCTGTGTTATCGTGCTGCCCTCAAGGCAGGAGTACTCAATAGGTTAGTATCGCTGTGTTATTATTAGTGTTTATCGTGCTGCCCTCAGGGCAAAAGTACTCAATAGGTTCGTATCGCTGTGTTATTATTAGTGTTTATTGTGCTGCCCTCAGGGCAGGAGTACTCAATAGGTTCATATTGCTGTGTTATTATTAGTGTTCTTCGTGCTGCCCTCAGGGCAAGATACTCAATAGGTTCGTATCGCTGTGTTATCGCGCTGCCCTTAAGGCAGGAGTACTCAATAGGTTTGTATCACTGTGTTATTATCAGGGTTCATTGTGCTGCCCTCAAGGCAGGAGTACTCAATAGGTTCATATTGCTGTGTTATTATTAGTGTTCATCGTGCTGCCCTCAGGGCAGGAGTACTCAATATGTTCGTATCGCTGTGTTATTATTAGTGTTCATCGTGCTGCCCTCAAGGCAGGAGTACTCAATAAGTTTGTATCGCTGTGTTATTATTAGTGTTAGTCGTGCTGCCCTCAGGGCAGGAGTACTCAATTGGTTTGTATCGCTGTATTATTATTAGTGTTCATCATGCTGCCCTTAAGGCAGGAGTACTCAATAGGTTCGTATCGCTGTGTTATCGTGCTGCCCTCAAGGCAAAAGTACTCAATAGGTTCGTATCGCTGTGTTATTATTAGTGTTTATTGTGCTGCCCTCAGGGCAGGAGTAGTCAAAAGGTTCGTATTGCTGTGTTATCGTGCTGCCCTTAAGGCAGGAGTACTCAATAGGTTCGTATTGCTGTGTTATCGTGCTGCCCTCAAGGCAGGAGTACTCAGTAGGTTTGTATCGCTGTGTTATTATTAGTGTTTATCATGCTGCCCTCACGTCAGGAGTACACAATAGGTTCGTATCGCTGTGTTATTATTAGTGTTTATCGTGCTGCCATCAGGGCAGGAGTACTCAATAGGTTCGTATCGCTGGGTTATTATTAGTGTTTATCGTGCTGCCCTCAGGGCAGGAGTACTCAATAGGTTTGTATCGCTGTGTTATTATTAGTGTTCATCGTGCTGCCCTCAAGGCAGGAGTACTCAATAAGTTCGTATCGCTGTGTTATTATTAGTTTTCATCGTGCTGCCCTCAGGGCAGGAGTACTCAATAGGTTAGTATCGCTGTGTTATTATTAGTGTTTATCGTGCTGCCCTCAGGGCAAGATACTCAATAGGTTCGTATCGCTGTGTTGTCGCGCTGCCCTTAAGGCAGGAGTACTCAATAGCTTTGTATCACTGTGTTATTATTAGGGTTCATCGTGCTACCCTCAAGGCAGGAGTACTCAATAGCTTTGAATCGCTGTATTACTATTACTGTTCATTGTGCTGCACTCAGGGCAGAAGTACTCAATAGGTTCGTATCGCTGTGTTATTGTTAGTGTTCACCGTGCTGCCTGAAGGGCAGGAGTACTCAATAGGTTTGTATCGCTGTGTTATTATTCGTTCTTATCGCGCTGCCCTCAAGGCAGGAGTACTCAATAAGTTTGTATCCCTGTGTTACTGTTAGTGTTCACCGTGCTGCCCGAAGGGCAGGAGTACTCAATAGGTTTGTTTCGCTGTGTAAATATTAGTATTAATCGTGCTGCCCTAAGGGCAGGAGTACTCAATAGGTTCGTATCGCTGTGTTATTGTTAGTGTTCACCGTGCTGCCCGAAGGGCAGGAGTACTCAATAGGTTTGTTTCGCTGTGTTATTAGTAGTGTTCATCGTGCTGCCCTAAGGGCAGGAGTACTCAATAGGTTCGTATCGCTGTGTTATTATTAGTGTTCATCGTGCTGCCCTCAGGGCAGAAGTACTCAATAGGTTCGTATCGCTGTGTTATTATTAGTGTTCATCGTGCTGCCCTCAAGGCAGGAGTACTCAATGGGTTCAGATCGCTGTGTTATTATTAGTGTTCATCGTGCTGCCCTCAGAGCAGGAGTACTCAATAGGTTCATATTGATGTGTTATTATTAGTGTTAATCGTGCTGCCCGAAGGGCAGGAGCACTCAATAGGTTCGTATCACTGTGTTGTTGTGATGCCCTCAAGGCAGGATTACTAAATAGGTTCATATCGCTGTGTTATTATTAGTGTTCACCGTGCTGCCCTAAGGGCAGGAGTACTCAATAGGCTCGTATCGCTGTGTTGTTATTAGTGTTCATCGTGCTGCCCTCAGGGCAGGAGTACTCAATAGGTTTGTATCGCTGTGTTATTATTAGTGTTTATCGTGCTGCCCTCAGGGCAGGAGTACTCAATAGGTTCGTATCGCTGTGTTATTATTAGTGTTTATCGTGCTGCCCTCAGGGCAGGAGTACTCAATAGGTTTGTATCGCTGGGTTATTATTAGTGTTTATCGTGCTGCCCTCAGGGCAGGAGTACTCAATAGGTTTGTATTGCTGTGTTATTATTAGTGTTCATCGTGCTGCCCTCAAGGCAGGAGTACTCAATAGGTTCATATCGCTGTGTTATCGTGCTGCCATCAAGGCAGGAGTACTCAGTAGGTTTGTATTGCTGTGTTATTATTAGGGTTCATCGTGCTGCCCTCAAGGCAGGAGTACTCAATAGGTTCGTATCACTGTGTTGTTGTGGTGCCCTCAAGGCAGGATTACTAAATAGGTTCATATCGCTGTGTTATTATTAGTGTTCACCGTGCTGCCCTAAGGGCAGGAGCACTCAAAAGGTTCGTATCGCTGTGTTATTATTTGTGTTCATCATGCTGCCCTCAGGGCAGGAGTACTCAATAGGTTCGTATCGCTGTGTTATTATTAGGGTTCATCGTGCGACCCTCAATGCAGGAGTACTCAATAGGTTTGTATCGCTGTATTATTATTAGTGTTCATCGTGCTGCCCTTTGGGGCAGGAGTCCTCAATAGGTTTGTGTCGCTGTGTTATTACTAGTGTTCATCGTGCTGCCCTCAAGGCAGGAGTACTCAATAGGTTCATATCGCTGTGTTATTGTGCTGCCATCAAGGCAGGAGTACTCAGTAGGTTTGTATCGCAGTGTTATTATTAGTGTTTATCATGCTACCCTCAGCGCAGGAGTACTCACTAGGTTCGTATCGCTGTGTTATTATTAGTGTTCATCGTGCTGCCCTCAAGGCAGGAGTACTCAATAGGTTCGTATCGCTGTGTTTTTATTAGTGTTCATCGTGCTGCCCTCAAGGCAGTTGTACTAAATAGGTTTGTATCGCTGGGTTATTATTAGTGTTCATTGTGATGCCCTCAAGGCAGGAGTGCTCAATAGGTTCTTATCGCTGTGTTATTATTGGTGTTTAGCGCTGCCCTCAAGGCAGGAGTCCTCAATAGGTTCGTATCGCTGTGTTATTATTAGTGTTCATCCGTGCCCTAAGGGCAGGAGTACTCAATAGGTTCGTATCGCTGTGTTATTATTAGTGTTCATCGTGCTGCCCTTAAGGCAGGAGTACTCAATAGGTTCGTATCGCTGTGTTATCGTGCTGCCCTCAAGGCAGGAGTACTCAATAGGTTAGTATCGCTGTGTTATTATTAGTGTTTATCGTGCTGCCCTCAGGGCAAAAGTACTCAATAGGTTCGTATCGCTGTGTTATTATT
The DNA here is from genome assembly GCA_023029165.1 of Gobiocypris rarus. Taxonomy (NCBI): domain Eukaryota; kingdom Metazoa; phylum Chordata; class Actinopteri; order Cypriniformes; family Gobionidae; genus Gobiocypris; species Gobiocypris rarus. Next base: position 28,219,868 of record CM040914.1, on the reverse strand, counting down.
AGTGTTTATTGTGCTGCCCTCAGGGCAGGAGTACTCAATAGGTTCATATTGCTGTGTTATTATTAGTGTTCTTCGTGCTGCCCTCAGGGCAAGATACTCAATAGGTTCGTATCGCTGTGTTATCGCGCTGCCCTTAAGGCAGGAGTACTCAATAGGTTTGTATCACTGTGTTATTATCAGGGTTCATTGTGCTGCCCTCAAGGCAGGAGTACTCAATAGGTTCATATTGCTGTGTTATTATTAGTGTTCATTGCCCTCAGGCAGGAATACTCAATATGTTCGTATCGCTGTGTTATTATTAGTGTTCATCGTGCTGCCCTCAAGGCAGGAGTACTCAATAAGTTTGTATCGCTGTGTTATTATTAGTGTTAATCGTGCTGCCCTCAGGGCAGGAGTACTCAATTGGTTTGTATCGCTGTATTATTATTAGTGTTTATCATGCTGCCCTCAGGGCAGGAGTACTCAATAGGTTCGTATCGCTGTGTTATTATTAGTGTTTATCGTGCTGCCCTCAGGGCAGGAGTACTCAATAGGTTCGTATTGCTGGGTTATTATTAGTGTTTATCGTGCTGCCCTGAGGGCAGGAGTACTCAATAGGTTCTTATCGCTGTGTTATTATTAATCAATCAATCAATCAATCAATCAATCAACTTTATTTATATAGCGCTTTTACAATGACGATTGTTTCAAAGCAGCTTCACAGTGTTAAACAGGACAACATTGAAACAAAATTTGATTTGGCTAGTTTAATTTGGATAGTTTATAGAATTATATATGACCAATTTAATAAATTCTATTTGTATATTTAGTTGAGTAACTTGGATCATAATTTGAGTGTCCCCAACTGAGCAAGCCAAGCCAAAGGCGACAGTGGCAAGGAACCAAAACTCCATCAGGGCATGATGGAGAAAAATAAACCTTGGGAGAAACCAGACTCAGTCGGGGTGCCAGTTCTCCTCTGGCCTATTATTAACAGTGTATAATTATTACTCTGGCAACCTTGCAGGTCATAAATCATATTAGATAGGAATATTCGAAATTTTGGGTATCACGCACGAGACGGGTTCATTTAGGATGGCGCGTCGATTACACAAGAATATGAATACTTGAAAGATCGGAGTTATTGCGCCGGAGACGGGTTAATTGAGGATGGCGTGCCGGTGAGGCAAATTCAGAGGAGACACTAATGGACACGGTCTCAGCAGACACTCCAGGATGAGCTGGTCATGTACAGATGCAGGTCCACCATCCGATCCGGACACGGCCTGGATCCGGCCGACTGCAGTAAACCTCGGGATAAACAGAGAGACTAACATTAGTATGGATGCCACTCTTTTTATGATGTAACGAGTACATCAGGTGTTATGGGAAGTTTTCCCAGTTCCGGCTGACCTAGTTAATGCAGCCTAACAATCGGTAATGTGCATGCTTAAATTTGTATTGCAGTAGTAGATGTACCAGATTTATCAACATGGATCATCTTCAGTTAAGTTTGAAGTGTTTGTAATCCTTCCCTTTATTTCACTGAAAACTGGCATACTTGTCACAGCATACAAGTATATGCAACTTTTTGGTGCATTGTTGTACCAAATATAATATAACCAGATAAAAAATGTTTATGTCTCAAGTAAAAGATTCTTGGTAATTAATTAGATAACCTAAATAAACTTGTGAAATGTATATTTACTTTCCAAACACCATACACAATAATCACCATTCTTTATCACTCAACACTTTATTGGAGGATACAGTATACAGTTGATACAGTAGCATAAAGTCAAATGAGATTCAAGATAAATAAATATGGGTCTTCAAAAATACATCAACATCATATTAATACATTCACAGCTGCTGAGGCCATACAAATGAGTGCCACAGAATCCCATCCAGTTAACTATGATACAGAAAACAGATTTGATATTGTGTTGGAAAATAATGATTCATTATCATAGCTAGACTGGTTTCTTGCTCTTCCCTCTATCATGTCCATGTTCTATCTTGTTATTCTTCTTCTAAACAATTTGCTTACTTCTACCCTACAGTGTATAATTGATAAACAGATGATGTGATTACTGATGTGGTCTAGCTTTTTCTCAACCAGAGGAAGAAGTTGTAACATCCTATAGTCAGGCATTTTCCAGTCTTGGTCTAAAAGTAAAACAAAAACACAATTCAAATTAAAGCTGCAAGCAGCATTTAGCGGGGTTCAAGCATTTAAGGCCTTTAAGGACTTAAAGCATAAAAGCATCAAAAGACTCCAAGGTTCATTTAGCAAGCATTTAACCACTGACATAATAGATGAAAATGACCATTTACAGCCAATAAAGGCAATTTAATATAGGATATGTGTGGTTTTCAAAGATTTTTGTCAGTTATAGCGCCACCTATGGTCTAATTTACCACGTACTAGCATAGTTTACCATGATTTACCATGTTCTAGTGTGATTTACCATGTTCTTGCCTGGTTTACCATGATATTCCCCGTGTTAGTGATTTACCATACTTTACCGTGATTCGCCATATTTTACTATGAATTGCCATAGCTTACATTGATTTAGTCCAGATTGTTCCAGTTTGATTTACCATGATTCTAGCCTGATTTACCATAGTTTACTACAATTTACCATAGTTTACCATGATTTACCATAGTTTACCATGATTTACTGTTGCACCCTTGAAAAGGGGGAAAATATATTAATAAATGAAGAGACACGGACTTGTGCTGCTGTAGTCTGCGTGCTGAGCTGTATTGGCTGTGTCTTTTCTTTCTTTCAGCACATACCATACAACATTAACTTGAGTACACACCATAATACATTAATTCCCAAGTATACAACATCACATTAATATCTAAACTAGATTAGAAATGTATCACAGTCAGTATAACACTGTAGTTTAAATACATTTTTGGTTGCATTTTCGTAACTTTTCACATTTATAATAGCACTAAAGCTATTTTCTAAACATTTAGTCCTCTTTATCAATTTTCCTGACTTATTTGAAATTAAAATAAAATGAAATAACCATTTGAACAATATTTCAGTAGTCTATTATCAATCAACAAGTTAACCATGAAATACAAAACAAATAACATGGACTGCAACCAACATATTATAAACTCATATGTTGTTACATTATATTGCGGTATGGTTAGCTTATTAATTCCTCATGGTTAGCATGGTTATCATGACAAACACATTTAACCTCACATTTTACACACTTATTCAAAAATAAACAGCATTTCAAAACACTGTGCCATCTTCTTATGACAAGGAAGGCATTAATACAAATTCCATACCTTGAAAAGGGGGAAAATATATTAATAAATGAAGAGACACGGACTTGTGCTGCTGTAGTCTGCGTGCTGAGCTGTATTGGCTGTGACGCACAGCATCGGTCGTGTCAGCTACGCCTCGCAGCCTTTGAGTTCCCCCTACTGGATACTCCTTGAATTACATCAATTTTTTTTAAAGTTAACCAACAGAATTAGAACCTCACCTTATGAATGAATCGTTTTGACTTGGCACTCTTTGTGTTACGTTTAACTTAAACTGACAATCACCTGCGATCGTTAACCATATGGATCACTTTTCTTTTTTTTTAAAACCACTACATTACCATGTTTCCACATTCTAATATGATTTTGTCACATGCCTGTCCTGTCTTGTGTGCACATGTGGGTTTGTTAGTGTGGCCATGTGCCTCTGTCATTGTCAGATCCCACCCCCTTGTTATCTCGTTATTGGTTAATTTGCCCCACCTGTGTTTGCCTCACTCCCTGCTTGATTTCTCCCCTTTATAAGCTCCTGTGTGTTTGCAGTCCTTGTCGGATCGTTGTATTGTCTACGTCTCCCGTTTCCCCGTGTCGGTATGTGTTTGAATATTTTGTGTTTTTGATTATGTTTTTTCCCCCTCGTGGGTTTTGGTTTTGAGTTTATGTTTTGTTTTGTTTTGTTTATAAATTCCCCTTATCACTGCACTTGAGTCCTCGCACCTGTTTGTCCCTCGTATAACGTGACAGAACGATCCGACCACTCAGAGGACTCAGCTAGTGGAGTTTTTGTTTGTGTTTTTTATTTTTATTGTTTATTATTCATGGAGTGGAGCAGAAGGTTACAGGTGATGCGGCAGGTAAACTCGCAATACATCCGTCAGCAGGGGACGGGTGTAAGAGAGTTTGCCTGTCAGTTCCTCATTAAGGTGCATCACCTGTTCCTCAAGGAGACCGAGAAGGCAGAAGTTTTTAACCTCTGTCTCGACATGCCCCTCTGTCCGGAGGTGATGGAGAGAATGAAGAGTCTAGAATTCTGGGAATTCATTGACTGCCTGGACCCCAGTCCTCCCATGGTCCCAGTCCCGGTGGTGCCTGTGACGGTGGATCGAGTTCTGGCGCTCCCAGTTCCGGTTGATCGTGTTCCGGTGGTCCCTGTGCCGCTGGATCGTGTTCCGGAGGTCGCGAAACGGAGGAGGAGGCGAAGGGATCCCTCTGCACCAGTCCTGGGGGTCCCAGTTCCGGGAGGCCCAGTCCCGGTGGATCATGTGCCGGTGGATCGTGTTCCGGTGGTCCCTGTGCCGGTGGATCGTGTTCCGGTGGTCCCTGTGCCGTGGATCGTGTTCCGGTGGTCCCTGTGCCGTGGATCGTGTTCCGTGGTCCCTGTGCTGGTGGATCGTGTTCCGGTGGTCCCAGTCCCGTGGATCGTGTTCGGTGGTCCCGGTTCTGGTGGATCGTGTTCGGTGGATCCGGTGCCGTGGATCCTGTCCCCGTGGTCCGTAGCGGAGGAGGAAAGGGAAAGAGCGCTCCGTGACTGTTCCGCTGGTCCCTGTGCCGGTGGTCCCTGTACCGGTGGTCCCTGTGCCGGTGGTCCCTGTGCCGGTGGTCCCTGTGCCGGTGGTCCCTGTGCCGGTGGTCCCTGTGCCGGTGGTCCCTGTGCCGGTGGTCCCTGTTCCGGTGGATCGTATTCCGGTGATCCCTGTTCCGGTGGATCGTGTGCCGGTGGTCCCTACGCCGGTGGTCCCTGCGCCGGTGGTCCCTGCGCCGGTGATCCCTGGGCCGGTGGTCCCAGTTCCGGGGGTGCCGGTGGTCCCGGTGCCGGCGGACTCTGTGCTGGATGTGCCGCCCCGGCGCTCTGCTCTTCCAGCGGCGCAACGCGGCGACCTCCTCTTCCAGCGCGCCCGGCGCCCTGCTCTGCCAGCGCGCCAGGCGTCCTGCTCTGCCCACGCCGCAAAGACGCCCTGCTCTGGCCGCGCCACCCCCGCGTCCTGCTCTGCCCGCGCCGCAACGACGCCCTGCTCTGCCCGCGCCGCAACGACGCCCTGCTCTGCCCGCGCCGCAACGACGCCCTGCTCTGCCCGCGCCGCAACGACACCCTGCTCTGCCCGAGCCGCCTGAACTCTGCTGGCCGCCCCGGCCACCTGAACTCTACTGGCCACTCCAGCCCCCCTGGCTGCCTGAACTCTGCTGGCCACTCCGGCCCCCCCGGCCGTCTGAACTCTGCTGGCCATCCCGGCCGCCTGATCTCTGCTGGCCGCCCCGGCCGCCTGAACTCTGCTGGCCACTCCGGCCCCTCCGGCCGCCTGAACTCTGCTGGCCACTCCAGCCCCCGGCCGCCTGAACTTTGCTGGCCACTCCAGCCCCTGGCTGCCTGAACTCTGCTGGCCTCCGGCCCCCGGCCGCCTGAACTCTGCTGGCCACTCCAGCCCCTCCGGCCGCCTGAACTTTGCTGGCCACTCCGGCCCCCCCGGCCGCCTGAACTCTGCTGGCCACTCCGGCCCCCCGGCCGCCTGAACTCTGCTGGCCACTCCGGCCCCCTGAACTCTTTGGTTCCCTGTCCCTCCCTTGTTTTCCCCTTCCTTATCTGTCCCGCCCTGGTGTCCCTCCCGTCCCGACCTGGTCTGTCCCGCCCTGGTCTGTCCCTCCCGTGCCGCCCTGGTCTGTCCCTCCCGTGCCGCCCTGGTCTGTCCTCCCGTGCCGCCCTGGTCTGTCCCTCCCGTGCCGCCCTGGTCTGTCCCTCCCGTGCCGCCCTGGTCTGTCCCTCCCGTGCCGCCCTGGTCTGTCCTTCCCGTGCCGCCCTGGTCTGTCCCTCCCGTGCCCCTCTGGTCTGTCCCTCCCGTCCCTAGTGGAGCGTCTGGTAGCCGCTCCTTAAGGAGGGGGTAATGTCACATGCCTGTCCTGTCTTGTGTGCACATGTGGGTTTGTTAGTGTGGCCATGTGCCTCTGTCATTGTCAGATCCCACCCCCTTGTTATCTCGTTATTGGTTAATTTGCCCCACCTGTGTTTGCCTCACTCCCTGCTTGATTTCTCCCCTTTATAAGCTCCTGTGTGTTTGCAGTCCTTGTCGGATCGTTGCATTGTCTACGTCTCCCGTTTCCCCGTGTCGGTATGTGTTTGAGTATTTTGTGTTTTTGATTATGTATTTTTCCCCCTCGTGGGTTTTGGTTTTGAGTTTGTTTTGTTTTGTTAATAAATTCCCCTTATCACTGCACTTGAGTCCTCGCACCTGTTTGTCCCTCGTATAACGTGACAGATTTACTATGATTTACCACATTGTAGTATGATTTACCATGATCCTGGCATGATTTACCATAGTTTACCATGATTTACCATGAGTTAGCACATTCTATTATGATTTACCACAAATTGCCACATTCTAATATGATTTACCATGATTTACCACGAGTTGCCACATTCTAATATGATTTACCATGATCCTAGCCTGATTTACCATAGTTTACCATGATTTACCATGTTTCCACATTCTAATATGATTTACCACATTGTAGTATGATTTACCATGATCCTAGCCTGATTTACCATAGTTTACCATGTTTTACCATGAGTTACCACATTCTAATATGATTTACCATGATTTACCACATTGTGGTATGATTCACCATGATTATAGCATTATTTACCATAGTTCACCATGATTTACCACATTCTAATGTGATTTACCATGATTTACCCCATTGAGGTTTGATTCACCATGATTCTAGCCTATACATTTAATTTTAACCTGTGGAAACACAAGAAAGTATATTTCTGATCCTGCAGCCCCCTCTATAGGACAGCATGAGCATTAGAACCAGCACAAGTCTATGGCATTGATAAACATTGACAAAATGGGATATGAAATGTTATTATAATGATTTTTACAATGCCTAGATATGATTTTTAAAGCAAAAAACTATTGCCAAATGTAATGTCATGTGTCACCTGCTTATTTGAATAAAGTCTGAGCATTTCTTGAGTAGATATTGGCCACACACACACACACACACACACACACACACACACACACACACACACACACACACACACACACACACACACACACACACACACACACACACACACACACACACACACATACAGAGAGAGAGAGAGAGAGACAGAAAGACACACACACACACACACACACACACACACACACACACACACACACACACACACACACTTCTGTTTTACATGTAGATATTTTAAATAATTTATTAGTAACACAATGCTTACTCCTAGTCTTGTAGTAATTTTTACACATTAATCATACCATCATTGTTTGGCAGAATTGTCAATACCACTGTTTAAATAAAATGAATTGATCGAATTTGTCAAAATGTGATTGTAAATGTTAAAATAGTGGTTTTATAATGTCTAAATATGAATTATAGAGCAATATAATCAAGTAGTATGACAAAATGACATTTTAAAACCAGCAGGTGGCAGCAGAGAACCACTCATTAGCTCATTTTCATTTTAAATGTCTGTTTTTCATTTAATGGGCACATTTTCCCGGGTGAATGCCTTCAAATGTGCTAACTCACATACACATTTTGTTGCAGATATAGATATTTGAATTTAATAAAGGGTATATAAAATTACTTATTCTATGTTTTCCCCTTTAAAACATATTTCCAGGTGTTATTTTGAATTGTAATGTAATATTGTGAAAAACACATCAAATGAACAAATTAATTGATAAACATTGTCAAAATGTGATTTGCAATGTTATTATAATGATTTTATAAAGTTTATATATGCTTAGTGAGCAGAATGAACCAATAAGTGGTCTTCTGCTGCCCTCTGGTGGCTTTATGGCAATTTAATGTAATACACCAATATAAACACTGTCACTTTTTAAACTTTTATAGAGGCATCTATTGCCTGATCTCCATGAAATGTTGTATGCTTGTTTAGAGTCATGTGTCACACGTACTTCCCTCTTTTGAGATTATCTAAACATTCAATGAGGAGTTAAAGGCTTTTTTGGGGACATCTGGTCAAAATCACATATTGATATGACTATTATAGCCATCCAATTGTAAAAGTTATTTTTTCTATATAATTATTGACGTAGAGAGTCAGAATGAGCAGATCTAACAAATGATTTAAACATTATATTGCAACAGATGGAAAATACCATTTGCAGCTAATACAGGCAATTTTCCATAGGAAATGCATGGTTTTAAAGCTTTTTAACAGTTATAGCGCCACCTATAGTTTGGTCTTCATAAAACTTTGCATGCTTCTTCAGCATGTTATGCCACATATACCCAACAATTTTCGTGAAGTTTTGAGTTTCCCTTTCGGATTTATAGGCTTTTGAGCATGTTTTGCCACGCCTCTTTTCTAAATGACCCTGTTATTGCTTCTCAAAGGGTAAAGTTCAACTTTTTTTTCAATAATTATTGATCTAGAGAGTCCAGAGAATTGTCCTAGACTGGTTTGGTTCCGATCGGGCAAAAAAACAGGGACTAGTTCGCAAAAGTAGGTTTTTAACTTAATCGCGAATATTTAATGAACGATTTGATTGACAGCAATGGTTCTAGAGGCAAAGTTGTTCAGCATGAGGTCTATCATATGATATGCACATTTTGTGGATGTGTGCAACACCATGTGATTACAGAGCCATAAAACTCGTTAGCGCCAACTAGTGGCCGATTTCTTTCAAAATTCTTACAGACCTCTAGGGCCATGAGTCAAACATACCCATCGAGTTTCATTCCGATCGGCCTCTGTTAACCTTGTCTTATAGGTGCTCAAACTTAATTGGTTGATGGCGGCCATGTTTTTTGAGATATGCCAATGTTCTCATAGACATACATGGGGCCTTGGACCAAGACACTGCATACCAATTTTCGAGTCAATCGGACTAACGGTCAGGTGGTTATAGTCTTTTTTATGTTTTTTTCACATTATAGCGCCACCTAGAGCTCAATCTTCTCATTTTTTTTTACTGTGACCTCAAATTTAGCCCATACACATGTGTACCAAGTTTGGTGACTATATCTCATTTAGTTGTTGAGTTTTAGCCATTTTAGTAAAATTGGCTCCGCCCTGACAAACAATTTTACGCCCCTTAACGACCTTGAATCGAAATTTCAACTTTTTTTCGATAATTATTGATATTTAGACTCCATAGAACATTTCTGCACTGGTTTGGTTCTGATCGGGCAAAAATCCAGGGACTAGTTCGCAAAAGTAGGTTTTCAACAAAATTCAAAATGGCGGAAAAATTTGCATACCGGAAATGAAATCGAAGATATAAGTTTTGTTTGGCAAGCACTGAGCTTTCCAGTGATATAAGACACTTGAGTCTGTGATAAACGGTTTGGGAGATATGAGCAATTTCGCGTTTTTGGTCGCTGTAGCGCCACCTATTGGCCAATTGGGGTCATAGCTTCTCAGGTTCGTCCCAGGCTGAGGACTACCATCTGACAAAGTTTCAATGCTCCAGCATTTACGGTTTGGGCTGCACGATGCGTTTTACCAGAGAATAATAATAATAATATTAAAGCTGCAAGCAGCATTTAGCGGGGTTCAAGCATTTAAGGCCTTTAAGGACTTAAAGCCTAAAAGCATCAAAAGACACCAAGGTTCATTTAGAAAGCATTTAACCACTGACATAATAGATGAAAATGAACATTTACAGCCAATAAAGGCAATTTAATATAGGATGTGTGTGGTTTTCAAAGCTTTTTGTCAGTTATAGTGCCACCTATGGTCTAATTTACCATGTACTAGCATAGTTTACCATGATTTACCATGTTCTAGTGTGATTTACCATGATTCACCATAGTTTACCTTGATTTACCATGTTCTTGCCTGATTTACCATTATATTCCCTGTGTTAGTGATTTAACATACTTTACCGTGATTCGCCATATTTTACCATGAATTACCATAGCTTACATTGATTTAGCATGTCCTGGCATGATTTACTGTGATTTACCATGTTCCAGTTTTATTTACCATGATCCTAGCCTGATTTACCACAGTTTACTACGATTTACCATGTTTCCACATTCTAATATGATTTATCACGATTTACCACATTGTAGTATGATTTACCATGATCCTAGCCTGATTTACCATAGTTTACCATGATTTACCATGATTTACCATGTTTCCACATTCTAATATGATTTACTATGATTTACCACATTGTAGGATGATTTACCATGATCCTGGCATGATTTACCATAGTTTACCATGATTTACCACAAATTGCCACATTCTAATATGATTTACCATGATCCTAGCCTGATTTACCATAGTTTACCATGATTTACCATGTTTCCACATTCTAATATGATTTACCACATTGTAGTATGATTTACCATGATTTACCACATTGTGGTATGATTCACCATGATTATAGCATTATTTACCATAGTTCACCATGATTTACCATATTCTAATGTGATTTACCATGATTTACCCCATTGAGGTTTGATTCAGCATGATTCTAGCCTATACATTTAATTTTAACCTGTGGAAACACAAGAAAGTATATTTCTGATCCTGCAGCCCCCTCTATAGGACAACATTAGCATTAGAACCAGCATAAGTCTATGGCATTGATAAACATTGAAAAAATGGGATATTAAATGTTATTATAATGATTTTTACAATGCCTAGATATTAATTTTAAAGCAAAAAACTATTGCCAAATGTAATGTCATGTGTCACCTGCTTATTTGAATAAAGTCTGAGCATTTCTTGAGTAGATATTGGCCACACACACACACACACACACACACACACACACACACATACAGAGAGAGAGAGAGAGAGAAAGACAGACAGACTGATACACACACACACACACACACACACACATACAGAGAGAGAGAGAGACAGACAGACTGATACACACACACACACACACACACACACACACACACACACATACAGAGAGAGAGAGAAAGACAGACAGACTGATACACACACACACACACACACACACACACACACACACACACACACACACACACACACACACACACACACACACACTTCTGTTTTACATGTAGATATTTTAAATAAATTATTAGTAACACAATGCTTACTCCTAGTCTTGTAGTAATTTTTACACATTAATCATACCATCATTGTTTGGCAGAATTGTCAATACCACTGTTTAAATAAAATGAATTGATTGAATTTGTCAAAATGTGATTGTAAATGTTATAATAGTGGTTTTATAATGTCTAAATATGAATTATAGAGCAATATAATCAAGTAGTATGACAAAATGACTTTTTAAAACCAGCAGGTGGCAGCAGAGAACCACTCATTAGCTCATTTTCATTGTAAACGTCTGTTTTCCTTTAATGGGCACATTTTCCCGGGTGAATGCCTTTAATTTAATTTACTTATTCTATCTTTTCCCCTTTAAAACATATTTTCAGGTGTTATTTTGAATTGTAATGTAATATTGTGAAAAACACATCAAATGAACAAATTAATTGATAAACATTGTCAAAATGTGATTTGCAATGTTATTATAATGATTTTATAAAGTTTATATATGCTGAGTGAGCAGAATGAACCAATAAGTGGTCTTATGCTGCCCTCTGGTGGCTTTATGGCAATTTAATGTAATACACCAATATAAGCATTGTCACTTTTTTAACTTTTATAGAGGCATATATTGCCTGATCTCCATGAAATGTTGTATGCTTGTTTAGAGTCATGTGTCACACGTACTTCTCTCTTTTTGAGATTATCTAAACATTCAATGAGGAGTTAAAGGCTTTTTGGGGACATTTGGTCAAAATCACATATTGATATGACTATTATAGCCATCCAATTGTAAAAGTTATTTTTTCTATATAATTATTGACGTAGAGAGTCAGAATGAGCAGATCTAACAAATGATTTAAACATTATATTGCAACAGATGGAAAATACCATTTGCAGCTAATACAGGCAATTTTCCATAGGAAATGCATGGTTTTAAAGCTTTTTAACAGTTATAGCGCCACCTATAGTCCGATCTTCATAAAACTTTGCATGCTTCTTCAGCATGTTATGCCACATATACCCAACAATTTTCGTGAAGTTTTGAGTTTCCCTTTAGGATTTATAGGCTTTTGAGTGCATTTTCCCACACCTCTTTTCTAAATGACCCTGTTATAGCTTCCCAAAGGGTAAAGTTCAACTTTTTTTCAATAATTATTGATCTAGAGAGTCCAGAGAATTGTCCTAGACTGGTTTGGTTCCAATCAGGCAAAAAACCAGGGACTAGTTCGCAAAAGTAGGTTTTTAACATAATCGCGAATAGTTAATGAACGATTTGATTGACATCAATGGTTCTAGAGGCAAAGTTGTTCAGCATAAGGATATCTATCTTATGATATGCATATTTTGTGGATGTGTGCAACACCATGTGATTACAGAGCCATAAAACTCGTTAGCGCCAACTAGTGGCCGATTTCTTTCAAAATTCTTACAGACCTCTAGGTCTATGAGTCGAACATGCCCATCGAGTTTCATTCCGATCGGCCTCTGTTAACCTTGTCTTATAGGTGCTCAAACTTAATTGGTTGATGGCGGCCATGTTTTTTGAGATATGCCAATGTTCTCATATACATACATGGGGCCTTGGACCAAGACACTGCATACCAATTTTCGAGTCAATCGGACTAACGGTCAGGTGGTCATAGTCTTTTTTATGTTTTTTTCACATTATAGCGCCACCTAGGGCTCAATCTTCGCGATTTTTTCACTGTGACCTCAAATTGAGCCCATACACATGTGTACCAAGTTTGGTGACTATATCTCATTTAGTTGTTGAGTTATAGCCATTTTAGTAAAATTGGCTCCGCCCTGACAAACATTTTTACGCCCCTTAACGACCTTGAATCGAAATTTCAACTTTTTTTCGATAATTATTGATATTTAGACACCATAGAACATTTCTGCACTGGTTTGGTTCTGATCGGGCAAAAATCCAGGGACTAGTTCGCAAAAGTAAGTTTTCAACTAAATTCAAAATGGCGGAAAAATTTGCATACCGGAAATTAAATAGAAGATATACGTTTTTTTCGGCAATCACTCAGCTTTCCATTGATATAAGACACTTGAGTCTGTGACAAACGGTTTGGGAGATATGAGCAATTTCGCGCTTTTGGTTGCTGTAGCGCCACCTATAGGCCAATTGGGGTCATAGCTTTTCAGGTTCGTCCCAGGCTGAGGACTACCAACTGACAAAGTTTCAACGCTCCAGCATTTACGGTTTGGGCTGCACGATGCGTTTTACCGGAGAATAATAATAATATTAAAGCTGCAGGCAGCATTTATCGGTTCAAGCATTTAAAGCATTTAAAGCCTTTAAGCATTTAAGTCCTGTTGAATTTAAGGCCTTTAAACAGTAAATAATTAAAATTGACAGTTTAGGTGAAATTAAGTGATGAATTGACAAAATGTGATTTTAAAATGTTATAATGGTGACTTTATAAAGTCAAAATATGAATTATAGAACAAAATGACTATTTTAAGCAGCAGGTTGCAGTAGAGGATAACTCATTGGCTGACTTTAATTTTAAAAGTATATGTTTGTATTAAGACACATTTTCCATGTTAACTCTTATATGTGATTACACACATACATATTTGGTTGCAGAAATAGATATCTGAAATAGGTGGTGTACAACAGATGGCATAGTCCAGGTTTTCCCCTTTAAAACATATTTTTCAGAAATGTGGTAAACTTCGACAAAATGTGATTTGTAATGATTTTATAACATTTATTTTAAGTTAAATAGGATTGAACAAGTGATTTCATAATCTCAGATTGGAGTGAATAGCATGACAAAATGACCAGCAGGTGGCACCAGAGAACCATGAATGAATTTTCTATTCTTTTTATTTTTGCTTAATATCTCTGTAATGCAGCAATGTAAAATTCTGAAACTGGTCAGAGAGTGCCCAATGGCCCCTATAGAATGAGACTTTCCTGGGGTCCTGGACCAAGGGGACTGGAGTAATGCCCGGTTAAACATGTATCTTTTGGGGCTTATATCTCAAAACGGCTAGAGCAAAACTTTCAAAATCAGGTCGATTATAGGGCTGGATTTGCCCTTTAGAATGAGCTCTCAGATGTCTTCAGACTCATCCGTAGTCGGGAGTAAGATGCGATATAGGCGGGGGCCCGCGAAATAGCGATCCATGAGGGGCGTCCTAGAGGTCCGCATCGTTGTGTTCGGGCAAGGGCCCTGAGTGGTCTTACCCACCCGAGTTTGACAGCGCTGACACTTTCCGTTCCCGAGTTATGAGCGATTTTGTACCGGGTGTGGCGTCATTAGGCCGCCATTTTAAAAACGCGCCCGATGTTTTTCTCAAAAATCTCGTGAAAACTCAACGAAACGCCTGAAATTCATACCATTGATAGAGTTAATCTAGATGATTCGAAAAGGCAAGTGCTGCGAGATTGGTGGAGATTGTCCTTTAACTTTTGACTAGCTACAATTTAAAATTACCCTATCATATTCAAACAAATGCAAAAGTTTGATAATTATTGACCTAGAGAGTCAGAATGAGCAGATCTAACAAATGATTTAAACATTATGTGATAATAGATGGAAAAGACCATTTAAAGCCAATACAGGCAATTTACCATAGGAAATGCATGGTTTTAAAGCTTTTTAACAGTTATAGCGCCACCTATAGTTTGATCTCCATAACTTTGCATGCTTCTTCAGTATGTTATTTCACATATACCCAACAATTTTCGTGAAGTTTTGAGTTTTCCCTTAGGATTTAAAGGCTTTTGAGTGTATTTTGCCACGCCCATTTTCTAAATGACCCTGTTATAGCTTCCAAACGGGTAAAGTTCAACTTTTTTTCGATAATTATTGATCTAGAGAGTCAAGAGAATTGTCCTAGACTGGTTTGGTTCCGATCAGGCAAAAAACCAGGGACTAGTTCGCAAAAGTAGGTTTTTAACATAATCGCAAATATTTAATTAACGATTTGATTGACAGCAATGGTTCTAGAGGCAAAGTTGTTCAGCATGAGGAGATCTATCATATGATATGCACATTATGTGCATGTGTGCAACACCATGTGATTACAGAGCTATAAAACTCGTTAGCGCCAACTAGTGGCCGATTTCTTTCAAAATTGTTACAGACCTCTAGGGCCATGAGTCAAACATGCCCATCGAGTTTCGTTCCGATCGGCCTCCGTTAACCTTGTCTTATAGGTGCTCAAACTTAATTGGTTGATGGCGGCCATGTTTTTTGAGATATGCCGATGTTCTCAATAACTCTCATGGCACTTGGAACCTAGAAACTGCATACCGATTTTCATGTCAATTGGACCAACAGTCAGGTGGTCACAGCCTTTTTCATGTTTTTTTCATGTTATAGCGCCACCAAGTGGTCAATCGTCATATTTTTTTTTTTTTAACAAAGACTGAGCCCATACACATGTGTTCCAAGTTTGGTGAAATTATCTTATTGCTTTCTTGAGTTATAATATTTTTAGTAAAATAGGCTCCGCCTGAACCTCCATTTGTTGCCCCAAGCGACAATGAATCGAAATATCAAATTTTTTTGATAGATATAGATAATGAGACCATGGAGAACACTTTGGCACTGGTTTGGTTTCAATATGGCAAAAAACCTAGGACTAGTATGCAAAAGTAGGATTTTGACAAAATTCAAAATGGCGGAAAAATTTGCATACCGGAAATGAATTCGGAGATATACGTTTTGTCCGCCATGAGCTCAGCTTTCCAATGATATAAGGCACTTGACCCTTATGATCAACGGTTTAGGAGTTATGAGCAGTTTTGCGCAATTGATTGTTATAGCGCCACCTATAGGCCAATCTGGCTCATAATTTGATAACCTCTCCTCGATTTTTGGACTACCTATTGGCCAAGTTTCAAGTCGCTAGCCCTTACAGTTTGGTCTGCACAATGCGTTTTACGGGAGAATAATAATAATAATAATAATTAAAGCTGCAAGCAGCATTTAGCGGGGTTCGAGCTTTTAAGGCCTTTAAGCACACAAGCATAACAAGACAAGGTTCATTTAGCAAGCATTTAACCACTGACACAATAGATGGAAATGGCCATTTACAGCCAAACAGGCAATTAACTATAGGATATGTATGGTTTTCAAAGCTTTTTGTCAGTTACAGCGCCACCTATGGTCTAATTTACCATGTACTAGCATAGTTTACTATGATTTACCATGTTTCCACGTTCTAATATGATTGACCATGATTTACCCAATTGCAGTACGATTTACCACATTGTAGCCTGATTTACAATAGTTTACCATGATTTACCACATTGTAGTATGATTTGCAATGATAATAGCCTAATCTACCATAGTTTACTATGATTTACCATGTTTCCATATTCTAATATGATTTACCATGATTTACCACATTGTAGTATGATTTACCATGATCCTGGCATGATTTACCATAGTTTACCATGATTTACCATGAGTTACCACATTCTAATATGATTTACCATGATTTACCACGAGTTGCCACATTCTTATATGATTTACCATGACTTACCACATTGTGGTATGATTAACCATGATCCTAGCCTGATTTACCATAGTTTACCATGATTTACCATGTTTCCACATTCTAATATGATTTACCATGATTTACCACATTGTAGTATGATTTACCATGATCCTAGCCTCATTTACCATAGTTCACTATGATTTACCACATTGAGATTTGATTTACCATGATTCTAGCCTCTACATTTAATTGTAACCTGTGGAAACACAAGAAAGTATATTTCTGATCCTGCAGCCTCTATAGGACAACATTAGCATTACAGCCATCACAAGTATATGGCATTGATAAACATTGACAGAATGTGATATTAAATGTTATTATAATGATATTACAATTCCTAGATATGAATTTTAAAGCTAAAAACTATTGCCAAATGTAATGTCATGTGTCACGTGCTTATTTGAATAAAGTCTAGGCATTGTTTGAAATAGATATTGGCCACACACACACACACACATACAGAAAAAGAGAGAGAGAGAGAGAGAGAGAGAGAGAGAGAGAGAGAGAGAGAGAGAGAGAGAGAGGAAAGACAGACAGACAGACAGACACACACACACACACACACACACACAAACAGAGAGAGAGAGAGAGAGAGAGAGAGAGACAGAGACAGACAGACAGACAGACACACACACACACACACACACACACACACAGACACACACACACACACACACACACACACACACACACTTCTGTTTTACATATAGATATTTTAAATAAATGAATAGAAACAAAATGCTTACTCCTAGTCTTGTAGTAATTTTTACACATTAATCATACCATCATTTTTGGCAGAAATGTCAATACCACTGCTTAAATAAAAATTAATTGATCAAATTTGACAAAATGTGATTGTAAATGTTATAATAGTGGTTTTATAATATCTAAATATGAATTATAGAACATTATAAGTAGATAGTATGACAAAATGACTTTTTATAACCAGCAGGGGCAGCAGAGAATCACTCATTAGCTCATTTTCATTTTAAATGTCTGTTTTTTTATTTAATGGGCACATTTTCCAAGTGAATGCCTTCAAACGTGCTAACTCACATACACATTTTGTTTCAGATATAGATATATGAATAAAATAATGGGTAACAAATGACTTATTCCAAGTTTTCCCCTTTAAAACATATTTTCAGGTGTTATTTTAATTGTAATTTAATATTATTGTAAAACATACATCAAATTAACAATTTAATTGATAAACATTGTCAAAATGTGATTTGCAAATGTTATTATAAGTGAGCAGAATGAACCAATAAGTGGTCTTATGCTGCCCTCTGGTGGCTTTATGGCAATTTAATTTAATACACCAATATAAGCATTGTCACTTTTTACTTTTATAGAGGCATCTATTGCCTGATCTCCATGGAATTTTGTATGCTTGTTTAGAGTCATATGTCACATGTACTTTCCTCTTTTTGAGATGATCTAAACATCCATTGAGGAGTTAAAGGCTTTTTGGGGACATTTGGTCAAAATCACATATTGATATGACTCTATTATAGCCATCCAATTGCAAAAGTTATTTTTCTATATCATTATTGACCTAGAGAGTCAGAATGAGCAGATTTAACAAATTATTTAAACATTATATTGCAACAGATGAAAAATACCATTTGCAGCTAATACAGGCAATTTTCCATAGGAAATGCATGGTTTTAAAGGTTTTAACAGTTATAGCGCCAGCTATAGTCTGATCTCCATAAAACTTTGCATGCTTCTTCAGCATGTTATGCCACATATACCCAACAATTTTCGTGAAGTTTTGAGTTTCCCTTTAGGATTTATAGGCTTTTGAGTGCATTTTTCCACACCTCTTTTTTAAATGACCCTGTTATAGCCATCCAAATTCAAAAATTCAACTTTTTTTCGATAATTATTGATCTAGAGAGTCCAGAGAATTGTCCTAGACTGGTTTGGTTCCGATCGGGCAAAAAACCAGGGACTAGTTCGCAAAAGTAGGTTTTTAACATAATTGCCAATATTTAATGAACGATTTGATTGACAGCAATAGTTCTAGAGGCAAAGTTGTTCAGTATGAGGAGATCTATCAAATGATATTCATATTTTGTGGATGTGTGCAACACCACGTGATTACAGAGCCATAAAACTCGTTAGCGCCAAATAGTGGCCGATTTCTTTCAAAATTCTTACAGACCTCTAGGGCCATGAGTCAAACATGCCCACCGAGTTTCATTCCGATCGGCCTCCATTAACCTTGTCTAATAAGTGCTCAAATTTAATTGGCTGTGGCGGCCATGTTTTTTAAGATACGCCAATATCCTCATAGACATACATGGTACCTTGGACCAAGACACTGCATACCAATTTTCAAGTCAATCGGACTAGCGGTCGTGTGGTTATAGCCCTTTTTGTGTTTTTTTCATGTTATAGCGCCACCAAGTGGTTAATCGTCGCGAATTTTTTATCCTGACCAAAAACTGAGCCCATACATATGTTTCCCAAGTTTGGTGAAGATATCTCATTTCGTTTTTGAGTTATAGCCTTTTTAGTAAAATAGGCCCCGCCCTAAACGTTCGTTTTTACGCCCCTTAACAACCGTGAATCGAAATTTCAACATTTTTTCAATTATTATTGATAATTAGACTCCAGAGAACATTTTGGCACTGGTTTGGTTTTGATCGGGCAAAACCAGGGACTAGTTTGCAAAAGTAGGTTTTCAACAAAATTCAAAATGGCGGAAAAATTTTAATGACGGAAATAAAATCGGAGATATACATTTTGTTCGCCAAGTTCTCAGCTTTCCAATGATATAAGACACTTGAGTGTGGGCCAAACGGTTTAGGAGTTATGAGCCCTTTTGCGCAATTGATTGCTATAGCGCCACCTATAGGCCAATCTGGCTCATAATTTGATAACCTCTCCTCGATTTTTGTACTACCTATTGGCCAAGTTTCAAGTCTCTAGCCCTTACGGTTTGGTCTGCACGATGCGTTTTTCGGCTGAATAATAATAATAATAATTAAAGCTGCAAGCAGCATTTAGCGGGGTTCAAGCATTTAAGGTTTTTAAGGACTTAAAGCCTAAAAGCATCAAAAGACACCAAGGTTCATTTAGCAAGCATTTAACCACTGACATAATAGATGAAAATGAACATTTACAGCCAATAAATGCAATTTAATATAGGATGTGTGTGGTTTTCAAAGCTTTTTGTCAGTTATAGCGCCACATATGGTCTAATTTACCATGTACTAGCATAGTTTACCATGATTTACCATGTTCTAGTGTGATTTACCATGATTCACCATAGTTTACCTTGATTTACCATGTTCTTGCCTGATTTACCATGATATTCCCTGTGTTAGTGATTTAACATACTTTACTGTGATTCGCCATATTTTACCATGAATTACCATAGCTTACATTGATTTAGCATGTCCTGGCATGATTTACTGTGATTTACCATGTTCCAGTTTGATTTACCATGATCCTAGCCTGATTTACCACAGTTTACTACGATTTACCATGTTTCCACATTCTAATATGATTTAACACGATTTACCACATTGTAGTATGATTAACCATGATCCTATCCTGATTTACCATAGTTTACCATGATTTACCATGATTTACCATGTTTCCACATTCTAATATGATTTACTATGATTTACCACATTGTAGGATGATTTACCATGATCCTGGCATGATTTACCATAGTTTACCATGATTTACCACGAGTTACCACATTCTAATATGATTTACCATGATTTACCACAAATTGCCACATTCTAATATGATTTACCATGATTTACCACAAATTGCCACATTCTAATATGATTTACCATGATCCTAGCCTAATTTACCATAGTTTACCATGATTTACCATGTTTCCACATTCTAATTTGATTTACCACATTGTAGTATGATTTACCATGATTTACCACATTGTGGTATGATTCACCATGATTATAGCATTATTTACCATAGTTCACCATGATTTACCACATTCTAATGTGATTTACCATGATTTACCCCATTGAGGTTTGATTCACCATGATTCTAGCCTATACATTTAATTTTAACCTGTGGAAACACAATAAAGTATATTTCTGATCCTGCAGCCCCTCTATAGGACAACATTAGCATTAGAACCAGCATAAGTCTATGGCATTGATAAACATTGACAAAATGGGATATGAAATGTTATTATAATGATTTTACAATGCCTAGATATGAATTTTAAAGCAAAAACTATTGCCAAATGTAATGTCATGTGTCACCTGCTTATTTGAATAAAGTCTGAGCATTTCTTGAGTAGATATTGGCCACACACACACACACACACACACACACACACACACACACACACACACACACACACACACACACACACACACACACACACACATACAGAGAGAGAGAGACAGAAAGACAGACAGACAGATACACACACACACACACACACACACACACACACACACACACACACACACACACACACACACACAGCAGACATACAGAGAGAGAGAGAGAGAGACAGAAAGACAGACAGATAGATACATGACAGATGCCACACACACACAGCACACACACAATAATGCTTTAAATAAATTATTAGTAACACAATGCTTACTCCTAGTCTTGTAGTAATTTTTACACATTAATCATACCATCATTGTTTGGCAGAATTGTCAATACCACTGTTTAAATAAAAATGAATTGATCGAATTTGTCCAAAT
The DNA here is from genome assembly GCA_023029165.1 of Gobiocypris rarus. Lineage (NCBI taxonomy): Eukaryota > Metazoa > Chordata > Actinopteri > Cypriniformes > Gobionidae > Gobiocypris > Gobiocypris rarus. The sequence continues at coordinate 28,198,321 of CM040914.1, read as the reverse complement.
GTGATTGTTAATGTTATAATAGTGTTTTTATAATGTCTAAATATGAATTATAGAGCAATATAATCAAGTAGTATGACAAAATGACATTTTAAAACCAGCAGGGGCAGCAGAGAACCACTCATTAGCTCATTTTCATTTTAAATGTCTGTTTTCCATTTAATGGGCACATTTTCCCAGGTGAATGCCTTCAAATGTGCTAACTCACATACACATTTTGTTGCAGATATAGATATTTGAATTTAATAAAGGATATACCAAATTACTTATTCTATCTTTTCCCTTTAAAACATATTTTCAGGTGTTATTTTGAATTGTAATGTAATATTGTGAAAAACACATCAAATTAACAAATTAATTGATAAACATTGTCAAAATGTGATTTGCAATGTTATTATAATGATTTTATAAAGTGTATATATGCTTAGTGAGCAGAATGAACCAATAAGTGGTCTTATGCTGCCCTCTGGTGGCTTTATGGCAATTTAATGTAATACACCAATATAAGCATTGTCACTTTTTAACTTTTATAGAGGCATCTATTGCCTGATCTCCATGAAATGTTGTATGCTTGTTTAGAGTCATGTGTCACATGTACTTCCCTCTTTTTGAGATTATCTAAACATTCAATGAGGAGTTAAAGGCTTTTTGGGGACATTTGGTCAAAATCACATATTGATATGACTATTATAGCCATCCAATTGCAAAAGTTATTTTTTCTATATAATTATTGACCTAGAGAGTCAGAATGAGCAGATCTAACAAATGATTTAAACATTATATTGCAACTGATGGAAAATACCATTTGCAGCTAATACAGGCAATTTTCCATAGGAAATGCATGGTTTTAAAGCTTTTAACAGTTATAGCGCCACCTATAGTCCGATCTCCATAAAACTTTGCATGCTTCTTCAGCATGTTATGCCACATATACCCAACAATTTTCGTGAAGTTTTGAGTTTCCCTTTAGGATTTATAGGCTTTTGAGTGCATTTTTCCACACCTCTTTTTTAAATGACCCTGTTATAGCCATCCAAATGCAAAAGTTCAACTTTTTTTCAATAATTATTGATCTAGAGAGTCCAGAGAATTGTCCTAGACTGGTTTGGTTCCGATCGGGCAAAAAACCAGGGACTAGTTCAAAAGTAGGTTTTTAACATAATTGTAAATATTTAATGAGCGATTTGATTGACAGCAATGGTTCTAGAGGCAAAGTTGTTCAGCATAAGGAGATCTATCATATGATATGCATATTTTGTGGATGTGTGCAACACCATGTGATTACAGAGCCATAAAACTCGTTAGCGCCAACTAGTGGCGATTTCTTTCAAAATTCTTACAGACCTCTAGGGCCATGAGTCGAGCATGCCCATCGAGTTTCGTTCCGATCGGCCTCCGTTAACCTTGTCTTATAGGTGCTCAAACTTAATTGGTTGATGGCGGCCATGTTTTTGAGATACGCCAATGTCCTCATAGACATACATGGGGCCTTGGACCAAGACACTGCATCACCAATTTTCAAGTCAATCAGACTAACGGTCAGGTGGTCATAGCCTTTATTATGTTTTGTAACATTATAGCGCCACCTAGAGCTCAATCTTCGCTTTTTTTACTTTGACCTCAAATTGAGCCCATACATACGTGTACCAAGTTTGATGAATATATCTCATTTACTTTTTGAGTTATAGCCTTTTTAGTAAAATAGGCTCCGCCCTGAATGTCCATTTTGTCGCCCTTATCGACCATGAATCGAAATTTCTACTTTTTTTCAATGATTATTGATATTCAGTCTCCAGAGAACAGTTGTGCACTGGTTTGGTTCGATCGGGCAAAAACCAGGGACTAGTTCGCAAAGTAGGTTTTCAACAAAATTCAAAATGGCGGAAAAATTTGCATACCGGAAATGAAATCGGAGATATACGTTTTGTTTGGCAAGGACTCAGCTTTCCAGTGATATAAGACACTTGAGTGTGGACCAAACGGTTTAGGAGTTATGAGCTATTTTGCGCTTTTGGTTGCTGTAGCGCCACCTATAGGCCATTTGGGGTCATAGCTTCTCAGGGTCGTCCCAGGCTGAGGACTACCATCTGACAAAGTTTCAACGCTCCAGCCCTTACGGTTTGGGCTGCACGATGCGTTTTACCGGAGAATAATAATAATTAAAGCTGCAAGCAGCATTTAGCGGGGTTCGAGCTTTTAAGGCCTTTAAGCACACAAGCATAACAAGACAAGGTTCATTTAGCAAGCATTTAACCACTGACACAATAGATGGAAATGGCCATTTACAGCCAAACAGGCAATTAACTATAGGATATGTATGGTTTTCAAAGCTTTTTGTCAGTTACAGCGCCACCTATGGTCTAATTTACCATGTACTAGCATAGTTTACAATGATTTACCATGGTCTAGTGTGATTTACCATGATTCACCATAGTTTACCATGATTTACCATGTTCTAGTGTGATTTACCATGATTCACCATAGATTACCTTGATTTACCATGTTCTTGCCTGATTTACCATGATATTCCCTGTGTTAGTGATTTACCATACTTTACCGTGATTTGCCATATTTTACCATGAATTGTCATAGCTTACATTGATTTAGCATGTCCTAGAAAGATTTACTTTGATTTACCATGTTTCAGTTTGATTTACCATGATTCTATTCTGATTTACCATAGTTTACTATGATTTACCATGTTTCCACGTTCTAATATGATTGACCATGATTTACCCAATTGCAGTCGATTTACCACATTGTAGCCTGATTTACAATAGTTTACCATGATTTACCACATTGTAGTATGATTTGCAATGATAATAGCCTAATCTACCATAGTTTACTATGATTTACCATGTTTCCATATTCTAATATGATTTACCATGATTTACCACATTGTAGTATGATTTACCATGATCCTGGCATGATTTACCATAGTTTACCATGATTTACCATGAGTTACCACATTCTAATATGATTTACCATGATTTACCGAGTTGCCACATTCTTATATGATTTACCATGACTTACCACATTGTGGTATGATTAACCATGATCCTAGCCTGATTTACCATAGTTTACCATGATTTACCATGTTTCCACATTCTAATATGATTTACCATGATTTACCACATTGTAGTATGATTTACCATGATCCTAGCCTCATTTACCATAGTTCACCATGATTTACCACATTGAGATTTGATTTACCATGATTCTAGCCTCTACATTTAATTGTAACCTGTGGAAACACAAGAAAGTATATTTCTGATCCTGCAGCCCCCTCTATAGGACAACATTAGCATTACAGCCATCACAAGTATATGGCATTGATAAACATTGACAGAATGTGATATTAAATGTTATTATAATGATATTACAATTCCTAGATATGAATTTTAAAGCTAAAAACTATTGCCAAATGTAATGTCATGTGTCACGTGCTTATTTGAATAAAGTCTAGGCATTGTTTGAAATAGATATTGGCCACACACACACACACACATACAGAAAAAGAGAGAGAGAGAGAGAGAGAGAGAGAGAGAGAGAGAGAGAGAGAGAAAGACAGACAGACAGACAGACACACACACACACACACACACAAACAGAGAGAGAGAGAGAGAGAGAGAGACAGAGACAGACAGACAGACACACACACACACACACACACACACACACACACACACACACACACACACACACACACACACACACACACACACTTCTGTTTTACATATAGATATTTTAAATAAATGAATAGAAACAAAATGCTTACTCCTAGTCTTGTAGTAATTTTTACACATTAATCATACCATCATTTTTGGCAGAAATGTCAATACCACTGCTTAAATAAAAATTAATTGATCAAATTTGACAAAATGTGATTGTAAATGTTATAATAGTGGTTTTATAATATCTAAATATGAATTATAGAACATTATAAGTAGATAGTATGACAAAATGACTTTTTATAACCAGCAGGGGCAGCAGAGAATCACTCATTAGCTCATTTTCATTTTAAATGTCTGTTTTTCATTTAATGGGCACATTTTCCAAGTGAATGCCTTCAAGCGTGCTAACTCACATACACATTTTGTTTCAGATATAGATATATGAATAAAATAATGGGTAACAAATGACTTATTCAAGTTTTCCCCTTTAAAACATATTTTCAGGTGTTATTTTAATTGTAATTTAATATTATTGTAAAAACATACATCAAATTAACAATTTAATTGATAAACATTGTCAAAATGTGATTTGCAAATGTTATTATAAGTGAGCAGAATGAACCAATAAGTGGTCTTATGCTGCCCTCTGGTGGCTTTATGGCAATTTAATTTAATACACCAATATAAGCATTGTCACTTTTTACTTTTATAGAGGCATCTATTGCCTGATCTCCATGGAATTTTGTATGCTTGTTTAGAGTCATATGTCACATGTACTTTCCTCTTTTTGAGATGATCTAAACATCCATTGAGGAGTTAAAGGCTTTTTGGGGACATTTGGTCAAAATCACATATTGATATGACTCTATTATAGCCATCCAATTGCAAAAGTTATTTTTCTATATCATTATTGACCTAGAGAGTCAGAATGAGCAGATTTAACAAATTATTTAAACATTATATTGCAACAGATGAAAAATACCATTTGCAGCTAATACAGGCAATTTTCCATAGGAAATGCATGGTTTTAAAGGTTTTTAACAGTTATAGCGCCAGCTATAGTCTGATCTCCATAAAACTTTGCATGCTTCTTCAGCATGTTATGCCACATATACCCAACAATTTTCGTGAAGTTTTGAGTTTCCCTTTAGGATTTATAGGCTTTTGAGTGCATTTTCCACACCTCTTTTTAAATGACCCTGTTATAGCCATCCAAATTCAAAAATTCAACTTTTTTCGATAATTATTGATCTAGAGAGTCAGAGAATTGTCCTAGACTGGTTTGGTTCGATCGGGCAAAAAACCAGGGACTAGTTCGCAAAAGTAGGTTTTTAACATAATTGCCAATATTTAATGAGCGATTTGATTGACAGCAATAGTTCTAGAGGCAAAGTTGTTCAGTATGAGGAGATCTATCAAATGATATTCATATTTTGTGGATGTGTGCAACACCACGTGATTACAGAGCCATAAAACTCGTTAGCGCCAACTAGTGGCGATTTCTTTCAAAATTCTTACAGACCTCTAGGGCCATGAGTCAAACATGCCCACGAGTTTCATTCGATCGGCCTCCATTAACCTTGTCTAATAAGTGCTCAAATTTAATTGGCTGTGGCGGCCATGTTTTTTAAGATACGCCAATATCCTCATAGACATACATGGTACCTTGGACCAAGACACTGCATACCAATTTTCAAGTCAATCGGACTAAGTGTGGTTATAGCCCTTTTTGTGTTTTTCATGTTATAGCGCCACCAAGTGGTTAATCGTCGCGAATTTTTTATCCTGACCAAAAACTGAGCCCATACATATGTTTACCAAGTTTGGTGAAGATATCTCATTTCGTTTTGAGTTATAGCCTTTTTAGTAAAATAGGCCCGCCTAAACGTTCGTTTTACGCCCTTAACAACCGTGAATCGAAATTTCAACATTTTTTCAATTATTATTGATAATTAGACTCCAGAGAACATTTTGGCACTGGTTTGGTTTTGATCGGGCAAAAAACCAGGGACTAGTTTGCAAAAGTAGGTTTTCAACAAAATTCAAAATGGCGGAAAAATTTTAATGACGGAAATAAAATCGGAGATATACATTTTGTTCGCCAAGTTCTCAGCTTTCCAATGATATAAGACACTTGAGTGTGGGCCAAACGGTTTAGGAGTTATGAGCCCTTTTGCGCAATTGATTGCTATAGCGCCACCTATAGGCCAATCTGGCTCATAATTTGATAACCTCTCCTCGATTTTTGTACTACCTATTGGCCAAGTTTCAAGTCTCTAGCCCTTACGGTTTGGTCTGCACGATGCGTTTTTCGGCTGAATAATAATAATAATAATAATAATTAAAGCTGCAGGCAGCATTTATCGAGTTCAAGCATTTAAAGCATTTAAAGCCTTTAAGCATTTAAGGCCTGTTGAATTTAAGGCCTTTAAACAGTAAATAATTAAAATTGACAGTTTAGGTGAAATTAAGTGATGAACTGACAAAATGTGATTTTAAAATGTTATAATGGTGACTTTATAAAGTCAAAATATGAATTATAGAACAAAATGACTATTTTAAGCAGCAGGTTGCAGTAGAGGATAACTCATTGGCTGACTTTAATTTTAAAAGTATATGTTTGTATTAAGACACATTTTCCATGTTAACTCTTATATGTGATTACACACATACATATTTGGTTGCAGAAATAGATATCTGAAATAGGTGGTGTACAACAGATGGCATAGTCCAGGTTTTCCCCTTTAAAACATATTTTTCAGAAATGTGGTAAACTTCGACAAAATGTGATTTGTAATGATTTTATAACATTTATTTTAAGTTAAATAGGATTGAACAAGTGATTTCATAATCTCAGATTGGAGTGAATAGCATGACAAAATGACCAGCAGGTGGCACCAGAGAACCATGAATGAATTTTCTATTCTTTTATTTTTGCTTAATATCTCTGTAATGCAGCAATGTAAAATTCTGAAATTTGGGTCAGAGAGAGTGCCCAATGGCCTATAGAATGAGACTTTCCCTGGGGTCCTGGACCAAGGGGACTGGAGTAATGCCGGTTAAACATGTATCTTTTGGGGCTTATATCTCAAAAAGCGGCTAGAGCAAAACTTTGAAAATCAGGTCGATTATAGGGCTGGATTTGCCCTTTAGAATGAGCTCTCACATGTCTTCAGACTCATCCGTAGTCGGGAGTAAGATCACGATATAGGCGGGGTCCCAGCGAAATAGCGATCAGCGGCGTCCTAGAGGTCCAATCGTTGTGTTCGGGCAAGGGCCTGAGTGGTCTTACCCACCCGAGTTTGACAAGCGCTGACACTTTCCGTTCCCGAGTTATGAGCGATTTTGTACTGGGTGTGGCGTCATTGGCGGCGCCATTTTAAGCAGCGCCCGATGTTTTTCTCAAAAATCTCGTGAAAACTCAAAACGCCTGAAATTCATACCATTGATAGAGTTAATCTAGATGATTCGAAAAAGGCAAGTGCTGCGAGATTGGTGGAGATTGTCCTTTAACTTTTGACTAGCTACAATTTAAAATTACCCTATCATATTCAAACAAATGCAAAAGTTTGATAATTATTGACCTAGAGAGTCAGAATGAGCAGATCTAACAAATGATTTAAACATTATGTGATAATAGATGGAAAAGACCATTTAAAGCCAATACAGGCAATTTACCATAGGAAATGCATGGTTTTAAAGCTTTTTAACAGTTATAGCGCCACCTATAGTTTGATCTCCATAAAACTTTGCATGCTTCTTCAGTATGTTATTTCACATATACCCAACAATTTTCGTGAAGTTTTGAGTTTTCCTTTAGGATTTAAAGGCTTTTGAGTGTATTTTGCCATGCCCCTTTCTAAATGACCCTGTTATAGCTTCCCAAAGGGTAAAGTTCAACTTTTTCGATAATTATTGATCTAAAGAGTCAAGAGAATTGTCCTAGACTGGTTTGGTTCCGATCAGGCAAAAACCAGGGACTAGTTCGCAAAAGTAGGTTTTTAACATAATCGCGAATATTTAATGAACGATTTGATTGACAGCAATGGTTCTAGAGGCAAAGTTGTTCAGCATGAGGAGATCTATCATATGATATGCACATTTTGTGGATGTGTGCAACACCATGTGATTACAGAGCCATAAAACTTGTTAGCGCCAACTAGTGGCCGATTTCTTTCAAAAGTGTTACAGACCTCTAGGGCCATGAGTCAACATGCCCATCGAGTTTCGTTCGATCGGCCTCCGTTAACCTTGTCTTATAGGTGCTCAAACTTAATTGGTTGATGGCGGCCATGTTTTTTGAGATATGCCGATGTTCTCAATAACTCTCACGGCACTTGGAACCTAGACACTGCATACCGATTTTCATGTCAATTGACCAACAGTCAGGTGGTCATAGCCTTTTCATGTTTTTTCATGTTATAGCGCCACCAAGTGGTCAATCGTCGTAATTTTATTTTTTTTTAACAAAGACTGAGCCCATACACATGTGTTCCAAGTTTGGTGAAATTATCTTATTGCTTTCTTGAGTTATAATATTTTTAGTAAAATAGGCTCCGCCTGAACCTCCATTTTGTTGCCCCAAAGCGACAATGAATCGAAATATCAAGTTTTTTTGATAGATATAGATAATGAGACCATGGAGAACACTTTGGCACTGGTTTGGTTTCAATATGGCGAAAAACCTAGGACTAGTATGCAAAAGTAGGTTTTTGACAAAATTCAAAATGGCGGAAAAATTTGCATACCGGAAATGAATTCGGAGATATACGTTTTGTCCGTCATGAGCTCAGCTTTCCAATGATATAAGGCACTTGACCCTTATGATCAATGGTTTAGGAGTTATCCAATCTGGCTCATAATTTGATAACCTCTCCTCGATTTTTGGACTACCTATTGGCTAAGTTTCAAGTCTGGGTTTCAGCACTTGCTCGAACCCTAATAATAAAAATCAGTACAAATACAATAGGGTTTCAGCACGTGCTCGAACCCCTAATAATAATAATAATAAAATCCATTACAATTACAATAGGGTTTCAGCACTTCGTGCTCGAACCCCTAATAAAAATCAGTACAATTACAATAGGGTTTCAGCACTTCGTGCTTGAACCCCTAATAATAATAACAAGCAGCATTTAGCGGGTTCAAGCATTTAAGGCCTTTTAAGGACTTAAAGCCTAAAAGCATCAAAAGACACCAAGGTTCATTTAGAAAGCAATTAACCACTGACATAATAGATGAAAATGACCATTTACAGCCAATAAAGGATATTTAATATAGGATATGTATGGTTTTCAAAGCTTTTTGTCAGTTATAGTGCCACCTATGGTCTAATTTACCATGTACTAGCATAGTTTACCATGATTTACCATGTTCTAGTGTGATTTACCATGATTCACCATAGTTTACCTTGATTTACCTTGTTCTTGCCTGATTTACCATGATATTCCCTGTGTTAGTGATTTAACATACTTTACTGATTCGCCATATTTTACCATGAATTACCATAGCTTACATTGATTTAGCATGTCCTGGCATGATTTACTGTGATTTACCATGTTCCAGTTTGATTTACCATGATTCTAGCCTGATTTACCATAGTTTACTACGATTTACCATGTTTCCACATTCTAATATGATTTACCACGATTTACCACATTGTAGTATGATTTACCATGATCCTAGCCTGATTTACCATAGTTTACCATGATTTACCATGTTTCCACATTCTATTATGATTTACCACATTGTAGTATGATTTACCATGATTTACCACATTGTAGTATGATTCACCATGATTATAGCATTATTTACCATAGTTCAGCATGATTTACCACATTCTAATGTGATTTACCATGATTTACCCCATTGAGGTTTGATTCACCATGATTCTAGCCTATACATTTAATTTTAACCTGTGGAAACACAATAAAGTATATTTCTGATCCTGCAGCCCTCTATAGGACAACATTAGCATTAGAACCAGCATAAGTCTATGGCATTTATAAACATTGACAAAATGAGATATTAAATGTTATTATAATGATTTTTACAATGCCTAGATATTAATTTTAAAGCAAAAAAACTATTGCCAAATGTAATGTCATGTGTCACCTGCTTATTTGAATAAAGTCTGAGCATTTCTTGAGTAGATATTGGCCACACACACACACACACACACACACACACACACACACACACACACACACACACACACACACACACACACACACACACACACACACACACACACACACACACACATACAGAGAGAGAGAAAGACAGACACACACACACACACACACACACACACACACACACACACACACACACACACACACACACACACACACACACACACACACACACACACACACACTTCTGTTTTACATGTAGATATTTTAAATAAATTTTTTGTGTGTTATTTTTTTGTTGTAATTATATAATGAAAAAAACATCAAATGAACAAACATTCAATGAATTAAATTATTGTCAAAATATATTGATTTGATATTATGATAATTTATAAAGTTTATATATTATTGCTTAGTGAGCAGAATGAACAATAAGTGGTCTTATATTGCCCTCTGGTGGCCAATTTAATGTAATACACCAATATAAAATGCATTTTTCACTTTTAACTTTTATAGAGGCATCTATTGCCTGATCTCCATGAAATGTTGTATGCTTGTTTAAGTCATGTGTCACATGTACCCCTTTTCTTTTTGAGATTATCTAAACATTCATTGAGGAGTTAAAGGCTTTTTGGGGACATTTGGTCAAAATCACATATTGATTTGACTATTATAGCCATCCAATTGTAAAAGTTATTTTTCTATATAATTATTGATCTAGAGAGTCAGAATGAGCAGATCTAACAAATGATTTAAACATTATATTGCAACAGATAAAACACCATTTGACAGCTAATAGAGGCAATTTTCCATAGGAGATTTTAAAGCTTTTTGTTATGTGTAACACCTATAGTTTGAGCCATAAAACTTTGCTAACTAGTGATCTTCAAAATTCTACATGCTTAGGCCATATATAACATTGAAGTTTTGAGTTTACCTTTAGGATTTATAGGCTTTGAGTGCATTTTTCCACACTCTTTTTAAATGACTCTGTTATAGCCATCCAAATGCAAAAGTTCAACTTTTTCAGGTGGTCAGGTCAGGTGGTCATAGCCTTTATTATGTTTTTGTAACATTATAGCGCCACCTAGAGCTCAATCTTCACGATTTTTTCACTGTGACCTCAAATTGAGCCCATACACATGTGTACCAAGTTTGGTGAATATATCTCATTTAGGTTTTGAGTTATAGCCATTTTAGTAAAATTGGCTCCGCCCTGACAAACATTTTTACGCCCCTTAACGACCTTGAATCGAAATTTCAACTTTTTTTCGATAATTATTGATATTTAGACTCCATAGAACATTTCTGCACTGGTTTGGTTCTGATCGGGCAAAAATCCAGGGACTAGTTCGCAAAAGTAGGTTTTCAACAAAATTCAAAATGGCGGAAAAATTTGCATACCGGAAATGAAATCGAGATATACGTTTTGTTTGGCAGGGACTCAGCTTTCCAGTGATATAAGACACTTGAGTGTGGACCAAACGGTTTAGGAGTTATGAGCTATTTTGCGCTTTTGGTTGCTGTAGCGCCACCTATAGGCCATTTGGGGTCATAGCTTCTCAGGGTCGTCCCAGGCTGAGGACTACCATCTGACAAAGTTTCAACGCCCAGCCCTTACGGTTTAGAATAATAATTAAAGCTGCGAGCAGCATTTAGCGGGTTCGAGTATTTAAGGTTTTAAGAATGGTGTATTTCAACATGGCCACCATCAACCAGTGAAGTTTGTCCTATCGGAACTTATTGGTTGATGGTGGCCATGTTTTTTTAAATACACCAATGTCCTCATAGATATAAATGGTAACTTGGGCCAAGACACTGCATACCAATTTTCGAGTCAATTGGACTAACGATCAGGTGGCCATAGCCCTTTTAATTTTTTTTTCATGTTATAGCGCCACCAAGTGGTCAATCGTCGCAATTTTTTGTAGCGTGACCTAGGATTGAGCCCATACACATGTGTACCAAGTTTGGTGAATATATCTCATTTCGTTCTTGAGTTATAACATTTTTTGTAAAATTGGCTCCACCCTAAATGTACATTTTCACGCCCTTATCGTCCTTGAATCGAAATTTCTACTTTTTTCAATAATCATTGATAGTCAGACTCAGAGCACATTTCTTCACTGGATTGGTTCCGATCGGGCAAAAACCTAGGACTAGTTTGCAAAAGTAGGTTTTGACAAAATTCAAAATGGCGGAAAATTTGCATACCGGAAATGAAATCGGATATATACGCTTTGTTTGACATGGACTCACCTTTCCAGTGATATAAGACACTTGAGTCTGTGACAAATGGTTTGGGAGTTATGATCTATTATGCGCTTTTGATCGCTGTAGCGCCACCTATTGGCCAATCAGGGTTATATCTTCTCAGGTTCTCCCCAACTTGAGGGCTACCATCTGGCCAGGTTTGAAGTCTCTAGCCCTTACGGTTTGGTCTGCACGATCAGTTTTAGGGAGAAGAAAATAATAATAACTTATCCAGCAGGTGGCAGCAGATAACCACTCATTGGCTCACTTTCATTTAAAAACAGTCTGTTTTTTCATTTAATGGGCACATTTTCCAAGTTAATGCCTTCAAAGGTGCCAACTCACATACACATTTGTTGCATATATAGATATTTGAAATAAATAATGGGTAACCAATTGTTTATTTTAGGTTTTCCTTTAAAACATCTTTTCAGGTATTATTGTAACTATAATGCAATATTATTGCAAAAACATCAATTAAATTAACAAATGAAGTGTTAAACCTCAACAAAAGGTGATTTGTAATGTTATTTTAATGATTGTATACAGTTTTAATATGATTAAACTGCATTATTAAGGAGAATGAGCCAATGAGTGGTCTTCTGCTGCCCTCCGGTGGTTGTACTTGGAATTGCAGGTGATGTGCAATGATAGGCAAACTGTCAGATTTTACCATTTTAGCTGTTGTAGACGCACCTTTTGCCCGATCTCAGTGGAATATTGCATGCTTGTTTAGAGTCATATGCCACATGTGCTCACACACTTTTAAGAAGATCTGAGCATTACATGAGGAGTTATGGTCTTTGGTGACACTTGGCCAAGGTCTCATTTTGAAATGACCCTTTTATAAGAACACAAAGTGCAAAGTTCAATTTTTTTGAAAATTATCTATCAAGAGAGTCCAGAAAATTATACTGCATTTGTTTTATTCAGATTGATCAAAAATCCTAGGACTAGTTTACAAAAGTAGATTTTTAACATAATTGTGAATATTTAATTAAAAATTTGATTGACACCAGTGGTTCTTGAGGCAAAGTTGTTCAACATGAGGAGATCTATCCAGTGATATGAATATTGTGTGGATATGTGTAACACCACGTGATTACAGCCAATACAGGCCGTTTACCATAGGCAGTGCATGGTTTTTAAAGCTTATTAACAGTTATAGCGCCACCTATGGTCCGATTTCCATTAAAGTGTGAATCCTTCTTTAGACTCACATGCTACACGTGCGCACCAATTTTTGTGAAGTTTTGAGTTTCCCTTTAGGATTTATAGGCTTGTGAGTGCATTTTGCCACACCTATTCTTTAAATGACCCTGTTATAGCCATCCAAATGCAAAAGTTCAACTTTTTTTCAATAATTATTGATCTAGAGAGTCCAGAATTGTCCTAGACTGGTTTGGTTCCGATCGGGTAAAAACCAGGGACTAGTTTGCAAAAGTAGGTTTTTAACATAATCACGAATATTTAATGAACGATTTGATTGACAGCAATGGTTCTAGAGGCAAAGTTGTTCAAAATGAGGAGATCTATCATATGATATGCATATTTTGTGGATGTGTGCAACACCATGTGATTACAGAGCCATAAAACTCGTTAGCGCCAACTAGTGGCCGATTTCTTTCAAAATTCTTACAGACCTCTAGGCCATGAGTCGAACATGCTCATCGAAGTTTCGCTCCGATCGGCCTCCGTTAACCTTTGTCTTATAGGTGCTCAAATTTAATTGGTTGATGGCGCTATGTTTTTTGAGATACGCCAATGTCCTCATAGACATACATGGGGCCTTGACCAAGACACTGCATACCAATTTTTGAGTCAATCGGACTAACGGTCAGGTGGTCATAGTCTTTTTTAAGTTTTTTGCCCATTATAGCGCCACCTAGAGCTCAATCTTCGCGATTTTTTTATCGTGACCAAGGACTGAGCCCATACAAATGTGTACCAAGTTTGGTGAAGATATCTCATTTCGTTTTTGAGTTATAGCCTTTTTAGTAAAATAGGCTCCGCCTTGAACGTCCATTTTGGCGCCCCTTAGCAACCGTGAATCGCAATGTCTCCTTTTATCAATAATTATTGATATATAGACTACAGAGAACATTTCTGCACTGGTTTGGTTCCGATCGGTCAAAAAACCAGGGACTAGTTTGCAAAAGTAGGTTTTCAACAAAATTCAAAATGGCGGAAAAATTTGCATACCGGAAATGAAATCGAGATATACATTTTTGTTCGTCATGGACTCAGCTTTCCAATGATATAAGACACTTGAGTCTGTGACAAACGATTTGGGAGTTATGAGCCATAACGCGCTTTTGGTCGCTGTAGCGCCACCTATTGGCCAATTGGGGTCATAGCTTCTCAGCTTCTCCCCAAATTGAGGACTACCATCTGGCCAGGTTTGAAGTCTCTAGCACTTACGGTTTGGTCTGCACGATGCTTAGCGGAGAAGAAAATAATAATAATAATAATAATAATAATAATAATAATAATAAAAATCCGTACAATTACAATAGGGTTTCAGCACTTCGTGCTCGAACCCCTAATAATAATTAAAGCTGCAAGCAGCATTTAGCGGGGTTCAAGCATTTAAGGCCTTTAAGGACTTAAAGCCTAAAAGCATCAAAAGACACCAAGGTTCATTTAGAAAGCATTTAACCACTGACATAATAGATGAAAATGACCATTTACAGCCAATAAAGGCAATTTAATATAGGATATGTATGGTTTTCAAAGCTTTTTGTCAGTTATAGTGCCACCTATGGTCTAATTTACCATGTACTAGCATAGTTTACCATGATTTACCATGTTCTAGTGTGATTTACCATGATTCACATGATTTACTGTGATTTGCCATGATTTACCATATTAGCCTGATTACCATAGCTTACATTGATTTAGCATGACATGGCATGATTTACTGTGATTTACCATGTTCCAGTATGATTTACCATGATTCTAGCCTGATTTACCATAGTTTACCATGATTTACCATGATTTACCATGTTTCCACATTCTAATATGATTTACTATGATTTACCACATTGTAGGATGATTTACCATGATCCTGGCATGATTTACCATAGTTTACCATGATTTACCATGAGTTACCACATTCTAATATGATTTACCATGATTTACCACTTGCCACATTCTAATATGATTTACCATGATCCTAGCCTGATTTACCATAGTTTACCATGATTTACCATGTTTCCACATTCTAATATGATTTACCACATTGTAGTATGATTTACCATGATTTTACCATGATCTACATTGTAGTATGATTCACCATGATTATAGCATTATTTACCATAGTTTACATGATTTACCACATTCTAATGTGATTTACCATGATTTACCACATTGAGGTTTGATTCACCATGATTCTAGCCTATACATTTAATTTTAACCTGTCGAAACACAATAAAGTATATTTCTGATCCTGCAGCCCTCTATAGGACAACATTAGCATTAGAACCAGCATAAGTCTATGGCATTGATAAACATAAAAAAATGATATTAAATGTTATTATAATGATTTTTACAATGCCTAGATATTAATTTTAAAGCAAAAATATTGCCAAATGTAATGTCATGTCACCTGCTTATTTGAATAAAGTCTGAGCATTTCTTGAGTAGATATTGGCCACACACACACACACACATACAGAGAGAGAGAGAGAGAGAGAGAGAGAGACACACACACACACACACACACACACACACACACACACACACACACACACACACACACACACACACACACACACACACACACACACACACACACACACACACACACACACACACACACACACACACACACACACACACACACACACACACACACACACACACACAAACACACACACACACACACACACACACACACACACACACACACACACACACACACACACACACACACACACACACACACACACACACACACACACACACACACACACACACACACACACACACACACACACACACACACACTTCTGTTTTACATGTAGATATTTTAAATAAATTATTAGTAACACAATGCTTACTCCTAGTCTTGTAGTAATTTTTACACATTAATCATACCATCATTGTTTGGCAGAATTGTCAATACCACTCTTTAAATAAAAATGAATTGATTGAATTTGTCAAAATGTGATTGTAAATGTTATAATAGTGGTTTTATAATGTCTAAATATGAATTATAGAGCAATATAATCAAGTAGTATGACAAAATGACATTTTAAAACCAGCAGGGGGCAGCAGAGAACCACTCATTAGCTCATTCACCATTTTCAAACGTCTGTTTTCCATTTAATGGGCACATTTTCCCGGTGAATGCCTTCAAATGTGCTAACTCACATACACATTTTGTTGCAGATATAGATATTTGAATTTAATAAAGGGTATATAAAATATGTTTTCCCTTTAAAACATATTTTCAGGTGTTATTTTGAATTGTAATGTAATATTGTGAAAACACATCAAATGAACAAATTAATTGATAAACATTGTCAAAATGTGATTTGCAATGTTATTATAATGATTTTATAAAGTTTATATATGCTTAGTGAGCAGAATGAACCAATAAGTGGTCTTATGCTGCCCTCTGGTGGCTTTATGGCAATTTAATGTAATACACCAATATAAGCATTGTCACTTTTTTAACTTTTATAGAGGCATCTATTGCCTGATCTCCATGAAATGTTGTATGCTTGTTTAGAGTCATGTGTCACACGTACTTCCCTCTTTTGAGATGATCTAAACATTCAATGAGGAGTTAAAGGCTTTTTGGGGACATTTGGTCAAAATCACATATTGATATGACTATTATAGCCATACCAATTGTAAAAGTTATTTTTCTATATAATTATTGATGTAGAGAGTCAGAATGAGCAGATCTAACAAATGATTTAAACATTATATTGCAACAGATGGAAAACACCATTTGCAGCTAATACAGGCAAATTTCCATAGGAAATGCATGGTTTTAAAGCTTTTAACAGTTATAGCACCACCTATAGTCCGATCTCCATAAAACTTTGCATGCTTCTTCAGCATGTTATGCCACATATACCCAACAATTTTCGTGAAGTTTTGAGTTTCCTTTAGGATTTATAGGCTTTGAGTGCATTTTTCCACACTCTTTTTAAATGACCCTGTTATAGCCATCCAAATACAAAAGTTCAACTTTTTTTTGATAATTATTGATCTAGAGAGTCCAGAGAATTGTCCTAGACTGGTTTGGTTCCGATCGGGCAAAACCAGGGACTAGTTCGCAAAAGTAGGGTTTTTAACATAATCGCCAATATTTAATGAACGATTTGATTGACAGCAATGGTTCTAGAGGCAAAGTTGTTCAGCATGAGGAGATCTATCATATGATATGCATATTTGTGTATGTGTGAAACACCACGTGATTACAGAGCCATAAACTCGTTAGCGCCAACTAGTGGCCGATTTCTTTCAAAATTCTTACAGACCTCTAAGGCCATGAGTCAAACATGCCCACCGAGTTTCATTCCGATCGGCCTCCATTAACCTTGTCTAATAAGTGCTCAAATTTAATTGGCTTGATGGCGGCCATGTTTTTTAAGATACGCCAATGTCCTCATAGACATATATGGGGGCCTTGACCAAGACACTGCAAACCAATTTTCAAGTCAATCGGACTAACGGTCAGGTTATAGCCTTTTTTTTTTTTTTCATGTTATAGCGCCACCAAGTGGCTAATCGTCGCGACTTTTTTATCCTGACCAAAGACTAAGCCCATACATATGTTTACCAAGTTTGGTGAAGATATCTCATTTCGTTTTTGAGTTATAGCCTTTTAGTAAAATAGGCGCCCTAAACGTCCGTTTTACGCCCCTTAACGATTGTGAATCAAAATTTCTAATTTTTTCAATTATTTTGATAATCAGACTCCAGTGGACATTTTGGCACTGGTTTGGTTCTGATTGGACAAAACCTAGGAATAGTTGGCAAAAGTATGTTTTCGACAAAATTCAAAATGGCGGAAAATTTGCATACCGGAAATGAAATCGAGATATACGTTTTTACGTCAGGTATTCAGCTTTCCAATGATATCAGACACTTGAGTCTACGACATACGGTATATGAGTTATGAGCAGTTTCGCAATTGATTGCTATAGCGCCACCTATAGGCCAATCTGGCTCATAATTTGATAACCTCCTCGATTTTTGTACTACCATTGGCCAAGTTTCAAGTCTCTAGCCCTTACGGTTTGGTCTGCACGATGCGCTTTTTCCGAGAATAATAATAATAATAATAATAATAATAATTAAAGCTGCAAGCAGCATTTAGCGGGTTCAAGCATTTAAGGCCTTTAAGGACTTAAAGCCTAAAAGCATCAAAAGACACCAAGGTTCATTTAGAAAGCATTTAACCACTGACATAATAGATGAAAATGACCATTTACAGCCAATAAAGGATATTTAATATAGGATATGTATGGTTTTCAAAGCTTTTTGTCAGTTATAGTGCCACCTATGGTCTAATTTACCATGTACTAGCATAGTTTACCATGATTTACCATGTTCTAGTGTGATTTACCATGATTCACCATAGTTTACCTTGATTTACCATGTTCTTGCCTGATTTACCATGATATTCCCTGTGTTAGTGATTTAACATACTTTACCGTGATTCGCCATATTTTACCATGAATTACCATAGCTTACATTGATTTAGCATGTCCTGGCATGATTTACTGTGATTTACCATGTTCCAGTTTGATTTACCATGATTCTAGCCTGATTTACCATAGTTTACTACGATTTACCATGTTTCCACATTCTAGTATGATTTATCACGATTTACCACATTGTAGTATGATTTACCATGATCCTAGCCTGATTTACCATAGTTTACCATGATTTACCATGATTTACCATGTTTCCACATTCTAATATGATTTACTATGATTTACCACATTGTAGGATGATTTACCATGATCCTGGCATGATTTACCATAGTTTACCATGATTTACCACGAGTTACCACATTCTAATATGATTTACCATGATTTACCACAAATTGCCACATTCTAATATGATTTACCATGATCCTAGCCTGATTTACCATAGTTTACCATGATTTACCATGTTTCCACATTCTAATATGATTTACCACATTGTAGTATGATTTACCATGATTTACCACATTGTGGTATGATTCACCATGATTATAGCATTATTTACCATAGTTCACCATGATTTACCACATTCTAATGTGATTTACCATGATTTACCCCATTGAGGTTTGATTCACCATGATTGTAGCCTATACATTTAATTTTAACCTGTCAAACACAATAAAGTATATTTCTGATCCTGCAGCCCTCTATAGGACAACATTAGCATTAGAACCAGCACAAGTCTATGGCAGTGATAAACATTGAAAAAATGGGATATTAAATGTTATTATAATGATTTTTACAATGCCTAGATATTAATTTTAAAGCAAAAACTATTGCCAAATGTAATGTCATGTGTCACCTGCTTATTTGAATAAAGTCTGAGCATTTCTTGAGTAGATATTGGCCACACACACACACACACATACAGAGAGAGAGAGAGAGAGAAAGACAGACAGACTGATACACACACACACACACACACACACACACACACACACACACACACACACACACACACACACACACACACACACACACACACTTCTGTTTTACATGTAGATATTTTAAATAAATTATTAGTAACACAATGCTTACTCCTAGTCTTGTAGTAATTTTTACACATTAATCATACCATCATTGTTTGGCAGAATTGTCAATACCACTTTTAAATAAAAATGAATTGATTGAATTTGTCAAAATGTGATTGTAAATGTTATAATAGTGGTTTTATAATGTCTAAATATGAATTATAGAGCAATATAATCAAGTAGTATGACAAAATGACATTTTCAAACCAGCAGGGGGCAGCAGAGAACCACTCATTAGCTCATTCATTATTTTCAAACCTCTGTTTTCCATTTAATGGGCACATTTTCCCGGGTGAATGCCTTCAAATGTGCTAACTCACATACACATTTTGTTGCAGATATAGATATTTGAATTTAATAAAGGGTATATAAAATATGTTTTCCCTTTAAAACATATTTTCAGGTGTTATTTTGAATTGTAATGTAATATTGTGAAAAACACATCAAATGAACAAATTAATTGATAAACATTGTCAAAATGTGATTTGCAATGTTATTATAATGATTTTATAAAGTTTATATATGCTTAGTGAGCAGAATGAACCAATAAGTGGTCTTATGCTGCCCTCTGGTGGCTTTATGGCAATTTAATGTAATACACCAATATAAGCATTGTCACTTTTTTAACTTTTATAGAGGCATCTATTGCCTGATCTCCATGAAATGTTGTATGCTTGTTTAGAGACATGTGTCACACGTACTTTCCCTCTTTTGAGATTATCTAAACATTCAATGAGGAGTTAAAGGCTTTTGGGGACATTTGGTCAAAATCACATATTGATATGACTATTATAGCCATACAATTGTAAAAGTTATTTTTTTCTATATAATTATTGACGTAGAGAGTCAGAATGAGCAGATCTAACAAATGATTTAAACATTATATTGCAACAGATGGAAAACACCATTTGCAGCTAATACAGGCAATTTCCATAGGAAATGCATGGTTTTAAAGCTTTTAACAGTTATAGCGCCACCTATAGTCCGATCTCCATAAAACTTTGCATGCTTCTTCAGCATGTTATGCCACATATACCCAACAATTTTCGTGAAGTTTTGAGTTTACTTTTAGGATTTATAGGCTTTTGAGTGCATTTTTCCACACCTCTTTTTTAAATGACTCTGTTATAGCCATCCAAATGCAAAAGTTCAACTTTTTTTGATAATTATTGATCTAAAGAGTCCATAGAATTGTCCTAGACTGGTTTGGTTCCGATCGGGCAAAAAACCAGGGACTAGTTCGCAAAAGTAGCTTTTTAACATAATCGCGAATATTCAATGAACGATTTGATTGACAGCAATGGTTCTAGAGGCAAAGTTGTTCAGAATGAGGAGATCTATCATATGATATGCATATTTTGTGGATGTGTGCAACACCATATGATTACAGAGCCATAAAACTCAAGTTAGCGCCAACTAGTGGCCGATTTCTTTCAAAATTCTTACAGACCTCTAGGGCCATGAGTCGAGCATGCCCATCGAGTTTCGTTCCGATCGGCTTCCGTTAACCTTGTCTTATAGGTGCTCAAATTTAATTGGTTGATGGCGCCATGTTTTTTGAGATACGCCAATGTCCTCATAGACATACATGGGGCCTTGACCAAGACACTGCATACCAATTTTCGAGTCAATCGGACTAACGGTCAGGTGGTCATAGTCTTTTTATGTTTTTTCACATTATAGCGCCACCTAGAGCTCAATCTTCGCGATTTTTTTTGCTGTGACCTCACATTGAGCCCATACACATGTGTACCAAGTTTGGTGACTATATCTCATTTAGGTTGTGAGTTATAGCCATTTTAGTAAAATTGGCTCCGCCTTGACAAACATTTTTACGCCCCTTAACGACCTTGAATCGAAATTTCAACTTTTTTTCGATAATTATTGATATTTAGACTCCATAGAACATTTCTGCACTGGTTTGGTTCTGATCGGGCAAAAATCCAGGGACTAGTTCGCAAAAGTAGGTTTTCAACAAAATTCAAAATGGCGGAAAAATTTGCATACCGGAAATGAAATCGGAGATATACGTTTTGTTTGGCAAGGACTCAGCTTTCCAGTGATATAAGACACTTGAGTGTGGACCAAACGGTTTAGGAGTTATGAGCCATTGTGCGCTTTTGGTTGCTGTAGCGCCACCTATAGGCCAATTGGGGTCATAGCTTATCAGGGTCGTCCCAGGCTGAGGACTACCATCTGACAAAGTTTCAACGCTCCAGCCCTTACGGTTTGGGCTGCACGATGCGTTTTACCGGAGAATAATAATAATAATAATAATTAAAGCTGCAAGCAGCATTTAGCGGGGTTCGAGCTTTTAAGGCCTTTAAGCACACAAGCATAACAAGACAAGGTTAATTTAGCAAGCATTTAACCACTGACACAATAGATGAAAATGACCATTTACAGCCAAACAGGCAATTAACTATAGGACATGTATGGTTTTCAAAGCTTTTTGTCAGTTACAGCGCCACCTATGGTCTAATTTACCATGTACTAGCATAGTTTACAATGATTTACAATGGTCTAGTGTGATTTACCATGATTCACCATAGTTTACCTTGATTTACCATGATTCACCATAGTTTACCTTGATTTACCATGTTCTTTTGATTTACCATGATACACCATAGTTTACCTTGATTTACCATGTTCTAGTGTGATTTACCATGATTCACCATAGATTACCTTGATTTACCATGATATTCCTGTGTTAGTGATTTACCATACTTTAACGTGATTTGCCATATTTTACCATGAATTGTCATAGCTTACATTGATTTAGCATGTCCTGGCATGATTTACTGTGATTTACCATGTTTCAGTTTGATTTACCATGATTCTATTCTGATTTACCATAGTTTACTATGATTTACCATGTTTCCACATTCTAATATGATTTACCATGATTTACCACATTGTAGTACGATTTACCACATTGTAGCCTGATTTACAATAGTTTACCATGATTTACCACATTGTAGTATGATTTACCATGATAATAGCCTAATCTACCATAGTTTACTATGATTTACCATGTTTCCATATTCTAATATGATTTACCATGATTTACCACATTGTAGTATGATTTACCATGATCCTAGCCTCATTTACCATAGTTCACCATGATTTACCACATTGAGGTTTGATTTACCATGATTCTAGCCTCTACATTTAATTGTAACCTGTGGAAACACAAGAAAGTATATTTCTGATCCTGCAGCCCACTCTATAGGACAACATTAGCATTACAGCCAGCACAAGTATATGGCATTGATAAACATTGACAGAATGTGATATTAAATGTTATTATAATGATATTACAATTCCTAGATATGAATTTTAAAGCTAAAAACTATTGCCAAATGTAATGTCATGTGTCACGTGCTTATTTGAATAAAGTCTGAGCATTTCTTGAGTAGATATTGGCCACACACACACACACACACATACAGAGAGAGAGAGAGAGAGAGAGAGAGAGAGAGACAGACAGACAGACACACACACACACACAAACAGAGAGAGAGAGAGAGAGAGAGAGGGACAGACAGACACACACAAACAGAGAGAGAGAGAGAGAGAGAGAGAGAGAGAGAGAGACAGAGACAGAGACAGAGACAGAGACAGAAAGACAGACAGACAGACAGACAGACAGACACACACACACACACACACACACACACACACACACACACACACACATACACACACACTTCTGTTTTACATATAGATATTTTAAATAAATTAATAGAAACAAAATGCTTACTCCTAGTCTTGTAGTAATTTTTACACATTAATCATACCATCATTTTTTGGCAGAAATGTCAATACCACTGCTTAAATAAAATTAATTGATCAAATTTGACAAAATGTGATTGTAAATGTTATAATAGTGGTTTTATAATATCTAAATATGAATTATAGAACATTATAAGTAGATAGTATGACAAAATGACTTTTATAACCAGCAGGGGCAGCAGAGAATCACTCATTAGCTCATTTTCATTTTAAATGTCTGTTTTTCATTTAATGGGCACATTTTCCAAGTGAATGCCTTCAAGCGTGCTAACTCACATACACATTTTGTTTCAGATATAGATATATGAATAAAATAATGGGTAACAAATGACTTATTCCAAGTTTTCCCCTTTAAAACATATTTTCAGGTGTTATTTTAATTGTAATTTAATATTATTGTAAAAACATACATCAAATTAACAATTTAATTGATAAACATTGTCAAAATGTGATTTGCAAATGTTATTATAAGTGAGCAGAATGAACCAATAAGTGGTCTTATGCTGCCCTCTGGTGGCTTTATGGCAATTTAATTTAATACACCAATATAAGCATTGTCACTTTTTTACTTTTATAGAGGCATCTATTGCCTGATCTCCATGGAATTTTGTATGCTTGTTTAGAGTCATATGTCACATGTACTTTCCTCTTTTGAGATGATCTAAACATCCATTGAGGAGTTAAAGGCTTTTTGGGGACATTTGGTCAAAATCACATATTGATATGACTCTATTATAGCCATCCAATTGCAAAAGTTATTTTTCTATATCATTATTGACCTAGAGAGTCAGAATGAGCAGATCTAACAAATTATTTAAACATTATATTGCAACAGATGGAAAATACCATTTGCAGCTAATACAGGCAATTTTCCATAGGAAATGCATGGTTTTAAAGGTTTTTAACAGTTATAGCGCCACCTATAGTCTGATCTCCATAAAACTTTGCATGCTTCTTCAGCATGTTATGCCACATATACCCAACAATTTTCGTGAAGTTTTGAGTTTCCCTTTAGGATTTATAGGCTTTTGAGTGCATTTTCCACACCTCTTTTTAAATGACCCTGTTATAGCCATCCAAATTCAAAAAGTTCAACTTTTTCGATAATTATTGATCTAGAGAGTCCAGAGAATTGTCCTAGACTGGTTTGGTTCCGATCGGGCAAAAACCAGGGACTAGTTCGCAAAAGTAGGTTTTAACATAATCGCCAATATTTAATGAGCGATTTGATTGACAGCAATAGTTCTAGAGGCAAAGTTGTTCAGTATGAGGAGATCTATCATATGATATGCATATTTTGTGGATGTGTGCAACACCACGTGATTACAGAGCCATAAAACTCGTTAGCGCCAACTAGTGGCGATTTCTTTCAAAATTCTTACAGACCTCTAGGGCCATGAGTCAAACATGCCCACCGAGTTTCATTCGATCGGCCTCCATTAACCTTGTCTAATAAGTGCTCAAATTTAATTGGCTGTGGCGGCCATGTTTTTTAAGATACGCCAATGTCCTCATAGACATACATGGTACCTTGGACCAAGACACTGCATACCAATTTTCAAGTCAATCGGACTAGCGGTCGTGTGGTTATAGCCCTTTTTGTGTTTTTCATGTTATAGCGCCACCAAGTGGTTAATCGTCGCGATTTTTATCCTGACCAAAAACTGAGCCCATACATATGTTTACCAAGTTTGGTGAAGATATCTCATTTCGTTTTGAGTTATAGCCTTTTTAGTAAAATAGGCCCCGCCCTAAACGGTCGTTTTACGCCCTTAACAACCGTGAATCGAAATTTCAAAAAATTTTCAATTATTATTGATAAATAGACTCCAGAGAACATTTTGGCACTGGTTTGGTTTTGATCGGGCAAAAAACCAGGGACTAGTTTGCAAAAGTAGGTTTTCAACAAAATTCAAAATGGCGGAAAAATTTTAATGACGGAAATAAAATCGGAGATATACATTTTGTTCGCCAAGGTCTCAGCTTTCCAATGATATAAGACACTTGAGTGTGGACCAAACGGTTTAGGAGTTATGAGCCCTTTGCGCAATTGATTGCTATAGCGCCACCTATAGGCCAATCTGGCTCATAATTTGATAACCTCTCCTCGATTTTTGTACTACCTATTGGCCAAGTTTCAAGTCTCTAGCCCTTACGGTTTGGTCTGCACGATGCGTTTTTCGGCTGAATAATAATAATAATAATAATAATAATAATAAAAATCAGCACAAATACAATAGGTGTTCAGCACTTGCTCGAACCCTAATTAAAGCTGCAAGCAGCATTTAGCGGGTTCAAGCATTTAAGGCCTTTAAAGCCTAAAAGCATCAAAAGACACCAAGGTTCATTTAGAAAGCATTTAACCACTGACATAATAGATGAAAATGACCATTTACAGCCAATAAAGGCAATTTAATATAGGATATGTGTGGTTTTCAAAGCTTTTGTCAGTTATAGCGCCACCTATGGTCTAATTTACCATGTACTAGCATAGTTTACCATGATTTACCATGTTCTAGTGTGATTTACCATGATTCACCATAGTTTACCTTGATTTACCATGTTCTTGCCTGATTTACCATGATATTCCCTGTGTTAGTGATTTAACATACTTTAACGTGATTCGCCATATTTTACCATGAATTACCATAGCTTACATTGATTTAGCATGTCCTGGCATGATTTACTGTGATTTACCATGTTCCAGTTTTATTTACCATGATTCTAGCCTGATTTACCATAGTTTACCATGATTTACCATGTTTCCACATTCTAATATGATTTACTATGATTTACCACATTGTAGGATGATTTACCATGATCCTGGCATGATTTACCATAGTTTACCATGATTTACCACGAGTTACCACATTCTAATATGATTTACCATGATTTACCACAAATTGCCACATTCTAATATGATTTACCATGATTTACCACAAATTGTCACATTCTAATATGATTTACCATGATCCTAGCCTGATTTACCATAGTTTACCATGATTTACCATGTTTCCACATTCCAATATGATTTACCACATTTGTAGTATGATTTACCACATTGTGGTATGATTCACCATGATTATAGCATTATTTACCATAGTTCAGCATGATTTACCAAATTCTAATGTGATTTACCATGATTTACCCCATTGAGGTTTGATTCAACATGATTCTAGCCTATACATTTAATTTTAACCTGTGAAACACAAGAAAGTATATTTCTGATCCTGCAGCCCCTCTATAGGACAACATTAGCATTAGAACCAGCACAAGTCTATGGCATTGATAAACATTGACAAAATGGGATATTAAATGTTATTATAATGATTTTACAATGCCTAGATATTAATTTTAAAGCAAAAACTATTGCCAAATGTAATGTCATGTGTCACCTGCTTATTTGAATAAAGTCTAAGCATTTCTTGAGTAGATATTGGCCACACACACACACACACACACACACACACATACAGAGAGAGAGAGAGAGAGAGAGAGAAAGACAGACAGACTGATACACACACACACACACACACACACACACACACACACACACACACACACACACACACACACACACACACACACACACACACACACACACACACACACACACACACACACTTCTGTTTTACATGTAGATATTTTAAATAAATTATTAGTAACACAATGCTTACTCCAAGAACCACTCATTAGCTCATTTTCATTGTAAACGTCTGTTTTCCATTTAATGGGCACATTTTCCCAGGTGAATGCCTTTAATTTAATTACTTATTCTATCTTTTCCCTTTAAAACATATTTTCAGGTGTTATTTTGAATTGTAATGTAATATTGTGAAAAACACATCAAATGAACAAATTAATTGATAAACATTGTCAAAATGTGATTTGCAATGTTATTATAATGATTTTATAAAGTTTATATATGCTTAGTGAGCAGAATGAACCAATAAGTGGTCTTATGCTGCCCTCTGGTGGTTTTATGGCAATTTAATTTAATACACCAAAATAAGCATTGTCACTTTTTTAATTTTTAAAGAGGCATCTATTGCCTGATCTCCATGAAATGTTGTATGCTTGTTTAGAGTCATGTGTCACATGTACTTCCCTCTTTTTGAGATTATCTAAACATTCAATGAGAAGTTAAAGGCTTTTTGGGGACATTTGGTCAAAATCACATATTGATTTGACTATTATAGCCATCCAATTGTAAAAGTAATTTTTCTATATAATTATTGACCTAGAGAGTCAGAA
The DNA here is from genome assembly GCA_023029165.1 of Gobiocypris rarus. Classification (NCBI taxonomy): domain Eukaryota; kingdom Metazoa; phylum Chordata; class Actinopteri; order Cypriniformes; family Gobionidae; genus Gobiocypris; species Gobiocypris rarus. Next base: position 28,170,455 of record CM040914.1, on the reverse strand, counting down.
TGAGCAGATCTAATGAATGTTTTAAACATTATATTGCAACTGATGGAAAATACCATTTGCAGCTAATACAGGCAATTTTCCATAGGAAATGCATGGTTTTAAAGCTTTTAAAAGTTATAGCGCCACCTATAGTCCGATCTCCATAAAACTTTGCATGCTTCTTCAGCATGTTATGCCACATATACCCAACAATTTTTCGTGAAGTTTTGAGTTTTCCTTTAGGATTTATAGGCTTTTGAGTGCATTTTTCACACCTCTTTTTAAATGACCCTGTTATAGCCATCCAAATGCAAAAGTCCAACTTTTTTCAATAATTATTGATCTAGAGAGTCAGAGAATTGTTCTAGACTGGTTTGGTTCGATCGGGCAAAAACCAGGGACTAGTTCAAAAGTAGGTTTTTAACATAATTGTAAATATTTAATGATTTGATTGACAGCAATGGTTCTAGAGGCAAAGTTGTTCAACATGAGGAGATCTATCTTATGATATGCATATTTTGTGGATGTGTGCAACACCATGTGATTACAGAGCCATAAAACTCGTTAGCGCCAACTAGTGGCGATTTCTTTCAAAATTCTTACAGACCTCTAGGGCCATGAGTCGAACATGCCCATCGAGTTTCGTTCCGATCGGCCTCCGTTAACCTTGTCTTATAGGTGCTCAAACTTAATTGGTTGATGGCGGCCATGTTTTTGAGATACGCCAATGTCCTCATAGACATACATGGGCCTTGGACCAAGACACTGCACACCAATTTTCAAGTCAATCAGACTAACGGTCAGGTGGTCATAGCCTTTATTATGTTTTTGTAACATTATAGCGCCACCTAGAGCTCAATCTTCGCCTTTTTTACTGTGACCTCAAATTGAGTCCATACACATGTGTACCAAGTTTGATGAATATATCTAATTTACTTTTTGAGTTATAGCCTTTTTAGTAAAATAGGCTCCGCCCTGAACGTCCATTTTGTCGCCCTTATCAACCATGAATCGAAATTTCTACTTTTTTTCAATGATTATTGATATTCAGTCTCCAGAGAACAGTTGTGAACTGGTTTGGTTCGATCAGGCCAAAACCAGGGACTAGTTCGCAAAAGTAGGTTTTCAACAAAATTCAAAATGGCGGAAAAATTTGCATACCGGAAATGAAATCGGAGATATACGTTTTGTTTGGCAAGGACTCAGCTTTCCAGTGATATAAGACACTTGAGTGTGGACCAAACGGTTTAGGAGTTATGAGCTATTTTGCGCTTTTGGTTGCTGTAGCGCCACCTATAGGCCATTTGGGGTCATAGCTTCTCAGGGTCGTCCCAGGCTGAGGACTACCATCTGACAAAGTTTCAACGCTCCAGCCCTTACGGTTTGGGCTGCACGATGCGTTTTACGGAGAATAATAATAATAATAATAATAATTAAAGCTGCAAGCAGCATTTAGCGGGGTTCAAGCATTTAAGGCCTTTAAGGACTTAAAGCCTAAAAGCATCAAAAGACACCAAGGTTCATTTAGAAAGCATTTAACCACTGACATAATAGATGAAAATGACCATTTACAGCCAATAAAGGATATTTAATATAGGATATGTATGGTTTTCAAAGCTTTTTGTCAGTTATAGTGCCACCTATGGTCTAATTTACCATGTACTAGCATAGTTTACCATGATTTACCATGTTCTAGTGTGATTTACCATGATTCACCATAGTTTACCTTGATTTACCATGTTCTTGCCTGATTTACCATGATATTCCCTGTGTTAGTGATTTAACATACTTTACCGTGATTCGCCATATTTTACCATGAATTACCATAGCTTACATTGATTTAGCATGTCCTGGCATGATTTACTGTGATTTACCATGTTCCAGTTTGATTTACCATGATTCTAGCCTGATTTACCATAGTTTACTACGATTTACCATGTTTCCACATTCTAATATGATTTACCACGATTTACCACATTGTAGTATGATTTACCATGATCCTAGCCTGATTTACCATAGTTTACCATGATTTACCATGTTTCCACATTCTAATATGATTTACTATGATTTACCACATTGTAGGATGATTTACCATGATCCTGGCATGATTTACCATAGTTTACCATGATTTACCACGAGTTACCACATTCTAATATGATTTACCATGATTTACCACGAGTTGCCACATTCTAATATGATTTACCATGATCCTAGCCTGATTTACCATAGTTTACCATGATTTACCATGTTTCCACATTCTAATATGATTTACCACATTATAGTATGATTTACCATGATTTACCACATTGTGGTATGATTTACCATGATTATAGCATTATTTACCATAGTTCACCATGATTTACCACATTCTAATGTGATTTACCATGATTTACCCCATTGAGGTTTGATTCACCATGATTCTAGCCTATACATTTAATTTTAACCTGTGAAACACAATAAAGTATATTTCTGATCCTGCAGCCCCCTCTATAGGACAACATTAGCATTAGAACCAGCATAAGTCTATGGCATTGATAAACATTGAAAAAAAATGGGATATTAAATGTTATTATAATGATTTTACAATGCCTAGATATTAATTTTAAAGCAAAAAATTATTGCCAAATGTAATGTCATGTGTCACCTGCTTATTTGAATAAAGTCTGAGCATTTCTTGAGTAGATATTGGCCACACACACACACACACACACATACAGAGAGAGAGAGAGAGAGAAAGACAGACAGACTGATACACACACACAAACACACACACACACACACACACACACACACACACACACACACACACACACACACACACACACACACACACACACACACACACACACACAACACACACACACAAACACACAACACACACACACAAACACAAACACACACACACACACACACACACACACACACACACACACACACACACACACACACACACACACACACACACACACACACACACACACACACACACACACACACACACACACACACACACACACACACACACACACACACACACACACACACACACACACACACACACACACACACACTTCTGTTTTACATGTAGATATTTTAAATAAATTATTAGTAACACAATGCTTACTCCTAGTCTTGTAGTAATTTTTACACATTAATCATACCATCATTGTTTGGCAGAATTGTCAATACCACTCTTTAAATAAAAATGAATTGATTGAATTTGTCAAAATGTGATTGTAAATGTTATAATAGTGGTTTTATAATGTCTAAATATGAATTATAGAGCAATATAATCAAGTAGTATGACAAAATGACATTTTAAAACCAGCAGGGGCAGCAGAGAACCACTCATTAGCTCATTCACCATTTTCAAACGTCTGTTTTCCATTTAATGGGCACATTTTCCCGGGTGAATGCCTTCAAATGTGCTAACTCACATACACATTTTGTTGCAGATATAGATATTTGAATTTAATAAAGGGTATATAAAATATGTTTTCCCTTTAAAACATATTTTCAGGTGTTATTTTGAATTGTAATGTAATATTGTGAAAAACACATCAAATGAACAAATTAATTGATAAACATTGTCAAAATGTGATTTGCAATGTTATTATAATGATTTTATAAAGTTTATATATGCTTAGTGAGCAGAATGAACCAATAAGTGGTCTTATGCTGCCCTCTGGTGGCTTTATGGCAATTTAATGTAATACACCAATATAAGCATTGTCACTTTTTTAACTTTTATAGAGGCATCTATTGCCTGATCTCCATGAAATGTTGTATGCTTGTTTAGAGACATGTGTCACACGTACTTCCCTCTTTTTGAGATGATCTAAACATTCAATGAGGAGTTAAAGGCTTTTTGGGGACATTTGGTCAAAATCACATATTGATATGACTATTATAGCCATACAATTGTAAAAGTTATTTTTCTATATAATTATTGATGTAGAGAGTCAGAATGAGCAGATCTAACAAATGATTTAAACATTATATTGCAACAGATGGAAACACCATTTGCAGCTAATACAGGCAATTTCCATAGGAAATGCATGGTTTTAAAGCTTTTTAACAGTTATAGCGCCACCTATAGTCCGATCTCCATAAAACTTTGCATGCTTCTTCAGCATGTTATGCCACATATACCCAACAATTTTCGTGAAGTTTTGAGTTTCCCTTTAGGATTTATAGGCTTTTGAGTGCATTTTCCACACCTCTTTTTAAATGACCCTGTTATAGCCATCCAAATACAAAAGTTCAACTTTTTTGATAATTATTGATCTAGAGAGTCCAGAGAATTGTCCTAGACTGGTTTGGTTCGATCGGGCAAAAAACCAGGGACTAGTTCGCAAAAGTAGGGTTTTAACATAATCGCCAATATTTAATGAACGATTTGATTGACAGCAATGGTTCTAGAGGCAAAGTTGTTCAGCATGAAGAGATCTATCATATGATATGCATATTTGTGTGTATGTGAAACACCACGTGATTACAGAGCCATAAAACTCGTTAGCGCCAACTAGTGGCGATTTCTTTCAAAATTCTTACAGACCTCTAGGCCATGAGTCAAACATGCCCACGAGTTTCATTCGATCGGCCTCCATTAACCTTGTCTAATAAGTGCTCAAATTTAATTGGCTGTGGCGGCCATGTTTTTTAAGATACGCCAATGTCCTCATAGACATATATGGTACCTTGGCCAAGACACTGCATACCAATTTTCAAGTCAATCGGACTAGCGGTCGTGTGGTTATAGCCCTTTTTGTGTTTTTTTCATGTTATAGCGCCACCAAGTGGCTAATCGTCGCGACTTTTTTATCCTGACCAAAGACTAAGCCCTTACATAAGTTTACCAAGTTTGGTGAAGATATCTCATTTCGTTTTTGAGTTATAGCCTTTTTAGTAAAATAGGCCCGCCTAAACGTCCGTTTTACGCCCCCTTAACGACCGTGAATCAGAAATTTCTAATTTTTTCAATTATTTTTGATAATCAGACTCCAGTGGACATTTTGGCACTGGTTTGGTTCTGATTGGACAAAAAACCTAGGAATAGTTGGCAAAAGTATGTTTTCGACAAAATTCAAAATGGCGGAAAATTTGCATACCGGAAATGAAATCGGAGATATACGTTTTTTACGTCAGGTATTCAGCTTTCCAATGATATCAGACACTTGAGTCTACGACATACGGTATATGAGTTATGAGCAGTTTCGCGCAATTGATTGCTATAGCGCCACCTATAGGCCAATCTGGCTCATAATTTGATAACCTCTCCTCGATTTTTGTACTACCTATTGGCCAAGTTTCAAGTCTCTAGCCCTTACGGTTTGGTCTGCACGATGCGCTGAATAATAATAATAATAATAATAATAATAATAAAAATCAGCACAAATACAATAGGTGTTCAGCACTTTCGAACCCTAATTAAAGCTGCAAGCAGCATTTAGCGGGTTCGAGCTTTTAAGGCCTTTAGCACACAAGCATAACAAGACAAGGTTCATTTAGCAAGCATTTAACCACTGACACAATAGATGGAAATGGCCATTTACAGCCAAACAGGCAATTAACTATAGGATATGTATGGTTTTCAAAGCTTTTTGTCAGTTACAGCGCCACCTATGGTCTAATTTACCATGTACTAGCATAGTTTACAATGATTTACAATGGTCTAGTGTGATTTACCATGATTCACCATAGTTTACCTTGATTTACCATGATTCACCATAGTTTACCTTGATTTACCATGTTCTTGCCTGATTTACCATGATACACCATAGTTTACCTTGATTTACCATGTTCTAGTGTGATTTACCATGATTCACCATAGATTACCTTGATTTACCATGATATTCCCTGTGTTAGTGATTTACCATACTTTAACGTGATTTGCCATATTTTACCATGAATTGTCATAGCTTACATTGATTTAGCATGTCCTGGCATGATTTACTGTGATTTACCATGTTTCAGTTTGATTTACCATGATTCTATTCTGATTTACCATAGTTTACTATGATTTACCATGTTTCCACATTCTAATATGATTTACCATGATTTACCACATTGTAGTACGATTTACCACATTGTAGCCTGATTTACAATAGTTTACCATGATTTACCACATTGTAGTATGATTTACCATGATAATAGCCTAATCTACCATAGTTTACTATGATTTACCATGTTTCCATATTCTAATATGATTTACCATGATTTACCACATTGTAGTATGATTTACCATGATCCTGGCATGATTTACCATAGTTTACCATGATTTACCATGAGTTACCACATTCTAATATGATTTACCATGACTTACCACATTGTGGTATGATTTACCATGATCCTAGCCTGATTTACCATAGTTTACCATGATTTACCATGTTTCCACATTCTAATATGATTTACCATGATTTACCACATTGTATAGTATGATTTACCATGATCCTAGCCTCATTTACCATAGTTCACCATGATTTACCACATTGAGGTTTGATTTACCATGATTCTAGCCTCTACATTTAATTGTAACCTGTGGAAACACAAGAAAGTATATTTCTGATCCTGCAGCCCCCTATAGGACAACATTAGCATTACAGCCAGCACAAGTATATGGCATTGATAAACATTGACAGAATGTGATATTAAATGTTATTATAATGATATTACAATTCCTAGATATGAATTTTAAAGCTAAAAACTATTGCCAAATGTAATGTCATGTGTCACGTGCTTATTTGAATAAAGTCTGAGCATTTCTTGAGTAGATATTGGCCACACACACACACACACATACAGAGAGAGAGAGAGAGAGAGAGAGGGACAGACAGACAGACACACACACACACACACAAACAGAGAGAGAGAGAGAGAGAGAGAGACAGACACACACACAAACAGAGAGAGAGAGAGAGAGAGAGAGAGAGAGAGAGAGAGACAGAGACAGAGACAGAGACAGAGACAGAGACAGAGACAGAGACAGAGACAGACAGACAGACAGACAGACAGACAGACAGACAGACACACACACACACACACACACACACACACACACACACACACACACACACACACACACACTTCTGTTTTACATATAGATATTTTAAATAAATTAATAGAAACAAAATGCTTACTCCTAGTCTTGTAGTAATTTTTACACATTAATCATACCATCATTTTTGGCAGAAATGTCAATACCACTGCTTAAATAAAAATTAATTGATCAAATTTGACAAAATGTGATTGTAAATGTTATAATAGTGGTTTTATAATATCTAAATATGAATTATAGAACATTATAAGTAGATAGTATGACAAAATGACTTTTTATAACCAGCAGGGGCAGCAGAGAATCACTCATTAGCTCATTTTCATTTTAAATGTCTGTTTTTCATTTAATGGGCACATTTTCCAAGTGAATGCCTTCAAGCGTGCTAACTCACATACACATTTTGTTTCAGATATAGATATCTGAATAAAATAATGGGTAACAAATGACTTATTCCACGTTTTCCCCTTTAAAACATATTTTCAGGTGTTATTTTAATTGTAATTTAATATTATTGTAAAAACATACATCAAATTAACAATTTAATTGATAAACATTGTCAAAATGTGATTTGCAAATGTTATTATAAGTGAGCAGAATGAACCAATAAGTGGTCTTATGTTGCCCTCTGGTGGCTTTATGGCAATTTAATTTAATACACCAATATAAGCATTGTCACTTTTTTTACTTTTATAGAGGCATCTATTGCCCGATCTCCATGACATTTTGTATGCTTGTTTAGAGTCATATGTCACATGTACTTTCCTCTTTTTGAGATAATCTAAACATCCATTGAGGAGTTAAAGGCTTTTGGGGACATTTGGTCAAAATCACATATTGATATGACTCTATTATAGCCATCCAATTGCAAAAGTTATTTTTTCTATATCATTATTGACCTAGAGAGTCAGAATGAGCAGATCTAACAAATTATTTAAACATTATATTGCAACAGATGGAAAATACCATTTGCAGCTAATACAGGCAATTTTCCATAGGAAATGCATGGTTTTAAAGGTTTTTAACAGTTATAGCGCCACCTATAGTCCGATCTCCATAAAACTTTGCATGCTTCTTCAGCATGTTATGCCACATACCCAACAATTTTCGTGAAGTTTTGAGTTTCCCTTTAGGATTTATAGGCTTTTGAGTGCATTTTACACACCTCTTTTTAAATGACCCTGTAATAGCCATCCAAATGCAAAAGTTCAACTTTTTCGATAATTATTGATCTAGAGAGTCCAGAGAATTGTCCTAGACTGGTTTGGTTCGATCGGGCAAAAAACCAGGGACTAGTTCGCAAAAGTATGTTTTTAACATAATCGCCAATATTTAATGAGCGATTTGATTGACAGCAATAATTCTAGAGGCAAAGTTGTTCAGTATGAGGAGATCTATCATATGATATGCATATTTTGTGTATGTGTGCAACACCACGTGATTACAGAGCCATAAAACTCGTTAGCGCCAACTAGTGGCGATTTCTTTCAAAATTCTTACAGACCTCTAGGGCCATGAGTCAAACATGCCCACCGAGTTTCATTCCGATCGGCCTCCATTAACCTTGTCTAATAAGTGCTCAAATTTAATTGGCTGTGGCGGCCATGTTTTTTAAGATACGCCAATGTCCTCTTAGACATACATGGTAACTTGGACCAAGACACTGCATACCAATTTTCAAGTCAATCGGACTAGCGGTCGTGTGGTTATAGCCCTTTTTGTGTTTTTTTCATGTTATAGCGCCACCAAGTGGTTAATCGTCGCGAGTTTTTTATCCTGACCAAAAACTGAGCCCATACATATGTTTACCAAGTTTGGTGAAGATATCTCATTTCGTTTTTGAGTTATAGCCTTTTTAGTAAAATAGGCCCCGCCCTAAACGTTCGTTTTTACGCTCCTTAACAACCGTGAATCGAAATTTCAACATTTTTTCAATTATTATTGATAAATAGACTCCAGAGAACATTTTGGCACTGGTTTGGTTTTGATCGGGCAAAAAACCAGGGACTAGTTTGCAAAAGTAGGTTTTCAACAAAATTCAAAATGGCGGAAAAATTTTAATGACGGAAATAAAATCGGAGATATACATTTTGTTCGCCAAGGTCTCAGCTTTCCAATGATATAAGACACTTGAGTGTGGACCAAACGGTTTAGGAGTTATGAGCCCTTTCGCGCAATTGATTGCTATAGCGCCACCTATAGGCCAATCTGGCTCATAATTTGATAACCTCTCCTCGATTTTTGTACTACCTATTGGCCAAGTTTCAAGTCTCTAGCCCTTACGGTTTGGTCTGCACGATGCGTTTTTCGGCTGAATAATAATAATAATAATAATAATAATAAAAATCAGTACAAATACAATAGGGTTTCAGCACTTAGCTCGAACCCCTAATTAAAGCTGCAAGCAGCATTTAGCGGGTTCAAGCATTTAAGGCCTTTAAGGACTTAAAGCCTAAAAGCATCAAAAGACACCAAGGTTCATTTAGCAAGCATTTAACCACTGACATAATAGATGAAAATGAACATTTACAGCCAATAAATGCAATTTAATATAGGATGTGTGTGGTTTTCAAAGCTTTTTGTCAGTTATAGCGCCACCTATGGTCTAATTTACCATGTACTAGCATAGTTTACCATGATTTACCATGTTCTAGTGTGATTTACCATGATTCACCATAGTTTACCTTGATTTACCATGTTCTTGCCTGATTTACCATGATATTCCCTGTGTTAGTGATTTAACATACTTTACTGTGATTCGCCATATTTTACCATGAATTACCATAGCTTACATTGATTTAGCATGTCCTGGCATGATTTACTGTGATTTACCATGTTCCAGTTTGATTTACCATGATCCTAGCCTGATTTACCACAGTTTACTACGATTTACCATGTTTCCACATTCTAATATGATTTACAATTTACCACATTGTAGTATGATTTACCATGATCCTATCCTGATTTACCATAGTTTACCATGATTTACCATGATTTACCATGTTTCCACATTCTAATATGATTTACCATGATTTACCACATTGTAGGATGATTTACCATGATCCTGGCATGATTTACCATAGTTTAACATGATTTACCACGAGTTACCACATTCTAATATGATTTACCATGATTTACCACAAATTGCCACATTCTAATATGATTTACCATGATTTACCACAAATTGCCACATTCTAATATGATTTACCATGATCCTAGCCTGATTTACCATAGTTTACCATGATTTACCATGTTTCCACATTCTAATTTGATTTACCACATTGTAGTATGATTTACCATGATTTACCACATTGTGGTATGATTCACCATGATTATAGCATTATTTACCATAGTTCACCATGATTTACCACATTCTAATGTGATTTACCATGATTTACCCCATTGAGGTTTGATTCACCATGATTCTAGCCTATACATTTAATTTTAACCTGTGGAAACACAATAAAGTATATTTCTGATCCTGCAGCCCCCTCTATAGGACAACATTAGCATTAGAACCAGCACAAGTCTATGGCATTGATAAACATTGACAAAATGGGATATTAAATGTTATTATAATGATTTTTACAATGCCTAGATATGAATTTTAAAGCAAAAAACTATTGCCAAATGTAATGTCATGTGTCACCTGCTTATTTGAATAAAGTCTGAGCATTTCTTGAGTAGATATTGGCCACACACACACACACACACACACACACACACACACACACACACACATACAGAGAGAGAGAGAGAGAGAGACAGAAAGACAGACAGACAGACACACACACACACACACACACACACACACACACACACACACACACACACACACTTCTGTTTTACATGTAGATATTTTAAATAAATTATTAGTAACACAATGCTTACTCCTAGTCTTGTAGTAATTTTTACACATTAATCATACCATCATTGTTTGGCAGAATTGTCAATACCACTGTTTAAATAAAAATGAATTGATCGAATTTGTCCAAATGTGATTGTTAATGTTATAATAGTGTTTTTATAATGTCTAAATATGAATTATAGAGCAATATAATCAAGTAGTATGACAAAATGACATTTTAAAACCAGCAGGGGGCAGCAGAGAACCACTCATTAGCTCATTTTCATTTTAAATGTCTGTTTTCCATTTAATGGGCACATTTTCCCGGGTGAATGCCTTCAAATGTGCTAACTCACATACACATTTTGTTGCAGATATAGATATTTGAATTTAATAAAGGGTATATAAAATATGTTTTCCCCTTTAAAACATATTTTCAGGTGTTATTTTGAATTGTAATGTAATATTGTGAAAAACACATCAAATGAACAAATTAATTGATAAACATTGTCAAAATGTGATTTGCAATGTTATTATAATGATTTTATAAAGTTTATATATGCTTAGTGAGCAGAATGAACCAATAAGTGGTCTTATGCTGCCCTCTGGTGGCTTTATGGCAATTTAATGTAATACACCAATATAAGCATTGTCACTTTTTTAACTTTTATAGAGGCATCTATTGCCTGATCTCCATGAAATGTTGTATGCTTGTTTAGAGTCATGTGTCACACGTACTTCCCTCTTTTGAGATTATCTAAACATTCAATGAGGAGTTAAAGGCTTTTTGGGGACATTTGGTCAAAATCACATATTGATATGACTATTATAGCCATACAATTGTAAAAGTTATTTTTTCTATATAATTATTGACGTAGAGAGTCAGAATGAGCAGATCTAACAAATGATTTAAACATTATATTGCAACAGATGGAAAACACCATTTGCAGCTAATACAGGCAAATTTCCATAGGAAATGCATGGTTTTAAAGCTTTTTAACAGTTATAGCGCCACCTATAGTTTGATCTTCATAAAACTTTGCATGCTTCTTCAGCATGTTATGCCACATATACCCAACAATTTTCGTGAAGTTTTGAGTTTACCTTTAGGATTTATAGGCTTTTGAGTGCATTTTTCCACACCTCTTTTTTAAATGACTCTGTTATAGCCATCCAAATGCAAAAGTTCAACTTTTTTTGATAATTATTGATCTAAAGAGTCCATAGAATTGTCCTAGACTGGTTTGGTTCCGATCGGGCAAAAAACCAGGGACTAGTTCGCAAAAGTAGCTTTTTAACATAATCGCGAATATTCAATGAACGATTTGATTGACAGCAATGGTTCTAGAGGCAAAGTTGTTCAGAATGAGGAGATCTATCATATGATATGCATATTTTGTGGATGTGTGCAACACCATATGATTACAGAGCCATAAAACTCGTTAGCGCCAACTAGTGGCCGATTTCTTTCAAAATTCTTACAGACCTCTAGGGCCATGAGTCGAGCATGCCCATCGAGTTTCGTTCGATCGGCTTCCGTTAACCTTGTCTTATAGGTGCTCAAATTTAATTGGTTGATGGCGGCCATGTTTTTTGAGATACGCCAATGTCCTCATAGACATACATGGGGCCTTGGACCAAGACACTGCATACCAATTTTCGAGTCAATCGGACTAACGGTCAGGTGGTCATAGTCTTTTTATGTTTTTTCACATTATAGCGCCACCTAGAGCTCAATCTTCGCGATTTTTTTTGCTGTGACCTCACATTGATCCCATACACATGTGTATCAAGTTTGGTGACTATATCTCATTTAGGTTGTGAGTTATAGCCATTTTAGTAAAATTGGCTCCGCTTCTGACAAACATTTTTACGCCCTTTAACGACCTTGAATCGAAATTTCAACTTTTTTTCGATAATTATTGATATTTAGACTCCATAGAACATTTCTGCACTGGTTTGGTTCTGATCGGGCAAAAATCCAGGACTAGTTCGCAAAAGTAGGTTTTCAACAAAATTCAAAATGGCGGAAAAATTTGCATACCGGAAATGAAATCGGAGATATACGTTTTGTTTGGCAAGGACTCAGCTTTCCAGTGATATAAGACACTTGAGTGTGGACCAAACGGTTTAGGAGTTATGAGCCATTGTGCGCTTTTGGTTGCTGTAGCGCCACCTATAGGCCAATTGGGGTCATAGCTTATCAGGTTCGTCCCAGGCTGAGGACTACCATCTGACAAAGTTTCAACGCTCCAGCCCTTACGGTTTGGGCTGCACGCTTTACCGAGAATAATAATAATAATAATAATAATTAAAGCTGCAAGCAGCATTTAGCGGGTTCAAGCATTTAAGGCCTTTAAGGACTTAAAGCCTAAAAGCATCAAAAGACACCAAGGTTCATTTAGAAAGCATTTAACCACTGACATAATAGATGAAAATGACCATTTACAGCCAATAAAGGATATTTAATATAGGATATGTATGGTTTTCAAAGCTTTTTGTCAGTTATAGTGCCACCTATGGTCTAATTTACCATGTACTAGCATAGTTTACCATGATTTACCATGTTCTAGTGTGATTTACCATGATTCACCATAGTTTACCTTGATTTACCTTGTTCTTGCCTGATTTACCATGATATTCCCTGTGTTAGTGATTTAACATACTTTACCGTGATTCGCCATATTTTACCATGAATTACCATAGCTTACATTGATTTAGCATGTCCTGGCATGATTTACTGTGATTTACCATGTTCCAGTTTGATTTACCATGATTCTAGCCTGATTTACCATAGTTTACTACGATTTACCATGTTTCCACATTCTAATATGATTTACCACGATTTACCACATTGTAGTATGATTTACCATGATCCTAGCCTGATTTACCATAGTTTACCATGATTTACCATGTTTCCACATTCTAATATGATTTACTATGATTTACCACATTGTAGGATGATTTACCATGATCCTGGCATGATTTACCATAGTTTACCATGATTTACCAGTTACCACATTCTAATATGATTTACCATGATTTACCACGAGTTGCCACATTCTAATATGATTTACCATGATCCTAGCCTGATTTACCATAGTTTACCATGATTTACCATGTTTCCACATTCTAATATGATTTACCACATTATAGTATGATTTACCATGATTTACCACATTGTGGTATGATTCACCATGATTATAGCATTATTTACCATAGTTCACCATGATTTACCACATTCTAATGTGATTTACCATGATTTACCCCATTGAGGTTTGATTCACCATGATTCTAGCCTATACATTTAATTTTAACCTGTCGAAACACAATAAAGTATATTTCTGATCCTGCAGCCCCCTCTATAGGACAACATTAGCATTAGAACCAGCATAAGTCTATGGCATTGATAAACATTGAAAAAAATGGGATATTAAATGTTATTATAATGATTTTTACAATGCCTAGATATTAATTTTAAAGCAAAAATTATTGCCAAATGTAATGTCATGTGTCACCTGCTTATTTGAATAAAGTCTGAGCATTTCTTGAGTAGATATTGGCCACACACACACACACACACACACATACAGAGAGAGAGAGAGAGAGAAAGACAGACAGACTGATACACACACACAAACACACACACACACACACACACACACACACACACACACACACACACACACACACACACACACACACACACACACACACACACACACACACACACACACACACACACACACACACACACACACAAACACACACACACACACACACACACACACACACACACACACACACACACACACACACACACACACACACACACACACACACACACACACACACACACACACACACACACACACACACACACACACACACACACACACACACACACACACACACACACACACACACACACACACACACACACACACACACACACACACACACACTTCTGTTTTACATGTAGATATTTTAAATAAATTATTAGTAACACAATGCTTACTCCTAGTCTTGTAGTAATTTTTACACATTAATCATACCATCATTGTTTGGCAGAATTGTCAATACCACTCTTTAAATAAAAATGAATTGATTGAATTTGTCAAAATGTGATTGTAAATGTTATAATAGTGGTTTTATAATGTCTAAATATGAATTATAGAGCAATATAATCAAGTAGTATGACAAAATGACATTTTAAAACCAGCAGGGGCAGCAGAGAACCACTCATTAGCTCATTCACCATTTTCAAACGTCTGTTTTCCATTTAATGGGCACATTTTCCCGGTGAATGCCTTCAAATGTGCTAACTCACATACACATTTTGTTGCAGATATAGATATTTGAATTTAATAAAGGGTATATAAAATATGTTTTCCCTTTAAAACATATTTTCAGGTGTTATTTTGAATTGTAATGTAATATTGTGAAAAACACATCAAATGAACAAATTAATTGATAAACATTGTCAAAATGTGATTTGCAATGTTATTATAATGATTTTATAAAGTTTATATATGCTTAGTGAGCAGAATGAACCAATAAGTGGTCTTATGCTGCCCTCTGGTGGCTTTATGGCAATTTAATGTAATACACCAATATAAGCATTGTCACTTTTTTAACTTTTATAGAGGCATCTATTGCCTGATCTCCATGAAATGTTGTATGCTTGTTTAGAGTCATGTGTCACACGTACTTCCCTCTTTTTGAGATGATCTAAACATTCAATGAGGAGTTAAAGGCTTTTTGGGGACATTTGGTCAAAATCACATATTGATATGACTATTATAGCCATACAATTGTAAAAGTTATTTTTTCTATATAATTATTGATGTAGAGAGTCAGAATGAGCAGATCTAACAAATGATTTAAACATTATATTGCAACAGATGGAAAACACCATTTGCAGCTAATACAGGCAAATTTCCATAGGAAATGCATGGTTTTAAAGCTTTTTAACAGTTATAGCACCACCTATAGTCCGATCTCCATAAAACTTTGCATGCTTCTTCAGCATGTTATGCCACATATACCCAACAATTTTCGTGAAGTTTTGAGTTTCCCTTTAGGATTTATAGGCTTGTGAGTGCATTTTTCCACACCTCTTTTTTAAATGACCCTGTTATAGCCATCCAAATACAAAAGTTCAACTTTTTTTTGATAATTATTGATCTAGAGAGTCCAGAGAATTGTCCTAGACTGGTTTGGTTCCGATCGGGCAAAAAACCAGGGACTAGTTCGCAAAAGTAGGGTTTTAACATAATCGCCAATATTTAATGAACGATTTGATTGACAGCAATGGTTCTAGAGGCAAAGTTGTTCAGCATGAGGAGATCTATCATATGATATGCATATTTGTGTATGTGTGAAACACCACGTGATTACAGAGCCATAAAACTCGTTAGCGCCAACTAGTGGCCGATTTCTTTCAAAATTCTTACAGACCTCTAAGGCCATGAGTCAAACATGCCCACCGAGTTTCATTCCGATCGGCCTCCATTAACCTTGTCTAATAAGTGCTCAAATTTAATTGGCTGTGGCGGCCATGTTTTTAAGATACGCCAATGTCCTCATAGACATATATGGTACCTTGGGCCAAGACACTGCATACCAATTTTCAAGTCAATCGGACTAGCGGTCGTGGTGGTTATAGCCCTTTTTGTGTTTTTTTCATGTTATAGCGCCACCAAGTGGCTAATCGTCGCGACTTTTTTATCCTGACCAAAGACTAAGCCCTTACATAAGTTTACCAAGTTTGGTGAAGATATCTCATTTCGTTTTTGAGTTATAGCCTTTTTAGTAAAATAGGCCCCGCCCTAAACGTCCGTTTTTACGCCCCTTAACGACCGTGAATCGAAATTTCTAATTTTTTCAATTATTTTTGATAATCAGACTCCAGTGGACATTTTGGCACTGGTTTGGTTCTGATTGGACAAAAAACCTAGGAATAGTTGGCAAAAGTATGTTTTCGACAAAATTCAAAATGGCGGGAAAATTTGCATACCGGAAATGAAATCGGAGATATACGTTTTTTACGTCAGGTATTCAGCTTTCCAATGATATCAGACACTTGAGTCTACGACATACGGTATATGAGTTATGAGCAGTTTCGCGCAATTGATTGCTATAGCGCCACCTATAGGCCAATCTGGCTCATAATTTGATAACCTCTCCTCGATTTTTGTACTACCTATTGGCCAAGTTTCAAGTCTCTAGCCCTTACGGTTTGGTCTGCACGATGCGTTTTTCGGCTGAATAATAATAATAATAATAATAATAATAATAAAAATCAGCACAAATACAATAGGTGTTCAGCACTTCGTGCTCGAACCCCTAATAATAATAATAATAAAAATCAGTACAATTACAATAGGGTTTCAGCACTTCAGTGCTTGAACCCTAAAAATCAACACAAATACAATAGGTGTTCAGCACTTGTGCTCGAACCCCTAATAATAAAAATCAGTACAATTACAATAGGGTTTCAGCACTTAGTGCTTGAACCCCTAATAAAGTGTTACCAAATAGTGTAACCATATTTTGATATACACCTCAGAACCTCAATATCAATACAAACAACAATATTTAAATACATATTGATATTAGATTAAAATTATTTTGAATCAATCAATTAACAATAATTACAATTTCAATAATTACAAATATAAATTTCTGCTGACCTACCAGCATTTTTTTTTCATATGAGGTTTAAAGGCCTGTTCACACCAAGAACGATAACTATAACAATAACAATAATGATAACTATAACGATAATGATGATAACTATAACAATAACGATAACTATAACGATAAATAACGATACACAATAATAATGATAACAATAAAGATAAATATAACGATAACTAACAATACACGATAACTATAATGATAACTATAATGATAACATAGCTATAGCTTTAACATTAACTATAACGTTAACTATAATGATAACTATAACCGTTAACTATAATGATAACTATAACCGATAACTATAACCGTTATAATGATAACTATAACGATAACTATAATGATAACATAGCTATAGCTTTAACAATAACTATAACGTTAACTATAATGATAACTATAACGTAACTATAACGATAACTATAACCGATAACTATAACCGTTATAATGATAACTATAATGATAACTATAATGATAACATAGCTATAGCTTTAACATTAACTATAACGTTAACTATAATGATAACTATAACCGTTAACTATAATGATAACTATAACCGATAACTATAATGATAACTATAACCGATAACTATTATGATAACTATATCCATATTAGCGTCCACCAGAGTAGGATATTATTCTTGTCATGAGACAGACGAAGAGAATAAATCCAAACTGCCAGGTTTAATAGTATTTCTAGCAAACACACAACCAGGCAGCAACACACTCTAATAACTAAAGACGTGAATGGACAAGGAGTGACTGAAAAGGCAGAAATTAAATAGTGAACACAAATGAGGAGGATGACTACACACAGCTGGCACATATGATTTAATAATGACGGTAACCAAGGAGACAGATGAGTGGCGGGAATCTGAACAAAGAAACATGTGACAGATGAAAACAAACTGAATGTCCATGATAACTGAAACAGAACAGAAATGACTGTGACGATTCTGTTTATTCTAAGCATGCAGTACTGTTGTTATCTGCCACTTTAAATGCTTGAGTTGGATGGATTCTGATTGGCTGCCAATGATTTTTTTCGTTCATCAGCTGTAAAAAAGTCAAACTGAAAGTGATTCCAACGATATTTTTTCCCTGTGTTGTTATCTCCCCACCGTTAACATGTCCATAACATCTTTAAACGACAAAAGCAGTACAATCGCACCAAAAAAACACAGAGGCCAGAACATGAGTGGTGTGGAGAAGAAGCCAGGCAAGGGTTTTAGTTTTTTTTAAGTCAGAGCGTCTGTGTTTTCTCCCGCTCCAAGATCACTTGATACCTTTCCATCACGTGCGAAACACATGTTAACAGGCTAATGTTAGTGTTTCAATAAAGCAGAAGACTTTTCTCCAAGTACTGTTCATGTATGTTTTCAATCAGTAAATCTTGTGCCCAGACTTTTGTGATATATAAAAAAAGAATATTTAAAGGATGTTACAGTGAACTGGGCATCATATTTGCTATGACGTGAACACAGAGCAGCTTTTCTCTATGAGAAAGGAGCATGACTCTGAAAACACGGACCAGAGCTGGAGCTGGAGCTGAGCGATTACAGGAAACTTTGAGTGAGGAAGGGAAACTGCCCAGCTAGCAGTAGCCATCATTTCCCCGCCTTGTTTAACTATAAGACCCAATATGTGACCCTGGACCACAAAACCAGTGGTTTATATTTGTGGCAATAGCCAACAATACATTGTATGGGTAAAAATTATCGCTTTTTCTTTTACGGCAAAAATTACTAGGATATTAGATCATATCCTATTGATATTAGATCAAGTATAAAGATCATGTTCCATGAAGATATTTTGTAAATTTCATTCCATATATATATATATATATATATATATATATATATATGAAAAAAAAATATTATTATTAGTAATATGCATTGCTAAGGACTTTATTTGGACAACTTTAAAGGCGATTTTCTCAATATTTAGATTTTTAAATAGTCCAGATTGTTAAATAGTTGTATCTCAGATAAATATTGTCCTATCCTAACAAACCATAAATCAATGGAAAGCTTATTTATTCAGCATGACTGGTTTTGTTGTCCAGGGTCACATATAGTCTGGCTATGAGTAACCCTTTTCTAGCCAAAATAACCTTGAATTGTCGAAATGTTGTTTTTTGCCAAAATAACTTGCGAGATGTTTGGTATTCCATCATGAAAGCAGTCAACAGTGATTACACGGTGTTTGGTTTCATTTCTTTGACATGATCATGTTATAGATGATTAGTCTATTCTTGGGCTATGGTGAGACAGCTATTAAATTTTCACGAAAAACCCAAATTTTGCCTTGTTTTAGCCTAGACGTCAGGGCTGTGTTTGGACGGCTATTAGACGTCTTTTAAACGCAAAATTGCTTGCTGGGTGCTGTCACTCCATACCTGGATCAAAGCCCTATTAACTAAGCATTCAGTATCTGCCTTTTGTGACTAAATTATCTTTCCATCCTCAAGGGACTACGGGTGAAAATTAGCTCTTGAGCTAAAACCCGGTACTATGCATCTCTCCCTTTGAGGTTAATGTTTATTGTACGCTGTCCCTGTTTCTTTAAATAAACAATAATAATAAGTATATAAAAACTCTAAAATGATCATTAAATACGTATACAGTATAAAACAAAAACTTGTAACCCAAAGGAACCTGATTGAACCTGATCCACCAATCGGACATCCCGTTCTGATTCTACACGAGTGACAGAAAACACAGGACACATGACTTCATTCCTTAAATACTGCCAGGGAACACACCTTTTGAAACTACTGGCAAATACTGCATTTTAATCAAGAGCCACTGAGATGCAATGCCGCATGAGCAGTCATTTTTAAATTAGATTGTATCATTTCAAAATTTAAGGCAAAAACAGAACGGTCTGACTAAACATGCAAATTCACTCTCTGACAGTAGGTGGCGCTTATGGAACAGCACCAATTTCTGGCCTGTGTGTGTTAACGTCACGCTTACAGACTTCATAATGTTTCCACACATATGACATTTTAGGAAATGATTGCAATGCAGTTTGTGTGCAAGTCCGGAATAGATCGGCCAAAATAAAACTAAAAACCGGTTGTCGACCGTATGTTTGGAGCAAGAAACGTCCGGTTCCGACTTTATGGCCTGTGTTTTGTCAATTTGTCCTAACTTGCTAGATTTTGCTACCTCCCATTAAAACAGTAGGTAGCACAATTCAACAGCGAAAATGCTCCCATTACCCTAAACCTTCCATTAAAACAATGCAAATACAGGTCCTTCTCAAAAAATGTGCATATTGTGATAAAAGTTCATTATTTTCCATAATGTAATGATAAAAATTAAACTTTCATATATTTTAGATTCATTGCACACCAACTGAAATATTTCAGGTCTTTTATTGTTTTAATACTGATGATTTTGGCATACAGCTCATGAAAACCCAAAATTCCTATCTCAAAGAATTTGCATATCATGAAAAGGTTCTCTAAACGAGCTATTAACCTAATCATCTGAATCAACTAATTAACTCTAAACACCTGCAAAAGATTCCTGAGGCTTTTAAAAACTCCCAGCCTGGTTCATTAATCAAAACCGCAATCATGGGTAAGACTGCCGACCTGACTGCTGTCCAGAAGGCCATCATTGACACCCTCAAGCGAGAGGGTAAGACACAGAAAGACATTTCTGAACCAATAGGCTGTTCCCAGAGTGCTGTATCAAGGCACCTCAGTGGGAAGTCTGTGGGAAGGAAAAGTGTGGCAAAAACGCTGCACAACGAGAAGAGGTGACCGGACCCTGAGGAAGATTGTGGAGAAGGACCGATTCCAGACCTTGGGGGACCTGCGGAAGCAGTGGACTGAGTCTGGAGTAGAAACATCCAGAGCCACCGTGCACAGGTGTGTGCAGGAAATGGGCTACAGGTGCCGCATTCCCCAGGTCAAGCCACTTTTGAACCAGAAACAGCGGCAGAAGCGCCTGACCTGGGCTACAGAGAAGCAGCACTGGACTGTCGCTCAAATTTTGCATGTCATTCAGAAATCAAGGTGCCAGAGTCTGGAGGAAGACTGGGGAGAAGGAAATGCCAAAATGCCTGAAGTCCAGTGTCAAGTACCCACAGTCAGTGATGGTCTGGGGTGCCATGTCAGCTGCTGGTGTTGGTCCACTGTGTTTTCTCAAGGGCAGGGTCAATGCAGCTAGCTATCAGGAGATTTTGGAGCACTTCATGCCTCCATCTGCTGAAAAGCTTTATGGAGATGAAGATTTCGTTTTTCAGCACGACCTGGCACCTGCTCACAGTGCCAAAACCACTGGTAAATGGTTTACTGACCATGGTATTACTGTGCTCAATTGGCCTGCCAACTCTCCTGACCTGAAGCCCATAGAGAATCTGTGGGATATTGTGAAGAGAAAGTTGAGAGACTCAAGACCCAACACTCTGGATGAGCTTAAGGCCGCTATCGGAGCATCCTGGGCCTCCATAACACCTCAGCAGTGCCACAGGCTGATTGCCTCCATGCCACGCCGCATTGAAGCAGTCATTTCTGCAAAAGTGTTCCCCACCAAGTATTGAGTGCATAACTGAACATAATTATTTGAAGGTTGACTTTTTTTGTATTAAAAACACTTTTCTTTTATTGGTCGGATGAAATATGGTAATTTTTTTAGATTTTTTAGAAGGGTTTTTATGAGCTGTATGCCAAAATCATCAGTATTAAAACAATAAAAGACCTGAAATATTTCAGTTGGTGTGCAATGAATCTAAAATATATGAAAGTTAAATTTTTATCATTACATTATGGAAAATAATTAACTTTTATCACAATATGCTGTATCACAAACTATTTTTTGAGAAGGACCTGTATATATTTTTTGATGTGTGCGTTTGCAGTAAAACTTTCCAGCTTCATTATTGCATAGGCACCATGACACCGTGTCTGTGCACATTAAGAAAACTTATTGAATTAATATGAAGCCATGACTCCCCAAGCTTCCGTATAATGTCCTTTGACTGCTGTGAAAGTATTGGTTTGTGTATATTATCAACACAGCATTATCCTGTCTGGCACTAAAATTTGTAATGACATAACTGTGAAGCAATAATACACTGGAAACGACTCGAATGACAAACATTTTCCAAGAACAAAGCTGGCTTTTCGCTTTGCGTAACAGCCGTTTCTCAGTCTAGGGTTGTCTCCCAGTCGTGTCCCGTTGCCTTGTGCACGAGACTGTACACGCTCATATGGCTAGATGGGTTTCCCGCTCAAAACATTTCACCAATTGCTTCCATGGAAACTCTTATTGCCTCTGTCCCTCCGTCTCTCTGTCAGCATAATGACTTGTAGCTGCTATACACACCACACTAATCTCCCAGGCGCACCGCAGAAGTGATCACGTTAATTGCCGTTTATTGCATGGAATTATGAACCATTACAGCGCCACCGGTGAACCCTGCCAAAACAAAGAGGGCTCATTTATTTAGCCAAAGTTCAAAGCAGTTAAACTAAAACATATACATAAAAACAGCAGACTGCATTGTTTCTTTGCTTTAGTGGTATGAAATGTCTTTCTCATACACTTTAAATTCCAACAGTGATACTAACTAACACTTTTTAGTTAACTTTGCTTAATGTCTTAACTTAATTGTAAAAATCTAGTAATCTGTACTGATACAAGATTGAGACTGATCTATTCAGATACAAAGCCTTTTTTTACTTAGAGAACCCAAGTTCCCATTTTGACAAGCAAAAAACGTTTTGAGGAGGGGCAATGTCCTGCACTTCTGCAGTTATTTTTTCTGTTTGCATTCACTGATTTCCCAAAGTCATCTTGAATGTTGAATTGTCAATACTACTGACAATTCTGAGAGAACATCATATAAGCTGACTTCAGAAACTGATGTTGATTTTACTAAAATGTCTTTGTTTGAACTCACCATTATGGTCATCAGTATTCCCTTTGTTTGGACACTAGGAACTTCATTCATATTACTTTAATAATCTTCCTACTGATGCAGCGATGAAGATGAAGAGAAGTAGTATGTCTTTATCACAGCACCTGTTAGTGGGTGGGATATATTAGGCAGCAAGTGAACATTTTGTCCTCAAAGTTGATGTGTTAGAAGCAGGAAAAATGGGCAAGCATAAGGATTTGCGCAAGTATGACAAGGGTCAAATTGTGAAGGCTAGACGACTGGGTCAGAGCATCTCCAAAACTGCAGCTCCTGTAGAGTGTTCCCGGGTCTGCAGTGGTCAATCAAAAGTGTTTCAAGGAAGGAACAATGGTGAACCGGCCACAGGGTCAGGGTCATAGCTTTTTTTAGAGTGTAATTTTTTATTCCATTCAATAAAACATTTCTTCAGAAAATAATGAATAATGTGGTATACTTTTGAAATGTTCCGTGTTTCTAGTGAATCAAATTTTTTTTCCGCAATTTCCTCATTTGATAATAGTTGGCTTGTGCATTCCAAACTACATAACCACACTGCAATTCATCATTCTTGCAATGACACCTCACTGCTGTTTTTCCCCACTCAGGGAACAAACACGGCCCTCGCTTCACGGTCGTGCCTTTGTTGCCATTTTCCAAACCCAACCGAATATGAAGTATTAAGAGTCCAGCTGTACCTTTCAATTACAAGAAGCCCTATGGGAGGATACCCATTACTTACAGCAGGATTCTCCCAGTCTTCCAATTGTTAACGCATCAATTATGGCCACAGGATTCCCAGATGTAACATTTGTCAAGCTAGGAGCTGGTCTGGCAGGTGATTATCAACAGGTGGGCTTAGTCTGCACAGTGTTTCCCCCAAAATTGGCTGAAGTTAAGTACCTAGTCCAAGTCCAGATCAAATTTTTTCAAAGTTTGATTGCTTGGAGGGTGTTGATTAAGGAGACGTGTTTAATTTGCTTCCTGCAAAGCTTAGGTGGGTTTGAAGAACATGCTGACAGTGACTAGAATGAATCCAAGAGGATGTGGGCGTATATTTCTTAGAAATTCAGATGTTGGAAACTCTATATCTCTGTGGGAGGGAGAAGAATAGCACTTGTTCATTCTTGACCAAATTACCTACCGTATTACCTACCGTATTTTAAAAGAATAGTTCACATGACAATAGTCATTATTCACCTACTCAAACCTGTGAGACTTTCTTCTGTGCAAAAAAATAATATTAAAGGGTACATAACACTACCCTTAAGTCTCATGTTAATCTTGAGTATCTATAGTTTTGTGTTGATCCTTCATATCTCTGAAAGAGTCTTTAGTTTTATCAGATTTATAAAAGACAGATACGCTGTACCGATTCTTTCCGAAAGCAGCCGAGCTCTTGCAGGTCTGCATTGGGCAGAGCCATGAGCACACACACACACACACACACACACACACACACGCACACGCACACGCACACGCACACACACACACACACAACATCATGGCATATTAGGTCATGAAGGGCAAAATTAGCAGTATAGACCAAAACCACTTTTTGTACTAGGCTGTAAACATGTTTTTATCTGCTGTAAAGTTGGCCATTTGAGATTCTGCTCTCTTCTGGAGCCTGTCTCTAGTGGCCAGTCGATGAACTGCAGTTTAAGTCACTTCTGTATCGGCTTCAAGAGAAACTGGGGGAGGTTGCTGCTTGAGTTTCACTCACCGTCAGCGGTTTCGAAACTTTCCAAAACATATTTCAATCTTTAAGGAGTGTATTCGGCACAGAAATACTCTGTCATACATCCAACTTGTTTTTTGAAATGTTGGCTATGTTTAACATGAGAATCAACTCTTTAACAGAATAAATAAGTCAGAATGCATGAAATAGCTTTAAGAATGTTCACACATGCACACGCACACACGCACACACACACACACACACACACACACACACACACACACACACACACACACACACACACACACACACACACACTACTTTTCCTTACAGTCACAGCTCATAATGACGACTGCTGTTAAACTCTTAAAATGACAAACAACACTCATAAAAGTACTGAACCGAACTGTCATGAATCAGACTGGTCAAGTTTTCAAGGTAACACACTTGTACAGTCTGGCTGCAGCAGTTCACTGAGTTGCACTTTATTTTACAATATGTGTACTTTCAGTGTCCTTAGATAAGAAAGTACTGGTTAATATAAGGTAAGGTTAAGGTTAGGTTTAGGGGTAGGTTCAGGGTTAGTACCTAGCTATTACCCAGTATTACAATTACTATAATAATTACATATGTACATAGGGACCAGGACTATAAAATAAAGTGCTACTGTTCACTAGTTATCAGCAAATAACTATAGTGTCCAATTCCGACAACATCCTATAGCTTCAGAATAATTGGAATATAGCACACAAGTATATTATTATTATTATAACCTCCCTTTTTGCAGTTTTGGTTCTATAAACTGCTAAAGTCGCTATATAAAGGCCATTAAACAAAGACTATTCAACGGGTTTGACATAACATTTTCATTTGGGTGAGCTATTCATGAGGTAACTTTATAAGATCAGTTTGCATCGGATTCATTCGATTTTATTCCTCAACCCTGACAATAAATGGCATTTATTAAGGATTGGTCACAATTACATAATAATAACCGTAGAGGTTCCAAATATTTCTGATTGTGAATCTAAAATGACTGACTACATTTGATTATATTTGATTTACAGTCCTGCACTGTTCCACATAAAATATGAATAACATGGTTGAAATGATCCAATTTAAGAGAGTATTTAAAAGATTAGGCCAAGAAAACTGTGCTCAATATAGCAGAGAAAAACATAAAGATGTTTTGGAAAAAACACAATAAGCCAAAGCACATAGGTTACTTTTAGTGCCAAAACCACAAGATGCAAACGTTCAGCTTTCAAATCTATGAGTAACTCAATAGTAGACATTTCTTGTTTCCAAAATGACATTTTGAAGTGGATAAATTGTCATGTCTTATGTATAAAACTGCTTCTGATGTCTAAATGCTCTTAGAATGGACAAGATGTGGGTCTTATCATATAACTTTTTTCACAATATTATTTAAGATGCAAATTTACCAAACCAAAACAGTCATTTAATGACTTACAAAAGACCACACACACACACTGACAGAAAATTGTCCAAAAAGTGAACGACATACTGTACAAAGAAAAAACAGGCAACAACCTTTAACCTAGCAAATTTGACTGTGAATGTGAAAGCATGTTCCCTTATCTAATCTTCTGGCTCATTCCTAAAACCCCCCTTACGATATTTATCCTCTCAGCTGTCATGCACTATCCGAACCTTGGACGAATATTGGAATTACTATAATTTTCCTTTTGCTTCCACAAAAAGGGGGCTGACTCCTTCTCTCTTCTATTTAGTGAAGTTCTCCTTATCTGCGTCTTATTTCAACCTCTGTAACCAAGAGGGAGAGAGAGAGAGAGTTGGAAGGTGAATGGAGAGGGCAGGCTTACATCTGCAACTCTGCAGCCTCCTCAAACCCACCTCCTACAACCCTGCGCTTTGCACAACCCTGACCATGGGACACCGGACAGAGTGAGTAAGGGGGATTTTATTCAATAAGACTCCAGCTCTGTGCACATCAAACTCTG
Organism: Gobiocypris rarus; assembly: GCA_023029165.1. Taxonomy (NCBI): domain Eukaryota; kingdom Metazoa; phylum Chordata; class Actinopteri; order Cypriniformes; family Gobionidae; genus Gobiocypris; species Gobiocypris rarus. Next base: position 28,143,298 of record CM040914.1, on the reverse strand, counting down.
GTAAATCTTTGTCTTTTCTCTCTTTAACTGTTATGATGCATTGATTCTCTTTAACCAGCATGTAGAAGATACTGTTTTACATCTCATTATCTTAAGGCTAACCCCAAAAGATTAGGTCATTTGTTTAAAAAATAAAAATGCTTGTTTGAAATTCATCCACATTTTCTTTTTCTTCATTTGATGGTGGTGTGCGTCATTGTCAATGGAGGGTTAAGTTGAGTTGTTTTCCATTTGAAAACATCAAAAATGTAACCTCAAATGCTTTGTCCTTTCTGACAGCTTATTTGCAAGTCTTTGATTGTGCAGACAACATGGTGAATTTATTAGAAATGAATCGTTATCGGTTCCTGCCAATGTCACAAGTCAAGAATGAATGGAATTATTTAACAGGGCTTTGTCTGGCACCAGGTTCATGGGTAAATGTGCAGACAAGCTATTCAATCCAACCGAAGGAACAATGTAGGCTTTCCTTAACTCACATGAGTTGTGTTTCCTTGTTTGGGTAACAGCAGTGATTAAAAAAGGCTGCATAGAAGAGCTGGAAGGGCTCAAAAGGGAGAATCTCCAACAAACTGAGAGTAAGACATGCATGTTGATCACGTACGTAACTTGGTGGAAACTCCCTCGTAACAGCTCTGTCCTCGGTAGACTGTTGCCTTTACGGTCTTGATTATGTGAAATCGTTTCAGCGGTCTCTCTGATATAATGTTTTGGCTATTCCATTGGAGCCGGAGGAACTTGGCCCCCCATTTATTTTCCCCTCATGTTGGCAAACTAATTGAACATGCCTTACAGCAGTTGTTGATTTTGGTATTGAAAACCACTGGATTACAATAGCACATTTATAGCTGTGCAATGGAAAACAGGCAGAAAGGTTTTACTAAGACAATGGCTGCCAGTTAGAAAACATGAAGATAACTGATCCAAGACAAGCCATACACAATAAATCAAGAGTAACTACAGATGTGGAGCGAAATTAGAGCTACATGGAACATGCCTTTCCTGGGAAACCGACTAAATAAAGCATACATATTTGGCAGCTTTCCCGCTTAGAATACGGAGAGGTTAACGCCTCATCTGGAGGACAGGGAGGAATCAGCTGTTCAACAAGAGTTTCCTGCCTCCCACATCCAGTTGGACGAAACCCATCAACGTGAAATAAATCTTAAACAAGAATCACTACAAACACGATGAATTACCAGTGCTAAAATTCCACTGAGATTTAAATGTCATGTTTTGGAAGATACATGCAGAGGATACTCTCGGCTAAATTTAAGGGGGAAATTCCTTTTGGTAGCGGAGAATGTTTAAACACGTTGCATTCCAGCTACATTACCCTTCCAAAGTCTCCTTCATCTTGACCTGGGGAACCATAAACTGTCTGGAGGTCCCCAATAACTTCCAAGGTCAATGAGAAGGTCATGGTGCAGAGAAAAGCCATATGGCTAGAGGTTGAGACTGGCAGACACACATGTCTTTCCAGTTTTTGTGCAAGACCTGGAGTCATTAATTCCGTGAGAGTAATGGTGCATTACCAAATAGTCAATTCGAATTCGTTCTGCTGCATCTTTTTTGGGGGGGGGGTCTAAAGTTGCTTTGGCTTTGCCACATGAAAATGAGCTTGGTCATTGTCCAGAGCTATAATTTCCCTGGCAGAAAGATGTCCAGTTCCAAGGAATAGTGTGTGTGGGCGGGGGTATGGGCTTGGGTGCTTAGCATGCAGACATGCTCGTGAAAATAATGGAGCATTCCACATACCTCCCCTTGTGCTGGGCTCTGCAAAGCACTGAAGTGAGGGCTAGTTCTAGCATAGTCTTGCATAGCCAGACCTTAAGACTGACAGCAGAAGGACTGGACTCCATCACAGACTGACAGCAGAAGGTCTGGACTCCCAGAGGGCCTTCTGACTGACATGTACAGCAACCAATCACAGCTCGCTTTGTTGCACATCATGTTTAGGAGTGTGAAAATGTAATGTCGATGCCCCCCCCTTAAATTAGAATGTTTGCGCAACTTTTGAAAATCCAGCGTTTAGTGGATCCTGATAAGGGCTCGTCACAGTTGTAAAGGCGGACCATTAAAGAGCACGGACACACACGTCTCCTGGAAATCCTATAGAATTCAACAAATCAGACGACTCTAATTTTTTCCCATTTTGCGTGCCTTATGCATCAGACGTTCAGCCAGTTGGCGTGACATCTGAGGCTGAGACTAGTTCTACCATGGCTGTCTTATGATACTCCTCCAGGTCAAAGACTGGAAAACCCCAGTCATATAACTAGTCAAGGTTGAAGGATGTATAAAAGTGTCACTCGTGTTCCAGTCATGCTCATGATCTCTCAGCTGGTGAGGATGGTAACTTGCATTGGGAATCTTTGTTTTACTGCAGCAATCAGTAGGCCAAAAAACACCCCCACCCCTTCCAGAGGGAGCATATCTGGTCTTCATTTATTACGGTGTTTTTTATAATGTCTGCCGTTCTTTTTCTAGCTGGAAACAGCACACAGTTTCCAACAGCAGCCAGAGTTAGATGAAGAACTATTTCAAAACATGACATGATTCTACTTAGTGAGATTGTCAGGCTAAAATAATAATAATAATTATAACATACAGTTGCCCAAACTGTTCAATACAAGTTAAGCTCAATCCACAGGACTAATTTTGATGATTACAAAAGTCGCACAAAAATGCTTACTGTTGAAAAAGCATAGCCACAAAATGTAAACAATACACAGTGACATGATTTTCAAGAGAATAATTACTATAACTGTTATAATTACAGTTACTAAACTTTTCTGTGTAAAGTTCTATGCATTTTTACAACTTTTACGTAAAACAAACATAAAAATGATAAGAAATGTACAACTAATAAACAAGTTTTAACAGATGAATGAAAAAAAAATACTGCTTTTATTCACATTCAAGCTCCACAAACTTCACATTTGCTCTAAAATCCATTCTGTCTCACCATAAGCTTGGTTTTTGCTTTTTGGATATTACTTTAAAGACTAATTGTACATTAAAGTGATGTCATTAATTGAATTTAGATGCTCAAATGATACAGAAGTATTGCATAATATGCCTGTTTCTCCATCTAGTTACATAAACAGGTTACACACTATCATCATTTCCATTCTGTGGTTTTCATGCCCAAGCCTAGAAATGCACAACCATCTTTGTTAGCATGGACCGAATTAACCGCATTGTATCCTGTGCACAACAAATGCAGTACAACTGCAGCTCAACTGTTTTGGTTGAGATGTTTACATTGATTACAAAAAGCATGTTATTCATTTAACAAAACTATGAAACTAAACATCTGCAAATCCAATGGCATTCATGTGGAGACATCTAAGAAATGCATGTCTTGTCTTCATTTCTCTTCAGGTGCTAAACTGGAGCTTGGTACTTCAGGAACATGGGTTGCAAAATGAGATCCATGCATTTTGTGTTTTGGTGTCTTTACTTCATGCTCCTTCACTTGTTTTGCACAGCACAAGATGAGGACATGAGATTAAGTAAGCGTGCTTCTCTCATCTTCATTAGTAGTGTGTGTTGCATGAAGACTGTTGACTCAGATAACATGACCTAATGATGCAGTGTTCATTGTGGCTGTCTTAATACGGAGCAAATGCAACAATTTCTGCAACTTCAGCAATTTGTTCATCCAATTGGGAACACGGGGATATTGTCAGTCCTTTGATAACAGAACCATTGAAATGTTAAAGACTAAACTTTGGTGTCAAGTGTCCAATATGTGCCTTGTAGTGTGAGCAGGGCAAATGGTCAACTCATGCTGTGTAAAATCTTGTCTTCGTTTCTCAATTTCAGGTTGTAGGACAGCGCCAAGTGATTTAGTATTCATACTCGACGGATCATGGAGTGTGGATGACATGAACTTTGAGATTGTCAAACGGTGGCTGGTGAATATCACCATGAGCTTTAACATCGGTCAGAAGTTCACCCAAGTTGGGGTGGTGCAATATAGCGACGACCCCTTCTTACATATACCCCTGGGAAAGCATTTCTCAAGCAATGACCTCATCAAGGCCATGGAGTCCATAGAATACATGGGTGGGAACACAAACACAGGGAAGGCTATCAAGTTTGCCAACGACAAACTCTTTGCCCTGTCCGAGCGAGGTCCGAATGGCATTGCAAAAATTGCTGTGGTTCTGACGGACGGGAAGTCACAAGATGAAGTGCTGGCAGCTGCAGAAGCAGCGAGGAAAAAGGGGATAATTGTCTTCGCAATTGGCGTCGGGTCTGAGACCGAGGAGGCAGAGCTCAGGGGCATTGCCAACAAACCATCCTCGGCCTATGTTTTTTCTGTGAAAGACTATAAAGCTATCGCAAAGATCCGTGAAGTTATTAGGCAGAAGCTGTGCGAAGGTAAGCCTCTGTGTTCCTCTTTTGTCTCTAGGCTTTCATATCTCATTCATTTGTGTAATATTTTTCACACGTGTCACGATTAAATTATACAGTTTAATGGCCACGAGGGGAGCAAGACTTTGTTGCTTTAGCATGTCATGTACCCGTGGAGACAGGTTTATGGCATCTCCATGTCTGAGCTGCATGCATAATTTGGTGCCTCTCGCCTTAATGCACGGATTACAGTTTGATTTATGTCCTACAACATCCAGGTGTTCGGAGTTCACCAAGGTGGCTGTAAATTGTCCAAAAGTGTGAAATCAGAATCATGCATTACTGAGCATGTTTCAGAGATTGTGACATCAATTCCTAGCAAGCTTACAAACAAGCCAGTCTGATTGTTTGAAAGTTCTGCAAAAAGGCCAGTAATTCTGAGATGTTTATACACCGCTAATCCAATTTTGGCAGATGCAAATGTCAAGTTTGTATAGTTCCCTCCAACCAACATTATTTCATTACTGCAAGGTATGACTTGGATTTGCAGTAAAGCAGAAGTAGCACAATATTAAGTGTAACAGTGCTGGAAAAGAAGTGATCAAATGCCACTTGATCATCAGCAAGTCTTGAATATTTCCCAAGGCACTTTTCTGTTCTTACAATGGATTACTCAGCAACAACTCCAGACAGACTTGTTAAAAAGCAAAAATAAAAACTGGAGTGCAATATAGCCATTAGGTTGGAAAAATTGGCCTCAATAAAAGTTTGCTAAGACTCCTGAAGCTCATGATAGAAAGTCTTTCCGGACAATGGAAAAGTTAATAATTAAGGCACTTTATGATAGAAGAGGTCATCTTTTGTCTGGTATTTGCGATGGCGGGGACATTCTTTAGTCGGACTGCATATTTGCACAATGTCCAGTGTTCCACTCCAAGGTCTTCCTACGATTTTTTTTAAACTAGTCATCAAGCCAAATAAAATAAACCACTTCATTCCATAAATATTTAACCCTTTTCAGCCATTATTATTTTTTCTCACTGTGCACATATTGCTGTGATATTAATATTAAAGCTAATTCAAGGCAGAGGAATGGTGGAATTACTTAGTTAGCTTAATTCTGATTAATGCATTATTTGTTTGTATTGTGTCAATTTACCCCGTTTTCTCTATTTAATGTATCATAGAGACTGTATGTCCAACAAAGATCCCAGTCGATTCTCGGGATGCCAAAGGATTTGACATTCTCCTCCATCTCAACTTGGCTAAAAAAGCCAAAAAGACTCAAGGATCATTTTACGGCAGCAAAGCCTACCAGGTGACATCCCGAGTTGACCTGAGCGAGAACACTAGGTAAAGGTATTTATGGTGTCACACCTCTCTGTTCTTGCAAGTTTACTCTGTTTGATTTGAAACAGCATCTTCATCTTAATGTCCGTAGGACGTTATTTCCAGGCGGACTTCCACCATCCTATGTTTTTGTGGCCACGCTGAAGTACAAAGGCTCTGTGGTTATGGAGGAGTGGGATCTATGGCGGATACAGACTAAGGATGAAAAGCCTCAAATGGCCGTTACTCTAAGTGGTCTGGACAGAACAGTGATGTTCACCACAACCACCAGCAATTCACCAAGCGGAACGCAAACTGTGGTCTTCAAAAAAACACCTGCTAAGGTAAACACAGAGCATGAGAGAAGAACCCTGAAACAAATTCACGAACTCTGTGTGCTCAGTCAAATACGTCAGTTAATTCGCTAACACTTTACAACCTTTAAGTAACTTTGCAACTGCATATCAACTGACTCTCATTAGAGTACTAGTAGAATATCTGATAACTTTAGTTTGATGTTCCACAACAGACATTAGTAATATGCACCTATAGCCGGGTGCACAGCGCATACACTCTGCTTACTACACACAAACAGGGACACAAAGCAGCACACAAACATTTTTAAATATTAAAAATAAAAGGAATTTCTCTCTGGAGAAGCATTCAGTCTTTCCGCTCACAAATTCCATAATGTAAATAGTGAATCCGCCATGGCGCAACTTGCTTTTACAGGGAATGGGAGAAGATGAGACTCTGAATGGTTTATTGCACATTGCGCCCAAAACACACCCAGGACTCATTAAGAGACTAGGTACAACCCTTTTGGACCATACGCCTGGCATGCAGACCGTTTTTCCTGTCGTTAAACAAGCAAAAATGGATTTGGACTTGCCCTAAATGCACTTGCGCCGTGCGCTTTAGACCATGTGCTCAGATTGTTAAAATAGGGCCCTTGGTGTGTAAGGGACTTTACATTTTCCAAATTTAAAAAACAAAAAACAAAGCAAGCCTAGCCCAGGTGAGAAAAAGTAATGCAAAAGTAACAAAACTTTCATAAAAAAGTAACAATGTAGCACAATAAGTTACTTTTTAGGGAGTAATGCAATATTGTAACACATTAGGGATGGGCGATATAGACTTGATATCAAATGATATCAATGACGATATAAATTCAGTACCATTCCCCATGTTTTTGGCTACAAGAAAGAGCTGCACGCATTCTTGAGAGCCTCAGAAAAACAAACAATGATCAAAAGTAAATCATACCCACCATCAAATAGGCTCCTATAATAAACAAACTACATAAAATAATGTAAAAAAACCCAGTAAAAATCCAAACACCAGCCTTTTCAGAAATGGAAAAGTTGCAGATATACTTTTGTTCTGTAACAGTGCAGGTAATGTTTGAATAGTGCAACTGTGCTGAAAAACATCACACAATACACAATAATCAAAAAAATCAAAACAGGGACAGTAATAGGTGAGTGCCAGCCAATGAGATTGCGGTTTGCGCATTAGTTTCAACTTGTTCATAAAGGTTGAATAATTCCAAATTAACTCCATTATGTTTTTACAGGAAAATAATTCTGCATGGTAAGACTCTCTCTTTGAGTGTGTGAGAAACACGGAGTGCTCTCAGTCGGGCACCTCCACTACACTAGTGTTTACTGTGCTTCAAATACACTGTGCATTCATTGAGATGAACCGAAATACTGCGCTTTACGGATTGCTCGACAGTGCGAATCTCTCGAGTACTGAGTACAAGTGCTCAGCGATATATCTGTGTGTACCAGTTCCAGATTGTAGAGGTAGCTCCTCGTTTAAGCGATAAAAGCTCCTCGTCATAGTTGTTTTCGCTCTGTACGTGAGCTGCAAATGGGCTGCGACTCGTGTCATCAACTAGGCTTTACCGTTATTATTGCAGGAAGACTAATTCTTATCGTAGGGAGAATATTTACCGGTATATCACCCATCCCTTAAGCCTACTTTTAAAAGTAACACTGCCAAGAAAACCCATGCTGATCATAACACACTGAATTTTGTGTTTTGGATGCTTGGGATCCTCAAAATGTATGTGCTTTAGACTCAATGGTTGTGCTTCACCAAAAAGACCATGCTGGTTTATGTTTCGGTCCACCAGCTATAATCAGCACGAATCCAGACTGAAAATCAATGTGTGCCTGAACTGGTTTTAGCTAGGATGCTACAATGTCAGTCAGATTTCATATAGAGCATCAGCCAAGTGGATACCAGACTAGTCCCCATATGGATAAAACGTTGGTGGAATTTGGAAAGGAAATACTGAATGGATTTTTATACATCATAAACCTGATCTTTTCCGTTTAGTGCACACTCTCTCTGATACACTTTATGGAATGATTCCTTAGTATTTAAATTATGAGCACCCGAAGTTGAGTGACACAGAGCCCTAGGAGGTTTATTATTTAACGTTCACATAAATCCTTCTTTTATGATGCCAATGCTACTGAATAACAGTTTACTAAGACGTTCTTATCTTCATCATAAAGTCACATTTATGGTATATACATTAAATGTACTAATGTAAAAATTCTGCTTTGTTTTATGTATTTTACAGAAACTATTTGATGAAAAATGGCATCAGCTGCGTCTTCTAGTAACAGAGGAAGATGTCACTCTGTATGTTGATGATCTGGAAATTGAAACCATGGCACTGGATCCTCCAGATGGCATTTTTATTAACGGAAAAACACAGGTTGGGAAGTACGTCAGCAAAGAAATAACTGTACCTGTAAGTATGTTGATGACTTCACTGATCTTATTTTACAGACTTTCAGTCTGATGTAGTTACTCTACTGTTCATTATTATTATTCTTGTTAGCGAAGCACTCTATGGTTATATTAGACTTGCTTAGACATTATTTGTCATTTATTAATTCAATAAAATGTAATACAATCACTCAATTTCTCAAACTCAAATCTTTTGAGTTAATTCTTACTATAAGCACTGATAAAATATACTTTCTTACTGAATATCTCCCCTAAATCTCACTGAATACATGAAGTGATGCCTGTCCATCCAAACGTAGGATTTTGATTGTTAAAGCTAGCTTATTCTAACACTATTGTAAGGCAAAGTCATGCTAGGGTGTCATGCAAAGAAAAGGGAATAATTCAAACTATAGTCTCACATAGCCAGATCTATAGTCTATAGTCTTAAATATAATTTATAATCAAACAATCATAAATGCTAATGATCTAACCTATCAACATGATGCTGGTGAATCGCAGAGGTTTGATCATATCGCTATGATCAGATGCTTTCTGAACCACTGTTTTCTCACATCTGGCACATGTTCATTTACAGTATATCGCTGCAAAGGTTTTTCCAACTTCTTTTTAATTCTAAGCAAAGAACGGAAAAAACTTTGCCATGAGTATATCAGACCTTGAATCACTTTCAGTTGCTTATATTTTATGTTAGCAATACGTTTCTGGGTGCAGTTCACTTAGTGGCCACCAGTGTCAATAATAAAAAAGCGCTTCTTTGTTCTACATATAGCCCCTTTAATATAAATTGTGTGTGATTTGTCTCAACTTAAATTTTACTTTGTTCGTTTTCGTTTGACACCTTTTTTTTTTAGACCAAGGCCGTAACCATGTTTTGAACATTGGGGGGGGACCAATTTATTTTACATTTTTATAAAGCATAAAGAAACAGAACAGTTAACGAAATTCTAGGTCTAATTCTAGTTGGGAAATCATCATTTTGGGACTATTTGCAAATAATATTTGCATTAATATGCGTCAAATATATTGTTAGTCTCGAGATTCTTCCTGTAAGTGAATAAATTCATAGATCCACTATTAGCAACAGAAGTCCTTGGGGGTCTGGTGGTAGAATTTTTGTAAACCGTGTCGAAGGTTACAGTTTCTAATCAGCCCTCATATAGTTTTTTTCTTCATTAAATTAAATCAAAGATGTTCAATGATTGCATATTAAGAGCATGGACACATTTGTGTGCATTTTGTTTTGTGATTTCATCAGAAAGAACAGAGTCTCTCTCTCCGCAATGGCATTAAGCGATAGATTGATGTGCTCGTCTGTGAGAGGACGTTAGCCAAAAGAGAAAGTAAACCCCGCCTACTTTGACTGGATTGGCCATCTCAATCATTTTGACATTGACGAGCGCCGTTAGACCTGAGGCAGACCAGACTAAAAATGTAACTTTTAAACCTTTTTGTCATCCTAACATACAGAGCGCTGTGTAATAAAGTGCAGGAAAGCAGTGCAAGAATTTCAAATATTGGGAGGGATAATTTGGCCATTATTTGGGGGGACTTGTCAATGTGTCTATGGTGGTTACGGCCCTGTTTTGGATTACAAACATCACTCAAAATCCCCATCCCACATACAGATAAATCACAAATAAAAAGGGAAAAATAAAAACACATGATATTGGTTTTAATGCTTAAGATGTATGAAGTTAATAAAATGATGACAAAGCATATTATATAATTTTGAAGGAATATTGGAAGTTATTGGAATATGTGTGTGTGTTTGCGTTCTTTTGCCAAAGAATAAACAGAACATGGAACATTTTCAACATGTGCAACACAGCAGTGTTCTTGTGGAAAAGCAGACACCATGTCATGTTGACACCAAATGTGTTTTATATGCAACAGGGAGCACCTTTCCCCTCTCCTACTGCCCCGGGCCTTGACTCTTTTTTTTTTAAAGCGACCTGATTTTCTACTCTCTCTTTCTCTTTCTGAACAGTTTGAAATTCAAAAACTCCGAATCTACTGCGACCCTGAGCAGAATAACAGGGAAACGGCCTGTGAAATACCTGGAGTTGTGAGTACCAGAATCTTGGATGTTTCTGTTTTGGCACATTCACATAAATTCCACCTATTAATGTCACATCAGATTAGTAGTGACTTGATATTTGAAATATTTTATCTTATTACCAGATAATTCTTTAAAAAACTGAGAGGTAAAACACAAAGGACTTTGTTCATTTTGTATTTATTTTTGTAATTCCAGTCCAGCGTGTTTTGGAATGTGTTTAATGTACTAATCTGATTTAATCTGTTCAATTTCACTTACCAGATAAAAGCGTACTCTCAGTTTCAAATGGAGCATGATATTTGCTCAGAACCGTTTATTAGAGAGTCAATCACTGGCTTTGTCATTGTTCTCAGTTCACTAACTCAGTTTGCCTGTTTCTTTCAGACTCACTGTTTAGAGATATAGGGCATTTTGTAAACACTGTGGCATTTCCTTTTACTGCTTGCGCATGCATTGCCTTGCACCTCTAAGCAAAGTTATGGTTTTTGCCCTGGCCCCTTCATGTATTTTCACTCCTTTCATTTTTAGGATGGAGAGGTATGTACTTTTGAAGATGGCTTTGCTCGCTTTCAAAAGTAACTGCTTATCTCATTTTGAATTGCAGAGGTAAGATTTGCCTCATGTTCTTTTGGAGTGTCTAAGTATTGTCATAGCTGGAAAAATCTTTCAAAGGACTGTCAGCAGCTTTGAGAATGTATGGCTGAATGATGCTGGTGTGAACCTTTGCACTCACAAAAGACGACAAATGTTAAACTGCTTGCATGAAGTACTTTGGTAGTACCATGGTACTCCACCGTACTTCATATTATAGTCATGGTGCTCCTTTTCGGTGCATCACATGGTCGCTTAAAGTCAGCATGAAAGTTGCGAGTGTATTTGTAATGTATATCTGCGTGAAACGGCTTCTCCAACAAGAATAAATGTAGGGTAAGTCCATAAGGAATTGACTGGATCGTTGTCGTTAGCTAATTGATACGATTCATGTGAGTGACAGGTTGCTAGAGGGGAGGGATTATTGTCCCGTCCTCACGTCAGAGCACATGGAAGTAGGCCAGTAAGAGCTGTACGTGTAAACCTCACTCCCCTGATCTCAAGAGGCATGCTAATGACTGACGCTAGTGGCTGCGGTCTTTAGGATCTTTGTTAGTGCGCCCACCTCCCACTCCGGAGACACAGAGTAGGACCAGTTACATTTGGTGCCATGACCCGGGTGGGAGTGAGGTTTGGGGTGTGAGTGTAACCGATGTAGGCCAGTAAGAGCTGTGCATGTAAACCTGACCTCTAGAGGTGTGCTAGCGACTGACGCTAACAGCTGCAGTCTTTAGTGTCCTTATTAACGTGCCCACCTCCCACGCCTGGTTCGAATTCCGCTCGGAGCAGGTCGAGTAAGACAGTTACATTTGGTGCCGTGACCCAGATGAGAGTGAGGTTCAGGGGAGTGAGTGTAACGTACATAGGTCAGTAGGAGCTATGTGTGTAAACCTCACTCCCCTGATCTCAAAAGGCGTGCTAGTGACTGACGCTAACAGCTGCGGTTTTTAGTGTCTGCCTCCCACGCCAGAGACCCCAGTTCGAATCCCGCTCGGAGCGCTGCGAGACACATACTAGGGATGGGCATTTTTCCAAAATATTGTATTTTAATATTTGGGCTCATAAAAAAAATTAATATTCAAATTTTTGTTTATTTAAATGACGTTATTTTGAGAAAATGAGAAAGATGTAATTTTTTTATTCATAAAGTTTTTGTCAGCATTTCTGAATAAGCTTACAATTAGGCAATTATACATAACAAGCTTACGTTATATCTTAAGGTTTTCTTCAAAACATTAAACAGAAATGTAATGTTAAAAAAAAAGAAATGTTTACGCTAGTAAAGCAGAGCGTGCCAGTTATCGTGCAGAACGTACACACTCGAGTCAGTATATGGTTATCTATCGTGTATTGTTTCACATTTTCATGCTGAGAAAAACAATATCATGTGGATGATATTATTCTTGGGTGAGAAACGTGCCCCGCTGACGTTGCAGAGACACAAGGGTTAGTTCACCCAAAAATGAAAATTAGCCCATGATTTACTCTCCCTCAAGTCATCCTAGGTGTGTATGACATTCTTTCAGACGAACACAATCAGAGTTATATTAATAAATGTCCTGGCTCTTCCAAGCTTTATAATGGCAGTTACTGTTGCTCTCCATAAGTCCATAAAAATGCATCTGTCCGTCAAATAACGTGCTCCCCACGGCTTCCGGGAGGTAAATAAATGCCTTAGGAAGTTAATTGATGTGTTTGTTTAAGCAAAATATCCATATTTAAAACTTGATTAAGTAAAGTTTTGGCCGATCGCCTTCCATATTCAGTTTATTTAAAAAAGTGCCTCTGTAGTTTAAAGCCTCGCTACCAGGTAGGCTACGCTCGTCAGAAGTCAGAAAGAATAATGTCTTATATGCCTAGGATGACTTGAGGGTGAGTAAATCATGGGCTAATTTTCATTTTTGGGTGAACCATCCCTTTAAGTTAAACCCTCAACAAAACTTAAAGGAAGCATAATTCTTGAAAACAATTTGCTATAATATCCGTTCTGCTTCTCTCACTCTCACTCGGGGTACATCATCTGTGCTTACCTGCACTCGTGACTGCAGTGATGGACAGCTGTCTTTCCTCATTCCCCTGGTGTTTGGATTCCATGGGATTTCTCATTGTGCTCATGCTATTATAATAACTCAGTTTCATTAATTTATTTTTATCAAAAGTAACTAATTTTTCATCTAAATAATACCAAACATCGCGAGGCAGACGACAACATTATGTGATCAAATACAATCAACTTAACACGCTCTATAGCGCCACCCAGTGGATTTGTAGAGTTATGACTGCGCGTTTTAGTGGGATTGATCATGGATTCACGGCATTTACGGCCAGCAAAGCAACACAGTAAAAATTCAATAGTATTATTATTTTTCGAATATTAATTACAAATCAAATATTCGACTATTCGTGCACACCCCTAACACATACGCCATCAGAAGAGATGCCGTTGCGAGAGGAAGCCATTTTCATTAAAGATTAGGAGGGCACATGAATGATATGCATAGATAAATCAATAAGTAAACACAGCAATATTTCATAAAAATAAGAATTGTAGATTCTGATTTCATGGTGACTTTAAAATGGCCAATGACGTGAAACAGGTTCAAAAATTGTGTTGTGCTGTATCTCTATTATCATTTTGCTATTTCCGAACTGCTGGGCCGTACTGCTGAATGACTGAAGAAACACAGACTGCTGCCAAATGAGAAGATGTATGCTGTTTTGGCTTTCGCCATAAAGTTTAGCTCATGCCACAAACAGGAAATTATGTCTGATGCTTTATGTTTTAAGAACTGCAGCATTGTAAACAATGTTTTGCTATTTTTTTAGTGTGCTAATGGACCGGGTGACATTGATCCAACCCCAGAGCCCTGCGTCTGTCCACCTGGGCCACCTGGTACCCCAGGAATGAAGGTACGATAGCCTATCCCTCAACCCCTTTGGTGGCTTTATACAACAGAACACCTTATATAATCTCTTCATTGCATCAAAAGTCATTGCATTGCACATAAATGTCTCCGAAAGGCAAGTCTGAAGTTTATAAGGTCAAGCCTATGCTTGAAAACACATGCAGCTTTTCAGCAGGTGATCACCGTAAAATGGCCCTAAACAGAGTTTAGAGTTACAGACAGATTTAGTACATTCCTGTACTACAATTTATACCGATTTAGTATTAGAATTATGCTGTTCATCATTTTCTCATTCAAGAGAACACTAAATATTCTTATATAAAGCAAAACGTTTATGAATAAATATATGCAGGGCTTGACATTAACACTGTCAACCCACGGGGGGAGTTCAGCAGTGGCGAAGTATACGTATATGACCAATACATTTTTCAATTGTAGTCTTTTAAAAAGGCATCTGCGTCCTTGTATCATCTGATCATTTAATTTCTTACTTGAAATGGAATAACGAGAAAAGAGAAGACGGCTTGTTTATTCGTTTTTTTCTTTAGATTATTGCACGGAAAATGAGATTTCGGCTAGATTTCTCGTTTTTCGTTTGTGATTTACAAATCGGTTTATGGCCTCATCATCGGTGCCCACCCTCAGCCGATTTTCATGACAGTATTTGCAATGATCATCCCTTGTCCAAAACTGAGCGTATTGTAAAGAAAGGTTATGACTGTATTTACAGCAAGTGCTTTAGGCCGACTGTGGCACCTGCTCTTCACTGTCTAGCACAGCTTCACCACACAGGTTTAACTCCACACATCTAAATAAAACAGGCTCGGTGCAGATTAATATTTCATATTTCTGATATAATTTGTTTTGTGAAACGCGTTAAATTGCACAGAAGAAAGCCCGATCTTGGTCCTGCCAAGTAGGCTACAGTTGAAGAAGTGGTAGCCTGTTGAACAGACCTGCTGGCCTGGGGAACGAAAGATGACGTCACACGCTCAGATTAGCTTGACCAATCGGCGGAAAGGGGCGTCTCATGACCGCCCACATGTGAAAAACAAATATTGAAGTCATTAATCTGTCTTTTTTCCCCTGAACTAAAAAACGAAAAATCAAGCCGAAATCTCGCTTTTTCGTTTTTTGAAAAAACGAATAAAAGGGCCGTTTTTCGTTTCTGCTCATTTCATTTCAAACTGGATAACAAACTATCAAAACATGTGCAAATAAAATATCGAGGCCATAAACCGATTTGTAAATCACAAACGAAAAACGAGAAATCTAGCCGAAATCTCATTTTCCGTGCAATAATCTAAAGAAAAAAACGAATAAACAAGCCGTCTTCTCTTTTCTCGTTATTCCATTTCAAGTAAGAAATTAAATGATCAGATGATACACGGACCCATCTGAAATAATAATGTGGTGTTGTCAAAAATATAGATTTTTCGGTACATATCGAAACTGAAATATCTGAAATGCATCCTCATTTTCCACTGAATAGACACACAAGAGTCTCTTTCTCATCTTTTCGACAGCGAGTAACACACAAACCCCTCACTCACTCGCTTCATTTGCTCCGGATAAATATTGTTGCTGAACAGGGCTTGAATTTCAGTGTGGGATTGCGCATATTGCGCATCATTTTACCAGACTTTCATAAGATTACGCAGATTTTGTGCTCACACCCAAAGTGCGGCACATAAAGCCGCCTCTCAGCACTAAATTGAGCTCTTTTTCACTGCTTATTGCGCTTAAACAGTCAAATACACACAGAATAATGTCCAAATGCTGAGTATTCACATACACACAGTCAGTTCTGTTTTAGTGAATGTAAACAGTTGAGAAAGAAAGCGCATGTGTCACAGTATAATGGATCCGTGCGTCAGCTCTTAAAGAGACAGTAGCCTAATAAACCTGCTGACAAATTATGAGATAATATAAAAAATATCTATACAACAGTTTTTCACATGGCATTGATTTCAAAATTGTGGCCAGTGAAAATCCTGAGTGGCTAGTAACTTTAGAAAAACACGAGCCACAGCGGCTGGTGAGCAAAAAAGTAAATGTCATGCCTTGAATATATGATGATAAATGCTTGTAATGGTGCCCTTGAAAAAGAACTATCTGTTACCCTTTGGTAAAGATACAAAGAGTATGTAATTTGTAATGAACTATGTAAATGCAATTTACAATGAATCACTTTTATATTCTCTAGGGCGAACAGGGCAGAACAGGAGATCCCGGGCAGCCTGGTCCAGCTGGTGCTGATGGTAAGCCTGTGAGTACTACACAGTTTAATACAACCTCAACTTAACTGGAGCACGTGTCGTGTTCAATGCAGTATCCAGAATTGCAACATGCATTAACATCCCCACAAGTGTGTTTGGATAGAAGCATTCACCTTTCTGGTATTCTCATTCGTTCAGGATGTAAGAGGATGATATGTGTGTCAGTAAACATAGAATGAGGTCTAAAAGTCTGCAATCAGAAGTTTTTTTTTTTTATTCTTTTCAAATTAGTATAGTATATTGTTAGTATAGTATATTGTTAGAAATTCGTCCGTTTTGCTTAAAGGGGCCATGAACTGCATCGTTTTATTGTTTTATGATGTTTCCTGGGATGCACTTATAATGTTAGAACGCTTTTGACATCAAAAAATGTCATGATTTATATATAAAAGGCATTTTTCCTGACCTGATTTTAGCCTCTGCTCTGAACACTCTGTTTTAAGGGGCGTGTCCGCTGGGAGAGTTCAGTGTAAACGCCCACTGCTGTGATTGGCTGCTGTGAGACTTCATTTCAATTCAAATATATTTGTATAGCGCTTTTCACAAAACACATTGTTTCAAAGCAGCTTTACAGAAAGTGCATTTCATAAATGTACATTGAAAAATGTTAGAAAAAGTTAATCAATCATGTATTAATGATTGATTAACATATCTGGCTTTTTTTAACAGAAAAGCAGATGGGAAATAATTAGCATAGCTGCTGTTCAGAATATTAATGCTTTTGATCCGATTTAACTGTAGTATAAAAGGTAATTATAATGTGAATGCTTGGCTAAAGAGATGCGTCTTTAATCTAGTTTTAAACTGGGACAGCGAGTCTGAACCTCGAACAATATCAGGAAGACTATTCCAGAGTTTAGGAGCTAAATGTGAAAATGCCCTCCCTCCTTTAGTGGACTTAGATATCCTAGGAACGACCAGAAGCCTCGAGTTTAGTGATCTTAAAGAGCGCGATGGATTGTAGGGCGATAGAAGATCCGTTAAATACACTGGAGCTAAACCATTTAGGGCTTTATAGGTCAGTAGCAATACTTTGTAATTGATACGAAACTTAATAGGTAACCAGTGTAGAGATGATAAAATTGGTGTTATATGATCATATTTTCTTGACCTAGTAAGAACTCTAGCAGCTGCGTTTTGGACTAACTGTAGCTTGTTTATTGAGGATTCAGGACAACCAGCTAATAAAGCATTACAGTAATCTAGTCTCGAGGTCATGAATGCATGAACTAACTTTTCTGCATCAGAAATAGATAGCATGTTACGTAGCTTAGCAATGTTTCTAAGGTGGAAAAATGCCGTTCTTGTAACATATGAAATATGATTTTGAAAGACAAGTTGCGGTCTAATATAACACCCAGGTCTTTTACTGTAGTGGATAAAGTGACAGGACATCCTTCCAAGTTAAAGGACCAATAAGTAATACCTCTGTTTTATCTGAATTTAATAGCAGAAAATTACACGTCATCCAGTATTTAATATCTTCAACACACGCTGTCAGTTAGCGTTTTCATCTGGTCGTGATGAAATATATAATTGAGTGTCATCAGCATAACAGTGGAAATTAATTCCATGTTTTCTTATAATATTACCAAGTGGCAGCATATATATTGAGAATAGCAGAGGGCCTAACACAGATCCTTGCGGCACCCCATAGTCTACTGACGTTATCTTTGATTTTTCCCCATTTAGACAGACAAAATGGTAGCAGTCTGATAAGTACGATCTAAACCAGTTTAATGCCTTTCCCTGAACACCAGTGTAATTTTGAAGTCGATCTAAGAGTATTTTATGATCTATAGTATCGAACGCAGCACTAAGATCGAGTAGAACTAGTATTGAGATACAGCCTTGGTCAGAAGCTAGAAGTAAATCATTTGTGATTTTAACGAGTGCAGTTTCTGTGCTATGGTGTGGCCTGAATCCGGATTGAAATTTTTCATAGATATCATTTTCTTGCAAGAAAGAGCACAATTGAGCGGATACAACTTTTTCTAGTATTTTAGACATAAACGGAAGATTTGAAATGGGTCTGTAATTTGCTAGGTTATTATGGTCTAATTGTGGCTTCTTAATGAGAGGTTTTATGACTGCCAACTTGAATATTCTTGGAACATGACCTAAAGATAAAGACGAGTTAATAATATTGAGAAGAGGCTCTTCCACTACAGGTAACAGCTCTTTCAGTAGTTTAGTGGGTATTGGATCTAATAAACATGTTGTTGGTTTAGATGCAATGATAAGTTTATTTAGCTCTTCCTGTCCTATAGTTGTAAAGCGGTGTAGTAGTTCTTGAGGGGCGATAATTGAGGTTGAATCATAAGACATCATTAAAGATTGTACATTTACAATTCTGTTTCTGATGCTTTCTATTTTCTCAGTGAAGAAATTCATAAAATCGTTACTACTAAACTGTAACGGAATATTTTGCTCAGGCGATGCTTGTTTATTTGTTAATCTAGCCACGGTGTTAAATAAAAACCTTGGATTATTTTGGTTATTTTCTATTAGTTTTGCGGAGATGCTCAGCCCTGGCTGCTTTTAGGGCCTTTTATAACGTGACATACTATCTTTCCACGCGATTCTAAAGACCTCTAAATTAGTTTGTTTCCATTTACGCTCTAAGTTACGAGTTTCTCTCTTGATAACATGTGTAGCACTGTTGTACCATGGTGCTTTAGTTTTCTCTCTAACTTTTTTTAATCTAATTGTTGCAACATTTTCTAATGTACTAGAGAAAATGGTGCTCATACTGCTAGTCATTTCCTCTAGTTCATCTGTTTGTTTGGGTTCACTGAGCAGCTGAGACAGATCAGGTAAGCTATTTGAGAATCTATCTATAGTGGTTGGAAGGATCGTTCTGCCTGGTCGATAACGTGGCGCAACATGACAGATTTCAGCAGTACGCAGTATGCAAGTTACCATGTAATGGTCAGTGACATCATCACATTGTTGTATAATATCTATATCTATATCTGGGTCGGTTCCATGTGATATAATTAAATCTAGTGTGTGATTAAGACAATGAGTGGGACCAGTGACGTTTTGCTTGACCCCAAAGGAGTTTAATAGATCTGTAAACGCAGCCCCTAACGCATCATTTGTGTTATCTACGTGTATGTAAAAAAAAAGACTTCAGTGTAAACGCCCACTGCTGTGATTGGCTGCTGTGAGACTTCAGTGTAAACGCTGACTGTTGTGATTGGCTACTGTGAGACTTCAGTGTAAACGCCCACTGCTGTGATTGGCTGCTGTGAGACTTCAGTGTAAACGCCCACTGCTGTGATTGGCTGCTGTGAGACTTCAGTGTAAACGCCCACTGCTGTGATTGGCTGCTGTGAGACTTCAGTGTAAACGCTGACTGTTGTGATTGGCTACTGTGAGACTTCAGTGTAAACGCCGACTGCTGTGATTGGCTGCTGTGAGACTTCAGTGTAAACACCCACTGCTGTGATTGGCTGCTGTGAGATATCAGTGTAAACGCCACTACTGTGATTGGCTGCTGTGAGATATCAGTGTAAACACCCACTGCTGTGATTGGCTGCTGTGAGATATCAGTGTAAACACCCACTGCTGTGATTGGCTGCTGTGAGACTTCAGTGTAAACGCCCACTGCTGTGATTGGCTGCTGTGAGACTTCAGTGTAAACGCTGACTGTTGTGATTGGCTACTGTGAGTCTTCAGTGTAAACGCACACTACTGTGATTGGCTGCTATGAGACTTCAGTGTAAACACCCACTGCTGTGATTGGCTGCTGTGAGACTTCAGTGTAAACGCCCACTGCTGTGATTGGCTGCTGTGAGATATCAGTGTAAACGCCCACTGCTGTGATTGGCCGCTATGAGACTTCAGTGTAAACACCCACTGCTGTGATTGGCTGCTGTGAGATATCAGTGTAAACGCCCACTGCTGTGATTGGCTGCTGTGAGATATCAGTGTAAACACCCACTGCTGTGATTGGCTGCTGTGAGATATCAGTGGAAACGCCCACTGCTGTGATTGGCTAACCTCTTTCGATTTGAAAATAGCATTACTTCCTCTTTTAGCTTGTTTTTAGTATTACAGCTCTCATGGTTAACTAAGTGTTGCATTACATTTAGATATATGGCATTATATTACTTCTGTATATATAAACTGGCATGAAAGGTTGCAGTGATGATAAAACGGGAGTCACTGATGAACGCTCTCTGTTTGATTGACAGCTCCAGCAAGCTCTGCTCCAATGATTGCAAAGGCAGCTTTCTTTGATCGATTTCTTTATAGAATTGAATCACCGTTAAATAACAGATTATTTTCATCCTACAAAGAAACAACGCAAGTTGATGTTTAGTCACTGGTTTGATTTACTGACACACAGACAAAGAAAATCTGACTGTACATGAATCATATCAGATCAGGCATTAGAAGTAACACAGTTACTCACATGTTGCATTTCTGATGATCCTCAGCAGCATTTTTATTGCTTGGTAGCTCAATCTGGTTTAACACTAGGCCTACAGTGATGAAGTAGGCGTTGATCTTCTTCTGTTGAGGCGGTACTTCACCACACTCTGGCTTCACAGCCTGGCACATTCTGAGATCTGAGATCGTTTGCTGGGCCTGGTGTCACTAAAAGCTTTTTTTTGACAAACAAGGAAGTTTCCAGCTCTGAAAGTTATATCACGATGAACTTTTATATATCAAAAGCTGAATGAAAAGTTGATTTCTCAATTCATGACCCCTTTAATCAATTAAAAAATAATGTTGAAATGACTTCATCACAATCTTAAATATTTCCTATTTACTTGGTCATAATAATAATAAAAAATACCCAGATTTTGGTTACTTTATTTCGACCAGTTTAGACATTCTTCTGACTACAAGTAACTACATGTCATCTAACTCTTGTTAAATTACTAGTTGACTGTAAGGTTCGGTTTAGACGAATAAGTTGACATGCCCTATCTTGCACCCAGCGCAATTGACTTTGTACAGCGACGCATGTGTCATTCCTATTTTGCACCCGCGCAAAGCGCGCTTTTCCCTCCACAGAAGCACGTCGCTAAACTAGTGAATGAACTTGCGCTCCTGGGCGGTTCAGCGCAAAAAAGGAGGCGTGTTCCGGCACAAACAATCCCTGGTGCTATTTTGCTGTTCCATTAAACAATTGCGCCACTGACCAGAAAAAACCTAGTCTAAAGTCAGTGGCGTGTTGCGCGTTGTTCATTATGCTATTTTAAGGGCGCATGCTTGACCATAATGTATAGCGTGCACAACGCGCGTACACTTTGCTCATGTAATCTACACAGATGCAACAGTTTTTTTCCAAATCATAAATTGTTACACTAAAAAAATATTAACACATGAGATGACGGAAATCATTGTGGTGTGCCACGAAGTTGTGAAAAAATAGGCATTAATCTATCTTACAAATTATTCAGGCTTACAAGAACATCAGTCTCCTCGGCTGTGAACTGCTCCTGGAGTGCGCCTGGGAAATACGCCATAATAATAGCAATCCATAATGGAACTTGCGCGCCTGCTTTTAAAGGGAATGTTGAATGACGCTCTGATTGGTTTATTCACGTTACGCCCAAACCACACCTATGAATAATGAAGCTACTTCAGACCAACCCATTTTAGATTTGCGCTGGCGCAGAGCCATTTATCCCGCCGGGAAAATAGCAACAGCGCCGAGACCCGCCCACAAAGTTACTTTGACACTTGCGTTTCAGATCGTTAAAATAGGGCCCATAGTTGCAAAGTTACTTATAGTCAGTATAAAGTCTGTTGAGGAGCATCAAATAAAGTGTTGTCAGATACTAAGCACACAGTCTACTAAAACTCTAATCTAATGTGTGTTAGTTGACATGTAGGTGCAAAGTTACTTATAGTCACCAGAATGTCTTCACTGTATAAAACAAAAACTAAATCTGTACGAACGTCTTTCAACAACCAAGCTGAGTTGAAAGGTTGCAGAGTTTGAAAATTACATGTGTTTCACACAAGATGTCAGAAGACTTCACAAATGAAGGAAAACGCAAGGAACTAATTCAGCTGTCAACATGTATCATGCAATGCCTTTTAGGAAGAACATATTGGAATTTCCCAGTTATTGGAATACAGATATCATCTGTCCACTGTATTGCACTAAGCAAGTTTACTGATGTATTGGAGCCTACACTAAAAGTAAACCTTGAAGTATGGACGGAAGGACTGTTTCATGTTATTGAGATAAAGAAACATGACGCACTGTAAAAATACAGAGCAGGATGTATCCCAAAACAAATCAAGATGAGAAACAAGCTCTGTGTTGAGCCTCCTTTAGCCTCGCTACGTCCAGGATGTCACTCCAAATCAGATTTTTGTTCATATCTAATTGGATATTTAGTAAGTGTATGTAAATGGGAATTTTTACATTTCACATTCATATGTGACTGTTCTGATCAAATTCCGCTTGGCTTATGTAACTTTCTCACGGCACGTAAAACATAAACATAGATGTTGTCATATGAAATGCTGAATGTATAATGGAGGTTGAAAACACAGAAACAAGGTTGTGTTGTTGCGAAGAGCAATGTAATGGAGACGTACTGAAGTTTAAGAGCGGCGGAGACGAAAGCACAGAATAAAGCTACTCACACCAACCAAGCAGCCATGTGAGGCGGCTACACATACACAATGTCAAGTTGTGAATAAGACACCTGCATTGCAAACCCCTCCATGTTGCGGTTGTTGTTGTTTTTGGTTGTTGTTGTTCTGCAAACCATTGCAGATATTCCAGGAAAACAAAAGAGCGCCACAGCACACACAAATCCGATCTGAACAGTTGTGATACACAGATCAGACCAATCGGATACACACATAATCTGATTTGGACTGACCGTGTGAATTTAGCCTCAGGCACAAAGCAGAGAGTAGTCATTTATGTTTACTAAACAGCATTGCAACTAGTTGCACTGATGGAGAATTAATTTGCGATGAATGTTATATAAATATAACTTTTCAAAGCATTTTAGTTACAGATTTTTTTTTACATAAAATAGCTCTAAGCACTTTGTTTTATGATCTGTCCTGACAGTGATTATTTTTATTTCATGAATAAATAGGATAAGTTAATATTACAAACTGGTTCTTTGCATTTATTTTGGATTTATTAGTTCACATGTGTAGGGTGGATGACAATGTTCGTCGGCCAATTTTTAACCCAGGAAAACCCCTGAGGAACTGTCTGTTTTAAAATATTAGCTGTACTGTTGTGAGTCTTTTAAATTGAACTAATTTGTTAAGGTAAAGCTGTTTTTGCACGGATGCCAGAAAAATGTAATAATCTTATCATTCCATCAGTCATTTATATTAGTATTTCATTCAATGGAATCCTATAGGGATTAACTTGTGCTTATTTAATATACTCTGCCATTTTAATACATATATTATTTATGTGTTATCAAACAAATTACCTTTATTATAGACTCATTTGGTCCTACTGTTCACAGCAATATTCCTTGAAGGATTCATTTCGAGTACAGACTCAATTTGGCGAGTTTGAACAGTGAAAGCTTTTAAAAAGTAGTTTTCTGATCATCAGTCATCAAGCTCGGCAAACACTGGTCATGGAAACATATCTTGTGCTGATTGCTCCCTAAAACCCCATTTGATATAAAGCACTGATTTATAAGTAGCTGAGTTGTTTAATTTTGAATTAGTCTTCCCATTAGTGCCATCCTTTTGGTCATTCAGACAGATTTGCAAATGTGGAATGCACAAAAACAAGAGCTGGGGTTTATCACACGAACCAATCATAGCGCGATGGAGGCATCATGTGACTTTCCCCCATTGATTCTCAGTTGCCCCCCACCAAACCCAGATCACGCTTTACAGGGTCTGTTAAAAGTCAATGGGCTCAGGGGAGGCAAGACTCCTGCTGGTGTCACTGCTGCTGCATTAGAAAAAAACAAGTGATTTATACACAATTTAACGTCAATCTGTCTGTTTAATATTGTAATATGGATATATGCTTCTGGTCTGTGGATGTGTATAGGGTTGCAATTTCATTTTTTTCAGCATGAGATAGTTTGACTGAAAAAAAAAAGAAAAGTTGAGCATGAGTGATGAATGACCCTCGGAAGAGTTCTGAAAGTTTGGTGTATGTGCAATAGTACAACACCTGGATGCCATACTTGCACATCTTCATGTCTTTATGAATACGTGTCCACATTATGCACATATGCTTGCTTGTTTAATCAATAAACAGCAGGTTTTTAGTGATGCAAAGCATACTTCACCTCATGTATTTTCATTATACTTATAGTATTTGCCGATAACCAACAGTTAATGTTCCTAACACAATGTTAAAGTAAACATTTCTGTGCAAACTGCCCAAAAATGTATATGAAGATTAAAAATACATTTTTGACGGCCTAAAACTCGCCCTTGTCAAAAAATCCTAAAGGATTCCCATAAGAAACGGGTAAAAGATTCTATTTAGCATTTCTATAATATTTTGGAACCGTTCCAATAGGATTCCGTTAGGATTTGTCTTATGGGATAATTATGTCTTGTCCAATAAGAATATTATCTGATTCCTATAGGATTCTGTGGGAATTGTCTTATAAGATTACAGCATGATTTCTCTATTCTTCAACTATTATTATTCATTTTTTTGTTTCTTTGTGAGCAAATGGTCAGGGAAGAACGTGTCCTCTTCACATGACTCAGTCAACACAACAATATGTGTTAATAATGAGAAATCAAACATTGCTTTTCTGCCTCTAATACTTCTAAAAATAACTCAAGCGGCTCCCAGTACATGTTTGTGGAAAAACCTTTTCCAGCCTCTTTTGTGTAAACGTCTATGGTCAAGTCACTGTAAATCTGTAAAACTGTTTAAATAAATAAATGAATTATATTGAGAAGAATCTTATGAATATAGTGCCCTTTCAGTCTTGGCAATTGCATACAGTCTTCTCAGAAAACCGTGCAACATTCTCACATGCCAACAATATTTTTGATTCAAAAAGGTCTGAATTTCAAAAAAACAGTGGGGTTTATTTTATGTCTCAAAAACAAAGACACGAGTGTCATCGTCCAGCTGGAGTCTGCACAAATGTTTCACGTAGGCGCGTACGGACTGCACGCACTTATAATAAATAATACTCATGACACATATCTTCCAGACCTCTGAAATCTTCATATGAACTTTGTCTCATGATGTTTTAGTTCATGTCTTTGTGTGTAAAAGCAATGTCCTTTTCAAAGATTACACTTTGATAGTCCACTTCTACTAACTGAAAGTCATTTTGCAACTACATGTCAACTAACTCTTATTCGAGTATTAGTAGAGTCAGACTGCAGAATCTGAGACCAAGACCAGACCAGCACTCCTTAAATTCATATAGATATAATAAATGACATAATAATATAAAAATACACTATATAGAGCTGTTACCGATCAAATGGAAACATTAACAACAAAATTCATCTTTGCACTGCAGAGGAGGCACAGAAGATGCATCTAAATTGATAAATTACAAATGCATAAATAATGTTGAGAATGTTTTAATGTTTGCAGTCATGTTCCAATTTGTGAAAACATCTTGCTCTTGTGATATTGCTTAATTATATCCCATGTTATAAATCCAGATCTCATACAAGAACTTTTGCAACTATATCTAGAATTTTTTGAGCATTTGCATTAATTTCAGTGACATTTTTGACACGATCCCTACATAATTTCTGAACCGACACAATAAATAAATCAATTTAGAAATAAGTTATTGATTGCATCTGAAGCAGTAAGGTTTACGTCAAATCACATAAATGATGTTAATAAATAAATCAGACAATGCGCTCTGAGATCACAAGATCAAAAACTTCAAAAAAAGAGCGGTCTCGAGTACTTCAACACTACTGCTAGTTGATGTGTAAAGCTACTTATAGTTAGTAGAATGTCTAAAGTGGACTATTGAAATAGTGTTGACAATAAATCATGCAAAATAAACAAGCTAGCATGTAGTACAATCTACATCAGTCATTCTTTATATGCAAATTTATATGAAAGAGAAGGAAAGCACATGTTTTGAAGATTATGCTTGTGCTACAATCCTGGGAAAACCCCAAAATATGATGTAAGAGGGAATCTGCAAATGAAGCAAGCATCTAAAAATAAAGCAAAACAACAAAGAACAAAATAGCAAAGTAGATGCCATGTTCGTTATTATTTATAGCAATAATCCAAAAATTCGATCTCAAACTGATTCATTGGCAATGGTTATTACTTCACCACTTGCATGACCTCATTAATGACAGTTTTGTAGTCTTATATTCTTAAGGTTTTGGGAAACAGTTAGTGACTAGTTAATTTATCCAGTTTTGCATGTTACTATAATAGTTAAAGGTAAATATAATGCTATTTCATGCATTCTGACTTATTTACACTGTTAAAGAGTTGACTCTCATGCTAAAAATGAGTTAGATCTGTGACGGAGTAGTTCTGTGCCAAACACACTCCTTCAGGATTCAAACAAGTTTCGGAAACCTTTTTTCAAGTCTGACCCTGTATGAAGTCATAAAGGGCGGACTTCTCCCGGACACTTTAAGTGTGTTCCTGCCATTTTCGGTGACGAATGTTTTATAAGTTAGGCCAGTTGGATTTGCAGATCGTTGCAGGCGGTCAAATGTCTGTTTTGTTGGCAATCGGCGCGAAGTGCTTATAATGTGAACAACATAGAGAATCAAAAGTTATCCATAATGCGATGCAGTTACGCAACTTTGTTGGTAACTGGGGTAAGTCATGAGAAGTCATGTTTAACATGATCCTTAACATTACATCTCCTAACTATAGCATAATGCAATATTGCCAGTCCTGTCTTTCTTCACATGGATTCTCGTTTGTCCGGCGAGCTTGTCTGAGGTTCGGTCATGGGTTCAAATCCACCTGCTTCCAGGTACTTTTTTTCGTATCACCTCCGGCAAGGTTTTGAGTCGAGCTGAGGCGATACTAAAATGTGTCGTGAAAACACCGCAGACTGCTGATTGGTCAGAGAGAATTGTCACTATTCAAAGACAGAGTATCCTAAAGAACTCCGCCATTTTTAAATAGTTTGGCCAGAGATTGCGTGATATACCCATTACTATTATGGCAACTCGGACGAATACGCCGTGGTCAAACGAGGAGGTGCAGACTTTCCTTTGTTTGTTTAGCGGGTGTGTGTCGCATAGAAGATTACATCATGGCAGTTTCCTGTGGGGTCGCTATGGCGACCAGGTACTATTGTCGAGGTACTATCTGCAATGGAAAACGGAGCGAGAAGCGAGCCGAGACAAGTCGAGTCGAGCTGGTACTGGTAATGGAAAAGCGCCATTATTTTACATCTTGTAAAAAGGGGCATTATAGGACCCCTTTAAAATAAAGTTGCTGTGAGGTATGACAGCCCAGGAAAAATTAGCTTATAAAAAAATAAAATCTCAAAAGATTAGGTTCGAATCTTTCCACCTCTTGCCTGCACAAAGTCAGTTTCTATCAGAAACCTTATGCATATTGCAAGGTTGTTGTTTTTTTAAGTTGGAGTGCATATTTGTGACTGATATTTACTGTACAGCTGTGGCCAAAGGTTTTGGCAGCGTCATAGATTTTGTGTTTCACAAAGTTTGATTACTTTAGTTGGTCTGGGGTTGATTCACATTGTTTCTAGATTACTGTAGAAAGTGATTAGATGAATTTTATATAATTTCAAAAAGCTTCACTTTTTTACTTTATCACAAAAACACTAATTTCACTGTCATTCACTAATCATGTGAACGAGTACTAGAAATCACTCCATCATTCTGATTGGATTATAAGTGCAGACTTGTGTTAGCAATGGTTCCCTCCAAAGACGTGCAGCCATCATCGCTTTGCATCAAAATGGCCTCACATGCAAGAATATTGCTGCAAAGAATATTGTAAACCAAAGAACCATTTACCTGATCATAAAGAACTTCAAGGTGAGAAGTTCAGCTGCTGTGAGAAGGCTTCATGATATCCCAGTGTCCAGAAAACACCAGGACGATCTCCTAAAGAGTCGGCTTCAAGATCATGTTACCACAAATGCAGAGCTTGATCAATATTGGCAGCAGGTGTGTGTGATGCATCTGCACAGTGAGGCCAAGACTTTTGGACAACAGCCTGGAGTCAAGAAGGGCAAACACTTCTCTCCAAGAAAAACATCATGGACAGACTGAAATTATGCAGGAAAAACAAGGATTGGACAGGTGCTGGTGCAGACTCTCTGATGAAGCTCCCTTCCGGCTGTTTGGGACATCTGGAAAATCGATCGCCCGGAGAAGAATAGGTGAACGCTACTATGCTGCTACTACTCCTATGTCGTGCCAGCAGTGGAGCATCCTGAGACCATGCATGTGCGGGGTTGCTTTTTATCCAAGGGAGTGTCTCTCTCTCTCATTTCAGCCTGAAAACACTGCCATGCAACAATACGTCCTGCAAGAATAACTTCTCCCAACAATCCAGGAGCATTTTTTCTGATGATCCATGCATTTTCCAGCATGATGGAGCAACATATCACAAGGCAAGAGTGATGAAGTGGCGCGTTTGTGAGATTGCTACATTGACATTTTCTATCCGTGGCCAGGAAACTCCACGGATCTTAATCCCATTTAGAAAACTTGTGGTCAATCCTCAAAAGGCGAGTCCACAAATTTTGATCAACTCCGAGCACTAATAAGACAAACATAAATGACCATCAGTCAGTATTTGGGCCAAATGCTGATAGCCAGCGTGCCAGAGTGAATTGCAGAGGTTATGAAGAAGAAGGGTCAACGCTGTAAATATTGACTTTTTTCAAATATTGAATGTTTTAAAACTCATGAAATGCTTAAAGGCACCCTGAAATCAAAATGTAAGGTTTTTTTTTTTTAGCATTTAGTGTGAATATGTTAGCCTTAAGTTTAGGAATAAGCTGGTGTGTTCTAAAACAATGACAAAATTATCATTTTGGAAATAAATAATTCTCTCTCACTTCCGCTAAAAGGGATCACAGATTTTTATGACATCACCACAGCTTCTTATCTCATCTTCTGTCCAATCAAATGCTCTCTTAAGCCCCGCCCCCTAAATTGACGCTGATGCTGCGGCTGAAATAGGTCACTTGTTCACATGTTTAATATTTTCTGAAAAGCACATAGTGCACTATAGGAAACGATTCGGACAGTGTAAATATGATTTCAGTTGAGGCAAATTGAAGTCTGGTTTCACGATAGTTTCACACGCATCGTGGCAGCGCACACTACACAGTCTGATCCGGTCCAGAGACACGAGAGCTGGACCGGATCAGAATGTGTGTGTGCTGCCGCGGTGCGTGTGAAACTACCACATGTGCGAGTCGCCGCAGACAACAAAACATATCGGACCCATTTGAATTATGCACAGAATGCTGTATTTCAAAGCAATATGGAGGGGATTATGATGATAAACGGTTAGAGATTAGGAGGAAACTGCAAAGCAGAACGGCTCTAGTCAAACTGAGATATAAATGAAATGCTATTGGCTGTTTTAAAAAAGGGGAGGAGCTGTTTACAGCTGGAGCTGTTTCAGGGGAAATTACGTCGACACATGGAATAATGCTACACGCTTCAAGGCACTCCAGTGGACCTTTAATGTTTTCAAGGATAGGACTTTGCAAAACTCAAAATTTATGTCACTGTCAATGCTTTTGGCAACATTATGTAGAATTTACTGAAATTATTTTTTTTCAGTGTGTGTGTGTTTGTCTTTAGGGTGAGAGCGGCATCCCAGGTTTACCCGGGCCACCTGGCAAACCAGGTGAAAAGGTGAGTTTTAAAATGAAGTGTTAATAGATGTTTAATAAACAGATGAAGCAGTTTATTTGGCCATCGCTGACAGTAAAATAACAGGTACAACTGCATAGGAATGTCTTTCTATTTTGGCTAGAGCAATGTTCCAAGATGCCTATGTAATTCTTAAAATTGACCATAATCATGCACATATGGGATCTGGTTTTATTTACATTTTCTGCCGATTTGAGATCTGTGGGGAAACTTTGGGGAAATTCTGTGGAATGGATTTAACATATGCTAAATGAAGCTAAGAGTACTAGACACTTAATTCCAGCTCAAGGATGATCAAAATAAACAAAGCATGTAATAATGCAACATGCAAGGAGGAGAAATGTGTGGGTACTTTCCATGTGGACCTGACCATTATCTTCAGAGATGGTAGCTTACTATTACATGCCTTTGTGGCATAGAATATTACAATAAAACATAGGTTATAGTAATAGTCCATTAACTTTTGAATTAATTCAATATTCCGCTTTTGTTTCACTTGGTCCAGTGGTTCCCAAACTCGTTTAGCACACTCTTCAAGTTTCACAATTGACCACAAGCATAATTACATTAATCATAATAAAGCAAAACAATAATGCTATCCTTCATATTGCCTGTATGCTGTTCCCTCGTACACTCCATACTCACATATTCAAGCCATATCACTCACAACTACAATTCCCAGCATTCCTCCTGCTCATCACATGATCAGCACGCTCCTCACCACAGTAAGCACACAACTGAGCCTCAGTCATTTGTCTGGTCTACGACTTGGACTGCCGATTTCTTTCCTGTCTACTTACCTGAGTAATTTATTCTCTAAGATTTAGAATGTCTGGGGTTCAGAATCAACCGGGCCATGAGGGTTTTGTCTCCCAGCCAATGAATATCCTTCCTGGATGCAGTTTTTTACTCGGCTCAAATGCAGGCCTGGCTTTTGCCGGGGCACTGAAAATTCAGTAGCTTGAGGCATCATTTAAGGTCGGATCTCTCTCCAATTCAAGACATTTCAGAAACTGCTGGGCCTTATGGCAGGTTAGGGTAAGGACAATCTCACCAGGGCACGGTACAAGGCAGTGTCCTTGCCCTCTGGAAATCACCCCATCTGTACCAGTTGGGAGTGAATCTGGGGCTAGTCTCCAGAAGAAAGGTAGTTGCGACTCACCCTGTGTGATGCAGGCTGGCATTTAGCTCCTGGTTGGGCCAGATGCTATGCTTGAACATAAACCACCAGGAGAGACTTGCAACTTGCGCCCTCTGAACAGGCTGGCGAGAGTTCTCCTCCTGTGGGCACAGCACAACCTCTGTTTGGTGAGGGCAGTGCAAGTGCCGGGTAGGTTGAACCAGGGAGCGGACATGCTGTCCCGGAGCAGGGTATCTCCAGGGGAATGGAGACTCCACCCCTAGAAAGTTTAGGTAATTCTGAGTATCTTCGGGCGAGTGGACCTCTTCACCTAAGAGGAGAACTCCCACTGCTCAATCTGCGCCTAATAGCACAAGCACACAAAAAAACAAGTCCATGGTTTAAATGATAAAACAGTACATATATTGTTTCAAATGAAGACACAATGTTTTATGTATCCTGGCTGTCAAAGTAGAATATATGTTTTACATTATGTTATGTTTTCTCTCTAGGGATCTGCTGGTAATCAAGGCATACAAGGACCCTCAGGCAAAGATGGGCAAGTGGTATGGATACTTTCCTCTTAATTTTCTTAAGTCAATACAGAGCATAGAGCTTCCCCTTTTTTTATTTCCAGCTCTCTCTTCCAGTTTTCTTTCTGCCTGTTGACATGAGAATTTGTTGCACTTGACATTCAGGATAAATGTGGTCAATGTCACCGCCTGACCAGTAATGATTTTTGGTATTTTTCTAAAGCTGTTTGTGTAAACACTCACTTCAGATTTGTACAATGCCTCAGCTCTTCATTGGACATTTTTTTAGCCCTCATATCTATAAACCTTCTGGGATACTAGCTAGTGAACAGCTGGGGCTTCTCTTGCATGCTATTGGTTATTAAATAAATCCCTGTCCTGAAAAGTACTGTATAATGTACTTCATGCTTAGGGAGATGCTGGTATGGATAAAAATAACAATATCTTTCACAAAACAAATCTGTTTATGACTTGAACAGCATTGTAACCTCATCCTTTTGTTGTGTTCCAATACACTTTCATTGCAGTAACTGACATACTATCTATCCTAGGGAGAAAAAGGGAGTATAGGCCCGGCTGGTCCACCTGGGTATCCAGGAGAGCCTGTATGTATATCACTTAATAATTTCTCCACTTCATTTTTGTAAGTGGTCAGTAACTATGCTTTAATTACATTTGTGTGTGTGTGTGCGTTTGTGTGTTTATAAAGGGGGCACCTGGCAGGGATGGAAAAAACGGAATCCCTGGAGGAATTGGTCTAAAGGTCTGTACTGATCTAGTTCTTCTGAACATGTTTATTGGTTTCCTTGAACTGTGAACATGAACCATTGAGAATATTTGGCAAGCCCACTTCGAGGAAGCTATGCAAGATCCCAAGATGCTATATTATTTGACAGAATTGAATGAAAAAAATACGCTAGTACAGAATCTCCTTATGGAAAGCCATAAAAAGGTTTGCACCATTGTTTCCTCTTTCATGTTGATCTACAGCGTCTTTTTCCAGGCTTACAGATGGCTTTTATTAAACCAAGCTGTTGGTTTGCCTATATGATAAATCCTGGATTATATGCTCAGTTTCAGATCTTCTTTAAACATGCACTACTCCGTTAAAGTTCAGCCAGAGAAAATCAATATAGGCATCCTGTGCAGGTTATCAATGTCTTTTCATAATTATAACCATTATGTAGACAAAATGGCCATGATTAAACACCCCTTGCTTACACATCTCCTTGTCTATCATGCCCCTAGATTTAAGGGACATTAATAATGTTTTGCAGATCCTCAAAGTCACGAGTCATCTGTGAAACACTATTGCTATCTTGACTTTATTCCCAGCTGAAAATGCATTTGAAGTTAAATGTAATGCTCTCAGTATTGTGTGCTTGACACAATTGTTATTTACTTAAATTCAGTGTGTGTCTGCATCGCCAAACTGAGCTACACAATAAAGGACTACTTTCAAACACTCCTATCCACCCCGCAGCCCTGCTCAGATTAAGAATTGAACTTTTATTCTGACTATGTGATCTTGTCTCTTCAGGGAGATCCAGGACCGCCTGGAATTCCTGGAGTGGATGGAAGAGAGGGACATCCTGTGAGTATATCTTAAAACAGCTAAGATCATTGCCAGGTGTTTTAGTGGGTTCATTGAAGTGCAAGCTGCTGAATAATACCAGACAGCATTTGAGCATAGAAACTCGTGAGAAGTACACCCTTTTTACTGCATCTAATACCATTTTCCAGTTTGGTTGACTGAACTGACATGATTTGAAGTCTTATTGGTGGTTAAGTCTTTGCACCTGGACTGGGCAAAAGAAGATTTCTATGTAGCCTGATAAATAACTGTGACTCAGCAATGCAGTTCAGCAGACTAGCGCTGGCAGCTGAACTCTTCTTTAGAGAAATGGGTCTAAGAGCCATAGTTTTGTGGCTCTACTGGGTATAATGAAATTCTGCTAACTGGAGCCATCTAGCTGATCTTGGGACAAACAGCAAACAGACTGAATGCATACAATACATTGTTTCTCATTTTAGATGATCTAGTTCATTCTCAGCATTTGCTTCAGGAAAATAAACGGTACCAGATCATGATTCTGCAGACATTGCGACCATTTAAATCCAGCAAATGAGCAATATCCTAAGTAAATTGACCAGATTTAGACATTTTTGAAAATATCCTCTTGATTGCAGAGAACGGCTCCTTCCTCTTGGTCATTTTCACTAAACCACACAAATTTATGTCTAATAATCAGACGTGTACAGAAAACCTGAAAACCATGCTTAAGTAAAAGTACAGATACCTTACAATGAAATTGTCTCTATTACAAGTTACAAGTCACCATTTCCAATACCACTTTGGTAAAAGTTTTAGAGTATCTGATTTTAACAGTACTTAAGTATTTTACATGTACAGAATGTAGGCTCAAAAATTCACTAGTCCTCAACAGCTAAAAGACATGCCAGTGAAAAACAAAAAACTTGATTTGTGAGGAGAGCACCTCAATATTGCAAAAAATCAAGATCGACACAACAGCCTCTTAAACGTCTACATTTAAGTACCAGTTGTGATCAGATACATAAACCATATCCTTCAAATGGGTCTCTTCAATATTTTATTATAATATAATTATAATAAAATAATCTTAAAGTAAAATTAAACAGTCAAAGCCTACTTATACTGTCATGGTGGTTTCGGCCTCATCACCGGCTGTCCTCATCTCATATATGAAACACCTGCGATTCAGCAACTATTTGCTAATGCACTCACTTTCACAAAAAGTAGCTTGTTGACAAGTGGGTGAACAAAGACAAAACGCACAATATATAGCACCTTCAATGCCCTGTAGATGCCAATATCACTTCTTTATAGCAGAAACAAACTGCTGCATTAAAGGTAAAAAGTACATATACTTATTCAAAAATGTAGTCAAGTAGAGATTAAAAGACACTAATATCTTTGATACTCAGTAAAAGTACAAAGTAGCCAAAAAGATACTTCACTGCTGGCAAAATGGGCTTTCAGTAAAACTAAGCTGCCTAGATAGTTGAAAGGTGAGAACAAATTTGAAATCTGTGCTACCTGACTAGAGTAAAAGGGCTGTTGTCTTCTTTTTTGCCAAATAGGTAGGAGAACTTCAGCACCCAAAATGCACTTGGCATATTGCCGTCCAAGGCCACTCCCAACAGTCTGCTATGGATACACTTACCAGAGTCAAACACAGCCTTGCTTTAGTAGGAAATACTTATTAGCAAACTTTTAGTCATGATGGTGTCAACTTGTATTGTTCCTGGGTGCAAGAATTCAAAGAGTAAATGTTTAGCCGAGTTACTGTCGGTTTCAGTGAACATCCAGAGCATTGTAGGCAGCAGATAAAGGCTGCAAAGAGTCGTAATTACAGAGAGCCACTGGGAACAGAGGGGAAAAACTGAAAGAAACTGAAATTTTCAGCCCTGGAGCTGTCAAAAGGATGATATGCAACACATGTCATTTGGCTGACTTTTGCTGACAAATTAATGTGAATTTCTTGGCCCAGGTAACATGGAAAACGAGTAAACATTGTACATTAACATATACTGCCAACATTGCAACAATACAAAGTGGGTTGAAAATTAAGCTTTCAGTACCTTAACTAATTACATGTACTCACATGCTTTACACCACTGCTAAGCCAAAAATGTCCATTTAACAAATCAAACAACTGATATGCAGACCACGTACATCAGTTTTACACCCCAAGTACAATTACATCTCACAAACCCATTAATACATTTTTAATAATACAGGTCCTTCTCAAGAAATTAGCATATTGTGATAAAAGTTCATTATTTTCCATAATGTAATGATAAAAATTAAACTTTCATATGTTTTTGATTCATTGCACACCAACTGAAATATTCCAGGTCTTTTATTGTTTTAATACTGATGATTTTGGCATACAGCTCATGAAAACCCGAAATTCCTAAAAAAAAAAAAAAAAAAATAGCATATCATGAAAAGGTTCTCTAAACGAGCTATTAACCTAATCATCTGAATCAACTAATTTACTCTAAACACCTGTAAAAGATTCCTGAGGCTTTTAAAAACTCCCAGCCTGGTTCATTACTCAAAACCGCAATCATGGGTAAGACTGCCGACCTGACTGCTGTCCAGAAGGCCATCATTGACACCCTCAAGCGAGAGGGTAAGACACAGAAAGACATTTCTGAACCAATAGGCTGTTCCCAGAGTGCTGTATCAAGGCACCTCAGTGGGAAGTCTGTGGGAAGGGAAAAGTGTGGCAAAAAACACTGCACAACGAGAAGAGGTGACCGGACCCTGAGAAAGATTTTGGAGAAGGACCGATTCCAGACCTTGGGGGACCTGCGGAAGCAGTGGACTGAGTCTGGAGAAACATCCAGAGCCACCGTGCACAGGCGTGTGTGCAGGAAATGGGCTACAGGTGCCGCATTCCCCAGGTCAAGCCACTTTTGAACCAGAAACAGCGGCAGAAGCGCCTGACCTGGGCTACAGAGAAGCAGCACTGGACTGTCACTCAAATTTTGCATGTCATTGGGAAATCAAGGTGCCAGAGTCTGGAGGAAGACTGGGGAGAAGGAAATGCCAAAATGCCTGAAGTCCAGTGTCAAGTACCCACAGTCAGTGATGGTCTGGGGTGCCATGTCAGCTGCTGGTGTTGGTCCACTGTGTTTTCTCAAGGGCAGGGTCAATGCAGCTAGCTATCAGGAGATTTTGGAGCACTTCATGCTTCCATCTGCTGAAAAGCTTTATGGAGATGAAGATTTCGTTTTTCAGCACGACCTGGCACCTGCTCACAGTGCCAAAACCACTGGTAAATGGTTTACTGACCATGGTATTACTGTGCTCAATTGGCCTGCCAACTCTCCTGACCTGAACCCCATGGAGAATCTGTGGGATATTGTGAAGAGAAAGTTGATAGACGCAAGACCCAACACTCTGGATGAGCTTAAGGCCGCTATCGAAGCATCCTGGGCCTCCATAACACCTCAGCAGTGCCACAGGCTGATCGCCTCCATGCCACGCCGCATTGAAGCAGTCATTTCTGCAAAAGGATTCCCCACCAAGTATTGAGTGCATAACTGAACATAATTATTTGAAGGTTGACTTTTTTTTTATTGAAAACACTTTTCTTTTATTGGTCGGATGAAATATGCTAATTTTTTAAAATAGGAATTTTGGGTTTTCATGAGCTGTATGCCAAAATCATCAGTATTAAAACAATAAAAGACCTGAAATATTTCAGTTGGTGTGCAATGAATCTAAATAAATGAAAGTTTAATTTCTATCATTACATTATGGAAAATAATGAACTTTTATCACAATATGCTAATATGCTAAAATACTCTGGGTTCGGGCAAAATTCCGAGCCCGGAGTCCTCCCGGACAGCACGCCAAATACGCATAATATTTACTCTATTTAATTTGATGTAAGTGTGAACTCGTGAAATACAGAAATATGTTGTCAAAGCTTGGACATTGCACAGATGACCCCTTGGTTACTGGTGCTTAACTAGAAAAAAACAATCATGCTCTATGTACAGTGGGGAGAACAAGTATTTGATACACTGCCGATTTTGCAGGTTTTCCCTTCTTACAAAGCATTTACTTACAAAATCCAGAAAATCACAAAAAAATTTTTTTTTGCATTTTATTGCATGACATATGTATTTGATCACCTACCAACCAGTAAGAGTTCCAGCTCTCACAGACTGGTTAGTTTTTTCTTTAAGAAGCCCTCCTGTTCTCCACTCATTACCTGTATTGTGCACCTGGTTGAACTCATTACCTGTGTAAAAGACACCTATCAACACACTCAATCATACAGACTCCAACCTCTCCACAATGGCCAAGACCAGAGAGCTGTGTAAGGACATCAGGGAT
This sequence comes from Gobiocypris rarus, assembly GCA_023029165.1. Taxonomy (NCBI): domain Eukaryota; kingdom Metazoa; phylum Chordata; class Actinopteri; order Cypriniformes; family Gobionidae; genus Gobiocypris; species Gobiocypris rarus. The sequence goes on along the minus strand of CM040914.1, from coordinate 28,105,621 downwards.
AAAATTGTAGACCTGCAAAAGGCTGGGATGGGCTACAGGAAAATAGGCAAGCAGCTTGGTGAGAAATCAACAACTGTTGGCGCAATTATTAGAAAATGGAAGAAGTTCAAGATGACGGTCAATCTTCCTCATTCTGGGGCACCGTGCAAGATCTCACCTCGTGGGGCATCAATGATCATGAGGAAGGTGAGGGATCAGCCCAGAACTACACGGCATGACCTGGTCAATGACCTGAAGAGAGCTGGGACCAGAGTCTCAAAGAAAACCATTAGTAACACACTACACCGTCATGGATTAAAATCCTGAAGCGCATGCAAGGTCCCCCTGCTCAAGCCAGCGCATGTCCAGGCCTGTCTGAAATTTGCCAATGACCATCTGGATGATCCAGAGGAGGAATGGGAGAAGGTCATGTGTTTGGAGGAAGAAGAAGGATGAGTACAACCCCAAGAACACCATCCCAACCGTGAAGCATGGAGGTGGAAACATCATTCATTGGGAATGCTTTTCTGCAAAGGGGACACAACGACTGCACCATATTGAGGGGAGGATGGATGGGGCCATGTATCACAAGATCTTGGCCAACAACCTCCTTTCCTCAGTAAGAGCATTGAAGATGGGTCATGGCTGGGTCTTCCAGCAAGACAATGACCCGAAACACACAGCCAAGGCAACTAAGGAGTGGCTCCGTAAGAAGCACCTCAAGGTCCTGGAATGGCCTAGCCAGTCTCCAGACCTGAACCCAATAGAAAATCTTTGGAGGGAGCTGAAAGTCTGTATTGCTCAGCGACAGCCCCGAAACCTGAAGGATCTTGAGAAGGTCTGTATGGAGGAAGGGGCCAAAATCCCTGCTGCAGTGTGTGCAAACCTGGTCAAGAACTACAGGAAACGTATAATCTCTGTAATTGCAAACAAAGGTTTCTGTACCAAATATTAAGTACTGCTTTTCTGATGTATCAAATACATATGTCATGCAATAAAATGCAAATTAATTACTTAAAAATCATACAATGTGATTTTCTGGATTTTTTTAGTTCCGTCTCTCGCAGTTGAATTGTACCTGATAAAAATTACAGACTTCTACATGCTTTGTGAGTGGGCAAACCTGCAAAATCGGCAGTGTATCAAATACTTGTTCTCCCCACTGTATACATTAACACTCACTGTTAGCCAAGTTTAGATTTTACATCTTATACTATTCTTTTCCAAGGTCATTTTCAGTGATGCGAGAATTTATGCCCTCAAAGCAATGAAAGGTACTTTTTGCAACAACTTTCCATGTTCTTTTACTGGTCCCTGCAGAGCAAACTCAGACCAAACATCTGCTTCCGCTTATAGTGGAAAATGCCCATGGTGGCTTTGTTGGATATGCTAAAAATTTTAAAACATTGTTTATTTTGCTGTTCATTCATAAACCTCCAACTGTTGCTATCGTATTCAGCATCTCAAGAGGCTATTTAAATGCTAACTACCTTTAGTCCTTAAACAATGAATCATAAACATGCAATGGCATGCATGCATGACAATAAAAATAGTGAACACTTATTGTTGGTTCATCTTATGGATTAACTAATTGAACCTTATTGGAAATTGTTTACAGATAATTATGCATTTACTAACTTGAATTAGATTAACTTAATTGCATTCAATGACAAAATATAAAACAACATTTAAACATTTAAAAAATTAAATAAAAAAATAAGCAAATGACGATCATTTACATACACTGGCAACAGAGTCGCCATTGGATAGTCATTTTTTGGTGTACTTGCCAGATTTAGCCAGCAGTGGCATCTGCTTAATCTTAAAAAGTATTAATTTCAAACTCATTCTGTAATTTTGACAGGAATATTAATTTGCGTACATGTGAGAGAAAGATGCCTAAGTCGGCTGCCTACACACAATTTACTCTAAACTTTTCTCTGAACTAACTTTTCTTTTAACCAACTGGTGTGGGTGTGATTTTAGTGTATAGCTGTGTTTGAAATCGCACACTAGTCCACTAATATTTTATACTAGACTTATACAAAAGTGCTGACTTTAAAATTAAAAAGCGCTCTACCATTTTGAGTGCTGTTGAATGATTGACCCTTCGTGTTCATGCACTCAACATATATGTCTGTGATTGGCTACAATGATCAACACTCTTCACTAAGCGCTTACACAGATACACAGTGAAGCGTTTGAAAGGGAGGTCTATTAGCTGATCCCTACTACACTATATTGCCAAAAGTTTTGGGACGCCGGTCTTTACATGCACATGATCTTTAATGACATCCCGTTTCTTAATCCATAGAGTTTAATATGGAGTTGGCCCACCCTTTGCATCTATAACACCTTCAACTCTTCTGGGAAAGTTTTCCACAAGGTTTAGGAGTGTGTTTATGGGAATTTTTGACCATTCTTCTAGAAGCGCATTTGTGAGGTCAGGCACTGATGTTGGACGAGAAGGCCTGGCTCGCAGTCTCCGCTCTAATTCATCCCAAAGGTGTTCTATCGGGATGAGGTCAGGACTCTGTGCAGGTCAGTCAAGTGGACCGACGCTTTGTGCACTGGAGCGCAGTCATGTTGGGACAGGAAGGGGCCATCCTCAAACTGTTCCCATAAAGTTGGGAGCATGAAATTGTCCAAAATGTCTTGGTATGCTGAAGCATTAAGAGTTCCTTTCACTGGAACTAACCCAGCTCTGTGATTTTACATGGCCTATCACTTCATGGCTGAGTTGCTGTTGTTCCCATTTGCTTCCAATTTGTTATAATCCCACTAACAGTTGAGCGTGGAATATTTAGTAGTGAGGACATTTCACGAATGGATTTATTGCACAGGTGGCAACCTATCACAGTACCATGCTTGAGTTCATGGAGCGCTTGGTGAAGAGCGTCCATTGAAGCACTCGGTGAAGGACATTGATCATTTTAGCCAATCATAGACATATATGTTGAGTGCGTGAACACAATGGCCAATCAGTGGTTTTTAAGAATCTGTTCAACAGTGCTCATAATGCTAAAGGGAAATGCTGGTACTGTCACATTTTTTAAATTGCTGTACCGACTTGGTACCGAAGTCAGTACTTTTGACAACTACAATATATTATAATATATTCGGGCACTGAGTGAGCTGGGAGGGCTGCCGCTTTTGCATAAATAGGCAAAATGGTTGATCCAGTAGTAATGAAAATTTGAATAAATTCCAGTAGAAAAGGAATTTATACCTGTTTGATATTATGCTCTACACACATTGGACCAGCAGTTTGTAAAATGGATAGATGGATGGATGATTCGGCTGTGGGCACCATCTTGTAGTCAGACAAGGCAATTAATTCGGCATTACCCTCACAGTGCATTATGGGTATTCTCTAACTGTTGAGTGCACATCGGTTGTACACTCACTATTGCAGTGCATTATGGGATTGAATGAGTGATAACGTCCACTATGGTTTCGGACACCACAACAAATGTCTGTTCCCTCAAAAGCGCCCTATAAGGGTATGGGGGCTATTACGGAGTTCCCTTCAAGTTCCTGTCCTAGCAGGGTTACGAGTAAAGACAGGTGTAGTTCATCACATTAACTATGGACATGTTCTACTAACTTCTACCAAACAAAAAACTACTTTGAAATCTTTGAAAATACTTAGAAAAATTGTGTTGTACTAGCTTTAAAATAAATGGCACTTTTAACAGTGTCTTAAGTGTCTAAATACATTTGGGGCCACTCCACTCCACTGTATATGTTATATTTTCCCTCTGTGGATAATGTTCTCTGCCCTGCTCAAGAAGTGCCTGCCAATAACAATTTACAGCATCAACATTTGTGGTACTGACGTCTAAACATTGTACTTGGCAATAGTTACTTAAAACTTATGCATTGATTCTTGTTTCTCTTCAGTAAGATAATGTTCAGAAGGCACTGCCAAAATCCTTGCAGATGAAATCAAGACAGCTGTTTCTCAGTTTCTTACAGACCTACAGCACATAAAGAAATGGCAGATAATTAGAACATCACTAGCTTTAAAAGTGATGGGTGGGGAAGGCCTTTTACAAGATAGTTTGCCCGAAAATTGTATTCACTCTCCCCCAAGCCATCCTAGGTGTACAGTATATGACTTTCTTCTATCTCGGGACTAAACATTTATTTGACACAGATTAATGCAAATATTAAAGTCCCAAAATGATTATTTCCCAACTAGAATTAGACCTAGTAAACCTCAGTCCTCTGATCTCGAGAGACGCTCTAGCGACTGAAGCTAGAGCATCCGACTCTCATTCCGGCGGACCGTGGTTCGAGTCCCACTTGGAGCGGGCCAGGTTCAAACAGGAGATGTTACATAGAGAGAGGTCCACCAACTCGGCTCCTTGTTATTCTCCTCTCTGCAGACTTCAGATCTAATCTAATAACTGCGTGTTATTTTCATGTAACACCTTGATTTGCTGGTTCAGGTGTGTTTGATTTGGGTTTGTAATATGAGTAGTTAAAAGCTGCACGTATAACAATTATTAAAGAATAGCAAAACATACTTTATTTTGTGGATTTTTTTCCACAACATGATATTTCCACATTTCACAGGTATTTCATGTCAACTAACCATCTGCAGATACGGCCTTAACCACAGTAATTAATGTCACGTATCATATCATTATGAGATATTATTGATGAATCATCACAGTAAAACTCTTCTGCTTTGCATGCTTTTGTGAATAATGCTTTGCTAGTCCTGATTTTAGTAGTTTATTGGCTTCTTGTTTAGTGTCCTGATTATTTTTAAAGGCTCATTGCTGTTCTGTTTTTTTTTCACTCATACAAAAATAGAATGCAGAGCTTGAACTGCTAAAAAACTTTGAAATGAAGGAAATGTTTTCTGCAGATTCACACACACATCCATCACAAAGAGGAAGCATTCAAAGAGGAAATGTGCATGACCACAGAGATGCTTTAAAATGATAAAATGACAAATCTTGGCATGTTCTGCAGTTAACCTTAACTTTCCAACGATTTAAAATGTTACGCTTTCTAAAAGCAGCAAACACAGCCATCAATCTGTGCAGTGGTCTGTATTTTGAAATACAGTTTGATGTTCTTCTTTATCATCAAGGAGACCTAGTCAGTAAAATATAATAGAAAACACACTTCCCAGGAAAACACGCCAATCCGATTGTGTGTCCATAACATAAAATCTATCCCTACGTTTTGAGAAATGATGTAAGATTCAGTCCTAATAATCACTAACCCCCTTAGGATTAGTTGTGGGGAAGGGTTATGATTAGCGGTGTGGTTAGGATTAGGCAATCAGGTAGTGACTTCAACGAGGGGGGTTATAATTTGGCAGGGGCTCGAAATTCGGCACAACACTGGGAACGATAGTTTGTCTGCACTGTAGGCATGGCCGTAGCCAGCTGTGAGCTCATCTCGGTATTTTAACGAGGTGTATATAATAAATGAAATAATTGAAATAATTAAAAATCGAGTCTCGCGGTTGATCGGTGATATTGAGGTTCCACCTTACCAACATCTTTTTGTGAAATAAACAGTTATGGAAATGTAGATATTAAAGTTAAAGCTGAAATCTCCTCCCGAATTTCCCGAAAATGTCCGTTTGTGCTTCAGTGAGTACTTTGCTCAGAGAAGCTGTCACTCTCAGCTGTCAATCATATCACGCCTCCATTTTTATTACATCAAATAACTAACTAAAACCAAACTTATTCAAAGATCAAACACTTGAACTAACATCAGCGTGATAAAAACTGCCTAAAATGAGTAACATTTATTTGAAATGTAATTTGATTGGTTAGTTCATTTCAAGAAGAGGGCGGGGTTTATGAGCTATACTGCATCCGGCCACCTGGGGGCGATCGAAACGCTTTGGCTTCACTTTTCAGGACTCGTGTGGCACACTTGGTATTGACAAATAATCTACTGCCCACTTACATGGTTTTGAAAGCTTTTTATTATTCATTTGTTGGGCCTTCAAATGTCTTCAAATGCACATATCATGTAGATCAGAGAATTTTTCGGCCCTACTGCCCTGACTGTGGGGGCCACTTGCGCTATAACATTTATAGCATAATGTTATAGCATAAATATGTTGGCCCAACTTGGCAATACGATGCTAGGGTGAACTAGGTGGTTGCCAGATCATTACTCTGCAATTGCTTACTAGGGAAAGTCAAGAAGATCCCACACCCAAGCTTCTGATATCCTGCAGAAGTGCCCTGCATCCTTCCCTTGGTGAAGTAGTTCACAATGGCCTTGTTCGAAATGGTATACTATCATCATACTATCTCTTCAGTATGTATACTGTGCGTACCGGATGACCTACTATATTTGCCAACATCTACTAAATTCAACTCAAGCACACTGAAATCTGTGTTTGGAATGGCATACTACCATACTCCTACTATACAGCAATATGCATTGTATACTGTGAATAGTATGTGAGTTTTCTGTATGCATGGAATTTATGGAATACCTAATACATGCACGCTATGCTAATTGTACTATTTTTGCATAATTATTATGATTTTATTTGACATGCACAACTCTCATTCATACATAGAGTTATGCTTCAAATAAGTTTAACTTGTGCAGCGCAAAAAGTTTTGTTGTAAGTTGTAACTTAATGCCCTTTTACCTCAAAGCTGGTGTAACCGGCCCCAGGACTAGAGTTGAGAACCACTGTAGGTCTATAGGATCCCCCTTTATTGTCCATAGGATTCAATTTGTCTGATCAGTTAAAGTGATGAAATACTTCTCCTTAACAAGGTGCATGACCTGAGATGCCTTTCATGTCTAGAGCACAAATGGTGTTTCATGTCAATAATACTTTAAATCAGATTTAAGCAACCATGTCAATCGGAATGAATTGGCCAGATCTGATTTAAATTTATTTTGAAACGGTAGGGGTGGTTTAGACGTTTTCTAATCTATTCGATAAGACATGTAAACACTTGATCGGATTGAAAACTGAAACTGGAAAGTTGGAAAAATGGCACTCGGAACAAGCTTTTGTTGTTGTTGAAGGATTTTTCTCATAGTTCTCACTCATAGATTTTTGGAAGCTTTTTTACAGTTAAAAAATATAAGCAATGACTTCATGTGCTCACCGTCTACTAAATAGGTAAATATTAAGCCTGCTTTTAAATCAAAGAAAACAAGCAATGGTAAGGGTCTGGCTAGTATGCGCAAACACCGGGAAACTCTGTATATTCGTGCAGCCTGCGCATGCCAAAAGATCTAATTTGATTTGTTTTTATTCCGATTGAAACAAAGTCTTGTTCCCTAACCCTGTTCCTGGAGGAACACCAGCAGTACACATTTGGTCTCTCTTATCTGACTCATCTATTTCGGTCTCTGCTAATGAGCTGATGAGTTGAATCAGGTGTGTTTGATTAGGAAGAGTTTCAACATGTGTGGTGTTGGTGGGCCTCCAGGAACACGGTTGGGAAGTAACATTTGCCTAAAAATAACATGTAAGATTGAATATCTGCAGTACATTCAGATTTAAAGGCACAGTGTTTTACCAGTAGAGATCGCTTATTCAAAACAATAACAAAGGCTAGCTTTATGATGCCGTGAATGAGCGTAGACTCATGGGAGTTGTCGTCTTCACCTCCACAGCCGATGGAAAGCAATCATGTTCATGGATGAGCTAATGTAGGCCTATTAAAGTTTGATTAACGTTACTGTGGTATGAAGCAGGGAGGGCCGAGGATATTTGACCTTGCTGTTTTTATTATGCTTATATGCCGCAGTGAGCCACTGTTTTTGTTGTTTAGGTTTATTTTACAATTCAATTTATGTTTAACGTCCGCCTCTTTCTTCCCTCAACTTTAACTTTGTTTCAACTTTGTTGATCACTTAAATTCACATTATTTTATTTAATTCTAATGAAACAGACGCAAGTGCTGAATTACTACTCCTACAGGTCACTTTATCTGATGCAATGACACAGGTACACTGTGTTATCCTGCATTCCTTGTCCGCTCTTGTTTGTGTTATGTTGTGTGTAGTTTCTCCTTATTCTCCTAAATTTTGTCATTTTGCTTCCTCATCTTTGTGCTGTTTATACACACTACCCTTGACAGAAGAATGGCCCAAACAGTGATTTATTATTTTTTTGCAGCATTTTTCTTTTCCCTTTTTTTTTGTCATCCTGCTGTGCCTGGAGAAGGGAGACCATCCCTGGAAGACCACACTCTGGATTTTATCCAGCTTGCGTGCCAGACACACCTCTGAACAAGCCTGAGCGAGCGGTCCAAGGCACGCCCTCCAAGGGATGGATTGAAGGGAAGACTTTGCCGCATTCTTGGAGCGGGTGCTGGTTAACAACAACTTCCCATTCACCATCGCCTTCGGGTGAGGACTATACCAGCCCCACTCCACATCCCGAGAGCAGCCATCTGCCACGATGACTAGCACCAAGGAGATTGCACCACCGCAGACCGTGGATTTCAGCCTGACTGACTGACGAGCCCGAACCTGAACAGGGGACGGAAGGAGTGGCCGCCCCTGAGCCTGAACCTCAAAGTGTGTCAAACTAGAAGCCCACAACATTGGGTGCTGCCGAGGGCGTTAGTGGAGTACGAGGGCTGGGAAGAAAAGCCCCACCCACAACTCCACCGTGGTGGATGAGAATGCCTTTGGAAAAGGTTCCTCGCTGGTTCTGTCCAGCCCTGAACTTCCTGTTTTCCCACTGGTTCCGCCCAGTCCTGACTCTTCAGTTTCATCGCTGGTTCCATCCAGCCTTGAATCTCCTGTGATGCCTCCCTCTTCCGCCTCCTCTAACTGCCAGTTCCTCAGCCCTGCTTCCTCTGGTACCCTTCAGCCCCGCTTCATCTCCTGCAGTGAACTGTGTGGATTCGCTTCGGTCCTTCAGGCCACCAGCTCCGTTTAGTCCAGAGGATCCCATGGCTGTGCCTCCAACCTCTGAACCTAACACTTTATCACAGCCTGTCTGCGCATCGTCTCCGCCTTTGTTCCTCCCTCCCTCAGCTCCACTGGAAACCTTAAGCTCTACGACTCCACTGGCTCCCTCGTCCCACAGGCTTCACCTTGGTCAGATTACCTTGATTATTATTTGCCTGCATTGTCGGTTCCACCCTGCTTTGCCTCAGTCTTCAGGTTCCCGTGTTCCACCTCCACCAGGGCCTCCAGCACCAGTGACAACGCATGGGCTCTTTGGCTCGTCCGCTTCTTCTGAATCTCCATGTCCAGTTTTCACCAGCTCCTCTTGCTCCGGCTCCCCCTTGGCTCCTCCCACCCTCCATTCCCCCTTGGACTTTTGTGACTTTCTGTGTTTTGTGTTTGTTTCACTCTTCTCCAGTCTCTTGTCGTCCTCCCTCCCTCCCTCCCGCCTCTGAACTCTTTTCAATGCGAGGTCATGCCTTCAGGGTAGGGGCGCTTCTGTCAGTAATGTTAATTTCATTATGTTTCCTCTGTGACCTATGCTGTGTTTGAAATCGCCCCCTAAAACATCATTCACATTACTCCACTAATATAGTCTGCTTAATGGAATGAATAAACTTGGACACTGAGTATGCCAAGAGCTGCCGCTTTTCTGCTTGCTGTTGAACAATTACTTGAAACTTAGCAAACTGGCAGCTTCAGAAGTAATGAAATAATGTATTGTGAACTCTGCCATGGAAACTGCCATTGTGGCAGTTATTTCGGACACCGCTACAATTGGCTGTCCCCTCAAATAGCGATTTAAGGGTTAAGGGGCCAATTTCGGAGAGAGTCCTAGTTTTCTTGAGTTGTCTGATTAGTCATTTAGTTTGTATGTCGTCTTATTAGTTAGCTTGATCATCCCTGTGTATATATATATATATATATATATACCCTGTGTTATCCTGCATTCCTTGTCCATCCTTATTTGTGTTATGTTGTGTGTAGTTAAAGGGGTCATTAAATGGCTTTAAAAAAAATGATACTGTTGTCTGTGGTCAACTAATGATGTTTGTGTGGTTTTAACATTCAAAAATATCATAATGAATCAGTAATAGGCTATTTTCTAGACTGGTTTTGAGGCTTTCTCCTGAACGCTGGGTTTTGATGGGTGTGCCGCACTGGAGAATTGGAAGTAAACGCCCACGGCTGGGATTGGATAAGATTTGCATATTTAATGAGCTTCAGATCCCCTGTCAGTTCAGTTCACATTAGGGAGGGCAACCGGAATGATTCTCTCGATCACAAGGCTAAAAACGGCTTTATCAAACAAACACAATGATTTATTTCTCATCCACCCAAGATTGATTGGACACACACGTGCGCACGCCCAGATCAAGAAAGGAATATTATTTCAATATTTGAGATTCATAGGCCTGCCGACCATTACATATAAAAAAGACATTTTACTCACGTTTGTTGCACGATTCCAGTCGAATCCAATATAGAAGGCACAACACTGTGTCTGCAGATCCAGCACCTGAGACTCGTTCACAAGCGATTCCGCAGTGAAATGAAGCGAACACACGTACATGTCTTCCCCACGTGAGCTGGACCTTCATTAAAAACAAAGTTCAACCGCTCATTCCTAATACAGTAGTAGCATCCGAAGGAAGCTTATGCAGCGACTGTGTTCTTCCACAGCCTGGCACAGAGCGATATATTACTGTGCTCGCCATGATCACTGCTCTGTAAACCTGTGGCTCTCGACTCTGTGGGCGGGGCTTCAGAGCAACTCATGCATATTCATCAGTTGAGATGCGTTTCTTCTTCCCATGACGTGGGATTTCAGCTCTCGTTTTCTGGGCCTGGTGTCTATAAAAGCTTTTCTTTGACTAACAAGGATGTTTTCAGCTCTGAAACTTACAGAATATTCTTATATCATGATGAACTTTGATATATCAAAGGCTCAAGGGAAAGTGGGATTCTCAATTCATCACCCCTTTAAAAGACTGTTATCTGTATGCTACCCGTGACAGGGATAATGTACACACGGCAACAAAATGTATAACATTGTTATAGTGGTTTTTGGATATTCTAATCTGAAAATCTTACATATTTGGCCTTTAATGATAAGCATGACAAATCATTAAACTCATAATATATTTTACAGTATAGTTTTAAGAATAATATAAAAAAAAACTTTATTGTTGAGCTCATCTGAGGGAAAACTAGACAAATTAGGCAGTTGCATAGACAACTAATACAGTTACAATAAAATAAAAAACAACAATAAAGTGTACACAATGAAAACCATTTAAAAATAGATCTAATGGTTAACATAGCCTTATGTTATCATTTGCAATTACCAAACCAAAGGTTATAACCAATTTGTGTGCATTTATTTATCTTAATAGCTATATAGATTTTTTTCAAACATTAATGGTTAACAATGAACTGTATTATTATATATTATTGTAAAGTTATATTAAATACTAGCACTTAAATTATTATAACAGGAAAGATAAAGTTACAGTACCTTGAGATTTGAATCTTAATCCTCCTACAGATTGTGTAGGTTTGCTGGCCTGATGTTATCTCCGGTGGAGCTGCTCCCTATATTACAGTAGTATCCGAATTTAACAACGTCCTGTTAAAACTATTACTTTCTCTGGCTGACAAAGCTTCAAGATGCCAGGAGGGACGCATTTCATAAGTGATTAATCCAGACATCCTATGCATGTTAGCTTCATCAGAGGCCAGGAAAACCCACCGGTTTCCTGACACAGCTCTGTGTTGACCATGTTCCTCAGATTCTCACTACATCCAGTAACAGGGTTCTCATTAGTGTAATGACTCTGTCTCTAGTGCTAAAGCTGTTAGTGAATGTTATACGTCTCCTGGGATTTTCCTGATTTCTCTAATGAGTTCATTGTTAAACAAGAATTGAGCAAGTTTGTTTTTAACTCTCTTTTTTGTTTTCAGGGCATGCCTGGTATACCTGGAAATGATGGTCAGAGGGGAATTAAGGTGATGTTTTCCCTTTTTTTGCAGCTTGTTTCTTATTTGTTGTTGTTTAAAGGTTTTGATTCTTGCTTTCTTACAAAACTTAGTGTGTTGCATGCACAGGCAACTTTTTAAGGCACCATGAGTGCACGTCCAACACTATTATTGTATCTATAGGCAACTTAATTATATTAATTATAAATGGAATATTGTTCATGATTAATTACAGGGCTTGACATTTAAAAAAATTGCTCATCAGCCACTGTGGCTACCAGTACATATTTTTAATATTATCTCATAATTTGTCAGCAGGTTTACTAGGCTACTGTCTCTTTAAGAGCTGATGCACGGATCCATTATACTGTGACACGTGCGTTTTCTTTCTCAACTGTTTACATTCACTAAAACAGAACTGACTGTGTGTATGTGAACACTCACCAAGACAGGCATTTGGACATTACTCTGTGTGTATTTGACTGTTTAAGCGCAATAAGCAGTGAAAAAGAGCTCAATTTAGTGCTGAGAGGCGGCTCTATGTACTGAGTTTGTGTGTAGCTCATTGTTGGAGAGATGAGAGAGAGAGAGAGAGAGAGAGAGAGAGAGAGAGAGAGAGAGAGAGAGAGAGAGAGAGAGAGAGAGAGAGAGAGTCGCTGGTATTGTGTCTAATCCTGCGAAAAATGAGAATGCGTTTCAGATATTTCACTATCGATATGTATCGAAAAATCTATATTTTTGACAACACTACATTGCGCTTTGTTTTTTGTTTTTTGTTTTTTTTTCATTCAAAACACACTTCTTTTTGTGAAAACTTTTTCTCAAATAGTGTCCATTTTGGGACCACTGTATTTATTATGGCTCACTATTAATGAAGCTACCCCAAACATTGAAAATGTACATCTGTTGGTTTCTTTAAAGGGTGAAGATGGCCTGCCAGGACCAAAAGGAGCCAAAGGTATACCTGGAGACTCTGTAAGTAAATCTAAAAATATAGTAAACACTTGAAATAACAATGCAAAAGTGAGTGTAACATTTAATATGCTTATGATTATGTCCACTGCAAGTCCGATGATTATATCACATCCAGTCATAGAGCCATTGAGCCAGTCAAGAACATCACTGAGCGAGAAATATTAAACAAATGAGGCAATCGCATTGTTGTACAAATATAGACAATAGGAGTGTTCTCAGGGGCAATGAGCAAGTTAGATAGAATTGTGGCGACACTGGTGCTCAAATCATTTCCATTCGTAGGCATGCAAATTTGAATGAGAGGAAACACTAGCACATGTAAAGAGATTTATTTTTTGCTGCGTGCCAATGTTTGCTGAGTCTGTGAATTCATACAGTATGGTGAAAACGTTTTGAATTTACCTATAATTTGTCATTTATTAGTTATTAAACAGAAGCCTTAGAAGTTACAGGGTAATTGTGTATGCTCAAAGCTAGTGTGCCTGCACCTGATATTTAAAGAGGACCTATTTTATCTTTCTTTGGTGTGTAATGTTCCTGTTTGAGCATGAAAAAGCTCTGTAAAGTTCCAAAGTTCCTCCAGCGGGAGTTCTTCTCTGTATCATTGTCACTGTTTCTGAAACACCCTGGAAGCGCTTGACCAATCACAGCACACTTCTCCAGCCGACCAATCAGAGTACAGTGTGCTTTTCAGAAGGAGGGGCTTCATAGAGACAGGATCTAAACAGAGCGTTCCTGGCTGACTGGGAAGAGAGGATCCGCAACAATGCAGAATATGGGGAAATAATCAACAAGAAAAGAGCAAGAAAAACCTGCTCTAGTAGAGCCAAAAACAACATCAAGTTAAAATGGCATAATATGGCCTCTTTAATGATCAAGGCAATGTGAAGGATATTAGTTCAATGCATAATGACAAGCTCAGTGAAAATCAGCCAAGATGGTGAATGAAACCATCAATGAACAATAAAACCTTTTTAGCCCCTAAACTGTAATGTACCTTTGGTTGGTGGTGTGTTAAGTTTTGGACAAAAGGACCAAACTAGCAGTAAAACATTTGGCAAGTTCTTCTCCTGAGGCGCTACCTAGCTACAGTGATAAACAGCTGCTGCTAGAACTCATGATGACACTCACGTTGATGGCACAAACATACCCCAGTTTGGAGCTCAATGTGAAACAGACCTGCGGAGGCAAGGGGATTTGGAATCATTCTTTTGTTTGGATCAAGCGTGAAAACAGAGTAAGTTTGGAATTGTCCTGCTTTAGACTTGCTTTAATGGATGTATTGGAAATGATTTATGCCAACAATTTTGATTTAAGCCATTGTAAAAGGTTATAAGCCAATGTTTTACGCTATTAGATACGTCTTATAAAAATTAGGAAATGCGAGATAAGTTTACTTTGTTTTTGGAGCGAACTCCAATCAGAAGTGAGCATTATGTCCTACTCTCTCCGAAGGGCAGAGCCCTTGAAGTGGGGATTTTGGAAGTAGCTGGGCACTTGGCTGTTATGTAGCCATTTAAAATGCACTTGGTGAAACAAAACAAAACAACTTAAATTATCTGTTTGTACGTTAACTCGAACTCTCTCGCCATCTAGCTATAAAATAAATTGTAAGGATTCGACACCCTGGGTCACTTGACCATAAATGCTAAAATTACTTCCTTGAAGTGACCATCTCTTGTACCCTTCGCTAACGGACTTGTGGAAGGGTCCATCGTTTTCGTTTGGAATGGTCCAACAAATGTTCTGCGGGGAAACCTTGGGTCCTGCCATCCATGTGGATGTTACTTTGACACCTCCCACCTACCTAAGCATTGTTGCAGACAATGACATGGACACCCTTTCATGGAAACGGTATTCCCTGGTGGCTGTGGCTAGGTGTTGACTTGGCCTCCAAATTCCCCAGATCTCAATCCAATCGAGCATCTGTGGGATGTGCTGAACAAACAAGTCTGATCCATGGAGGCCCCACCTCACAACTTACAGGACTTAAAGGGTCTGCTGCTGACATCTTGGTGCCAGATACCACAGCACACCTTCAGGGGTCTAGTGGAGTCCATGCCTCGACGGGTCAGGGCTGTTTTGGCAGCAAAAGGGGGAACAACACAATGTTAGGACGGTGGTCAAAATCTTATGCCTGATCGGTGTATATGTATATGTTTGTTTTTTTTATCTTAGGTGCTAATCATTATGATTTTTTGGTAATTGGGTACAGCTTTGCATGGAAAAACAATTTACATAAAATATGCCTTATTGTTTGATGGGGACATAAAATCCACCAAACTGACCATTTCCGACTGAAAAACATTAAAAGTGGGCGTTCCATATCATGGTTGGACGTCAGTGGAAAAGAAAAAAGGACTCAGAAGCAGAGCAACTACATTTTGATGAAAGTTACAAAGAAAAAAAAAAGTCACAACAGTACATTTTGATTGCAAGTGAACTACTGTAAAGTTAAGAGCTTGTATTTGATTGTGTTTGTCTTTCTACAGGGCGAGATGGGATTGCCTGGAATGCCTGGTTCAAGTGGACAACCTGGACCTAAGGTCACAATGCATGTTTTCACCCTTTGTAATGTTGAATTCATATGGAAAACATTATAGGTATTGATTACTGAATTGGACTCTCTATTACATTATTATAGTGATTCCAAAGCAATTGCAAGACAGATGGTGAAATCCCTTTGTTCTGTCTGCACCGTTTTCTCTGTCACCTTTCATCATCTGTGTGGACATGCATGTGGATTGCTACATGTGATGTGTAATTGTCCAGAACAAAAGCCTCAACTTATAAATGGTTATGATCCTTCAACTTGTTCCGCTTCAAATCCTGTATTTTTAAAATGTGTCCAAGGAAAGAGAAAACAAAGCATGTCCAGATTTCAAATCTCTAGTGCAGTTACTTTCGAATGCTAGCCAACAACGCTTTTCTTCATGACTTACTGAACACTTTATGAGACAAAATGGACATTTTTCATTAAAAAAATGACAGCAGAGGGAAGAAATATGTGCACACTGTTACGTTATATACTAAATATCCTGAAAACTTAATGTTCTCAGTGACTTCCAAAGAGAGATTCTCTCTCTACTTTTAACTTGGCTTGGGTCGGTAAGATTTGTTAAAGGGATAGTTCACCAAAAAAATTTAATTACCCCATGATTTACTCGCCCTCAAGCCATTCTAGGTGTAGATGACATTCTTGAGTTATATAAAAAAAAAATCCTGGCTAATCCAAGCATTATAATGGCAATGAATGGGAGCCCAAAATTCAAAGCCTAAAAAAGTGCATCCATCCATTATAAAAATACTCCACACGGCTCCAGGGGGTAATGAAAGGTGGTGAAGCAATGCGTTTGTGTAAGAAAAATATCCATATTTAAAACTTTATAAAATAAAATATCTAGCTTCCTCCAGACCGCCTTTCGTATATAACTTACGAAAAAGCATAACTGACTTGACGTTTGACATAGCGTAAGCGTTTTAAAAAGTGAGAGTACTTTCTTTGTAAGATGAACACAGAAGGTGGTCTGGTGAAGCTAGATATTTTATTTTATAAAGTTTTAAATATGGAAATGTATTTTACAAAAACCCATCAATTCGCATCAGAAGGCCTTTATGAACCCCCTGGAGCAGTGTGGAGCACTTTTATAATGGATGGATGCAAATTCTATCATGATTTATTCACCCTCAAGTCGCTCAAAGCAGTAAGACTTTTGTTCATTCTCGTGTTACGCAGCACATTTGAGCTTCAAGAGCCAATGAGGTTAATTCTTGTGTTATGCAGCAGGTTTGAGCTTCAAGAACCAATGAGGTTCATTCTCGTTTTATGCAGCACGTTTGAGCATCAAGAGCCAATGAGGTTCATTCTCGTGTTACGCAGCACGTTTGAGCTTCAAGAACCAATGAGGTTCATTCTCGTTTTATGCAGCACGTTTGAGGATCAAGAGCCAATGAGGTACATTCTCGTGTTATGCAGCAGGTTTGAGCTTCAGCAAGAACCAATGAGGTTCATTCCCGTGTTACGCAGCACGTTTGAGCTTCAAGAACCAATGAGGTACATTCTCGTGTTATGCACCAGGTTTGAGCTTCGGCAAGAACCAATGAGGTTCATTCTCGTGTGACGCAGCACGTTTGAGCTTCAAGAACCAATGAGGTCCATTCTCGTGTTACGCAGCACATTTGAGCTTCAAGAACCAATGAGGTTAATTCTCGTGTTATGCAGCAGGTTTGAGCTTCAAGAACCAATGAGGTCCATTCTCGTGTTACGCATCAGGTTTGAGCTTCAAGAACCAATGAGGTCCATTCTTGTGTTACGCAGCACGCTTTGAGCTTCAGCAAGAGCCAATGAGGTTCATTCTTGAGTTACGCAGCAGGTTTGAGCTTCATCAGAACCAATGAGGTTCATTCTTGTGTTATGCAGCAGGTTTGAGCTTCAAGAAGCAATGAGGTTCATTCTCGTGTTACGCAGCAGGTTTGAGCTTCGGCAAGAACCAATGAGGTTCATTCTCGTGTTACGCAGCAGGTTTGAGCTTCGGCAAGAACCAATGAGGTTCATTCCGTGTACGCAGCACGCTTGAGCATCAAGAGCCAATGAGGTTCATTCTCGTGTTACGCAGCAGGTTTGAGCTTCGACAAGAACCAATGAGGTTCATTCTCGTGTTACGCAGCAGGTTTGAGCTCGCAAGAACCAATGAGGTTCATTCGCTTTTATGCAGCACGCTTTGAGCATCAAGAGCCAATGAGGTACATTCTCGTGTTACGCAGCACGTTTGAGCTTCAAGAACCAATGAGGTTCATTCTCGTGTTACGCAGCAGGTTTGAGCTCCGGCAAGAACCAATGAGGTTCATTCTCGTTTTATGCAGCACGTTTGAGCATCAAGAGCCAATGAGGTTCATTCTCGTGTGACGCAGCACATTTGAGCGTCAAGAACCAATGAGGTTCATTCTCGTGTTACGCAGCAGGTTTGAGCTTCGGCAAGAACCAATGAGGTTCATTCTCGTTTTATGCAGCACGTTTGAGCATCAAGAGCCAATGAGGTACATTCTCGTGTTACGCAGCACGTTTGAGCATCAAGAACCAATGAGGTTCATTCTCGTGTGACGCAGCACGTTTGAGCGTCAAGAACCAATGAGGTTCATTCTCATGTTACCCAGCACGTTTGAGCTTCAAGAACCAATGAGGTTCATTCTCGTGTTATGCAGCAGGTTTGAGCTTCAAGAACCAATGAGGTCCATTCTCGTGTTATGCAGCAGGTTTGAGCTTCAAGAACCAATGAGGTTCATTCTCGTTTTATGCAGCAGGTTTGAGCTTCAAGAACCAATGAGGTCCATTCTCGTGTTACGCATCAGGTTTGAGCTTCAAGAACCAATGAGGTTCATTCTTGAGTTACGCAGCACGTTGAGCTTCAAGAACCAATGAAGTCCATTCTTGTGTTACGCAGCACGTTTGAGCTTCAGAAAGAGCCAATGAGGTTCATTCTTGAGTTACGCAGCAGGTTTGAGCTTCATCACGAACCAATGAGGTTCATTCTCATGTTTTGCAGCAGGTTTGAGCTTCAAGAACCAATGAGGTTCATTCTTGTGTTACGCAGCAGGTTTGAGCTTCGGCAAGAACCAATGAGGTACATTCTCGTGTTAGGCAGCACTTTTGAGCTTCATGAACCATTTAGGTTCATTCTTGAGTTACGCAGCATGTTTGAGCATCAGCAAGAGCCAATGAGGTTCATTCTTGAGTTACGCAGCAGGTTTGAGCTTCATCACGAACCAATGAGGTTCATTCTCGTGTTACGCAGCACGTTTGAGCTTCAAGAACCAATGAGGTCCATTCTCGTGTTACGCAGCACGTTTGAGCTTCAAGAACCAATGAGGTTCATTCTCGTGTTATGCAGCACGTTTGAGCTTCAAGAACCAATGAGGTCCATTCTCGTGTTACGCAGCACGTTTGAGCTTCAAGAACCAATGAGGTTCATTCTCGTGTTATGCAGCAGGTTTGAGCTTCAAGAACCAATGAGGTCCATTCTCGTGTTACGCATCAGGTTTGAGCTTCAAGAACCAATGAGGTCCATTCTTGTGTTACGCAGCACGTTTGAGCTTCAGCAAGAGCCAATGAGGTTCATTCTTGAGTTACGCAGCAGGTTTGAGCTTCGGCAAGAACCAATGAGGTACATTCTCGTGTTAGGCAGCACTTTTGAGCTTCAAGAACCATTTAGGTTCATTCTTGAGTTACGCAGCATGTTTGAGCATCAGCAAGAGCCAATGAGGTTCATTCTTGAGTTACGCAGCAGGTTTGAGCTTCATCACGAACCAATGAGGTTCATTCTTGTGTTATGCAGCAGGTTTGAGCTTCAAGAACCAATGAGGTTCATTCTCGTGTTACGCAGCAGGTTTAAGCTTCGGCAAGAACCAATGAGGTTCATTCTCGTGTTACGCAGCAGGTTTGAGCTTCGGCAAGAACCAATGAGGTTCATTCTTGAGTTACGCAGCAGGTTTGAGCTTCGGCAAGAACCAATGAGGTACATTCTCGTGTTAGGCAGCACTTTTGAGCTTCAAGAACCATTTAGGTTCATTCTTGAG
Organism: Gobiocypris rarus; assembly: GCA_023029165.1. Classification (NCBI taxonomy): domain Eukaryota; kingdom Metazoa; phylum Chordata; class Actinopteri; order Cypriniformes; family Gobionidae; genus Gobiocypris; species Gobiocypris rarus. The sequence continues at coordinate 28,086,199 of CM040914.1, read as the reverse complement.
TTACGCAGCATGTTTGAGCATCAGCAAGAGCCAATGAGGTTCATTCTTGAGTTACGCAGCAGGTTTGAGCTTCATCACGAACCAATGAGGTTCATTCTTGTGTTATGCAGCAGGTTTGAGCTTCAAGAACCAATGAGGTTCATTCTCGTGTTACGCAGCAGGTTTGAGCTTCGGCAAGAACCAATGAGGTTCATTCTCGTTTTATGCAGCACGTTTGAGCATCAAGAGCCAATGAGGTACATTCTCGTGTTACGCAGCAGGTTTGAGCTTCGGCAAGAACCAATGAGGTTCATTCTCGTGTTACGCAGCAGGTTTGAGCTTCGGCAAGAACCAATGAGGTTCATTCCCGTGTTACGCAGCACGTTTGTGCTTCAAGAACCAATGAGGTTCATTCTCGTTTATGCAGCACGCTTTGAGCATCAAGAGCCAATGAGGTACATTCTCGTGTTATGCAGCAGGTTTGAGCTTGGCAAGAACCAATGAGGTTCATTCGTGTGACGCAGCACGCTTGAGCTTCAAGAACCAATGAGGTCCATTCTCGTGTTACGCAGCACGCTTGAGCTTCAAGAACCAATGAGGTTCATTCTCGTTATGCAGCAGGTTTGAGCTTCAAGAACCAATGAGGTCCATTCTCGTGTTACGCAGCACGCTTTGAGCTTCAAGAACCAATGAGGTTCATTCTCGTTATGCAGCAGGTTTGAGCTTCAAGAACCAATGAGGTTCATTCTCGTGTTACGCAGCACGTTTGAGCTTCAAGAACCAATGAGGTTCATTCTCGTTTTATGCAGCACGTTTGAGCATCAAGAGCCAATGAGGTTCATTCTCGTGTTACGCAGCACGTTTGAGCTTCAAGAACCAATGAGGTTCATTCTCGTTTTATGCAGCACGTTTGAGGATCAAGAGCCAATGAGGTACATTCTCGTGTTATGCAGCAGGTTTGAGCTTCAGCAAGAACCAATGAGGTTCATTCCCGTGTTACGCAGCACGTTTGAGCTTCAAGAACCAATGAGGTACATTCTCGTGTTATGCACCAGGTTTGAGCTTCGGCAAGAACCAATGAGGTTCATTCTCGTGTGACGCAGCACGTTTGAGCTTCAAGAACCAATGAGGTCCATTCTCGTGTTACGCAGCACATTTGAGCTTCAAGAACCAATGAGGTTAATTCTCGTGTTATGCAGCAGGTTTGAGCTTCAAGAACCAATGAGGTCCATTCTCGTGTTACGCATCAGGTTTGAGCTTCAAGAACCAATGAGGTCCATTCTTGTGTTACGCAGCACGTTTGAGCTTCAGCAAGAGCCAATGAGGTTCATTCTTGAGTTACGCAGCAGGTTTGAGCTTCATCACGAACCAATGAGGTTCATTCTTGTGTTATGCAGCAGGTTTGAGCTTCAAGAACCAATGAGGTTCATTCTCGTGTTACGCAGCAGGTTTGAGCTTCGGCAAGAACCAATGAGGTTCATTCTCGTGTTACGCAGCAGGTTTGAGCTTCGGCAAGAACCAATGAGGTTCATTCCGTGTTACGCAGCACGCTTTGAGCATCAAGAGCCAATGAGGTTCATTCTCGTGTTACGCAGCACGTTTGAGCTTCAAGAACCAATGAGGTTCATTCTCGTGTTACGCAGCAGGTTTGAGCTTCGGCAAGAACCAATGAGGTTCATTCTCGTTTTATGCAGCACGTTTGAGCATCAAGAGCCAATGAGGTACATTCTCGTGTTACGCAGCACGTTTGAGCTTCAAGAACCAATGAGGTTCATTCTCGTGTTACGCAGCAGGTTTGAGCTTCGGCAAGAACCAATGAGGTACATTCGTGTTAGGCAGCACTTTTGAGCTTCAAGAACCATTTAGGTTCATTCTTGAGTTACGCAGCATGTTTGAGCATCAGCAAGAGCCAATGAGGTTCATTCTTGAGTTACGCAGCAGGTTTGAGCTTCATCACGAACCAATGAGGTTCATTCTTGTGTTATGCAGCAGGTTTGAGCTTCAAGAACCAATGAGGTTCATTCTCGTGTTACGCAGCAGGTTTGAGCTTCGGCAAGAACCAATGAGGTTCATTCCCGTGTTACGCACGCTTTGTGCTTCAAGAACCAATGAGGTTCATTCTCGCTTTATGCAGCACGCTTTGAGCATCAAGAGCCAATGAGGTACATTCTCGTGTTACGCAGCAGGTTTGAGCTTCGGCAAGAACCAATGAGGTTCATTCTCGTGTTACGCAGCAGGTTTGAGCTTCGGCAAGAACCAATGAGGTTCATTCCCGTGTTACGCAGCACGTTTGTGCTTCAAGAACCAATGAGGTTCATTCTCGTTTTATGCAGCACGTTTGAGCATCAAGAGCCAATGAGGTACATTCTCGTGTTATGCAGCAGGTTTGAGCTTCGGCAAGAACCAATGAGGTTCATTCTCGTGTGACGCAGCACGTTTGAGCTTCAAGAACCAATGAGGTTCATTCTCGTCTTATGCAGCAGGTTTGAGCTTCAAGAACCAATGAGGTCCATTCTCGTGTTACGCAGCACGTTTGAGCTTCAAGAACCAATGAGGTTCATTCTCGTGTTATGCAGCAGGTTTGAGCTTCAAGAACCAATGAGGTCCATTCTCGTGTTACGCATCAGGTTTGAGCTTCAAGAACCAATGAGGTTCATTCTTGAGTTACGCAGCACGTTGAGCTTCAAGAACCAATGAGGTCCATTCTTGTGTTACGCAGCACGTTTGAGCTTCAGCAAGAGCCAATGAGGTTCATTCTTGAGTTACGCAGCAGGTTTGAGCTTCATCACGAACCAATGAGGTTCATTCTCATGTTTTGCAGCAGGTTTGAGCTTCAAGAACCAATGAGGTTCATTCTTGTGTTACGCAGCAGGTTTGAGCTTCGGCAAGAACCAAAGAGGTTCTTTCTCGTGTTACGCAGCAATGAATGCTCTTTAAAATGAAAAAGGATGTTACCATATAATTAGCACATAGCAAATCAATGGCTGTGATGCAAACTAGAGACTTTATAGGTCCCATCCAGACTTCTTCCGGTTTCAATAGGAAATACAGCAACACATGAAAGAGAACCACACTTGTCAAGCCTTTCCATGGGATATTTAATAAAAGTTCTTACTTATTAACTTTGACACACAAACTTGAATTTCCATTATTAGGGCACTAAAGGGGAAAGTGGAGAGCTCGGTCAACCAGGACCTCCAGGGCACGAGGTAAAATATTGTATTCAAATTAAACCTCATCAGATGGTTGAGGGAAGAGGAAACATACTTGATAGACTGTATGTTTTAACTTTATGTATCATGCTTTTTAATGAAGGGTAAGCCTGGGGAGCCTGGGACCGCTGGCCAGCCGGGACATCCAGGAATGCCAGGATCACAGGGACAGAAGGTGAATAAAGCTTCCACATCCCATTATATCTGGTCTCATACACTTACTAAACTTTCTGAAAATGATTTAGCTATTGCATCCAAATTGCATCTATTTCCTCTGATTTAATGAGAAAGAAAACTCTGACATTGCATTTCTGGTCAGTCTTGGAGGCGAAAGCCCACTTTATGGTGAGCAGATTTTCCAAGTGTAGCTCTATTAACTTCAGTAAGGTAATGATCATTTCTACCATGGCAAACAAGAAAAGCATTCATGAAAATGTTGCTTGTGGTTTACAAGCATTGGCCGCTTTCAGTGAAACTTCATGAATTATTGACAGCTGTTTTAAAATTCAAAGCTAAATCTTAATTACTATGGGTTTGCTCTCTGTTAGAAGTGGCCATTTTGTTATGAATCTATCATTCAAAATGTTTTGTATAGTCTTTTGAAATAATTTCAAAGACGGTTAAACGGTAGCAGTTGCCGCCTCACACATGGTACTTTACACGTGATACTCTTCATAGAAACTCCTTTCATCTTTGGTGGCGGTTTTCAGTTTCAATATAATTTAGTGATTTATGATGCAAGTTTAAGAGATGCAGTATTCATAAATCATATGTATACTTCAGTCTAAACTTTTGAAACCACTAGCCCCAATGCAATACTTTAATATTGTTCATTACAAATTACCAGCATAGTCATTTGAATGTAAATATTTACCTTAATTTCCGAACGTCTCAGTGTTTTGAAAAGGTCCAGCACAGTAGCTCAGTGGTTGTTTCCAGGAGGACTTTCTGTGCGGATTTAGCATGTTTTCCACATGCCTGCGTGGGTTTCTTCCTGGTGCATAGGTAATAGGTAAAGAATTGTTTTATTAGTTGAAGCAAGAGCTTACAAATACATGGAGCAGAGTTGTCAGTGTCTTTTGGGATTAAAAATGGTTGGGGACGTGCAATGTTGCAAGAGGGAAAGACACAGTAAACAGCGGAGAACAAGGAAGTTAATATGGCCTTGAAATATTAGGTATTAGAAATATTAGATTGATTTGATTAGATTAGTTACATTGGATGATTCAATACAGCACTTCATCATCATGCTCCTGTTCAGAAAGACAAATGTACCAGTTTATAATGTTTGCTTTGATGTGTCCAGTGTAAACGTCCTCAAACAGATACGTTGGATGGGTTTTTTATCGGCGAGACACTCGTGTTCACTCTAGACAGAGTGTTCGCCTACTCAGTGAGGTGAAGGTGACTCGTTTGTAAGGTTGCTTGAAAATATGCTTTATTTTTGTAATTCTGCTAGGTGCCAATAGTGTCACAGAAACAACTTACTTCACCTTTAATCACATAGGGATATAAACTGATCTTAGATTAAGGCTCACAAACAAGTAAATAAGTAAAGGCTGGTGTATAAAATTGTATTTGAAAAAAGTATTTGAAAGACAAAAAATGTTGCGACGTTTAAGATGGATATCAATAAATTAGTTCCTATAAGCGCTTTTATTTTTTGACCAGAGAAGCTCTGAACCGGCCAACTGATATAAGTGCTGTTTGGTGTTTCGTTAAACCCCGTTCACATGTTGTGTAAAGGAGCACACACATACATATGAAGGCCTATGATCAATGGGAATGTCATTTTGTTGTTGTTGTTGTTGTTGTTGTTGTTGTTGTTGTTGTTGTTGTTGTTGTTGTTGTTGTTGTTGTTGTTGTTGTTGTTTGAGCAGTAGGTAACAATGGTCACAAATTTGATAATAGTTTTTTTCTGGTGAAATACATACATAAATGAAGAAGAAAGCCAAAATATTAAGTGTCATGGATGAATATTTATTGAGTAATCCACTGTTTTGTAGATGGGGTCAAAATTATAATTTTTACCTCAGATTTGGAGCCAAATTAAAGGGGAGTAAAAAAATATTTAGAAAGATGGCAGCATTATTATTTTATTTTTTTAAGAGAAAAAAGATGGTAGGTCTATTTGTAAAATCTGACAGGTATGGTAGTATGGGTTAGTTTAAGGGTAAAGTTAGGGACAGGTGTGGTGGGATGGGTTAGTTTAAGGGTAGGGTTAGGGACAGGTGTGGTGGTATGGGTTAGTTTAAGGGTAGGGTTAGGGACAGGTGTGGTGGTATGGGTTAGTTTAAGGGTAGAGTTAGGGACAGGTCTGGTGGTATGGGTAAGTTTAAAGGTAAAGTTAGGGACAGGTGTGGTGGTATGGATTAGTTTAAGGGTAAAGTTAGGGACAGGTTTGGTGTACGGGTGAGTTTAAGGCTAGGATTAGGTGTAAGGGAAGTGTCAAGTGTGTAGTTATAAATGTAAATACAGAAATTATTTCAGATGAAATTACATGCATTTTATGTTGGAACATGTAGGCATTTTTTATCTTTTTTTTTTAAAGAAAAAGACAAATAGAATAGGGAAGTGCTAGTCTTAATTGGTCAGGTTCGGACAAAAAAGATGTCTTTAGACATTTGTTGGATAGGGTTGAGGTCAGGGCGCTGTGCGACCCAGTCAAGTTCCTCCACACCAATCTCACCCAACCATGTTTTTATGGACCTTGCCAAACCCAGACTCGTCCATCAGATTGGCAGACAGAGAAGTGTGATTAGTCACTCCAGAGAACACGTCTCCACTGCTCTTGAGTCCAGTGGCGGCGGGCTTTATTATTCTTAGGAACTAATTATGAATTTGTGTTAATTGAATGAAAGATGATTAACATTTTATGTAAAATTTGGACATAAAATCCACCAAACTGTAGCAACTTGCATGCAAAGTCCTCAGAAATCTCTTTTGATCGACGCATGATGAGGGAATGACCTGGCTATTACCAGGTTTCTGTTCTTTCAGTAGGGCAGAGGTTCGCATACTTTTCTACAACAAAGATGATTGTCAATAAGCATGTGAACTAATAGAAGGATTTGTTTGTTTGGATTATCTGTATCTTGTTATCGAAATTCAAATTTCAGTTTTAACTATATTTTGTAGTTTTTCTACAAACCTTACAGTGAAATGTGTGTTTTTTTTGTTTTGTTTTTTACAGGGTCAAAGAGGAGATGCTGGTGAAAGAGGAGCAGATGTAAGTTAACCATTTACAGTTATGCTTTTCTGGAACAAAAGGGGAAATTATTTCTAGAGCTAAGGATAAGGATTCTGGTGAAAATGTTTCTTATCTTTCATTTGTTAGACTAAAGGGATCCTTCCCTTCGAACTGAAACACTTTCAGTCCTCTTAAGACAACTCAAAGTTTGGTAAAAAAATCACTAGTAAATGTGGGAAATGTCTTTTGGCTTGTATTCTGGTGGAAAATGTGGCCATTTTGCGGGTTCCACTGAATAATTACAGTATATTTACAGTGACATGCCATGTCTAAGAAGTTGCACTTTATTTTACAGTCCTGTTTCCCATGTACATATTAAACACTTATTATAGTCATTGCAATAACTGGGTAATTACTAGGTACTAACCCGGAACCTACCCATAAACCCAATCCATGTAGTCACCTTATATTACCCAGTACTTTCTTCAATAAGTACAGTGTGAATGCATGCACTGTAAAATAAAGTGCAACCTTTGTCACTATAGTGAGCTCCGATGGTTTTCACAATGTGGAAAACGCGGTGGAATCGGAATCCAGTCATAATAATGGAATTTACTGAATGTCGCAGAATGTCACGGAATTTGGCAAAATTTGGATGAATAAATCAAATGTAGGGCTGCAGACTTAATCAAATCATAAAGAATGCTATTTAAATATGAATATGAAAATATTAATGTCATGTTTTGATGATTTATGCATTTTTTTATTACCACCTTTTTGATAATGAATTTGTATGAAAAAAAAGTAATACAGTTCATAGGGCCCTATTATTGTTAACACTAATAAATTATTAAATTATATTATTTTTGGATTTAAATTTTTTTAAATTAACCCATTAATGAAATGTGGAATTTGGGAGAAACTCATTTCAAAGGGCCCTAATATTGCTTGAAAATGCTGTGCAACCATATTCTTGTCTGATCTCTGTGACAAGAAGGATTATGAGTTATTTCAGATTAATTTGTCAGTCAATATTCACTTCATGGATGTTTTTCAAGTAGCAGAATGTTTCTGTCCATAAAATGATGAAGATGAAGTAGTATATTATTGCAAAATTATGTAAAAATGAATCCTTTAATATTAATTTATATTTACTTTATTGCAGGGCATATGAGAAATGTTTTTGACATAGATGAAACAAACCTTTGTCAAGATTTCAAGCACTCAAATGTATTTCAGAAGTATGTTGCATACAATATGAGTGATTTCATTTCGGACATGCTGTTCGAGATGTTCAAAAAGTCACGTTTTTATGTTACTAAATTTTGTTTATGTATTTGATCAGGGGATGAAAGGTGAACAGGGAGACTCTGGGAGACCTGGTGCTCATGTGAGTTTGTGTGTGTGTGTCTGCGTGTGTATGCATATATATTATGCACACTCTTTATTATACTATACTTATGGTGAAATGTAACTTTGGCCATCTTTAAAATAAAACCTACAGCACATTCAAGTTTATAGATTTAGGAATTAAACTAGATGAAGAGATTAAAAAAATACAAATAAACACTAATAATAAGTAACATTAATTTCTAGATGTGAAGTAACCGAATCAGCCACAAGGTGGAGTCGTGTATCTTGCTTTATTGCCATTTGCAAGGCAAGACACACTGGGCTCATTTTTCAAACAGGCTTAGGGAACTACAGTGACAACAAATCTAGTGGCTTTGCAGCATTTTACAGAATTGTATTGAGGTGTTTAATCACAGACTAATATCCCGGCAGTTCAAACAGGAACTAGCATCACATAATACTTTGCTAAATCATACAGGTGGCTTTGTAAACGCTGTTACTGTATTGTTTTGTAACACAATTCCTATATGTGACTTCTCTCTACACAGGGTTTAACTGGGCCATCTGGGCAGAAAGGAGAGGTGGGCACATCTCTGATCTGAATGTACAGGCAGCATTAGCTCTACTGTGAGTGTGTTGAGTTGTGTCTGTGTGCAAGTCAGAAAGGGACTGCAGGAGAGCCCGGTCAGAGGGGTCCGAACGGCCACCAGGGGGTTCCTGGACAGCCAGGACAGATGGGACCCTCAGGGCCCAGAGGACAGAGCGGAGAAACAGGCCCCCAGGGACCGCCTGGACCTGAGGGACGAGCTGTATGTGTTGTTTCCAAATAACTATATTGTTACATGATATACTGTATGCCTTCCTCTCCAGTAGGAATATCTAGTCAATGGAGGATAAAGTATTAAACAGAGACTCTTGTTCCCCTGATGGTGTGTGTTTTTGCAGGTCAGAGAGTATTCTGAGCAACACATCCAGCAGATCTGCAGAGACATCCTTCGAGGTGAGTACCCAAAATGGTCTGTCATCTTTAACCTATTTTATAAATGCATTTTTTTAATACCGTTAATATTGATATTGAATTAATACATTTTTAATAACATTTAGAATCCATGGATAACCCTAATATATACAGTACTGTGCAAAAGTCTTAGGCTCACTTGTATTTTTACACACAGAAAGTGTGTTTAAGCCAGTTATTTATTTATTTTGCTGCAGTGTGTCAGTAGGAAATATCAGTTTACATTTATAAATTAATTGCCATTAATTTCAATAATCCAGTGAGATTTTTGTAAGCATAAAGAGTCTGACAATAGTCTCTCTGCTCCACATGGAGATCTGATCTCATCTTCATCATCGAGTCTGTCTGTGATTTCATGAAGAAACAGAAGAAACTGAGATGGACTAAATCCAGAAGAACTGAGGAACGTCTCCCAGACACTTGAGGAACCCTTCCTGCAGAACTACAGGAACAGGTGTAGGAAGAGATGCAGGAGATAAAAGCCGTTTCAAACGCAAAGGGTGCTCACCCCAAATATCCATTTGATTTAGTTAACAGAAGTTCATTCATATATAAAAGCTATGTTATTATTTTTGAACGCATTCTCTCTTTAAAGCATTCTCACGAGTGCCTGAACTTTTCCCAGAGCTGTAGTTCTGCAGGAAGGTTTCCTCAAGTGTCTGGGAGACGTTCCTCAGTTCTTCTGGATTTAGTCTGTCTCAGTTTCTTCATGTAATCACACACAGACTCGATGATCCTGAGATCAGACCGGCTGCTGTCAGACTGGTTCACTGTCTTTTTGGGGACTCTCCATAGACGTAATGGTTTTTATACCGTACAAACCAAACTGTACATTCTATCCTTACATTGCCCCTGCCTACCCAATACACACACACACACACACACACACACACACACACACACACACACACACACACACACACACACACACACACACACACACACACACACACACACACACACACACACACACACACACACACACACACACACACACACACACACACACACACACACACACACACACACACACACACACACACACACACACACACACACACACACACACACACACACACACACACAGCCTCTGCCCCTAAACCTACCCATCACAAGAAACATTCTGCACTTTTATGATAGATAGATGCACTTTTATGATGGATAGATGCACTTTTATGATGGATAGATGCACTTTTATGATGGATAGATTCACTTTTATGATGGATAGATGCACTTTTATGATGGAGAGATCCACTTTTATGATGGATAGATGCATTTTTCATTAATAAGTTGTTTTTTTGTGGCTTGAGTCTATGTTTTACATGAAATATAATAATATAGATCACTTTTTTTCCACTTTGCAATGATTTTTCAAACCCTTCAAATTCATTGACGTTACTTTGTTCATTCATGAAGTGAACATTTCCCTGAGTACTAGTGATATGATTCATTGTTTTGGACTGCGGGCCTGCAGCCTTGATCTTGAGATGCGAGTAGAGTATGAAACGCCCAGAGTGTGATTCCTGTGAGATGTCTGGAGCCCTTGGCCTATTTTTGCCTTTTAAATAGATGTTTAATGAGGCTTCAAAGCACTGAATTCAATACACTGACTTTTGTGAGAAACAGCTGATCACTTAATGATATTTTTGTTTTTTTAGTAAAAGTTTTGAAGTTAACTAAATGTACTAGCCAAATAGGCTGAATAGTGAATGAAAGTTCATTTTAAACCCTGAATGTTCAGAGGCCTTCCTGTGTCTGATTCTGCTTTTGGGTTACAGCTGAGATTCCTGCTCTTCTATTGAGTAGCCAGCACAATCACCACAGAAGCTGCGAGCACTGCTACACACGCGTGGGACCTCCGGGGCCTCCAGGGCCACCAGGCCCTCATGGCTCTCGAGGATTCCCAGGGTTATCTGGCTCTAATGGGCTGCAAGGCCAGCGGGGTTTACCTGGGCGGCCTGGTGTTCCTGGCATGAAAGGTACAGACATGCTACACACATATCACACGATGTCTACAGGGCTGTACATGAGTGTTCACAGATATCTACTGGCATGAAAAATAGATTTGTATATTTCTGATGCCATTTGCATTGCTACAACTGCATACATTGTTAGAAAAAAGACAAATATTATGTAGACAGACTAATATGATGAGCTGGATTTAAAGGGGTCCCATAATGTAAAATAAGTCTCTGATGTCCCCAGAGTGTGTATGTGAAATTTTATCTCAAAATACCCCACAGATCATTTATTATAGCATGTTAAAATTGTCACTTTTCGAGGGTGAGCAAAAAGGTACCGTTTTTGTGTGTGTCCCTTTAAATGCAAATTATCTGCTGCTCCCCGCCCCCTTTCAGGAAGAGGGCGGAGCTTCAAGAGCTCATGTTAGCAGCTCCGATGACCTCATGCAGACATACTGAAAATATCAAAAACTGTTCAGCCTTTTATGATCAAACCGGAGTCAGACAATGATGGAGAGACTCAAGAAGAAGAGACAACATGTAGAATGAGACAGGACGCTTCTGAAGGGATAGTTGATGAATTTATGAGTTAAATATCTTCAAGTCATCGATAAGCATATTCTCTCATGATAATCTATAAACCGCTGGTGTGTGAACTGTTGTAAGATGAGCCAGAGAATATCTGCTGATGAAGAGAGAACAGGGATAGTTTAGTGTAATTACGGTTATAACTGATGATGTGTACGGTTATATACGGTTATAACATTTTGCTTTTATGACATGTGATTGCATTTGTGTTCATACTGTATCAATAAATGTGACAGACGGACGACAGCTCGAGCGACTCCCAAATGTGCTCGACTACAACAACTCTTCCTCTTCTCCACATGGCCTCTGTTGTCTGTTCCCGGGGGCGGAGTTTATGTAAATTTAAGGGTTTGTGATGTCACTAACCCATGAAGAAGCTTGTGTAGTCCCTACCAGCTGTTTTTTTGTAGTCCTTAAAAAGCGTTTAAAAAAAAGTTTGCTTTGAACTTTGAGCGTTGTGACTTTGCAGATGTTGTTTATGCTCAGACAGCAACATCACACACTCACTAAAGTTACAAAAGTGAAATCATAATCAACCACCCATTTAATGTAATATAATTTCTCAAAATATATAATAAAATCAATAGCTTTTCATGCTTTCTGAAATTTGTACATAAAATAATTCGATTTCATGAAGTGGCTGTAACAGTTATAGAAACTGCAACTAAAGGCGTGTTGCATCAGCTGCACTGATATCAAGAAAGCAATCTAGTATTGTTGCAATGTGCCACTCATGTCTGGTGTAGACACCATATCAAACAGTAGTAATATTTAAATTGCATAACGTTATATTGAACTAATGCCAATTTAAACTTTTATTTTGATGCATGAATCATTCATTAAACTAGCTGCAAGAATAACTGCTACAAAAAAAAAGACAACAAATTTCTCTTTAGCCCTATTCGAATGTTTTCTGAATGAGAGTTTCAGTTCTTATCATCCCTCATCTTTGATTTTACGTATGGATTCGAGCAGGATTAACATCTCTGTGTTAATTACAGAGAGGGGAGTGTGTTTTCTAGATGTGTCACATGACATTTCTGTTTGGTTTGTACTTCTAAGGGTACATTTATACAACAATGATAAGCTAAAGACAGAAAGGCAGTTTTCCTGTACAGACGACAACATTGTCAAAACGATTCCCATCTACACGGATCTGCAAAAATGACTAAAAGCGCTGTATTCTGCTGCCAGGCCAGTAGATGGCGATGTCACTTTGTAATGAAACACTACGCACCTATAGACTGAACACGTAATAAGCATTTGCATGGTGTTGCTGTTTAATTAATAGCTTACACAACAATAATAGTATTGTTTTCTAAAACTTGCACTTTGAAAACGGTTTCAAAATGTTTTGCCCAAATGCCGTTGTCGGTAATGAACGGCCATAACACATAAGTGTTTAGCTGAAAACAGTGTTGTGTAAATGGAGCCTAAGTTTACCTGTTCACTGGTTGCTATGGTTATCCATTAGTTAACTGAGTCACTGCATTGGTTCCTTGTGTTCTGTGGCACAGTCTAAACGGATTTGGAAGGGATTAAAATCACAAAGTACGTCTGTAAAAACACATTTTTCTAACCTTCTCTGGAAAAACTAGTCCAGTCCGAATAGGACTCAATTCAGTTTTCCTACAGCATCTTAAGGCTGAATTAAACGGTTAGTTGAGCCAAAAAAGAAAAAAATGCCATTAATTATACTTCTCCTCATGTCGTTCCCAACCTGTAAGACTTTTGCTCATCTTCAGAACACAAATGGAGATCATTTTGATGAAATCTAAGAGATTTCATTCCCTTCATTAACACTCTGACGCATCAAAAAGTTCATAAAGAGATTGTAAAACTAACCCATATGAATTGAGCGGTTTAGTCCAGATTTTTAAAAAGACATGATCGCTTTATATGATGGAAATATTGAATTTAGACTTTTATTCACATATAAACATTCATTAGCGAACATACAAACAGAAGCTCAGCGTAGTGTTTAATGCGTGAGGACAAACCTCTTTGGTGAAAGTTGCAGGTGCGTAGCTGTCGACGGAGGAACAGAAATCTGTCAGCATTCAGTAGAAATATCTTCATTTGTGTTTTTAAAGATGAACGAAAGTCTGTGTGTAAATGATGACAGAATTTACATTTTGGGTGAACTAATTGAATAGCTTCCAATGTGAAATCTGTATCAGCATGCATTTACATATATTCATTTAGTTGGTTTATTTTGAAGCACACAAAATGATTTCTGGTTATGTTTAGGTGATCCGGGAGAAAAGGGTGATAAAGGAAATCAAGGAGTCAGCAATTGGAGACCCAGGTCTCCCAGGACCACCAGGTGAGCAGCACCGCAACTAACATTAATCATTAAATAAGCCATTCATGTGGGAATTAAAAGGGTGTCTACTCAACAACTTGTTTGTAGAGATACTATACGTGTGAGCTCATTTTTGATAAGCGGTCAAAAGCTGCGTTCTCCCACAGTACGTCTGAACTTATTGCAAGTGTTTGACAAAAACATGATTTTCTCAGATTTTGTTGAAAATCCTGCTTTTTTTATTAAACTTACCCACATTCAAGTGTTGATAAAGAGAGAATGCATTAAGCTAGTAGTGTTGTAGTCTAGACCACCTAAACCGAGACAAAGACAAGACCAAGAACAGACCAGCACTCCTTAAATTCATCTGAAAGATCCACATCTACTGTCTGAGAAGTGTCTTATATTTAATCAATAAATACAATTCGAATAATAAGACACTATAGTGCTGTTACCAATCAAATCACTGACAATCAAATTCATGGCACAGAAGTTGCATCTGAATTGGTACAATTACACCTTCATAAATTATCCTCAGCTCATTAAATATGCAAATCTTATCCAATCAGTGGCGTTTACTTCCAAGTCTTCAGTGCGGCACGCCCATCGAAACCCAGCGTTCCCAGAGAGAGCCTCAAAACCAGGGATGAAAATAGCCTATTAATTATTCACTATGTTTTTGAATGTAAAAACCATACGAAGTTGACCTCAGACAACAGTATCATTTTTTTTTAAAGCCAGTTCATGACACCTTTAATATCAACTTCTTATTTATTGAACGTTTCTATAAATCAATATAATTTGCAATTATGCTTATATTCAGGAAAACAGCTGTCTTGCTCTTGTGACATTGTTTAATTATATTCTATGTCATATGAAAAAACTAAATCTCAGAATTTTGTGGGCCTTTATATTAATTTTGGGCATTTTTGAGACAATGCGGCATTGATTTTGAACCTGGCAGCACATTAACAAAAGAAATCACATTACAAAGAAGTTATTGATTGCATTTTAAGCAGTACGTTTTACATCCAATCACATTAATGATGTTAAATCAGACAATGCACAAGCGATTTAGTGACATCCCAGCAGATAAAATCCTGAGTCCTCTTAGTCTGAGACCGACAAGATCAAGACCTTCAAAAACTGGTCTTAAGACCGGTCTAGTACTACAACACTAGAAGCTAGAATAAAACTTTTGTTCAAAAGCAGCTCTGTTCATTCTTCTGATGTATTGCGTGTTCAGATATGCACACAACTAAATATTCTGGGCCAAGAAAGATATCGCGATAACAACTGATCAGGCATTTCGGCCTGGGTCCTAGAGGAGACCTGATTCCTGGGGACTTGATTCCTCATGACACCAGATGTAGTCTTTGACAAAAGTGCATTTTGCTCAAAATTGTGTTCCTTTTTATGAATCGTACACACATTCAAATGCTGATTTAAAAAAGAAAGAAAGCATGAAGCTAGAATAAAACCAATCTCTCTTTCTTTCTCTTGATATATTGCATGTTCAGATATATTCTGGGGGCCATGACATTTTCGTGATCAAAAATGTTGAAAGGAAAGAGTTAGATAATCAGGGCAGTCATTGAAAGCAGACAGTGATTTACATGGTGGGCAGTCAGTACACAAAGCATGCTTGCATTTAACAAAGAAACTGTCAGATATCACTTTGACACTGAATCTCACTTTGGCTCCAGGTCCAATGGGTCCGGCAGGGGTGGGAAAGCCAGGTTACCCGGGTAACCCAGGCACACCGGGTCACAGCGGCGAGGAGGGGAAGAGAGGACACCCCGGGGAGCCCGGGCAGCCAGGCGTGTGCCACCCGTCCATGTGCTACGGCGCAATGTTGAGAAGAGACCCTTTCAGTAAAGGGCCAAACTATTGAAAGAGCTTTGGCTGGACGGCAGGCAGTCTGGATGCGGTGCTGCTCAGTGAACGAAAGAAAACAGCAATCCAATCTCAGGATGATCAAGAGTGTCTCACACTCATGGACACATGAAGTACCTCTTAAAGTGTAAATAATAAGTTGTCTACATTAACACCAGCGATTGTCCACACTCGTCTTACTGTGTCACAAGCTGAGATGTGCCATGATTAATTCACGCTGTTTGTCATGAGGAACGAAACGCATCAGCCGGACACGGTGAAAAGCATCCAGTGTGAGGAGCTCTGGAAATTCTACCTAGACGTCGACTCGCTTCTTCCTCACTCTCTTGCTCCCCCAAGTGGCGTTCAACCATTTAACCATCACCAGCCCATCGTCTCGTCGTATTTATGATGCCAGATTTACTGTCCGTTTGTGTTTCTTGTGGTCGGATGTTTCCTTTTGCAGCTTGCAAGCTTGTCATGTGAGTTCTTCTGCAACGCTTCATGCCTCTCTCTCTCTCTCTCTCTCTCTCTCTCTCTCTCTCTCTCTCTCTCTCGTCTCTCTCTCTCTCGAATTCTCGTCCCTTTAGATATCGATAGGGTTCCCACATCTTTTGACCAATCAATTCTCATAACTTTTCCAGGTATTTGTGATTACAGGAAACATTTTAAAAATCTACTTAAATTAGTAATTTTTAATATTTTAGAGCAGAAAAATATATATTCACTTTAAAAATGTCCATGAGTTTTCCATGAATGTTTAAGATTGTATTCATTTCCACACATTTTCCAGGCTTCCCATAGTCTACAAATATGAGTGTGGTTAGATTTTAAATTGAACAAATTTATCATATACATTCTTAATCCACCTTTCTCTGCAGAAAATGAGAAAAAAAGTCTTTCTTTTACCCTTGGTCCATAAAGGGTGTGTAGAAGAGTGTAATAAAGCACACCTTCCCATAAATGTATAATTTTTTGTTATTTATAAGAACTGATATCAGTTACAGCTTCTCCTGTGAGAGCGCTTTCTTATTTTGCAGTGATTATTTTTTTATAACATTCATGTGTTTGAATGACTTTTAATAATATTAATTAAAAACTTTTTTATGATTTTTTTGTTGCTGTTTTTGCTTCATGTTCTGTTACAAAAATAGTATTATTTATGATTTGGGGAATATGTACTATAGTTAATAGCGGCGGGTGATTATTCTTATAGTGTCCCATAACAGGGCCAAAAATAAAACTGGGAAAATAAATAAATAATGTTTTATTGGTAAATAATATATTTCTTAATGTTCTACTCTAATATATAATAGCATTAAATATGTCATTTAATTTTCTAAGTAACAGGCAATCTAATCGAATGTATTATTGTTAAATGATTACATGAAATAATATGTGACATTATTGTTAGAACATGCATTATAAATGACCTCATACATTCAGCATTAAAGCTAAACTGCTATCAAAATGAACTGTTGAAAACGCAGCTCTGTGTAATTGCGCACAGATCCAGTCCTAGATGTCGCTGTTGCTCTTTCTTACATTTAGGATGTTCCCTGATAAGACTTTCCCGCTAGGTCTTCATCTGAACCTCAAATCACTCACTTTCTGATGTCTAAGTGTCCTCACGGGGAGCTGGCATTGGTTTTTACATTTGCAGTCAGTTTGGGCACACTCACTCTTTATGTTTTTCATATTTAAGCATCATAACAGTATCAACTGTATACTTTCCACTTCAAAAGTATATCATGAGGAGCATTCTGGGTCGCTTTCTACACAGTATTGACCCTGGGACCCAGGAATAGACTTCTGTCCGCTGTAGTGGACATTATATTTGTAAAGAGCACATTCAGGGCTTTTCAGAGATACCAAATGTTTGAAGGTTTCACCAGGACAACAACTTCTCCTTGGTCTTTAAAATGACTGACATTAAAGGCACAATATGTAAGATTTTTAGATTACAATATCCGTAAGCCCTTAGAACAGTGTTATATATTCACCTAGCTCAACTATACTAGGAATCCACCTCTCTCTCAAGTGAGAAACGGATGAGTTATAAAATACCTCACGGTTGTTGTGAAGGGCAAAATGAACTATATAGACCAAAACCACTTTTTGTCCCAGGCTGTAAATATGTTTTATTCTGCTATAAATGTGTTTTTACATGGGGGAGATACAGATTTGACTCTCTTTTGTCTCTAGTGGCCAGTCGATGAATTGCAGTTGAAGTCACTTCTGTGTTGGCTTCAAGAGAGAAAATAAAGGTGAAATCTGTACAGGCACACAGTGTTTCTTTACAGAGTGACATCGCCATCTACTAGCATGAATAATGCAGTGTTTTTAGTTGTTTTTGTGGATCTGTGTAATAACACTGTAATACATTAGCTCATCCATGAATATGATTTCTGCCAGAGTCCTGTCGGATTCTTTTCCACCGGCTGTAGAGGTGATGACGATAACTCCCATGATTCCGCAAAATCTACACCTTTGTTTTGAATACGCGACCTCTAGCGGCAAACTATTACATATTGTGACTTTAATTCAGTGATCAAATTTAGCACTCTAGTGTAAAATTATCTCATTTTAAAATGGTTTGACATAAATCAACATCTCCGGAAAATGCAAACTGTCCACCAAAAAGAACAAAACAAAACAAAAAAAAAACCCTGTATGTCGTTTTTCAAGCACCTTATTACGACCTATATTTACATTTTAAAGTCACGCGCCCTCTAGCTGGCGTAAAAATAATGACAGTGTCGTGTTACGTTTGACGTCATGAAATGACGTATGACTGTCGTACCAATCATAATCCGTGTTAATTTTAATGCAATGTGGACTTTTACCACCCTTTGTCATATTTCCATTTAGCAAAAATATATATATTTTATTTACAACTACACCCACCCCATCCCTAAACCTACCCAGTGATTTATGGTGCATGCACACTTTATGAGCACATGTGTTTCCTGGGATTGAACTCCCGATTGCACGATCACATGTTGTTGTACTATATTGCAATGCTTTACCAATTAAACTATGCAAAACCTGAAATATTACGCAGCTAAAAGGGAAAAATGCTTTAAAATGAAAGTATCCTGTTGTCAATAGGAGCATAACTTTAGTAAACGCTCCTATGGATCGTATTTCAAGGAAGTAACAAACGACCTATATAGGCAGATTAGTTGGAGGACATGTTGCAAAATGTTATATGGTTTCTCAAAATATCAAAATATGACTTTGTTACAAAACAGGGCATTCATATGTGTCCACTGTAGAGGACATCAGGGCTTAATCAGGCATTCTGGGAGACACATGTGAATAGGGAGAGAAGTTATATATCAATATTCCTATGAAATATTAGATATTATTATGAAAATGTTGCCAATTTTTATTCCCATTATTACACATATTTGTTTCCTTACTTGTTGCTCCAAGCTACATTAATATGCTAATTAGATAGATCAGTGTGTAGAAACATTGCATTGAGTGGGAAAACCCATTTTACACACATATTGCGTAAAGTAATCAATTCTGTTATATATCTTTCATAACATAGTCGAGAGAATCATCTTTATACAAAGTTAGGTTAAACAAATCGTAAAACCTAAAAATGGATTGGTGAACGAAAAAATAAAATCCCACTGTTTTTGCCTATACATGATGCATGTCGCTGCATTTCTGCCCGAGCCCGACGGGCCCCGACTTTTACGCCCGGCCGGGCTTCGGGCCAATTTTCACGTCATACCTTAAATGCGGCCAGGCTTTGGGCCTTTTTAGGCTTCTCCTTTGTTTTATATTATAGACATTCATTAATTAAAAGAAACAATGAGATGTGCTGCACTGGTCGAAACAACGTGAGACTGTAATACTGCGACTGTCAAGGCTGTCTCACACAGTGTTTGGTTTAATCAGCGAGTTATGGACTTTACAACTGGTCCCTTCATTCGTTTTCTCTGACCAGATATCTTTATGATCGTGAAAAGACGGATTTAAATCCGATCACTTAAACAAATGCATTTCAGACGAAACCGGACAGGTGTAAATGCATCTGGTTGTCTAAACCACATATGTAAATTTTACTCCTGGCAAATATTAATTAAAAAATAAACGTGCGAGAGCGTGTTATGGGCTGTATGACATGTTGCAGTCAGATATTCCGGCGCTATGCAACACGCGTCACCACAAATGAGTAAAGCAAGCCAACACAAACTTCTGCAAGTGAACCTGAAAGTAAGTCTTAGATGTCCAGAAACACAATCATCTTCATTAAAACTAATGAGACTAAAAGATCTTACCAGTGCTTAGGTCGCTCTTTCTCATACTGCGGTATTTGATCTTGAAATGAGCTGATAATAAATAAAACGCAGCTCATATCTTTTGCTTTCTTTGATGTGAACTCTGTTAAATGTGCGTATAGAGCGCGGGAACTGAAGATTGGATTTACATTCATTTTGCGAAGAGTTGTAAAGTAAGACAACCTGTATTTAGTTTATTCAGTTTGTATTTAGTTTATTTGTTTAGATTGTGTAGCCCGTTTCGTTTGCGTGCACCGATCAGCATCAGCCTGCCTCAGCTCGTCAAAAATGCCTTTTTACTGGGGTGGTGGTATTTAAGATAAATGTGTTATATATGCTTGAAATGTTTTATATCTATGGATTTTATTATAAGCAAGACAAGTCAAGTGTTGATCTGAGAGGCTAAATTAATTAAACATGTGGTTACTCACTGTCGGCCGCTGGACGCTTGGTCGTCACTTAAAAAAACAAACACTTTATTTTAACAAACAAAAAAATACTCTGAACATACTCTAAATTAATTGGACCCACTTTGTATTAGGTGTCCTTAACTACTATGTACTAACATTATAATTAATAATTTGATACATTGCACTTATTGTGTACATACATGTTTTTACATTGTACTTACATTTTAAAAAATACCTGCATGTAATTACACAGTTGACACTTCCCTTACACCTAACCCTACCCTTAAACTAACCCATACACCACACCTGTCCCTAACCCTACCCTTAAACTAACCCATACACCACACCTGTCCCTAACCCTACCCTTAAACTAACCCATACCATCACACCTGTCCCTAACCCTACCCTTAAACTAACCCACACCACCACACCTGTCCCTAACCCTACCCTTAAACTAACCCATACACCACACCTGTCCCTAACTTTACCCTTAAACTAACCCACGCCACCACACCTGTCCCTAACCCTACCTTAAACTAACCCATACACCACACCTGTCCCTAACCCTACCTTAAACTAACCCATACACCACACCTGTCCCTAACCCTACCCTTAAACTAACCCATCCCACCACACCTGTCCCTAACTCTACCCTTAAACTAACCCATACACCACACCTGTCCCTAACCCTACCCTTAAACTAACCCATACACCACACCTGTCCCTAACCCTACCCTTAAACTAACCCATCCCACCACACCTGTCCCTAACCCTACCCTTAAACTAACCCATACCACCACACCTGTCCCTAACCCTACCCTTAAACTAACCCATACCACCACACCTGTCCCTAAGCCTACCCTTAAACTTACCCATACCATCACACCTGTCCCTAACCCTACCCTTAAACTAACCCATACCACCACACCTGTCCCTAACCCTACCCTTAAACTAACCCATACCACCACACCTGTCCCTAACCCTACCCTTAAACTAACCCATCCCACCACACCTGTCCCTAACCCTACCCTTAAACTAACCCATCCCACCACACCTGTCCCTAACCCTACCCTTAAACTAACCCATACACCACACCTGTCCCTAACCCTACCCTTAAACTAACCCATACACCACACCTGTCCCTAACCCTACCCTTAAACTAACCCATACCACCACACCTGTCCCTAACCCTACCCGTATCCCACCTCAATATCAGCAAAGGTGTTTTGCAACACAATATGAACACAGTAAGTACATTGTACTTATTTTTTATGTAAGTACATAGTAGTTAAGGCCACCTAATATAAAGTGGGGCCAATTAATTTAATAAAGAAACGAAACGAAGTATAACTACTTTGACATTAAAAACAAAACTGAACTATTTTAATGGCTGCAACAATGTGTAATAGGGAGGATAAAAACGGGCTCGGGCCTCAGCGTCTCGGGCCAGGGCCTAGATTTGAGGCCCGTGCAGGGCTCTAATGTCCACTGCAGGGAACATGGCTTAACATATGAATAAAATATTATTTTTATTTTTTTTAAAGAAGAAAAATTACTGGGAAAATTCTGGTTCTCTGGAGGATATGCTGCACATTTCCGCTCCTTTCCTTCACTATCGGCTCACACTCATCATAAATAGCCTACTCAAAGTAAGTAAAAATACAACTTTCGTTGTGTAAAGAAATGAATACGTGGGTAGCCCACAAAGTATATAATCCAATCCCAATCCTTCAGTACAAGATTTTATTTTGCACTCTCGCAGAAGACTCACATTAATAGCCCTTCCCCAGATAATGGCCGTGCCATAGCAAACTCCCGCGCGCACTCGACGGCTGAGAGCGGGAATATAAGCCAGCAGCTCGAGCAGCGCTGAAATAAAGCTGACAGGTGTTTGCCCGCCTGGACTTCTCCTCTGACTAATCACGAAAGGTCTCATATATCAAGTGTCTCTCATTTCACGGTGAGCTTGCATTCATGCCCCAGGTCAACGATGTTTTATATACGACCGCTAGAGGTTGATGCAAACCCTCCAGAGTGTGGGACGGACTACTGCTTTCAACACTTCTTCAGGGATGTAGTCTTGAGTCGGTGCTAGTTCATGCACTGACTCCTGAGGCTGCGCGCTCATGTTGTGTTCAGTCACAGGGGAAGAGTCCTTGTGAGGTTTTCTTTTGCTCTTCTGTGTGTTTGATGCTAAAGTAAAGATGCAACTGAATGGCAGTAGTGAAGATGTTGCCTAACAGTGGCACAGCGCGAGCAACAGCTGACCTGAGGCAAGTCTAAGAAGGAGTCTAAAATATAAAGACTTGATTAGGCTCATAAAGAAACTCAAGCAAAGTTATTAATGGTGCACCATGGAGCGCCACCATCAACCCAGCACTCGCTTGGTGAAAGCACCATCATCCTGAGAGATAAAGATGAGAGCACCAACATTTGGACTTCTGTGGAGCTGTCTCGGTTTTCTTCACGGCGTTCAGTGTGGTTTAGGAGACAACCATGTGCATTCGAGCTTTATTTACAGGCGGTTGCGCAACCACGAGCGGCGAGAGATCCAGAGAGAGATCCTCTCCATCCTGGGCTTGCCCCACCGTCCCAGGCCCTTCTCCCCGGGCAAGCAAGCGTCGTCGGCACCGCTCTTCATGCTGGACCTGTACAACGCAATGACGACCGACGAGGAGGACGCGATACTCGGGAAGGCGCTCGCCGGGAAACCGCGTAAAAGCGCGCCTGGAGTTCCACACGGGTACTCGCGCGCCCCGCAGCAGCCGTACCGCGCGGCGCCGCTGACCAGTCAGAGCCCGCCTTTGGCCACCGCGCACGACACAAACTTTCTGAATGACGCGGATATGGTGATGAGCTTTGTCAATCTAGGTAGGTATAAACTATATAATCAGGTGGCGGGGGTCTCTTTATGTGCTCTGTTTAAATTTACCTCACGGTTGTATGGATGTGTAAAATAATAATAGTGCCATTTTTACTCCCTATAAATTCGTTCCTCTGACCCAATCAAAAATGCAAAAAACTAAAAAAGAGTAAATATGTATCCCCATAGTTTTACACTACAGTGTCCTTACTGCTCGTGTACTACAGTAATACATATAAATGATGCATAACACTAACCCCTAAACCAAACCCTTCCCTATAGTAAGTAGTTATTTAACATTATTTAAATGTATAATTATAGTGTAACAAAGACACCTTCAAATAAAGGGATACACATTGTTTTAAGGTGTCTTTGTTACAGTGTAATTATATATTTATGTACTGAGTAATATTAAGCAACTACATGTACTTACTATAGGGTTGGGATTAGGTTTCGGTTGAGATTTAGTTGCATATAATTATGCATAATTTACTGTTACTATGGTAAGTATGTAATAAATGTATCTGTAAAATACAGTGTTACATTATCGAAAAATAAAGTAAAACTAATTGAGCAGGAGTATATTTCTCCAGTGTTTATGGCAGAATTATGAGATATATTGTTTTATATCTGAGGTCTCACATATAGGGTTTTGTGAAGTTTTGTTTATTAGCAGTTTTTATAAAACGAGTGTTTTTGACAGAAATGTCCTCGCGGTCTCTCAGACCCCAGAGACCAAGGTTAAGCTTAAAATATGTGCTCCTTCACAGAAGGAATGCAATTACAGCCCAGCTCCTGATTTAAAATGCTCATTATTGATAATTGCCGGCTACCGTTGGGTTTGTCACAGTATTACAGATTTAGTGCTTCACCAAGTTTATAAAATGTAAAATTATAACCTGTTGGATGTGACAGACACACAGGAGTCTACAGGAGTAAACAGACATGTTATGTTTAGTTCAACACAAACATTTGGATGATGTCAATTTGCTGGATATTGCTTATTGGAACATTTAAATGAATGAATGCATTATTTGAGTGCACCGTTCAACAATAGTGCTATAGCAGTTTGACTTCATTCGCACTCAAGTGATTGCACATTTATATTAGACTACAGTTTGTCTTATGTTAAAAAAAACACTCGTTCAAAGCTTGTTTGATGTCAAATATAGTGTAATGAATTCCTCTGAATGTTAAAATAGCAGGTGTTTTTTTTTCTTCATATTACTGGAATATAGTCCTCCACATGTACGTCCTTGAGAACTCTATAAACGGTGTATATATAGGACTGTATGGTTACTGGAAACTCTGAGGCAATTGCAGGTTCTAGAGAGAAAATAAAAATGTGGCTATAAAGAGTGTCATTATATCAGAATACACATGCATGCACGTATACCGTAGTGAAACGCTTATGAAGCAAATTACGCACGACGTTTACATCCAGGGTTTGTTAATATCCTGTTAGTAATAACTGCTTTTTGCTGTTATTTGAAGAATGCTGTGATAAGACTGAACTGTATACAACTTCAGTGGCTGTGACCTCTCACCTCACAGTTCATGTAAACTTATCAAGTGACTGTCTGACCTGAGGATAATTTGCCTTAATTACTTCCTGTTGTTAAGCAGAGGAAAGAGCTTGAAGAAAGGCCGCTTTTGCTCTAAATCTGCTAATCTGGTGCCAGTAGCTAGTGGCTTTTTTTCTTGCTTGGCAGATCTTATTCATGCCTGGTTTTGCCACATTTTTGCTCGTTCTTCTATTGTTCTGACAGGATCGAATCTTACACCCGGATGAATCACAAATCCGTGTATGAATTTGCTGTTTTTATAGATTTGTCAGACAAATACAAAAGGGAGTTCCGTATAAACAAAGTTTGTGCCTCAGATATGGCCGAGTAAATAAACGTGTGTGTTAAGGTAGAGTCCCCATCATCACCTGACCGGCGCTCCATGTGTTTCCACTCAGGGCATGTACAGCTTTCACAGCTCTTTCTGTACAATCAGAATCAAGCGCTGAAAGTATTCTGGATATATTGCATCCAGGGCTTGACGTTGACTTTTGCTCACCAGTCACTAAGGCTAGTGGCTTTCCAAAGTTACTAGCCACTCAACATTTTCACTGGCCACAATTTTGACATCGATACCATTGGGGAAAACTGCCATTTAGATATTTTTAATATTATCTCATAATTTGTCTGCAGGTTTATTAGGCTACTGTCTCTTTAAGAGCTGATGCACGGATCCATTATACTGTGACACATGCATTTTCTTCCTCAACTGTTTACATTCACTAAAACAGAACTGACTGTGTGTATGTGAATACTCACCAAGACCAGCATTTGGACATTACTCTGTGTGTATTTGACTGTTTAAGCGCAATAAGCAGTGAAAAAGAGCTCAATTTAGTGCTGAGAGGCGGCTTTATGTGGGTGTGAGAACAAAATCTGTGGGAATGAGTAAAATTATTAGAGTTGCACTGATATTAACTTTTTTACTGATACCGATAACCGATCTGATTAAATCTAAATTAAATTTTTTTTCATAATTTTTGAGAGCCTGATTACAATCAAAAGTCTCAGCATTAAATCCATGTCTCAAGCACACAATTATAATGTTCTCATTATGATTTTATGTAGCCGATATGACAGACTTGTGCTGCATATGTTGCTCTTAATTGTATTTTCTTTTTTGGAAGTGATTCCAATTATATTTCAAGATATTCAAACCCATCATCATGTTGATCAGTGCACATCAGAAGTGTCTCAGCTAAAGGAAAAATACAGTATTTATCGGATTTAATATACTGATCAACATTTCTTATCAGGCCGATAACATTAAAAATGAACAAATATATTGGCGATACCGATATGATGGCAGATATATATAGTGTATTCTTAAAAAAAATATGCTCAATACGTGCAATCCCACGCAATTTAAATAGTAGTTAAAAACATGTAATATAAAGTGGGACCGATATTTTACATTTTATCTCATAATTTGTCAGCAGGTTTATTAGGCTACTGTCTCTTTAAGAGCTGATTCACGGATCCATTATACTGTGACACATGCGTTTTCTTTCTCAAGTGTTTACATTCACTAAAACAGAACTGACTGTGTGTATGTGAATACTCACCAAGACCAGCATTTGGACATTATTCTGTGTGTATTTGACTGTTTAAGCGCAATAAGCAGTGAAAAAGAGCTCAATTTAGTGCTGAGAGGCGGCTTTATGTGGGTGTGAGAACAACATCAGCAGGGATGAGTAAAATAATGCACAATACACGCAATTGGAACAGCAACAATATTCATCCGGAGCAAATGAAGCGAGTGAGGGGTTAGTGTGTCACTCGCTGTCGGAGAGATGAGAGAGAGAGAAGGAGACGCTGGTATCGTGTGTCTATTCTGTGGAAAATGAGTATTGGAAGCGTTTAAGATATTTCAGTCTCATATGTATCAAAAATCTATATTTTGACACAACATTTAACTTTTATTATGCTTTTTTAAAAGACTAGAATTGAAAAATGTATATATTATAATTCAGTAGGAGTGATCATGCTACACACCACCGCTGAAATACACACACATATAGCCCTGATCGCAGTCTTGCATTTCAATAGAAAATGTGTTGGTGTTGTAAGTTCATGGGTTTAAAAAAACAGCTTGTCTACAGCAGAATGACCAGAAAGTACACCAAGAAAAATGAGAAGAAAAACGACTATGAGTAGAGCTTAAGCTGGATCATGCACTCAAAATATACTTCGACTTTAAATGATCTCTTGAAATGAATGCACTGAATTAATTAAAGAATATCTCTCTTTTGCCCGGAAAACACTATATCCCCATCCTCTGTTCTCAATTAGCTCCAGGATGCTGAAGTTGAGTCTGGCCAGCTGCTGTAACTGTGGCCTGCCCTCTGACCTCTCCGTGTTAAGTAACTACAGACTTTCACTGTAGATAGACTATCAGAGAGGCCGAGCTGCGCTATCTCAACAGCACCACAATGCAAACACACTTCAGCTCTGCTGCTTCACACTGCGCTTCATCTGCGGAGCTGTACCTCTAATGCTTCAAAGATACGGACTGCAGACTCTACAAGAAGACCATTCTTCTTTAAATGGATAGTTCACCCAAAAATGAAAATTATCCCATGATTTATACTCTCAAGTCATCCTAGGTGACACCTTGAGGATGACTTGTGGGTGGGTAAATCATGAGTTCAGCAGTGTTTTAGCAAAATTCTCTTTGCTGCTCACCGTTTCTGCTTCTGTTGTTAAAGCTTTAGCGTCTTTATCAGGAGAAAGCAAGTGTTTGGCTCTATATGAATGTATTAGAAGATGTTCCGTCGAAAGATCATTACCATCACTTTAAACTGTAGAACGAAGCCGAGGTCCGCCATTTGAATACCACTGCTGTATATACTGTAATAAAGAGTCATATGAAGGCAGTCTATGTTTCTTTATTTTAGGGATGCACTGGTGTATCGGCCAATAATCGGTTTCGGCTGATAAAGGTGATTATTTTCACGATTGTTTAAAACAGCTGATGATCAGGGCAGATTATATCCTGTCAATCAAAGGTGGGTGAAAAAACGTGTTTGATTGAAACTCACACTGTGTGAAGAAAATCTCTCGTGTTGAATTTAGGGCTGTCAAAGTTTATGCGGCAATCACACTTGAAGTTAAATAAAATAGATGTTAAAGCATGCGCCATTTGACCTTTGGAACCAGTGTTAATTTCATTGACAAATAATTTGTGCATTACTTTTCATCAACAACCTTTTTTCACTGACGAAAATGAGATGATAGCTAAATAAAAAAATTGTTTTCAATGACAAAAACTATGAGGAAAATCTACTGTTATTTTTGTCAACGGTCAAAAACGAGATGAAAATGTTAGGGAGGATTAGGGAAGAGTTCCCGTCGCAACTGATGTCCTGTGTAACAGATGTGCTCATTTGAGCTGTAAGGTGCGGATCTAACGGCGGGAAACACGGAGCGGCTCAGTCAGTGAATAACACACATTTATGACAGGGAATGATTATGAACTTATGCTGAGGAATGATGACAGTGTTTATCTTTTATGATGTTTATATGGTAATATGTTTTAGACGGTTGTAACGATGCATATTTGATCTCCTTCATCTGAACTGCAATAGTAAGGCATTTCAAAATAAGAGTCCCTGTGTATTTCCAGCTTGTTAATAATTAAAAGTCTTGCATTATATATACGTTTGATTACACAATAAACAGTATTTAATTCTCATTTAATTCAGTCAGGAGTAAAGACTAAGAACAGTATTTAACATATTATTCGATAAAGTATCAGGGTTATAATAGTTCACTAAAAATATTAATTACTTGAAATTAAATAAATGTTCACTGAAATTAAAAAAATGAATGAACTTAAACTTATTTGAAGCTTTAGCTGTAGATTAAGTCAAGTAAAAACTATTCAGGAGACTAATATGACTAAAACTAAATGGCATTTTAGTCAGAAGACTATGACTTAAACTAAATCTAAATTTGCTGTCAAAATGAACACTGTTTGAATCACCTGTAGTTCTGGGTTGCCAGATCCGTGTTTTTCCTACACCACACATTATTTGTAGCGTCTTCCATCCAATAATCACAGAGCTTTGTGCATGTTACTTCTGATAACAAACAAAGTCTCAGCTGTCAAATTCTGTCCATTTTATCACAAAATTCAAACAATAAATGGCGTTTGATGCTCTTAAACGGTAGCGCCTCAGTTCAAGCGGTAGCGTGAAGCGTGACTCTCTTCTTCCTCTTTACTACAAAAAGCATGAAAAAGGTATGTTCGAATATACAGTAAAACTTACTGAAATGTATCCCGTCTCACTCTATCAGTGTTTCAACCACAGAAAGAACAGCTTGTGAACACTCTCTCGCCTCAGGATAGTTATACGATGTTCACAGTTTGTTAGTCAGCTATAAAAACACTAGAGAGGAGATTATTTTGAATACTACCGTATGTGCAACTGAGTTGTAAACAAACATTTCAGTTTTTGTTTGAGTGTGATTATTATATCTGAAAATAAATAACAGCTGAATATCATAGTTTGGGCTCTGTTGTTCATTTTATCCTCCAGTATTATGAGAATGTACCAAATCAGAGGGTTTCATGAGTAGGTTACAGCATTATTTGGGAGAGATTTGTTTTATGGTATCGGTATCGTCACAGAAATTGTATCTTTACTTTATTCCCTTACAAAAATGTACCATAGTTTCAGCCAAGATAATACTAATTTATATAAAATAAAGAAAATATCAGCTCAGCAAACATGTGCTTGCCTTCAAGAAAAGAAATGATTTGACTGCTGATTACAACCTGGAATGAAAATCTTGAAAGCGGCACTGATAACTATTTAGTGATTCAGAATGGCAGCGATGCCACGATCAGATTGAATCCTGTGTGAATGTTCAGAGGCCTGTTCAAGGGCATGCAGTGTTTGATAGCCATCTGGCAGCGCAGTTTCTAGATATATGGAGAACGCCTTATCTGCTAGGCACTTCCTATATATCAAATACGTTTTCTCGTTAAGGTTTCTACCATTTAGGACATGTTTAGGAGGTAGCTCTACATTTCTGACAGTGATAACCTCTCACCCACATGGTATTTTCTGCAGATTAGAAATGAGAATCTTGGGAGGTCAGAAAACTTGAGATACATTGTTCACAAAAACATGAAATTTGTGTCTTGTCAGGTTTCCTCTGCTAGCGCAGTGTGTTATTAGCGAAGGCCTGTTTTTCTTCCTGACAGCCCATTCATCATGGACGGAGCGCACAGGAAGGGCCTGTGCAGCGCTGCTACCTGTGCTTGGATGGCTGATTTAATGGGCTGGATATTGCTTTTGTTGGTCGTCCAAATGTTTGGACTAGGCGTGGAATGTTGACCGTTTTGATGAATGACCTTTTAAAGAAAGCAGCTCCTGACACTTAACATGTGTGTGATAGTCTTCTCCGTCCTCCAGTGCGAAACCAATGAGTCCTGTGCAGATTCTCATTGTGCGCTTTGTGTTTCCATGCAGTCGAGAGGGATAAGGATTTCTCCCATCACAGACGGCACTACAGGGAGTTTCGCTTCGACCTGACTCAGATTCCGAAGGCGGTGACCGCAGCCGAGTTCAGGATTTATAAGGATCAAAGTCCGTCAGATATGAGAACATCACCCTCAAGGTCACCATATACCAAGTCATCAAAGAATATCCGAGGTGAGTCCTTCCCCAATTTTACACTATACCACGATTACACTATTCAAAAGTTCAAACAATTAATGTTTCTCATGATCCCATTAGTTTCATAGAATGCCTGGATTTTAATTACAGAACCAAAGAGAATTTAAGTAAGGAATAATTGACTCTGGGCTGTTAAATTATAAGAAAAAATAATGCACACCCGATGTTTAACAGGTTTAACGGGTTTAACTTAGTGTTGGGGCCATTAAACCTCGGGTGTGCATTATTTTTCAACGGCCCAGAGTCAATTATTCCACTTATACTTCGGTTACCACACCTCAAAACACACCTTGTTCAGATAATTTATTTCAAGACATGTGTCCATAAAACACATAGGACTAATTAGGTGTGTAGGACTAATTTTAATTCTAGGACTAATTACGCATCTCATCCCAAACCTCCATTGCTAATTCCAAAATGTAAGTTTAGAGCTGGTATTTGAGGCTTGAGCCACTGGTGGCAGACTAATGCAGTTATTAGAGAGAGAGAGAGAGAGAGAGAGAGAGAGAGAGAGCGAGTGTGTGAATTACCTCAGTCTGTGTGTCTCTCAGTGTTCGGCGGCAGCGTCTCGACTATTAGTGGAAACTGTAAGTTTATCTGCTTCATGACCAGCACCATTATTTTCCTCGGAAGTGAGAAATTTAATGTTTAACTTTAACTTTTACTATAAACCAGTCAGCAGTGCTGACAACACGTTTCTGTGCGAGTGTGTGTCTTTACTGTGTGTGTGTGTGTGTGTGTGTGTGTGTATGTGTGTGTGTGTGTGTGTGTGTGTGTCATGTTTTTGTGAAATATCAGGACACAAATGTGTATAATGACATGGGTATGACATAGGTATTACAAAAGAGGGTGAAATATGAGGACGTTGCCCATGTCCTCACTTTTCAAAATGCTTATAAATCACACAGGATGAGGTTTTTTCACAGAAAGTAAACTGTGCAGTCTCCTGTGATGGGTAGGTTTAGGGGCAGGGGCAGTGTAGGGGATAGAAAATACAGTTTGTACAGTATAAAATGCATTACGCCTATGGAATGTCCCCACATTTCACAAAAACAAACATGTGTGTGTGTGTGTGTTGAGCAGGAGTGTTTGTTGTCCTGTCCGTCATAATAAAATGTAATTTTGTTGCAAAAACATGGACATATTTAGTCGTTTTTATCCTGTTGTTTGCTATATTCCTTCTCTTGGTCACTGTGGTTGTGTGTGTTGGCTCTTTGCTGTTGTCGGCTGTTGGACTGCTGAAATCACTGAAATCACTGAAATCACTGAAATCATTTGGCGGAGTGATATGGAGCTGTAATGCGGAACCTGCTGGAACTACTTTAGTCGTGCGTTTCCCTGGAAATAACTGCACGCCTTAGAATTTTCATCAACCACTCAGATTCAAGCATTCAACAGCCCCGTAGTATAAATTAAAATAGTTAATCGTGTGCATTTTCACCTACATTTGAGCTCTTTTGGGTTTTTAATGAGCCGATTTAGAACGATTGCATTCGGCTCAGATTTTGCCCCACCTCTGGCTATAATTCAATCTCAGGGAATTTCCCATAACAATTCATTCAAAATGTCTGGATGAGTTGGAGCAGAGAGTGAAGGAAAGCTCAAATCTGCTTGACAAAGCATTCCAGAATGAACCTCATGAAGCTGCTTGAGAGAATCTGCAGAGCAAGAGAATAGGCCAAGAGTGGCTACTTTGAAGAAGCTCAGATAGTTTCTGTTAAAGGTCTATGTTTGTATTGTCTTTGTCTCGTTTGTTGTCATAGTTACTCATTGTTTGATTGATTAGCCCCACCTGTCCCTCAGGCAGGTTATAGTCCTCTGTTTGAGTCGTTCTCTGTCCGTGAAGCTGTTTAATTGAGTTCTTGTGTTTGTTATTTTGATTAAAGTTGTAAAATAAAGAGACTTCAGTGAATAGATCCTGCAGCTCCTCTAATCATGGCAACCAACCTGTGACAGTTGCAGTGTTTTCATGACTTTATTGCTATTCTAACATTTAGAAAATAGTAATAATAACAAAGTAGATATGTATTTTGGTCAAAGAATGATCATGTTGCAAGTGCTTGCTAATATGTATACATTTTCACACTATGACTTTTTGTTTTGTTTTGAAAAAAGTCTCTTCTTGTTTGTTTATAAATACAGTAAAAGCAGTACTATTGTAAACAATTTAACTGTTTTCTATTTAAATACATTTTAAAATATAATTTATTTCTTTTTACCGGCCATTACCATTTAATATTTTTGTCTAAAAAAAAGTTCAAAAGAACATAATTTATTTGAAAGAGAAAACGTTTGTAACATTATAAATGTCTTTACTGTCACTTTTGATCAATTTAATGTGTCCTTGCTCAATAAAAGCATAAATTTAATATAAAACCGTTCAAATCTGTACTGGTCTTTGACCAAACGAGACTTTCAATAAATGATGGAGAAACTTTATCAAATAAACACATTTTTAATGGCAAATTTATATATGAACTGAATCCAAATGGCACTAAATTAACCCGAATATATTCTGTGAGGATTTGTAAACTTTAATACGTCTCTTAAATTTCATACATAAAACGAAATACTGTCAATACATTGATGTAAGATTACCTACGCATGCTAATGAGATCGTGTCGATGAAACACTTTTAAAGCTGAGCTCAGCGGCTGTTCTTGCCCTCGAGTAACACGGTGAGTTTAAATGAAACCTGACTTCCAATTAAACCTGTAGGATAGTCTCTTAAAGCCGTGCCTGGTCTGTGAAACACTTTAGGCAGGCAATCAAGCGGAAAATAAAAGGACATCCTGTTTACACGAGCGAGTCTGGAGTCTGTCTGGAGGTTTCCCTCGTGACGATTAAACTGCATGCGTCAGGATGTTTTAAGACTGTAATTTGTCACCATTGAAACACTGACAATGGTACGCACAGCATTGGATTACCCATCATACAGTTTCAGAAAACATGTGGATGAAGTTAAATTTGATATTATTATAACATATTTTGGAACATGTTCCAAGGATGATGTTGTGTAACATTATTCAGGAACACATTGCTTTTACTACTACTCTAGGCTATCATATTTACTACAGAATCTATTAATATGTAACAGAATGTCAAATATCCAGATGCCAGACTAGTATCTTTATCATTCTGAGTATTCCACGAAGAAGATTTACTTTATGGAGTTTTAAAACCAAGGCTGGGGAGGAGCTCGTTCATCTGATCCTGTCAATCATTATGCAAGAGTATATAAACAGCTGTGCGGCTCATCCGTGATGATTCTTCCAGCATCCCTCCATCAGCCCGTCTCCTGCCTTAAATCTGTTCATTACTAACTTTCTTATGACATCGTCCGGTTGAGTTTCCAACTCTATTTTGGACAGCAAGCCAATTCTGCTAATCTTTTTCATACTCAAATATTATATTATATGAACTTGTGAAAAGTTTTGTATTTTTGTGTGATTTAGTTTTCCCAAGCGTTCTGGCTTGCATGATAATTCCTTTATTTTCAATCGTATTTCACAGTATAGCATATTTATATCGTTTTTAATACATATTGCCTGCATATAAGCTTGTTTAACAAATAGACATTTGAAATATTTAGAAGTAATTTGTGTGTAATCAAGCAGTGTCTGTTGTGTTTCTACTGTAACGGCGCTGGATCTTGTGCCGGAGCTTATGTCGTGTTCAGGAACTTCTGACTTCAGACAGCCCTGAGTTTCTCTCGTAGCTGAAATATGCAGTGACTGACTCCATAACCCGTCCATAAGCAATCAGTGTACAGTTCTGAGAACATATCTTAACATTATAAGTATTTATATTCTGTATCTTTTTAATAAAACCAAAACAATTTATGCACGACATCAGGCGTGTCAATCACGTGAAACATCGCCTGACTAACATCGCGCTCCTGATTGTTGCTTTGCTTAAAATTAAATGATATACAGCACAATAACAAATTTATATATAAATAAAATAAAACAAAAAAACCCTGTATTTTACCAAAGATATGCACGCACTGCTCTCTCCTGAAGAGGTCGCAAAAAGCCCACGATAAATAATTCAGTGTCTGGGTTGTTACGCCTGACCCAAGATCTGTGTAACATAAAAACTACCCAAACACTGGGTTGTTACGTCTGACCCAGGATCTGTGTAACACAAAAACTACCCAAACACTGGGTTGTTACACGCCTGA
The DNA here is from genome assembly GCA_023029165.1 of Gobiocypris rarus. Taxonomy (NCBI): domain Eukaryota; kingdom Metazoa; phylum Chordata; class Actinopteri; order Cypriniformes; family Gobionidae; genus Gobiocypris; species Gobiocypris rarus. Next base: position 28,051,712 of record CM040914.1, on the reverse strand, counting down.
CCCAGGATCTGTGTTACACAAAAACTACCCAAACACTGGGTTGTTACACGTCTGACCCAGGATCTGTGTTACACAAAACTACCCAAACACTGGGTTGTTACACGTCTGACCTAGGATCTGTGTTACACAAAAACTACTCAAACACTGGGTTGTTACGCCTGACCCAAGATCTGTGTAATACAAAAACTACCCAAACACTGGGTTGTTACGCCTGACCCAGGATCTGTGTAACACAAAACTACCCAAACACTGGGTTGTTACGCCTGACCCAGGATCTGAGTAACACAAAACTACCCAAACACTGGGTTGTCACGCCTGACCCGAGATCTGAGTAACACAAAACTACCCAAACACTGGGTTGTTACGCCTGACCCAGGATCTGTGTAACACAAAACTACCCAAACACTGGGTTGTTACGTCCTGACCCAGGATCTGTGTAACACAAAACTACCCAAACACTGGGTTGTTACGCCTGACCCAGGATCTGAGTAACACAAAAACTACCCAAACAACGGGTTGTTACGTCTGACCCAGGATCTGTGTAACACAAAAACTACCCAAACACTGGGTTGTTACGCCTGACCCGGGATCAGAGTAACACAAAAACTACCCAAACACTGGGTTGTTACGCCTGACCCAGGATCTGTGTAACACAAAACTACCCAAACACTGGGTTGTTTCGCCTGACCCAGGATCTGTGTAACACAAAAACTACCCAAACACTGGGTTGTTACGCCTGATTCAGGATCTGTGTAACATAAAAACTACCCAAACACTGGGTTGTTACGCCTGACCCAGGATCTGTGTAACACAAAACTACCCAAACACTGGGTTGTTACGCCTGACCCAGGATCTGTGTAACACAAAACTACCCAAACACTGGGTTGTCACGCCTGACCCAGGATCTGTGTAACACAAAACTACCCAAACACTGGGTTGTTACATCTGTCCCAGGATCTGTGTAACACAAAAACTACCCAAACACTGGGTTGTTAAGTCTGACCCAGGATCAGAGTAACAAAAAACTACCCAAACACTGGGTTGTTACCTGACCCAGGATCTGTGTAACACAAAACTACCCAAACACTGGGTTGTTACGTCCTGACCCAAGATCTGTGTAACATAAAAACTACCCAAACACTGGGTTGTTACGCCTGACCCAAGATCTGTGTAACACAAAAACTACCCAAACACTGGGTCGTTACGCCTGACCTAGGATCTGTGTTACACAAAAATTACCCAAACACTGGGGTTGTTACGCCTGACCTAGGATCTGTGTAACACAAAAACTACCCAAACACTGGGTTGTTACGTCTGACCCAGGATCTGTGTTACACAAAAACTACCCAAACACTGGGTTGTTACGTCTGACCCAGGATCTGTGTTACACAAAAACTACCCAAACACTGGGTCGTTACGCCTGACCTAGGATCTGTGTAACACAAAAACTACCCAAACACTGGGTTGTTACGTCTGACCCAGGATCTGTGTAACATAAAAACTACCCAAACACTGGGTTGTTACGCCTGACCCAGGATCTGTGTAACACAAAAACTACCCAAACACTGGGTTGTTACTGCCTGACCCAGGATCTGTGTAACACAAAACTACCCAAACACTGGGTTGTTACGCCTGACCCGGGATCTGTGTAACACAAAACTACCCAAACACTGGGTTGTTACGCCTGACCCAGGATCTGTGTAACACAAAAACTACCCAAACACTGGGTTGTCACGCCTGACCCAGGATCTGTGTAACATAAAAACTACCCAAACACTGGGCTGTTACGCCTGACCCAGGATCTGTGTAACATAGAAACTACCCAAACACTGGGCTGTTACGCCTGACCCAGGATCAGTGTAACACAAAAACTACCCGAACACTGGGTTGTCACGCCTGACCCAGGATCTGGGTAACATAAAAATTACCCAAACACTGGGTTGTTACGCCTGACCCAGGATCTGTGTAACACAAAAACTACCCAAACACTGGGTTGTTACGCCTGACCCAGGATCTGTGTAACACAAAACTACCCAAACACTGCGTTGTTACGTCTGATTCAGGATCTGTGTAACATAAAAACTACCCAAACACTGGGTTGTTACGCCTAACCCAGGATCTGTGTAACACAAAAACTACCCAAACACTGGGTTGTTACGCCTGACCCAGGATCTGTGTAACACAAAACTACCCAAACACTGGGTTGTTACGCCTGACCCAGGATCTGTGTAACACAAAAACTACCCAAACACTGGGTTGTTACGTCTGACCCGGGATCAGAGTAACACAAAACTACCCAAACACTGGGTTGTTACGCCTGACCCAGGATCTGTGTAACACAAAAACTACCCAAACACTGGGTTGTTTCGTCTGACCCAGGATCTGTGTAACACAAAAACTACCCAAACACTGGGTTGTTACGCCTGATTCAGGATCTGTGTAACATAAAAACTACCCAAACACTGGGTTGTTACGCCTGACCCAGGATCTGTGTAACACAAAAACTACCCAAACACTGGGTTGTTACTGCCTGACCCAGGATCTGTGTAACACAAAAACTACCCAAACACTGGGTTGTCACGCCTGACCCAGGATCTGTGTAACACAAAACTACCCAAACACTGGGTTGTTACATCTGACCCAGGATCTGTGTAACACAAAAACTACCCAAACACTGGGTTGTTACGCCTGACCCAGGATCAGAGTAACACAAAACTACCCAAACACTGGGTTGTTACGCCTGACCCAGGATCTGTGTAACACAAAACTACCCAAACACTGGGTTGTTACGCCTGACCCAGGATCTGTGTAACACAAAAACTACCCAAACACTGGGTTGTTACGCCTGACCCAGGATCTGTGTAACACAAAAACTACCCAAACACTGGGTTGTCACGCCTGACCCAGGATCTGTGTAACACAAAACTACCCAAACACTGGGTTGTTACATCTGTCCCAGGATCTGTGTAACACAAAACTACCCAAACACTGGGTTGTTAAGTCTGACCCAGGATCAGAGTAACACAAAACTACCCAAACACTGGGTTGTTACGCCTGACCCAGGATCTGTGTAACACAAAAACTACCCAAACACTGGGTTGTTACGCCTGACCCAAGATCTGTGTAACATAAAAACTACCCAAACACTGGGTTGTTACGCCTGACCCAAGATCTGTGTAACATAAAAACTACCCAAACACTGGGTTGTTACGCCTGACCTAGGATCTGTGTAACATAAAAACTACCCAAACACTGGGTTGTTACGCCTGACCCAGGATCTGTGTAACACAAAAACTACCCAAACACTGGGTTGTTACATCTGACCCAGGATCTGTGTAACACAAAACTACCCAAACACTGGGTTGTTACATCTGACCCAGGATCTGTGTAACACAAAAACTACCCAAACACTGGGTTGTTACGCCTGACCTAGGATCTGTGTAACACAAAAACTACCCAAACACTGGGTTGTTACGCCTGACCCAAGATCTGTGTAACATAAAAACTACCCAAACACTGGGTTGTTACTGCCTGACCCAGGATCTGTGTAACACAAAAACTACCCAAACACTGGGTTGTTACGCCTGACCCAGGATCTGTGTAACACAAAAACTACCCAAACACTGGGTTGTTACGCCTGACCCGGGATCTGTGTAACACAAAACTACCCAAACACTGGGTTGTTACGCCTGACCCAGGATCTGTGTAACACAAAAACTACCCAAACACTGGGTTGTCACGCCTGACCCAGGATCTGTGTAACATAAAAACTACCCAAACACTGGGCTGTTACGCCTGACCCAGGATCTGTGTAACATAGAAACTACCCAAACACTGGGCTGTTACGTCCTGACCCAGGATCAGTGTAACACAAAAACTACCCGAACACTGGGTTGTCACGCCTGACCCAGGATCTGGGTAACATAAAAATTACCCAAACACTGGGTTGTTACGCCTGACCCAGGATCTGTGTAACACAAAAACTACCCAAACACTGGGTTGTTACGTCCTGACCCAGGATCTGTGTAACACAAAAACTACCCAAACACTGGGTTGTTACGTCTGATTCAGGATCTGTGTAACATAAAAACTACCCAAACACTGGGTTGTTACGTCTGACCCAGGATCTGTGTAACACAAAACTACCCAAACACTGGGTTGTTACGTCTGACCCAGGATCTGTGTAACACAAAACTACCCAAACACTGGGTTGTTACGCCTGACCCAGGATCTGTGTAACACAAAAACTACCCAAACACTGGGTTGTTACGTCTGACCCGGGATCAGAGTAACACAAAAACTACCCAAACACTGGGTTGTTACGCCTGACCCAGGATCTGTGTAACACAAAACTACCCAAACACTGGGTTGTTACGTCCTGACCCAGGATCTGTGTAACACAAAAACTACCCAAACACTGGGTTGTTACGCCTGACCCAGGATCTGTGTAACACAAAACTACCCAAACACTGGGTTGTTACGCCTGACCCAGGATCTGTGTAACACAAAAACTACCCAAACACTGGGTTGTTACGCCTGACCCAGGATCTGTGTAACACAAAAACTACCCAAACACTGGGTTGTCGCCTGACCCAGGATCTGTGTAACATAAAAACTACCCAAACACTGGGTTGTCACGTCTGATTCAGGATCTGTGTAACATAAAAACTACCCAAACACTGGGTTGTTACGCCTGACCCAGGATCTGTGTAACACAAAAACTACCCAAACACTGGGTTGTTACGCCTGACCCGGATCTGTGTAACACAAAAACTACCCAAACACTGGGTTGTTACGCCTGACCCAGGATCTGTGTAACACAAAACTACCCAAACACTGGGTTGTTACGCCTGACCCAGGATCTGTGTAACACAAAAACTACCCAAACACTGGGTTGTTACGCCTGATTCAGGATCTGTGTAACATAAAACTACCCAAACACTGGGTTGTTACGCCTAACCCAGGATCTGTGTAACACAAAAACTACCCAAACACTGGGTTGTTACGCCTGACCCAGGATCTGTGTAACACAAAACTACCCAAACACTGGGTTGTTACGCCTGACCCAGGATCTGTGTAACACAAAACTACCCAAACACTGGGTTGTTACGCCTGACCCGGGATCAGAGTAACACAAAACTACCCAAACACTGGGTTGTTACGCCTGACCCAGGATCTGTGTAACACAAAACTACCCAAACACTGGGTTGTTTGCCTGACCCAGGATCTGTGTAACACAAAACTACCCAAACACTGGGTTGTTACGCCTGATTCAGGATCTGTGTAACATAAAAACTACCCAAACACTGGGTTGTTACGCCTGACCCAGGATCTGTGTAACACAAAAACTACCCAAACACTGGGTTGTTACGTCTGACCCAGGATCTGTGTAACACAAAACTACCCAAACACTGGGTTGTCACGCCTGACCCAGGATCTGTGTAACACAAAAACTACCCAAACACTGGGTTGTTACATCTGACCCAGGATCTGTGTAACACAAAACTACCCAAACACTGGGTTGTTACGTCTGACCCAGGATCAGAGTAACACAAAACTACCCAAACACTGGGTTGTTACGCCTAACCCAGGATCTGTGTAACACAAAACTACCCAAACACTGGGTTGTTACGCCTGACCCAAGATCTGTGTAACATAAAACTACCCAAACACTGGGTTGTCACCTGACCCAAGATCTGTGTAACATAAAACTACCCAAACACTGGGTTGTTACGCCTGACCTAGGATCTGTGTAACATAAAAACTACCCAAACACTGGGTTGTTACGCCTGACCCAGGATCTGTGTAACACAAAAACTACCCAAACACTGGGTTGTTACATCTGACCCAGGATCTGTGTGTAACACAAAACTACCCAAACACTGGGTTGTTACATCTGACCCAGGATCTGTGTAACACAAAACTACCCAAACACTGGGTTGTTACGCCTGACCCAGGATCTGTGTAACACAAAACTACCCAAACACTGGGTTGTTACGTCCTGACCCAGGATCTGTGTAACACAAAAACTACCCAAACACTGGGTTGTTACGCCTGACCCAGGATCTGTGTAACACAAAACTACCCAAACACTGGGTTGTTACGCCTGACCCGGATCTGTGTAACACAAAAACTACCCAAACACTGGGTTGTTACGCCTGACCCAGGATCTGTGTAACACAAAACTACCCAAACACTGGGTTGTCACGCCTGACCCAGGATCTGTGTAACATAAAAACTACCCAAACACTGGGCTTGTTACGCCTGACCCAGGATCTGTGTAACACAAAACTACCCAAACACTGGGTTGTTACGCCTGACCCAGGATCAGTGTAACACAAAAACTACCCGAACACTGGGTTGTCACGTCTGACCCAGGATCTGGGTTATACAAAAACTACCCAAACACTGGGTTGTTACGTCTGACCCAGGATCTGGGTTATACAAAAACCAGATTAATCGATAAGGCTAACTGTGTTGAGCTGGAGAACAGTGATTAGTTTCTGTCCATGAATGATCCAAACAGTTGTTCTCCTGTCTAATAAAACACATCATATATTAAAGCGGATTTGGTGTTTCCATGTTTTCCACAAAATAAAAAAATAGTGTAACTAATAGTGTATGATGTCATTGATAGACAACATATGGTCCGTGTCCTGGTTAAAATTTATTTAAACATTCTTGGAAACATTTGGGATAATAAGTCAATAAATCAACAAAATATATAACACTGTTCTAGTGTTTTTGAATATTGTAATCCAAAATCATACATTAAAACATTTTAATAGATTTTTTTTTATGTTATAGAGTCAGATTTGCGAGTTATAAAGTCACATTTACCTTTGCATGTTTTTTTCTTTTCTGTGGCTGAAACAAACTTCCAAAGATCCTTTGACAAAAAATCCACACAACTTACCCACATTCAAGTGTTGAGAAAAAAAATATGCATTAAGCTAGAGTAAAATGCTATTTTTGTTTGTTTGATTTGTTTAAAAGGAGAGGCTCTGTTCTTTCTCTCAGTAAATTGTAATGCGTTCAGATATTCATACAACAAAATATTCTGGGGCTATGAAAGTTTTGTGAAAAATATAAAAATGCTGGCGATGTTTTGAAACAGCGCTATGTCAAATATTTAATGTATATAATTTGGTTATAGTGATGTTAAATAACATTTTTGACTTGAATAAAAACTTTGCATTGCTGGTGAGTTAGAATAGTAACTCAAGTTCCTCTCGACATCTAAAGTACAGGAGGTCCAAACTGTGCAGTGAATGCAGACAATGAAGAGTGCATAGCCTTTGTGGAATGATGTATGGGAGCAGTTTTCCTCAGAGCTTTCCTGATTTTTTAGGTTATAGCCAGCTGGGCTCAACTAAAAGACCATGACATCATGGCATCAGGTTCCGTGACGTTCAGACCACCTCTTCTCCGATGGGAATAATCTCGCTTAACCAGAGCCCACCCGAACCAAAGCAAACCTGTTCTTCCTCAGTCTCACCAGATATACTGGCTGGTAATGGCCATGGATAAAGCTTTCCATTAACAGCTCATTTGCAAGTTCCAGCACTTATGGAAGTCTTGAAAGTCCATCAGTTATCACTCCTTGCATATCTCGGCAGCTTGTCAGAGCGCTTGCACCCCAGACAGGGCCATCTGGCCTTAATAGAGGGCCTCTGCATCAAGAGACTTCCTAAAAGCCAGTCTGTGCCCACCTGCCTCTTCACGGTTCTAATGGCCTTCTAATCTAGATTGAGACCCGTGACTTATCTTGAGTCATCCACGGGCACATCATAGACAGGGCCTTTTCTCACCATGAATGAATGCAGCTGAGCTTTAAAGTGGAGATACAGCTCTCCTGGGGCAATGAAGCAGGGGTTTAAAATGGATTCTGCCATCATGGCTGTGTTTATGAGGCACCCACGTCCGAAAGCTTCACACATTCGCTCCTGTATTTTCCTGAGATTAATGGAATTTAGTGTTTCACAGTTTAGCACCCACTTCATACAGCCTGCCAAAGCGTGCCCTCTGTGAGTGTTAATGGCATGGCGGTAAACGACACCTTTATAAAACAGCACTGTGGAGGCACTCTGATACCGTAATGGGATTGGGAATAGAGCACCAATTCTTATTCAGATCTGGTTTAATTTTGTGCTGTGATGCTACTGTATCTACAAGCGTCATGGCAAAGGAAAATCTGAACTGAATGGAAGTGCCGTGACACACTGAATAGATAGCACATGTTTCTGTTCCCTTGTCCTCCTGGTTGTTTGCAGTCCGATGCAGTCCAATTCACAAGCGAATGAGCCGGATCATTTTAACCTGTGTGAATCAGTCTAATGACTCACTCTCTGGCTGAATCACTGAGCGGGATTCTCGACTTTTTCACTGAACTGCAAGTCATTACTTTTGTCATGTGCAAGTGGAAATGAACCAAGAAGTGTTGTGTAATGTTCTGAAGGTTCATGAGGCTTCAATCAGTGTAATAGGGTGCGGGAATAAAAACTCCATTCAGTTTCTCCATAGGGAAATTCATGTTTAATTATATTTTTACAGCCTTACTGTGAACTACGAGGTTGTTAATCAATATTATGTGCTGCAGTGGAAGCCGTTGGCCCACATTATTTAACTGTGTTTAGCAGCAGAATTTCTATATTATATATATATATATATATATATATATATATATATATATATATATATATATATATATTATATTATATATATATATATATATATATATATATATATATATATATATATATATATATATTTAAAATCACATTATCTATGATGCTGTGCAAAAATTCAACCAATCAGAGAGTTGAAACAAGCAAAACATGTAGAAAAAGCTCATTAGCTCCGCCCACTCCTAAGCTTTGCACACAGATGTTTTGAGTGAATTTCACATGTGGAATTAAGCAAGGCGAATGTCTTGAACTTTGGGGATCAATTTTATTTTATTTTTATAAACCATTAAGAAGCAGAACAGTGAACGAAATTCTAGGCCTAATTCTAGTTGGGAAATGATCCTTTTGGGACTATTTGCAAACAATATTTGCATCAAATATATTATTAGTCCCGAGATTTGTCGCATTAGTGAATAAATGCATAGATCCGCTGTTGGCATTTAAATCCCTATGGTCTGGTGGTAGAACTTGTCAATGTCTATGGTGATTACCCTGGAATGAAGTAAAATCAACTTAATCTTATTTAAGTAAAATAAACAAAGTAAATAAGTAACTCTAACGTGGCCAGTTAAAGTTTGTTGAGTAATTTCTACTTAGTTGAAGTTTACTTTAAAGTACATTTTACTCATAACAGTATAACACTGAATTAACTCATGCTTTTAAAGTGTATGCTTTGATGATCTAAGTAAATAATACAGTAGATATTGTGTAGACAACATATCTACATAATAAAAGTAATGTGGTACCCACCGAACACAGATCTCAATAAATGAAGTATCATACTCCACACAAAACAGCAAGTTACTAAACCTAACAACAAAAGCAATGATAAAACAGTGTAAATACAGCTGGAAAACAGTGAAACATGCGACCATATTAATTATGCATGCCCTAGTGCATGATGGGACACCAGTATTAGAAAGTTGAGTAGGTTTGCTTAAAGAGTTACTTCAGTGATTTAGCATTAAACTTTGTATTTAAACTGGGTCATTATTGTAGTAGAAATGTGAAAATATTTTTTAATTTGGTGCCTTCTAGACTGAGAAAAGACAAACATTTATTTTTGTCTTATGGGGATGAAAGACAATAACTCCCAGAATGCACTTGCTTGATCATTCGCATATAATTGGGTTTCTACTGATACAAAGCCATATGCTAAATTGCTGAAGTAACCCTGTAATTTTACAATGTTCATATTTCTGTTTTAAATTCTACAAGCTTAAAATGAGTGCTAATATAGAAAATACTTAGGTTTTTTTGTTGTTGTTTTTGCCTGAATTAACTTATGCAGGTAGAATAATCAATACTTTTTGAATTTTGCTTTGATTGTGCTGTCCGGAATGCTTGACGGTCTTGTACCTTTGTATTTTTGTCTGATTTTAAAATACTGTTTTGCTTCAAATCAAAGTGTGTAATGTTATGATTCACCTCATAGCTGGTTGGCTTGGACCCTGGCTTTTAACAAAGACTATTTTGAATGGAAAAAATACTTCTGGAACCAACGCCACTAAAGAACAACATTTAGAACAAGGATTTTGACAACAGACGGTGCTTTAATAAATGAAATGCCAAATATCATTGTTTTGGTTTGGAATATTTGTTTGAGGACAAATTATTATGGGATGTGGTTGCTCTTCCTAAAGTACTAAAAGAACCATCAGTGGAATTGTTAAGAGGAATCTGAATTTTATCAGATGCTAAGATCATCATGGCACTTTGATGGAACTGAATGATTTACCATTAGCCATGGAATTCACATGGTACTCCAAGGCACTTCAGAGGACACCATGGTACTTTTTTGGAAAGTTCTGATAACATCTGTTAAGATCTGTTTTACACTTCTCTGTACAGAGAGTATGACAAACAGAGAGTCTGCTTTATGTCAGTCGTATTCATTTGCTCACGCTGAAGTTGAAAAGAAACTGAGAATACTGATATGTCACGGGGATGCAGAGGACTGGCGTGACGCTGTGGCATGCTGGGACGTGCCACTGTCTCTGATCATTTTTCTGTCTGTGAGATCCGGGCCGCTGTCTCACTGTGTGGCCCATGTGCTGTTATGGAACATCAGTTAAGTAGATGAACAGGAATGGCTTGTTGACAAAATTGTGGTCGAGATGAAAAGGAAGAGTTGAGAGAGAATTTGGTTGCACTCATTTCAATATTTGTTTTTGTATGTTATAATCAACATTGCTAATTAACATGCAGAATGACTGCAATTAGCGAAATCCAAATCATTCGTCTCGGATTTTAAACATGTCATCACAGTTAAACATTGATCTGTTTGTGTGGGAGAGTGAAATATTATATTCAAAAATATAATGTAAATCATAGTGCATTCTTATTTTCTCATTAGGGATGCTGAAACATTTTTCTTGGACTCGAAAAAGTCCGCTACTGATGGGGGTGGCTGGTGTTTGACATCACGGCCACCAGTAATCATTGGCTCCTGAACCCGCAGCAGAACATGGGCCTTCAGCTCTGCGTGGAGACCACTGACGGTAAGACCATAACATCAGCGCTTTAATTAAGGGCGCTCTGCTGCTAAGATGCATGAACACAGTCAATCCTGCTGGGTCATTTTCTTACAGCAGAGTCAACAGCAGAAGGCCAACTTACTGCTCTTGTTTTACTGTAAAAAACTGTAAAAAATTGCAACTATTTACTGCTGTAATTGTTTTGAAGTCACCATTATGGGGATCAATGTTCCATTATCTTGGGATCCGTACCCTCTGTATTTCTGTTCTAGCATAAATTTGACAAATAATAAAACATTTGTTAAAATTATGTCAAGCTAGATGAGATATGAAAGCTAGATATTAAATAGTTTATTCAAAATATATCTTAGAAATGTGAAGTTTTTATTTTAGTATTATTTAAGCATGAAGATTTACCAATAACTTATTTAAATTTCATAACTGTTTATAGATGGATCTTTCACAATAGTGGAGTAACTGCTGAGATTCATCTTTGAAAGATGTGACGTCATCGCCTAATAATGCACAGATAATAAAAACATAAACCAACGTAAAGCAAAATAAATTAGTCAGCACAGATAAAACCATCAAGAATCAAGAAACTGCACTGCATTCTGGGTACCTTCATAGTATATATGCTCTGTACAAATACAGAATGATGTTGTTGTTTACAGTAAATTGTGTTCTCCAATACTGTAAAACAATTTTTTTTTACAACTGCACTTTTTTAGTCAGATACATGAAAAGTCCTAATGTGAATGTTATGCAATTATTAACCAGGAATATACTGTCATTTCACACTAAAATATTTAACAGTGCACATTACGCTTGAGAAATCTCTGACGAAGCATTCGACGAATGATAATGCTCATCAAATTGTCACAAGGTCAAATTGTGTTGCAAAAAAATATAATTTTTAATGTTCTACTGTAAATATATAGAAATGAGGACTTCATTTGAATTTTAAAGGCGATTTTTTTTGCACCCTCAGATTCCAGATTTTCTATAGTTGTATCACGGCCAAAATATTGTCCTATCCTTTGGCTTATCATAAGCTTATTTATTCAGCTTTCAGATAGTGTACAAATCTCAACTTAAAACAAAACAAAACTGACCCTTATGACTGGTTTGTGGTTCAGGGTCACATGAGACAAAATAAAAGACACGGTCCTAAAAGACAATAGTGTCATTATTCATTATTCCATAAGGAACAAAATGTAAGCTAAATGAACATTTTACTATCCGCTGTAGCTCCCAGATTCACACTTACTCATTCTTACTATTCAGAGGTTCTCAACTCTGGCCCTCGAGGTCCACTTTCCTGCAGGTTTGCACCAACCTTGATCAAACTCACCCGGATATTAATCCCAGAGACCTTGATGAGCTTGTTCAGGTGTGTTTGATTGGGGTTGGAGCGAAACTCTGCAGGAAAGTTGAAAGTTGAGGCCAACGTTGAGAAACCAATGTCCTTTAGTTGTCAAGAGAATTAAAATGCCTTTTATGAAGAGTGGGAACCTGCAAAACATCTGGAAATAAAGATGAAGAACTAAAGTAATGAAGTCCTCTTACAGCAATAATCTGACATGAATCAAATCTCAAACCGATTGTTTGACAGTTGTTTAACGACAGATTTATATTGTTGAACTGGTGTGGTTCGAATGACGGATATGTGACCAAGTTACTTGGTTTTGAGACTAGCCAGTTGATTTGAATCATGAATCACACTGCAGTGATTAAACAGGGATGTACATCGTATGCACGGGAAACACACCACAAGTTTGAATATGTGGAACGGTGAATGTGGGATGTGTTTTGCATTTACTCATACTTTTCAATGGATGTCTGCTGGGTTAATGCTACTCTATGTTACTCATTTGTTGGGGAATTTATTGAATAATAACCATCACTGGTCACTTTAATAGCGCTGTCATATTTGAATGTTCTTTCCTGCAGACAGCACTTTGTTGTTTTCAATTATTGTTGCATTCCTTTTTACTTGAAATAAGGACCATGCAGTGCAGCTGGTTTCATTTCCATTCACATAGTCATTATATTAGCTTCAAAACAGACACGTTTACCAATGTGAGACTCCACAAAAGTATCATCTTTGAGTCAGGACAACGCCCAGGTTTTCCTCTTCGTAAATGGGAACCTGATGCCATGAAGTTGTCAGAATTTTAGGATCAGTTTTCAGCCCTCTCCCTCCCAGTTTGACATGCAGACAATCACTACAGTATCTGTGTGGACCGAAGAAACTGTCATACATAGTTGTGGTGATTTTGCCACCCAGGACGAGTCTTCGTGTCTGAATCATGGCTGTTTGTCTCACGTTGATGCATGCGTTTGTTTTTTTTTTCAGGTAGAAGAACATCAACATGAAATCTGCTGGCATCATCGGAAGAACGGACCTCAGTCCAAACAGCCGTTCCTGGTGGCTTTTTCAAAGCCAGTGAGGTTCTGCTGCGTCGTGAGAGCAGCAGGAGGAGGCAAGAGGAAGAGCCACAACAGAAACAAAAGCAAAACACAACAGAAAACTTCACCAGCTCCCAAAAGTGGAGGTACAGTGCAGTTTCCAAAAATTCAAAACAATCAGATTTGCTGCTCATATCTCCCCCTCCTCCCTTGTGGGTCAATTTGACCCCTTTAGTCAGGCCCAGTTCCAGAATCAAATCACTGATGGTGCTTCTGAAATCACTGAGGGTGCTTCTGAAATCACTGAGGGTGCTTCTGAAATCACTGAGGGCGCTTCTGAAATCACTGAGGGCACTTCTGAAATCACTGAGGGTGCTTCTGAAATCACTGAGGGCGCTTCTGAAATCACTGAGGGTGCTTCTGAAATCACTGAGGGCGCTTCTGAAATCACTGAGGGTGCTTCTGAAATCACTGAGGGCGCTTCTGAAATCACTGAGGGCACTTCTGAAATCACTGAGGGCACTTCTGAAATCACTGAGGGTGCTTCTGAAATCACTGAGGGCGCTTCTGAAATCACTGAGGGCACTTCTGAAATCACTGAGGGTGCTTCTGAAATCACTGAGGGCGCTTCTGAAATCACTGAGGGCACTTCTGAAATCACTGAGGGCGCTTCTGAAATCACTGAGGGCGCTGAAATCGCTGAAATTGCTCCACCATAGCAGTCATTTGGTATAGTCATTTACCAGTAATTGGAATTTCAAAAATATTTAGCTACAAGTGTCTATTAATCAAAGAGTCTGTCTTTTTGTCTTAGGAACCAGCGTAACAGCTCATCCGCTCCATATAGAGCTTTAAGGCCATCAAGAGTCATGAAATATCATGTTTTATATACAGGTCCTTCTAAAAAAATGTGCATATTGTGATAAAAGTTCATTATTTTCCATAATGTAATGATAAAAAATAAACTTTCATATATTTTATATTCGTTGCACACCAACTGAAATATTTCAGGTCTTTTATTGTTTTAATACTGATGATTTTGGCATACAGCTCATGAAAACCCAAAATTCCTATCTCAAAAAATTAGCATATTTCATCCGACCAATAAAAGAAAGGTGTTTTTAATACAAAAAAGGTCAACCTTCAAATAATGATGTTCAGTTATGCACTCAATACTTGGTGGGGAATCCTTTGCAGAAATGACTGCTTCAATGCGGCGTGGCATGGAGGCAATCAGCCTGTGGCACTGCTGAGGTGTTATGGAGGCCCAGGATGCTTCGATAGCGACCTTAAGCTCATCCAGAGTGTTGGGTCTTGCCTCTCAACTTTCTCTTCACAATATCCCACAGATTCTCTATGGGGTTCAGGTCAGAGAGTTGGCAGGCCAATTGAGCACAGGAATACCATGGTCAGTAAACCATTTACCAGTGGTTTTGGCACTGTGAGCAGGTGCCAGGTCGTGCTGAAAAACCAAATCTTCATCTCCATAAAGCTTTTCAGCCGATGGAAGCATGAAGTGCTCCAAAATCTCCTGATAGCTAGCTGCATTGACCCTGTCCTTGATAAAACACAGTGGACCAACACCAGCAGCTGACATGGCACCCCAGACCATCACTGACTGGGTACTTGACACTGGACTTCAGGCATTTTGGCATTTCCTTCTCCCAGTCTTCCTCCAGACTCTGGCACCTTGATTTCCCAATGACATGCAAAATTTGAGCGACAGTCCAGTGCTGCTTCTCTGTAGCCCAGGTCAGGCGCTTCTGCCGCTGTTTCTGGTTCAAAAGTTTATATTCCGCTATTCTAATATATTCTGACTTTATTTCTCAGAATAGTGAGATAGAAACTCGCAATTGTGAGTTATAAAGTCCAATTCTGAGAGGGAAAATTGTTTCTGCCACAAAAAAAAGGGTAATTGCGGTTTATTTTCTAGCAATTACAAGTTTACATTTCACAATTTTGCAATTGCGACTTTATATCATGCAATTCTGAAAATAAGTCAGAATTGTGAGATTAAAAAAAAAATCGCAATTACCTTTTTTTGTTATTTTTTATTCTGTGGTGGAAACAAGCTCCAGAGACACCCAAATTAACCCAATGTGAGAGATTTTGAGCTGGGTTATGCATTTATTGGAGAGTTAATTTGAATTTAAGTTGAAAGAATATGAATTATATGCTTAAATTATATTAATTTATTGATAAAATCTAGTTATTTAAAAGTAAATAAAAATTATAATAATAAAGACAATATCATAAAATGATATAAGCTTTATGGATCAAAAACAAAAAGGTATAATTTTAGGTAAAAAGTATAATTTTGACCCAAGACGGAGAGATTAGTTACAGGTTGCAAGGGAAGGATGAGGGTTCAATGTGCTGTAAGCAACATTAGCCATTTCTTTAACTTCCACCACACAAAGCAGCTGCAGTTCACTCACTCAACACTGATACATGCTACACAATCTCACAACTTTGGTCTGATAGCCTTACCAAAAGGATGAGCGAGTAAGGTTAACACAATAGCACTTTATGTACATACTATATCTCTTAAAATTGTATATTATATAAATGGACAATGGACAAATTATGTTATTGCCCCATAATCAGCTACTGCACAGAGCTAAAAAATGTATATTACATTTAAAAGACACGGGTGTAAATAAAAAAAACAACCTGCTAAATAAAAAGTGGTCACTAGAATGCATGTTGTTCAATGATTATATGTTTTGGCTTATCTTTAGCGAGACATTGGCTAATGTTGGTAGCGTGTTCCAAATATTGTTGAAAACCGAATGACCAAAGCTTGTGTTGGTCTATATTGAATTCCACAATCTTGACGAAGCTCAACAGTATCATCCCGCTCTCAAATGTTGGTGCTGTTAACTCAGATAAGGACCTGACTTCTTAGGATTCAGTGATTTTTGAGTGTTATTTTTTGCAAACGATTCCATGAAAAAATCACCTTCTGCATCTGTAATAAGCAGCAGTTGTTTCTGTCCTCCATAGATGACTCGCTTGAAGAATGCCTGTTGAGCTTACCTGATGTTTTCTGAACGCAGGGCACTTTGCTGCCATCAAATCACTGAGTATTTACTGCATTCAGAGTCTATATACAAAGACGTCCTGCCATCTGCAAACATAGAGCACATTGAGCCCACACACACGCCTAGACTAAACAACATGACTACTTCAGTGTTTGAAGGCTCAACCTCCGTTTTGTTGCTGTTATCTAGATCAGAACACCAGTGAACAGAGGCAAGCCTGCAAGAAGCATGAACTTTACGTGAGCTTCCGCGACTTGGGCTGGCAGGTAAGCGCATGTGGCGACTGCAAGACATCAGTTACAGGACTGCACAATCTGAGCCAGAAAACACATCACTGTCTCTGTCTCGTTTTAGGATTGGATTATTGCTCCAGAGGGCTATGCAGCCTTTTATTGTGACGGAGAATGTTCATTTCACTGAACGCACACATGAATGCGACAAACCATGCCATTGTGCAGACCTTGGTAAGTGTCCATTGTTTCATTATTTAACTCTTTCCCCACTAGCATTTCCAGACATTTGATCATTTTCAAAAAATGTCATGGCCACCAGATTATTATATTTTTAATCTGAACATGAAATGTATCAAAAGAAAGAACAAAACATAACAACTGTTCCATTATCAGTTGAAAACAGTGTCAGGTAAACATACCTGACTGAGGAACCAAACAAGACTCAAAATCAATTAATAATAGAAACCAGCAACGGAATAAAGGGAACAGGATCTAAACACAGGGAAGAAAGATGGGAATCAAAGGAAAAACAGCATTAGAGTCCACATGAAGAACACAACCATTACGCTAACAGTGAATAACAATGAGCAATACATTTCTCATAGTATTTATTGATGTTTGTCAGCTATAGTTTTAGTGTTAGTAGGGAGTTAGATATGAAATCTTATTACACAAGATCAGAATTTTATTTCACAACAACAATATATTTTACGATAAAGTTGTTATTTTATCTAATTTCTGTTATTAAAAATAAGAAAAAGAAGGAGCAAATTACGAACAATAGGACAAATACAATATGCCTATGAACTGAACAAATTAAGTTTTTCGGTGCAAATTGTTTATTTAACATGTAGTTCAATTAGTACAGAAATGTAATAATCAAATAAATGTATTCTTATTAAACCTAAAGAATAGTTATTCAGTCAAGAGCAATGCTATTTTTTCCTTTGTTTGATTCACATTAATGACGCAGCGCAGCAGTGAGTTTATTAGGTGCTGTCACTTTAAGACCAGACGCACGGATCCATTACACTACACATTTCACTTGAGACATGACCGGCTATGTTTACATGAATACTCCACACGATGGGCATTTTGACATTAAGTGTCAATAGTGCTAAATACACCGATCAGGCTTAACATTATGACCCTTATATTGTGTTGAACCCCTTTGCTGCCAAACAGCCCTGACCCGTCGAGGTATGGACTCCTCTAGACCCCTGAAGGTGTGCTGTGGTATATGGCACCAAGATGTTAGCAGCAGATCCTTTAAGTCCTGTAAGTTGCAAGGTGGATCGGACTTTGTTTGTTCAGCACATCCCACAGATGCTCAATTGGATTGAGATCTGGGAATTTGGAGGCCAAGTCAACACCTCAAACTCGTTGTCGAGCTCCTCAAACCATTCCTGAACCATTTGCTTTGTGGCAGGAGCATTATCCTGCTGGAAGAGCCACAGCCACCAGGGAATACCGCTTTCGATGAAAGGCTGTACATGGTCTGCAACAATGCTTAGGTAGGTGGGACGTGTCACAGTAACATCCTCATGGATGGCAGGACCCAAGGTTTCCCAGCAGAACATTGCCCAAAGCATCACACTGCCTCCGCCAGCTCGCCTTCTTCCCATAGTGCATCCTGGGGCCATGTGTTCCCCAGGTAAGCCACGCACACGCACCCGGCCATCCACGTGATGTAAAAGAACACGTGATTCCTCAGACCAGGCCACCTTCTTCCATTGCTCCATGGTCCAGTTCTGATGCTCACGTGCCACTGTTGGTGCTTTCGGCGGGGTCAGGGGTCAGCATGGGCACCCTGACTGGTCAGCAGCTCCAAACTGCGATGCTCTGTGTATTCTGACACCTTTCTATCAGAACCAGCATTAACTTCTTGAGCAGTTTGAGCTCCAGTAGCTCGCCTGTTTGATCGGACCACACGGGCCAGCCTTCACTCCCACGTGCATCAATGAGCCTGGGCCGCCATGACCCTGTGGCCGGTTCTCCACTGTTCCTTCCTTGGAGCACTTTTGATAGATCCTGACCACTGCGGACCGGGAACACCAAAATGTTCACTTTCTGCCTAATATATCCCACCAACTAACAGGTGATGAAGCGATCATCAGTGTTATTCACTTCACCTCATAATGGTCATAATGTTATGCCTGATCTGTGTATTTACATAACGTGATATGCATGTACACATATAGCAAAATCTCTAACAATAGACATTTTATACCGTCAGAATGGTATATATCGTCATAGGTTTGAATGATATTTTTGTATACCTTTTTTCTTTTTTTTGTCAAAAACCACTGGTTTTCATCCAACATAACATACATTTCTTGAATTTTTCCCATTACAGGTCCATCTAATGTTTCCTGATAATGTGCCAAAGCCGTGACCAACCAAACTGAACGCCATATCCGTGCTGTACTTCGATGACAGCTCAAATGTAATCCTGAAGAAGTACAGGAATATGGTGGTCAGGTCCTGTGGATGTCATTGAGGGCAGAGGAGCGCCGTGTCATATTGCTGGAATAAATAACATATCAAAAGAAATAGTTTTTGACATTTGATGTACAGTATTATGTATATATTAGCTCATAATTGCTCTTATTTATTTGGCTTTGTTTTGTAATAACGTTGTTAAATGTGTGATGTAGATCAGTTACCACTCGTCCCACAGATCCAGGGCTGATTTGCTCTTTCTCTGAGAATATGTTAATGAGTTAGACCAGATAGAGAGTCGTAGACTAGAGGATCAAATATAATTTCCTTTCTTTCAATCATGTCATAAATTCATAAGCAACCACTGCAAAACAGAACTGCTGCTATTTTACACAAGAAATGTAAAGGCCTTAAACCCTAATCACATATTTACATGTTTTTTGATGTGGAAAAAAAGAACAGCCATATTGGATTGAGCAAAAATAAATGAATAATATGTCTTTGTCACAAATTAGTGTAGTGTGGTTGTAAAAGCACTGAGTGTCTATTCATATTTCCTCAAATAACCCAAAGTATTGCAGCCCACAACTGCTGATTTATATTCGTTTGCTTTAGATATCAGTGGGTGGATATGCAAAAATAAGGTTGATTTTTTTTTTTTTCTGATCAAATATTCTTTCTCCTTATATACACTTGCATTAGTACTCTGAGTAATATATTGTTTGGAAAATATTGCATTTATTATTTTAGAACCATGTTTGTATGTCATTAAATATATTTTCAAATATATTCGTCTGTGTCTGTCTCTGCCACAGTTGACTTATCACGTTTGTTGCAGGATTCACATGAATATTCATTATTATTCACCTTGTTTTGAAGTATTTTCCAAATTTGGGCTCAAATGTATGAAAGCTTGTTTTCTGCCACTAAATAAAAAATAAAAAGTTAATTGCAGCTTTATCATCTTACAATTACATTTTGTTTTTGTTGTGCAATGCAGATTTTTTTTCTTGCAATTGCAGTTATAAAGTCCGAACTGTGAGATATTAACTTACAAAAATGACTTTTTTTGCACAATTATGACTTTTTTCCTGCAATTTTGAGTTATAAAATCATAATTGTGAGATAATAATTTGTGTATATCTCGCAATTTGAACTTTATAACTCACAATTGCACGTTTATATCATCCAATTACGAGAAAAAAAGTTTCATTCTGTGGCGGAAACAAACTTCCATGCAAATGTGCCCTTTTTGGCTGTTTTAAAAATATTGTCAAACAAATAGATTCATTTGGACATATGTTTGCATGCAAATCTATGCTGACCTTATATCTGATCACAAGATTTTTATGAGGTACATTTTTTTAGTTGAATGCCAGAAAACTGAGTGACTGTATTTGACTTAATTCAAACCAGCAATCAAGGTGCCCAGATGTTCTGTGGTCCCGATCTAAAAGAGTGTTGACGTCCCATGAAAAGCGGAGGCCACCTGCTAACCTCACTTCTAGCGGTGTGGATGATTTGCATTCCTGCGGCCTGCTGCCCTGCACGATTACTCCTGCTGCTTCACAATCCTATCCACTGTTTAAGATCATGGATTTCGTCCAATTCCACTAAATGTCTTCCTTTCTACAACAGCAGGCTCAGTATGAATGCTGCTATTTTAGGGAATTCTGTGCCAGCGAGCAGGCTCTCTTAGTATAAGCCGTGTAGCCACATGAAAGAGGAAAGAGATCATTCGCCATAGTGAGTACAGATGAATTTACTGTGATCAGACTTCAGGTCTATTGGACACTGATCTTCACGCTCATGATAAATATCAGACTTTGGTTTGTGTATTTGCACATGCTCTGTCATGAAATTCTAGCGCTGATTGGTTCCTCCAATTCCATGGCATTATCCAACCAGACGTACTCCCTAATTCACGAAACCATGTAGTCATTCCCTAGCCTCGATCGCCCTGCTGCACGATAAAAAAACTTCTTCATACCCCTCCTCCTCCCCAGCTCCACCTGTAGAGATCTGCTACTGGGGTTTGATGTGTTCTTGCAGCCGCATACTCTTTATGTATGTTATTGAACAAATTATTGTATGTGCTCTGACGTGATCGGGAGCAGTAAAATAATTGTAATGACACCACACAACTGAGGATTTCGAGAAGCCTAGAAGCCAAGTCCCCCAGAACATTGGGGGTGCAAATCGGGCTGTGTGGCCAGACAACTAGAATAAGATAATGTGAATTTAATTTTTGTGTCATGTAAACATGTCAGTAACTAGTGGGTCTGGTTAAGCCTTTAATCTGGAAAAAAAGTAAAGTAGTCTGTCTCATTTGTTCTCCCCAAAATAACCTTGATCTGTGATCTTTCACAGCTGGCCATGGCTTGAGTCATAGCACTCATAATTGCTTTCATTTGTACATGCACAGGTTTAAATAAACAATGGATATTATGGTAACAAACAATTGACATGAAACTACAATTAACAATACTTATACAGCGTTTATTAATCTTAGTTAATGCTTGTTTCAACATATGGTAATATAAAATTAACTAAAAAGTTGTGTTTGTTAACAATAGTTACTAACATGAACAAATAATGAACAATGCTATTTTTACAAATATTAACAAGGATTAATAAAAAATATGGTTACAATTTCTTCTGTTGGTTGTCAACTTGTAAACTACATGTCAACTAACTCTCATTAGAGTATTAGACTGTTAGAAGAATAAGTTGACAAAGTTCCTTATAGTGAGTAGAATGTCTGTTGGGAGCATCAAAATAAAGTGTTAGCAGATATTAAAGAGAAAGTTCACCAAAAATAAAATTTAGCCCATGATTTACATTGCCATCCTAGGTGTGTATGACATTCTTCATTCAGCCAAACACAATCAGAGTTATATTAAAGAATATCCTGGCTCTTCCAAGCTTTATAATGGCAGTGAATCGGGAGGGTGAGATTTGAAACCCAAAAAGTGCATCTATTCATCATGACAGTAATCCATATGGCTCCAGGGGTTAATAAAGGCCTTCTAAAGAAACATTTCCATATTTATAACTTTATAAACTATAATCACTGACTTCCGGTAATGGCCTTACGCAAGTCTAGTTCCGGCAGTGACCTCTGACCTGATGCATGACCTTTGATTCGACACATGACGATTGACCTCTGACCCAATGTAACCCCTCCTATTCTAACCGCCCATTCCAAGCGGACTCGAACCTGAGTTCGCTGAGGACACTCTAACAAAGAGACTAAAGGCTGCAACCATTAGCATTAATCGCTAGAGCGTCTCTTGTGATCAGAGGAGTGAGGTTTACTCGCACAGCGACTACTAGCTGGCCTCGATTACACCGACACATGATGAGGGGCCTCTGACCCGACGCGTGACGTAAGGTGTAGGAGTAGCATAATCTCAGGTGAGAGTCAATGCCTCTCGCGGCTCAAACAAGTTCCTCCGACATTTCTCTTTAAAAACTCTCATTTTAGACTTTAGACGGTGGTTTGTTTTGCTCTAACCTCTGCGCTTCCGCATTCATCAATACGTCATGCATCGCTTCAGAGGTCACACATCATGCTGGGTCAGAGATCACTTTTCATCCGCCGGGTCAAAGGTCACTTTAAACCTCACTCCTCTGATCTCAAAAGATGCTCTAGCGACTGACGCTAGAGGTTTCAGCCTTTAGCCTCATTATAGTATATAAAGTATATAAATATGGATATTTTTCTTCAGAAGGCCTTTATTAACCCCTGGAGCCATATGGATTACTGTCATGATGAATAGATGCACTTTTTTGGGCTTCAAAATCTCACCCCACATTCACTGCCATTATAAAGCTTGGACGAGCCAGGATATTTGTTATATACAGGCTGAAAGAAGAAAGTCATACACACCTAGGACAGCTTGAGATAAGGGATCATTTTCATTTTGGGTGAACTATCCCTTTAAGCAGACTCAATGAGAGTTAGTTGACATGTAGTTGCAAAGTTACTAACAGTATTAAAATGTATACTACATTTTTAATTAATGTTAGCTTATGCATTAACTGATAACAAACGAGTCCCTATTGTAAAGTGTTAGCAGAATATCCACTTTTTATTTAAATCTGTTCATGTCCAAATGAATGCAATTATGAGTGCTATAACTCAAGGCATGGCCAGCTGTGAAAAATCACAGATCCAGGTCATTTTTAGAGGAATAATGACAGATTCTTTTACTTTTTTCCTGATTAAAGGCTTAACCAGACTGTAGTTAACTTAATCTAAATGCTGTGCGTGTAAACACGCTTGTTGAAATTGTTCACAGAGTTTGGATTTTGAACCATAAAACCTGCGGAGACCCACCGCACCACAAATCTGTGCCTCATACGTTTGATTCTCGCTCAAATTGCCGCGCCGCTTTCTGCTTTTTGAGCTCATTGTAGTAATGAACTTCATATGCTTGATGTTTTGTGCTTTCAAAGGGGCGATTGTCAGTCATATCCATGTTACACTGCATTAAACGCTGGTATGCTTGAAATGAAACTGCAGTGGAGACACCGGACGCTGCTTAAAAT